>JASWHV010000020.1:10675555-11924831 GCA_030760725.1 Neostapfia colusana
CTTATATATGTACTAATTGAGAATGGTGTATTAGGTCTTGGGCCGATGACTCGTTCACGGGTCAAGGACGCCACCGCTAGGTCAACGCTGTCCTGGGCCAGCTCATCCGTTGTCACTACCCCGGTCTAGTGAACAGACGGGCTGCTACATCTTGGGACGATTACGCTACGGCCCAGGACATTACCTACGGCAACCACCAGGAGCATGTGTGGCATGAATTCATGGTAAGTAAATCATCTATTCGTTAAATGCAAACCTATTATATGTTAAATACATTAACTTGTATATTTCTTCTTGTGGAAATATTACCGTCTGGAGGACGAGGCCCAGCTGGATCACGCTCGCCTGGTCTTCAACAACAACGCTAGGAAGCTCCTCACACAGTCATATCAACGACTCAGATTCAGGCTACAAAGGCGTACTATAAGTTGCATCCAAACGAGGGTGAGCAGGGGCAGTTTAGGGATGTGGCGGACAAGTACTTGATGGAGGCACAGTACGCAGAGGTAAAATCTTTATTTTACTTTGCTTCATTATCCAATTTTCATCAATATTTTCATCCAATAACAAATGTGTGCAGATCAACGTACCGTGGCTTGAGTCCTGTCCGGAGCCTACAATTCCCTGTGTGCTCGTTGGGCGAGCCAGGGCTTCCAAGGCGTGCCGATGACCCGTCGACAGAGTCGAGGGACGAACGGAAAACACCGTCTTGGCGGGGACGGCTACGTACGCCTTGCTAAACGGATGGTAAGTGATACTCGAATTATATTGTAGTTAATTTCTATCGTTATCATTGTGCTAACATGTATCGATAGGAGCGCGAGATCGGTCAGGAGTCGACCGCTATCGAGGTGTGGAGGAGGGGTCACATGGAAAGTGACCCCTCGCAGCCTGATCAGCTGTCTTCTCAGACAGCGACGGAGACGTTGGTGAGTACTTTAGTTAACTTAATTGTATTCTCTTTAAAACTTCTGATGACTTTAATCTTCTATATTTTCAGGAAAAGTATGGGGAGGAGGTGCGGAGGCTTCGAGGCAACGATTACGATTGGCAGAACTCGCCGATCGTACCTGAAGCCGCCTACGCAAGCGGTGGCGGTAAACCTCACGACTGGTGAGTTCTGTTGTTTTTCATTTACTTTCATGAACTTCGAGACACGAAACTTTAATAATCTTACTTCGTTGTGTAGGTTGGCCAACTTCGATGGAGTAGTCGACTCGAGGGAGGCGCGGTCTTCCTCGAGGATCTCTTCATCGCAGGGTGGATCCAGCAGGCGTGGAAGCCGAGATCTGGAGCCCCAGAGTGTCCAGGAGGAGCTCCAGAGGATGCAGGAAACGCTGAGGCTCGCGAACGAGAGACAGGCAGCCGAGCTCAGAGCTAGGGACGAGATACAGGCAACCGAGCTCCGGGCTATAGACGAGTATCAACACTCGTACATGCTACAGCTGCAAGCTGCCATGCAGGTAAGTTCAGATCGTTGTACTTAACGTTTCTAATATATGAAAGACATGTATAATAATTTACTTCATATTTGCAGGCTATGGCTATATGACAACCTGTTGTCTTTCCTCAGTGGGCGCCGCCACCGATACAACTATCACAGGGGCCGACGTCAGGAGCACAGGTACAAAATTTCTCATAATAGCTGCAACTAGTTAAACTTGCTCAAATTTAGTTGAATTTGATCAAACTTACTCAAACTTAGGGAAAACTAGTTAAACATCCTCAAACTGAGTAAAATATGGTACAACTTACTCAACCATAGTCAAATATGAGTAAACTTACTCAAACATAGCCAAAACTAGTTGAACTAGCTCAAACACAAACACTACAACTTACTCAACCATAGTCAAATATGAGTAAACTTACTCAAACATAGCCAAAACTAGTTGAACTAGCTCAAACACAAACACTACTAGTCCATACTTCTCAAACTTAGTAAAATATGAGCAAATTTACTCAAACATAGCTAAATCTAGCTAACTTGCTCAATTCCAACTTGTAATGAGTTTAATTAATCATATATACATTTGTGAACTTCTAAATTTTCTAACTATACATGTACATCACAAGGATCGGCGACGCGGGCTCAGAAAACTCCATCCCCTTAGCAACCGGCGTTTGGACGAGCGCGCGACGACTTCCTGGATTCCGGTTGCAGCGGTCGGGGTAGCGTAGGGTAGTGTGGCGTGCATATAGTGTTTTTTTGCCTGTCTGCGATGTATTTTTGATTGCATGTGATCTGACCATCGAGCAGGGCTAGCCTCGAAGCCAGGGCAGGATTTTTTATTTTTTTTAAAAAAAATGCAAAGCTTATTGACGACGGTTTCTGGTACCTGGTCGTCGTCAATAAGCCATTAGTATTGACGACGGCCATGTACCAGAAACTGTCGTCAATAAGCCATTGTTATTGACGACGGCAAAAAACTTGGCCGTCGTCAATAAGCCATCGTTGTTGACGACGGTAAAAACGCTGGCCGTCGTCAATAAGCTAGCTTATTGACGAGAGCCTGACCCTGGCCGTCGTCAATATGTTGCTGTAGCTTATTGACGACAACCGGATTTAATCGTCGTCAATAAGCTTAATGACGACTAATAATTAACGACAACAATAAACCATCATCAATAACGTCTTACCGTCGTTAATAAGTTATTGACGACAGTACTTTACTTATTGACGACGATTTTTGTCCATCGTCTATTGCCCGGATTATTGTAGTGATGGATCAGAAGCTCATGCATGAGCCTAGCTCGTCTTCTACCGGTCATCAAGGGATAACTACTGCCAAACGTTCGCTGAAAGGGATCCGTATCTGGCTGCACTGCCAGGTCATGCTCGTGCTGTCGTGCTGGATCGGGGGATACCGCCGTGATCGTTGAGTTGGAGGTGAGGATAAATACTCGAGCTTCCTCGCCGCGTTGCTTCTGTCGCACTTAACGCAGGGCTAGCTGTATTGTATGCATGCACGTCGTCAAAAAGTATGCGCATGATAGCAGCATTCATCAAACCTGTGCGTCTTTAGAAAAGCAGGAGTAAAAGCCGAACCATGGATATGCACCCACACGGAGTAAACCATGCCGAGCCAACGCACCGAGTCCGACGCCGAAAAATCGTCCCGGACCGACACCGGCACGGATCACAATCGAACGTCAAAATATCGTCACGGGCGCCGGCGCGTCCCCGGGTTCAAACCAAACGAACCCCCGCGGAGCCGGGTGGGTCAATCACCCCAGCTGCAGCAGCAGGCAACAGCGCGACGCATGCCGTTGCCACGCCGGAGCGCAGGCGCAGCAACGGAGCCGGGTGCATCTGCCCGTCGCCATCGGGAGAGGGGCATTCAATACTCGCCTCGTCTCCGTCCACTTCCTCCTCCGCTAGTAGTACTATAGTAACGGCAAGGACGGTCGCCGGAAACGGGAGCCCCGCTCCAACGCCCGCGCGGACCGAGCCGCCTTTTGCACGCCGGCCGCGCGACCGTTGGAACCTCGCGAGTTTCCGAGGCTGCCCCTGGCCTGGAGCGTGACGCGGGGCGTAAAGCCGGGGGCAGCTCAGGGATTCAAGGAGCCCGACCCGAGAAAGACCGTGGCCCCGCACACTGCCCGAAGCCTCATGTCCCGCTGTTTTTACTCGGGCAGGGGCCGGGCCCCCCTCCTCCCTGTGCTGCGTGCGCCGTTGCGGTGCATGCGAGAGCCGGTTACTGTTGCGGGTGCGGTGGACTTGGCCTGGTACGTGCAGAGCGGCTGCTGCTGGCACACCTGTTGTCACGAGCAGCACGCGTGGTACAAAGGATCTTGGTCTCTCCCTTCTCTCTCCTGTTGTCAGCAAAAGGAGTGAGGCGAGGACTGCGGCGGAGTACTTGGTACTACTACTACTCCTGTGGAGTGAAGCAACGGTTACTACGTACTTACTAGCTGGGTTGGGAGCCAGAGGAAGAAGAGGGAGCGGAGCGGCGATGGGCTGCTGCCAGTCGCGGCTGGAGCGGCTGGAGGCGGTGTCGCGGTGCAAGGCGCGGCGGCGCTACACCAAGCAGCTGGTGCAGGCGCGCCGGGACATGGCGGCGGCGCACGCGCTCTACCTGCGGGCGCTGCGGGCCACGGGCGCCTCGCTGCTGCACTTCGCCAGCGCCGAGGCGGACAACCCGCACCCGCATTCCTCCGCGGCCCACCAACCGCCGCCCTCCCCGCCGCCGCCCCCGCCCCCTCCTCCTCCTCCGCCGCCGCCGCTCAGCCCCACCCCGACCACCACCTCCTGGACCACCAACTCCTCCTCGATCAGCGCGTCCGCGATCTTGCCGCCTCCTCCGCCGCCGCCAATGCCGTCCAGCTGGGACTTCTGGGACCCCTTCGCGCCCTCCTCCTCCCGCTCCGCCACCGAGGACGCCGACTGGGACGACGCCGCCACCACCGTCGTCGACGCCCCCAACGCCGCGCCCGCGGTGGTCACGGCCGCCGCGGCGGTGGCCGCGCCCCCGTCCATCGTCACCGCGACCACCACATCCACCACCCCCAGCGAGCTCACCGTCGTCGCGGTGCCCCGTGGCGCCGCCGGCAAGAAGGACCTCGCCGAGATCGCCACTGAGCTCGACGAGTACTTCCTCAAGGCGGCCGAAGCCGGGGCCCGCGTCACCGCGCTGCTCGAGTGCCCCATCTGCGAGCCCCCCGAGACCACGACCAACAACAGCTTCCCAGGCAAGGCAGTTAGTCAATCAGTTGTCCGATTTTTCCCACATTTCACTTGCTTTTCAATAATCCTTTTCTTAAATTCAATGGGGATTTACTTCTGATGCAGGGAAGGTGTTCAGTTACAGCAAGAGCTTGAAGCCCGCTGGATGGTCCTGGGGAGGGGGCGGTGGGTATGGAAAAGATAGCAACGGCTTCACAAGGTTTGGGAGAGGGGACGAAGGGATGGCCATGGGCAATGGCGGAGGCAGTGGGATGCTCAGCCACTCATCCACCGTGGAGAGGCTCTACGCCTGGGAGAAGAAGCTGTTCCTTGAGGTCAAGGTGGGTAATTGTTTTCTTTGGTCTTTATCTTTAGCTGTGACAGCGGGTTTAACTTTTGCTTTCGAATTTAGTATTGACATGAACTATACGGAATGATCGAAACGTACTGCAGCATGATTCTTCAGATCTCAAGTAGTGTGAGGGAGTGGCGTGGTGCTTTTTTGGAGTCCTCCCTTTTGTTGTGTTGTTGTATTTTGATCTCTTATTGCTGTGATGGGGAGAGCGTATATACTAACAAGGATTCAGTGACGTGGCAATTGGTTTTCTATAGAAAGTTAGTGGACACAAGGACGAGAAATGCACATGCGTACTGCTTGCATTGTCTGTTCTGTTTGTCAGTAGTTTATTTCTCCCCTCTGTCAGGAGCTTCCGTGAATTGGAACACATTCTGCTTTCGGAGTGTTGCAAGGAGAAAGATCAGTAGATCACATTAAGGTTTACTTTATCCTGGTTGTATGAGCATGCAAAGATTGAATTATATGGCGTTGTCCTGATAAACATGTCGCTGTTTGTGGCCCTTGATCTGATTAGTTCTGAATTCTAATCACTTAGGCTTTAGCCCTGGTAAATATAGGATTTTTATGCTCCTTTCATCACATCTGATAAGTAAGATTGTAGCTTCATCTACCACTTAAAAAGTAACATGTTATGATCTTTTCGATAGGATTTGACTCTTCTTTGACCGCACACAGAGTTACGAGGGGTATAAGCAGGAGCACGATAAGAAGGTGGGGTTACTGAGGAAGCAGGAAGTGAAGGGTGTGGATTACTTGAAGATGGAGAAGAACAAGATGGAGATCGAGAGCCTGGAATCCAAGATGCTGGTTGCAACTCAGTCAATCGAGACTACAACCACTGAGATAATCAGGCTGAGGGAATCCGAGTTATTTCCTCAGCTTCTTGAGCTGGTTGCAGGGTTAGTACAATGCTCCTTTCATCCTCCTCCTCTGCATCTGGTATTAATATTCTAGAGGCTTCACGTGCTCACTACCTCCACTTGTAGATGTCGTTTTGCTTACTTGCAAATCAGGTGGAAAGTAAGGTTGGACGTATTGGCCATGATACGGCCTTCTGCCCATGCTTGTGTGTAAGCTAGTAATCTAGAATACTGGTTAGAATACTGGTGGTGTCTGTTGTTCTGTAACCGTTGACTCTACCAGCCACAGCTTCACCGCATCTTGCTATTTTTCTTTCTAAACATGTAAAGGCTCCTTTTTCACTGTGCAAGGCACCTTTCCCCCTCTGAGCTAACATTTAGAGTAGTGGAGTTTGGTGCAAGCAATGCATTGGAGAGCTAGTGGATCTCAGAGGTTTGACTATTCTGACTGAATCTTCTGTCCTGTGATTTGGTGGGACCAGACCTATCCAATAAATTCTCTAGGACGTCATTGATTGATCAGCTTTGAGCTCTGACATTGTGACGTTTTAAGTTTTAACACCCTTGTGTTTTCTCACCTGTGGTTTTTATCTTTGTGATCAGCGTAGTGTTGATTCAGTGATTGTTTATTACTGCCTGACAATTGTGGCTGTTTAAATGTTGTAGAAAGAAATGTCAAATGCATTGTCAGATTTTAGCATTACCTTTCCGTCCTTTAGAAATAGTGTATTCGATATTCTTATGCAATCTTTTTTTGGTGATTTTTCAGATTGATGAACATGTGGAGAGGTATGTACGAGTGTCATCAAGTTCAGACCCACATCGTGCAGCAGCTCGAGTACCTCAATAGCGCTCGGAATACTAACCCAACGTCCAATGTCCACCGGCAAGCGGCTCTCCAGCTTGAAATAGAGGTCGACAGATGGTATTCAGCCTTCTGCAGTCTGGTGAAGTCCCAGAGAGATTATATCTACTCACTTACTGGCTGGCTGCGCCTATCACTTTTCTGCCACCTCGACCCGCTCAGCAAAGTGCATCGGAACTCAGATATTTACAGCATGTGTGAGGAATGGCAGCTTGCCATTGATCGAATTCCTGACAAGGTGGCCTCAGAAGGGATCAAAACTCTCCTAACCGTGATCCACGCAGTTGTCATGCAACAAGCTGAGGAACAAAAGCAAAAGAAGCGGTCAGAGGCTGTATTTAAGGATTACGAGAAGAAGGCAGAGGAACTGAGATCCCTCGAATCGAAACATGGGTCATATATCGGTGCTGAAGGTTATGGAGAAATGACACGAAAGTCACCACTAGCTGATAAGCGAGCCAAGGTGGATGCTCTCAGGAGCCGAGCAGATGAGGAGAAGAGCAAATATGAGAAGAGCATTGGGGTAACAAGAGCAATGACCCTGAATAACCTGCAAACGGGCTTCCCTAATGTTTTTCAGGCAATGACAGGCTTTGCTAGTGTCTGCATGGAGGCGTTTGAGTCGGTGTACAATTTCAAGAGAAGCTCAGACCGGATCCTTGATGCGAAGAGGCTGCTTACCTGAAGCTATTGCCTCAAGCTGGTTCTTGATGGTTCGCTATGTAAAATGTATACAGTTCTAGACTTCTAGTACAATAGTAGGGTGAAAGAGAGTTTAACTTGCAACCATTTGTGGATGTTATCAGGTTCCAATGACACCATGGTGCAGAAATAGCTCGAGTTCATTACTTGATGCGAATGAGCCCGAGGCGTTTCTTTCTTCTTTGGTAGTGACGAGGAATAGGAATCGAACTTTAGGTGGTTAAAAGCTCTGGTTTTTGAACCAGTTTTTTACTCTTTAATGTCAAGATACTTGCGTGGTGAATGGTAACTGGTAGCCGCAAACCATGTGCAATCTGGAAATAGGCTGTACCTTGTCCTCATAGCGGTTGTGGGCGTCCCCGCTTGATTCGTCTTTCCAGCTTATAATCCGTGAATTTGTACTTCACAAAGTAAACGTTTGAACTGAAACGTTTCAGCAACGGTCAATGCTCATTGGAGATTTCAACGAAACAAACATGTCAGAAATCATCTAGAGCATGTCTCAATTCTCGATCTGGTGTAGAGGCTCTAGTTCCATTCTCAGGGTCAGTAGAACGCCTACAGTGTTCTGCTGGTAAATTTGAGTAGCTAAGAAAAACAGTAGCAATGAGATCAACATATGTCAAATCCAAAGGAAATATCTACATTACAGATTTCACGAACTAAGTATAGCAACATTCATGTACCCTTCTGTACTACGTTCATCTTTGCTGTTTCCTGTGTCTATGAAGTTCTCCACTGCAACTCAATTTGAATCTGACCATTTTTGGAGTCTATCAGATGGTGCTTTTCATTAAGCCGCTTATTGCTGATCACGTCTGCAAGACTGATATCAATGTAGCCCAAAGTTTCCTGGATCATGAAAATACATAATCAGGGTACTGGAAATTTGATATGGTCTTTTCAAACAATCCATCATTCAGACTGACATGCTACTTGAGTGCCAAAGCTTCAGAAAGAGCTAATGCAACAACTACCAACAGTGGAAAAGTGCAATCACAATGCCAGGTATTACACTATTACTATCGCTACCTTCGCATCATATAGTACCAGAGCAACCAAAAGACTGAAGTACATTCCATGGAAAAAATAAAGGGCCAGAATGTCATGTATACCTTGCCATGTATCAGCCCTTTCTTTGGGGCTTTACTTAGGACTTCAACGTGTAGTTTATCATTTACAGGTGGTTCCTCACATACAAACTCGAATTCATCCTCCCAGCGTGGATCCCTATTTTTCTTGATCACCTAGTACATGGGATGAGGAGGAAATAAAGAGTGAGATCGACCATGATCAATGCCTGAAAGTACACTGCAATGCATATTAAGTGCAATGCATATTATGTGTATATACCTTTGTTTTCTTCAACTCGCCTTTGAAAATTATTTTTGCATATGGGTTTGTGTGGTGCTTTCCTTCGAGATCCTGAGCTTCATGAACAATAACATAAAGCAACCCACCACCAGCTGGAGTACCATCTGGAGCTTTCTCTACCGTATCGCCACCATCGGTGGCTTCATGCTCCATATCTTCTTCCTTGAAAGGCTTGTACGTAAGCTCCAGCGTAACCTGCCCGCGAGACTTCTCATTTTGTACATCATTTGGATCCATGGTCTTAAGCAAGTTAACAGTAATGAGTTTAGTCTCCTCTGGTGGAAGTTCTTTCAAAGAGATCCTGTTCATGCCCATCTTTTCATGTTTCCCAAACTATACATATCAATAAAAAAACTGCACATTATTGGTGATATGTTGGCATAAAAGCTACCATAAATTTAAATAAGAAAATAAGCATGCCTGTTCCCAGTCAAAGACATTAATTTCAAGTGCCTGATTTTCTGGATCTGTGACGACAAATTTAAAATCTTCATTCCACTCAGGATTGAGATTGCTGCGCTTTACAGTTGTTTTCTTTGATGGAAGCTTGTCATCTGACATCTTAAGTTTCACGTACGGATCTGATTTACCCAGCAGATCCTTCTTTCGCAGATTCTGAGCTCTAACAATCTTCACAAGTAAAATTCCAACAGGCTTCTTTGATGCTCTGGGAATGTGAAAACCATTAGCTACACCCATTCTCATCAGATTCATGGTTGTACGCAAAGTAAAATAGACAAATGGCTAAAGATCTTACTTTGAGGGGTCCATGATAGCTACTTCTAATGTCTTCGGCCACAAATACATGCTCGCAACTTGCTTCTTGATGGTCTCCTGCAGCAAGAAAGGTAGCATGACAAAATAAGCTGTACTTAAACTGAAAGGAGGGAAATAGATACCAGAAGGAGCGAGCTAGACACTACAGAGGCTGCTCTGTGTACGTACACAAAAGGGCTTTGCTTATTCATTCAAATACATGCATACCAATAAAATGAACAAGCTATGAATTATTAAAAGGTTGTGACAATTCATTATAATTTATTTTCAGAAGAAAAAACATTCACAGCAAAACCTATGCCATTATGAATTTAAGAAACTTCACTAAAGTTCAACATAATCAACACATAGTTCACAATGAAGTGTGACACAATAGCAACCTTCAAAGGAGAAGGTTTGGAGTAGGAGTCAATAGTACCTGAACAAATCTGTAAAGACCAGGAATAGCCATCAAATCTGCCCCCAGAAGTTTGAGGCCAAAGTCAACATGTGGCTGCAAAACCAATCGTATTTAGTATGAAAATGGTACACCATGAGTATAATTAATTGGTTGATATACCTTCTCCATGAGAGAAACAAGGATCTTCGCAAAGCAAGGAAATGTAGGTACCAATGGCTTCAGAGTAATGCGAGGCGATGCAAACACTTGCAGATCCACAATCTGAATTATCTCGCCAAAAAGCAGATTTCACTTGCCTTGATTAAACATGGCATTAAGTGAACACCATTTCAAGAATTAAGCTTATTACAGAACAATTTATACCTGGATAGTGGCTTTCAACCCATAGGCTTTTACAACAACAGTAACATTTGGATTTGCAGCCCATTTAAGGGATGGTTCCATTATCAGCTCTTGCTCCTCTGTGACATAGACTTTCATCCCTGAGAAGAAAAATATGGATTGTCAAATCCAATGTAAAACTAGTACATGGAGAGAGTTCACTTGCAGTATTATCAGCTATACATGGGAAATTTGATGTATAGACACTAGACAACACAGTTCTACATAGATAAGCAGAAGACATGCCAACAGCGATGTATCGCTGGTGAATGTAGTGTCCAGTTCGAATATAGCATCTTATTTGGAACAAAGATGTAGCAATGCCTCCATATTCCATATCAGCAACGATACACATTTTTGGGCCAAAACAGTTACTGATCAGTGTTATACTAAACGGCTGTTTAAACGTGTTTAAACGATAAACAGGCATTTGTTGTGTAGTTTAGGCCCTAAACGGTCATGTAAACGGTTGACCCGTTTAAACGGGTCAACGACTGCTTAAACGGTGTAAACGGATTAAACGAAACGGTTCCTATCGTGTTTTGACCCGTTTAGGAGAAGTGAAAATGTTAGAACTGGGTTCTCTTGGCCCGTTAAACTGCACGCGCTCGAAGACTCCTATCTCATCTACCGACATATGTGCCCCTATTTTGAGTTCTATTTATGTTTTTATCTTATTTTTTGGGTTTGTGATTTTATTTTTATTTTTTAAATAAAGTCAGCAACTCCGCCTATGTTGTAATGACATAGCCGGTCCCAAGCCCGGGTAAAGGAGGAGGGGTTGTGATAGGCTTAGCGAGCCAACAACTACACTTAGCCATTTTCATGGAAATGAAACCAATAGTAAATAAAGTCAGCCTTTACCTCTACTCTGTTAGAGCTAGCTAACGTAGTAAATGAGCTGTAAGAAGATAAGAATACTCTTGGTTAGACTTCATGATTTCACTCATATATATATATATATATATATATATATGTATATATTAAATTTCAATTGAAAAAAGGGCAGCCCGGTGCATGTAGCTCCCGCTTGCGCAGGGTCCGGGGAAGGGTCCGACCCACTTGGGTCTTTTGTACGCAGCCTTTCCCTACATTTCTGCAAGAGGCTGTTTCCAGGACTCGAACCCGTGACCTCATGGTCACAAGGCAACAGCTTTACCGCTGCGCCAAGGCCCCCCTTCCTTTAAATTTCAATTGAACTTCTCAAAAATTCATATTCTCATATTAGTTGGACATTATTTATACATATTGACTTACAAAAATTAGTTGAAATGATGCTCTGTTAAGTAACTTCAGACTTTTTGATATAATCATATCATTCAAGATTAATTAAGAAAAAAATATCAAAATTTAAGATCACATTGGTGCTTTAAAAATTCCTATTGCTTCCGCCGACACGGGTCTGCTATAGTCTTTGACCTGTCGCCGCTAGGTACGTCCACATCCCCTCCTGCTCGCAACCGAAGTCGCCCTCCGTCGACCCCCTGGGGCACGCACGCAGCTGCATCACCCCCCTCCCCCGCACGCTCTCTCAGCTCAGGATTCAGGAATAGAGAGTATACATATGACATCTAGGAGTTGCATCTTTTATTAACCCTTTCTTTCATAACTTGATAGATTTGCATGTTTCTTGGTTGCAGGGCAGCTAAAACTCAGTATAAGTATGAGGTTCTAACTGATCCAATGTAAGTTATGTCTTTTAGTTGTGAAGACGATAATTTATAGATTGAAGTTATATATTTTACTTGCTGTAACAGTGTAGCTACAGTATAAACTATTTAATCTGTTTAAACACCGTTTAGACAGACTAAACGGTAAACAGACCTCCACCGACTGTCTACCGTTTACTGTTTAGGATAACACTGTTACTGATACAAGTTTAAGCAATGTAAAATATATTGCATCAAATAAATATTCTAGATTGAAATAAGGCTGTAAACAATGCAAACACATTACATGCATGCATTCATGCATAAACAACCTAAGAATGTGGCACAACTGACCTTGAAAGGTGGGCGGCAAGCTACCCAAAGTAAGTGATTCAAACTCAACAGAATCTATCTTATACTTTGCAGTATTCTCAGCAATAATTGGCTTTGCTATATCCTGTGCAGTTCTGCATATAGCCTACAGGATAAAAATAAGGTACCATGCAAATTCAATATCAATACGATATAATCATCTCATGCCCAGAGAAAACCACAAAATAGAGTACCTTGTCAAGAAAAGGCCACATCAACTCCAAAAACCTGTTCAACCAATCAATCTAGAGGAGAGGAGGAAGGTGAGGATCCAAAAGAAGAACTAAGATCAATATAGTTTCTCACTAACTTACTGAACGAGGAGCATACTCTATCATAGTCAGGATTCTTGACCCACATAGGAATTTCAGGAAAGACGGCCTCCAAGGATTTTGAATCGTATTCCACAATAGGGCGAACTTTGACATCCTGAATGAAAAGAAGGAAGAAAATTATTTGATCTCCATGATCCCATATATTATCAATCTTGGCACAAAACATAGTACATCCGTTACAAGCTTAGCAGGAGAAAGAATAGATGTTGCATTGAGTAATTAGCAGATTACAATATTTTTTGTTGAAGGAAATACTCAATGGATGCTGCAAATTAATGATACAAGTGCCTGTATAACTGTGTTGGATGAACTAAAGAAACACTAAACTAGGTAGTCCAAAGGGCTACATCCTACAAGACCTTGGGAGCAGATGATTTGGAATATCATCTGCACCGATTATGTGATTTTGCTAGGTGGGTACAACATGTGTCACAACCAAACAATGCAGTAGTTTTAGAGGCAAACATCGCTCCAATCCTCCAGAGTGTTATTTTAGTACATCAGACATGAAATGCACATTGCATATGGACCTGTAGAGTTCAAAGGTGATGGCATACATCACAAGGGAAGATAGCCAACAAAACAACATAATATGCTCAACTCATAACTTATGTCTACAATGGTGATCAAAAGGAATTGAATTATAATAAGTACATGCAGTAATTTTTTCGACATTGTCAAGTTAAATTATTTAATATATGTTGGCAAAAGGAATTTAATATATGAAGGGGGGCCTTGGCGCAGCGGTAAAGCTGTTGCCTTGTGACCATGAGGTCACGGGTTCTAGTCCTGGAAAGAGCCTCTTGCAGAAATGCAGGGAAAGGCTGCGTACAAAAGACCCAAATGGGTCGGACCCTTCCCCGGACCCTGCGCAAGCGGGAGCTACATGCACCGGGCTGCCCTTTCTTTTTTTTTGGCAAAATAGTTACAACTACCGATTATACCTCAACAGTCTTAAACTATATAGAGTAAGAGAGAAAGGAGAACAAAAGAAAAAACCCACCTTGACATCAGTTGGCTGGACATAGATGAAGATGAAGTACCCAATAACAATACCAGCTAAGAATCCAAAGCCAAATCCAGAGAAACCAAGCACTGTGCTGACTATTCCCATCTTGGATTCCTTCTAAAAGCTTCATACAAAATACCAACTTTCAATTGAAGGTTGTAAAATAACAAACATAAAGGATATAATCAACCAAACTTCACACTCAAAGAATGAAAGAAAACAATAAACCGAAAACGCTACTGTGAAAATTTTCTGAGGGGGCAATAAGAGTGACCTGACCTCCTGATAGCAGCTAGTGACCCAGCAGCAAAAACGATTCACAAATTAGAAAGTGGAGAGGCCCAGTCTATAAAAGATCTCTCCAACTATGAAAGTAATGCTTTAGCCCACCCATAACGAAAGAACAACGTTCCAAAATGGTTAAACATAGTGAAGGTGATAGGCAGGTAGCTGAATCAAACAATAATGGCAACCAGAGCAGCCAATCGTTCTGATAAAAGGATAACAAGGAGGATACTTGTAACTTTCAAGTTGATAACGTGGGCTTCAAAATAATATAGTGGCACCACTTCTATTAGATAACTAACCGAGAAGACTAAAAGTGGATACATGTAGTGGAGGAAAAGAACATCGAGGGTGGCATTCTGGCATCTTTTTTGTTATTCTTGCTTGCGGGTGGGGTTGGTGCTTTAATCTTTGCTTTTGAGGCAGGTTTCAGATTGGATCAAATCAGGAGTGGTGATCTGGTGGAGTATAAGGATATAAACAAAGGTGTGATTATTCTTATTAGCTATTAAGGTAAAAATCCATAAATACCTAAAGGGACACCTTTAGGCTTTGCCCGAAATGACATGTCTGGAGAACAAAATTGAATTGGACCGGAAACATGAATCAGAATACAGCATTCTCACGGGTGGATTCATAAATTACAGATTTATTCACTCGTCAAGGCACATGAATCCGTACTTTTAAGAAGAAAAAAAATTGAAACGGACAGTAAAACGATGGTAGTGCATACATTTGATCATATTTGTCCTGGCTAAACATGTCCGATCTCTGTGTATTAATCAATTCACTACGCCTCTGAAAACAAATAAAAACCGCACAGAAATGCACTGCTCAACAGACGAACCACGGCCTCGCATCAAATGTCCCCGTACGACGCGTCTTGAAACTCATACGAAAATCTCCAGGAAATGCACTGCTGCACCGACGGAACACAGGCTCCGTCGGAGGCCTTCCCGTGGCTCTAGGATCGAAATCACTACCGCCAGGGAATCCATACGGAGAAATCCGTAGCTGCAACGCCGAGACCAGCAAACCACGAAAAGGAATCCGAAAGCGTAGATCCTACGATCCGCCAAGTCCCGACGGCGGCGAAATCTCTCAGTCGCTGTAACGCGAAGGCGGAGAAACGAACCGAACAGGGAGTAGAGACGAGACGAGACGAGACGAACCAGACGAGCGGTGGCGTGGGTCGGGGCGGGGCCGCGTGCCCGCGAGGCCGGCTAGTCTCTCGACGTCTCGGGAGGCGACGAGGCCATTGGAGCGTCCGGTGCAGGCGGCGGCGAGACCTCTTTCTCCTTACGGATTTTGGTTCGGTAAGCGGGCGGCGGGGCGGAGGAATCGAACGTGTGTTTCTGCGTGTAGCGGGGGAGCGAAGGAGAGGAGGGCCCGGGAACGTCGCGGCTCACGCACGCACGCGGCGGCCGCGTTCCAAGGTGGGGTTAACAACAATCCTTGCGGGAGCAAATGCCAAATTAAGGTCGCTAATAAACAAGCCTGTGTGCGCGTGACAGGGGATGCTTCCATTCCGCTGGGGGACAGCCGCTGCTTGCGCGGTGAAGCTGACGTGTGGGCCTGCTCTGGGCGTGGCAACGCAAGTTTGGCTGGAGTCAGGAGGCCGGTAACGACAGCCCGACAGATTACTGTTTGTAAATTCAAATTCACAAGACAATGCTGCTTCTGTAGCAATCTTGTGGTCTTTATTCCCTTTGTAGCAAAGAAAAGAATCTCTAAAATTCTTCGCTTCAGAACCAGGCTCAAATCGAATCAACCTGAGCGCGACGACAGGCCGCTTTGATGCCCCCAAGGCACAACAAATGCGACCAAGAATGACAACCAGAATCAAGTAGACTGCCTCCAGTCACACAGGAAGCATATTCTCTATGGTACTGCATTTACATTAGCAATCGCTGATGTGTAGACTTGTGAAGAGTCGGATCTACATGTTAGTAATTGCTAATGCACGTACAGTAGTACAGAGGATATGGATGCATGCACTGCCAATGCATGGACCATCTCACTCGTGTCACTTTGTTGTTTGAGGGCAGCCACCAAGTGGTGGCTTCTAGTCTTGAGATCCAACAGAAATAACGTGTGACTAGAATCTAGAGGTGTTATAATGATGTTATAAATTCTTTCCTATACAACACTTCTCATATTTCTGTCACGTATCTCCTACACGAATCTTAAAGCGGCTGAGAAAAAAATTGATCAGTTATTTTTTATTATCCTACTTCTCAGTTGCTATGAGATTTATGCAAAAGACACGAGGTAGGAATATAAAACATGTTGCACATGAAAGTATTTATAACACTGTTGCATATAATTTTTTTCTAGATAGAGCTTTAAGGCAGCATATAGATAATTAAGCAAATTACCCAAGGTACAACGCAGCTTGAATGTACATCATATAGCAGCTGATCTTCGAACATGCACTGATGTGCAATTTTTGTAAAACTAAAAAAATTGCGATACATGACAGACAGAAAGGATATAGTAAATCTTCTTTATTGAGGAGATGAAGATAAACAGAACCGATAAAGAAATGGTTCCTTACAAACCTGGACCAGCCCCTAAGAAATGTCATTATTTCTGCTAAAAAGAACTTCAACAGGGATTGAGAACACTATACAATGCACTCTCTTCTCTGAAGCGATACATAGTCTATTAGTATACAGAGCAAAACCCAAAAGTATCAGCTGTCGCAGAATGCATGAAGGGTTTCATCAAGTGCTTTCCTGTCGTAATCTCCAGTAAAAACACAGCTCCCCAGAGGTCCTTTTAGAAGGATGAGCCTCAGCAATCCATCAGCAACCTTCTTGTCCACCTGATGTGTCGTCCAGGAATTCAGTAAGATGTTGTCTAATAGAATTAATGTAATCTAACTAAAGCAGCAGCAGTAATGCACTGAGATAGAACAAAATGACAATTCCTACAAGGACAATATTACTTCATGCAATGGGGAAAGCTGAGTTAGTGATAAATCAAATGCTACAGGAAGTCTCAAGGTACTTACAGCCATAATGTTTTTGAACTTCTCCACGGTCATAGTTTCTGGAGGTGCAATGGGAAGCTTGGCTTCCTCTAGTATTTCAACTACCCTCTTTTTGATTGAGTCGTCTATCCACCCAAGGCGGTGAGACATGTCAGCTGCCATAACCTAGGGTAATGGCATCCCCAAAAACAGAAGCAAAAGGTAAGCAAACAAGACTGAAAATAATCATTACTTTGAGGCTGCATAGAAAGGTTATGCCAAACTTACAGTCCCAGCAGCAACAGCCTCCCCATGAAGCCATGTTCCATATCCGGTCCCTGTTTCAATTGCCTGGCAATTAAATGCAACCATCAGTAAATACGAGTTGTTTCACAAGAACGTAAGGTTCCTGTGAAAATACGATAAAGCAACAAATGATATTGCACCAATGCATTTTTTGGTTGTTATCCAGTATAAATTACATAAAAGTAAGAGTAATCATTATAAGGAAATCAAAGTACTTAATGATACACTTACATGACCGAATGTGTGACCTAGGTTTAGTATCGCTCGAAGACCACTTTCCTTCTCATCTTGTGCAACCACTTCAGCTTTGTTCTCGCATGATCTCTTAATAGCATATGCTAAAGCGCTTGGTTCTCTACAAAAAACATTCGAAATTAGAGGTTAACAGCAACATGCCAATTTTGTATTCAGTCAACAATTATCATAAGGGATAAACAAGCACATGCTCCCAGGTACACTAATAATATAATAATCGAATGACAGAAATGGTTCTATGCTTGCTTTTTCTGCAATTCAAATAAACAGCAAACCAGAGCTAAAAATTGGCAGGATTAAACAATGGTTTTATCAATCTATTCAACCACAGTAAAAAGGATGACAAGCATCTCAGATAATGGCAATTCATCCATAGAGGAACATGCCTTTAATCAGATAATGTTCTTTCATTTCACACCAATGAAAACTCAACAAATTCAGAAAATGTACAAAAGAAAAATGGCCATGATTCACATACTAGCCAAGACGCTGCAAACTTATATTGGGCTCTGTGTATTTTGTATTTTGAAATACGGAAAGAAAATAAGCATTGAGAGTTATACGGTAGAAAACCCCAAACAGTGTTAGACCAAACAAATAAATTGAACCTTGAAATGATTACAAATATCTGCCGTCTAGTGAGTAATCTTGTCTACAAGAACAAGTCTAATGCAGTTGTAAACTGCTTTCAGCTGAATTAGTGACTAATCTGACTACAAGAACAAGTTTAGTGCAATTTTAAACTTCTGTCTTCTACTTTTGATTTTTTTTAAAATAGATCAGATGGCATTATGAATATAAACTGCAGAATAAAATGGATACCTTGCTAACAAAGCCGGCATATTCTTCTCTTGCCACTCAAAGAAAGGGGCGTCTCTTATGAGCCCATACTTCACGACCTCACCTATGCCTGAAGCCAGTTCCCTGTCAGGCAAAGTAATCAGTGTATCTGTGTCTATTAGTACACATTGTGGCTGGTAAAATGCTCCAATCATGTTCTTCCCAAGCGGATGGTTAATTCCAGTCTTCCCACCAACAGATGAATCAACCTGAACATGATATCCAGCATAAGAGCACCAAATGACATGTACCCAACTATAGTTGAGTTTTAGATCAAGCTTAAAACCTGTGCCATCAAAGTAGTGGGTATCTGTATGAAATTGACGCCGCGGAGGAATGAGGCAGCTGCAAACCCACACATGTCCCCAATGACACCACCACCAAGAGCGACGAATGTGCAACGTCGGTCCAGGCGAGACTCAATTGCCTTATCAAACACCTTCATCAACGTATCCTGTCAATCACAGCCAGAAAATTAATCCAAATGAAGTGAATACAAGTACTAAACTATCAGAACGCTGCATCAAACTCGCACCATGTCTTTGTACTTCTCGCCGTCGGGCAGGATCACACTCTCCACTGACACGTTTGGGTTGTTGTGGGTGAGTGCCCAAGTCACCTTCTCCAAGTACAGGGGAGCGATAGTCGTGTTGGTCACCACCAGAACGCTCTTCCCGTGAACATGCCTGCATAAATGGAAATCAGTGATCACAAAGCGAACACACGAGTTCCACAATCGGGAGATACTTGTTGATTCCAACTACCTCTGCAGCAGGTCCGGCTCGTCGAGTAGGCCGGAGCCGATATAGATCGGGTAGCTACGGTCGCCGAGGTCGACGTCGACCACCGTGGAGACCCTGGACTCGTTCGGCGGCTGCATCGCTGGAGCGGCGCCTGCAACGAACCGGCTTCGGAGCGGCCTCCTGGAGGGAGCGCGGAGGGGAGGGCACGAGGGACGCGAAGGCGACGGCACGGAGGCGGCGGCCGGAGCCGCGCGGGGGAGGCGGGGAGAAATGGCCGCGCAGGAGGAGGAAGAAGCGGGGGCGAGGAGGGAGGGCGCGGAAGCCGCCATCGGATCGGCTGGGAAGCGGCGGCAACGGCGTCGGCGGAGGGTGATAGTGCGCGGTGGTTGTGTACGAGGCCGACGGGGCGGTGATTTGAGGCGGGTGTGGAGCGCGGTTGGTGGTCGGAGCACGAGAGGCGGACTCAATTTGGGCGGTGGGATTGATCGAGTAGACGATTGTGATGGATCGCGGGTGGTAGGTGGGTGGTCCACGGCCACGGGGGAGATGAGTTGACGTGGCGGGAACAGTAAGAGGGCGGCTTTTGATTTCGCCAGCTCGAGGAAAACCACTTCATCAAACGTAAGGTTAAAAAAACGTAAAAAATCATGGCATGACTCTTATCTATTCTGTCACGTGTAACAGAAAGAAGATGACGGGCCACGATTACAACCTTCGGTCCACATCGACGGTGATGGACCAAACTAACAACGAAGGCGTATCCGGGCAACGAAGCAGCTGGACGGCCCATGACGAGCCCATGACACAAGCGCAGGAACGGGACGAGCACTGTTCCTTCACCTCCCTCCCGCGGCCCGTCGCACGAAACGGTCGTTTCGTTTGCCGCGATCCCCCGCCTCAGCGGCCGCGGCCGTCCACCGCCACTCGCGGCCCCTCCGTTCCCGCTCGTCCGCTCCCCCGCAACGCTCCCCCGCGCCCTTCAAAGTGGCCACCTCCTCCCCCCCCACCTCGCTAGCGTCCGTCGCCGCGCCCCCTCCCCCTCCCATTCACCCCTCACCCCCCGCCCCCGCTCTCCCCGCAGCTCCGGCTCACATGACCGCCGTCCGGGCCGCGGCCGTGCTCGCGGCGCTCGCGCTCCTCCACCCGGGATGGGCCGCGGCCGGGTGGAACCTCACGAAGAAGGGCTCCGTGGTCACCTACGACGACCGCTCCCTCCTGATCGACGGCAAGAGGGACCTCTTCTTCTCCGGCGCCATCCACTACCCCAGGAGCCCGCCGGAGGTACACGCCTACGCGCGCGCTTCTACCGCCGAACAATCGAACGAACCCGCAGCTTGCTGCTGCTATTATAGTGGTTTGATCCTGGGAATGATCGAATGTGTTGTTACTCAGATGTGGCCGAAGCTGATGAAGCTGGCCAAGGAGGGTGGGCTCAATACGATCGAGACGTACGTATTCTGGAATGCACACGAGCCTGAGCCGGGGAAGGTAACCACAGCTGACTGATGCTCATCCGCACACGCTTTGTCAGTTTGGCACCTCCCGCGCGCAGCAAAAGATGAGGAGAACACACTCCCTGATCTTGGCTGCGCCGTGTAGTAACTATAGATTGATGGGTGGATGTTATGCGACTCATCTGTCTCGTGCCGTGCAGTACAATTTTGAAGGCAGGCTCGACTTGATCAAATTCGTCAAGTTGATACAGGAGCACGACATGTACGCGGTTGTGCGCATCGGGCCCTTCATCCAGGCAGAATGGAACCATGGGTCTGTGCCACAAGCTAATTACCTCTTGCTTTCTCGCATCATTATCCATCTGATTGTTTCATGGTTTCCTATTTTCTCTGCTGTTGTAACAGTGGTTTGCCTTATTGGCTTAGAGAGATCGACCGCATAATATTCCGGGCAAACAATGACCCTTTCAAGGTAATCATAGATTTTCATGTCTCTAAGGATATGCACTGATGAAGAGTACTGGACTTATGGTACTTGGATTTCTCATGCAGAAAGAAATGGAAAAATTCGTGAGATTCATAGTGCAGAAATTGAAGGATGCTGAGCTATTTGCAAGTCAAGGAGGACCCATCATTCTATCACAGGTCTAGTAACTTCTAATTGAATATCAATCATGTTTGTTGATAAATCTGTTTAGTGGCATCCTGTTTTATACATCACCTTTTGCATGGATGTATTAGATCGAGAATGAGTATGGAAACATAAAAAAGGATCGTGTAACAGACGGTGACAAGTACCTCGAATGGGCAGCTCAAATGGCCCTTAGTACACAAACAGGAGTTCCGTGGGTAATGTGCAAGCAATCTTCAGCACCTGGTGAAGTGGTAATTTTCTGATCAGTGGTGAATATCTGTGCATAAATTGTTTAATGGATCATTTCATTGTAGTGCTATCTTGAAAGTAGTGCTGAGATGCTAGTCAGAAGTGGCAGAATATTTAAACCTCTTAGAAGCACAAGCTTCCTTCTATAAAAAGGGTTGAATTAGTTTAGTTCGATCTTTTAATTTGTGTCTCGTTCTGACTAGATCCCTACTTGTAACGGAAGGCATTGCGGAGACACATGGACCCTGCGAGACACAAAAAAACCTCGCCTTTGGACTGAGAATTGGACTGCACAGTAAGTTCAAGTAATTCACAATCTCAACATTCTTCTTATTCACCAATGCACCAAACATTACTAAATATGAAATACACAATGACAAGAATGGGGTAGGTGGAATAAGAAGAAAATCCAATGATCTGATGAACGTATGACCTACAACCACATTGCACATCTGGCTCCTGCTGCACCCTAACAATGAGTGATGTTCACTTTTTTGTTTCAGAAACATCAGAGCAAACTAGACAACTAGCAGTGCACCAAGAAAACCATATTCAGTAACACACCGTTCATAAGGTTGAGTCTGAGCAACATTCATTCTCTCGAGTAGGGTTAGTCGTTACAGGTCCACAAAAGATACTTTTAGATAACGAGTGAATTCATAGCCAGGAGCAAAATAGTGCTTTTAAAAAGCCACCACCGCCAAATGGAGGCTAAATCGAGAAGCCATTCTCCAGTATTTAAACAATTGGACCCCATTTGTGTGCACATGAATGCTTCAAACACAGAGAACTAATTCTCCTTTTTCTTGGCGTATAAAGATTCAGAGCATATGGCGATCAAGTTGCTATGCGTTCAGCCGAGGACATTGCATATGCTGTGCTACGGTTCTTTGCAAAGGGTGGGTCATTGGTTAACTACTACATGGTATGTACATCCATCAACACTTTTCTTTCCTGCAATGGAATACATTATAAAAGTGCAGAGTATCTTCTGATTACTTATGAAATTACACTTTAATTTGTGAACAGTATCATGGCGGAACAAATTTTGGAAGGACTAGTGCCTCTTATGTGCTCACTGGATACTATGATGAAGCTCCCATTGATGAATATGGTGCATCACCTCATTTGACGATTATATTTCTGTACTAGTTTTTTTATCTGCTTCATCTATGCTATCTTGATTTGAAGAGTTTCTAATCTTGTCTATGCAATTTTATAGGTATGTACAAGGAGCCCAAATTTGGACATCTAAGGGACTTGCACAATGTAATAAGGTCATACCAGAAAGCTTTCCTCTGGGGGAAACAATCATTTGAGAAACTGGGTCATGGATATGAGGTTTGGAACAAGTCCTTCCATCATTTCAGCATCTAAAAACCTATTTTTATTAGACAGTTTTCTTTAACTTGCCAATCAATTTTCTTTTGACTTGTGATTACTTTTTTGTTCCTGCAGGCATACACCTTTGAGTTGCCTGAAGAAAAGCTGTGCCTGTCTTTTCTGTCCAACAACAACACTGGAGAAGATGGAACCGTGGTCTTCCGAGGGGAGAAGCATTATATTCCCAGCCGCTCTGTCTCTATCCTTGTTGGCTTGAAGAACGTGGTTTACAATACCAAGAGAGTATGTTTGTTGTATTCCCTTTACCGTGTGGATTAGGACCTGGTTTTAGTGGCGATGAAGAACATACTGTCATGACATGTATTATATATGTTATGCCAGGTTTTTGTACAACACAGTGAAAGGTCATTCCATACTGCAGAAGTGACTAGCAAAAATAATTTGTGGGAGATGTACCAAGAAATAATCCCAAAGTATCGCAATACTAAAGTTAGGGCACAGGAACCTCTAGAACAATATAATCAAACCAAGGATGCTAGTGATTACTTGTGGTACACAACAAGGTATTGCACTGTTCTATTACGCCTATTCTCTTTATTTTTAATTTAACAAGCAGAAAAAAATCGTCTGGTTGTATTCTCTGTTCTGTAACTTGCAGCTTTCGCTTGGAGTCGGACGATTTACCCTTTAGAGGTGACATCAGGCCTGTGCTTCAGGTCAAAAGTGCTGCACACTCAATGATTGGATTTGTCAATGATGCGTTCGCAGGTAACTTGGACCAGTTCTGTAACAACATCGTTTCTCAGAAGCTACTCACCTGCTAGAAGTACAAACAGTTGTAGTAATCAAAGTCACTGTCTATGTAGGAAATGGGCGTGGAAGCAAGCAGGTCAAGGGTTTCATGTTTGAAAAATCCATTGATCTGAAAGTAGGTGTGAACCATCTCACAATGCTGTCATCAACGATGGGAATGAAGGTAAGCATGTGAAATATGTCTGGGACGTGAGATGGTTGAATGTATTGTGTTCTGAAAGCGAATAACCAGGTGATGAAAATATGGTTGTGTTGGGCATGACAAAGACATATTTTTGAAAGACAGGGATATGTAGTTTTAATCGTAACTGGCATTTGGTGGGTATGTCATCTAAATTTGCATATTCGATATTGTCTGCAGGACAGTGGTGGTGAACTTGCTGAATTGAAGGGTGGCATTCAGGAATGCAGAATCCAGGGTCTCAACACTGGGACGTTGGATTTACAAGTCAATGGTTGGGGCCATAAGGTAAGGCTATTGCCACCTCTAGATTGATGAAAAGATACATTTCTGTGCAGCATGGAACATAATGCGATTGTACTGTAACCTAATCACTTCTATACTTGGTTTCAAACAGGCTGCTCTGGAAGGCGAGGACAAGGAGATCTACACGGAAAAAGGTTTGGGCAAAGTTCAGTGGAAACCGGCCCAGAGTGGCCGGGGAGCCACTTGGTATAAGGTAGGTTGAACCACGACAGGAACACTTGAACATCCATTTCAGTTTTGGTTGCGTGTCTCAGTGCCACTGTTCATGCTATGCTAGAGATACTTTGACGAGCCAGATGGAAATGATCCCGTTGTTCTTGACATGAGCTCAATGGGCAAAGGCATGATTTTTGTGAACGGTGAAGGTATGGGTCGCTACTGGACCTCATACAAAACTCTTGCTGGAAGTCCTTCTCAAGCGCAGTAAGCAAGTTCACCGTTGTTGAAAAAGACTTTGTTCTTGCACTGAGAAACTTTCATCCCAGATCTTAAATTCCTTTTCTCTTCTCCTTTTAGGTACCATATTCCGCGCCCATTCTTGAAATCCAAGGACAACCTTTTGGTCGTGTTCGAGGAGGAGATGGGCAAGCCGGAAGGCATCCTCATCCAGACGGTGACAAGAGACGACATTTGTGTGCTCCTCTCGGAACACAACCCGGCGCAGATCAAGACGTGGTTAACGGAGGGTGACCAGATCAAGCTCATTGCTGAAGATCACAGCGCACGGGGCACGTTGACGTGCCCGCCAAAGAAGATCATCCAAGAGGTCGTCTTTGCTAGTTTTGGCAACCCAGAGGGCCCGTGCGGCAACTTCACCGTTGGTTCTTGCCATACTCCTAATGCAAAGCAGGTCGTTGAGAAGGTACGGACACAGCAACTCATCACTCGTGTCGATGCATATTACCATCATGCACGTATGTCGTTTTGCTTCTTCCTAGTCGATATTGATCTGTGTGAAATCGGGTGGACAGGAATGCCTCGGCAAGCCTTCGTGCCTGCTGCCCGTGGATCACACGTTGTACGGCGCAGACGTCAACTGCCCCACGACGACCGCCACGCTCGCAGTGCAGGTGAGATGCGGCAAACCGGAAAAGAAGAGCGCTCGGAAATAAGGAGATATATGTCGCTACTTGACGCCGCAGCTTGTTTGTTTGTTCTCCTTCAGCCGACACTCACGTTTTGTGACACGCATTGTGATTGAGATATGGTTGGAACATGGTTTGATCGAAATCATGATAACTAACATGAAACGAGTGAATGGTAGATACTTATCAGACCGAAGATGTGTTTCCCCTCTCTCTTCTATGTTGTGTTGTTTCATGTAACCGTCACAAAAACACAATAGATGTTCTTGAATAATCATGATTGGTAGTTTAGATTTTACAACATGGAGATGGGAAAACTACAACCATATGGAGATTTTCAGCATGCTTCTTTGTAGGAGCTGTTCTGTTTATTTCCATCTTCCTGTTTTGGAGGACATTCTAAAACCTCCTCAAGCTTGATTTGTGCGCTTTAAGAAAAAAAATTAATTAGAGGGACATGTCCATGTAAGGTTTTATTTGGATAGAATTGAATACTTTTTTATTTAAAATGGATTGAGGGGGATTGAAGTAAAAATTAATTTATTTTTCACTCTATTCTATTTTTATACGCAGGGATTTATTATACTCAAACAAACACTAACGGGATATTCTAAAACCTCCTCCGTACAGCTGGAATTAAGTAAACTTAAGGATTCTGTCCATGTCAAACGAAGCCTAGGATGGATGCAAAAAAATATAAAAAAATTAAAACGGGGCGTTGCGAGAATCGAACTCGCGACCTCTCGCACCCAAAGCGAGAATCATACCACTAGACCAAACGCCCTGTGATGTTTTGTGCACAAGTTTTATTATGTACTTTAAATGTTTTCTACGAAATCTTCACTACCCTTTTCCCTCCCAAAAATTTCCTCTCGCCCTTCCGAAATCCTCATTTCCCTCCTTTTCCTCTCTATCTCCCTCCTCTCCCGGTCTCCCCCCCCCCCTTGCCCACGCCGATCCACAGTGTCCCACACAGCAAACCATGGCGGCCGCCGGCGACGACCTGAGCCTCCTTCTCTCCCTGGGGGAGGCCGTCCCCGAGACCCCTCCCTCCTCCCCGCGCCTCGCCGGGGGCTCCGAATCCGATGGCGCTTTCACCCCTCCAAGGGCGGCGCCCACCGGCGACACCGACATGTCCGTCTTCCGCGACGCTGTCAAGGACTACCTCGAGGCCGTCCCGGCCGCCAGCTCCCTGGTCCCCAAGCGCCCCAAACCGTCCGAAACCCTCGTGGACAAGTACTCCGGCCTCCGCATAAAGCACCTGGCACTCTCGCCGGTAGAGATCAGCAACCGCTTCGCTGATACCCGATTCGTGCGCATCTCCGCGATGAAGTGAGGACCCCCCCCCCCCCCCCCCAACACAGACACACACAAATCACCCCTCGCTTTTAATTTGACTGCATTTTTCATCATCGATTTTCGGGGTTTCGTCGTGGTACCCAGAAACTTGGTGGGTAGTGACAAATTCTCCGGCTGCTGGGCGACGGCGGGGGTGGTGCTGGACAAGGGCGTGCCGCACGTGAGCTCGCAGGGGACCAGTTACAGCATCTGGAAGATGGGCGCGCTGGACGACACCGATGTGTCGGTGTTCCTGTTCGGGGACGCGCACACCCACTTCTCCGGCGCGGCCGTCGGCGCGGTGTTCGCGTTGTTCAACGGAAATGTTCGCATGGACAATGAGGTACCTTTGGTTGACTGCCATTTTGATCTTTGGTCGATTGGGTGGTCGCTTTTGAGTGATCCGATCGCCTCTTGGTGATGTTGTCTGTGCAGGGCAGAGGGTTCTCTGTCAGTGTTGCTTCAGTGGGGCAGATGATGAAGATGGGAGTTGCAGCGGACTTTGGTCTATGCAAAGGAAAGAGGAAAGACGGGATGGCTTGTACCATGGCGATAAATAAGTAAGTAATTCCGCCCGAGTACAACAACCAACAAGCCTTTATCTCAAGCATGTTGGGTCAGCAACATCGGGCCGAGCGTCATAGGAAATTCCTGAACTACATTGCTCACCAAAAAGGTGAAAGCAGAAGCTTTTGTAATCAGGGGTCACCACATCCTTTCGGAGATATCAGCATGAGGTCTAATGCAGTAGCATTAAAGCAGTACATTTTGATATATGTTGCTATGTGCTCGTTTTCCTGCTTTGCTAGTCAGACCTTACCAAGACGCAGGATCTTATACTGGCTACTCAAGCTGCCTAGGTCATACCTTGTTCCTTATATATGCTGTTTGAGGACTGAAATCTGGTTTTCTTTTCAGGAGCAAAGGATCATACTGCAAATTCCATTCGTCGGTAAGGATACTGTCAAGAACCTGCTGTTACCCGATAGTAGACATTCTGCAGCTGAGATGGATAGGAGACAGACATGATTCATTATGCCTCTTCCTTTCTTGCAGAAAACGTCACAGAAGTTCACTACTGGCAGAGCGGAGCTTAAGGGCGGGTAAGTAAAACCTCCAAAGAGTAGTCTAAATATTTCCTTACCAGTTCCATGCCTTACACTCATTTGTTAGTCCTGGTGTAATTCTACAATATAAGTTTGGCCTATGCTTGATTCTGGATGGTATTCCCCAGGAACTTCAAATTTGCTTCAAAACTTCGGTCTGAAGGGATTTACATGGTCAATCCTTCCTCAGAGCAACAAAATCCAAGAAAGCCATTCCAACCAGTGAAAGTGATGTCACTCGATGGGTTAAAAAGGGCTTTAAGGTATTCAAGCACTATCTGATCTCAGCTTACGCATTTGGGTTATCTTCTATTTCTTCACCCATGCACATGTTAATCGATAAACATATTTCAATGTTGAAGCAAACAATAATGTGAAATACTTATAATGCTATATTAGCCCCACCATATGTGAATATTCTGTATTTCTGTTCTTTTATAATCATTTTTATATACGGTCACAAAAAAGTTCATATTTATCTGAAAGTACCGTTTGCCACTGTTCCACATGGGCATTGCTTGCGAGATGGCCCTTAGCCTCACTGTTAATAGTTCTCAGACTCAATTTTCAAGTAACAACAATAACAATAGTCTTTGTCCCAAGCACGTTGGGGTACGCTGACTCAATTTCCAAGATTCTATGAATTTGCATTGTGGTATATGTTTTACAACTTGTAATCCTAGAGAAAGCATGAACAGTCCAATTCAGTAGTTACAACTTTCTTGATATCTTCGTGTATTGTGTCATAGTTCTGTTGAATTACCCCGTGATGTTTTCCCTCAAACAATGGTATCCAGAGGGATATTTAGACCAATTTCTGATTAAAATGTGGAGTAACCTTTGGGATAGCATGAAAGGATTATATTATCAAACTTAACCTCTGACTATGCAGCAATGCAGATAGAGTGACTACCAGGACTCAGTCTCAGGGTATAAGATTTCTTTCCCATGTCACAGGTAACCCAGTCTGCCCCCTTTCAGAAGTGATTATCCTTTGTTAATGCAAGCAGCACCAACTTCATGAAAGTAAAGTATAAATCAAGGTTTTGCTCTGATTATTGACTGATAAATTATCATCTTAATATTTGTTAGCTAATATGGATAAAGTGAAATCAAGTGTCCCAAGCAATAGTTCAGCGAACCAACGAAAATCAAAGCTCAGTTTAAACAGAAGGTCAGTCCCAAATGCCGCAGTTTGCATATAATGGTGTTTACTTTTCAACTGATCATCAAATGCACCGAAATAAGCAAACTTCATTGCAATTTGCAGTTCTGCGTCAGCTGCCGCCAAAGTACCACCCAGGCAGGGTCTGAGGAAGCCAGAACAAGATATCAAGAAACGAAAGTTAAATAATCCTCCAGTGAATATAGTCGAGCTTGATGCAGTCAGCTCAGACGATGATGAGATAAATATAGTGCTACGAAGCTGATGGTTGAGTGATAGCTGTGTACCACACCGATTGTGAATGTACTCCAAACTGAGTAATTTTTTTTTGAAAGCCAAAATTGGCACTTTAAATTAAGATGAAAAAAAAAGGTTTTTACAGGCCATATAGGATAAGAACCAAAGGACAACGAGGTTACAACGTGACATTACATTCTGCCAACACTACACCTAAATGCTTACAACCAGCTAGACACCACATCTTCAGTTCATCTCAACCGCAATAAGATGACTTCAAGGGAGAGCTCTTCGTTTCGGAAAATTCGATTATTCCTTTCTCGCCGGATGGCCCATATAACCGTAATAATCAACAATCGGATATCTTTATTCCTTGCTACAGTCGATTTAAAGGCTATGTTAGTGAACCAGTCCATGAGTGATGGAGTTGGTTCCCAATTGGATGGGTGAAGCCGATCCACCGCCACCCAAGTGCTCACCCTCTTCCAAATCTCCCTCGTCATCGCACATTCACAATGAGCAGTCTCAAGATTACGGTAACACATTGGGCAAAAGTAATTGTTGGGCCACCCCCTGAGTTGCAACCTGTCTGACGTCCAAATGCGATTTTGTAATAGCAACCACATGAAGGACTTATACCTCGTCGGTGCCCAAACCTTCCATACTGTTATCGGAAACAAGGATTGTGTACCTCCTTCAAACTGGATACGGTACGCAGAGTGTGATGAGTATTCTCCATTTGCCGCTAATCGCCAATGGATCGCATCAGGCCTATGTGGATCAAAGGATGCCCTTGCTTTCTTCAACAAATGTCCATATTCTTAGAAATGGCACCACATGCTCCACCGAGATCCTTGTGGCGACGTCATGCATCCAGTTTGAGTTTCGTATTGCTTGTGTGATTGACCTTTGTTTACCTTGGCTGACTTTGTATAGTTCTAGAAACAACAGGGCCGGAGCCTGCCCCTGCAACCAACTTGAGAGCCAGAATTTGGCACGCTGGCTATCTCCAACAGTAACAGAAGTGGTGACGGCAAACAAATTTTGGTCAGATGCATCAACCGGTAGCTCCATGCCTTGACAAGCACGCTCAGGCCGTCGCCACTCCAACCATAGCCATCGCATTCTCAACGCTCTGCTCAATCTCTCAAGGTCGGTGACACCGAGCCCGCCAAAGCTTAGAGGACGACATACCTGAGCCCAACTAACTTTGCATTGACCTCCCTGTAACTAATCAGTGCCAACCCATAGAAATCTTCTCCTAACCACCTTGAGAAACCTTTTGGGAGGTTTTAGAGCCGAGAGAAGATAGGTTGCTTGAGCACTTAGAACTATATGCACAAGTTCACGTCTACCTTCAAAGGAGAGCAATCTCCCTTGCCACCTTGCCATCTTGGACAACATTCGGTCTTGGATGTTTTGCAAGTGGGCTAGTTTTAGCCGCCCAGGCAAGAGAGGGAGGCCGAGATATGAAATTGGGCAATCAGGACGGTGGCCATTAAAATCTGCCACGATCGATTGCAGATCAAGTCCTTCACATTTGATCGGCATGATCGATGATTTGTTCTAGTTAACAACCAATCCAGTAGCCTCTCCAAACAAGCGAAGGATCTCCATGATGGCAGCAACATCGGCGGGCGTGGGCTTCATGAAGAGAGCGACATCATCGGCGTACAGTGAGACACGAAGTCTTAGCAAGTGCTGAGAGGGAGGCGGCCTCCATCGCAAGTTGGAAAATTCGATTCAGGGCATCAATGGCAAGTATGAACAAGTGTGGTGATAGCGGGTCACCTTGTCACAGGCCGTGCTCATGGTGGATCACAGGGCCAGGGGAGCCGTTCAGAGAAACAGACGAAGATGCCGTGGAGAGTAGAGCTGAGATCCAATTCTGCCAACGCCGTGAAAAACCACGATGTGCCATGAGTTCAATTAAGTACTCCCAATAAGCTTCTGATATGAGGCTGTGTATTTAAAGGCCCTAGGCCTTTCTCAATTTACTTCACCATGTACGTAGTATAGCTTTGTGGCCAACCCTCTGCCACATGTTGTACTCAAGGCTTTGAGGGTACACAAATTATTAGATAAACATTATTTTTCTCCTGTACATTTATGTTTGCTGAAGGAGACCTTGAGGCAGCGGTAAAGCTGTAGCTTTATGACAAAGAGGTCACGAGTTCGACTCCTACAAACATCCTCTTGTAGAAATGTAAAATAAAAGCTACTTACAGACTCAAGTGAGTTAAACCCTTCTTCACCCCTATGCAAGCAGGAGCTACATGCATCAAATTGCCCTTTCTTTTTTACATTTTGGTTTGCTCAGCCCTTTCTTTTTTACATTTTGGTTTGCTCAGGAGTTTTGCAAATTCTATTTGAATGAGATGGATAGCCGTATCTTATTGATTCAAAGTAGCACCAATGTTTGTCCGGTGAGCAAATGGGATAGTTCGTGATAATTTCTTGCTTAGGAAGTCGGATGACCGAGAAAGCTTGCAAAAGCCACACGCTCTTAAAACACCACAAATCACAGAAAACTCTGTAGCGGGAATGCAGAGCCAACACTATATCACAATTCACAACATACGAAAACATGATAGCAAACCAGCGTCAATAAATGGAACCAATGCAGAATAACCGGCAACAACGTTAACCAACCAGCTTTCTATAGTAGAGTACATCCAATCAAATCCCCAAAAGTCAACGGAACCAGCAAAAATAGTCTGCTCACGATCCTCTGAACAAACGGACCTACCTCCACATCTCCGAACTTGCATAAGCCTACGGCAGTCTATAGCTGCTCCAAAATCGAACATCCTAACAAGTTTGACCCCACTGGTCTGGTTATAGGAGATTGCTGTTGCCAGGTGCTAGTAGAGCCTCATTCGAAGGCCCACTGGTTCTCCCTCCTCACTTCCGCCTCTTCCTCAGCTGTGAAGTCGTTAATGATGTTGAAGGTCGAGCGGATCTCTTCCGGAGACTTTCCCTTGATCATGTCCGCAACGGTCTGGCAGGTTAGGTCCAGCAGCGCCTTGATGTCCAGGTAGTTTGCAGCCTGCCAGTTGCAAAAGAAGTCTGGCATTATTGTTTGTTTATCCACTGTGATATGTAAATCACAGGTTACCTCAAATGCAACATCAACACACTGAATTAACACCAATGATAGTATCAGCAAAATAGAACAATCCATAACTAAGCAACCATAGTCTCAATGGACAAGAATTAAAATTCAGCAATGCTATTAAAAGTTAATTCCATTTACAGGTAGCAGAGAATTGTACACAAACAGCAAATACAGGGCATGGGTAGAACATCTAAAGCCATCAGCAGGATCATAGACATGCTACGGCACAAGAGTTAAGGAGGCTATACTAGAACCCTAAACGTAGCCACCTCCACCATAGCGAAATGCTATGATGTTTCCTTGGCCAACAATGGCCCAACTATCCATAGCCGCATCTACAGCCATCCGCAATACCAAAGAGAATCAGCTGAAACAAAACTAGTGCAATTTCAAATCCCCCAGTCATGCTATTGCACAAGAATTAATTGTTATCAATTGTCACCTACGCGAGTAGTAAATTTATGCCTTAGTAAACAACAGAACGGATGGTGCTGTAAAATCAGCTAAAGAATCCACGAGATGACAGTAGAAGCGAGGGCTCATCATGGCTCTTCAAACATCAGACGCACTGATGAAAACAATCCCCAACATAGATATTTTAAATAGACCGTATGATGCCAAAAATCCTCAGCTACCTGGGAGCACTTCTAATAATGTAACATAACGAAATTGATACCGTAACACAAGCATGTGTCGAATCGGATGCACAGAGGACTTTGCAACCAAAACAAAATCTGGAACTGTGATACATGACGATTGGTATGCTCCGATGCAAAATTATGAGATTTTTAGAACTAACCATACCTGAACCATGATCCCATAAGTCGTCACGTCACCCAAAACAAAGACTATTTTGCTCCAATAAACTAAAAGGAACAAAGATCATCAAAGAAACAGCCTATCCTAACATTATAACCGAGCACAGGCAATTTCCACAAAACCCTAGCGTCAATAACCAAGAAGCAACGTGATGAAAGACGTCCAAACACGTATAGACAACAATCGGAATTCAGATGGGGACAGGGAGGAGGGGGAGGGCCTCACCAGTATGAGGTCGAAGAGGGTGGCTTGGTCGACCTGGACGAATTCGGCGTCGAAGGTCTTGAGCTTATCCGCGGATGTCCTCTTGGGATCGGCGTCGGCGGCGCGCGCCCGGGCGTGCTGCTTGCAGAACTGGACGATCAAGGAGAGGATCCTGGAGGAGACGTTGGGGATCGGGATGGCGTTGTCGGCGCAGGCGTCCTCGATGATGTTCTTGATGGTCTGCGACTCCATCGCCACCGACTCCTCCACATGGAACTCCTCGCCATCATTGGCGATCAGCGTCAGCATCTTCTCCTTCCCGGTCGCCACCGCGGCCTCCACCGCCACCTCCACCGCCGCCTCCTTCGCGTCCGCCATCGATCCGATCGCCGGGAGGAAGGGGTTGTGGAGGTGGTGGTGCGATGAGGCTTCCGAGGCAAAACCCTAAAAGGTGATAAGCCAAGGCGATCGGGGTGGACGGGACGCGGAGGGGAACGCTTTATTGCTGCCGTTGCGGAGGGGAGAACAGTCTAGAATGCGAGAACCTGACGTGTCGTATTTGGGCCTTCGACGGGTTAGACTGATGGGCTTTGAGGCCCAGTTCTGAAAGCGAGAACTTCATGGGCCTTCTTCCGTTGGCATCATTTCTTACGACAAGGCCTAGATTCTTAAGGACCATGCCTTGCGAGCGCCCTGGCTGACCGTGCGAATTCGTGAACTGATTAGTAGTCGATTTGGATGAATTCGAGAGGGGGAATTCCTTTGCCGTTGTGCATGGAAACGAAGACTGCTGATCCTTTAGCATATTTGTATTCAAGCTTGAAACTTACCTCAAAAGTGTAACTACAATTCCGACGAAAAAAGAAGAGGGAAGAACAGGGAAGTGAAATGTTCAGGATCGAAAACATAATCGAAAGCGAAAAGGTAAACATGGTTGCAGCACGAGTGCTCGCTACTCTGGTCATGGTCGAGCTGCAATCCTAGCGTTGCCTCGTCGGTCACGGGACGATGAGAAGGAGTCGACCCTGAGGTGGTGCCGGAACGCAGAGATGAACTCCTCCGCCCGCTTGTTCACCTCCTCCGCGTTGTCTGCCGCTTCTTCCTCAACGTGCACCTCCTCCACTGCCGCGGCCGCCGTCTGTGCCGGCTCGTGCGCGACGGCCAGCACCATGCAGCGGCCCTCCCGCTTCTTGCTCCGTCTCCTCTTCATCCTCTTCGCGCCGTCTACCGGCGGCCCCCGCACGACGCCGCCCGGTGACGCCTCCGCCTCGGCCCGCCGCGGCTGCACGGACGCCACGACGATGGACGCGATGACGACGTTGAGGAGCAGGAACAGCGCGGGCGACGGCATGGACAGCGGCGCGGGCCACCACCAGGGCGCCGCCACGGCCACGGCCGGCGCCACCAGCTTCTTGACGCCCGAGACGAGCAGCGCCGCCGCCGCCGCGGCCAGCACGGCCTCCGCGAGCTCCTCCTCCCTCCGCGTGGCCTTCTTCCTCTTCTCCCCCGCCATCCGCGCGCTCTGCTCTGCTCTGCCTCACCTTTGCGGAGGGGCTAGCAGCTCTATGTATAGCAGCTACTCCAGCAGGAATGCTATGTGCCGCTGAGCTTGCTAGTTGTTCGGGCGCTAAAAGGTTCATGTGGCTTCAGGCTAATCGATCGATGAGCGCAGGGGGGGGTGTCGCGCCGACAGCCATACAACCCGTGCTCATGGTTGTCGGGGAATTTCCCCCGACAAGGGTAGAACATTTTCGTTCCTGCAGAGGCAGATGCACCACCTTGGCCTGACATAGCCCTTGGCAATGGACGACACCCATACAGGACCAGCATAGTCTTCCTGATGACAGTGGAATCGCATCAAGAGAAGACATTTTCTCATATGTTTGATCTAAAAACTGCCTCAACCCTCCTGAGCTATCCCCACGGTGCCTGAGCAGTTGCCATTGAGAATGCAGTGGGTGACTTCTGACTTGGCACAAGCAGCGGCCAAACATAACAGGCTAGATGGAGTATTAAGGGGGTTTTAGTATTGTATTTTACCTTGCCCTGTGTGACTAGGTATATTTACGCACTGCACTAATCTAGCTTCTAGCTAGTGCTGTACAGTTTTATGAGATGTGTATTGTTTCGTTTTACCAACAAGTAAAGCTAGGGAAGCACGCCTGAGGCTCGTGCGTTTTCGTTTGACCCGCGCGCGTGCTTGACCGCCTGCGAAGGGAGTGATGACCTTTTCCCTCGGTTCGCAGACTTGCAATGAGTAAGTTAATCATGCCGTCTGAAAGCAGTGCGCAAGCCAGGTGAATTATTGTTAGCAAACTAGTAGTAGTATGTACCTGGAATAGCTTCCATTTGAAAACAATTTTTTTATCATAATGTGTTGTCTAAAATTTTGAATTTCCACATTATTCCAAGGCGACATGAATGCATTTATCAGGCTTGTAAACAGAGATTGCCTGGAGTAATCGATTGAATCCACGCACAAGAACGCAACCTGCCAAACAGGTTCCCAAGTCACACATCCCACAAGCATGTCGTTTCACTTTAGAACAATTTGACTAGACATGATGCATGCCTATATTAGGGGCTTTTAGGCATCCTGTAAGGGTTAATCTAGGCGACTCAAATCTCAGGCAGTCTCAAGCACACCTCTCTCTATAGAAAGCTCCCATCTACAGTTTTTTTAAAAAAAAAAAGAAGCTCACATTGCCCCATCATAAACTCCAAATCACTTCAATATACAGAAGCATCAAAACTTTCGTTCTCAAGTACAAAAGCTGCAATAAATAATGTCGCAAGGTCCGGAGTAACCATCATAACAAAGCAACCAACTCTCCTGAGTAATAGACATAGAACAAGGAATGCCCTGGCAGGCGACCAGTTTCAGCACACAAAGCATTACTACAACTTGTTTACGGCTTTGCGGCAACAAGGTCATCAATGAGGTTAGCAGCATCTTCCACCGTCGCAATTGACTGTGCGCTCGACTCTTCCACACTGATCCCAAATGCCTCCTCAAGACCCATAACAATCTCAACCTACAAAACAGATTGATAAGGGCTGAGCTGAAAAGAATAGAAAATGAGATGGAAAACCCACTTTAGCGAGAACTTGTTTATTTCAAAGCGCATATGTAACAATATATGTCTGCACTGATTAAAAAAAACTGATCTAGGTGAACAAGGAGGACATTGCAAATCTACAAAGGAAACCTGGTATACTCATAGGACAATGGAAAACTTCAAGAAATTATAGAGAACCGGAAGTGCGTCTACAAGTGAATACCCCTTGAGGCTTTATGATCAGCATTCAGCACAAGTACAAATAACAAGAGGCCAATTTCTATTCCGTCACCCAAGAATCACACCGGGAACTTATGTAGATTTAAATTTGTTTGTTAAAAAATTAAAACAACATGATATCCAGGTTGACTTACAGTATCCAATGAATCAGCACCAAGATCTTGGAACTTTGAGGAGCCACTAACTTCAGTGTCATCAGCAAGGGCAAGCTGCTTCTTGACAATATCACAAACCTTGTCCACCGTCTCCTTTTTAGCCTGTTCAAAAGCATATAGCATCGATAACAGACGATATGATAATTAGCAACAAATCCATACCATGCTTACAAACTTTTGAAATAAGTTTGACCAGAATAATATTCTTAACACAGAATAATAATATTAGTAGATAGCTTACATCAAAGACAAATCCAGGGATGCTAGATGCAAGGTATTGAGTTATTTATAAGAATTATAATGAAAATTACTTTCACCAGACGTGTACACAGCAACAAAATTCAAGTGTATCGCTGGAAGCAACATCGTGACAAATGCAAACAAAATCCCATTTGGGTGCCAAAAGAAGGGAGTAATTTGTTGAGATGGAACATAACAGAGATCGAACGCCTAGTAGCAACACCATGCAATTATTAGTCTATGTGATCGTGAAAAATACAATACTTACATAACAGCAAACTGCAAATCTTTGCGGTACTGACTGCAGCCGGAAGGCTACATTGTTCTTTCTTAAACCAGAGAAAGAGACCGAGTTGACGTTGAGTGCCTGCATCATAAGATTTGCGATGCTTAAAAGTCATTTATTGCATTAACAGAAGTAACCTAAAGCAATGAAACACTGGATTATCAGGACAATTAATCAAGTAAATATCTTATTTCTTTCAACAAACTACCAAATTTCCCATACATCAAAGGCCTGCTTATCAAAGAGAATAGAAGGAACAAACACACCAGATTCAAAGCTAGCAAACACTAACAAATCCCTACACACAATAAAGTGGAGGTTCCCACACTTACCAAGACCTAGTAACATTTTCATTTTTGGCTTAAATCTCCTGAATGCAATTCGCATTTTTTGTGAATACCAAAATGACAAGCTCATATGCACACAATCACATTTCGAAAAACCTCAGTTGACTCATGAGACATTAAGCTCAAGTATTGTTGCTTAGTGCATAGAAAACTTTAACATGCTTTTCAACTTTCTGACTCCACCCACTTAATATGATGCAAATGAGGTGATCCCTCTGACAAACTACAATCAAGAAATGTAGAGTTCAGTCCACACAATGTAGGAAAGAGGATTCACTCTCGTTAGGAACAATCTACAATTAACTTTTCCTCCTTGAGCAGCACAAAAACGAATAAACACTGAGGTGGAGGTGCATACTAAGACTGGCAATAAAAGCTTCACCAAACCTGTAACCAACCTATAGACTCAGACATGTGGGATAATAGTATAGTTAGAATGATTTGGCTACAAAATCCCAAATCTGTAATGTACTGATAACAAACTTCTGAGCCTACTCTCCATGACAAGGCAGACTCGTTATATACAAGGTCCTACAAATTATACGCCGTTATACACCACTACCACTGTACTACAAGTGTAACGGTCAGATCAGAGGGAAGACACCCGCCAAATCAGGTTGTAAAAGCGCAGATCTACGAAGGCAGCTTTATCAGAGAGACAGGGACGCGATTGCCGAAACGACCACCTCAATCCGCACCAAAACGGCGTCGAATCAACCTATCAACGACCGCGACGCAACCAAAAAAATGCCAAAGCAGTACGCGAACACGAAACATAGAGATCGCACGAGGTGGCCACCATAACCCTCAACCCTGTTTGGAGAGCCGCACGCGGATCGGCAAGGGTGACACAGGGGATCCACGAAGTACCTTGACTGGCCTGGCGAAGGAGACTGCGGATCCGGCGATGGAGGCCATGGAGACAGCTGAAGCGGCGGCGGCGCGAGGGCAGTGCGCGTCGGGGGAAATGGAAGTGAGTAGACGAGCGGTGGGGTGTGGGCCATGGCGGGGCGTACTTTATACATCGCGTACATCGCGTGGGATCACACGAACGCAGCTGGGCATCGGTCGTATCGAAGGAGGACGGAGCTCACGAGGCCCGGCCCGTGACGCTGGAGAGGCGTGGGCTAGCTGTGGGGAGAGTTCGTTAGCTCCGTCTCGCCCTCCCCGCCCCACTTGTCAGTGAGAGAGGTACGAGGCTGTTCCGTTGGCCGTTCCGCTCTGCTTTTTTTTCCTTGGCTCATCACGTGTTTTATAAAGAGGACCAAGAATTACACACAATCATACCACAAGGCCTTATAATGCTATTACTTATGGTATCAAATACAGCACCTACCATCAAACTCTCACGTAAGCTCACGGTATAAACGACATATAGCTAACCACACCGACAACATATGCTAGTTACTGAGCTTTTCGGGAAACACAACTTTCTTGATGACAACTCCATCCTATATGTATTCATCTGTTCTGAAATAGATGTTGTTTACAACAGTTAATTAGTTTAAATAAATTAGATTGGGCCGAGTCGCCACCGCCTTACTGGCGCGTCATATCAGAACTCGGATATGGTGTTAAATAGGTAAGGGCCGGATCGCCACCATCTTAGTGGCGCGCTACAGCATCGTCGGATGTAGTGATAAACGAGCAAGAGTCTTTGCAACTTACTCGATGGGTGCAAAGCGTAAGGAAGCTAGCCGAGGAACACAGATGTAAGGATCGAAACGCCCAAGAGGGGGGTGAATTGGGCTTTTTCAAATTTTAGAGCAATTTAAAACTTAATGGTTGAAGCCCAATTCCCTATGCGAACTAACTACGCAAGCAAGAGTATTAAGCGTGGAATAGTAAATGCGTAATAGTAAAAGGGTGAGGAGGGAGATGCAAACTCCCGCGGAGACTCGGAGACACGGCGATTATTCCCGTGGTTCGGTAAAATCACAAAGATCTACCTACGTCCACGTTGTGGCACCCACCAAAGGGTATAGCCACTCCCAAGTCACCAAGACAAGGGAATCCACTATCTTTCTCCGTTCGCCTTCTCCGGCAAGGTGGAGCTCAAGCCTTGTACAATGGTGATCCTCCGGGCTTCCACAAATGCCTAGGTAAGCTCCGGAGCGATCTCTCCTTCCTCCAACTTTTACAAGGTGAGAGAAGTCACCAAGACACTCTTTCTCACTAGCCTAGAGATTCCAATCACCAAGAATGGACGCACACAAGCTTCTCTCTAGCTAAATCTAGCCTATAGTTGGAGTACAAGAGGTTTTGAGGTGTGGAAGTGGTAGCTCTTGGTCTTGAATGCTTGAGGATGTGTAGTGAGGATCTGGTGATCAAGACTTGACGAAATGGCCGGTTGGAGGGGTATTTATAGCCAGCCCACACGAGATAGCCGTTGGAAAAGTAGGCAGACTTTTTCACTGAACATCGGATCATCCGATGCACCCCTTTATTTGAGCATCGGTCGAATTCCAAAATAGCTGATGTCATGTGTCAGATGTGACCGTTGGATATAACCGTTGGATCTGACTGTTTAATCGACCGATGTCACTTTAACTTCATCATCGGATGATCCGGTGAGTTGATCTTCAGAATTGGAGAAATAATGTTTCTGTTGAAATTGACCGATGTACACTTACTTCATCATCGGATGATCCGGTGTGTACTTCTTCAGAATAACTCAGAAATCATCCTTCCGTTGAAATCAACCGATGTGCCACTTCCTTCACATCGGATGATCCAGTGTGTACTGGGTTCTAAGGTCTTCTTCTTCTGCCAACTCAAACTCGACCGATGTAGTCATTTTGCAAGACATCGGATGATCCGGTGAGTGCAACTTGTTTGCTTCGAGTTGTTTTGAGTTGATCTTTTGGAATATTCTTGAGTGACCTCTTTGACACTTGTTTGAAATGATATTATGATGAAGTGTAAGCTTCTTGTGTTGCCAATTTTGATAGAATAGAGTCGTTGTATGAGTTCTTTATTTAGTCTTCATGAGTATCGAATAACCTCTTAGAATAGATCGTTGAGGGGTCTCCATTTGTATCCAATGAGCAGTAGATGGTGTGAATAGATAGTTCATTAACGTTTGATGTGATATACGTGAAACCTCGCATCCACAAACTCATTAGTGATAACGAACGGTTGTCATTAATCACCAAAACCATACCTCACGGGGGCCTAGATGCTTTCAACAGATTTGGGATGGGTAGTTGGAATGTAGGATCCTTGACGGAGAAACTACGTGAGTTAGTAGATGTTGTCATTAGGAGATGAGTAAATATCCTTTTTACACAAGAGACTAGATAGGCGAGTCAAAAGGCGACAGAAATCGAGAATACCGGTTTCAAGTTTTGATATTCTGGATCGGCTTGGACTAGGAATGACGTAGGTGTTCTAATAGATAAGAGTGTTAAGTATGGAGTAGTGGATGTTCGAATACGAGGGGATGGGATCATCTTAATCAAGATAGTTATTAGGGACATTGTCTTGAACGTCATTAGTGCTTAAGCCCCACAAGTTGGGCTCAACATGAGTGCTAAGAGGCAATTATGGGAGGACTTGGAGGATATGGTTAGTAGTGTACCGATAACCAAGAAACTCCTCATAGGAGGAGATCTAAATGGTCATGTGGGTGCAAATATTGTAGGATTTGAGGGAGTACATGGAGGCTTTGGATGCGACGATAGAAATCAGGAGGGTAAGGACATCCTAGACTTCCGTAGCCGATGATCTGTTGGTAGCTAACACCCTCTTTGGGAAGTGGCAATCTCATCAGTGATCTTTAGTGCTGCCCAACACTCTATAGTCGTATTGACTTTATCCTCACTAGGAGAAGAGATGGACGAGAGTGTCTAGATTGTAAGGTGATCCCCGGGGAGTGTGTTGTGATACAACACAAGCTTGTGGTAGTTGACTTTCGCTTTTGCGAGACAAAGGTGTCAAAAATCACAAGAACAATGGTGGAAGTTGAAAGGGGAATCACAAGAAATCTTTAAAAATAGGGTGATCGAAGAAGGACCCTGAGCAGAAAATGGAGATGAAGATAGTATGTGGGTGAAGATGACAACTTGCATTAGGAAGGTAGCTAGTGAGGTGTTCAGTGTGACAAAAGGAAAGAAACTTATAGATAAAGACACTTGGTGGTAGATTGAGGATGTACAAAAGGCCATTAAGGAGAAGAAGGAGTGTTACAAGAGTTGGCATCATGATAGAAGCGCAAGCAACATGCTGAAGTACAAAGAGGCCAAGAAAAATACAAGGCGAACTGTGAGTAAAGCAAAAGGACGGGCCTATGATGAGTTATATGAGAGACTAGAGACAAAAGAAAGTGAAAAGGACATATACAAAATAGCAAAAATTCATGAGAGAAAGATGAGGGATTTCAATCAAGTTAAATGCATCAAAGATGAGATTGACCGCATTCTAGTGAAGGATGAATAAATTAAGAATAGATGGTGGGATTAGGCTATTCAATGATGAGAATGGGATCACTATGGTTGAGTTGGACGACTCCTTTGATGACTCCAGCAGGCGGTTCGTGTGGAGGATACAAGAGTTTGAGGTTAAGGATGCCTTAAAAAGGATAAAAGGAGGAAAGGCCCTCGACCCTGATGATGTTCCTATTGAGGTGTGGAGATGTCTTGGGGACGTGGCAATAATACGGCTCACAAAGCTATTCAACCATATTTTTCAGTCAAACAAGATGCGTGAAGAATGGAGAAAAGTATATTAGTACCTATTTTCAAAAATAAAGGAGATATTTAAAGTTGTACTGATTATCAAGGGATTAAGCTTATTAGTCATACTATAAAGCTTTAGAAGAGAGTGATTGAACACCGAGTGAGGAAAGTGACAAATGTTACTAAAAACCAGTTTGGTTTTATGCCTCGGAGGTCTACTATGGAGGCGATTTTTTTGCTTCGTGAGCTTATGGAGAGATATAGGGAGCAGAAAAGGACCTACATATGGTGTTCATTGACTTGGAGAAGGCGTACGACAAGATACCAAGGTGAGTCATGTGGTGGGCACTAGAGAAACATTAAGTGCCAACAAAGTATATTACCCTTATCAAGGATATGTACAATAATGTTAAGACAAGTGTGTGCGTAAGTGATAGTGAGACTGATGCATTTCCTATCACGGTGGGACTACATCAAGGATCAGCTTTGAGCTCATACATCTTTTCCTTGGTGATGGATGAGGTGTCGAAGGATATACAAGGGTATATCCCTTGGTGTATGCTCTTTGCCAATGATGTAGTGCTGGTAGATGAAACTAGAGATGGTGTTGATAAGAAATTAGAGTTATGGAGATCAACCTTAGAGTCTAAGGGGTATAGACTTAGTAGGACCAAAACCGAGTATATAAGATGTGACTTTAGTGGTGTTGGTTGTGAAGAGAGAAATGTTAGTCTACAAGGACAAATAGTACCTAGAAGGGACTCTTTCCGATACTTAGGATCAATGTTACAAAGCAATGGCAATATTGATGAGGATGTTTGCCACATGATCAAGGTAGGGTGGATGAAATGGCGACAAGCCTCTGGAATCCTATGTGATAGGAAGGTCCCAAAAAAGCTAAAAGGGAAATTTTATAGGATGGTAATCAGACCCGCGATGCTATATGGGGCAGAATGTTGGCCAACAAAATGGCAACATGTCCAACAAATGAGTGTCGTAGAGATGCGCACGCTACGGTGGATGCGCGGGCACACGAGAAGAGATCGAATAAGGAATGAGGCGATTCGTGATAGGGTAGGTGTCAAAGTGTTTCCTGCGACACTTCCCCCCAGTCTGCTCTGGAGCAACCCGCAGAGGTTCATTTTTAGGAGGGGCTTAGTGGTTTTGAGCGTCGCAGCACGATGACGAGATGAACACGAGGATTTACGTGGTTCGGGCCGCCTGAACGTAATACCCTACGTCCACATAGTGTTGGATGTTCTTTGTTGCTTGAGTTTGAAGGTGGCTCGAGCTTGCGAGCTTACAATGGTGTTCGGAGATCGGAGATGGGAATCGGGGTTGGAAAAACTGATTCCCTTTGCACGTTAGTTGTCTGGTCCTTTTACAGCTCAAAGCCAGACAACCTTACAAGTGGACCTCGGGCCTAACAGGCGGCCCCGATATGGGGAGCAGCCCCTACTACGGCTAGAACGGGCGTGTCGCCTTGTCGCATCGCCATCCTTAAGTGCTGCCAGACGAAGGCGGTAGGAATACGTCTTGTTCCGCGGTGCTGCACTGTTGCTGCCATCAAAGCGTCGCGTGACTGGTCTCTGCTGCCAGGCACGCCTGTACCAGCATACGCTAGATTGCTTGCCTGGGGAACTTGCGAACCTTAAATGCACGATAGGACAACACACCTTCCTCTTTACTCCTTGGCTTCATCAACCCACGCCCCACGACGGATCGTGGGGCACGTGGCATCTTCAGAGCTCTTATCGACGGGTTTGGAGCCAACTTACATGTGGCATCTCCGGACCTCACCTCGGCGGGAGGCTCGGCCTAGAGCCCTGGTCACGTGTCGGCTCTGGAACTCAAGCGCACGTGGCAGCCCTAGGGCTGACCTCAGAGCCAAGGACACGTGGCTACGCTAGGATCTCCTCAGCATGGAGGAGTGTCGGAGCCCGGATACACGTGGCAGCTCCGGACCTCACCTCAGTGGAGAGGCTCGGACCGGAGTCCTAGGCACGTGTTCTGAGCCAACTGACACGTGGCAGCTCCGGACCTCACCTCGGCGAGGAGGCTCGGCCGAGAGCCCAGGGTACGTGTCGGCTGTGGAGCTCAAGCGCATGTGGCAGCCCCAGGGCTGACTTCGGGGCCAAGGGCACGTGGCTACGCCGGGCTCTCCTCAGCAGGGAGGAATGTCGGAGCCGGATACACGTGGTAGCTCTGGACCTCACCTCAGCGGACAGACTCAGACCGGAGCCCAGGGCACGTGTTCTGAGCCAACTAACACGTGGCAGCTCCGGACCTCACCTCGGCAGGGAGGCTCGGGCTAGAGCCCAGGGCACATGTCGGCTCTGGAACTCAAGCGCACGTGGCAACCCCAGAGCTGACCTCGGGGCCAAGGACACGTGGCTATGCCGGGGCCAGCCTCAACCGGAAGGCGGGGCCCAGACTGTCTTTCACCCTTCACGAGGGGTACCCGGTCTGCAGGGTACCGATAGTGGGCCCCGGACCCATCTGGGGGGGAGTCAGCGAGCCCACGGGTGGGGCCTCCATCTATCTCGTGTGGTGGTTTGAAACCTGCACTTGGGTTGGGGCACACCTACCACTGGATGAGGCAGGACGTCAGCATCGGGTCCCCTAGGAGGTCTGGGATGCCAAGGACCTGTCCGGACCTACAGACATGGCAGTAAGAAGGAGTAGTCGTGCTCTCCGGTCACCCTTCTCTGTTTGGTAGCTTTAATGTGGCTTACGGTCCTTAGCTGAACTACGGGGCTTGGGTATTTCGATGTGAGCCATCAATTCTATGGTTGAAGCTTTGCCCAGGGGTATGAGCCGTATGGTTCATCGGTACTGAGCTGTAGCGGTGGAGAGGCAGGGTGTGCACGCTAGGGGTACGTAACCAGGCATAGCAGGCTACACACCCTGGACCTCCCACTAGCGTAAGCCTTTTAGAGGAGGTACCATTCAGCGCCATAGGGCTCTCGGGCAATGAGAAAACCAAAGGTCTCCAAGTTACGGTTAAAACTTTGCTCAGGGGTATGAGCCGCCCGACTCCCCGGTACTGAGTTGTAGCGCTGGAGAGGCAGGGTGTGCACGCTAGGGGTACGGAACAAGGCATAAAAGACTACACACCCTGGACCTCCCACTGGTGTAAGCCTTTTAGGAGAGGGACCATTCAGCGCCATAGGGCCCCAAGCAATGAGACAACCACAGGGCCCCGGGTACGCCACAGGTACCTCAAGCAGACCCGCCTGTAGAAGGATAGCACAACTCTTGCTATGGTTGAACATGGGAAAAAGTGACTGGCCACACAGCCGGAGCAGTATGGAAAGAAAGCACGAAAAGAGTATTGGGGCAATGTCCGGGGTCCGGTTTCTTTTCTTGTCCGTAGGCGTGTTTTTATGGCCCCCAAATACTCAGTTGTAGCGTAGGAGACGGAGGATGTGCACGCTAGCTGTACGAAAGCAGGCATAGCAGGCTACACACCCTGGACCTCCCACGGGCGTTAACCTTTCAGCGAGGAGACCTTCCAGCGCCACGGTACATAGGACAAGTATGTAGGACATGCTACGGACATGGCATTTACAGTTGATATGCATGAGAAAGCACAAACTATAAAGAATGTACGCAGGGTAGGATAATTTTTTCTTATTTTTGGCTTCTATCGGGTGATAGAAGGAAACAGGCCGTGCAAGAAGGCAGCGACCCGCCACGGATAACAAGAGTAGCAGGACCCTTCCGGGGCTTAGCTGTTCTATGTGTTGTTCCTAGACACTATGACACCTTTACAAAGAAAGAGAAAAAGAAAAAAAATACCCTACCACTCTGCGTTAAGGATAGAACTTACATAGGTGTTCTATGTACTGTGGTGTGGATAGAGGTACCCATCCTCTGTCGCCAGGCGGACGCATCCTGGTCGGCATACTTGTGTCGCCCGGAAGGGTCCTTCCCAGCGGAGGGAAAGCTTGTTCTACCCCTCCTAGGAAAGTATTTGCCGGAGAACCAGGTCATCCAACCGCAGCTCTCTGTTCCGCGCGGACCGCTGGAGGTAGCGCCAGAGCGCCTGACGGTATCGTGCATTCCAGATTGCTGCCTGCCATCTGTGCTCGTCGACAAGCTCGATATTTTCACGCCAGATCTGGTCCTGCGTGGCTTTCGTATGTCACCAACGCAGTCGGTCTCGCTCTGGAACGGGGTGAGGCTTCCTACTCGCTCTGCTGTTGGTGGCGCGAGGGGCGGGGAGAGCCTCCGAGAGACTGGACGTTCACCATCGTGAGCTACACGAACAACTTCAAAAACCAGAAGACCCCTTCCTGGCGCACCAAATGTTGAAGTGTTTCCCGCGACACTTCCCGCGGCATGCTCTAGAGCAGCCCGCGGAGGTTCTTCTTTAGGAGGGGCCTAGTGGTTTTGAGCGTCGCAGCACGATGCCGAGATGAACACGAGGATTTACGTGGTTCGGGTCGCCTGAGCATAATACCCTACGTCCACGGAGTGTTGGTTGTTCTTTATTGCTTGAGTTTGAGGGTGGCTTGAGCTTGCGAGCTTACAATGGTGTTCGAGGATCGGAAAAAATGGAATCCCTTTGCCTGTTGGCTGTCTGGTCCTTTTATAGCTCAAAAACAGACAACCTTACAAGTGGGCTCGGGGCGTGACAGGCGGCCCAGGTATAGGCAGCAACCCCTAATACGACTAGAATGGGCGCGTCGCCTTGTCGCATCACCATCCTTAAGTGCTGCCTGACGAAGGCGATAGGAATACGTCTTGCCCCGCGGCGCTGCACTGTTGCTGCCATCAGAGCGACGCGTGACTGGTCTCTACTGCCAGGTATGTCTGTACCGGGATACGCTGGATTGCTTGCCTGGGAACATGCGAACCTTAAATGTGCGATAGGACAGCACACCTTCCTCTTTACTCCTTGGCTTCGTTGACCCACGGCCCACGAAGGATCGTCGGGCACGTGGCGGCTTCGGACCTCTTATCGACGGGTTTGGAGCCAACTGACACGTGGCAGCTCTGGACCTCACCTCAGCGGGGAGGCTTCGCCCAGAGCCCAGGTCGTAGTCGGCTGTGGAACTCAAGTGCACGTGGCAGCCCCAGTGCTGACCTCGGGGCCAAGGACACATGGCTACGTCGGGCTCTCCTCAGCAGGGAGGAGTGTCGGAGCCCGAATACACTTGGCAGCTCCGGACCTCACCTCAACGGAGAGGCTCGAACCGAAGCCCAAACACGTGTTCTAAGCCAACTGACAGGTGGCATCTCCGGACCTCACCTCGGCGGGGGGAGGGGGGGGGCTCGGCCCAGAGCCCAGGGCACGTGTCGGCTCTGGAACTCAAGCGCACGTGGCAGCCCCAGGGCTGACCTCAGGGACAAGGGCACGTGGCTACACCGGGCTCTCCTCAGTAGGGAGGAGTGTCGGAGTCCGAATACACATGGCAGCTCCGGACCTCACCTCAGCGAAGAGGCTCGGATCGGAGCCCAGGGCACGTGTTCTGAGCCAACTGACACGTGGCAGCTCCGGACCTCACCTCGGTAGGGAGGCTCGACATAGAGCCCAGGGCACGTGTCGACTCTGGAACTCAAGCGCACGTGGCAACCCCAGAGCTGACCTCGGGGACAAGGGCACGTGGCTACGTCGGGCTCTCCTCAGCAGGGAGGAGTGTCGGAGCCCGGATACACATGGCAGCTCCGTACCTCATCTCAGCGGAGAGGCTCGGACCGGAGCCCAGTGCACTTGTTGTGAGCCAACTGAGACGTGGCAGCTCCGGACCTCACCTCGACGGGGAGGCTCGGCCAAGTGCCCAGGGCACATGTCGGCTCTAGAACTCAAGCGCATGTGGCAGCCCCAGGGCTGACCTCGGGGCCAAGGGCATGTGGCTACGCCGGGCTCTCCTCAGCAGGGAGGAGTGTCAGAGCCAGGATACACGTGGCAGCTCCGGACCTCACCTCAGCGGGGAGGCTCGGACCGGAGCCCATGGCACATGTTTTGAGCCGACTGACACGTGGCAGCTCCGGACCTCACCTCGGCGGGGAGGCTCGACCCAGAGCCCAGGGCACATGTCGGCTCTGGAACTCAAGCGCACGTGGCAGCCCTAGGGCTGGTCTCGGGGCCAAGGACACGTGGCTACGTCGGGGTCCGCTACAGCAGGAAGGCGGGGCTAGGACTATCTTTTACCCTCCACGAGGGGGTACCTGGTATGCAGGGTACCGACAGTAGGGGTGGCGCCGATTGAAGAGAAGTTAGTCCAACATCGACTAAGGTGGTTTGGACATCTCCACCGGAGACCTCTAGAAGCACTGGTTAACAGTGGGATTTTAAGAGGTAGAGAAAATATTAGGAGGGGTAGAGGACGACCAAAGTTGATCTGGGAGGAGGCGGTAAAACGAGTTTTGAGAGATTGGAATGTATCCAGAGACTTGGCTCATGATAGGACTGCATGGAAAGTAGCAATTTATGTATCAGAATCTTAGTCTTTTTTTTCTTGTTCATCTTATATCTCTTCCTCTCATTTACTTCATTGAAATATATATATATATATGTATATATATATATATATATATATATATATATATGGTTTCATGTCTAGCCGACCCCAATATGCTTGAGATAAAGGCTTGGTTGTTGTTGTTATTTATATTAAACGTCATTTATTTCATAACAGAGTGAGTACATCTGATGAGTTGGCTTTGAAGTCATCCATAATGCCACCCATATTGAGAGGACTCTTTGTGTTCATCTTCTGGTGACCTTCCACCCACCATCATCCTGCTTAAGGGGAACACGCTTGGCGCTTTGAGAATAGATTAGGCGCCAACTACAGATGACACATTATACGGAGTAACCATAACAATTAGCTTGTGATTAGCCTATGGTACTAAGACTAGTCGCACTCGTGAACCTCTATATCACATCTTAAAAAAATATTCTAGTTTTTTTTCAGTTGACTCTAAAATATTCTCATCTTTACGGTTCAATTTGCCCCGTGCACTCGAGCCTCTAAATCTAACCTCTATAACAACTAACACTTATTTTGTCATATTATTCCACTCTCTTCTTCCGGCTTCCAGTAGCTACAGTCTCACTCCAGAATTACCGCTACCTTGTAGCAACCGGTATCATACCAGCTGGTATACTGTCTACCGCTGCGGACGGATTCCACGACCGGAAGCCAAATTAATAGTAGCGGGCGACATAGAGGTCCCTAGTGGGGACAGTCTAAGATGCTCCGCTCTGCTGCTCTTTTCACTTCAGTCTTGACACTGGCTCGGTTCGGCGCCAACAGCGGCAGGATGCTCCCCGGTTCGATCGTAAATGCTCTCGGCCCTGGTGCCACCGCGGCATGGTGTCGAGGCCATCTCAGCAAATTCGACATGGCTGCTCCTACGTAGCGGGTTGTCCTCTCTTTAGCTCTTTCAGCCTCCCTGTTTGTTTAATCTATTAATTGCTCACTGTACATTTGTTCCCCATAATAATAATGCACTTGTTTGTAAAGCTGAGCACTCAGCAATCCAACATATCGGCAAGTGAGTGACTGAACGAGGTATAGTATAAAAGCAGCAAGGTGAGCGAACTGAACAAAGCATGTCGTGTGAAGTGTGCTGCATATTTCTTGCCTGCTCCTGTGCGAGTAAGCATTGCTTCAACCAACTCAAAAAGTTGTCAAGTGTTGTGGGCCAGTCCTAGAAACAATATCTGGCATATGCATTGCTTTTATCTGGACAATTCATACTGTTGAAGATGTATTATTTCTTAGGCTATTCGCACTCATGGACCTCTATATCAGACCTCTAAATTAATATTTTTAGCCTTTTACAGTTGACTCTAAAAGATTCCTACCTTTACAGTTTATTTCTCCGCACTCGTTCACCTCTAAATCAGACCTCTATATCAACTATCATCTATTTTTATTATATAATATAAATATCTTATATTTTATATTATTATATATAACTGCTTTTTATGTTAATAATATTATATTTATAACTTATAAAAATCATAATTTTTTCTTCCCTTTTCTCTCCTTCTTTTTTCCCCTTTTTCTATCTTTTCTCCTATTTTCCTGCCTTCTTTTCTTTTTTTCCTTTCTTTTTTTTTCTTCTCTTCTTTCTTTTTTCCTTTTTTCTTTCCCTTCTTCCTCTTCCTTTTCTTTCTTTTTCTCTTTTTTCCTCTGCTCCCGGCGCTCTGGAGGCCCTCCACAGTTAGCGCTGCGCTGTAGCAGCCTGGAATTTAGCGGTTCTTTTACAGATCCCACTGCGAAGAGCTCCTAGCGTCTGAGCCGCTACATTTCGCGTCCAGCGCCGTTTACAGAGCGCCGGTGCGCTCAGCCTTAGTCTGACTGCGTCGGCCATTGATGCCTTGACATATTTATAGCTGAACTTTTGGTTAATTAATTGTCATATGGCGTATGCCGCGTTGCTTGTTGAGCTATATCTAACTGTCTAAACTGATCTCTTTGACCTCTTGGTGAAACATCTTTGATTTTTTTTCCATTCTTGGGGAAACATCTTTTACCTGCTTTTTCTGTCTGAATTGTCACTGATGCTTGATTGTTTATTTTTTGGTCCATGGTGATGAATGAAGACTTTTCCACATAATAATATGATCAACAGTAATCTTTAATAATTTATCTAACTAGAGTGAGAAGAGTGGTTGGGCGCGCCCCAGTCCCTAGAGTGTTTTCCTACCCTGCCCAAAACGGCAGTTTAGACCAGTCTAAACGGTAGACGACCCAACAATGCAGTTTAGTCTCTAATCGGCCCAACTATGCACTTTAGTCTCTATTCGGACGGTTGACCCGTCCAATGGGATAGAAACGGCGAGAAACGTTGTAAACGGGCTTGAACAACACGGTTTTCTGCACTTCTGCTCGAGTGTAGACGTTGTTCAGGCTGTGTATAAGCAAGATTAGGTGATGAGGAGAGCAGCAGCATACGGAAAGGAGCGGGATATTAAATTGCTTGCTATCATTGCCGCTGTCCTGCTCCTGCCAGCGTTCTCCATCCTCGCTGCCGCAATCAAGCCCTCCGCGCGGCTAGGCGTCGCCGCGTCCATCCCACGCGCGTGAGGAGCCGCCGCCGTCCATCTCCCTCCTTAGTCAAGCCCCGCGCGTGCCGACAATGTCGCCACGGTCCTCCACGCTTAGGCTGTTCGCATTTATCATGCTCTAAAACGCTATTTTAAAAAAATATCGCTATATTTTTCCAGCACACTTTAAAAAAATTCTATCTTTTACAACACATATTCTCGCACTTGTGATATTCTAAATATCTACTCTATATCAACTAACACTCATTCGTTAATATACATTTCAATCTTCTTTACTTAAAAAAACTTACATTAATTGCGCACGATTGTAAAAAAATAAAAAATATTTTAGTAAATTTTAACCGTTATTGATAATATAACAATATTAACTTGATAGCATCTTATTGCATGTTTTAAATTATTGAGCAAATTCTTGTTCTCATATATAAATAAAAGATGTGCTGCTTCTAATTAGAAACTTATATAATACATTCTAGTGACAAATATCCATCTCAGATCCTGCCGCTAGCTACCGCTCCAACCCCCTCCGTTCCTTTTCACGTGTGCTCTCGCTGTGGCGCATGTCTGCAGCGTGCTAGCACTTAGCGCACGCCTCCCCGCACGCTGCTGCGAGCCGTGCACGCGACCAGAGCTAGCGTCCCGCACCTTGTGGCCTAGACGGGTGCGACTGGTCTTAGCGGCGGACTAGTAAGGGTGGTGCAGCAGAGTGACCAAGGAAGATGAATGTCTCGTTGGTGCGTTTCAAACTTATCTGCTCGTGTGGATAAGGGAAGAGCATAGCTAGCCTAACACATTTTCCTCCTTTTCTCCTTTCCAGCCTTTTTCATCATTACATCTAGTAAATCATGTTATTCATACATACAAAACAATGCTACAGTGTAAAACTATTTAGCCCGTATGAACACCATTTAAACTATTTATTGGGCCACCGACTGTCTAGTATACTACTTAGTCGTAAGCTCTCAAGAAACAACGTGTTTATGAATGAATCAATGAATCACAAGTAGATTGTCTCGTAACACTCATTAGCCTAACCTACGACAATGTATATTCAATGGACCGGAACAGATGGGATAACTCTTAAAAGAGGTTTGTTCAAAGGTTATACAATATAACATTCTACATCATGTAGCGGACGCCTTCGTGGGCCGCCAATATGGCCGGCACAGAGCCCATGGTGCCCATAGCCCAACTGCACCAACCCCGCCTAAGCGTCTTCAAGAAGATTTATTTAAGATTAGAATAAATCTGTTATAGATATAATTAGAGGATTCAATGTTATAGATAGAATTAAATAAATAAGAGATTGAGTCAGTTGGGGGTGTCGCAACCAACTCGGATGCAGCAGCCGACCCTGGGAGGGCGGCAGGGGGGTCCCTAGACCTCTATATAAGCAGAACCCCTCCCACATGTAATCTCCATCAAGGAAATAGAGAATTGTCCATTGGGTTGTTCCTTCCCCTTGGTCACCGTGGCTATAAACCCTAACCCTAGCCGTCGTGACACCTCTTCGCCTCCGCTACCCTCTCCACAACATCCTAGTGCGGCAGCCCTGCTGCTCCCTCCCCTGCGCAGCCCTAGGCGTAGCAGGAGGGTCTCTCCAACCCTCAATTCTCAGCACTTGGTATCACAATCCAGCAAAGCACCGACCATGTCCGTCTCTGGGGCTGATTTTGGGCCCATGTCCGTGGAGGACCTCGCTGCCCTCATGAAGACCATGCACTCCGACATCGCGACTTCCATCGATCGCCTCTCAACCAAGGTGGCGACCGTTCGCACTCGCCTCGATCGGCACAACGTCCGTCTTGCCCGTATTGAGAAACAACCTGATACGACCTTCTTAGCACAGCAACAACCACAGGACATCACCACGGGCGGCGTTGATCTATTCAACACGGACGTCGACGACAGCTGTGACCAAGCGCGTGGCGCTAGCCGGGGACACGATGGACATGGCGGCAGCGACGGCGGTGACGACTTCAGCCCGCGTAACTACGACCCACGTCCCCAGAGGTGCCACACGTTCGACGATGGCGGATTGCGCCACCACAAGATCAATTTCCCGAAGTTCAATGGAGAAACTGATCCGCTGCTCTCGCTCACCAAGTATGAGACATACTCTGCGAGACACGTACGATGCCTGAAGAGAAGGAGTGGCTCACGTCTCTCCATCTAGAGGGAGTCGCAGCCAAGTAGTACACAGCTCTGGAACGCGACTGCGACATCGTGTCCTAGGAGCGGTTCGCGGACTTCGTCAACATGCGCTTTGGACCTCCGCTCCGCTCCAACGACCTGGTTGAGATTAAAGATCTCCGTCGTACTAGTATGGTTGAGGAGTACTAGCGCCAGTTCCTAGTGCTTCTTTGCCGCTGCGAGGATCTCAGTCAGCGCCAGATGATCAATCTCTTCACGGCTTGCCTTGGAGAGCCACTTCATACCTATGTGGAGTTACAGTTTTCCACAAATCTGGAGTTGCAGTTTCCCACAATTTTGCGGACCGCCATGAGCCTCGCTAGGGCTGTCGAACGTCGACTCGCGACAACAACAGACAATGGGACACAGACGAGCACCACTTCTGAACACTCTACGCGCCCTTCTCCTGTGTCATGCGCCACCACCACGACTTCTAATGTTGGTTCTGCCGCACATGCTCCTACATCTTCTGTGATGGCATCGTCTCACCCGCGCTTCAAGCGTCTCAACACTGATGAGATGGTTGCCGAATGGGTGAGCTGTGAGTGCTATCACTGCTCGGAGCAGTACACGCCGGACCATAAGTGCGTTGACAAGGGAATCTTCCTCCTGGAGCTCGACAACGACGACATCAACGTTGACGCGACCATTACCGACATGGGCATCTCCCTACATTGCCCTGACTGACATCGACCTCGCCAATACAATGAAGCTCCAGGTCTACATACGAAAACAAGTTGTTGACCACATTGGTCAACACGGGCTTCACTCACACCTTCATCAGGGAGCCCCTCATCCGGGAGCTCGACCTGATGATGTTGCCGCGGCCAGATGTCGGTGTTCAGGTCGCAAACGACGACTCTATCAACTGCACAGGCATCTGTCCACATGTACCATTGATGATCTATAACGCCCCATGACTGCCGGAGCGCTACCCCCAAAGCGTGAGGTCGGTCACGACGGTCGCCGTCATGGGGGACGAGCGTTCGCGAGAGGAGCACAGGAACGGAGAGATTTCTTTACCGTATTTTCTATTCTTGTTGGGCTGGTAACAGTACAGGTGTCCATATACAAAACACACCCGTGGGACGCAACCCTCATCACACGACCCATTCTCACTTTAACTATGTCTTACCCTTCTGTGACATCCCCCCTCAGAGGTCCCTTCTGTGACATCCCTCCTCAGCTTGTTCTTGTCCCCAAGCACGGACTTCTGGAAACTTGCTCACAAGAACATTCCAATCTTCCCAAGTAGTTTCAGTGGCTGGAACCATGGCAGAATCTGCAGCCGGGACACTGGACCATCTGACTTGCACCTGGGGTATGGCCTGGCTGCCCTTTTTGACCAGCCACCTGCTTAACACTTGCACTGGTTTCAACTGAGACTGATCCAAATTAAGAGTACTTGGAAACTCTGAGAATACAGGGGTATACTTTGGTGTAAAAGGCTTCAATTGAGACACATGAAACACTGGGTGGATCTGTGCTCCTTCAGGCAGTTGCAGTTTATAAGCAACCTTCCCAATGCGCTGCAATACTTTATAGGGCCCAAAGAATTTAAAAGCGAGTTTAGGGCAGGGACGATTAACCACATAAGTTTGGGCATAAGGCTGGAGTTTCAGAAGTACCATTTCACCAACCTGGAACTCACGGTCAGTTCTCTTCTTATCTGATTGTTGTTTCATGCGGTTTCTAGCAGCAGCCAAGTGTTGTCTCAGTAGAACATTATGTGCCTCTCTGTCAGTCAACATATCCACCACTGACTGCTCAGTACAAGAGGGAATAACAGGGGTCGCCAAAACATTAGGTTCATAACCATATAAAGCTTGGAATGGAGAACAACCAATAGCAGTGTGAAAGAAAGTATTATACCAGAATTCCGCCTGGGACAACCATGATTTCCATTTTTGCGGTGATGCATGGACAACACAGCAAAGATACATTTCAAGGCACTGATTAACTCGTTCACTCTGTCCATCGGTTTGCGGATGTACGCCGTACTGAGTAACTTTGTATCCATCAGTGTGAACAATTGTCTCCAGAGAGCACTTGTGAACACCTTGTCACGGTCAGAAAGCATAGAGCGAGGCATACCATGGAGTTTAACCACATTGTTGAAAATAACTTGGGCCACCTGCTGTGCTGAATACGGGTGCTTCAGGGGAAAAAATGAGCAATACTTCAAAAACCGATCGACACCACCAATATAGTATAGTATCCCTCAGACTTAGGCAAGCCCTCAATGAAATCCATAGCGAGGCCTTGCCAAGCTCCTGTTGGCATAGGAAGAGGCTGTAATAGTCCCGAAGGGTGGACTCTCTCGGACTTCGCTTGCTGGCACACTGCACACTGCTGGACATAATCAGTCACCTCCTGTTTCATGCTACGCCAAAAAAAACGCCTCTTGAGGCCTGTGATAAGTGTCGAGCTCCTGAATGTCCCTCCCCCCCCCTCCTCCCCATTGCAGTGTCATACAAAATAGATATCAGATTTGTTTCCAGGGCAGAGTTATTGCCAATGTAAATTTGGTCACCTTTTCGGATGAGACCCTGATGTAGCGAAAAACCATTTTCATCCGGACTGACTACTGTCAGTCTAGTGATCAGTTGTTGTGCCACATCATCCAAAACATAGGAATTGAGAACTTCTTGCAGCCACAGCGGTTTAACTTCAGTGATAGCAAACAGGTTCAAATGGTGACCAACCCGAGATAAAGCATCAGCGGCCACATCTTCTTTGCCTTTTCGATACAATATGAGAAAGTGTAATCCCATTAACTTTGACATGACTTTCTTTTGCAAATCTGATTGTAACTGCTGCCCCTCCAAGAAACTGAGACTTTTGTGGTCCGTCTTAATAATGAACTCGTTCCTTTGGAGATATGGCCTCCATCTATCCACCGCCATGATCAAGGCTAAAAACTCTTTTTTTTTTTGTAAATCGACAGTTGCTTATTCCTGTCAGTTAATGCCTTGCTCAAAAATGCAATAGGTCTGCCATTTTGCATCAAGACAGCCCCAGGCCCACATCACTAGCATCAGTTTCCACGGTAAAAACAGCATTGAAATCCGGCAGAGCCAGTACCGGGGTGGAGGTCATCGCTAGCTTCAGTTTTTGAAATGCCTGAGCTTCTTTGTCAGTCCACTGAAACTGCTTTTAACAGGTTGGTTAAAGGTTTAGCTATGGTCCCATAACCTTTCACAAACTTGCGATAGTAACCTGTGAGACCCAAACATGCCCGCAGTTCAATAACAGTAGTAGGTGATGGCCAAGAATGCATTACCTTAGTTTTGGTCGGATCTGTGGAAACCCCATCACTTGATATAATATTCCCTAGGTATGCTAGCTCTGACTTAGCGAAACTACACTTTGAGAGCTTGATGAAAAACTGATGCTCTCTCAGTTTCTGCAGGACTTGCTTCAGGTGCTGTAAATGCATCACAAATGTTGGGCTGTATATCAAAATATCGTCTATGAAAACCAGGACGAACTTACGTAGAAATGGTGCTAATACTGCATTCATCGCACATTGAAATGAAGCAGGTGCGTTGGTCAGCCCGAAGGGCATAACTTTAAACTGATAGTGACCACTATGCGTTTTGAATGCTGTCTTATACTCTTCACCCGCCTTCATACGGATCTGATGGTACCAGTCTGGCCTCATATCCAAGCTAGTAAAAAAATTACTACCCGCAAGTTCATCCAAAATTTCATCTATAAGGGGCATAGGAAATTGGTTCTTGATGGTCAGATCATTCAGCTTCCTGTAATCCACGCAGAAACGCCAGGAGTCATCCTTCTTTTGTACCAGTAACACGGGCAGACAAAGGGACTAACACTATTTTCAATTAAGCCAGCTCCCAACAAGGCCTGAACTTGCTTCTCAATTTCATCCTTATGTAAAGGGGAATATCTATATGGTTTGGAATTTACCGGTATAGCTCCTAGGGTTAATGGAATAGAGTGATCAAAGGGTCGAGAAGGTGGTAGTGTCTGTGGATCAGCAAACACATCACTGAATTCCTGTAATAGCCTAGTTACTTCCGGCGCATTACTCTGATCAGTCAGTGGAGTCAGCTCCTCTTGGTTATGCTCGACCACTACCATAGACCACATGTCATTGCCAACAATGCACTTGTTCAGCTGTAAGGCCGACAACTCAGGCAGGACCTGTTGTTCTGCTGCTTGTACCCCATGTAGGATGACTTGCACTCCCTTGGCAGTAAATTCCAACCGTCGTTCCTCCCAGTGGCATATCATTGGACTGTTAGCCTTGAGCCAGTCATACCCCAAAATAGCGTCATAAGCTCCCAATGGCAAGACTCTCATGTCAGTGAGGAATGTGTATCTATTGCACCACCATTCAACCCCTTTAACAATCTAGTCACTCACCATTTCTTCACCATTGGCTACTGTCGGTACCCCCGCGCACAGGGGAAAATGCCTAAAGATCTCGCCCTTCTCCGCAGGGAGAGCTCCGAAGGCGCCACGTGTCCAGCGGGGCCGGACCCTCCTCTCCTCAAAGGATAGCTCTGAGCCTGCCACGTGGCCCGAAAGACCGGACCTCGCCCCCTCCGCGGGGGTGAGCTCCGAAGGCTCCACGTGTCTAGCGGAGCCGGAGCTCCCCCTCTCCTCAGAGGAGAGCTCCGGGTCCGACACGTGGCCAGCAGAGCAGTGCTGCCGCCCGACGCGGTAGGCAGCAGGAGTAAAGGCGCGCCATGCCTTTACCGTACAAAGCATTCAAGACCCGCGCCTTCCCGAGACGAAGAGACGCAGCGCACGCCTGTCAGGAGGCGCTGTGACCAGTCACAGTCAGGACAGGCGTTTAGTGTCTGAAGCTGCAGGCCATTGAAGGCAGCGACAAGACCGAACAAGACATGCCCTGCCGCCCCTGCCATCGCCAACAACTACACGCTACACTTAGCCTGCGGCATGGGCATGGCGGCAGGACGAGGACTTCGACGCCAGCGCCAAGACATAATAAGCTGGTAGGAAATCACCCCGGGGCCGCCTGTCGGGTCCCGGGCCCACCTTGTAAGCCGCTCGAGCCTTAGACTATAAAAGTCTCGGGTAGGCAACGTTAGCAAGGGTTCGCACTCCAGCAACTCACACCCTAGGCATAACTCACCCTCAAGCTCAGAACTCCGGTTTTGAGCAACAAGCAATATAGCGAGCATCTCTGCTCATCGTGGACGTAGAGTTTTACGCTCCGGCGGCCCGAACCACGTAAAACTCGCCGTGTCAAGCTCCTCCCTCACTCGTCCCTAACGCTTAAGCTCTCCGCAAGCGACTAGCCCCTCCGAAAAAGAACCTCCGCGAGCTGCCCAGTGCAGGTCCGGGGGAAGTGTCGACTACACACTTCGACATTTGGCGCGCCAGGTAGGGGACTTTTCCCTTGCGCGACGAGTTTCTGCCGACAAAGATGACGAAGCTTCGTTCAACGGCAAGCTCTCCTCCCCCGCGTTCACGACGGACCGTGACTAGCGGGGAATACGTGTCGACACACTCAGGACGGAGTGTGTTGGCGCAAGCTGGAAGCCAGCAGCCGACTCCGGCAATGCAGGCTCCGGCTAGCGTGAGATCTTCTGCGGCGCTGAGCGTCCCCCACGGGGGCGCGCTAGCTGCAGCAAGAGCGCTACTGACAATCCACCTGCTGGGGACGCGCCCCAGTCAACGACCCAGCAGTGGATTCGCGAGGTAGACCGTCTTGTCGTCGCCGCCGCAAACCCTCGACTTTGGCGGGGACGACGCTCCGGCCAACCAGCTGTGTCGCTGACGCGCACGCCAACGGTTGACGGGCGGACGGCGGCTTCCAGCTCCACCAGGCTCCCATCGACGGACCTGAGGACAGAGCTTGAACAATGCCACTTGGGCCAAGATGCCCGAGTGTTCGTCGAGCGACGCCGAGAAAGGCGTCGCAACCAAGAGGCCGGGTTTCCCCCGCGCACATGGGAAAATGCCTAAGGATCTCGCCCTTCTCCGCAGGGAGAGCTCCGAAGGCGCCACGTGTCCAGCGGGGCCGGACCTCCCTCTCCTCAGAGGAGAGCTCCGAGCCCGCCACGTGGCCAGCGGCAGCCGAACCTCCCCCCTCCGTGGGGAGAGCTCCGAAGGCGCCACGTGTCCCGCGGGACCGGACCTCCCCCTCCACAGAGGAGAGCTCCGGGCCCGCCACGTGGCAGACAGAAGCCGGACCTCCCCCCTCAGCGGGGAGAGGTCCGAAGGCTCCACGTGTCCCACGGGGCCGGACCTCCCTCTCCTCAGAGGAGAGCTCCGGGCCCGCCACGTGTCCAGCGGGACAACGCTGCCAGCCCCCGCGCGGTAGGCAGCAGGCGTAAAGACGCACCATACCTTGCCCGTACAAGGTATTCAAGTCCCGCGCCTTCCCAAGACGTGGAGACGCGGAGCACGCCTCTGTCAGGTGCCGTTGCGCCCAGTCGCATCACAGACTGGCGCGCAGTGTCAGAACCTGCCAGTGTCAGAACCTGCCAGCCAATAAACACAGCGACAAGACATCCCCTGCCGCCCCCGCCATCATCAACCACTATGACTAGCATGCGGCATGGGCAGGACGGCAGAACGAAGACTCGGAAGCCTTCGGCGAAGACAACTACCGGCATAACTGCGGATACAATAGTCGGCAGGCAATCTCCCCGGGTCCACCTGTCGGGTCCCGCCCCCCACCCCCCCCTTGTAAGCCACGCGAGCCTTAGACTATAAAAGGCTCGGGTAGGCAACGTTAGCAAGGGTTCGCACTCCAGCAACTCACACCCTAGGCATAACTCACCCTCAAGCTCAGGACTTTGGTTCTGAGCAACAAGCAATACAACGAGCACCTCTGCTCACCGTGGACGTAGTGTTTTACGCTCCGGCGGCCCGAACCACGTAAAACTCGCCGTGTCAAGCTCCTCCCTCACTCGTCCCTAACGCTTAAGCTCTCCGCAAGCGACTAGCCCCTCCGAAAAAGAACCTCCGCGGGCTGTCCAGTGCAGGTCCTGGGGAAGTGTCGACCACAAACTTCGACATTTGACGCGCCAGGTAGGGGGGCTTTTCCCTTGCGCGACGAGTTTCTGCCGACGAAGATGACGAAGCTTCCTTCAGCGGCAAGCTCTCCTCCCCCGCGTTCACGACAGACCGTGACTAGTGTGGAATACGTGTCGACACACTCAGGACGGAGTGTGTCGGCGCAAGCTGGAAGCCAGCAGCCGACTCCGGCAACGCAGGCTCCAGCAAGCGTGAGATCTTCTGCAGCGCTAAGCGTTCTCCACGGGGGTGCGCTAGCTGCAGCAAGAGCGCTAGTGCGCAATCCACCTGCTGGGGACGCGCCACAGGCAGCGACCCGACAATGGATTCGCGAAGTAGACCGTCTTGTCGTTGCCGCCGCAAACCCTCGACTTCGGCGGGGACGACGCTCCGGCCAACCGGCTGTGTCGCTGACGCGCACGCCGACGGTTGACGGACAGACGGCGGATTCCAGCTCCACCAGGCTTCCGTCGACGGACCTGAGGACTGAGCTGGAACGATGCCACTTGGGCCAAGACGCCCGAGTGTTCCACGAGCGACGACGAGAAAGGCGTCGCAGCCAAGAGGCCGGCGTCAGCATGACGTCTGCCTCAACCCTGCCTGAGGCGCAGACATTCGCCACGCGAACTCTGCCCCAGGCATATGCCACACAGCATATGCCACAGCCATATGCCCTGCAAACGAAGCCCCCGGTCTATGGCGCAGCCTTGCCCATACCGGGGTACACTGTGCCAGCAGCGAACCAAGCGTTCGCGGCACCAACGCCTGCAGCAACAGGGGCAGGATGTGCGGCCCTGGCGCCCCACCTTCGCTTCGCGAGGTGGCCGCGCAAGTTTCGGTCGCACCTGCCCGAGAAGTACGACGACAGCGTCAACCCGGCGGAGTTCCTCCAGATCTACTCCACCGCCGTCCTTGCTGCAGGAGGGGACGAGGCCGTCATGGCCAACTACTTCCCCGTCGCCTTGACTGGCCCAGCCCGGTCTTGGCTCATGAACCTCCCCCAGGGTTCGATAACTTCCTGGGGAGAGCTCTGCCGGCAGTTCATTGCCAACTTCGGCAGTTCCTACACCCGTCCTGGCACGGAGCTTGACCTCCACGCCATCAAACAACAACCTGGGGAATCACTGCGCTCCTTCATCCAGCGGTTCTCCCAGGTACGCAACACCATCCCGCACATTCAAAGTGCTTCTGTGGTGGTGGCGTTCCGGCAGGGTGTCCGGGACGAGAAGATGCTTGAGAAGCTCGTGACCAGAGAGGTCCGCAATGCCTCCGAGCTCTTCAGCCTGGCGGACAAATGCGCCAGAGCAGCCGAAGGGCGGAAAAGGCACTCACTGCCAGCCTCCGAGTCAGGAGGACAGCCCGGATCTAGCGCTGCTTCCTATGGAGGCGGCAAGAAGGCCAAGAACCGGGGCTGTGGCAAGATGAAGTCACCGGCCGCGGCTCCCGTTGCCGCAGCAGCGCCACCCAGTGGAGCTCGGGGGCCGCGCCCCGACAAAAGGCAGCGACAATCACCAGCCCCAGATGGTGACCAAGGCGAGCTATGCCCCGTGCATGGCACCAGCAATCATACTGCTGCCGAGTGCTGGGACATCCAGAGGCTCGCAGAGCGCTTCCGCAAAGGGAGGCAGCTGAGAGCTGATGCTCCGCCCCTCCCTCAGAGGGAGGGCACGCAGAAGGTCGACGCCTCAGTCAGCGTCGGCCACCAGGTGGGGTTTCAGGAGCCTCAGCGTGTCATAAAGATGGTGCACAACGGTGAGGACTCCAACTCCGGTGATGACGAGCCGGGGTAGTAGCCAGCTACGGCCGCCCCGGAAAGTTCATGGAGACAGCACTGCTGCGATATCAACCTTGGAGAAGTTCCAAGTAGTCGCAGCAGCCCAAGCACCAGCCCGACGGTGCAGAACCGGGCCAACTCCACCCGAGTGCGTGCCTCTGTGCCTCGGCCGTACCTCCTGGGGGCCGTCCAGGGTCTGTCAACCCCTTGAAGGCCTTAGCCAGAAAGGGAAAGACGCCTTGGGTCTCCCAAGAAGAGTCCGGGTTCTCCTACCCCTTGAAGACCTTAGCCAGAAGGGGAGGGTACCCCAGGGCTCCCAGGAGAAGCCGCGCAGGACCCGCTCCAGCGCGAAGATAACGACCTCACCCGAGTGCGCGTCTCTGTGCCTCGGCCCTACCTCCTAGGGGCCGCCCAGGGTCTGTCAACCTCTTGACGGCCTTAGCCAGAAGGGGAAAGACGCCTTGGGTCTCCCAAGAAGGGTCCGGGTACCCCTACCTCTTGAAGGCCTTAGCCAGAAGGGGAGGGTACCCGGGGCTCCCAGGAGAAGCCGCGCAGGACCTGATCCAACGTGAAGATGACGACCTCGTCGACGAGGCCCGGCTACAGGTGACACCCCGCAACGCACGGTCTCGGCTGGTGCTCTAGCACTACCGCCAAAAGACCAAGCGTGTCAGGGACCTGCAAGAAGGCGACCTGGTGCCGTGGCACACACTTTCCCGCGAAGGACCTATAAACTCTCCCCCAGCCGGGAAGGTCCCTTCCGAGTCACGAAAGTTGCCGTCCCAGGTACACATGCCTTTCAACCAAGTATGGGATCCGTTCCCAAACCCTTGGCATGGAACAACACTGTAAGTCCTACCCCCTGAGCGTTAGTAGAACAGGGCCATACCCTTCTGTAATAAATCCCATAGAGTCTAGGAACAGCGCTTGGGGCAGCTAAGTCTCAGGGGACGGTCCAGGACTACGTCCAGCTTGGCCTGGTTCCGACCCTAAGCGCGTAGAGTCTTGCTTCCCTTCTTAATGAGGCGGGTCGTTGCCTCCATGTACAGCCTGACTTCCCCCTATGGGCATTTACACAGAAACCTGTTCTACTTCGCTCTCTCTCATGTGCTCATTTAAATTACGCATTAATTTTTATAATCGCACTCTCTATGTATGCTCACCGTACATTTAGCTCCCTCTCTCCCGCGCTCATCCATAGTCAGCATTTGCTATCCTACCGAAGGCGGTTGCGCTTGAGGCACCTGCCGATGGCCAGGTGAGCCTCTCGGGCCTCCCCCAGTCAGGTGTTGCGGCGCCAGTTGGTCACCTCCAGGAAAGGCCTGCGCCGTGCATGGGGGGTCCAGGGTGCGTATCCCGCTTAGCCGGCTCTGTACCCAAAGCGTGCGCACCCTGCCCTCCGGAGGTCCAGGGGAGTACAACTGCTTTGCCTGGTTCCGTACCCAAAGCCTGTGCACTCTGCTTCCCCGGCGCACGGTCCGGTACTAGGGACCGGACGGTCGTACCCAGACCTTGGAGGGAGCCGGAGCCCCGATGCCTCGCGCACAGAATTGCCCAAGCCCCGTATACCGGACTAGGACCGTAAGCCGAATAAGACTAAGAGACGGGGAGGGGAGGACCCCCAGAGGAGAATTACGTTTCCTCTATCTGTGTGCAGGACCTCCAGGTTACAGCAACGGGGGCTACATGAGGTGGGGGACAAGGAGCTATCAACTACTCCAGCACAGGACCGGAAGGTCCGGGTTCCGCCCCTTCAACAGGGGCGAGGCCCAAAGACCCCACGTGTCCAGTGGGGCCGGAGCTCCCGCCTCCTCAGGGGGGAGCTCCGGACCCGCCATGTGGCCGGCAGAAGCCGGACCTCCCCCTCCGGGGGGGGGGGGGGGGAGCTCAGAAGGCTCCGCGTGTCCCACGGGGCCAGACCTCCTTCTCCTTAGAGGGGAGCTCCGGGCCCGCCACATGGCCGGCAGATCCGGACCTCCCCATCCTCATGGGGCGAGCTCCGGAGACCTCCGGGGCCCTTAATACAGTAAGGACCCGGGGAAGGTGTCTGTGCAGAGCTTCGAGATTGGTGAAAGCCTCTGAGTACCTTGCGGAGCTAAGGGCTCGACCAGGCAAAACCAAGAAGAAGACAAAAAGCATCACAGGCACAAACATTCAAGAGAGTCTATTTATTCATGGCTCCATGAGCTGGACTACAGACTCGATAGAAAGAAAGAAGCAAGTCCTAGAGTCCTCCTGTCTCACGTCGAAACCTAGAGGCTACAAGGGCGGCCACATCCCCGACTTCGGCCCTGGCAGTCTCCTCCCGCTCCGCGACAGGGCCCTCTCTCGCTGGCTCCAGTGAGAAAGAAGGGTCCCGGCTCCTGAAGCATGCCAACACATGCGTGGCAACCTCTAAGGCCAGGCCCCGTCCCTCTGCCTCAAGCTCGCTAGCGACCACCGAGTCTAGCCTGTTCAGCTTGGCGCCGATTGACTCCAGCGCGGGGATCACCTCGGCCACCTTCAGTGCAGGAGCCGCTGCCTTCACCGGGCTGAAGCCAAGGGGGACCAAGGCGGACCCCGCCTGATCGACGAAGCTCGAGACCGCACGCGCCTCGGATGACCGCAAGGCCAAGAGCTCCTCTACCTCGCGGCGGGCCGCCTGCAGGGCGTCGTGGTTTCCCTCGGAGAATTCCTTCTCCTTGACCGCCAGGGAGCTTTCCCGAAGGCGGAGAGTCTGGGCGAGCCGCTCCAACTCAGAAGCCCGGAAGTCGGCAGCCAACTCCCGATCCAGGATCGCCTGGCGTTCGCGGGAGACCTGTTCCTCCCTTGTGGCGAGGTCTGCCTTCCGGGCCTCTAGCTCTCTGGCCCGAGCTCGCAGGTCGTCTTCGCCCGCCGCCAGCCACGCGGCGACCCTCTCCGCCTCGGCTGCCGTGGAACGCTCCTGGTCCTCAACGGCGCGCTTACGGCGCTCCAACCTCTGCCGTATCTCCTCCACGGTAGAGAGGCTCTCCTCGGCCTGGGCATGTGCCTCAAGGGCCTCCCTGTGGAGCCGCCGCGTTTCGGCGTCCAGACGGTCGACAACCCGCTTCTGCCAGTTGAGGAGCGCTTCCATGAAGTCAAGCGACTCCCGCCTGGAATCGAGCTCGCCCTTGACCTCCGCGGTCCGCTCCCGCAAAAGGTTCCCCCAGGTGAGGAGGCGATCCCTCTCAACCGTCTGCTCCTCTCGCTCACGTCCAAGCGCGGCCAAGACCTGCCGGACGCTCGCTTGGGCGAGCACGAAGGCATCCGCCAGGGGCAGTGGGGCAGCAGAGGCCGGAACGGTACCCCCAACCTCCTCCATCACATCATCCTCAAGAAAAGGCGATGCGCCAGGGACTGGGATGAGACGCCGGTCAGGAGAAGCCGGCACCGGGACTTCGACAGCCGGACCCGCCGAACTCTCACTAACAGCTGGCTCCTCAGCCCGTGGAGAGGGATGAGTGGGGGAAGTCGACGCTGAAATAGAAGCCGGGCCGCCTGGTACAGGGCCGGCCTGCGCTAGCTTGGGGGCCGCGACAGCCGTCTCGGCAGGAGGAGATGACGCTGCCATGGAATCCGAGCATACCGGAACAGGAGAAACTCGCGCTGGCTTGGGGGCCGTGGCAGCTGTCCCGGTTTTCGAGCGCAACGGCGCAGACTCCCCATCAGTCGAGGACGGCCGAGAAGCGCGAACACTCCAGCGGGCCCTAAACCCCGACTTTCGAGCCGGGGTAGGATCCCCAGAGCCCGCCGTCGTCACTAACGGCCGCTCCGCAGTCGCCTGGACTGACGGAGCTGGGGACGCTCCAGAAGCTCCCCTCGACGCATCAGCAGGTTCCCCGGAGACTCCAACACTTGAGGAAGGAGGACGCGACGCCCGGGATCCTTCGGCCTGTTGTCGCTTAAGAGGAGACCCGTCGGAATGATCAGCCCGGGACCTCTTTGTGTCGCCACCGGATGGAGTGTCATCTCCAGAAGCAGGAGGTGCAGGCACCCTGGATCCCCGACTTGGCACAGATGCCGCCACTGGAGGAGATCGAGCGCGTTTCTTCTATGGGGGCAAGAAGCCATGGCGGGGGAGGGCTCAAAGACAGGAAGACAAAGGCACAAGAGTCCAAGGAAAAGCGCTGGGAAGTGCGAAGGGAAGCCGCAATGCGGGTAAGATCCCCTCTTAAAACTTCCCAGGAACGATTCGAAGCGATTCGAAACTCTTCGAATACACCGCATCGGCAACCGCTTCGGCTCCAAGACCGAGCGCCGATGACAGGTGGGCCCAAGCCGCCCAGCTAAAGCGGTGGGTCAAGGAGTCAGTCTCCCAAGAAGACGAGCCGGCATGGCGCTTCGGCGGTTCCCGAAGAAAGCGCCACAACATGCAGAAGTGGCAGCCTTGGGAACCGCCGCAGTAAAAGCAACCATCAAGTGGGCGCACGCTCCCACGATCCCGCGACTGTTCATGCTCCGGCAGCGGTCAATGCGGGACTTAGAGAAAGTTCGCGGAGCAGAAGAGACGGAGGCCCCACCTCGGGCTCGCTATCTTCCCTGAGATGGGCCCAGGGGCCACTGTCGGTACCCATGATATGGGGTACCGCCGCGCACAGGGGAAAATGCCTAAGGATCTCGCCCTTCTCCGCAGGGAGAGCTCCGAAGGCGCCACGTGTCCAGCGGGGCCGGACCTCCCTCTCCTCAGAGGAGAGCTCCGGGCCCGCCACGTGGCCAGCGGCAGCCGGACCTCCCCCCTCCGTGGGGAGAGCTCCGAAGACGCCACGTGTCCCGCGGGACCGGACCTCCCCCTCCACAGAGGAGAGCTCCGGGCCCGCCACGTGGCAGACAGAAGCCGGACCTCCCCCCTCCGCGGGGAGAGGTCCGAAGGCTCCACGTGTCCCGTGGGGCCGGACCTCCCTCTCCTCAGAGGAGAGCTCCGGGCCCGCCACGTGTCCAGCGGGACAACGCTGCCAGCCCCCGCACCATACCTTGCCCGTACAAGGTATTCAAGGCCCGCGCCTTCCCAAGACGCGGAGGCGCGGAGCATGCCTCTGTCAGGTGCCGTTGCGCCCAGTCGCATCACAGACTGGCGCAGTGTCAGAACCTGCCAGCTAATAAACACAACGATAAGACATCCCCTGCCGCCCCCGCCGTCATCAACCACTACGACTAGCATGCGACATGGGCAGGGCGGCAGAACGAAGACTCGGAAGCCTTCGGCGGAGACAACTACCAGCATAACTGCGGATACGATAATCGGCAGACAATCTCCCCGGGACCACCTGTCAGGTCCCAGGCCCCCCCTTGTAAGCCACGCGAGCCTTGGACTATAAAAGGCTCGGGTAGGCAACGTTAGCCAGGGTTCGCACTCCAGCAACTCACACCCTAGGCATAACTCACCCTCAAGCTCAGAACTCTGGTTCTGAGCAACAAGCAATACAGCGAGCACCTCTGCTCACCGTGGACGTAGTGTTTTACGCTCCGGCGGCCCGAACCACGTAAAACTCGCCGTGTCAAGCTCCTCCCTCACTCGTCCCTAACGCTTAAGCTCTCCGCAAGCGACTAGCCCCTCCGAAAAAGAAACCTCCGCGGGCTGCCCAGTGCAGGTCCGGGGGAAGTGTCGACCACACACTTCGACAGCTACCCTCACCAGTACTGCTCCTGCTTGCTGTGGTCGTAACCCTGCTCGCTGCACAAAAGCAGAGCTGATAAAGTGGTAGAGCTTCCTGAATCCACTTAGAGCAAGAAAACTTGGTTCTTAACTAAGGACCGAAGCCTTAGACATTCTTTCCCTTCTGTACCAGCAATGGCATGAGTTGAAAAATGAAAACATTGCTCCGCTTTCTTATCCTCTTCATCTAGTTGAACTAATACCTCATCTGTGAGCACCATTTCTAGATCTTCCACTGATAATGTATTCAACTGGAACTGTACTCGCTTGGTGCATTTTGACAAATGGCCCGATTTATATCTCACCACATACGTAACATAGTCCATGTAAGCACCGGTATTCACGCAATTATCTTTCCTTGGATAAATCTCCCCCACCTAATGCAGTTGGCTTTGTTTCAGTTCGAGGCATAGACGGGACTTTGATATTACCTTGATTCTTAAACTGCCTGGGTCTGTGACGCTCCTGAATATAACATTGCAACCTTGCCAATAGGACACTGGACCTTGTAACTCCACCTTCAGTCCTTTAATAATTTGGGTGACAAAAAATGCTTCATCCAGCTCAGGATTATGCATAGCCGTGGCGTATCGGAACTGCTTAAACTCTAAGATGTACTCCTCCAAACTCCCTTGTTGCCTCAGATAGAGCAGATCATACATCGCCTTAGGATATTCATAAGCCTCGAATTTCTCTTTGACAGCATTAGCAAACTGTGGCCAAGAATTCAACCCTCCTGTCAGCTTATAAACTTGGAGCCACCGTGCTGCGTTACCCTCCATATGCATCGACGCCACCCGTACCCAAAAGGACTCCTGAACATCGTATATTGAGAAATAATTCAGGCACTTGTCAAGCCAAATTGTTGGTTTCTCACCTTGAAATGTTGGAAAGGTTAACTTCATCAGAGTTTTATCTCCACCTCCTACATCCCATCCCTGTCTACCAGTATCCTCCGCCATCCCTCTGTGCTGCCTTGATCCTCCAGGAAGTCCCTTTCCCTGATCACCGCCGACCTCCAGCGATCTCCGATCAACGCTTGGGGAAAACTCATCTGAAACCCTCTCCATCTCTTCGGCCATCCGCTCCAGGGTGAGCGTCGCCACGCGTTTCCCAGTTTCTTCCACCTGCCGGAATAATTTGTCCCTCTCCCTTCCTGCCTGCTCCGCCACCGAAGCCGCCAGCGCGTGCTGGCCCAACAGCTGCCGCTGGACTCCATCCACTTCATCGAGTCGTTGTGAGATGTTCTCCAACGCCGCAAACACCTTCTCCCACTTCTCCCCATCAGATCGCGCCGACGCAGCCATCGCCTCCAACATCAACTGCGTATGCACTGATGGCTTCACGGGAGCCGTCGCGACCTCCTCAAACCGAGCCAACCAGGGAGGGATTTACGGGAGGGCAAGCTCGACGGAGATCGCTGTGCTCGCTCTCGACCGACCCCCACCCGGGATTCTATAGCTCTAGGTTGAAGGGAATCCGATCTCTAGGATGAAGCTGTGGCGCGAGGAACGTGAGGTAGTGTGGACGTGGCTGCGCAGCTCCGCCCCCGTGTGCTCTTCTCTGACACCTCCTACCAACATGATGGATCCCCTCCTGGATAGCTTCCAGGACCTCTTCGACGAGCCACGTGGTCTTCCTCCTCCACGGCACCACGACCACTGCAACAGGCTCCTGTAGGGCACAACTCCTGTAGATGTCCGGCCGTACCGCTACCCCCAGCTTCTCAAGGACGAGATTGAGAAGTAGTGCGTCGAGATGCTTCACTAAGGCATCATCCGGGAGTGCACCTTTGCATTCTTCTTGCCAGTGTTGTTGGTCCGAAAAGCCGATGGCACGTGCTGCTTCTGCATCGACTACCGCGAGCTCAACGCCCGAACTTTGAAAGACAAGTTCCCTATCGCGGTGGTCGATGAACTGTTGGCCGAGCTCCGCGGGGCGAGGTTATTCACCAAACTTGACCTCCGTAGCGGCTACTTCCAGGTCCGCATGCACCCGGACGACATCGACAAGACGACATTCCGAACTCATCGAGGCCACTATGAGTTCTTGGTGACGCCGTTCGGCCTCACCAATGCGCCGTCCACGTTCTAGTCGTTGATGAACGACGTCCTCGACCCCTACATCAGGAAATTTGTGCTTGTCTTGTTTGATGACATCTTAGTGTATCGCAGGTCCTGGGCCGAACACCTCCAACATGTCAAACAGGTGTTCCAGACACTTCGAGCGCACAAGCTGTTCCTGAAGAAGTCCAAGTGCTTCTTCGGCCAGGAGATCGTGTCCTACCTAGCACACATGATCTCCTCCCAGGGCGTGGCGGCGGATTCAACCAAGGTGGAGGTCGTGGAGCGTTGGCCTACACCTCGGTCCTTACGAGTCTTGCGAAGCTTTTCATTGTTGGGTATGGCACAGCGGCAACGCCCCTCACTGCCCTCCTCAAGTGGGAAGCATTACGCTGGACCGACGATGCGCAAGACGCCTTCTCCCAGCTCAAGCAAGAGCTGATGACAATGCCTCTTCTCCAAATGCCAGACTTCAACAAGCGCTTCGTCGTCGACTGCGACGCATCGGGCGCCGGCTTCGAGGCGGTTCTGCACCAGAGCGACTATGTCATCGCCTTCTTCAGTCGCACCGTAGCTCCTCACAACCACAAGCTACCGACGTACGAGCGTGAGCTGATCGGCCTTGTGAAGGTCGTGCGCCACTGGCGGCCTTACTTATGGGGCCGCCCCTTCACCGTTCGTACTAATCACTTCAGTATGAAATACATTCTGGATCAACGTCTCATGACAATTCCCCAACATGCGTGGATGAGCAAGCTATTTGGCTATGATCTGCAGGTTGAGTACAGGCCGGGGCGTCTGAACGAGGCAACTGACGCCTTGTCCCGCCGCGATGAGGAAGACATAGCTATTCACGCCATATCAGCACTAGTCTTCCACCTCTTCGACATGCTTCGTGCGGAGATCGCCACGAACCAGCAGGCGCAACAATTGCTCGCCCAGCTCCAAGAGGGGGCCGCACCTGTTGACTGGGCCGAACGTGAAGGTCTCGTCTTGGACATGGGGAAGCTCTTCGTCCCCAACACGTCCTCCTTGTGGCCCTCTTTACTAGCTAAGGCGCATGATGGGGGCAACTAGGGCATCCAGAAGACAACGCACCTGTAAGGGCCCAAGTTTTTCATTTCCGAAAAGTGTTCATCACACCACACCTAACCTCATTTGTGTTAATCACATGAACACATTTGAAGAGCAAATAACCCCCATCAATAGATTCATTAAGTGATAAACTCACAAAGTGCAAGACTGGTATTTTCCACATGCATCATATAGGGGCTGAGCATATAATAAACTCATAAACTTTGTTAGGAATGCTCATGCCAAATTTCACCCAAATCCAAAACCTTTTGAGGTACTTTTGGGTACAACTAGAAAAAGGCTAGTATGAACTTAAATTCAAACTCAAACTCCTTTCACCTCATGAATTCAAAAGAAGAATTCATATTCACACTCAGCACATTTTTATGAGTTCACACACCAGTTTTCACTCCATTTGGAGTTCATCTTAACATGAGCTATTTTGGCTAAATTCAAATCAAATGTGAATTTCAGCTCACAATTGCTGCAAATTTAGTCAAATCTAATCACACTTTGATTCATTCAAATTCAAATGGGCATTTGGAGGTTTGATCAAACTATAAGGGGCATTAGGGTCCTCAAAATTAAGAGCAGTAGAAATTAAATTTGTGAGGTTAAATTGGAGAGGCGGGGGCCTCCTGTCAGCCACTCTAGTGATCAAACCGACTGAAGCCGCTAAGCTCGGTTTCTTACACGCAGCTGATTGGACGCCACGGCGAGAACACCCTGCCACCAGCTGTCTGCGTGCTCTGGCCACTGAGCCGTTAACCAGCGTCCTCATCCTCACCCTCGGACGAGCCCCGAACCATTTCCTCGCTCACAGTCCCGGTTGCTTCGCCCTCGCACGAAAGAAAAGCGCCGCTCGCCAAAGCTCTCTACTCCCACCATCGACCGGTCGAGCCAGTGGCTGTCACGCCGAACTGAGGCCGCAAACGAGCTCGCCGACCCTTCCTCGACGTTCTCGCACCAGTTCCAGCCCGTGACCGATCTTCCTCGAGCTTCTTCAAGCTGGTTTTTCTTCCTCGGTTCAAAGTGAGCCACCGCCACAAGAACGCCTCGTCCGGCCACCACAACCTGTCTTTCCCCGAGCTGTGAACATCAAAGAGGTTCGTTAATGTCCCCTCTCCCTTCACCGCAAGCTCCGGCTGCATGCCATGGGCTGCCCTCGCCGAAATTTCACGTTTTTGCGCCGGTGCACAAATAAGACCGTCGGACAACTTTGCAAAATTCGTGAGATACGTCGCACCACTCATCACCAAACTTAGCAAACTACTTTTAGATGCCCGTGCGAGTCCATAGGATCAGAAACCTCGGAGAACCATCGAGTATAGCTGCCATTCTCCGAGTTTTGCTAATTTTCCCGATTTTTGACCTAGGTCGCACGGTGACATGCTAGTCAGAGTCGTTCCCGATCTCATTTAAGTTCACAACGATCTTCCCTAGGGTGCATTGATGCTGTACGACCCTTTGCTCAAGCGTTTGGGGTGCTAGGGAGTCCGGCTGACACTGTCAAAGTTCTTCCGAAGCCGCCGCTCGTCGCCGGCCATGTTCCGGTTGTTCTCGGGTCGAGCTAAGGTCAACACCGTGTTCCTCGTGTGGGATTAGGTAGAGGAGGCGAAAATCACGAAGCTTGGAGCACGGCAAATCCCCTCCGGCAAGCCCTTCGGTGAGGGGGGTGGCGGCCGAGCGCGGGAGCGCGAGGTTGAAGACAACCCGCGGGCCCCTCGTGTCAGCCTCGGTTAACCGGGCGCCGGATTTTCAGTGGCTCGGGATCGAGTGCGGCTACACGCATTTATTTCTGTGACCCCGTGTGCCAACGCACCAGAGGGTGAGTCGTCGCCAGGGACCCCACTGTCACATATTTGAACCTTTTCTCGGATTTTCCAATTTCCAGATTTTCCCCAAACTTTAAACTTACATAACTTTTGCTAGGAAGCTCCAAATCGAGTGAACCAAATTTTTTTGTATTCAGCTCTCTGAGTATTTTCCAACAAATCAAGTTCCACCTCATGAAAACCTTTATTTCTCCATAATTAATTCTTCAACAATTTAAACTATTTAGAATTTTAACTGGAGAACCCTTTAGTGAAAAATTCTGACATTTGGCAAGAGTGTCCCTTATAATACCCCTGAGCTACCATAAAAATTTCAGATCCATCCGAGCTTATTTAATCCACCTAATGGTGTGATTAATGAAACCGGTCCAGAGAAATAGAAAAATGTCTAGAAACATTTTTCGGATTTTCTCTGAACTTATTTAGCTCATATCTTTTGCTAGAAATCTTCAAATTAGATGAGACCAATTCCATTAGAACACTTATCGAAGCGTCTGCGGTCGACACTTTCCCCGGGCCTGCTCTGGGCAGCCCGCGGAGGTTCTTTTTTAGGCGGGGCTAGTCCTCTCGCGTGGGTCTCGCCGGAATGGATGACGGAAGGAGATGGTGATCTCGGTGAGAGAATTGACATGGGGATTTACGTGGTTCGGGCCACCGGAGCGTACAACCCTACGTCCGCGGGAGTGCTCGGAGCACCGGTTTCCTTGAGTATGTGGAAACCTAGCGGGAGCTGGGCCAAATGCCGAACCTCTAGAGTCCGAAGCCTAAGAATGCCCGGACCCCTTGTAACGTTGTCTACCCGAGCCTTTTTATAGTCCAAGGCTCGGGCGGCTTACAAGTGGGGCCTCGGGACCCGACAGGTGGCCCCAGGGCGATTTCCTACCAGCTACATAGTCTTGGCACTGGCGTCGAGGTCTTCGTCCTGCCGCCCTGCCCATGCCGCAGGCAGGCGTCCGGTCCCTTCAGACTAGTCCGGTTTAGGACGGAACAAAGGTTCATGTGTGAGCTCGGACTAGTCCGAAGTTGGCTGGACTAGTCCGCAGCCCTAGATTAGAGAGTTTTTTTGACTACGTCTGGTAAGACCGGACTAGTCCGCCCTTGGGGCCAAACTAGTCCGCCCTTACCAGACTAGTCCGTTCTCATACGGAACAAAGGTTCCTGACTGAGATCGGACTAGTCCACTCTTGGCCGGACTAGTCCGGGGTTTTATGACCGTTTGAATCCAACGGTCACTAGACTTTAGTTGGTAGCCTTGTGACATGGGTGGTCCCTTAAGAACGGACTAGTCCGGGGTTTGGACCGGACTAGTCTGGACTTTAGTAGGTAACGGCTACAAGCCGGGATTTCTATAAAAAGGAGACCCCTCGGCTGAGAATCATAACGAGAACAACCCTAGCACTGAAAACTCATTCCTAGAGCTCTTCTAAGCCTCTTTCCTCACCCTCTTGACCCCTAAGATTGGATCTTAAGGAGTTTGAGGACTTGTGAGAGGAGAAACGTGGGGATCGACGTTTGAGCTCTCGGTTTGACTCTTGCAATCTGATTGTTAATTTGAGTTCTTGATTGTTGTATTTTGATTCCTAGAACGGCTAGGTTGTTGAAGGAAGCCTCAAGTTGTGAGTAGCCCCTAAGAGCATTGTATTCACATTTGATTAATAGTGAAAGAGCCCAGGCTTGATCTTGGTGATCGCTCGGTGAGGGAAGGGTTGGAAAAGACCCGATCCTTTGTGGACTCCTCAACAAGGACGTAGATTCCTGTGTGGAATCAAACCTCGGGATAAATCGTGTCTCTTGGTTCCTTTACCTTCTCGCTCGCTCACTAGAATTACTTGTTAAGCTTTCGTCTTGTTAACACTTGTGAATTGTTCCGCTGTCCTGCAATCTAATCATTCACAACTTATTAGTAAGATTGTTTGACTACAATACATCTTTCGCTTAAACAAACTTAAAAGGAAAACCTAAAAACGAAATTTTATACCTAGACCGGACTAGTCCGGCCTCCTTCGAGTTTAATCCGCTGTTTGCAATAGTTTCAGGTTTTATTAGCCTATTCACCCCCCTCTAGGCAACTTTCACGGGCGGGGGGGGGGGGGGGGGTCCGGCCTTCAGGGCCACATGGCAGGCCCGGAGCTATCCTCCGAGGGGAGGGGGAGCTCCGGCCCCGCTGGACACGTGGCTCCTTCGGAGCTCGCCCCTGGGGGGGGGGGGGGGGGGGGAGGTCCGGCCTTCTGGGCCACGTGGCAGCCCCGGAGCTATCCTCCGAGGGGAGGGGAGCTCCGGCCCCGCTGGACACGTGGCTCCTTCGGAGCTCGCCCCTGCGGGGGGGGGGGGGGGTGCGAGGTCCTTAGGCAGTTTCTCCCTGTGCGCGGGGGTACCCGGTATTGAGGGTACCGACAGTGGCCCTCGAGCCCATCTCAGGGGAGGTAACGAGCCCGAGGTGGGGCCTCCTTTTTCCCGCGCACCTTCTTGTCTTGAGTACTCCATGTGCTCGCAGGGTCTCGACGGCTGCGGAGTTCAGCCTCTGAGGAGAGGGTGAAGCCTGGCATCGGAGCTCAGCCCTTGTGAAAGGGGGGGGGGGGGTCCGGCTTCGGAGCTTGCCTCTGAGGAGAGGTAAAGGTCCGGCTTCGGTGTTCACCCCTGCGGAGGGGGTGAAGAGCGACATCAGAGGTCACCCCTGCAGAGGGGGCCAGGTGTGGCATCGGAGCTCAACCCTGTGGAAGGGGGAGGTCCGGCTTCGGAGCTCGCCTCTAGGAAGAGGTAGAGGTCCGACATCGGAGCTCAGGCCAACAGAGGGCGTGAGGTCCGGAGGTCATCGGAGCTCAGCCTCTGAGGAGAGGGTGAGGTCCGGCTTCGGAGCTCGTCTCTGAGGGCGAGGGCCGGCATCGGAGCTCAGGCCAGGGCGTGAGGTCTGGAGGTCATCGGAGCTCAGCCTCTGAGGAGAGGGTGAGGTTCGGCTTCGAAGCTCGCCTCTAAGGGCGAGGGCCGGCATCGGAGCTCAGGCCAGCGGAGGGCGTGAGGTCCGGAGGTCATCAGAGCTCAGCCTCTGAGGAGAGGGTGAGGTCCGACATCAGGGCTCGCCTCTGAGGAGAGGGCGAGGGCCGGCATCGAAGCTCAGGCCAGCGGAGGGCGTGAGGTCCGAAGGTCATCGGAGCTCAGCCTCTGAGGAGAGGGTGAGGTCTGGCATCGGGGCTCGCCCCTGAGGAGAGGGCGAGGGCCGGCATCGGAGCTCAAGCCAGCGGAGGGCGTGAGGTCCGGAGGTCATCGGAGCTCACCTCTGAGGGCGAGGACCGGCATCAGAGCTCAGGCCAGCGGAGGGCGTGAGGTCGGAGGTCATCGGAGCTCAGCCTCTGAGGAGAGGGTGAGGTCCGGCATCGGGGCTCGCCTCTGAGGAGAGGACAAGGGCCGGCATCGGAGCTCAGGCCAGCGGAGGGCGTGAGGTCCGGAGGTCATCGGAGCTCAGCCTCTGAGGAGAGGGTGAGGTCCGGCATCGGGGCTCGCCTCTGAGGAGAGGGCGAGGGCCGGCATCGGAGCTCGGGCCAGCGGAGGGCATAAAGTCTGGAGGTCATCGGAGCTCGCCTCTGAGAAGAGGGAGACGAGGTCCGGCTTCGGAGCTCACCTCTGAGGGCGAGGATCGGCATCGGAGCTCAGGCTAGCGGAGGGCGTGAGGTCCGGAGGTCATCAGAGCTCAGCCTCTGAGGAGAGGGTGAGGTCCGGCTTCGGAGCTCGCCTCTGAGGGCGAGGACCGGCATCGGAGCTTAGGCCAGCGGAGGGCGTGAGGTCCGAAGATCATCGGAGCTCGCCTCTGAGAAGAGGGAGACGAGGTCCGGCTTCGGAGCTCACCTCTGAGGGCGAGGACCGGCATCGGAGCTCAGGCCAGTGGAGGGCGTGAGGTCCGGAGATCATCGGAGCTCGCCTCTGAGAAGAGGGAGACGAGGTCCGACTTCGGAGCTCACCCCTGCTGAGGGGGTGAGGTCCGGTACTGCTCAGAGATCCTCCTTTCCATGCCTCTTAGTTTTATTTGGCTTACAGTCCCGGGCCAATGTACGGGGCCCAGGGCAATCCAGTGCCTTTGGTCCCGGAGGTCTGGCTCCCGCCGTAATCAGGGTGTAACCGTACGGCCCCTAGTACTCACCGTAGCACTGGGGAGGCAGAGTGCGCATGCTTTGGGTGCAGGACCAAGCAAAGCAAGGCTCCTGGACCTCCCGCTCTGGCATAGGTCCTTTCCTGGAGGAGACCGACTGGCGTCACAGTACCCTGACTGGGGGAGGTCCGAGAGGCCCCCGGGCCATCGGCAGGTACCCTAAGCGCGACCGCACTCGGCAGGATGGCAAATGTCGACTAGGCATGAGAGCAGGGAATGAGAGCCGAGTGTACGGAAGGCGTACACTATCTAGAGCTCAGGGAGGTGATCATATAAATTAATGCGTAATTTAAATGTACACCTGAGTAAGTGTGGTAGGACTTACAGAGATAGGGTCAGAGCGCCTGCCTCGAGCTCCCATGCATGGACCGGTGGTGGTAGCGCTGGAGCTCCCGCCGGTTCCGTGCGATCCGAAGCGTTGCTTGCCATCTTGCCTCGACGACGAGGTAGATGTCCTCACGCAGAGCGGGTCATGCGTGGCTTCGTCGTACGCTCGGACACGGGGGGACCCCATGGCGATCTCAGGGGGAAGCATGGCTTCGGCCCCGCATACCATGTAGAAGGGTAATTCTCGTGACCCGACCCTAGGATGTCCGCCTGGCCCCCGATGTAGAGGAGTCGATATTCCCCGACGGATCTGGGTGCAGCGTCTACACCGGTTGTGTGGGTCTGCTCGGTGTGGACCTGGCACGCCTTACATCTCCTAACCGGCTTGACGGCGTCCAGGTGGCTCTCGGTCGGTAGGAGCCATGCTGGATGGCTTAATCGACCAGCGTGTGGGAAGATGAGCTTCCCAGCACTCGCCTCCGTGGATTACTACGAGCGGGTCGCAGCCTTCCTCCTGGGTTATGCACCGCAATAGGATGCCATGGCGCCACGGCAGCAAAGATACTAGCGCGTAGCACTTAGCCATCCGCACAATCCGTTCAGTGGATGCACGTTCATCAGGAAGGGTGTTGTCTTTCAAGAAGTCCCGGACCTCCGTGGTCCATGCATCGGGGCTACTTGAGCTTCTGGATCTTGGGCGCTGGGTAGCACGAAGTCCCCAAGGCGCATACGATCCTTTGGCTGGCACCATGGCTGCATGGCCGTCGGGACCGCCAGCTTCGAGGTGCTGGTCTCGCCCCCTTCGCCCGGTCGACACTCCGAGCTGTGAGTCGCGGCAACGTCTATTCGAAGGCTTCGGTGGAGGCCTTCGTTGACAGGTTGTTGGCGACGGTGTCGTCGACGCGCGGTACATGGCTCAGGTCCAAGGTACTCAAACCGCTCCCCCGTTGGCATGAGGAGCGGCACGACGCCGAGGTAGAACGTCCAGTGGGGCTCGGTGAAGGCCGGTGCTCGGGGATCCGGTTCTCCACCTTCGGGCCCCCTGGGATGCTTGGTGGTGGCGACCACCTGACCACGAAGCCAGTCTGTGCTTGGCTCTTGACTGTCTGGCGTGGTCGGGAGTACAGCTTGAACTCCGCCATCTTCGGGCTGTCTTCCGGCTTCGGAGGCTGGCTATGCGTGCCAGTGTCGCCCTTCTTCTGCTCTGGCGCACTTGTCTGCCAGGCTGAAGAGCTCTGAGATGTCTTGCACCTCTCTTGTGGCCAACTTCTCGAGCGTCTTCTTGTCCCTCACACCTTGTCGGAATGCGACCACCACTGATGCATCTGGGATGTGGGGGATGGTGTTGCGTACTTGGGAGAACCGCTGGATGAAGGAGCGCAGTGATTCTTCCGGTTGTTGTTGCACGACGTGGAGGTCCAGCTCCGTGCCGGGGCGCGTGTAGGAGCAGCTGAAGTTCGCCGTGAACTGTCTGCATAGCTCCGCCCAGGAGGTTATGAAACCCTGGGGCAGGTCCATGAACCACGACCGCGTCGGGCCGGGAAGTAGTTGGCCATGACCGCTTCATCCCCTCCTGCCGCTAGGATGGCAGTAGAGTAGACCTGCAGGAATTCTGCCGGGTTGATGCTTCCATCGTACTTCTCCAGCAGGTGTGGCCGGAACTTGCGTGGCCACACTGCGAAGCGGAGGTGTGGAGCCAGGGCCACACATCCGGTCGCTGATGTTGCAGGTCTTAGTGCCGCGAACCCTTGGACGGCTGCTGGCACGATGTACCCCGGCATGGCAAAGGTGCGCCATACACCGGGGCCGCCGTCTACAGGACATATGGTTGCTGCATATGCTGCACGGCGTATGCCTGGGGCAGAGATTGCGTGGCGAACATCTACAGCCCAGGTTGAGTCGAGGCGGTCGACATGCTGTAGTCGGCCTCTTGCATGCGACACCTTTGTCGTTGTCGCTCGATGGTTACGCGAGCGTCTTCTCCCCGACGACGTCGCTCCAGTTCTTCCCTCAGGTCCGCCGTTGGGAGCCTGGTAGAGCGGGAGTCTGCCGTCTGCCCGTCAACCGTTGATGTGCGCGACAGCGAGACACCAGGTTGAGCAGGGCGTCGTCCCCACTGCAGCGGAGGGTTGACGACAGTAGCGACGAGGTAGTTGACGTCGCGGATCCACTGCTGGGCAGCCCCCTGGGGAGCGTCTTCAGCAGGTGGGCTGTCCAGGAGAGCTTCTACGGCGGCTAGCGCACTTGCTTGAGTGGCGCTCTGCGCCGCGGCAGATCTTGAGATTGATGGAGTTCACCAGGAACGTCGGGGCGAAGAGCTTGCCGCTGACGGAGGCTTGGTCATCTTCGTCGGCGTAGACTCGTCGGAGAGCGAAAAGCCCCCTACCTGGCGCGCCAAATGTCGAAGCGTCTGCGGTCGACACTTCCCCCGGGCCTGCTCTGGGCAGCCCGCAGAGGTTCTTTTTTAGGCGGGGCTAGTCCTCTCGCGTGGGTCTCGCTGGAATGGATGACGGAAGGAGGAGATGGTGATCTCGGTGAGAGGATTGACACGGGGATTTACGTGGTTCGGGCCGCCGGAGCGTAAAACCCTACGTCCACGGGAGTGCTCGGAGCACTGATTTCCTTGAGTATGTGGAAGACCTAGCGCGAGCTGGGCCAAATGCCGAACCCCTGGAGTCCGAAGCCTAAGAATGCCCGGACCCCTTGTAACGTTGCCTACCCGAGCCTTTTATAGTCCAAGGCTCGGGCGGCTTACAAGTGGGGCCCCGGGACCCGACAGGTGGCCCCGGGGCGATTTCCTACCAGCTACATAGTTTTGGCGCTGGCGTCGAGGTCCTCGTCCTGCAGCCCTGCCCATGCCGCAGGCTAGGTGTAGCGTGTAGCCATTGGCGATGGCAGGGGCGGTAGGGCATGTCTTGTCCGTGTCTTGTCGCTGCCTTCAATGGTCTGCAGCTTCAGACACTGTACGCCTGTCTTGACTGTGACTGGTCACAGCGTCTCCTAACAGGCGTGCGCCGCGCCTCTTTGTCTTGGGAAGGCGCGGGTCTTGAATGCTTTGTACGGTAAAGGCATGGCGCGCCCTTACTCCCACTACCTACCGCGCCGAGCGGGCAGCGCTGCTCTATTGGCCACGTGTCGGGCCCGGAGCTCTCCTCTAAGGAGAGGGGGAGCTCCGGCCCTGCTAGACACGTGGAGCCTTCGGAGCTCACCCCCGCGGAGGGAGCGAGGTCCGACCTTCTAGGCCACGTGGCAGGCCCGGAGCTATCTCCAAGGAGAGGGGAGCTCCGATCCCGCTGGACACGTGTCTCCTTCGGAGCTCGCCCCTGCAGGGGGGGGGCGAGGTCCGACCTTCTGGGCCACGTGGCAGGCCCGGAGCTATCCTCCGAGGGGAGGGGGGCTCCGGCCCCGCTGGACACGTGGCTCCTTCGGAGCTCGCCCCTGCAGGGGGGCGAGGTCCGGCCTTCTGGGCCTTGTGGCAGGCCCGGAGCTATCCTCCGAGGGGAGGGGAGCTCCGGCCCCGCTGGACACGTGTCTCCTTCGGAGCTCGCCCCTGCGAGGGGGGCGAGGTCCTTAGGCAGTTTCTCCCTGTTCGTGGGGGTACCCGGTATTGAGGGTACCGACAACGCTCTAAAAATCTAGTTTCCAGAAATTCATGGCTTGCTCCATGAAAATCCTTAGAACACCCTAAGAGCTCTAATTAGTGTCAAATACACAATTATTTGTGCAGGGCTCAAATGAGCTTTGCTTCAAATTAAATTTGGCCAAGTCTCTGTTTAGGTTGTATCCAAACCACAGTAAAAATTTCAGAGTCATTAGACCTGTCTAGCTATACTTACAGCCTTCCCAATATTAACTTCAAATTCAATTGCATTTAAATTGACACGCATTATATGTTTATTTCGTGTAGTCGCTAAGGTCGAAGAAGAGCCGGAGGTGTTAGACTTCATAACTTCAGAAGAACAACTAGCATACGATCAACAGCAGTCAAGCTCCGGTTTACATTAGCCATTTCATAGTCTTTTATTTTGATAACTTACTTTCTGTATTTCTTACAATTGTGCATTAGAGTCTTGTTTGAAAACCCAAATGCATAGCCAAGAGAACCAGGAATTTGGTCTTAGATTTTAAACCTCGAGTAGCCACTGCATTGCTAAATTAGTGTAGGATTCGGTACAAGTCGAGTAGTTGGAACTACTCGCGACAATAGGCTAGAGGCACACAACTCGGTTAGAGATAGCAAATGAATCATATGGCAAGAAAAATAAGACCGAGCGAGGAGTAAGGGCGGCAGGACTTTGAGGCCTGGGTGCCATAGCTCCGCTTGTGTCGATTGAGGACCGAGTCGTGTGCGGGCCTGTTGAACAAGCTAGAACAGTATCGAAAACCTACCGTATATATGGGAATCGGAAAACCGATGTAATTCAGGTAGTGATCTGTTGAGGCATTGTTTGTCGTCTAGAGGGTAGGTTGAGAACAGCGAGGTGTAAATCGGCTGGCGGGTACTATGGATGCTCCGCGCAGAGACCTCCTACTCGGGACGATAGGACCGGTTCAATACTTGGCTAACGAATGAAAGGTTGTTGCGTACGACGTCCGTGGTGGCTGTTGTAGGCAACATCGAGTACGGGCGTATATGACAGGTAATTCGGGTAACCCTGCAGGTGTAAATCGATTATAATTGTTGTCCCTCGCAGTCAGTAAGTACCAATTATTCACTGTACCATGACGTAGAAAGAACAGACTAGTGTCATGATAAAAGATTGTTGGTTGAAAGTTGTACTTTGTTTGCTAATGACTTGTTGTAATACAGAGCTAATTAAAATTCTTTTCAACCTTAACCTAAGCACATAAGAGAAATGTGTTTCTTGTTTGATTGCGGCTTTCGTATGTGTCTTAGCACGAGGTTCTCCAACAACTTGTTGCTAAAACTTGAAAGTAAGGTTCCACTACTTAGACGTGTCTTGTGCAATATACATTCCATTATACACTGCAAACCTAGCATGTAGAGTTCCATGTGTAGGTAAGACGGGTCAGTCTTGCTGAGCCATCGTGCTCACTGCTTGTGTTTGGAGCATTTGTAGGGTGCTATGAGGAGGAAGCTCCCGAGGAGGAGACGGACCCCCAAGAGGGAAACACCGTCGAGTAGGAGCCGTGCATGCCACCGTGTTAGTGTGTGTGTGCTAGTGGGAACACGTTCACGGGCTGAACGTGAATTCTTTTGCTTAGTCTACGCCTGGTAGTGTAGACTTAACGTATTTTGGATGTAATTATGTTCATAAACAGTTTTATGTAATAAAACTTTCGCTTCCGCTTTGTACCTTTTATGTGTGTTATTCGGTGCTGTGCAACGCAGCACCCCTTAGCGTGATCCTGGCTAGTCGAGATCGTCGAGTCCTCGCAACACCGACTACGACTCTCCTTCTATAGCCCGTCGCTCCTGCGACGGGTGCGCGAGTATGTCCGCGGTTGCGCCACATGCCAGCGCAACAAGACGGACTATCTACATCCGGTCGGCCTGCTACAACCTCTTCATGTACCCTCAAAGATCTGGAGTGATATCTCCATGGACTTCATCGAGGGTTTTCCAAAGGTTGGAGGCAAGACCTGGAGTGCCATGGACTTCATCGCTTTTCAATGTACGCCCACTTCATTCTATTGAGCCACCCGTACAGTGCTGCATCCGTGACAAGGGCGTTTTTCGACGACATTGTCTACACGGCTTCCACTGCTCCATCGTCAGCGACCACGATAGCGTCTTCACCAGTATGTTCTGGTCAGACCTATTTCAGCCAGCCGATGTTCGTCTGCAGCTCAGCTCGACCTTCCACTCACAGTCCGACGACCAGTCTGAGGTCGTCAATAAGGTCATTACCATGTATCTCTGTTGTCTGGCTGGTGATCGACCAAAGTCATGGGTGCAGTGGCTTCCCTGGGCTGAGTACTGCTACAACACAACGTACCAGACATCCCTCAAGTGCTCACCCTTCAGAGTGGTCTATGGCAGAGATCCTCCAACACTTCTCTCTCATCATCAGGGAGTCTCCAAGGTAGCAGCAGTTAACCAACAACTAAGAAACAGAGATGAGTTCTTAGGTGAAATTAAACACAGGTTAGTGCAGACTTAGATTGCCACGAAGAGCTATGAAAACAAGACTCGACGTGAGGTGGAGCTTAATATTGGAGATGGATTTGGCTACGTCTTCATCAGCGCAATACAGTGGGCGTGATAGTGGCACCACCATCAAAAATTGGTCCTAAGTATTTTGGAGCATATCAGATCATACAGCGCATTAGTGTGGTTTCATATAAGCTGCAATGACCTCCTCAAACTCGGATACATGACGTCTTCCATGTGTCCCTCTTGAAGAAGTTTGAAGGCCCTACACCAACTCAAGTGGCGCCTCTGCCACCTCTCCTCCATGGGTGCGTCATACCACAATAAGAGAAGTTTCAGCTAGCACGACTGAATAGAGGAGTCTCAGAGCTGTTAGTCAAGTGGTTTGGCCATTCTGATGCAGATTCTACATGGGTCCACCTAGAAGATTTCAAGATGAAGCATCTCACCTTCAAGCTCGAGGATGAGCTCTTTGTCAGGAAGGGGGAAATGTTGTGGACGCCTTCGTGAGCCGCCAATATGGCCGACGCAGGGCTCATGGCGTCCACAGCCCAGCCGCACCACCCCCTACTTAAGCGTCTTTTAGAAGATTTGTTTAAGATTAGAATAAATCTATTATAGATAGAATTAGGGGATCTAATCTGCTATAGATAGAATTAAATAAATAAGAGATTGCGTCGGGTAGGGGTGTCCCAGCCGACCCGAGCGCAGCAGCCGGCCCTAGGAGGGTGGCAGGGGTCCCTACACCTCTATATAAGCAGCACCCCTCCCCCATGTAATCTCCATCAAAGAAATAGAGAATTGCCCATTGGCTTTTCCCTCCCCGTGGTCACCGTGGCTATAAACCCTAACCCTAGCAGCCGTGACACCTCTTCCCCTCCGTGCTACCCTCTCCGCAGCCATCCTATTGCGACAGCCCTGCTGCTCCCTCCCCTGCGCAGCCCTAGGCGCAGCAGGAGGGTCTCCCCCACCCTCAATTCTCAGCAAATCAACACCGTGCTAAAGCAACTAAGAAAGTAACAATGTTGAATTGCATAGAGTAGTATTACAAAAAACAGAAAGAGTAAAACCCGCAAGCTGATAGGAGTATTTAAGTTCAGATGCATCAAATTAGAGTGAGCATAATATTAAGTCATTGTTAAAATCTATAAAAAGGAAAACAACCACATTAATCTAAATTATTCCTCCTCTCAATATAGCTGGAAAGATTACAACTGAAATATGAACATAGAAAAGATTGCGAGGCCCGAGCAAAGAAGGTTTCACGATGCTTCCAAGATAAGAACTTTGTGTAAATGCCACACCACCACATGGACACTCCCTTGTCCAAATATCCATACAAAGATCATTTTCGGCTTTTGGGGAGTACAATTCAATGTTCCAAGATCACCATTCTAGAGGATTGCAATGATATCAGGTAATAAGACTTCTATTTGGCATAAAATTAGTAAATGAATGGTACAAAACAAAGGCTTATTGGGTTTAGGAAAAAAGCAACCGCATTTTAATGATTGATATACAAATGAGCTCCATAGTGCAAAAGTGGCTAGGAAGATCTGACTAGACAAATCACGAACATAGAAGACTCTACTTGAAAAGCCAAAACAAATGATACCAAGCACGACATACTGAAATTCCACAAGAAGGAACATCAACCATCAAACATAAATGACATTCAGCATCCATACAGTAAGCCAGGATTCAGATTAGTACATCATTCATGCATTTTGACTACAAAAGCCAAGGTGATTGGACTCCTGAGGATTTACATTACATTTGCGGCAACAAATTATCTTGTGTGACCAGACAACAAAACCAGATTCAATAAGCAAATGTCTTCAGCAGTAAATCTAGTGTTGCAACTAGAACAGGCAGGTGCATACAACATTAGCTAAAGATTTTTCTATGGATTTCTTCTATTGTACGGCTACAATGGCAACGAAACAAAGTAAAATGATCGAGCTCACCAAGCACTAATCCTCATCATCTTCATCTGAGCTCCCAACATCACTACTGTACTCATCGCTGCTACCACTTTCAAAGTCGAGCTGAACAGGTGCGACCTGTATTGGCTGTTGTCCTGTTGGTGCCACTGGCCGAGAGATATGCGGTTCTGGCACAGAGATTTTTGGCTCTTCCGCCTTGACACCAGGTAGTAGATCCAGCGGCAATGTGATTGGATCCCCAGGCTTCCATCCAGGCGGTGGCTTAAGCATCTCCTTCGGTAGCCCAGGTGGCAGAGTGATCGGCAGCTTTGTTGGTTGCGGGGTATCCTCCCGTGGTGGTGTAGGCTCAAACAGTGGCGTGTCGTCCACCGCAGCTGCTATCCTCTCCTTCGGCTCCAAAGGCTTCTTGGGCACCCCAACATCCAAATCTGCGAAATGATACAGCTGCGACATCCGCATTTCATTCTCCTGGGGTGCAGGAGGCAACGCCCCACGCAGAGGCAATCCAGCACCATGCTCTGGTGGAGCGAATGTTGTGTAACTTATGCGGTGGGCGTAGGTCAGGATATCGTCCACTTTGAGACTGGAGTGGAGTGACGCGCCGAAGTCACCGCCCGACGGCGGCTCGTCAGCCGCGGCGGCGCCGCACGGCCGCTTGGGGTCACGGCGGTAGTCGGCGTAGTCGTCGACGAGGCGGTCCAGCACGTGGTGCGCCTCGTGCAGCTTCTTAGAGAAGGCGAGGAGCGCGGCATCCTTGCCCCGCGCCTCGCGGGCAAGGCGCGTACGCGCGTCCTGCAGGTCGAGGATCTCCTGCAGCTGGGTGACGGCCTCAAAGAGCTGCGTCTGTAGGGAGTTGAGCAGCGACAGCGCGTCCTTGGTGGAGGAGATCGGGAACGGGAGCGGCGCGGTGGTCGACGCCGAGGGGAGGAAGGTGGGAAGCGACCCCCGGTACGCGGAGATCCATGCGGCCCGGTTAGGCGAAAGCTCGAACAAGTTGGATGCGAGCGAGGAGATGAGGTGGAGCAGCGACTGCGCGCGCGGGAGCGGCGGCAGGAGCGGCAGCAGCGACGGCGATGTGGTTAGGGTTGGCGCTGCGGTTGCGCCTGTGCCCGCGGTCAGGTTGCCGTGCGGCGGGGAGGAGGTAGGATTCACGGGAACCGGATTGGGTGGGAGCGACGGCGACGAGGCGGTGAGCCCCAGCCTCGCCGGGGACGGCAGGTGCGATTGTATCATCTCGGCGGCGGCGGTGACAACCGGGAGCGAAAGCTTCACTAGTGCTTGACAAGAATTTTTAGAAGTCCTCCTCTTAGTGGGCTCCTAGGCCGAAATATTTACGGGCTTAGAACATACTTTGCGATTGGGCTTAGAAGCCCATTATGTCCGCGATAAAAGCCCTTGCGGCCTTGCCTTCGACGCTTCATTTCATCATCACCAATCTGTTATTGGCGGGAGACGAGCACCGCGCCGCCTCCCCTTCCCGCGCAAATCACACATGGCTGGCGGCTCCTCCTCTCCGGCGAGCCCTCCACAGGCGCCGAAGGCCGTGGCGTCAGCGGAGGAGATGGAAGAGTACCAGAACTGGAAGAAGAACGCGCCGGTCCTCTACGACCTGGTAATCTCCCACCCGCTGGAGTGGCCGTCGCTCACCGTCCAGTGGCTCCCCTCCGATTCCCCCACCCGCAGCCATCGGCTCATCGTGGGCACACACACCTCTGATGAGGCCCCCAACCACCTCATGGTCCTGGACGCGACGCTCCCGCTCCCGCCGCGCCTCGGCGCTGCTGCGGCGGCCTCCGGTGGTGCCGTCCCGGCTCCATCGGTTTCTGTGTCCCGCGTGGCGCCGCACCGCGGCGAGGTAAACCGCGCTCGGTGCATGCCGCAGCGGCCTTACACGGTGGCTACCAAGACGTGCATGGACGAGGTGCACGTGTACCACCTCGGCGACGACAACAGCAGCGGGAAGAGTGGCGCTGATGTCGTGCTCAAGGGGCATGACTCCGAGGGGTACGGCTTAGCTTGGAGCCCGAAGAGGGAGGGGTGGCTGCTGAGTGGCTCGTATGATAAGAAGATTTGCCTTTGGGATCTTGCAGATGGAAGTGGAGCTCCAGTTCTGGATGCACAGCAGGTGTTTGAGGTAATGCCCCACTGGCCCGGTGCTGTTTCCTTTTCTTCAATTTTTGTGTTCTTTGTCACCATTACTGGCCGTTTTTGTGTCACTCTTTCAATTGTTCTGTAATCCTGTCAGACGTTGATGAGTTTGTTTGCGTTCTATGCTGATAACTAGGGACCCCACTAACGATGCTAGCTATGTTCATTTGCTTATATAATTAATTGGCTTTGGAACAGTGTCTGATTTATGATGACTGATGAAATCTAATTTAAGAAAAACAGTATACTTAGCTAAATACTAGGATAGCTTGCATCATTGTTTACAATTAAGGATATTTGTCCTTTCAGTTATATAATTTGTAGTCCGCATAGTTTTAGGTAGCTTAACTACTGTCTATTGAAATCCAAGAACTGTGATCCAAAGGAGTTCTTAACAAGAAGATCATGCTTTGCATCACAAACTTATGAACTCCAGTCTTCATACATGATCCTATATGCTTTCTGAAGTTTTATCATTTCCTTTTTTACATTATCAAGTAAATCAGCCTTTAGATTTCTAAAAGGTCAACAGACTAGCAACAAGGTATCTAGTCCTCATACCTTTTAATATAGGAAAGACATTCTCAATACCTTTTAAACCTCCACTTTGTTCTTTTTATTTATTCTGGTGCCAATTTATTTGTTTAAACATTTACATATCAATTGGTACACCAGGCCAGTCCATGGTTGAAGAGCTTTTTATTTATCCGTCATTCTGTCCTCCATTTCAGAACCCTGGAGGACATATTTCTGTTAATTTTATTCTCGAAACAATAGTTTACTCAGAGCTTGAGATATGTGTGATTCTGCCTGTCTGTTACACATCTATCCTAAAGAACAACCATCATTTTCATCAATGAAATCAAATACTCCAATCAGATAGGATGAGAAAGTTGCAAATTCTCAGGTGCTTTCTTGGTATTTTATATTTATATATTTTGAGAGGAGCAATTGGGACTTGTTGTTAACAAGTGGAACCTTTTCTTATCAAAAGGAATTTGCGTACTGATAGCAACAGTATGCCAACAAGTCATAAATCATCCCTTCCAGAAATTCCAGGTTTCTCTCCTGTTTTCTTTCCTGCCATGCGCTGACCTGTTTCAAAATTGAACTAACTGGCATCATATGTAGAAACCGGAGTCATTACTTGTGTAAGATCACATCAGTTAAGACATGTCTGAAATATACATCTGGAGTTGGATGAGCATTATTTTATCTGTGCAGCTTCAACATAAGGAAGTGCACATGTCACCTTGTGAGCAATGTGACAATATTAACCATTCTATTTTGCTAGTGTCTTATTTCTATGAGAGTTTTATGGATATTTGCTTTTGCAGGCTCATGAGGATCTTGTTGAAGATGTTGCTTGGCACTTGAGTGATGAAAATATATTTGGATCTGTTGGGGATGACTGCAAGTTTATGATGTGGGACTTGCGTACAAACAAACCGGAAAAATCTATTGCTGCACATCAGAAGGAGGTAAGCACGCTTTAATCAAGGATTTTCAAACCTTATGTTGAGCCCTTGATGATTGCCTTCGCACAGTACCTTCACATGTTTAACCAAAAGTTCACCCTTTCTTTTGTACATAGGAGTGGCATACCAAAACAAGTTTAATAAATCTTAATAATGCTTACTCACGCTGTCTTTCTTATGTCTTTAATCATCCCCATCAGATAGTTTTTTTCCTTTTTAGTAGTTGGACATTATGTATTTACTGTTCCCACCGCTATTACTATTTTCTGGCAAGATAATTTTACATTTTTGTGTTTTGAGATGAATGGAAATATGAAATTACACAAAATATTCAGTTATAGTTGGCCCTCTGTTTGGGCAATGGTGATTTGCTGATAGCTATGTGTAATGTTCCATGGATTGATGTCTGTTTATAATTTGTTGTTTGGTTTGCATTTACAGGTCAACTCTTTGTCATTCAATCCATTTAACGAATGGATTTTGGCTACAGCATCTGGAGATGCAACTATCAAACTGTTTGACTTGCGAAATTTATCAAAAAGCTTGCACACTTTCGACAACCATGAGTACGTATTTTTCTATTTTGGCCTCTGCTTCAGTTCTTGTTTCCTATACTGTTTTGAAAGGCGTCTTGCCAATTTATTTGATGCATATACGCTATTCTTTACCTCTTTGTATTGCCACAATATGGTGTTAGTATATCTGATATGTTACTGACAACTATGGGTTGGTCAATAACAATGTATTTTAATAGGGCAGTGGCGGACTTCCACTTGCAGGTCTGCTATTAATAATTTATGGCACTGTTTTCTGGCACCATGTAGCTGGTGTTGGAAATCCGGGGATTAACTTCCTCTAATCTCTTCTCTTTTTTTATTCTCAATGGGGGGGGCTGGATATATAGCCCCAAATTACAGAGTCCTTATCTAATACTAACTCCTACTCTTATTGGATTAGGACTCTATCTCTAACACTAATTATTCTATAAAAATGGGGTTATATCTAATAATCACCCCCTAATCTCGTTTTTCTAGATCACACTCACACTAATTAGGATGGAGACACACTTCCACCCTAAACACACTTTCAGGATGGACACAACTGCACCCCCAGGATGGTCACATCTACACCCTGCACAACTCAATTTTGGGATGGGCACGTCTTCATCCCTAGGATGGCCGCATCTTCATCCTGCACACAAATTCGGGTTGGTCACATCTTCAACGCCAGGATGGACTCATCTTCATCCTGCATTTGATCTCGGAATGGACACATCTTCATTCCGATCACACACTCACACACTCGAGATGGTCACATCTTCATCTCGAGCACACCTTGCTTGTGAGTATCAAAACAAAGTATCTTCTGACGCAAGAAGCGCCATCTCATCTTCCTTTTCGTTCTTGGAGCATTCTTTGGCAATGTGACCAAGTTTTTGACAATTGAAGCATCGAATCTTCGATTTGTCAAATTTCTTGTTCTTCTTTTGACCACCCTCCTGAGCCTTCCACTCTTTTCTTGTCAAAAGAAGCTTCTCTCCACCCTTTGCTTCTCTTGCTCTCCACTCCTCTCTTGTTAAAAGGAGTCTTTCTTCATGATCTTGGTTGTTGAAGCCAAGTACACGCTCCTCATGTGCTTTGAGCCTATCGACGAGTTCTTCCACAGTCATTGCCTTTAAGTCCACAAATTGCTCAATGGTGGATGCAATGTGAAGGAATTTCGAAGGTAGAGCTCGCAATAATTTCTTCACGATGTAGCTTTCTTCAACTCTTCCTCCAAGACCACGGATCTTTGTGACAATGATCATTACTCTTGTGGCAAAGTCGTCGATGGAGTTTCCTTCGTTCATGCGCATTAGGTCAAACTCATTTTGAAGAGTCTGGATTCTTGCTTCCATCACGTGTTCTTCACCCAAGAACTTGATCTTGATCAACTCCCATGCTTCTCTAGCTGTCTCCTTCTCAGAAATTCGCATGAGAGTGTCTTCATCAATAGCATGATAGATGGCCGCAAGAGCCAGCTGATCTTGCTTTGGATCAACGTTGCTTTTCTTCTCCTCAATAGCTTCCCATACCCCTTGCGCCTTCAAGAAAACGTTCATCTTTATAGCCCATGCTGTATAGTTGGTCTTCGTTAATAAGGGATAATGAAGTGTCATTGATTTACCCTCCATATTATGTACACCTCTTTGTGTACGTTTAGTAAATCAATATCAATCTCTAGTACACTTCGGGTGGCTTTAGCAAATAACAACAGCAGCTGGACCCAGTTCAATTCAGCCAAGTGATCTGAAGGGCCCAAACAGCCCAGCCAACCTGTCACACAGCAAACCCTAATCAGCCACACAATCCTCTTCCTTTTCCCTTTCGCGCCTCCAACTGAGCACTAGCAGCCACCACCTCTCTTCTCAGTCCAGGCTGAGTCACCCGAGGCTTGAGCTGTCGCTGCCACAGAAAACCTAGAGCGTTGGAGGCTTGAGCCACCGCCGCCACTTCCTTTAGGCCGAGCCGCCCCTCAACAGCACCGCTCTTGACCGAGAGTTGACGACTCCAGCCAGTCGCCGGTCGAGCCTCCTGCAACCCACCCTCGCCCCCTTGGTGGCAGTCGCCGGGATGTGGCCGCCGGTGGGCTGCCCGTGCTTGCAACCGACCACGACCTCCCGCCTAGACTGAGCGTGCTGCAGTCGCAATGTCGCGCGCCTCCCACGTGCTTGCCGCGGCCTCCTCTAGATTGAGCGACGCCGAGCCCGTGCTCCCCTTCGTCGGATTCAGCCGCTGAGTTCGTCGGATTTGGCTGCCGCACGTGGCCTAGGGTTTCGGGGGGGGGGGGGGGGGGGGGGGGGGCTTGACGAACCAGCGCGTGCGTGTTCTTGGCCTCCTCCCGCCGGCGGCTTAGCCCCCTGTCGCCCGGCCACCTACGCAGCCAAGGACCTCTGCGCGGTGAGATCCCGCCCCCCCCCCCCTGTTTTCTCAACCTAAAGCTCTGATACTAATTGTTGGAAATCCGGGGATTGACTTTCTCTAATCTCTTCTCTTTTTCTATTCTCAATGGGGGGCTGTATATATAGCCCTAAATTACATAGTCCTTATCTAATACTAACTCCTACTCTTATTGGATTAGGACTCTATCTCTAACACTAATTATTCTAGAAAAACGGGATTATATCTAATAGCTGGTCTATAACAAAACTGATTCTCTTTTTGGGTTGGGCTTCTTATCTTAAGTGGGATGTTCAGCCAAGCACGTACCATAAGTCTGAATCTGATGAAACTTAAGTGCCTTTTGCTAGAGCGAGTCGTCCGAGCCCCTAAATATCTTGAGGGCTTTGTGTTGTATATGATGGTTGAGTTTTTTCATTTTCAAAAGGTTCCGTTCACTTGAGAAAGTAATCGACTGTATATAGTCTCAAGCATTGAAGCACACTGTATTAGGCTATCTGTTTCTTCAACTTATCTGATTTATGCTATTATGCAGCTTATCTTTCTTTTCCTGTTATGTGTGTTGAAATTTTATGTTCAATAATTTTCTGCTGTAGGGGGGAGGTGTTTCAGGTTGAGTGGAATCCAAATTTGGCTACTGTATTAGCTTCATCTGCTGCAGACAAAAGGGTGATGATATGGGATATTAATAGGTACGTTGTGTCAAATCAGCTCTGAGGTTGTATTATATTTGTTGTTGATAATTCTCCTTACTCCTGCGGCATTGGTAGCTACAAATGTCATGCCTTACAGAGAAAATAGATTATATAAGATTTACACTATCCAACATCTTGAATCAGGGGCTCTGTATGCAAATAATTAACACATCCATTGAGTCGCCTGTAGTGTTTTCTTTTTTATGCGTGCCTGTTCCATTGGCATGCCAGACCCCTATTAAGTGAAGACTTATTGGTAACATTTCTCTGCTCGCCTCTTTGCTGACACCTATCCTTTTTTCTGATTCTTTCTGTCTTATGTCCTAAAGAATTGGAGATGAGCAGTCGGAGGAAGATATCAATGACGGACCGCCGGAGCTGCTGTTCGTCCATGGAGGCCACACAGCCAAGATATCAGAACTGTCGTGGAACCCTAGCGAGAAATGGGTGGTTGCTAGCGTGGCTGAAGATAACATCCTGCAGATCTGGGAGATGGCAGAAAGTATCTACAGTGATGACTATTATCTGCAGGACAATGACTGTCCCACCGCGTAATAGAGAAACTATCTGTTCCGTAGTTGTTTCGCTGGGCGTGGGATTGTATGCAGTTAACTTTGTTGGATTCGAGATATTGGTATCCCACCTATCATTTGGCATCTCCAAGTTTTGATATCCTGAAGTAGCAAGTCTTAAAAATCAGAAATTCTGGATCTTGTCCGATTGAAATTTTTTCTGCCTTGAATCATGACCAGTTCCTGTGATCCGTTGATCACTTGTGCGTGGGCAATGATGCTAGCAGAGCATCTGATCTACATTTGTGGTGATGGTCTTACTCTTAGTTGAGGAATGCTATTACTACAAGTTACAGACCCTTGGCCCGTGCTACCACAAACAGAGAAGCTCGCTTCGCCTCACCATTTCAATCATTCGCCGTCTCGTGCTGTCGGCATGCTGTCACGCTCCAACACGAAAGCAGCAAGGAAAAGGCGAGCCCCAGGGTGTGACCATCCCGTCTCGTCCCGTCGCGAGATGCGCCGCTGACCGACGTCCATCGCACCGCGCGCGCGCGCGCGCCCGCTCCGATGCTAGGCCACCACCATGCAACTTGGAATGTGGAAAAAAGGAAAGTGGTTCCGACCGCATCCGTCCATGAGCCAACCAACGCGACGTTGCCATTGGAGTTTCTTTCTTTTACCAAAAGCAGAATCGCCCGGGCCCGGGCCGTGGCGACAAACCAGTGACGACCGGCTCAGCAACACAATTGATCTGATGCATCCGCGGCTTCACTTGCAGACGTGCTCTCCCGGCCCAGCCCACACACTGCAGTGGTACCAGTCGCCTGCAAGCTGCTACAGTACTCTCTGGTAAACACTGTCACTGTAGCGGCCGTGCAGGTTGCTACAGTATCAATAGTCTCGTGGTGGTCGCTCTGATCGCACGCAGAACCAGCCGGCAGGCGACGGCGAAGAACCGCCACGGCCGCGTCTTCGGCGCCGGCCGGTGCTACAGCCGTACGGGTGACGCGCAGGAAAAGGGCGCAAAAGGCATCGGAGACCTGCGCCGGAGCAGGCTGCGCGCGAACAGGCGGTCCGCCCGGTGCCGCCGCGCCTCTCGCGGGGAGCAGCCTCTCTCCCCGCCTCATCGCGCCCGCCCCTGCGCATGCGCTGCTCTTGCACAACAGAGGTGACACGGCTTCCGCGGCCGCACGTACTACGTCCCCGCCGCTTCGCTCTGCTCGCCACTTCGCCGCCGCGCTGATCTCTCGTCAGCTGCTTGCCCTGCGCCGTGTGGTCACGCTCGTGGTCGCCGTCCGGCGGTCACCATTAGTCGCATCGCACGCAGGCTCCTCTCTCGCCTGCAGTGCGCCACGCTGCGCTGCCGCTCGATCGGGAAGCGCGAAAGCTACGCATGCTCAGCAGATACTCGTACTACTCCTACGACGTAGAGTCCCGGCCAGCTACTTCTGCATGCTTCACGTCGCGTCGATCGAATCAATCGGGGCAGGGCATGCAGGGAGGGGGGGACGGGCAGTAGTGCGTCTATATGTGCCGCGCTTTAATTGGCAGTGTACTAGGCGGCACCGGGACGCCCAAATCGAGGGAGGCAACAAGCAGCTCGCCTGCGCCACGGCCACCGCGCCATGCAGCTCCGGCGGCTTTGCCACGCCCTAGCTAGTTTCACGTGCTACCCCCGCGTAGCGCGTCCTCTTGATTGTACGCCATTTCTGGTCGTCTCGGCTTTCCAACTCTAGATACCTACCATCTACCAACGACGACGCCTACAGTCACACCAACGGGTACTGTCTTTGCCGTTCCAATCGATCGTCTATGCTGGTCCTCACACAATTGCAGAGCCTTCTTTGGATTCCACACATCTCCAAAACAGTTTAGGAAGAACTCTAAGTACTGGTCATATACCCTACTATATATATAGGCATGGGATGCTACACATCTCCAAAACAGACGGGCAGCGTTCCAGGTTTGTCTAGCTCGGCACCCCATGGCCATGGGCTTGCAAATCGACGACGCGAGGCAAAAGGACGGCACCCCCGCATGATGCCTTGTACTGTACCGTGGACATTGGAGGACAAGGCTCGTCCTTTCTTCACCCCTACCTCACGAAAAAGATACTAGCAGTAAACAGCCCCTTCTGGAGCCAAAGAGAATCGCACTGCGCCATGAGAAAAAAGTGACCAGCAGCAGCAGCGACGGCCAGAGAGCCCAGAAGCACTGGCAATGGAGGGCGATGGCTCTGCCTGCCTGCCTGCCTGCCTGTCAAGAGATCGACGACCTGCTTGATCTACTGGCATGCATATTTGGTCTCTGAGACGCTGTATCGTCAAGGAAACTCCCCGTTTATTTCACCGCTCCGCCGTCTGACCGGTACGGCACGGCGTGAGGTCAGGCCCGGATTCCGATGGGAAAAAATGCTTGCGTATGTGGTTCCTTGCTGCGCCCCGCTCGGAGACCAGAACAGCGGCAGGGGTGAACAGATGGGAACAGCGCGGGGAGGACGTCTTTTATAGGGTCCGTGCGGACGGCGGCGCTGTGGATCGTGGAGAGATCGACACACATGCCTGCCGGCGCTTCAAAGGGGTAGCTTTTCTCATGTATCGTGTACCTCTAGGCGTGCCTCATAATCTTTCTTCTGAAATATGGCATCCGTCCCGTCCGTCTCGAGATATATATAATTGTGTATCATGTCAGACTAACTTTAAACAAATCTGACGTTAGTACTAATCAAAAGGAAATCGGTATCCCAGATCTTCTCGTCTGCCCCCCAGCTAGTCCCTAGCTATCTCATCTGTTCGTGATATTTAGGTACTTAGGGTCTGTTTGGTTGATAGCTACACATAACCACACATATTTGATAACATTTGCCAGAAATATGGTGAGCAATTTGTTCACTATACTTTTAGCAGAGTTTAGCAAATATATGAGTCTTACATATAGAGAATATCAGTCCGGAAAGTCACATATCAATAAACTGTGGCCGACTAAAGTTCAGCGTGATAATATCCAGCAACCAGCCAAACACGTACGCTGTTAGTAGCTCAGGTTGATGCATGTCGACGATTAATCCTTCTCTGTTAGGTTGGGATAACTGCAACTTTGCAATCGTTAACATGTAGCTCCGGCCGGGCATGCATAGGGTCTACATGTCGGTGACTAACCCGAGAGGATATGCACCCTTTTCCTGTCCCGTGTTCCTTCGTAATAGACATTCTAGAGGGATCACAATCCTCTGGCTTTAGTTGCATCTATTACTTCACCATCAACATATCCCCTATGCTCAATTTATAGGATAACCGTATAAGTCAAGTGGTATGTCCTAGTCGCTGGTTATAGAACCTTGACACTCCTCTGGTTTGTTGTTGGAAAATTGTAAGATGATAAATGGAGGACTAGAACTCACCATTTTCAAAAACACTAATCACTTGAGTCCAATACGACATTAATCTGATGATGACGTTGTGGGTGAATGAATGGTGCATCTTTTTAGATGTCATGAGTTTTAAATACCCTTTTACATTCCTAGTCGATCCGTGCCCTCAGACCGGAGGCATTGCTTAAGTATCCAACATAGCACAACAGTACACGTTATTCCACTACTGCTTGTATGACTTTGGATATGTCGCTTGAAATTGCTGTGTGTTCTGACCGGAGGCATTGCTTCTCTGTTACCACCATCCTGATCATTTCATAGATCTTCCCAGAGTTAGGAGTATCAAGCAGCACAAACTGTCGTTGACACACCAAGATCCCATGGGCTATTATATACTCCCTCTATTCTGAAATAATACTAACCGCAGCGGCGGACTGTAAGAAGCACTGGCCGCCGAATATAGCGGCGCGGAGGGTAGCCGGCGTCCACAGCGGCACCCGCTATGCACGCCTGCAAAGTAGCGGCTGCAACAGTCAGCCGCTACATGTGAAGCTGCACTGTAGCGCCTATACACAGAGAGAGGAGAGAGGGGAAAAGAAAGAAGAGAAGGAAAAAGGAGAAAAAGGAAAGGAAAAAAAGAAGAAAGGAGGGAAAAGGGAGAAAAGAAAGCAAAAAAAGAGGAAAAGGGAAAAGGAAAAATAAGAAGAAAAGAGAGGAAAAAAGAAGTGAAAAAATTGGTGATTTTTATATGTTTTAAATATAATATTATGTATATAAAAGTAGTTATATAAAATATTTTAAAATATGATATAGTTATATTATCTAATATAAAACAGATAATATTTGATATAGAGGTCTGATTTAGAGGTGAACGAGTGCGGAGAATTGAACTGTAAACGTAGGAATATTTTAGAGTTGACTGTAAAAAATTAGAAATATTCTTTTAGAGATCCGATATAGAGGTCGACGAGTGCGAGCAGCCTAAATGAATGTCGAAGTGTTTTCCTGCGACACTTCCCCCGGTCTGCTCGGTAGCATCCCACAGAGGTTCTTTTTTCGGAGGGGCTAGTGGATCTCGAAGGTCGGAGCACAATGGCGAAAGGAACACGAGGATTTACGTGGTTCGGGCCGCCGAAGCGTAAAACCCTACGTCTACGGGAGTGCTTGTTGTATTGCTCGCGCGTGTGAGTGTGTGAGTTGGCTGGGTCACGAACCCCTTACCCGGAGGCTGCCCCGATCCTTTGATAGCCCAAGGTCGGGGCAGTTACAAGGTGGCCCGGGGGCCCGACAGGTGGCCCGGGGCCCGACAGGTGGCCCCGCGGCTATATGTCTCCTATACATGAGCTATAGGCATTTACAACTATATGCATTGTCACTGTCGGTGGAGTTACGGCGTGCCGCCTGACACGCAGAGCATCTCTGACCGGGTAGCTGGTGATGATGAATCCCCCGTCTTGTCGCCGCATCCCCTCGCACTGCTAGGCGGCTCTGTGCCGTTGGGCGGCACTATTGTGTCGTCACTCCTCGCCGCCCTATATTTCACTGTAATGGTGCGCAGACGTGGAACGGAGGCGTGCGCCGTGCGCCATGCTTCTGGGGAAGGCACGGTCCTTGAATGCACGGCCTAACAACGTACCTTCCTCTTTACTCCTTGGCCATCTGCCCGTTGCTCGTAGATGTGGCGTCCGGGCGGCTGGCCCCCAGGGCACGTGTCTCCACCAGAGCCGCCTTACGAAGTAGCGGGTGGTCCGGAGTCGTTGGACACGTGGCAGCACCATGGCCCTCCCATGCTGGTGGTCGGGCTCGGAGCCGCAGGACACGTGGCACATTCGGAGCCTTCCTTGGGGAGAAAGTACACCTAGAGTCGTAGCCCACGTAGCAGCACCGTAGCCCTTCCATGCTGGAGGTCGGATCCGGAGCCGCAGGACACGTGTCACCTCCGGAGCTCTCTCTGGCGGAGGGTGTGCTCGGAGGTTCCGGGAACGTGGCAGCGCCGGAGCCCTCCCTGACGAAAGATCAGGCCCGGCACCACTAGACACCTGGCAACTCCTGAGCTGCCCTCGATCGGTAATCATGCTCAGGGCCTGAAGACACACGACAATCCTAGGACCGCCCGCGGGGACCAGAGCACGTGACTTACGCTAGGGCCCGCCTAAGCTGGAAAGGCGGGTCCCATGCTATTTTTTATCCGCTACGTGGGGGTACCTGGTCTGGAGGGTACCAACAGTGGCCCCCGGGCCCATCTTGGGGGAGGTATTGAGCCCGCAGGTGGGGTCCCTATCTCTCCACGTGGTGGTTTTGAACTTGCAGTTTTTGGGATTCGAAATGGTGACGAGATTTACGCGTAGTGGGCGAGTGGTCGTACCTAGAAGATGAAGAGGTTGCTTGCCCTCGGTGTGGTAGGTGCACCCAGTCAAAGCGGCAGCGGATCGTCGTGTCCACTCTGACTTGATCGGTCACGGCGTGGCAGCCGAGTTGCCTCGGGGAAATTACTGTGACCACCTGGAGCCGACGGGGCATTGCGCTGCTTCCCTCGGGAACCGCCGAGCGTCCCCGAGTTTTACTCGCCTGTCTCGCCAGTGCCTGTCCGGTGGGCCTGGACCCTACCTGTCATTGGCAAGCGCTAAAGCTGTGCGCTCGAGGGGTCTCCCTGGGTTATTCATTGCCGCAACCGATGGGTCGGTCGCACCGCTCTCCTCGGGAACTGTCGGACGTTCCTAAGGGGTTATCCTCCCGACCCCCAGTGGATGACGGGTGGACCTGGGGCTAGCCCATTACTGGGGGAGGCGAACGACTCACAGCCTGCAGCTGTGGCGACTCAACCGCCACGCCTATTGCGTTGTCTGGGGTCATAGACGGGTATAAAAGGAGGCCCTGCGGTGTAAGTCAGCACCCCTCCTTATCATGTGGCCTTTGTTCTCCTCTTGCGCGCTGGAAGCCGCTGCTTCCAGACGCTCTCTCCCGCCAGATACTCCCTCACTTGTAACCGTCTTCGTCCACTTCTGTGAGATGTTCGTGTGTGCACGGCCTCCGGTGAGGGTCTTTGACGTACCCCTCTCCTTGACGGCCTTGGATAGAGGTACAAGCCATCTTGATGGCTTGCCGGTGGTAGGGGAGGCCGTCGAGGACAGGGTCCTCTACTCACCATGAACCCCTACACCAGCGTTGAGAGGGGCTACCTACCGGTTCGAGAGGGAGGTCAGGTCCAGAGGGATCAAGCCTTCCTCCAGGTACTGTGGTAGACAACAAAATCTGCCATAGATGGCGATTTTGCCCACTCGACAATAGATGCTACTGTTGCCGCGGTGCAGCGTGCATTACTGTTGCCTTGGTCCAGTATGCATCGCCGTCGCCTTGGGCCAGCATGTGTTGCTTTCGTCCTCAGTCTAACAGCAGGTGAACGTCTTAATGCACAGAAATTGGCTCAGGGGACAACCAGACAAGCCTCGGAGAGGAAGACCACTCGACCTGTAGCTGCTGAGTTCTCTAGTTACCTTGTACCCCCTTTTGTACGCCAAAACTCTATTATCAATGAAAGTATCACTGTCCCAAATCTTTCATTGTCTTGACTTGTAGTTTTGGGTTGATGAATGAAAAAATTCTCTTGTTGGACTCCCATCCATTAGTCACATAGCGCAGAGCATGGTAGGCAGAGCCACTTTTTGGCTTCCACGAGACCCCCCGATCCTTGATGCCGCAAGGACTGGAGACTCTCCCAGTTGCCAAAGCAGCCGAAGTTCCCTTGTTGCTTGCCGTAGATGCATACCCGCTTCCTCTCGCGTGCTGCCGAGGTCCGGGTGAATTGCTTGGTTTGACCAGTAGTGATGACCCTCCGGCCAACGGGTGCCTGCGCAAGGCACAAACCCCGATGCCTTTGAAAGGTACCAGCTTTTGGGGGCCCGAGAGTGGCCCCTTAGAAGAGTAGGGGTTCCGGCCCCACGGACCGGATCCCTGTGGCTTGCATAGGCACTAAAAGAAAAGGATAATTGTGCCGTGCAATTGCATTTTCTCTGCTCAATGGCCCATTATGGCTTGTGGTTCTCTGCTAAGCTGTGGTACGTGGGCAATTCACTGAAGTAGTAACCGGACCGTGGTTACCATCCTTCTTAGGTCGGTATGCCATCCGGACCCCACGCACTTGGGTGCTGCGCTGGAAGAGGTAGGATGTGCATACTTTAGGGCGCAGGGCGAGCCAAGCAGGCTACACATCCTGGACCTCCTGCTGGCCAGACACTCCAAAGAAGGGAGGCGTCCTTCTGGCGCCACCGGACCCAAGCAGAAAGATAACCAGAAGGTCCGGAGACAACACAGATGCCTCAGGTATTTCCTCCTTGTAGCTTGGACAGTATAACCTTGGCCAAAGGCGAGAAAGAGAAACACAACTATGTACATGTCGAGGGGTACGCAAAAATATACGCAAAATTAAAAGGAAAACCATATGGGTAAGGGAGTGCAAGGGTCCAGAATGACTTAGCTAACGTGGGCAACACTTTGCCAATGTCCCATGCTTGTTCCTCCAGCTCTCAGCAGCGTAAGGACCTAGGGCGCCGTGGCAGTGTGGCTACCACTCCTTTTGGACCCATGGTAACGCGAAGACCCGAGGGGAGTTCGGCCCTTGTCTTCAACTTGTCGTCGTCGGCGCGGTCTTCTACTCATTAATGGAGTGGTCCAATGCCCTGCCCACGTGGTTTACCGTGATGGTCTCATGGTAGGTGTGGCCACTTAGTGGGAGGCGCACCTACCAAGTAAATTGGATGAGGCAGAGTGTCAGCATTGAACCTCCGGGGGGGTCCGCGACACCACGGATCTATTGATATGGTCTGGGCTTGGGTGATGTGGTCGTCCAGGATGCGGTTGAGACCTTGCTCAGGGGCATGAGCCACCTGGTTCCCTAGCACTGAGTCATAGTGCCAGGTTGCCCAACCATCTTGCTGCGAATGGTCTTGAGGGCAGCATCATTTGCAGCGTATGCGCCAGTGTGTGGGTCTGCTTGGAATGAAGCTCATACGCCTTGCATCTCTTGACCATCTCGACGGCGTCCAGGACGGCTATCAGCCAGTAGAAGCCATGCCGGAAGGTTTTATCGGTCGGCGTGTGGAACGAAGTGTGGTTGCCGCACTCGTCCTCATGGATGTCTTTGAATAGCTCGCAGCCCTCCTCCTGGGTTATGCACCGCAATAGGACGCTGTCGGCGCCACGCCGGTAGAGATCTCCGTCTACCAGTGTGTATCCCTTAGCGATGCAAACGATCGGTTCAGTGGTTACATGTTCATCGGGAAGGATGTTATCCTTCAAGTAGGTCCGGACCTCCGTGATCCATGCATCAGGACCTACTTGAGCTTCTGGATCTTGGCGCCGAGTTGCACAGAGTCCCCGGTGACACATACGATACGTGGCGAGCGCCATGGTTGCAGGGCCACCGGGACTCCAAGCTTCAAGGTGCTGGGCTCGCCCCCTTCGCCTGGTTCGGCAGGCCAGGCTATATGACAGTAGCTTCCTTTCAAAGGTGCCTTCGAGGACCGAAGTCCATGTAGAGGATTTTATTGAAAGGTTGTCTGCCACCGCGTTGTTGGCGCGGGGGATATGGCGCTACTCCAAAGCATGAAATTCCTTCTATGCCTCTTGCACACGGACAAGGTAGGCAACTAGTTGTGGGTCATTGTAGGAATACTCACGCTCGTCTTGTTTGATGGCGAGTTGGGAGTCTCCTTTTAACTAGCGTCTGCCGCATGCCTAGAGAAAGGGCAGCACTCAAACCAAATATGAGGGCTTCGTACTCTGCCATGCTATTAGTAGCCTTGAAATCAAGGTGCACCATGTACTTTTTGCTCTCATGCCTGCGAGATGAGCAGGATCCCCGCTGCGGCACCTCGCTTGCGCGAGGAGCCACCAAAGTAGAGTGTCCAGTTGGGTCCGATGAGAACCGAGGCTCTAGGCTCCGGGTCACCGTCGTCTTGGCCCCCTGGGTGGCATGGAGACGGAGTTCATTCCGCCACAAATGTGTAGGACTAGTGTGTAGGATGGGCACCGGACATGCCATTTATAGTTGCTATGTATGAGCCAACATAAATTATAATGGAGTGCACACGACATGATACGTTTTTTCTTATTTCTGGCTTCCTTCGGGCAATAGGAGACAACAGGCCGTGTAAGAAGGCAGCGACCCGCCCTGGATACCAAGAGTAGTTGGACCCTTCCGGGACTTTAGCTGTTCTAAGCACTGTTCCTAGTCTCTATGGCACCCTTACAAGAAAAGAGAAAAAGAAAAAAAAACATCCTACCACTGTACTAAGGGTAGAACTTACTGAAGTGTCTTATGTCCCGTGGTCTGAGTAGTGATATCCATCCCCTGCAGCTAGGCGGCGTATCTGGGGCGGCATGCTTGTATAGTTCGGGAGGGACCCTCCCAGCAGGGGGGAGGCTTGTCACCCCTCCTCGAGAGAGCATTGGCCAAGGCACTAGGTAGCCTCACCTTGAGCTGCCTACCCTTTGCCGTATGTCCGAGCGTCGAGTGAGCCCTTGTCGCATGACGAAGTCGGGAAAGCCCAGTTAGGTGTGGAGCATCTTGCGTCGCTCGCCATGGTCGAAGTTGGAGCTTTCTCCTTGGTCATAGATGACCTTCAACGCCCGGATGGCGTCTTGGAACTCCATCTCCTCGTCGGTGCTGACCTCTGGGTCAGCCTTTTGCTTACCCTCCCGCTGGCGGAAGGTTGCACCATCCTGGTGGCTATTGTCGGAGCTCACGGAAGCACTCCGCCAGCCTCTGGATTCCTCGGCACTCGTTGGAGCTGTGTCGATTGGTGCCGTGGACCGGGCACCCCTCGTCACTGTCGTCGCTGCCGAACGGCTGTTGCGGGCACTTGTCTGTGCGTGACCCCCGGCCCCCTGCAGTTGCTAGTGCTGCAGCGTGGGCCCCAGCCAACGGCCTGTCCTTGCCGTCGGTCTTTGAAAGTTGCCTAGAGGGGGGGTGAATAGGCTAATAAAACCTGAAACTATTGCAAACAGCGGATTAAAGTTTAAGAAGGCCGGACTAGTCCGGTCTGAGGGCGGACTAGTCTGGTCTAGGTAGAAAATTGTGTTTTAGGTTTTCCTTCTAAGTCCGTTTAAGCGTAAGATGTATAGTAGTCAAACAATCTCACTAATAAGTTGGGAATGATTAGATAGCAGGTCAGCGGAACAATTCACAAGTGTTGACAAGACGAAAGCTGAACAAGTAATTCTAGTGAGCGAGCGAGAAGGTAAAGGAACCAATAGACACGATTTATCCCGAGGTTCGATTCCACACAGGAATCTACGTCCTCGTTGAGGAGTCCGCAAAGGACCGGTTCTTTTACAACCCTTCTCTCACTGAGCGATCACCAAGATCAAGCCCGAACTCTTTCACTATTAATTAAATGTGAATACAATGCTCTTAGGGGCTACTCACAATTTGAGGCTCCCTTCACCAACCTAGCAGTTCTAGGAAAAATACAACAATCAAGAACTCAAATTATCAATCAGAGTGCAATAGAGTCAAACCGAGAGCTCAAACGTCGATCACCACGTCTTTCTTCTCACAAAACCACGAACTCCTTAAGATCCAATCTTAGGGGTCTAGAAGGTGAGTAAAGAGGCTTAGAAGAGCTCTAGGAATGAGTTTTCAGCGCTTGGGTTGTTGTTCTTCCAATTCTCAGCGGGGGGGGGGGGGGGGGGGGGGTCTCCTTTTATAGAAATCCCGACATCTAGCCGTTACCAACTAAAGTCCGGACTAGTTCGGTCCAAACCCCGGACTAGTCCATTCTTGAGGGAACACCCACGTCACAAGGCTACCAACTAAAGTCTAGTGACCGTTGGATTCAAACGGTCATAAAACCCCGGACTAGTCCGATCTCAGTTAGGAACCTTTGTTCCGTATGAGAACGGACTAGTCAGGTAAGGGCGGACTAGTCCGACCCCAAGGGCGTACTAGTCCGGTCTTACCAGACTTAGTCTAAAAAACTCTCTAATCTAGGGTTGCGGACTAGTCCAGCCAACTTTGGACTAGTCCGAGCTCACACAGGAACCTTTGTTCCGTCCTAAACCGGACTAGTCTGAAGGGACCGGACTAGTCCGACCTATGGAGCGGGCTAGTTCGAGGTCACTCAAAGACTCATTCTCCGGACCCAAACGGCTTAGTCCGCTTAGCGGACTAGTCCGACCAACTAGGCGGACTAGTCCGACCTTCCGAGACTTAGTCTCATAAAGGCTCAGACTCACTCGACAACGGACTAGTCCGGCCTAAAACGGACAAGTCCGAACTCACCCAGAGACTTCTTGTCCGGTCTAAAACGGACTACTCCGTGCTGGAACGGACTAGTCCGACCCTTAGTCCGGACAAGTCCGGTCTTCCCTTTTTCAGCCATACCTATGACTACTTTCTCTCACGATTCTAACTTTCTAACTTTAGTTTGAGCTCTCTAATGATTCTCAAGCACTCTAAAAGAGAAGATCCTTTACACAACTCAAAGATGTAAATCTCAATAGAAAAATTCTATTTTCTACTCTTTCAAGTCTTCTTCTTTTCCTTTTTGCTTCTTGAGCAACTCCACATGCATTCCTTTGATAAGCACCTGTGCTCATACTCAGTAAAATTCATTAGTATCTTAATTGTCGTCATCAATCATCCAAAACCCAAAGTGATTACTTAGATGCATTTTCAATCTCCCCTTTTTGGTGATTGATGACAACACATTAAGATTCTCAATAAATAGATATGATAGATTGTTTTCATAACACATGTGTATGGTTCACTCCCCCTAAATGTGTGCACAAAAGATTGTCAAGGAAAAACTATGCACACGAGTGAGTTCTTTGGGGATTTCATACATACATGTGTTATGGTGGGGTGTCTAAGAGCATTAACCGCATTAAGAAAGATATAACATTTACGAACAAACACATTTCAATATGGCATAATATGAAGACATAAAATAGCATAGTCATAACGTGGCATAGTCATTACAAACCAACATAAAATGAGTGTTTAAAGAGCAAGACTAAAGACTAAAGACTAAAACTATGACTAGACTACTCTCCCTTATTCTCTCTCCCTTTGGCATCAAGGCACCAAAAAAGGAAAGAAAAGAGAGAAAGACCTAATCGCTATCATCTCCATCTTGATCTTTGTCTTGGTCACTTTGAGTCTCCTCGTCCTCATCTTCGTCTTCATTGTCATCCTCTTGATGAGTGTGGGAGGTAGGAGGAGCAGCTGAGGAGGATCCAAAGTAGGCAAGCTCGTCCTCGGTGAGAGTGTGAAACTCTGTCACTGCGTCATCGTCTGATGACAGTGGAGACATAGGTATCTCCATTTTGTCACACATTGCCTTTAGATACTTCTCTTAGCGTTTCTTCATGTTCTGTGTACGAATTTCCACTTTCCGGCACGAGGAGAATATAGCCTTGAATATTTTGAGCAACCCACTAAAGGAGCCACTCGATGATGAAGGGACGGATGGTCCAACTGAGGAGGATGGAGCTGCAGAAGAGCTCCTGCCCAAAGACGCAGGAGGGCGAGGAAGAGGAATCGACATCTAGGGACGTAGCTTCCTGTGCTTCACATCCTTTGCAAATTCTAGGCCTGTGACTTTTTCGATCATGCACATGATGTACGGTGCATATACATAAGACATGTTCGGGGTGTGGGAGATGTTGAAGATATCATTGTATGTGTAGTCGAAGACATTGAATCTCTATTCTTCATTGAGCAACTTCAACAAGTTCCTGAGGTACCCCTGTATCATCCCCGCATCCCATCTTTTGGAGCTAGTCTTCCTCATAATTCTGTTTAGCACTCCAAAGAAGGGTTTGATGTTGTGGGTTGAGGATGGCTCATAAGTGAGATATGAGGGATACATGAAATCCAAGTCATCCTTTTCCAAGGTCTTCTCATTGTGAACTATGATCTCATAGTTCAAATGCTCCTCAAGTCCAAAGATCCTAGCAAATTCATCGTACAACACCGAGTAGAACACACCATTTGTCATCCAGGTGATTTTTCTGTCTCAATAGGTGTGGAAGTAGCAGGTGGTGTAGAATTGGATTATCAACTCGATGTTCCAATCATACTGAAAAGCCATTAGATCCTTGATCCCATGGCGTTCTGCTGCTTCAATTACTGCATCAAAAGCTTGATGCCTCTTGTTTGCCATGTATGGCCAATCCACCCACTGAGCATCAACTACCGGTGTCTTCATTGGGAGATAGACGAGCCGGTAGTAGTCACAATGGAAATCGCACCACAAACGAGGGTCTGGTGTGGACTTCTCGTACTTGTAAACTTCCTCTTCTCTGAACCTTCGGGCTTTGTCAGCTCCTTTTCCTTTGAAGGTTGCACTCGCCAAATTAGGTTGGCGGTTTGGATTGTGCATAGGAGGTGCCCTCTCAAGGGGCCCAATTGGTCCTTGTGGGGGATTCTCCCTTCCCCGTCTAGGGTTGTCACGAATGACGAGTCCCCTCTTGGCCAAGACCTTTTTTCTGGGAGGATTAGCTGCTTTTCCTTTTCCTTTGTCTTGAGTTGAACTTTGGGACTCGGCATGTTGTTTTTCTTTCAGGGTCACTAGCCTCTTCCTCCTTGGAGGATCAACAGACTGAGAGGCTTGTGCTTCCCTGTCAGCCCGTTTCTTTGTCCGAGCCTCCCTTGCTGCAGCCTTTTCTACCTCTGCCTCGGCTGCCGCACGATAAGCGGCTTGGCGAGCCGCTTCGGCCTTGGGGTTTGGAAGAGTACTGTCTCCGGGTCCTGACATGATCTGGTGCGTTTGAACTAGTTTACTGCCCCAAAGTTAGGGGCTAAGACTGTATCAGCCGGACTTGTCCGAGCGAGGGGCGGACTAGTCCGCTCCGGCTGGACTTATCCGGTTGGAGTCCAGACTAGTCCGGACTCTACAATTTTAAACCCTAACTTAGGTGATTTGATCACTAATTCAGTAAAGTAGTCGCAATACTATGAGGGATTGCAACAATATGGCATAGGAACATTAGAGAAGGCCTAAGGCACTAAAGGTATGACCTAGAATTAAGATTTCCGTGAAAAGTCAAGGCTAGGTCAAAAAATACCTTAGAGTGAAGAAATTTGATGAAATATGCGGATCGAAGGAGCGGAGATGGTCGGAGAAGGATTCCCGCACTCCACAAGCCTTGAATTAGGGATTCCTTCGAGGGATTTGAGGGAGGACTCCAAAATCGGCAATGGGGGCGAGTTTTGGAGGAGAGGAGTGGAGGTGAATGAGAGAGAGGGAAGGGGCCAACCCGACCCTTGGAGGTTAAGTCTCTAGAGGCCGAACTAGTCTGGTCCTCAGTCCAGACTAGTCCGATCTGTCGGACTAGGTCCGAACTAGTTTGTTGTCCGGACATGTCCGGATGCAGTCTGGACTAGTCCGTTGTGGACTTGTCTGTTGCATCGTGGACTATTCAAGATACCCAGACTTGTCCGTCCTCCAGGGCGAACTAGTCCGACTCTTAGAGGCTGAGAAATTCTTATATATTAGGATTTTGCGCGTGATTGCGGTGAATTCAATTGCACTTTCTATTAGATAGCTATGGTCTATATATATATATATATATATATATATATATCAAACACACAGTTACATGATGAACACAATATATCCAAAAATAATATGAGATAAGAATTAGAGAGGGAACAAGCTTTTCACAATCGTGCACATTTTTGAAATTTGTAAAAAAAATTGAAGACTTCTAATTGTTAGCATTCAGATGCACAACTTTTCAACTCACATTCCTAGAGTCTAGGATATTCAGCTCATTTGAAGTTCACAAAATCGTTTTTCATCTAGTGGTTTGGTGAAAATATCGGCTAGTTATTTTTGAGTTCTTACATGTGAGATAGCTATGTCCCCTTTATAGAATGATCTCTCAAAAAGTGATACCGGATGTCTATATGTTTTGTCGTAGAGTGCTCAACGGGATTATGGGCTATCTTAATGGCACTCTCATTGTCACGTAGGAGTGGAATGTGATTCATGTTGTAACCATAATCCCTTAGAGTTTATCGCATCCAAAGAAGTTGAGAACAACAACTTCCGGCTGTAACATACTCCGCCTCGGCTGTGGAGAGAGCAATGGGGTTTTGTTTCTTGGATGACCATGATACTAGGGACCTACCCAAAAATTGACAAGTCCCTTAGGTGCTTTTTCTATCTATTTTGCATCCGGCGTAATCCGCATCGGAGTATCCGATGAGATTAAACTTAGATCCCTTTGGATACCATAATCCTAGGTTAGGTGTGTGAACTAGATATCTTAGGATCCTTTTAACGGCTGTTAAATGACATTCTTTAGGTGATGCTTGAAATCTTGCACACAAACATACACTAAGCATGATATCGGGCCTAGATATACCTTTTGATCCACGCTTGGTCCATCTTCATTGAGGTCAAGGTGCCCGTTTGTTGCCATTGGCGTCTTGATGGGTTTGGCTTTGTCCATGTCAAACTTCTTGAGTATGTCTTGTATGTACTTTGTTTGACTAATGAATGTGCCTTTCTTGAGTTGCTTGACTTGAAATCCTAGGAAGAACTTCAACTCTCCCATCATGGGCATCTCAAACCTATCCGTCATTATCTTACTAAACTCATTACAAAAAGATTTGTTAGTAGAACCAAATATAATGTCATCGACATATATTTGGCACACAAAGAGATCATTATCTACATTCTTTGTGAAGAGTGTATAATCTGCCTTGCCTATCTTAAAGCCATTATCAATGAGAAAGTCTCAAAGACACTCATACCAAGCTTTAGGAGCTTGTTTGAGGCCATAGAAAGCTTTATGCAATTTAAAACATAGTTAGGATATTCTTGATCTTCAAAGCCGGGTGGTTGCTCCACGTACACCTCCTCCTTGATTGGACCGTTTAGTAAGGCACTTTTCACATCCATTTGATAGAGTTTAAAATCATGGTGAGTAGCATAGACTAATAGAATTTGAATGGACTCAAGCCTAGCTACGGGAGCAAAGGTTTCATCAAAATCCAAATCTTCGACTTGAGCATATTCCTTTGCCACAAGTCGGGCCTTGTTTCTTGTCACCACTCCATGTTTATCTTGCTTGTTCCGGAATACCCACTTGGTGCCTACCACATTTGCATTTGGTCTTTTCACTAGCTCCCATACTTGGTTTCTTGTGAAGTTGTTCAACTCCTCTTGCATGGCCATCACCCAGTCCAGATCTTTGAGTGCATCTTCCACCCTAAATGGTTCCAAGGACGACACAAAATAGTAATGTTCACAAAAGTTAGCTATTCGAGAACGTGTTGTTACCCCTTTCGTGATATCTCTAAGGATGTTGTCAACGGGGTAATTCCGTTGAATACTTTGATGAACCCTTGTGTGAGGCACTTGATTTCTTCAGTGGTCTTCTTCTTCTTCTTCTTCTTCTTCTTCTTCTTCTTCTTCTTCATCTCCCCCTTGATCAACATCATGGTTTCGATTTTCTCCTTCTTGAAATTGACCGTCTTGATCTTGGGGTTATTGAGTTTGATCTTGAATGAGAGGTTTCAATTGTGATAATCTTGTAGCATCTTGTCCTACATTTTCCTGGGGGCGGACTTCTCCAAGCCCCATTATTCTTAGTGCGTCACATGGTGCTTCTTCTTCATCTAGCACACATTGATCAACTTGCTCCACTTGGGAGCCATTAGTTTCATCAAACACCACATCACATGCAATTTCAACACACCCGGAGGTCTTGTTGAAAACATGATAAGCGTAGATGTTTGAGTCATAACCAAGTAGGAAACCTTCATCGAATTTCGAAGCAAACTTCGAAGTCCTAGGCTTCTTGTTGAGAATGTAGCATTTACTTCCAAAAACTCGAAATAAGAGATGTTGGGTTTGTTACCGGTTAGGAGCTCGTATAGGGTTTTCTTCAAAAGTCGATGGAGGTAGAGGCGGTTTGTAGCATGACAAGCGGTGTTGACCGCCTCCGCCCAAAATCGATCTGAGGTCTTGTATTCATCGAGCATGGTTCTTTCCATCTCTATGAGTGTTCGGTTCTTCCTTTCAGCCACCCCATTTTGTTCGGGAGAATAGGGGGCCGAAAACTCATGCTTGATGCCCTCTTAATCCAAATATTCTTCTACTTGAGTGTTCTTGAATTCGGAGCCGTTGTCGCTCCTTATCTTCTTGATTTTTGAGAAAAACTCGTTTTGAGCTCTCCTCAAAAACTTCTTAAGGACACTTTGAGTTTCTCCTTTATCATGCAAGAAAAACACACAAGTAAAACGAGAATAGTCATCAACAATTACTAGACCATATTTGTTACCGCCAATGCTTATGTAGATGACAGGGCCGAAGAGGTCCATGTGAAGCATCCCCAATGGTCTTGTTGTCGTCATCACATTCTTGGCGGGACGAGCTGCTCCAATTTGTTTTCCTGCTTGGCATGCGCTACATGGCCTATCTTTTTCAAAAACAACATCTTTTAGTCCACGGATGTGATCCCCCTTTAGAAGTTTTTGTAAGTTCCTCATTCCAACATGGGTTAGTCTTCTATGCCACAACCATCCCATGTTGGTTTTTACGATTAAGCATGTGTCAAGTTGAGCTTTATATGTGAAAAAGTCCACTAAGTAAAGCTTTCCCTTTAACACACCCTCAAAGGCAATTGAGTTATCACTTCTTCTAGAGATGGTCACACCCTCGTTAGTAAACAAGCAATTATAACCTTTCTCACATAGTTGAGATATGGACAATAGGTTATAATCTAGTGATTCAACATGTAGAACATGTGAAAGAAAGTGTTGAGAAGAGATTGCAATTTTACCAATACCAAGTACCCTTCCTTCGCTGTTTCCACCGAAGTAGATGTCTTCACTTGGATCATCATTTTCTTCATACTCGACAAAAATTTTTCTCTCTCCGGTCATATGGTTAGTGCACCCACAATCTAGAACACATTTAGTGCCACCGGAGGAGTATGGCTGCAAAACAATTTAAAATTTGGTCTTAGGTACCCAAACTTGGTTGGGTCCTTTGAGGTTAGTTACAAGGCATTTAGGCACCCACACATAATTGGACTCTTGTGGAGTGGCCCAACATATGTTGCATAAACTTTACCATACTTACTTTTCATAAGAACATAAGATGCATCAAAATTATGAAATACTATAGATTTTATATTTTTGGTAATTTTATGTGAGGTAGATGCAAGGTTGTCACTCTTGTCTTGACTTGAGTTTTCTTTCACAAAGGCTACACATTTGCTATTGTTTTTAAGGATTCTAACGTTTTGCTTTCTTCCTCTAGTATAAACAAGTCCATCTTTGATGAAGGGAGATCTTGTGATTGAGTATGCACTACGTGCATATTTGATCTTTTCCTTATCAAAGATCCCACTCTTGTGTGTATTCTTGCTTTGTGGCTCTTTGAGCTCATTTTTTAAGTTTAAGACAATGCTAGCACATTTACAAGTTTTAGTGTTGGATTTTATATTTGTTGAGAGAGAGTTTTTGGAGTATGAATTAGTTGAGACACTTAACTTAAGTGATTAAGTTGTGTTTCAAGATTCTTGTGAGTTTTGGTTAAACTCAAAAGTTCATCTTGAAGTACTAAATTCTTACTCTTAAACTCAACACAAGTATCCTTGCTCATGGCAAGTTCGCTTTCGAGTGCTCTACTTTTCTCTCAAGTTCAAGGAGCTTTTCAATCTCAAGGTTTCTTTCCTTTTCAAGGATAAGCAATTCTTCTTGTTGATTGAGAAGCTCTTCTTGTTCAAATATTTCGTCCGATAACATTTTCATTTTAGCTATAGCCTTTTTGTTTAATCCTTTAAACATGAATTCATTTTTACTACTACTATCAAAGTCACTATCATCTACAATATGAAACTTGGAAGGTTTAGACATTATCTTGCACTTTCCTTCCTTTGCCATGAGGCATGTGTGGCTTGAGCTCTTCCAATCACCCTTGTTTGGCAAGAGTGATTTCTTCATGGTTGGCCTCTTGATGGCGACGGTTGCCACCTTTTCTTCATCTTCGGAGGAGGATTCTTCGTTTGAGTCCCATTCTTCTCCAATGTGAGCTTGTCCATAAGCCTTCTTCTTTGTGAAGATTTTCTTGTCTTGAGTCTTCCCATCCTTCTTCTTTCTCTTGTCACCTTCCTTGCTATGGGGCAGTTCATAATGAAATGCCCATGTTCGCCACAGTTGTAGCAAGTCTTCTTTGTTCTTGACTTGCCCTTGTCTTTGCTCTTGTTTTCATAGTGATGGCTTCTCCTTCTCCTCATTAACCTTTTGAATCTTTTGATGAAGAATGTCATTTCTTCATCATCCATATCCGTGCTCTCATCATCACTTTCTTCATGTTCACTTGTGAGTTGTGTTTCTTTTGCCTTGGACTTGGATGTGGCCTTGAGAGCGATGCCCTTCTTCTTGGATGAAGTGATCTTTGCCAGGTCGTTGACGTGTTGGGCTTCCTTCTTCATCATCTCGTGGTTAATGATCTTCCCTAGCACTTCATCCGGAGTCATCAAGTGAAAGTTTGGACTTTCCCGGATTAAGGTGCATAGGGTCACATTGCGAGGCATAAATGCTCTTATCATTCTCTTGACCACCTCATGGTCATTCCATTTCTTGCATCCATACGCTCGACTCTTGTTGATAAGAGTTTTGAGTCGGTTGTACATTTCTTGAGGTGTTTCGCCTTCTTCCATGGCGAACCTTCCAAGCTCTCCTTCTATCATCTCAATCTTGGCTTCCCTCACGGATCGGTTTTCTTCATGTGCGATCTTGAGGGTGTCCCAAATATCTTTGGCGAGCTCCAACCCATCTACCTTGTTGAATTCTTCAATGCTTAGAGATGAGTTGAGCACGACCGTCGCTTGTGCATTGCGATGGATTTGTTATTTTTGTTCTTGGGTGAGTTCATCCTCGTCTTCGGGGATATCTATACCTATAAACACCACATGCCAAAGACTTGGGTTCAAGGAAATTAGATGCAACTTCATGTTGTGTTTCCACATTGTGTAGTTAGTTCCATCAAAGTGAGGTAGTTTATCTAGAGGAATTGATAAATAACTAGAGTGAGAATTTAGACGTTCATAATTAAAAGGATATCGCGAGTAGTCTTGTTGACTACTCTTGAGCTTCTCCTCCAACTTCTCCTTCTTTTTTTGAGGAGTGCCATGAGACGAAGAACTTCTTCATCTTCTTCTGAGATTGAAACGTCTTGTGGAGGAATAATCGCTGGAGGCGGGTTAGAACCTTGTTCTTCAAAGTTGCTCGTACTTTCTCCTTTTCACTTGATGAGATCAATTTAGCTACCGGCCTTGTCCCCCATCTCCTCTCCAAGCGGTTAAGCTTTTGTGAAGAGTTAGGCTCTGATACTAATTGAAAGTTGATTAGAGGGGGGTGAATAGGCTAATAAAACCTGAAACTATTGCAAACAGCGAATTAAACTTGAAGAAGGCCGGACTAGTCCGGTTTGAGGGCGTACTAGTCCGGTCTAGGTAGAAAACTGTGTTTTAGGTTTTCCTTCTAAGTTCGTTTAAGCGTAAGATGCATAGTAGTCAAACAATCTCACTAATAAGTTGGGAATGATTAGATGGCAGGTCAGCGGAACAATTCACAAGTGTTAACAAGACGAAAGCTTAACAAGTAATTCTAGTGAGCGAGCGAGAAGGTAAAGGAACCAAGAGACACGATTTATCCCGAGGTTCGATTACACACAGAAATCTACGTCCTCGTTGAGGAGTCCACAAAGGACCGGGTCTTTTCCAACCCTTCCCTCACCGAGCGATCACCAAGATCAAGCCCGGGCTCTTTCACTATTAATCAAATGTGAATACAATGCTCTTAGGGTCTACTCACAACTTGAGGCTCCCTTCAACAATCTAGCAGTTCTAGGAAAAATACAACAATCAAGAACTCAAATTATCAATCATAGTGCAAGAGAGTCAAACCGAGAGCTCAAACGTCGATCACCACGTGTTTCCTCTCACAAAACCACAAACTCCTTAAGATCCAATCTTAGGGGTTTAGAAGGTGAGGAAAGAGGCTTAGAAGAGCTCTAGGAATGAGTTTTCAGCGCTTGGGTTGTTGTTGTTCCAATTCTCAGCCGGGAGGTCTCCTTTTATAGAAATCTCGGCATCTAGCTATTACCAACTAAAGTCCGGACTAGTCCGGTCCAAACCTCGGGCTAGTCCGTTCTTGAGGGACCATCCACGTCACAAGGCTACCAACTAAAGTCTAGTGACCGTTGGATTCAAACGGTCATAAAACCCCGGACTAGTCCGATCTCAGTCAGGAACCTTTGTTCCGTATGATAACGGACTAGTCAAGTAAGGGCATACTAGTACGGCCCCAAGGGCGGACTAGTCCGGTCTTACCAGACTTAGTCTAAAAAACTCTCTAATCTAGGGTTGTGGACTAGTCCAGCCAACTTCATACTAGTCCGAGCTCACACAAGAACCTTTGTTCCGTCCTAAACCGGACTATTGTGAAGGGACTGGACTAGTCCGGCCTATGGAGCGGACTAGTTCGAGGTCACTCAGAGACTCCTTCTCCGGACCCAAACGGCTTAGTCCTCTTAGCGGACTAGTCCGGCCAACTAGGCGGACTAGTCCGCCCTTCCGAGACTTAGTCTCATAAAGGCTCAGACTCACTCAACAACGGACTAGTCCGGCCTAAAACAGACAAGTACGAACTCACTCAGAGACTTCTTGTCCGGTCTAAAACGCACTAGTCCGTGCTGGAACGGACTAGTCCGGCCCTTAGTCTGGACCAAGTCCGGTCTTCCCTTTTTCAGCCATACCTATGACTACTTTCTCTCACGATTCTAACTTTCTAACTTTAGTTTGAGCTCTCTAATGATTCTCAAGCACTCTAAAAGAGAAGATCCTTTACACAACTCAAAGATGTAAATCTCAATAGAAAAATTCTATTTTCTACTCTTTCAAGTCTTCTTCTTTTCCTTTTTGCTTCTTGAGCGACTCCACATGCATTCCTTTGATAAGCACCTGTGCTCATACTCAGTAAAATTCATTAGTATCTTAATTGTCGTCATCAATCATCCAAAACCCATGAGTATTACTTAGATGCACTTTAAGTCTTCTTCTTCTTGCCGCCAGAGCTCTCCCTGGCGGACTCACCCCCCTTGCTGGACGGTGTGTGCTAGTTGCGGCCCTCTGCGGCTCTAGCACACTTGTCCGCCAAGCTGAAGAGCTCGGAGACGTCCTGCACATCGTGCATGGCTAACTTCTCGAGCATCTTCTTATTGTGGATGCCCTGTCGGAAGGCAACGACGACGGAGGCGTTGAAGATGCGGTGGATGGTGTTCCTCACCTGAGAGAAACGCTGGATGAAGGAGCGCGGTGACTCTCCCGGTTGCTGTTGCAAGGCGTGGAGCCCGGCCTCCGAGCTTGGACGGATGTAAAAACTTCCGAAGTTGTCCACAAACTAGCAGCACAACTCTTCCCAGGAGGTTATAGACTCGTGGGGTAAGTTCACGAGCCATGACCGGGCCGACCCGGTCAAGGCCACGGGGAAGTAGTTGGCCATGATGGCCTCATCCCCTCCTGCCGCTAGGATGGCAGTCGAGTAGATCTGCAGGAACTCAACGGGGTTGACTGTCCCGTCGAACTTCTCCGACTAGTGCGGCCAGAACTTGCACGGCCACACGGCCATACGAAGGTGTGGGGCCAGAGCCATGCAGCCTCCCACTGATTCTGGGGAGACAGGACTCTGGCCCGCGTAGATGGGGCGCATGGTACTTGAGGTACCATACTCCTCTTTGAGGCTACGACGCCACTCGCGCTGTCGCTCGATGGTGACGTGGCCATCTTCTTTCAAACAACGGCGGTGGTCCAGCTCGCCCCTGAGGTCCGTGGTGGGAGCCTCGACGTCGCCGTCGAGTGGGTTGTCACCGTCCTGTAATCCCTTGTTAGGGCACAGGGGCGGCAGCTGTGCTGTTTCCGGCCGCCGTCTCCGGTGGCACGACGAGTTGATCACGAAGAGAATCAGGTGGTTGACATCGTTGTGCCACTTCTCAACAGCGGACGGGGAAGTTCCCACGCACGGGGGGGGGGGGGGTGTGGAGGAGTGCGCGGGCTAGCCTCAGTCAGCCCTTGCGACGCCGTCGCAACCGAAGGCTCCCAGGAGGGAACTGGTACCGTTGCCGTAGGGACTGACGCCGGCGCTGACGGTCCCGCTCTGGGACTAGACGAGGCTTCCTACTCCTTCTGCCGCTGGCGGCGCGAGGGGCGGGAAGAACCTCCGATAGATTGGATTTTCACCATTGTAGGCTTCACGAATAGCTTGAAGAACCAAAAGCCCTTTCGTGGCGCGCCAAATGTCAAAGTTTTTCCTGCGACACTTCCCCCGGTCTGCTCGGAAGCAGCCCGCAGAGGTTCTTTTTTTGGAGGGTCTAGTGGATCTCGAAGGTCGGAGCACAATGGCGAGAGGAACACGAGGATTTACATGGTTCGGGCCGCTGTAGCGTAAAACCTTATGTCCATGAGATTGCTTGTTGTATTGCTCGCGTGTATGAGTGTGTGAGTTGGCTGGGTCGTGAACCCCTTGCTCGGAGGCTGCCCTGATCCTTTTATAGCCCAAGGTCGGGACAGTTACAAGGTGGCCCGGGGCTCGACAGGTGGCCCCACGGCTATCTGTCTTCTATACATGAGCTATAGGCATTTACAGCTATATGCATTGTCACTATCGGTGGAGTTACGGTGTGCCGCCTGACACGTCGGGCACCTCTGATCAGGTGGCCGGTGATGATGAATCCTCCGTCTTGTCGTCGCGTCTCCTCGCACTGCTAGACGGCTTTGTGCCGTTGGGCGGCACTGTTGTGCCGTCACGCCTTGCCGCCCTGTCTTTAACTGTAATGGTGCGCAGATGTGGAACGGAGGCGTGCGCCGTGCGCCATGCTTCTGGGGAATGCGCGAGTCTTGAATGCTCGGCCTGACAGCGTACCTTCTTCTTTACTCCTTGGTCATCTGCCCCTTGCTCGTCGATGTGGCGTCCAGGCGGCTGGCCCCCGTGGCACGCGTCTCCACCGAAGCCGCCTTACGGAGTAGCGGGTGGTTCGGAGTTGTTGGACACGTGGCAGCACCGGGGCGCTCCCATGCTGGTGGTCGAGCTCGGACCGCAGGACACGTGGCACATTCGGAGCCTTCCTTGGGGAGAAAGTACACGTGGAGTCGTAGCCCACGTGGCAGCACCGGAGCCCTCCCATGGTGGAGGTCGGATGCGGAGCCGCAGGACACATGGCACCTCCGGAGCTCTTTCTGGCGGAGGGTGTGCTGAGAGGTTCCGGGCACGTGGTAGCGCTGGAGCCCTCGCTGGCAGAAGGTTGGGCCCGACACCACTAGACACCTGTGTCTCCCGAGCTGCCCTCGGTCGGTAATCATGCTCGGGGCCTGAAGACACGCGGCAATCTAGGGACCGCCCGTGTGGCCCAGAGCACGTGACTTACGCTAGGGCCCGCCTAAGCTGGAAAGGCGGGTCCGAGGCTGTTTTTATCCACTACACGGGGGTACCCGGTCTGCATGGTACCGATAATGATATTTAGGACAACTAATTTAGTTCAAATTGAACTAGTTTTTTTTTCTAAACGTCATTTATTTTAGAACGGAGGGAGTACTTTGCTGTGAAGCACGGGTTGTTTAGACTGCTCCCATCGGAACTCTAAATTTGTGCATTATGCTAAATTTTACGTAGTGCATGATAAGAAGCGTTATAACATAGTACTCTAAATGTTAATCTAAATTATATGCTAAATTTAGAGATCGATGGCTATACTTTAAAACACTCTGGTACTGGTTAAGTGTTAATAATGTTTCTGTTATGTTTTAACACTCCCTCGGTATATTAATATTTGATGTTGATTGACTTGGAGATAGTTCAATCAACGTCAAATTATGAAATATAGGGAGTAGTATAGAATATGATATAGAGTAATGTAAAATTATAATATAAAATAAAAATTCTTTAAAAATTTGTAAAAAACAGAGAATATTCTTTCATAAGAAAATGAGGCGCTGTTGAATGCAAATTGGAGGCGCCGGGGCCCTGACCAGTGCCAAGTCTTGCTCGCCAGTCAACAGTGACCGCTCACTCTCTGTCATTGGCTGCCCTGTCTCAGACACAGTGGCACAGTAAGCTGAGCTTTGTGGCTCGCCTCCGGGCTACTAAAGCAAGCCAACTACCCACCCCATGTGGCCGTGTGGGGCGCCGCTGCGTGCCCAAAACAAGCAAGAAGAGGGGAACCTGACCGCGAGCGCGCCAACGTGATGGCGACCATGGACATGGACGACGACGAGGACATATGGGCCAACACCACCAGCCCCAGTGCGTCCCCGCCGCAGTCCGCTGGCGGCGCCACGTGCGGCTTCATCTCCACGCAGCTCAGCCTCAACTCCCACCTACACCTCCTCTCCTCCGCCGCGGAGCGCGGCTCCCTGCCCGACCACCCCAGCGGCGGCGACGGCATCTACGCCGACATCCGCCACCACGTGGGCCTCGGCGGGTTCTGCAATGCGGCCGCGTCGTCCCCGGCGTCCTTCTTCTCCTACGGCCTCGACGCGGTCCCCTCGTCCCTCGACGTCGGCCCTGCCGCCGCCGCCTTGGCCGGGGCCGTCAGGGGCACAGATCGCCGCAAGAAGCGCATGATCAAGAACCGCGAGTCCGCCGCACGCTCCCGCGCGCGCAAACAGGCCTACGTCCGCCAGCTGGAGAGGGAGGTGAAGCTCCTGCAGCAGGAGAACCAGAGCCTCCGCGTCAAATACGAGCAGGTACGCGATCCAACGAAATCTCGCACATCAGCAGTCCACGATTCTATATCCACAATGATCCTCAAAGCTCGCGCCTTCCTCGATTGATGATTCGGCAGCTGAGGGTCTCGGTGGAGGTGCCGGTGCCGGTGAAGAAGACGCTGCAGAGGATGCCCTCCGCGCCATTTTGAGGCAGGAGCAGATGGAAGAAGCACGTTGCGGAGTTCCTTTTTTGGTGGTAATCAACAGTGACTTATTAGTGAGTACTGCTTCTACTACTCACATACAGTACTAGCTTATCGACATGCCAACGCAGTCAGTCACTAGTTGCTGCTCCTATGAAGCTTTGCAACAAGTCCATGTACATACTCCAAGTTGCTCGCATGTTTTTTCAGTAGCTTCTGCCTTAATCAATCGATGTCGATGTGAACAGTGGCAGCTGCCGAGCTAGGGGAATCTGCCTCCTGCTGCTACATAGTATATATGTGTGTCATATGTGTGGCCTGTCAAATGAGGTTAGGCAGAAAAGAGGATGAGCCTGCTAGTACAAATGTGGTAACTATTGCTTGCTACAACGATGACGTTTTGGGGTGGAGAAAAAGGGAAGCTCTACTGGCTCTGTTTCCTGCTCGATGTGTCGATTCTAGATAGGGAGATGTGGGCTTTATTTCAGAATAGTTTTTTTGGCAGTTGAATATATCCACTGGAAGTCGCTTTCTTCGTCCCTGCCAGAATATATTTTGTGGCCCTGCTGCCTCTGCTGAAACTGAAATGGTCGTGCTGACTAGTTACTAGTTCTGCAAGAACTTATGGTCTGAAAGAGACAATGTAGTAGTTTTCAGATAATACTGGCTATTATTTTGAACTATGAAACTGCTCTTTATAGATGCCTTCTCTTTGTTGAAGAAAAAGCTTGTGGATTTGGAAGGGGGGTTTCATTTTTGGCAAAATTCGGTGAAATGTTGGGGGGCGGGATCACATTCTCCAACCTTTTTTTTTTCTGAAAAGAAACAGAAAGGTTCGTCCTGTGATGTTGAGTTTTTACCACCCGAATGCTGGTCGCGATATGTTGTTTGTGGCCCGACCTGTAATTTCCCTATTTAGATAAGATAGCGTTGCTTATCACACCAGGCAGGGCCACCACCAAGCAGAACATCAGAAGTATCAGCCTTACATGTGTTCTTCCATGTTTCTGCTGAACCTGAACAAGATATCTTGTCACATCATCTTAGATCCCTAAACCAATGCTCCTTTGCTTGAAGCCATGAAGCGTGGAGGCACTCCAAACCAGAACCTAGCACAAGTAACATCACTAAAATAACAATCATATACACTCCTCGAATACCACCCTTTTTTCCTTGAAGAAAAAGTAGCCTTTTCTATGAGCACGTTAAAAGTTCAAGCCCTACAATCCAGAGAAAAAGGTGAGGTCCTATGGATGTTGTGCTATGTGGCCGGCCAAGGACCCCAGTGCCAAAAATTAAGCCAGTTATTGTACGATTTAGATTGACCAAGACGAAAAAGCCATAGTTTCCTCTGCCTTCATCGTGACCATCATGATCGTTTCGGCAAACTATATTGGAGGTGATGTCTGTGCACCATATGTGCTTGCACATATGTTCACCGTAGCAAAAGGTCTCACCTTTGGCTCGAAGAGGATAAAGCCGTGGCAAATCTAGCACCTTTCACATAGATGGGACCGTCTTTTACATTGCATATGTGCCCCCATTTTTACTTCTCTCCTTTTATTTACTTTCTCCGTAAAGGAAATTATATACCATTGTTTTCCTGAAGCCAATGTGAGAGTACTCCAGGAACAAAGCTGGTACAGTACTAGTTGTACTTGTGTGAGGAAACAAATTTTGATTGCAGCACGAGCTTTTCTTTTTTAAGGGATGTGACAACTCAAAGTGGATGGACCAACGCTAGTGCTTAGCCAGTTTAAAATTCAAGTACGTTCATGCTTGTTGGTCAGTACGTAGTACATCTAACTAAGCTGGAGAATCTTGTTTCGTGTACGTAGTGTACGTTTGAAGCAATCGGCACTTTAGACCCACTAGATTGTCATGTGGTGTATAAACAACAGAGTGAAAGTGCATGAGTCTTCTTTGAACTTTTTCTAAGTAATTCACTCGCGGTTCAAATCACTATAATTAATGATGATATGCTTACTTGGCATCTCCGTCGTCACTCAAGTGCACGAGCTCGCCTTTTGTAATACGATCAAGCCAGCACCAATGTTAAAAATCGGATCAAAATAGATAAGATTTAGACTTATCCGGAATACGAAAAAAGACTTTTATTTTTCTTGTATAGTTTTTGAGGTGAGATTCTTTTTCCTGTTCATTTTAACGTGTGCCAAATAATAATACAAGTGATGAGTTGGTTAGTAGGATGCCACAAAGACACCGACTGACGAATCGACGTTAACTAGAGGTGTTCGAACCACAAATATGAACCACTTAACAACAACAAAACGGACGGCGCGATTACGAGTTCAGCCAAGATGAGCTGCCTTTTAGGATTTTCTGCAAAAATAAATGAAATCAATGAAGTGGCCTCGAATTAAAGGGTGCTCGTGTCTCGACGAACGGCGTGGTTAGCCAGAGAATCGCGTAGCGAGGGCAGGAGGAGAATACTCCGGTCGCTGTGCTGGTGGAAGCGAAGTACACTGGCACAGTAGATAGGGAGGCCGGGCGGGGTGGCGAAAGGCAGGCGAGGGCAGAGGGTGCACCATGTCATGCATGCGCACGTACCGCGCGCGGGGTCACAAGAAAGCAGAATATTTGAGGTGTCGGACGCCGAGGCCGCGACGTACGCCCCGCGCAGCGCGGCGCAGCGTTTGCTCTCCATCGCCGGACGGCCCTGCCTGCCTGCTATCGGTAGCAAGGTCTCTCCGGGCTGATGCGATGCCGCGGTGCCGTTGGTCGCGTGCACGGGCCCCCGGGGGGGGGGGGGGGGGGGGGGCGGGGCGCTGCCGCCGATGGGCGGAGGCTGAGACGGTGGCTCGGATCCGCGCTGGGACTGCCTCCTCTCCTCTCTCTAGCCACGCCGAAGAAGCGCGAACCACAACCCGGAACAAACCCGGGACGCCGTTTCTCGGCTTCTCGCAAAGAAAAAGAAGTAGGCCGACTTCGTTATTACCATACTCTCTCTGTTCTGAAATAAATGACGGACAACTAATTTAATTCAAATTAAACTAAACTAGTTATCCTAAACATTATTGATTTCAAAACGGAAAGAGTATTATATATGATGCTAGTATACATTGGTACTACGATGATAGCAAACCGGTAGACCATGTGTTGCCGCAGAGGACCATCCCCACCCCACGCCGCCACGATGATTCGTGATCCCGTTTTGCGGGGTGTGGCTCCTGCATTATCAACCAGCGGCCATGCTATGCTATGCCGTGTTTTATCCAACACGGTCGCGACGGAGCCCATGGAGAGAGAGAGAGGACCGATGAGGTCAACACTGGCATGTCTGCTTCCGTACAATGCTACTGGCTACTGCTACGTAGAGTGCTGAGTGCCACCAATCATATATACATATGCGCGCGGCGCTTTTGCGTCCTGCCAATGGCGGCCTCGCACGCACGTGTCACTCACTGTCTCGGTGATCTCCCTCAACTCTGATAATGCTGCTCCGTTGGTTTGCACTTTTCTTGCTGCTCATTATGTAGTACTTGCGGTTAAAAGGTTACGAGATGATACGAGGGCCGACAAGGACCACTACGCAATGTAACCGAGACAGTAGCAGCACCGTGAGGTCTCCTGAGCCATTTTAAGATACGATCGAGCTATGCATGGACTTTCAATTGATCTCACGAGTGCTAATGTCAACTGAAAACCTCTCTTGCAGCAGGGCCCTGGAGAGCTTCAGGAATACTTCGTGGGAAAGTCTAAATTTCAACATATCAAACTGAATGCAGGAATCAGCAAAAACAATCTCATTGCATAGCTCCAGAACCATACTATGATGAAATGAGTAAAGGATACTCTTTCCGTCCTAATGTACAGAATTATTCCCGTTGCATCATAGCATCCATATAATCTCATTTGCAATCGAGCCCAGATCGCCCAACCAAGAAAAGCAAAAACCAAAGCCGTATAACCAAAACTGGAGGGGCGACACCAATTTAGTCAACAGTGCAAAATAGCATCTTAACATGGATCAGTTTATTTTGACGAACTATACAGACCCAAAAAAGATTTATACTTTCAGGAATTCATTTCCTGTTATTGGCGTCTTCCCCTCCGGGTGTCTTTACGTGCAGACATCACGTCCGATCTAAACACAATCTTTTTTGGCTTTGAATCTACCTGCTGTACAGCAATCTATCACAATCAAAGCTGAAGACAAAATCAACCAACATTTATGTTCGGTTCTCGAAAGATAGCAAAAACTGCATTTTCCCATCTCCACCTGTGAAATATTTCAGTCAGTATTTTCACTTGAAAGTGACAGTTTACATGTAGATACTAGTCACATTATGGAAGAAGAGATAACCTGATTTGCTAGTGGGGAGCATTAATGAAGTAACCATTCTGCCCAATCATTACGCCTTCGGACATTACTTCCCTGTTAACATATATAGTAGTAGAAGTTTAATAATCCATGCGCAACGATATGTTAATAGTGAGAAACAACGGAGAGATAAGATGTAAAGCAAATGTTGCAGTAGTATGAACCTAACCTGCACTTCCAAACTCTCGGAACCTCGAATAGCATCTAATATGTAGGTGGTATCCACCAAACCAGTAAATGCCCTCATCTAAGAAAGATATCAAGAAAGTTAAGTTGAATAACTGTTAGCAGAATGCAGCCTGATCATTACATTATATGCACTGATATAATTGGTGCCAAAAAGAAAAAATTGAGTTCACCACAAGACTTCATCAGAAGTTGTAAACCAATCAACCTATGAGTATGAGTCACCAAAATTAAAAGGACTTTAGCAGGAAAGGCGAAGTGACTTTTTATATAACCATGCTGAAAATACAATAGATTATCATGTCCAAATTAGCAAGTCAAAGTAACGCATATTACCAAACTTCATAAAATATTCTATAGTATTTATTCCCCTATTCGGTTTCATATATAGCCTACCCCAACATGCTTTGGACAGGCTTTGCTGTAGTTGTTGTATTGTTTATTCCCCTATTGTCAGAACCTGTTATACTTAGCAATCATAAATTGTTGTGTGTGATAGGTTGAAGGTAAGTTTTTGTTTACCAAACTTCATTTGGCAAGTCAATTCACCAACTGATCAAAAGGGCTGGCACATACATATTCTCAAGGGTAGTATATTACCATTTTTCTTTCAATATCCTTACTTCTACGGAGAAAAGGCTTAATATATTTTCATTGCTAGCATGTATTGGAACTATATAGTACTCCACTCTAAAAATACTGTGGTTACTTTAACAAATTATGGCTAAATTATGGCACATACTACCAAGGAAATGATGCCTGCACACAAACTTGGCGCTGCAGTGCATACATAAGAGTTGGCACAAAAAGCTTCAATGATAAAAATGCAGATACCCATATTTCGTTTGTAGTCAACTAGTCATAACCCTCCCTAAATCCTAAATGCTTTAAGTCGCTGTTAAATCTAGTGGTTCAAAGTTCAAATGATGCATCTACAGGAGAAAATGAACCTCCTCCTTCTCTGCCTGATTATTTGATCCTAACTTAAGTAACATGCATTTTCAAAGAGCACAAGGTAACAACTAACAATAAATATATAGATACAAAAGGTAAATTGTAGAGTGGAGTGATAGCAACAGGTCCATTACCTTACCTTCAAAAACGGCTCCTGGTAATGTTAGAACAATTTGTAAAAACCAGAGGATTGAAAAATAAACATACTAAGCCAGTAAGCATAGTACAATGACAATAGTAACCTTCTACCAGATGCAGAAAGCAAAATAAGTTACAACTTAAATCTCCAAAGTAGTAAAAAATAGCCTAAATTACAATTGGCTCACAAAGTTAACCACCAAATGGACTAGATCATAGAAAAGAGAGATTGCGTCTATGCAAGTTACAAGGATCAACGTTGGTGCTGAGAAACAGGGTGGGAGGAGGTCCCTCGGCTGCGCCTAGGGCTGCGCAGGGGGGAAACCAGCAGCGAGGGGGCGTGGGGGAAGCTGCGCAGCACGTATCATGGAGGAAGATGATCACGGCGGCTAGGATTAGGGTTCGAAGCCACCTTGATCCAAGGAGAAGAACAGCCCCCAAAGGGTAATTCTTATTTCCTGGATGATCAAAACATGATGGAGGGGGGCTGCTTATATAGGGGGGACAAGACCCCCCCCCTTGGTCGCGCGCCCCCTCTTGGCCGCGCGCCCCCCTGGTCAGTTGGGGACAATCCCCCCAAACCGATCAGGATTCTTCTCTTTCTTATTTAGTCTATTTTCTTCTATTTAAACTAAACTCAATCTATAACTCCTTTATTCTTTAAATCTTTCCTTATCTAATTAATTCTTCTAGAAGATGTCCTCCTGGTGCGGCTGCAGGGTTGGCGGCTTAGTTGTGGGTTTTGTGGGCCCCACGCCGACCATATTGGCGGCCCACAAACGCATCCACAACATTCCCCCCCTTCCCGACAAAGAGCTCGTCCTCGAGCTTGAAGATGGGGTGCTTCATCTTGAAATCTTCTAGTTGCTCTCATGATGAATCAGCTTCAGAATGTCCTGCCCACTTGACGAGTAGCTCCCAGACACCTCTGTTCAAGCGCCCTTTGTACTTTTTCAGGTGTAGCCACAACACGTCCATGGAGAAGCGGTGGTAGAGGCACCACCTGCATGGGAGCAGGACCTTAAAATTTTTTCAATAGGGACACATGGAAGACATCATGTATCCTTGCTTGAGGAGGCAGCTGAAGCTTATATGATACAGTCCTAATGCGCTGAATGATCTAATATGGCCCAAAATATTTTGGTCCAATCTTTGAAGAAGGCGTCACCATTACTCCCACAGCTGTCCTCTGATGAAGCCACAGCCAAACCCAATCACCAATCTGAAATTCCACCTCTCGGCGGAACTTGTCTTCATAGCTTTTCATGGTGACTTTTGCTTGTATAAGCCTATTCTTGATATCAGCTAAAAATTCATCCCTATTCTTTAGCTGTTTATCCACCGCTGCTACTCTAGAGATGCCCGATTGATAACCAACAAGAGCTAGAGGGTCCCTGCCATAGACCACTCTGAAGGGCGAGCATGTGAGGGTCGTCTGGTAGGAAGTGTGTAGCAATACTCGGCCCAAGGAAGCCACTGCAGCCAAGTCTTCGGTCGATCACTAGCCAAGCAGCGGAGGTACACAGTGATGATCTTGTTGACGACCTTAGATTGGCCGTCAGACTGCGGGTGGAAGGCCGAGCTGAGCTGAAGATGGACACCGGCTAGTCGGAACAAGTCTGACTAGAAAAGGCTGGTGAAGACGGTGTCACGATCACTGACAATAGAGTAGAGAAAGTCGTGTAGACGTACGATGTCGTCGAAGAACGCCCGTGCCACTGATACAACACTGTAAGGATGGCTCAGAGGAATGAAGTGGACATACTTGGAGAAGCGATCTACCACCGTCAAGATCACCGTTTCTCACCAACCTTCGGAAAGTCTTCAATGAAGTCCGTGGAGATATCACTCCAGACTTCCGATGGTATAGGCAGCGGTTGTAGCAGGCCAGCTAGATGAAGATGATTAGTCTTGTTGCGCTAGCACGTGGCACAACCGTGGACATACTCACGCACTCGTCGTAGCAGGGAAAGGTTGTAGGAGAGGCGTAGCCGATGCACTGTCTTCTGGATACCCTCGTGGCCCCCATCATGCGCCTCAGTTAGGAGAGAGAGCCACAAGGAGGACTTGTCGGGAACGAAGAGCTTCCCCTTATGTAGTAGAAGGCCGTCACGTTCGGTCCAGTCAGCAGGTGCGACTCCCTCCCAGAGTTGGGCACATAGTTGTTGTGCCTGCTGGTTCGTGGCGATCTTCGCGCGAAGCGAGTCGAAGAGGGGAAAGACTGGCGAGGATATGGCGTGAATAGCTATGTCTTCCTCGTCGCGGCGGGACAAGGCGTCAGTTGTCCCATTCAAGTGCCCCGACCGGTACTCAACCTGCAGATCATAACCAAAAAGTTTGCTCACCCAAGCATGTTGGGGAATCGTCGTGAGTCGCTGATCCAAGATGTATTTCAAGCTGAAGTGATCAGTCCAAACAGTGAAGGGGCAGCCCCACAAGTAAGGCCGCCAATGGCGTACGTCCTTCACAAGACCAATCAGCTCACGCTCGTACGCCGGTAGCTTATGATGGTGAGTCGCTACAGCGCGGCTGAAGAATGCTATGGCGCCGTCGCCCTGGTACAGAACCGCCCCGAAGCCAGCGTTGGACGCGTCGTAGTCGACGATGAAGCGCTTGTCGAAGTTCGGCATTTGAAGAAGAGGTGCTGTCATCAGCGTCTGCTTGAGTTGGGAGAAGGCGTCATGCGCATCATCAGTCCATCGGAACGCCTCCAGCTTTAGGAGGGCGGTGAGTGGGGCGGCCACCGCACCATACCCCATAATGAACTTGCGGTAGTAGCCGGTGAGACCGAGGAAGCCTCGCAAGGCTCGTAAGGACCGAGGTGTAGGCCAACGTTCCACGGCCTCAACCTTGATCGGATCCATTGCCACGCCGCGAGCAGATATGATGTGTCCTAGGTAGGACACAGTCTCCTAGCCGAAGCACTTAGACTTCTTCAAGAACAACTTGTGCGCTCGTAGTGTCTGAAACACCTGCTTGACGTGTTGAAGATGTTCAACCCAAGACCTGCTATACACCAATATGTCATCAAAGAAGACAAGCACAAATTTTCTGATGTAGGGGTCGAGGACGTCGTTCATCAATGACTGGAACGTGGATGGCGCATTGGTGAGGCCGAACGGCATCACCAAGAACTCATAGTGGCCTCGATGAGTTCGGAATGTTGTCTTTTCGATGTCGTCCGGGTGCATGCGCACTTAGAAGTAGCCGCTGCGGAGGTCAAGCTTGGTGAAGAACCTCGCGCCGCGGAGCTCGTCCAGTAGCTTGTCAACCACCGGAATTGGGAACTTGTCTTTCAAAGTTCTGGCGTTGAGCTCACGGTAGTCAATGTAGAAGTGCCACGTGCCGTCGGCCTTTCAGACCAACAGTACTGGCGAGGAGAATGCAGATGTGCATTCTCAAATGATGCCCTGACGAAGCATCTCGGCGCACTGCTTCTCAATCTCTTCTTTGAGAAGCTGGGGGTAGCGGTACGGCCGGACAGCTACTGGGGTTGTGCTCGGCAGGAGCCTGATGTGGTTGTCGTGGCGCCGTGCAGGAGGAAGACCGCGTGGCTCGTCGAAGAAGTCCTGGAAGCCATCCAGGAGGGCGCCCATCATATCGGTAGGTGGCGCTAGAGAGGCACACACTGGGGCGGAACTTCGCAGCCCCGTCCAGATCACCTCACGTTCTGTTAGACATTGTGATTATGTGTGTGTCACAGGGACATATTAGTCATTAGTGAGGGATTAGGGTTAGGGGTAGTTTAGTCATTTTTCCCTTCCTAATCCCTCTATATAATCAGACCTGTACCTCAACATTATCATCCATCTAATACAGCCACCATTAGCCCTTTAATATGGTATCAGCTAGGAACTAATTAGGATTAGGGCCTAACCCTAACCCTAATGACCCAAGCCCAGTCGCCACCGCCCTGTGTGCCTGCGTTGCAGGCCTCGCCGGCGCGCCGGCCGCCGGAGCCGCCGCCACTGAGGCAACGCGCGCATGCGCCGCCGCCGCCCCGCGTGCCTGCGCTGCAGGCCTCGCCGGCGCGCCGCCTGCTGCTGTTGCTGCCGCTGGTGCGCAGGCAATGCGGGCCTGCGCTGCCGCGCCGCCTACTGCTATTGTTGCCGCTGGTGCGCAGCCCGGCCACGCCGCCGCACCACCTAATGGGGCCGCCGCCTCTGCCGCAGGCGCACCCCCAGCCCGCGCCGCTGTGCCCTAGGGTGCCGCCGCCGGATCCGCGCCCGGGCTGCCCGATATCGGGCAGAGCCGACGCGCGCCCGGATTCGGGTTCGCTGGGGTTGCTGGTGTGCACCCCAGCCACGCCGCTGCACCGTCTGATGGGGCCGCCGCCTCTACTGCCACCGCCGCGCTGCCACCCTGGGCCGCCGTCGGCGCCGCGCCATTGCCCAGGGCCGCCCCGCTGCCACCATGCGCCGTCGGCGCTTCTGCAACCCCCAGCGCTGCCACCCCTCGAGTCGCTGCTGCCTGGTCCGCCGTCGTCACCTCTGCAGCGCCCCACGATGGCGCCGCTACCTGGCCCGCAGCAGCTGCAGCCGCCTAGTGGGCCGCTGTTGCCTCTGTAGTGCCCCACGACGGTGCCACTGCCTGGCCCGCAGCAGCTGCAGCCGCCCCTTGGGCTGCTGGTCCTGCAGTCCCCAACGACGATGCCGCCTGGCCTGCTGCCGCCCTAGGAGGTGCCTCTCGGCCGCCATCGGCTGATGTACCTGGATCGGCTGTTGCCTACTCTGTTGGCACCACTGTCGAGGGTCCGAGCGTGTTGTCTTCCTTCCCGACGCCGCCACCGCCGGGGCATGTCACGACCCGTTCTACACCGTCGATCTACCTGCGGGGTCTCACGCCGTCTAGCCCTGACTGGGTGGTGGACTCCGGTGCCTCGTACCACACCACCCCTGACGTCAGTATCCTCTCCTCTACCCGCCCTTCCCGTCCCTCTGATCCTTCATCTATCATTGTTGGGAATGGGTCGACTCTTCCGGTCACCGTAGTAGGTGACTCGGGTTCGCCGAATTCGTTTCAGCTGCGTGATGTTCTTGTTGCACCTAACATCATTCAGCACCTTCTTTCCGTTCGTCGTTTTACTACTGACAACCATGTTTCCCTTGAGTTTGATCCTTATGGTGTAACTGTGAAAGATCTTACTACTCGACGCATTCTCTTTCGTTGTGATAGTACGGGTCCCCTGTACACGATGCGTCTTCCTGCTTCCGCTCCGCCTCTTGCCCTGACTACGACAGATTCTTCGACCATTTGGCATCGCCGGCTTGGCCACCCCGGTGTTGATGCTATGTCGAAGTTGTCTGGTAGTTCAGTGATTTCGTGTACTCGAGGTACTCATGAGTCTCTTTGCCATGCTTGTCAGTTGGGTCGCCACGTTCGACTTCCTTTTCCGCACTCTGTCACTCGTGTCGAGCACACATTTGATTTGATTCACTGTGATCTTTGGACTTCACCTGTTCTTAGTGTCTCTAGATGCAAGTATTACTTGGTGGTCGTGGATGATTTTTCGCACTATTCGTGGACTTTTTCCTTGCGACAGAAGTCTGATACTTTCGGTACTCTTTCTCACTTCTTCGCTTGGGTGTCCACCCAGTTTGGGCGCACGATCCGTGCAGTCCAGTGCGACAACGGGCGCGAGTTTGACAACTCTACGTTCCGTGACTTTCTGCTTTCTCGCGGTGTTCAGTTGCGCATGTCATGCCCGTACACTTCCCCCCCAGAACGGCAAGGCTGAGCACATGATTCGGACCACCAACGATGTCATGCGCTCCCTGATGTTTCAGGCTTCTACCCCTGCTCGCTACTGGGCGGAGGCGCTTCACACTGCCACCTACCTCATTAATCGCCTTCCTACTAAGGCGATTAGTGCTCCCACCCCTCACTTCGCTTTGTTCGGCACCCATCCTCTTTACGACCATCTTCAAGTCTTTGGGTGCGCTTGCTACCCGAACCTCTCTGCCACAGCTCCTCATAAGCTTGCGCCTCGCTCGACTCAGTGTGTTTTCCTTGGGTATTCCCCTGACCATAAGGGGTACAGGTGCCTTGACCCTACCACCCGTCGTATCTTGATCTCCCGACACGTCGTCTTCGACGAGTCTTCCTTTCCCTTTTCCACCCCGTCTTCTGATTCCGTCGCTGAGTTGGATTCCCTCTTCTCTACTGACCCCGAGGCCGCTCCTGTACAGTGACCTTGTCAGTTACCTCTTACAGGTTACCCACCCGCTGCACCATGCACGACTTCAGCGTCTTCCACGCCACCTGTTGTGCCTCACGTGGCCCCGGCATCCCTGACGCCACTTGTTGCGCCACGCGCGGCACTGGCGTCCCCGACGACACCCACTGCACCACGCGCGGCCCTGGTGTCCCTGACGACGCATGCTGCGCCAAGCGCGGCCTCGACGTCCCCGACATCGACCACTGCGCCACGCGTGGCCTCAGCTTCCCCGACATCACCTGCAGCAAGCCCGACGTCACCAAACGCACCAGGAGCAGCACCGACGATGACTTCTCGCTTTGCCGACCCCGTACTTGCCTACCAGCGGCGAGCACGGGGGACGGCCCTACTCCAGCTGCACCACGCGTGGCCCCGAGACGAGAGCAGGTTGTTGTACCTGAGCGCCCGGTGTACAACCCTCCTCTTCTCCACAGGAATCCTGGTCACGTCCACCCGATGGTGACTCGACGTGCATCCGGGAGTCTTCGGCCAGTTGAGCGCTTCACCGGAGCTGCCTTCTCGTCGACGACTTCTCCACTGACCGACTCTTCTTCGATCTCACCCATACCTACTTCCGTGTGTAGCGCCCTCGCCGACCCTCACTGGCGCCGCGCTATGGAGGAAGAGTATGAGGCTCTGCTTGCCAACCGGACCTGGGACCTGGTTCCCCGTCCTGGTCGTGGCAATGTTGTCACGGGCAAGTGGGTGTTCACGCACAAGAAGAAGGCGGACGGTACCTTGGAGAGGTACAAGGCTCGGTGGGTACTCCGGGGTTTCACTCAACGCCCTGGAGTCGACTACGACGAGACCTTCAGCCCGGTGGTAAAGCCGACGACGGTTCGTACCGTTCTGTCGCTGGCTCTCTCGCGTTCTTGGCCTGTCCACCAGTTGGACGTCAAGAATGCCTTCCTCCATGGTACACTGACCGAGACGGTGTACTGCAGTCAGCCGGCAGGGTTTGTTGATTCAGCTCACCTAGACATGGTCTGTAAGCTGAACAAATCCCTATCCGGACTGAAGCAGGCACCGCGAGCCTGGTATAGCCGGTTCGCCTCCTTCTTGGTCTCACAGGGGTTCGTCGAAGCTAAGTCGGACACTTCGCTGTTTGTCTATCGACGTGACGGTGACACTGCTTACCTCCTACTGTACGTCGATGACATTATACTAACAGCATCTAGTCCGGCTCTGCTTCAGCGCACCATTTCTGCTTTACAGCAGGAGTTCGCTATGAAGGACCTAGGTCGTCTTCACCACTTCCTGGGCATTGCGGTCGAGGACCGACCAGGCGGCTTATTCCTTCCCCAGCGACAGTACTGCCTAGATATCCTCCAGCGAGCGGGCATGATTGAGTGCAAGCCTTGCTCCACTCCAGTGGATACTCAGGCGAAGCTCTCCGCTACCGACCGGACACCCGTCTCTGACCCCACTACTTACAGGAGTCTTGCAGGTGCTCTTCAGTACCTCACCTTCACCAGGCCGGATATCTCGTATGCAGTTCAGCAAGTGTGCCTCCACATGCATGACCCGAGGGAGCCGCACCTCACCACTGTGAAGCGGATTCTTCGGTACCTACGAGGTACTCTCGACTACGGCCTCCTCCTTCGACGTGACACGGCCTCCGAGCTGGTCGTGTACACCGATGCTGACTGGGCAGGCTGCCCAGACACACAACGTTCTACTTCTGGGTACGCCGTCTTCCTGGGCGGTAACCTCGTCTCCTGGTCCTCGAAGCGATAGCCCATGGTGTCGCGTTCGAGTGCTGAGGCAGAGTATCTCGCCGTGGCTAACGGCGTAGCTGAGGCCTCCTGGCTCCAGCAGCTGCTTCAGGAGCTCCACACTCCCATCGCCAGGAGCACCCTCATCTACTGCGACAACGTCAGCGCCGTGTACCTCTCCACCAACCCGGTCCAGCTACAGCGCACGAAACATGTGGAGATTGACCTCCACTTTGTTCGTGAGCGGGTTGCACGCGGCGAGGTTCGGGTATACCATGTCCCGACGACGACGCAGTTCGCCGACATCTTCACGAAGGGCCTCCCGTCGTCGTTGTTCTCCGAGTTTCGGTCCAGTCTCAACATCTGCAGTGGCTAGATGTTGTGACTGCGGGGGGGGGGGGGGGGGGGGGGGTTAGACACTTGATTATGTGTGTGTCACAGGGGCATATTAGTCATTAGTGAGGGATTAGGGTTAGGGGTAGTTTAGTCCTTTTTCCCTTCCTAATCCCTCTACATAATCAGACCTGTACCTTTACATTATCATCCATCTAATACAGCCACCATTAGCCCTTTAATACGTTCCCCGCGCCACAGTTTCATCGTGAGGTCCTCAAGGTTCCAGAGAATGGGTCCCAAAGACCGCAGCCACTGAACTCCTAGAACAAGGTCGAAGCCGTCAAGTGGAAGCGCGTAGCACGTGACGTTGAAGCGATCTCCTGCAATCATCAAGGGTACACGTGGACAGATGCCTGTACAGGAGATGGAGTCGCCATTGGCGACTCGGACGCTGACGCCTGGCCGCGGCAACATCATCAGGCCAAGCTCCTTGATGAGTGGCTCCCTGATGAAGGTGTGAGTGGATCCTGTGTCGACCAATGCTGTCAGCAGGTAGCCACGGATGTAGACCTGGAGCTTCATTGTGTTGGCGAGGTCTATGCCAGTCAAGGTGTGTAGGGAGATGCCCATATCAGCAATGGCCGCGTCAACATCGTCATCGTCGTCAAGCTCCAGGAGGAAGATTCCTTTGTCGGCACACTTATGGTCCGGTGTGTACCGCTCAGGGTAGCGATAGCACTCGCCGCTTGCCCGCTAGCCATCTCAACGGGCGTAAGACGTTTGAAGCGCAGGTGAGAAGATGCCGTTGTCGATGATGTCAGAGCGGGTGCTGCAGAACTGCCACTTGAAGCCGTGGTGGAGGCGCGGGACACAACAGAAAGCGCGTAGAGCGTTGAGAGGCGGCGCCCTTCTGTATTCCACTGTCTGTTGTTGCCGCAAACCGACGTTCAAAGGCTCTGGCCAGACTCATGGCGGTCTATAGATTAGTGGGAAACTGCAGCTCCACATCCGTTCAAAGTGGCTCGCCGAGGCCAGCTGTGAAGAGGTTGATCTGCTAGCGCTGGCTGAGGTCCTCGCAACGACAAAGAAGGACCAGGAACTGACGTTGGTACTCCTCAACCGTACCAGTACGACGGAGATCTTTAATTTTCGCCAGGTCGTTGGAGCGGAGCGGAGGCCCAAAGCGCATGTTGACGAAGTCCGCGAACTGCTCCTAGGACACGATGCCGCAGTCGTGTTCTAGAGCAATGTACCACTCGGCCACGACACCCTCCAGGTGGAGAGACGCGAGCCACACCTTCTCTTCTGGCACCGTACGTGTCCCTCGAAAATATGTCTCACACTTGGTGAACCAAGGCAGAGGATTTGTTTCCCCGTCGAACTTGGGAAAGTTGACCTTGTGGCGACGCAGGCTGCCGTCGTCGAGCATGGGACGCCCTTGGGGGCGTCGGCCGTAGCCGTGCGGGCTGAAGTCATCACCGTCATCGCTGCCGCGGCCACCGCGTCCCCGACCGTTGCCCGTGGTGACGTTCTGCGGTTGTTGTTCATGTTGTGGCTGTTGTTGCGCTGAGAAGGCCGTCTCAGGCTGTTTTTCAACACGGGCAAGGCGTATGTCATGGCTGTTCAAACGTGACGTGATGTTGTCCAGCTGCGCCAGGATCCGGGTGAAGCCATCTTGCATCTGGACATGGATGGACTCAAGGGTCAGGGCCCCAGAATCGTCATCGAAGCCGGACATAGTCGCTGCTCCGTTGTCTCTGGATACCAAATGCTGAGAAACAGGGTGGGAGGAGGTCCCTCGGCTGCGCCTAGGGCTGCGCAGGGGGGAAACCAGCAGCGAGGAGGGGTGGAGGAAGCTGCGCAGCACGTATCATGGAGGAAGAGGGAGATGATCACGGCGGCTAGGGTTAGGGTTCGAAGCCACCGTGATCCAAGGAGAAGAACAGACCCCAAAGGGTAATTCTTATTTCCTGGATGATCAAAACATGAGGGAGGCTGCTTATATAGGGTGACAGGACCCCCCCCCCTGGCCGCGCCCCCCCCCCTCGCCCGCGCGCCCCCTGGTTGGTTGGGGACAATTCCCCCAAACCGATCAGGATTCTTCTCTTCCTTATTTAGTCTATTTCCTTTTATTTAAACTAAACTCAATCTATAACTCCTTTATTCTTTAAATCTTTCCTTATCTAATTAATTCTTCTAGAAGATATCCTCCTGGCTGGGGCTTAGTTGTGGGCTTTGTGGGCCCCACGCCGACCATATTGGTGGCCCACAAACGCATCCACAACAGTTGGTTACACATTTTTTTATCGAATTCCCTCAGTTATCACAAATCAACTATAATCAATCTAGGAGCACACAATAAATGGCACCTGACCTTACCCAACTAGAGGAACATAAAGGCAAACAAGTTAATACCCAAGAACAAATACATAACTAATAAAACAGTAAAAAGAGGTCTTATTAAAGAGGCAGTTTGTCGTCAAGAACCCTAAACTCTGAACCTTTGATTGTGTGGACATATAAGAAGAAAAATAACTATGAGCCATTGACTTTGTGGGCATGCAACAAGGAGAATAGCAAACCATAACATGCTAAATATTTATTTATGATAATTCAAGTGTGAATTCCGCCTATGCATTTCTAGGTATAGCTGGTCCCAAGCCCGGGCAAAGGAGGGTTGTGATTGGCTTGGCGAGCCAACATCAAAACCAGTCATTACTATGAATATGAAATCCAATGAAAATTCATTGGGAGCATAACCCTCTTAGTGGCGCGTCATATAGAAACCAAGTGTGATGTTAAGTGAGCAAGGGTCAAATCGCCACAACCTTAGTGGTGTGCTACATCATCGCCCGAACATAGTAATAAGTGAGCATAAGTCTTTGCATCTCACATGACGGATGCAAAGGGAAAGAAAACTAGCCAAGGAAAAATAGTTTCGAGTGAGTAGCTAGAATGTGCAATCCTTGACAGGGACAATGTTTAAAAGGCAACGCCTAGTCAGCACCTATGCGCACAGACACTCCGGCCTAGACACTATGGTGGTCGACTTGCCTGACCGGTGCCTGGCCACTGCCACCTCCCTGGCCGCTGCCGATCTGCTGGACGCCATGGCCGGTCGCTTTGACGTCTAGGCGCCCGGAAGGCGTCTAGGCGCCCAGATGCTGTTTTAAAACCTTGGACAGGGAAGCTACGGAAGTTAGTGGATGCTATGATTAGGAGGCGTGTAAATATGTGGATTTTATGGAAGTACTTTCCCTTCATGGGTTCCTCAAAATCATCCAAATTTTGTGGAAGTACTTTTTTGTCCTCATAGCTAATGGAAGGATAATAATCCTCATTCTATCTATTCAAGGTGTATCAGTATTTTCAAATCGTCCAACTAATCACGATTAGTCGTCCTTATCGTCCAGTTGATCACGATCAAGCCTGTCGACTCGATCAGGGCGACTAGAAACCTAGTCATCCTAGTCGGGCAACTAGTCGTCCGATTAGATGGTCTGGCAATCAGGCAACTTGTTGGGAAAAAATATGGGCCTCCTGCTGCCAGCCCATTAGGGTTCAATACCTTCTCTCTTTTGTTCTGTTTGACTCCTCTGCCCTGTTTGATCCCAGCAAGAAATGGGGGGCTTCCAACTTGATAACGACATGCTCTTTTAAAATAAATTGTTGCTGAACTGAACTCTTGTTGTTCTGAACTAAATAAACGTGAATTGTTTGTCTGTTTTTTAGTCTTTCTGAACTCTTGCTATTAGCATAGTGCATAAATGTGAACTCTTGCTGTTTTTATTGTCTCTGTGCTTTAACTCTTGCTGTTTGTTGCACTGTTCAGAAACTGAAGTTCTGATTCTGCCTTTGTGTTGTGAGTATAATAGTATATGTTTCTTCTAATTAACTATTAACTGTTTTATTCTAGTTTATATATCTGCCGTGTAATACTAATGGAGAATGCTCCTCTTGTTTATATATCTCTGTACATATAAGCTGTTGTAAGCTGCTAATATATAATTATGTATATTGATAAATATAGGGTCAACTAGAAAACTGCAACAAAAAATAGACAGGACGACTAGAGGATCGACTAGGGTCGACTAGTCGCCCTAGTCGACGATTAGTCGTCCTAGTCGCCCCTCAAGCGACTAGGGTCAACTAGGCGACTTGAAAACATTGAGGTGTATCACATTCCGCTGAATATTAACAATTGATAACCATCTGTACTATACTAGCTACAATAGATTATATCGGAAAGCAAAATAAACCTGTTCCTGACCTAGAAAATTAACCAAAGTTATGAATTGTCCATCTATAGAGTGAAAAATCCTAACATGTAAATTACAACTTCTGCGAATGCAAAAAGTATCTGAGTGTATCAAATGAAGTTCGCAGAAGGAGCATACACCGTTAAGTATGACACAGAGAAAACATTGGAACTCACAAGAAATAGAACAGCATTCTTGAACGAAAGCAAGTAGAAATAAAAATTAACTCACCCTGTTAAAACCCAAGATAAGGTCGATAGGTACCCATCCTTGATCATTCATGTGTCTCCTCAAGAACGTATCATGGCATAGGTTATTTGTGCTAGCAAGGCAGGAGCACAAACAAATGGTTAAGGACAAGAAACAGTAGTAGCGCAGCAATAGAAACAAAGAAGATCCACTACCTAAAATAAAACTCTATCTGTGTCCTAATATCCTCTTGAAGATTTGGATGATCTTGAGGAACCCATGAAGGTTGCATTGGCGGCCGAACAAGATGCATGTTCTGGAACTGCTCCACTGGTGGGAGGTAGAGAGGATAGGATTGCACATCACCTGCAATTGAACAAAATAATCACATTGCAGTAAATAGATGTGAAATCATTCATCGGGATAACAGGATCAGTGCTCAGCCTCACCATGGTAGGCAAGCGGCGGAACGTATGGCATAAAATGTTGTGGCACCATGAAATGAGCAGCAGGTGGTGGTGGGGGTCGGTGAAAAGGACCAGGCTGCTGGTATGACATTACTGAACCCCTAGGATAGTTTCTAAGTGAGAAATTACCCCCTCTCTCATGGTCACGGCGACCCCGGTAACCACCACGACCTCTGCCCCCATTGCTAGTGCCATTGATGTTATGGAAATTATTGTTCCAGTGGTTACTGCTTCCACCACTATTTCGATTGTTTCCATCGCCATTACCATTACTGCTCCTATTGCCACCACCACCACGTATGTTATTGCTCCAGTTGATATTTCCAAGAGTATTTCTGCTGGTGTCATTGCCATTTGCGTTGGAGCCACTGCCTGGGACATTATCATTCGAGTTACTGCCACCATCCCCGTTGCTGTTGCAACTGCTACCGGTACCAAGGCTTCCACCATTGCGGTTACCATCACCACCGCTGCCACTGCTCGCACCACCGCCACTACTATTAGCAGCCCTGTGGCTGTCACTGCTACCATTGCCACGGCTGCCACCATTGTTTCCACTGTTGCTGCCACTTCGCCAACCTAGATTCGGCTGGGTACTGGCGCCATTCTGTTGCGAAGAAGCTGCAGCAGTGGCGTTTGGAGGATAGGTAGCTGTAAGGTTTGAGCCAGTAGAGATCGGTTTACCCTCCACAACTGGATGTGGCAGCACCGATGCAGCAATCGAATCCTCCTAATTGCATTAGTAGATTCATCAGCCATTAAGAAAAGATCGACTTGAACAGGATCATTAAAAACCGAGACATCCTTAGATGTACTGGTATCGACTTGATCGCGAGATTTATTCGTACCTGTGCGGACGGGCCGGTGCCATCTGAGAAGGACTTGAGGGAGTCGTACGATGCCGACTTACCGCGCTTCGGCACCGCGAGCGCCGGCCACGAGGCGTCGCCGCCGATGATTCCGCCGCCGGGGTTGGCCGCCGGCACGCCCCAAGCCGTCTTCCTCGCCGCAACATTGGCGGGATCGGCCCCCTCCGCCTGGCCAGGCGGATCCCGCCGGGCCGGCGCGAGGTCAGGCTCCTGCCCCACGATCGCCGGCGCGACGACAGCCGCCGCCGCCGATTGCGCGGGCGCGGCGCCACCAGCAGCCGGCGACATCTGGAGGAAGGACGGGCGGCGGAGATCCGGGCCTCGAGGTTTCGGACCGCGAGTGATTCGGCGGCGACAATGGGGGAAGGCGAGAAGGCAGACGATGAGACGAGACGAGGGGAGGAGAGAGGCAAGGGTGGAGGAGGAGAAGAGGCTGGAACCCTGGAGCTGTACGGCGGTGGGTGTTAGGTTGGAAATTAAAGGAAGTGGCCGGGGTATTTCGGGGAAATTGCTCCGGGGAAAACGAGGGCATTTGCGTGCGTTTTGTTTGCAGTTGCGTCTTTCGCAACTTCGCAACCTCTGGACTCTAATATTTTTTTATTAAAATCTCATATATAGAGAGAGAGAGACATACGGTTGAGTCAGCTGACACTTGACAGCCTCCGGCAACGGCGCACTGACTTGTCTCGAAAGAACAAAGTGCCAAATTCGGGTAAAAGAATAGCTAGTTTTTGAAGTTAAGATGAGATAAAGACGTTGATGATAATCAAAGTTTTTCAATAGAGCAATTTGAATCAGTATGATTTTCATTTCCGGCAGGAATAATTGTGGCCAAGGCAGAAATGAAAATCAACAATATCTACTTTCATTACGTACATATATTTTTTATCTGATAGTTGCTGCTATTAACATAAAAGACACCGGTACAACACATCTATACTTGAATGGTTTAGAGTTTACCACATACGTTCAACATGAAAGGGAGATTTGTTAACATGTTACGGTACTTTAAACATTTATAAAACTATGTGCCAAATTATTTCTGCGCATATCAGTCAATACTATATTAGAATGAATTCTATCAGATTTTAGGAACTATTTTTTGGAAAAAGAAAAGAAAACCGCAAACATATTTCAGTCGAGACTAAATCGGAGAAGAAAAAGAATAGAATCTCCATCCGTGTCGTGGACTCCATCTGCTTACGTCGCTAAGCGATACGTTAATACTGACAATCGTGGACTCCATGTGCGGCTATCGATTTTGTGGTCGGTTTGTTCCCCAGCGCCGCATGTCGCCGCCGCCGCCGCCGCAGCCCAGCATCGCGCCCACAGCAACACGCAGCTGCGGCTGCCTTGCGAAGCTGCCGCTCGTGCCCTCTGCGCTGCCCGAAGCTGCTCTCCGTCGGCCACGACCGCCGCGAAGCGGCTAGTCCCGTGCCTGTTTTTATGAGTCTCGCTTGGACGGAGCAAGGCGCCGGGCCGTGGCGTGCTCGCCCTGGTGAGACTATGCCGCAGAGTGAGACGCGTGGCTATCACAACACGGCCGGGGCGGTCCGTGCTCGCCAGGTCAGGCTCTCCATCCTCACGTGCGGTGCCGAAAGGACCCTGCCGAGCGCGGACCCTTTTGATCGGGTTCAGTTCAGCGACGTGGCCCGCGGTCAAAAGTTCGTCCTCCCCGATTCGATCCCGAGTCGCCGGGCGGGGCCCGCCCAACGGAGACGATGATGCTTCGCCTCGATCTCCCGTTCACACTCGACAGTGCCGGCGCGGGCCATTCATCCAGGCCAGCGACAAAGCGCCGAGGCTGCTCCACGCCTTCCATGGTGATGACGACGCGCGACGCGATGGGCAGAGGGGGTTTTGACCAGCACCGAGCGCCGGACCGACCAATCCTAACTGCCTGGGTGAATCGCGTCTCGATCTTTTTGCATCCACCGCTGCCGTAGCACGAGCAACAAGTGCGTTCCATTCGCCTAGGCCAGCCGGTGATGCATGTGCATGCGTGTGTTGATGACACTTACCGTCCGTGCAGGTGTTGGTACCGCTGCCCGATTGGGGGTGTTCGTGGTCCACCTGACCTGGCGACCATACCGACCACCGGCACGGGCATCAATCCGGCGAGGAGCCTTGGCGCCGCCGTCCTCTACAACCAGCACAAAAGCATGGGAAATACCATGTAAGCTTAGACAGAAAACTTACTGACTAACTTGTGGTCATTACTCGAAAATGTCGAATTTCCACCAGGAACAACCAAACTTCTATGTGCATATATCTGCAGTGGATCGTCTGGGTTGGTCCGCTGCGTTCGTCGCGGCGGTGTATCATGAGCTCGTGCGGCACGCCTGCGCTAGTCTCGTTCAGGGGCTTTAAGGATGGGCCCGCTCATGTGGGCCGGAAAGGCCGAACACGTTAATTTAAGCATGGGCCAGCTGATGTGGGCTGGAAAGGCCGAACCCCAGCACTTGGGGATTTTGTGCTTGCTGCGGCTCCACATAGGAAGTTAGCTGTTGACACTAGCCCACCCCCCCCCCCCCCCCCAATCGAATTTAAGTCAACGCTCTTCATCTATATGCAAATGCCACTGATGGGTAGCCCCACTCCAAGCCAGTTTCTAACAATTCCGATAAATGGTCCGTATCAACTATCACAAAAAATTGGTACAACAAACAAACTACACCAATCAGTTGCAATAAGCAACAGGCCGATCAAAGCAAGGCATGGGATCACCAACTACCAATCAGTTAAGCAACAAGCAACAGGCCGATCAAAGCCAGGCATGGAACCACCACTTCCGCCCACGCGAGACGCCGTCCGGAGGAACCCATGGGTGGCGGCGGCGGCGGCGGAGCTAGAAACACCGGCGGGGAAGGCGGAGGCGGGGGAGCCGCGGCCACGGAGACGGCTAGCTTCATGCCGCCGAGGCAGTGGCCCTCGACGCTGCAGATGTAGTAGTAGTCCCCCGGCGAGGTGAGGTTGACGAGGTCCCGGCCCGAGACCCAGACGCGCCTCGTCCTGTTCGCCGGCTCGCAGGTCCGGAACGCGTCATCCGTCACCTGGTACACGTCGTGCTGCCCCTCCACGTAGTTGAACACTGCTCGCCCGAACGGATCGTACGAGACAAAATAAACAAGATGGAAAGTGGCGATGATCTTTCGAATTTCGATGGGAGGAAGCTGCATGCGCGCGTTTGATCTGCCGCGCCGTGGAGACCGCGCGCGCGTACCTAGCGTGTCGCCGGCGGTGAAGTTGTACTTCTGAGACCAGGCGAGGTAGTTAGGCCCGTTGGTCCACCCGGCTGCGTCGCCGACCATGTACTCCGTCCCGCCGGCGGCGTGGCGTGGAGCTGCCGCTAGGAGGAAGAGTATAGCGGCTGCCAGCATGGTGGACGGAAGCGAGGTGGCTCTCATGATTGGCCTGCTGGATCAAGACGAAGTGCTGGGGGTCGCAGATGATGACTATGGCACGGCTTAGGAGCTGCTGTTGCTGCATTCGGGACGATTAGTCTATGATTCCATGAGTTGTTTGGAGGTTGGCCACTTGGCCTGGTCATGATCATCACCCATTTGCATCAATTTGAAGCCTGTGTTTTGTTAATCAAATACTGTGCATTTGTTTCAACCAAACTGTGATGACACGGCTGTGCTCAAGTATGTGCACTTGGTCAAAGTCTACTGCCTGCTTCTTTGATGAATCATTTGTACATAGGATAGACTGCTTATTTCTTTCATTCTGCTCGTATCCTACGAACAGGTTTGTGTGACACATGATGAATTATGGGCTGAATTATTACTTCGGTCAAAACGGGCTTCTAATCCCAAACTTAGCGCAGGCTCGCAGCACGGGCCTTTGAATCGCAAACTTGTCTCGGGCCCGAGTTGATCATCGTGGGCTATTAAGACCCAACCGTCCATGGCGCCTGGTTTCGGTCGGCGCGGCCGTGTCGCGCTCGTCGACTCGAGCCCGCTCGCACCGGGCGCGCGACGGCACGGCCACGGCATGCATGCGCGTTGCACGCAAACCGCACGGGACGTGACATGGTGGTGGTGTGACTTGGTGCGTAAGAGCTTCATCTGATGGTTCGGTTCTGGATGCAGACACGACGATTGTGTGTGGCTTAAATTCCACTGTCCATCACGTGTACAGCTCAGGTCTCTCTCTAGGAGCTGGACAGGAGGACGAACAAGAGGTGCATATGCATTATTACTTATACATTTATTTTGGCATTGTCTTCTGGCATGCCGTGGACAATGAAGTACCTAGAATCATTAGTATCAAAAATCAAAGAGGGATGCCTTCATTAGCAACAATCACTTTGGCAATCGTTGCATAGAAACCTTAAAATAAACATTTTCAATCATTTTTTCAATTGGAAAACAAGTGCAAACATCTCACAACAACACTACAATGAATCTAGACCCAACCCTTAAGTACATTCATAAGCTTCTCCTATATTAGATTTGAACCTTCTTGGGAATTTTTCTAGATACATTTACTCTAAGTCATCACATCCTTCTAAAGCCCACCACAAAGCTATAACATACTACTAAGAAACGCTACTAAAAAATATACTTTCATTAACAACAGTTGACTCGAGAGTCATTAAGGAAGAACATTATGTAAACAGAAAATTTGTTTGTAGTGGTCATTCCATCTTGCTGATTCTATGGATGTCAATAGGATTGGATTGTTGATGAGTCATTAGCTTTGTAAATGTGCCTATTAAGTTTGTAATTTCTGTGGTCCATAAGAATGTGTCAGCTCTCAAGAACGATCAAATCATCATTATTTAGAATCATTTTGCGCCCCTACAGAACCGGGTTTTCCTAGTATAAGAATCTTACACTTAGTATCCTCCCGGTAATATTGTTTTAGATTAAACTGGGTGGTGAATAAAAAAAGCTTTAGTAAGTTACCAGGATCGACGGTAAAATTTTAAAAAAGGTACTCCCTCCATTCATAAATTGTTGTTGTTTTAAAAATTATTATTATTATAACACTAACAATTTGAAAACCAAGAGAGTAACTTGTTGGCTGGATACAACCGGTGTTGCTAGAGCTGGACCGGCTTCAGCCATTGTGACATCATGGATGAGCTACACCGAGAACGAGTAACATGCACAAGAACGAGACAATAGATGACTGCTAAAAAGGCAAAGGTGGAAAAGAATTAATTGGGAGGTTAGTATAAGGCGATGGAGGAGCGAGAGAAGGCAAAAGTGAGGAGGCTAGCAAAATTAGCCAACGCGCGTCCGCAGACATCCTTCCCACACCAACCTTCCATGAATGTCCTACAACAATTGGCAACGACCGAGATGGCACGGGATCCCACTACCACTTCTCCACTGCTGAGCTACTTCACGGCGCACGACATCAAAGTGGTCGACGTGCTTGTCCTCCTCCAAGACAGCAACATGTCTACGAGAGGCATACCGGCGGTGGGGAAGGGGTCTTCCATGGCCTTCTGGGCCTCAGGATCCTCCTCCTCGTCAGCGCCAACATGGGAGTCAGCCTTGCCCCGCGGCTTCGTCGCCAATCATGATGCTGAGGAGGAAGACGATGAGCAGGAGGTGCCTGGCAACATGCGGAGAATCAAGCGCCAATGCTCGATCACCGAGATATACCGTGAAAAACAGGGAATCAGAAGGCGCGACATCAAGAACAAGGAATAGACAAGGTTGCTTGTGATTACCCCTAATCCTTAGGGGGGTAGATCTGAGTTCCCGCATCAGTTTGTGCTTGTTCTCTCTTTTGGTCCTCTCTCTCTCTCTCTCTCTCATACTCTTGCCAGGAGAGTGTGGATCTGGAGCCCAATCAAATGTGAAACTTTCCCTTTTCAATAACGCGTCTGGTTTGCTTGCTTGCAACTATGGATCGATCAATAATATTAACTCTTACGGCTATGATTCTCATCACCTTGGTTGATATCTAATCTTTGCAGATGCTCTATGGGTTTAAAGGGGTTCGGATTGGGTGAGTAATTAAAATTATTATCTCAATGGATGTGGTTATTAGCCATCTAATTCACACAATGAGATTCTTTAATCGACTTGCATGATGATGATATTTACAAAACACTCAATGAGATGATCATTTTGTAGTTGTTATTTTTCCCAAAGAAACCTCCAAAAAGGGAGGAGGCTCCTGCAATGCATTCTAAAATAAAGAGTTGACCCGGTTTATAAGTAAACTGTCAGTACCCTGCAGACCGGGTACCCCTGCGTAGTGGGTAAAAGACAGCCTGGGCCCCGCCTCCCTATTGAGATGGGCCCTTGCGTAGCAACGTTCCCTTGGCCCCATGGTCAGCCCTGGGGCTGCCACGTGCGCTTGAGCTCCGGAGTTGACACGTGCCCTGGGCTCCGGTCCGAACCTCCCCGCTGAGGTGAGGTTCGGGGCTGCCACGTGTCCCTTGGCTCAGAGCTACCTCTCTGCTGAGGACAGCACCGGGGCTGACACGTGCCCTAGGCTCCGGTCTGAGGCTCCCCACTGAGGGCAGCTTCAGTGCTAGCACGTGCCCTGGGCTCCGGTCCGAGCCTCCCCGCTGAGGTGAGGTCCGGGGCTGCCACGTGTCACCTGGCTCCGAGCCGCCTCCCCGCTGAGGACAACTCCGGTGCTCACACATGCCCTGGGCTCCGGTCCGAGCCTCCCCGCTGAGGCGAGGTCCGGAGCTGCCACATGTCCCCTGACTCCAATCCCGTCGATATGAGCTCCAGAGCCGCCACGTGCCCCACGATCCATCGTGGGCCGTGGGTCAACAAAGTCAAGAAGGAAGGGCACTGTCAGGCTTCACATTCAAGGCTCCCACCTTCACAGAAGTATTGCGCACTACGCACGCCTTCGTCCTCTGCCCGTTCGCCATTACGGTGACAAGACTGGGCAGAGGCTTACAGTTGTACAGTGCCGCCCAACGGCATGAAGCCGCCTAAGCAGGGCGAGAAGATGCGGTGACAAGACGACGTCTTCATCATCACCTGACACGCGGTCAGGGTCGCTCAGCGCGCTGAGCGGCGGGACTTAACCCCCACCCCCCCACCCCCCGTCGACCGTTCTACTAAGAGGACGAAGCCCTAGATCATGTATAGGGTACACATAGCTTTTGGGCCACCTGTCGGGCCCCAAGCCTCATTGTAACCACCTCGACCTTGAACTATAAAAGGACTGGGGTGACCACCTTGCAAAGGGTTCGCACCCAGCACCCTCTCACGCACATACAAGTAAACAATATATCAATCACTCCCGTGGATGTAGGGTATTACGCTCCGGCGGTCCAAACCATGAAAATCTCGGTGTTCATCCGCTCTCGCGATCCCAGGTCGCGTAGGGCGCCAGGCCCCCTCCGAAAAAGAACCTCGTGGGCTGCTTCCGAGCAGGCCGGGAGGAGTGTCGCAGCTCACACGCTCCGACATTTGGCGCGCTAGGAAGGGGGGCTTTCCGCGCTCTCCACGCGACCATGGTGGACATCACCTCTCATGGCGAGCCTTCTCGCCCAGCTCGTCGTCGTCTCCAGGCGGGAGACAACGAGGCTACCCCCCGTCTAGAGCGGGTAGGTCTAGCGAAGCCGGCAGCCAAACGGCCGACGCACTCGGTGTAATGTACGGGGGTTCTTCCGACGTCTCGTCCAGACGAGCCGTCAAGACCCTCTGTCGAGTAGTGGCAGCCGCCGCCCGAGTCACGGGGCCGGCGCCGCATCGCAAGTGGTTGGAGACGCCGATCAATTTCGATGCCTCTGACTGCTTCACGAACATGGCAGGCGTTGGGCAACTACCTCTCCTCGTCGCCCCAACCGTCTCCAACGTGAAGCTCTACCACCTGTTGATCGATGGTGGGGCGTCCCTCAGTGTTATCAGCCTCACATCCTTCAAGAAGTTGCAAATCCCTATGTCCCACCTTACCTCCTCGAGACCATTCTTAGGGGTAGGTCGGGACCCAATTTTCCCGTGCGGTAGCATCTCCCTCCCGGTGACATTCGAGACTCTTGAGAACTACCGTACGGAGAGCGTCTGAAAGTGCATCTAGGCATCCCTTGTGGGTTTTGATTGATTTATGACAAACAAATGAGACCCTAAAAAATTGTTGAGATGAGCGCAAGTTCTTAAAGAAGTTAGGAAGAAAGCACAAAAAGAAAGGAGAAGGAGGATCCAAATTGATAAGAGCTGAGGAGCTGAAAAGATTAGATTACTTAGTATAGAGCGTGTTGGAGAAACACACCCCAAGAGCTCAAGTGAAAGAAATCACACTAACTGCACAAAATCAGCATGTGTGGACTAGTCTGATATCAACCGGACTAGTCCGATTTTCTTTCTGACTGGAAAATGGACAAGTCCGATATGGACCAGACTAGTCCGATTTTGTCTCTGGATAGACAACAGACTAGTCCGCACTCTTACGGACTAGTCCGGTATCTCACAACACTTAGGGTTTTTCACATGCCGCACACCGGACTACTCCAGAGTCTACAACGGACTAGTCCGGACATCACAAACCCTAACGTAACCATTGGAAACCCTATTATAAAAAGAGGTGTACGACCATACCACCATAACTTTTTTACCCCCTGCGCCGTCACACCTCCCAAGAGCCCAAAATTCACATCTCTCCACACATTCTAACCCAAAAAGGATCAAATCTTTGGGGATTAGCAATTGATTAAAGGAGAGACTTGTTCTACACATCTTGAGCTCTTGGGTTTGATCTCTCACACACTCTTGTTCGTTTATTGTTCATCTTTTGAGTGTGTTTGGTTGTGTTCATTCATTGTAATTCTTGGGGAGCCCTCAACTTGTGAGAAGGCCCCTTGAACGATTTATTTGCGCTTTGTGATTAGTGGAAGAGAATCGGCCTCCGTGGCGATTCGACGAGGGTGGGGTTCGTGAAGACCCGGTCCTTAGTGGACTCCTCAATAGGGACATAGATTTCCTTCGTGGAATCGAACCTCGGGATAAAATCTTGTCTCTCACTCTTGTTCATTTATTGTTCATCATATTCTGTAGTTTAATTAATCTTGTGAAATTCACGTTGAAGCATTGAAATCAAAGTTAATCTCTATCATTCACTGTTTCACTGTTGTAATACATCTAAGCTCTTAATTAATTTCCGTTGCATAGGGTACTAGAAGTGAACATATTGATCAACCTTGATCTTTCTAGTCCACGCATACCGGACTAGTCCGCACAGTATCGGACTAGTCCGATTTTTCTCTGAGTAGAAAACGGACTAGTCTGCACTCTACCGGACTAGTCCGACTTCCCTGTATTTGATAAACCTACTAAGTGTTTTAGGGATTAACAAAGCGTCGAAAAGCCTATTCACCCCCTCTAGGCTACATTCAGCGTCGTCTTCGACGTTACGGAGGTCAGCCTCCCCTTCAATGTCATAATCGGCAGACCAACCCTGTATCGGTTCATGGCGGTAGTCCACTACGGCTACTTGGTCTTGAAGATGCCAACCCCGAGTGGGGTCCTCAAGATCCGCGGTGACTGCACCACAGCTGTCTCAGCGCTGGAAAAGCTCCAAGCGCTAGCAGCGGCTCACGAGGCCACTTCCGGTCACGCTGAAGCTAGCCGGCCGCCTCTAAGCATGCGTCAGCGAGGGGTGACATCTGCACCCCGTGTGGAGCCCCTGGACGGCGAGGATGTACCAGTCAAGGTCGTCCAAGTCGGTCCTGATGTCGCCTAGACCACCCAAATAGCCAAGGGCCTAGGAGGCAAATAGGAAGACATGCTCGTCACCTTCCTCCGGGCCAATGTCGACGTGTTTGCCTGGCAACCGTCGAAAATGCCCAGAATCCCGAGGGAGGTGATTGAGCACCAACTAAAGATCTATCTAGACGCCACGCCGGTCCAAGAGAAGCCTTGGAAGCAATCCATCGAGCGACAAGACTTTATCCGTGAAGAAATCAAGAAGTTGCACAATGCTGGCTTCATCCGAGAGGTCCACCATCCACGATGGTTGGCCAACCCTTTTGTCGCCCCCAAGGCTGGTGGGAAGCTACGTATGTGCATCAACTACACCACCCCTAATAAGGCATGTCCGAAGGATCCGTTCCCTCTCCCCCGTGTAGACCAAATAGTCGACTCTACGTCCTGTTGTGATCTGTTGTGTTTCCTAGAAGCATATCCACGTTTCCACCAGATACCTATGTCTAGGGAAGATGAAGAACATACCGCCTACATCACAGTAGATGGTCTATACTGCTATGTCCACGCCTTATGGTCTTAAGAATGTCCTTCCCACTTTTGTGTGTGCAATGCACAAGATGTTCGAGAACCTCATTTGGGACCTGGTCGAGGTTTATGTCGATTACATTGTAGTGAAGGTTAAGTCGCAAGCATCTTTGCTCGACAACCTAGCCCCAGTCTTCGAAAGAATGCGTTCCACATGCACGAAGTTGAACCCGGACAAATGTGTCTTCGGTATCTCTGCCGGGAAGCTGCTCGGTTTCTTGGTCTCACATCGAGGGATCGAAGCTAACCCAGAGAAGATTAAGGCGATAGAACTGATGTGGCCCCCTACCCGCATAAAGGACGTGCAAAAGCTTACCGGATGCTTGGTTGCACTGAGTCGGTTTATCTCTAGATTGGCCGAGCGGGCTCTTCCATTCTTCAAGCTTCTACGCAAGTCTGGTCCATTCGTATGAACCGAGGAGGCAGATGAGGTGTTTCACGAGCTGAAGAAGTTGCTCACGACGCTGCTAATCATGGTGGCTCCTGAACAAGGCGAGCCACTGCTCCTCTACATCGCTACCACAACCGAGGTCGTGAGCATGGTTCTGGTCGCGGAGCGGTCGGAACTCCATCGACCTCAAGTCCCACAAAAGGATGTTGCTACCTTTGGTCTAAAGCCCCAGGGCCCAAACTCCGCAGGAAATCCTTAGGGTGGGGAAGTAATCAGATCCCAAACACGCGAACCTGATGATCAATGCATATCCGGGTCCAAGCTCCCGGAATGCAGTCCCGGACCCGGGGGCCTCGAGTCCCGGACCTCCCCAAGAAGAGCTAGTCGGGTCTCAGCCATCTAGACCAGGCAACCAGCGTGCATCTGGGTCCGAGCTCCCAGGTTGCAGTCCCGGACCCGGGGGCTGGGGGCCCCGAAGTCCTGGACCTCTACAAGAAGACGCTTCGGACCCCTCCTAGAGGGTCCAACCATGCAGCGTCCGGTCTACTCCATCAGCGAGGTCCTCTACGACGCCAAAACAAGATATGTGGAGGTGCACAAGCTGCTCTATGCAGTCCTCGTTGCATCAAGGAAGTTGTGTCATTACTTCCAAGCTCACAAGATCTTAGTGGTTACCTCATACTTGCTGAGAACCGTCCTCCACAGTCCCAACGCCACTGGAAACATATCTAAATGGGTTGCGGAGTCTGCGGAGTTCGAACTGGACTTCTTACTACACCATGCGGTGAAAAGTCAGGCGCTACCTGATTTCGTGGCAGAGTGGACTCCACCACTGTCGGTACCCTACGAACCGGGTACCCCCGCGTAGTGGATAAAAAACAGCCTGGGACCCGCCTTTCCAGCTTAGGCAGGCCCCAACATAAGTCACGTGCCTTGGGCCCCACGGGCGGCCCCGGAGTTCCCGCGTGTCTTCAGGCCTTGAGCATGATTACCGATCGAGGGCGGCTTGGGAGCCGCCATGGGTCCAGTGGTGCCGGGCCCAACCTTTCGCGAGGGAGGGCTCCGGCGCTGCCACGTGCCTGGAACCTCCGAGCACACCCTCCGCCAGAGAGAGCTCCGGAGGTGCCACGTGCCCTGCGGCTCTAGATACGACCTCCAGCATGGGAGGGCTCCAGAGCTGTCACGTGTCCAACGACTCTAGGTGTACCTTCTCTCCATGGGAGGCTGCGGATGTGCCACATGTCCTGTGGCCCCGGGCCCGACCTCCAGAATGGGAGGGCCCCGATGCTGCCACGTGTCCAACGACTCCGGACCACCCACTACTCTGTAAAGCAGCTCCAGTGGAGACGCGTGCTCCGGAGGCCAGCCGCCCGAACGCCACATCGACGAGCAACGGGTAGATGGCCAAGGTGTAAAGAGGAAGGTACGCTGTCAGGGCGAGCACTCACGGCTTGCCTTCCCTAGAAGCATGGTGCACGGCGCACGTCTCCATTCCACGTCTGCGCACCATTACGGTGAAAGACAGGGCGGCGAGGCGTGACGGCACAACAGTGCCGCCTGACGGCACAGAGCCGCCTAGCAGTGCGAAGAGACGTGGCGACAAGATGGGGGATTCATCATCACCAGCCACCCGGTCAGAGGTGCCGGCGTGTCAGGCGGCACGCCGTAACTCCACTGACAGTGACAATGCATATAGTTGTAACTGCCCCAGCCTTGGGCTATGAAAGAAGCAGATAGTCGCGGGGCCACCTGTCGGGCCCCGGGCCACCTTGTAACTGCCCCAGCCTTGGGCTATGAAAGGACCATAGTAGCCTCCAGGCAAAGGGTTCGCAACCCAGCCAACTCACACACTCATACACGTGAGCAATACAACATGCACTCCTGTGGACGTAGGGTTTTACGCTCCGACGGACCAAACCACGTAAATCCTCGTGTTCCACTCACCATTGTGCTCCGACCTTCGAGATCCACTAGCCCCTCCAAAAAAAGAACCTCCGCGGGCTGCTTCCGAGCAGATAGGGGGAAGTGTCACAGGAAAACACTTCAACAACCACCATGCCAACCAGGGAGCGAGGACATCGGTGAACTAGAGCCCAGAGCTCTAGTCTTCACTGGGCCCTACTGGACTCTCTTCTTCGACGGCTCCTCGCGGAAGAAAGGTGTCGGAGCTGGGGTTCTGCTCATTACACCAACCGGAGATCATTTCAAATACATGGTGCGACTTGACTTCAAGGCAACCAACAACATGGCGGAGTATGAAGCTCTCATCTTCGGGTTAAAGACTGCGTTGCCCCTCGGCATCTAGCACTTGTTGGTCAAGGGTGATTCTCAATTGATCATCAAGCAAGTCAAGGGATAGTGTTGCTGCAACGACCCACAGCTTGCAGTATATCTCCTCCAAGTACATAAGTTGGAGAAGGACTTCTTATCCTTGGACTTGTGCCATGTTCCCCGTGCCAATAACACAATAGCCGACGACCTATCAACGAAGGCTTTCACTTGGGCTCCGGTGCCTGAGGGGTCTTTGAAAGGAAGTTGCTGCGACCTACGGCCTGGCTGGCCGAACAAAGCGAAGGGGGCGGGAGCAGCACCTCGAAGCTAGCGGTCCCGGTGGCCATGTTACCATGGCGCCCGCCAAGGATCGTAAGCGTCACTCGGGACTCTGTGCGACCCGACGCTCAAGATCCAAGTGCTCAAGTAGGCCCCAACGCATGGATCACGGAGATACGGGACTAGTTGAAAGACAATTTCCTTCCCGATGAACGTGTATCTGCTGAACGGATCGCTCGGTTGGCTAAGAGATACACGCTGGTAGAAGGGGATCTCTACCGGCGTGGCGCTAATGGCGTCCTATTGCGGTGCATAACCCGGGAGGAGGGTTGCGACCTGCTCGTAGAGATCCATGGAGGCGAGTGTGGGAACCATGCATGTTCCCGCACGCTGACCGGTAAAGCCTTGCGACATGGATTTTACTGGCCGACAACTCTCCAGGGTGTCGTCGACCTGGTCAAGAGATGCAAGGCATGCCAGTTCCACGCTAAGCAGATTCACCCACCAACGCAGACGCTGCAGATGATCCTGCCCTCATGACCCTTCGCTGTGTGGGGGTTGGACATCCACTGACCGTTCCCCAGATCCGTCGGAGGGTATCGGTACCTTTACATTGTCGTAGACAAGTTCACCAAGTGGTTGGAAGCGACACTTGTAGTAACTATCAACAAGCAGTCGGTAGTCAAGTTCATCAAGTCAATCATCTGCCGGTTCGGGGTCCCGAACAGAATCATCACCGATAATGGGACCCAGTTCAGCAGTGCAGTATTCCAAGACTGCTGCAATGACCTCAGCATCCAAGTTTGCTATGCTTATGTTGCTCACCCATAGAGTAACGGTCAAGCCGAAAGAGCAAACACCGAGATACTCAAGGGACTCTAGACGCGCACCTACAACAGCTTGAAGAACACGGTGCCAATTGGGTTGAAGAGCTTTCGTGCGCACTCTGGGCTAGCCGGACATCCCTCAATCGCTCGACAGAGGAAACACCCTTCTTCTTGGTATATGGGGTTGAGGCCGTCCTCCCCCCAGAAATCACCATGGGCTCATCCCGTGTCCGAGCGTACGACGAAGCCATGCAGGGCCAGCTCCGGCGTCAAGATATCAACCTTGTCGATGAGCGAAGGTGGCAAGCAGCTGTCCGAAACACACGATACGTCAAGCGCTCCGGCGTTACCAGCAGCGGTTCGTGCGGAGTAGACAGCTCGAGGTGGGCGACCTAGTGCTCCGACGAATACTTTCTTGAGAAGGGGGGAACAAACTCTCACCCGGCTGGGAGGGCTCCTTCCGAGTGACACAAGTATGTCGCCCCGGGTGCGTGCGCCTAGCCACAGAGGATGGGATACCTCTACCCAATCCGTGGAACATAGAACACCTCCATAAATTCTATCCTTAGCGCAGCTGTGGGGTTTTATTTTCTCTGAAAAGGTGTCATAGTGTCTTGGAACAACGCTTAGAATCTCGACATCCGGGGCGAGTCGCTGCCCTCTAGTACGACATGTTTCCTCCTATGAAGGGAACCTGAAGTCAGAAAGTTTTGCCTTGCCCTGTGCATCCTCCCTTTACAGTTTGTGCTTCCTCAAGAATATCAACTGTAAACAGGCAAGCCACGTGCCCTTGGCCCTAAGGTCAGCCCTAGGGCTTCCACGTGCCCTTGAGTTCCGGAGTCGATGCGTGTCCTGGGCTCTGGTCCGAAGCCTCCCAGCTGAGGTGGAACTCAGATCTGCCACACATCACCTAGCTTAGATCCTCCTCCCCGCTGAGGATGGCTACGGAGGTCACACGTGCCCTGTGCATTCTGCCTTTACTGTTTGTGCTTCCTCAAGCATATCAACTATGAACGGGCAAGCCACGTGCCCTTGGCCCTAAGGTTAGCCGTGGGGCTTCCACGTGCACTTGAGTTCCGGATCCGGTGCGTGCCCTGGGCTCCGGTCCGAAGCCTCCCAGCTGAGGTGGAACCCGGAGCTGCCACACATCACCTGGCTCGGAGCTTCCTCCCCACTGAGAATAGCTCCGAAGCTCACACGTGCCCTGTGCCTTCTCCCTTTACAGTTTGTGCTTCCTTAAGCATATCAACTATAAACTGGCAAGCCACGTGCCCTTGGGCCTAAGGCCAGCTCTGGGGCTGCCACTTGCGCTTGAGTTCCGGAGCCGACACGTGCCCTGGGCTCCAGTCCAAACCCTCCCTGCTAAGGTGGAACCCGGAGCTGCCACGCGTCACCTGGCTCAGGGCCTCCTCCCCGCTGAGGATAGCTCCAGAGCTCACACATGCCCTAGGCTCCGGTCCAAAGCGTCCCCGCTGAGGTGAGGTCCGGAGCTTCCATGTGTCACCTGTCTTCAGAGCCTACACCATACAAGAAGAGTTTTGGAGCTAACATATGCCCTGGGCTCCGTACTAAGACTCCCCGCTGAGTTAAGGTCCGGAGTTGCTGCGTGTCTCCTTGAGACAAGCCGAAGACAAAGGCCGAACTTTCCTTGGGTCTTTACGCTGCCGAAGAACCGGGAGGAGTGGTAGCCACACTACCGGAGCGCACTGGGTCCTTACGCTGCTAAGAACCCAGAGGAACAAGCTCGAGACATCGGCAAAGAGCTATCCACGTCGGTGAAGTCATTCCGGACCCTTGCGTTGCTAAGTGTCTGAAGTCTACATCGACAACTCAAGACAACACAAAAGACTTGAGACAAGAAGACTTCATAAATGACAGGGTTCTGGCATACAAAAGGGGATACAATGCAACTAAGGAACTCCGCAGCTACAAGTTGAGGAATCTACTGCTCCGTGGCATACTTGGTTGTCCCTCAAGCCAATCTCTACGCAGAGAGACAATCACCTGCTATAAGACCGAGGACGGCAACAACTTATGCTGGATCGAGGCAATGGTGACATCCAGTGTCGTGTGGCCAAACGCCATCTATGGCAGATTCGGTTGTCCACAACAGTGCCTGGAGGAAGGCTTGACCACTCTGGACTTAACCTTCCTCTAGTGCTGGCAGGTATCCCTTCTTCGGCGAGGCGCCTAGAGGACAAGTCCCACACGACACTGGCGTAGGCACTCCCTGCGAGTCGAGGATCCTGTCGCCGACGGCCTCCCTTACTAAATGCGTGCCATCAGGATGGATTGTGCTTCTATCTGGGACCGTCAAGGAGAAGGACGCCTCAGAGGGCCGCACCAAAGGCTGCACACACACGAACATCTCAGAAAGTGGACGAAGACAGCTACCGATGTAAGAGCGTCTGGTGGGCGAGAGTGCTGGGAAGCAGCGGCTTCCAACGCGCAAGAGGAGAACAAAGGCCACATGATGAGGGAGGGTGCCATACAACATCGGAAGGCCTCCTTTTATACACAACTGCGACCTCTGGCAGGGCAAAAGGTGCGACGATCGGGCTTCCACCTCTGCACGTTGCAGGTTATTCGCCTCCCCCAACGATGGGTAGGGTCCAGGTCCACCCGTTAGACACTGGGGGCTAGGCGAGTAAGATCTCAGGAACGCCCGACGATTCCCGAGGGGAGCGACGCGGTGGAACTGTGGCAACCAACCCATTGGTTACCGTAGTAAGTGCCCCGAGGCAACCCCTCGAGCACGTCGCCTTGGCACTCGCCCACCCCCCCAATGAAGGGTAGGACACAGGTCCACCGGTCAGACACTGGGGGCCAGGCGAGTAATATCTCGGGAACATCCGTCGGTTCCCGGGCAGAGCAGCGCGATAGACCTGCGACCCATGGGCTACCGCAGTAACTACCCGAGGCGACCCCTCGAGTACGTCGTCTGACCTTTCAATCGACAGTAGACACGACGACACACTGTTGCTTTTTACGCCCACTACGCCAAGGACGTGCAGCCTTTTCGTCTCCCAGATACGACCACTCGTCCACTACGCGAAAATCTCGCCACCACTTCGGTTTCCAAAGTACAGGTTCAAAACCACCACGCGGGAGAGATGGGGGCCCCACCTGCAGGCTCGATGCCTCCCCCGAGATGGGCCCGGGGGCTACTGTCGGTATCCTGCAGACCTGGTACCCCCGCGTAGTGGGTAAAAGACAGCCTCGGCCCCGCCTCTCTGTTGAGGCGGGCCCCAGCGTAGCCACGTGCCCTTGGCCCCATGGTCACCCCTTGGGCTGCCACGTGTGCTTGAGCTCCGGAGCTGACACGTGTCCTGGGCTCCGGTCCGAACCTCCCAGCTGAGGTGAGGTCCGAGGCTGCCACGTGTCCCCTGGCTCAGAGCCACCTCCCTGCTGAGGACAACACCGGGGCTGACTCGTGCCCTGGACTCCGGTCTTAGCCTCCCCGCTGAGGTGAGGTTCGGGGCTGCCACGTGTCCCCTGGCTCCAAGCCGCCTCCCCGCTGAGGGCAGCTCCGATGCTGACACGTGCCCTGGGCTCCGGTCCGAGCCTCCCCGCTGAGGTGAGGTCCGGGGCTGCCACGTGTCCCTGGCTCCGAGCCGCCTCCTCGCTGAGGACAGCTCCGGTGCTGACACATGCCCTTGGCTCCGGTCCGAGCCTCCCCACTGAGGTGTGGTCCGGAGCTGCCACGTGTTCCGTGACTCCAAGCCTGTCGATAAGAGCTCTAGAGCCACCACGTGCCCCACGATCCGTCATGGGTTGTGGGTCGACAAAGTCAAGAAGGAAGTGCGCTGTCAGGCTTCGCATTCAAGGCTCGTGTCTTCCCCACAAGCATGGTGAACGCCTTCGTCCTCTGCCCGTTCGCCATTACGGTGACAAGACTGGGCGGAGGCATGACAGGATTACAGTGCCGCCCAACAGCACGAAGCTGCCCAAGCAGGGCGAGAAGATGCGGCGACAAGACGACGTCTTCATCATCACCCAACACACGGTCAGGGGCGCTCAGCGCACCGGGCGGCGGGACGTAACTCCCCCTTCGACCATTCTACTCAGAGGACGAAGCCCTAGATCATGTATAGGGTACACATAGCTTTGGGACCACCTGTCAGGCCCCAAGCCTCATTGTAACCACCCGGCCTTGAACTATAAAAGGACCGGGGTGACCACCCTGCAAAAGAGTTCGCACCCATCACCCTCTCACGCACATACAAGCAAACAATACAAAAAGCACTCTCGTGGACATAGAGTATTACGCTCCAGCGGCCCGAACCACGTAAATCTCGGTGTTCATCCGCTTCCTAGATCCCAGGTCACGTAGGGCGCCAAGCCCCCTCCGAGAAAAGAACATCACGGTCTCCTTCTGAGCAGGCCGGGAGGAGTGTCGCATATCACACACTCCGACATAAACCAATAAAACAATCTTACAATTGCATGATTAATTTAATGGGAAACTAGCCGCAAATCGCATACACAAACGATAGAACAATTGCCTGTCATAGTTGCTAAGTATCCTTGCAGCAACAACGAAAAAATTTGATTTCGGCACAACCATTGTCACCATGCACATCAACTTAGCCAGTTGGAATAACCAACCACACACCACCGAGGATGGAGGCTACACGGAGCCAGTTGTTGATATAGGTGCTTGAATGTTCCATGCCGACTTCACTAGAAAACAATGTCACCGACGACATGGCCTCTTAGTCACCCCAAGAACAGGGAGGGAGTGGCGAAAGATAAAATAGGATACACTCTTTTCCGCACGCACCCCGCCATCATCAAAGTGGCCATGAGTACCAAGTTACATAGATATGCCACCAGAAAACCAACATAGGCATCGAGCAAGACCTCCAAAATTGGTTCCATTATGGAGCGAAATGGCCATTAAGCACCACCATCACTCATTTAGAGCACATGAACACACTTTTCACCAGAGGATTTCATCGTAGGAAGACAATTCCTTGAAAATTCTCCCAACATGGTTCACAACACCCACAGGTGTTGCTATTGTCTGCCGACACACCATCGAACAAGGCCTTCACCCGAACCTTCGACCCGAAATAACCCTCACCCACGACCTTCCAAGGAGACCACCACCACTACCAACCAACCAAATTCCTCAAGCATCCAATGCAGAACCCACCTATTGCCTAGGCAAGAACCCCTGATCCACCTTGGAGCATCATCAAGCTTGGTGCATCCAGGCACGCCACGGTTGCCAGCTCTACACCAAGCCACCTCACCGTCGTCAAAGGTCGACCAAGGCTGCACCTCCCCGGGATCTCGGCTGGAGGAACCTAGACCATTGTCTTCTAGAATGTTGGTGAGATCTTACTGGCCTTGACTCGGTTGCTGGCGCACTGACACACACGTCAGATCCGACCACGAGTATGCTAGATGTGACTATGAGGGTGTCGAATCCGGTTATAAAGTACCAACCACCTTTGGCTCGTCACATGATGGCCACATGATGCCACAATCACGACGTCAGCATGCTCCAGCCAAACACCGGACACCATCCACCGGATTGGCCACAAGGTCTCTAGATCTAGCCCCTCGCACCCCATCCATCACGCCCATGCACCGCCCTCACACACATCCCTGACCGCCACGTCATCTCAGAGCCACACCTCACCCTTCATGTTGTTTTTGTGTGTGCCCTCCACGCACGTCTTTACGCCGCCTCAGCCACCAGCACGCAATCGTCCGCGTCGCACACCCGTGCGGCCACTACATCATCACCGTCGGCTCGGATCCAGTCTGAACGACCATATATCCAATCACGATGTCTGACAACACCAAATGTCGCCATCATCATGCCTCATGTCGAGCTAACGGTGTGGGAGCTCCTCGGAAGGGGAAAGACCATGCCTTCACCGTTCTTGCTAGCTACGCGAGCTTCTGGCTGCTTTCTCCAGTGACAACGCAATAGGGAGAGATGACGTAGTGGTGGCGGCGGATAGGGTTGAGTTGCGCTCTGAGTAACCAACGCAAGAGAGATGCGGGGTCGCACACATATCACGGATGGACCGAATTCAAGTTGTTATCAAAACAAAAAACTCTAGTAGGTTAATTGGTTGAGTTTTGGTTAGGATTTATAATTCATTTTCCTGATTTCTAACATGCATCTGCGAGGAAATGGTTTTTGTGTTCAGCGAAAATGGAGGATTATGGAAACTTCTAGACAGTTCCATGTGTGTCGATACTCGGGTGGACGAGGGATTTCCTATTTAAGCATTGGTTCATGCCATGTTGATTCCAACTGATTTAGGAAAGATGTTGTCCAATTATTGGGACAAGTATAATGAGACGAATTAACATGGTCATCTCGAAGGCGATCACAATGTGGTGCGACAGTGTCAACTAGCAACCAATAAGTGAGCATTCAGAGCGCGATTGTGAAACCGCTAAATAACACTAACTAGAAACTAGGCTGCATGAGGCTCAACGCTTTGGGCTTCTTCATGAATCTGGCTAATTTTTCTAGGCTGGGTAAGGCCACTAGCAAGGGTATAAGTTGACTTTAGACTCCAGTGATATAGACAACTCACATCTTGTTCCCATGATCCATATATATGTTGCATCTTCTGAGCATCGAAATATTCCTAAAGCAACGAATTCACAGAAATAAAATAATCTAGTTTTAATAGCAAAAGTTACATCTAAATTTATGTGTATGAAGCTAAAACCATTTTGAAGACAATGAAAATGAAATTCTTAGCTCATTAACCATGACTAATTCGTCCTACGAAAACAGATCATGTGGCCGAACCAAACTGCTCAAGCATGGTTGGATTCTGGCTCAGCATGGGCAACTCTCCTTTTTGTATCAAACAAATGATCAGAAACCAAGAAGAAGCAGCCAACACAACAAATACAAATGCGCACAAAAAATATTGTTTTATTTGAATGTTCAGATATGAAGAATGACGTTTTGATTCTGCTCGCAGCGCAGCCCTATAAACCGGCTGAGCCGACAAATTCTGAGGCTCTACTAGTGACGGGCGTCTCCAGCGGCACCTCCACAAGGGCCAGCGGGCGCTACAGTAAGTCGGTATGTCAACCGTTTTATCTGTAGTGACTCGGAAGGGAGGGAAGGAAAAAAGGGGAAAGAGGAAGAAAAAAAGGGAAACGAGAGAGACAGAGAGGGAGAGAGAGAGAGAATAGGAGGACACGGAAATAAGAGAGAATAAATAGATGTACATAGCTAGTTTATATGTTAACGAGTGCACGGAACTGAATTATCAAATTGAGAATCTTTTATATTTCACTATAAATGGTTGAGAATATTCTTATACAGGCCGGATACAGAGCTCCATAATTGTGAGCAATATGATCAAACATAGATTCAAAACATAGATCCATGAAGCACCAATAAAGTCAACAGTTACTAGTCGTAAGTTGGGGATGAGTACACGGCTTAGTGCCTTGTCGTCACAATGGGAATTTTCTAAGACTGCCTGTACTCGTTCTACTTAAAAACGTTTCTCTTAAATAATACTCTCTATCCTTTACAGTTAATCTAAAAGATTTATTTCTCTATTTTACGAAATCAGGTTCTCTTATATATCCTACTATATCCTATTAAATATACTCTCTATCATTTATGTTTAATCTAAAAGTATTTCTGCATTTTACAAAATCACTTTCTCTTATATATCCTACTATATACTATTAAAACAAAATATGAACCCAGCTGTCAACGGTTACTAACGTTTTAGAGTGATGTACAGTATGACTCTAACTTTAAAGTAACATTATTCATCGTTCTATTTTAAAGTAACATTTTAGTCACATCACCATCCAGGTAGTCGCGTTTGTATGGCAATCTGGCGCAGCATGCGGCCACATTTGTAGTGACGATCTTGAAGTATTGGTGAGCGAGTTCAAGGAGCGAAAGGACGTGGTAGCTAGGTATCAGCTAATAATATGCCCTTCTGTGTGACCTCTGAAGACCGTCCAGATCATGCACTAAACATCGTGCTTTGAGGCAACATTAATCAGTAGTATTATCTGCAAGTTTGATTTCTGTTCTAGTTGCTTGGGTATGCAACAGTTGACTGGCTAGACTGATCTGGCCAGGATCAAGTTAAGTCTACCCCAAACTAACAGAACCTCTTTACATTTCAGCTTCAGAAAAACAAGAGCAAACCATAAATCCTAGATTTTAGGAGTAGGTTCAGTAGGTCAGGACATGGACATTCCTGTCGGTTGTACCACCTGATGAAAAGTGAAAGAGGTCTCTATTGATTTTATACATGCAGCCGAAACACTGCAGAACTGATGACGTTGGTAAGCAATTGACTTGCACTAAAATTCACACATAGGCACCCAAGCTTTGAAAAGAGTCATTGGCATCTGCAGCTAATAGTGAATAGGAGGTGCAATAGTAGCCTATGCAAGACGACAAAGCACTGACAACAAATGATGGGCAACATGTGCGCAGCACAAGAAAAGGTGGACATTTTGAATGAATGGACAAGATGCTAGTCATAGGACAGCTAATTTAGTTCAATTTGAACTGATTTTTTTGTCCTAAACGTCATTTATTTTAGAACGGAGGGAGTACCAGACTAGCATCTTGTTCGACATTATAAGCAGTACACAATTGGGAATACAATGTCGATCAGCAGGGAAGAAAAATGTTTGATTACAGCAAATCTCATGAAAGTGACATTCAAACAGTTGTTCCTGAGCGGAAGGGCTTCACAATGGTGCTTACTCTTGTGCCAAAGCTTCTTGAGGCGATCTTCTTCCCTGGGACATGGAAGGGGTTTGATACGGCATCTACATATGCAGCATGGAACTTCCTGAAAAACTAAGAAAAATGGATACTAATATGAGTCGGTGTGTTCTTTTTACCTGTGGCCGAGCTAGCATAAGCAAAAAGAACTTATGTAAATTCAGGAAAACAGACTGGACCTAGAATTTCTCACAAAACATTTCATTACAGAGCTAGATTGGAAAAACGAACTACTGTATTTTAACGCAAATATCTTTGTATATGGTCTTAACCACTCAGTGAAATGACATATACGTATCCAATGCTTATGTTGTCAAGTTTCATTTTAAACTGGTACAGTTGATTAAGAGCTTACATTTCGGGCATCCGCATCTTTGACATCAAGATCAGTTGTGACCATGATAAATTTGACCTTTGTGTTTGTTAAGTAACCATACCTGTACACAACAGATCATAGTTAATATATTTGTACACAACAAGCAGCAAAGTACCAAGATTAACAGGATGTGCTTCAGCAGCAATATTCAGCTAGACAAGGAAAATATATTAATGTATAGCTAAAAGCCATTGTCTTAACTTCTTTTTTGCAGAAATTATATTAACTTCTCCATAAAGAATTCAAGCACAGTAGTGTCATAAGGGATGGAGGATTTGACCTGTCAATCAAATTTGGCAATATCTGGAATCACAGAAGAGACTTACACTTTGTAATTCTCAGTTGGATATAGAAGGCCCAAGAACGTCTCATTCAATGTCGGTGCACTCCTTTTAGGATTGTTTACTGTCAACAGGGTGATTGCAGAGATGCAATAAGAAAATATATACTACACCAACAGAGTGAATGAAGAGAAAATTAAGAAAAGATTTACAGTCAACAGAGTGAATGTAGAGAGAAGAAATATATACTTAGACCAAGTGACACGAGAATAGCACTCAAACGGTTGATGGATGTATTCTAAACTATACGCCAAAGGACCACACAAGATTAGTCTGATGAGTTGGAGGCAACATCCGCAAACGTCGGTTATAATCATCTAGATCCACTATGCCTACATGCATGCCCATGTCCTTGCCAGTGTTTTCAAGGCGCCGCCTAGGCGTCCAGGCGCTCCGGCCCGGACGCCATGGCCGGCCGCCTCGCCTGGCTGGCGGTTGCCGCCGCCGCCGCCGTTGCCGTCCTCGCCGTCACAGCAGGGTCGCCGCCGCCGCTGTTGCCGCCCCCGCCGCGGCCGTTGCTGTCCTCGCCGCCGCCGTCGCTCCGCCCTTGCCGCCGCCCTCGCCGCCGCCGTCGCCGCCCTCGCTCTCTGCCGGCCGCCGGTGGAGGAAGAGAGGGAGTGAGGGACGAAAGAGTTAGGGTTAGGGTGAGGGCCTGAGGGGTGGTTAATATATGTGGCCTGATCTGAAATTAGGACCGTCGGATGAGATCTGACGGTCCTCCTTAATCGGGCCGACCGCCCGACCACGCCAGCCCGCCAACCCGCCCGCGCCCGTCCGCAGCCTCTGCCCGCCTGCGGGCGCCGCCCGCCCACCGTCGCCCGCCGCCTCTGCCCTCCTGCCAGCGCCGCCCGCCGCCGCCGCCCCCCTCCTGGACTCGCCGCCGCCGCTTAGGCCCTCCTCGCCTGGCGCTCGCCTAGTCGCCTAGGCGTCCCGGCGGCCGGCGGGCGCCTAGGCGTCCAGGCGTGGATTCACAACCCTGGTCCTTGCAAAACAGGAGCAGAAGGTAACCGTTCTTGTCTTTGTATAGCACATGATTTCAGCATGCTCCTGCAGCCCAGTCTGGGTCGACTGCCTGATCTTACCATTCCTTAACTAATTACAAACATGGATTTTGGTTGAGTAATCTAAACTGGTGACACAGCTTCCAATGTTGTATCAGTTCATTCTGTTCTATGATTCCACTGCCACACCAGAGGATCAATGACACGAGGTTAGCACACAGAAGATTGATGGCTGTATTCTACATGATATGCCAAAAGATCACACGTACTGAGATAAGTCTGATGAGTTGGGCGACATTGGCAAGCAACAGTTATTATCATCTTGAACCACTACGCCTCAAGGCATGTCAAAGTTTTCACAAAGCAGATCTACAAAAGAAAACCACAAGTTTTTGTCCTTCTATACCACACGATTTGAATGTGCTCCAATTAGCCTCATCTGGCAATCATCTAGTCTTACCATTAACTCCATTCCTTCAGTACTTACATGAACAGATTTTGATCCTCTTATCTAAAGCTGGTGATACCAAAATTGAGCGTGAGATTAAAAGAGTGAGGGCCGTATCTCCATTATACACCGAAGAATCACGCTCATCAAGGTTAGTCTGATGAGATGGAGGCAAGATCCACAATGATCGGTTTTAACCATCTAGAATCACTGTCTAGGATCGTGTCCAAGTCCTCGTGAAGCAGGTCTGTGAAAGGTAAGCACCAGCTTTTGTCCTCACTGACTATAATATTTGAATGTGCTGGATCACTCGTCCACTGCTAACATTTACTCCCAGTCCTCGTGAGTATATTTTGATTCAAATAATCAAAAGCTGGTGATTCTTCTTCCAAAATCGAGCGTTTTATCAACGTCAGAGGATCAGATACATAATTTGAACCAACATGACTCACAAATCGTAACAGTGGAGGGGGTAACAAATACGCAAATTCAGTAGATGCAAGCTAAGCAAAGCCCGGGATGTCCCCAACGCACTACAGAGACGACCATCTAGATCCAGACCGTTATTGTGGGGCGGGGAGTTTAGCTACCTCGCTCATCGATGACGTCGAGGGAGCAGTGCACGATGTGGTGGAGCTTGAGGGCGTCGTCCGCCTCCGTGAAGCTCTGCAGGTACAGCGGATTGTTCTGCAGCACCGTACGAGACGGAAAAGAGATGAAATTTTCACCCAGAATCAGCGTCCCTAGCGGAAAGATCGCATCGGATCAGATCCGCACGACCCGACGCGACGGCCGAGTGAGCGGTGGGTTCCTGACCTGGTGGCCGACGACGGCGACGCAGACAATCATGTTGCCTCCGGGGAGTGGGGAACAACCAGTCGGACGCCGGAGAGCAGCAGACGCCGGCCGGTGGCGTGTCCTCCCGCCGAGTCTTCAGGCGCTGGCTGGGCTGGCACTCGGTCGGTCGGCCCGTGTCCGTGTGCGTTGAAGACGGCCACCATGGCCTATACTGAAGCGCCGATCGGACGGCCGACAACAACTAATTGCCGGCGCGCACGAATCTCAAGACAAGTTCAGTAGGACATATCCTATCCACATCATGAAAGACAACAGACGATCAACGACACGGCAAGCTCAGGCAAATTCAGCCAAACGAATGTTGTCCTTTGATTTATTCCCACTGATTATTTCGTCTAAACATTTTCGTTCACGTTATAAAATCAGGATGGTGCTGTGCCGTACTGCCGTAAGTTCACAAAAGAGCATCCAAATTTCATAACACCCGATACAAATTTAACACAGCGCATTGGCTGCACCGAACAGCAACACGATTAATTTACACTTCTTTTGTGGTCTTCGAACCCTTGCAGCATTCTCTGGAAGATGGATCTGGATCCTACGCACCAATCTTCCAGACCAATTCTGATGAATCTCCTGAATACGTGGCAGAAACACAAGTGATACCAACTACATACCAGATAGTGGCACTCATTTATAAGCAAATAAACAATACACCAAGTACAAGGGCCGTATATTGATATTGATATATTCGCTTTATCGAAAAAGTACAAGGGCAGTATGGAGTAATCAAAGGTCCAAATAGTAAATTTTGTGACTAGTTCTATGAACAATCCATTGAGGGATTGGTTTAGTTTGCTCGTTGAAACGTTATAATGCTTTCTTTTGCAAGTACTCGAGCAGAATCTTTACAGTGGAGAAAATGTGGTTTATAATTTGAATTTTCATCACGAATAATTAACATGTCACGAGAAAAGATGTTATTTCTGGGGTCTGGTGTTACAATGGACAGGAGATTCCCATGTACTAAAATAATTAAAATAACTCTTCTGAGAGAGAAGAAAACTTGTATTCATGGCATAATCACTCGTGTCCACCAAAAACTGATATATCACTGAGGTTCATTGTTAAGACATCTACACACATTTTATCCTGGTATTATAATGAGATAGTAGTGACCCTACTTCGAACTCAAAAGCTGAGTTGTCGCACTATACAGTCATAAGGCTTCAGACATGAACAAAAGATAAAACATGTTTACCAAACCTTGTGTACATCGGTACATGTTTACCATCCCTGCCATTGCCAAGCTATAAAAAGTTATGTGATTATTAAAACAACCGCAATGGCCCATACAGATGTTGAAAACTTGTTAAGCAGCAACTTCACGCTTGTGCTACGAGCTCATCCGCTTGGCCAACATTCCAACAATAAACAAGCAAACTATAAATAGTTCCAAGCATAAAAAACAAGGGGACGGCATCTAGACATCTGGAGCGTTGCTTTACCCAGAGGTAAATGTAGTACTGCAATCTGTTCAGTCTGAATTGGATAATTAAGACCATTTCACATAGCGAGCACGGGACAGTACAACTCTTCTTGAGAATAATCCACTCAGTTGTGTTCAATACCATGTAGAGTAGCTACATAAACGATCCTAGTATTACAAACAAACCAAAATCACTTTTTCATTTCCATAACTCGTGTTCCCAGAACAGAATCCGGCTTCACAATCCCGTCTAGAAAAGTTACAAATTTCAGTTGGATATGGCATACCCTTATTTGATAAATCTCAAACAAAGCCACATCATCCTGCAGTACTGAAGTTGCGGAAGGGGAATTCGGGGTGGTGGACTCACGGCTCAGCTCTTGATGAGCTTCCAACGCCGGAGCGCCCTGGAGATGGGCGGCGTGAGCGCGATGGTGATGGGGATCCTCACGGGGAGCAGCGCCTTGTTGCATAAGAGCGCGAGCGCCATCGCGCCGCCGCTTGAGGCCACGAGCTCCGCCGTCCGGTTGCGCGGCCGCTCCCGCTCCGACGCATCACGCGCCACCTCGCTGCGGCCGGGGACGGCGGCGGCGTCGACCAGGATCTCTTCGCGGGCCGCGGGCGCGGGCGGGGCCTCGACGGCGACGCTGGGGGAGATGCCGACCCTGCGGAGGAGGGAGTCGACGTCGACGTTGTTGTTGATGGCGACGTAGAGGCTGGTTAGGGTGGTGAAGGAGACGGAGAAGTGGACTCCGAGGGCCACCTTGCCATACTGCTTCATGAGACGCTTCATACCGTCGGTGAACGCCATGGCCGCGGCCCTGCCGGCGGCGAGGTTGTGGTTTAAGATTTACGGCGGCGCGGTGGCGGCTAGGGTTTTGGTCTTTTAGGCCGGATCGGATCGGTCGCGGCTGAAGTGAAGGCGATGGACGGATCCGTGAAACGGTCCGGACGCTTCTCTTTTCTTGGGAAACCGGGCAACCCGGTCCACCGTCCACGCCACTGATTCACGTTTGTGGCGAACACGGTTTACAAGAGTGATTTGCGCTGTTTGACACTTCTTTTATACCAGTTTTTTAAATGTACTCGCTTAATTAACGCTAGTTAGTTCAAATTTAAACTAACTAGCATCTAATAGGGAGTACCAAACCGCTAGGTTCTATAACAATTTATTAGTTTAGCTACTTCTTAAAATTAACTAAAAATAGAATAAAAATTAAAATATTTTCACTAATTTTTCAAATATATTATTTTTTAACAAGTTAGCAAAGCTCATAAAAATATATAGACGATAATACATTTGGTAAGATGGCACGAAGAGGACCGGAAAAAGAGAGAGAAAGAACTTGAAAAACTTATCCATCCGTCGGTTTCCAGTGGCCCAGTGTCCAATAGGGAGTACCAAACCGCTAGGCTCTATAATAATTTATTAGTTTACCTACTTCTTAAAATTAACTAAAAATAGAATACAAATTTAAAGTAGTTTCACTAATTTTTCAAATATATTGTTTTTTGACAAGTTAGCAACCGGGTCTGTGGATAGCAAATTAGCATCGAGCAAGAGGACAATACATTTCATAAGCACGTACGAGGATGACAGGGACAGGACGGAAAAAAGAGAGGAAGAAGTTGGAAAACTTATCCATCCACCGGTTTCCAGTGGGCCAGTGTTCACGTCCCCGGGTATACTGCCTCCACCTGCCCCTCTGGCCTCTGCCCGTCCCAGTCGTTTCCACGGCCGCTCTCGGCCTACCTTCTTCCTTTCCAGGCCGTTCCAGAAGCCACCCCGCTCCCCTTGACGCCGCGCCGTGCCGTGCCGGAGCCGCCGTTCCGAGCCTCCATCGCAAGCCATGGCTCTCACTAGCTCGATTCTCCCCGCACCGCCCTCTCGCATCTGCGCGAGCCCCGCGCCGGAGCTAACCTCGCTCTCGCCGGCCACGAAGGGAGTCAGCCTCGCTGCCGCGCGCAGCCGAGGACCCCGTCACGGAGGTGATGCCTTATTTTCGCCACCCCGGTCCCTAACTCAAGCCGTGATGATGTTTCTTCCTTCACCCTGCTCGCTGAATGCACGAGACCGCGAGTCCAGGTAGGACCTCCTAGGTCCTAGCCAGGCCGCGTTGCTCGTGCAAGTGTTTGTGGAAATGCCGGAATAGGGATCATTCCGGTTGCATCTGCCAGAGTCGAATTGGTGGAAGGCGGAATCCAGTAGAAGAACTGGCGACCTTTTAAGCCGGATCACCGTGACTGAGGAGTTGCATTTCGGAGTGCTCTTGTTTAGTCCATGTCCAATCAAGCAACGGGATTGACTAGTTCCCAACAGATATCTGTGGTCCTCATGATTGCTCTTTCGCTCCAGCACATATACATTGTTTAGAAATTAGAAAACAAAGCAAAAATCGAGAACTGCAAGTGCATCCATTGAGTTGGAGTTTGCCATAAGCGACGATGTAGACTAGGAGAAAATTAAGTATGAATTGTTTATTTGGACTATAATTTTGTTTCCTTCTCTTCATAGAAGCCTCAAAAAAGTGCATCCAGTTTTAATTATATTTTGCTTCATATTGTGGATTCTTACGTCAACTAAGCTAAGGATACGAACGTCTAATATTTTCTTGTTTCTTTGGATAAATAGTGAGGGCTGAAATGAATGCATCTGGAAGTGCTTTGGCTGTTGATGCTTTATCACAGGTTAGACATTTGCTGCTTCCAATTACCGACCGCAACCCTTACCTCTCTGAAGGCACAAGACAGGTACATCTTTTGCTTCAAAGTATTTCAACAAGTTAGTTGCCTTTTAGCTAAGTTGTTAAGGATTATGCAAATTTATAGGTGATATGTGTAGTCACAACAAAACTTTCATCTATAGTTTTACCTAAAATGCAATAAAATTAAGTGGTCTTGTGACTGCTACAGTTTCCTCCAAAAAGATATATAACTTTCACTCTTGATTGTAGTTTCAGCAAATGAGTCGTTACCTTTTTTCTAATTTGAACTGTTTTAGCACCAAACACTCAAGATATTTTTGTCAATTGGCAGTACCATTTGATTCGAGCTGTTGGTTGCATAGAATTGCGGTGAGAAGAGTTTGTTAGCTGCTCGATCTTTTTTCCTTAAGGTAGTACTTTCTGTTATTAACTTCCTCTGTATACACCTTACTGCACCATCGACTAAACAAGGGATACAACCTAGAAGGAACTGTGGTATTTCATCAAAAAAATGTATCCAAATTCGAATTGCCTCCACCTCCAAGCCGACGCTGAGCTCAGTTTCTACCTTACTGCACCATCATTGTGAATGTTGGCTCACCTGTGACACTTGTATGACACGTCAGGCTACAGCAACAACCACCTCCCTGGCAAAGAAGTATGGAGCAAACATCACTGTAGTTGGTACTATCTTCATCTTGAGACGTTGTATTCCTCTGGTATTGCACATTTTACGTCATCACAGCATAGAACTAATTCATTTTGAATCTACTGTTCATTAAAGTTATTGACGATAAACCAAAGGAGACATTCCCAGAGCATGACACTCAGATGTCGAGCATCAGATGGCATCTCTCAGAAGGTTATACACTAACACATTTAAGTCACCGACACTCAATTCTTTATGCTCTACTTTGTTACTGCAACCTTGACATCCCTGCTTCTACAAAGGTGGATTTACAGAGTTTGGACTGATGGAGCGTCTTGGGGGCGGGAAGAAACCAACAGCAATCATTGGAGAAGTTGCCGACGAGTTGGAGTTAGACCTGGTTGTTCTGAGCATGGAGGCAATCCACTCGAAGCATGTTGATGGGAATTTGCTAGCTGAATTCATCCCGTGTCCTGTTCTACTGCTCCCGCTCTAGCATGCACATTGAGTCTATTTGGCTCATATCTGGTACTAAAGCAAGCAGTCTGTTTTTCTCTCTGAACATGTAATTAATTCCCACCTATGGTTTCTGCTGAGATTTAAGTTGTCTTGGAGCGGTTCTGCTAGACATGATTTTGTGAATATTGACAAGAAAATGATATTAATCCCTTCTTGTTGTCTTTTTGTTTTGGGTCCTATGAGTTTCATTGTTAGCCTGCCACTGCCCTGACTTGTTTGGGACTAAAAGAACTGACCTCATCCCAGTTAGGGCTTGTTTGGGTAATAATAAATAAAGTGATAAACTAACTTTTTACTTTAATCACTCTTAATTCACTTTAACTGTATCTAAACAAAGCTTTAAGTGTGGGATACATACATGTGTAGAGTAAAGGTGAAAAAATGGGTCAACTGGAGATTCAGGCTATCGATCCCCGTACATCTTGCATGCTAAGCGGGAGATCTAGCATCTGAGCTATCTGGTACGCAAGCATTTGGCTATTTACAAAATTATGCGTAGTTTTTACAATAGATACAGCCTAGCAGATCTTACAATTATTAGCGTTCCACTTTATGCACTTGACTGATTCTATATTCTATTTTTATGTTCGCTGCAGCATAATGCTAACCCTCAGACGAGAATGGCCTTCAAAATGGCGTATGCCACTGAGCAAATGAAATATGCTATGGAGTTCTGAACACGTGGCCGCAGCAAACATGAAATAAATTATTAATTGGTAGCGCACCTAGAGTTCTGAACTCAAACGCATGAAAACAACGCAGTGAACATGCCCTTGTCCAAAAAATCAACTGCTACTTTGTGGCATACAGTTATAGGAAATATAATGTGCTTTCTAAGCCACTTCTGGTGATAAAAAAAATGTTAACATAAATCGCAGTGAACGATTCAAATTTGAAGCATCCATGCATGTTGAGATCGAAAGCCAGAGCTCTTTGGCGCAACTTGCTAAGTGGAACCTTGAAACAGAAGCTAAAAAGACCCACCAGTCTAGAAGTCATCATCGTCTTCCTCAGCCATGTGTTTTGCTAGCTCTTCCTCCTGCTGGAGCCTTTCACGCCTCTTCTCAGCGCTCTCCTTTTCCTTGTGAGAATTCGGGGGGAATCTAAGTGCCTTAACTGCCTCGTTGTGCATGTTCAGGCAAAATGCAATCCTGGAATTGAACGTGAGCTGTGGCTCATTTGTCGAGTAGACATCACCTGTCTCCTTTGACACCATCCAACCATTGCCATGATCAATGGTGGCATCAATTGCCCCGTCCCGGATGGCCTTGGCTACAATGCTTTCGGCTTCAGCGACAGGGTTTAGAGAGTCAAGCCTCAACTTTTTGGCAATATCAGCAAGGGAAATCCTCGAGTATGAAACGCTGATGTTACGAAGTCCTGTCCGAATGACATTGTGGCGTAGCCTCACTATCAAATTCCGGGTCCTGTCTGCACTGAATGTGCTTGAAAAATTGTCTGTAGCAGCTCTGAACAACTCCAGGTCCCCAACTCGAACAGCCTAAAGAGCATACATGAAAACAATCAGAGTTGTAACATTTGGCAGCCAGGGAACACAGAGGAGAAGAGGAGGAAGTCTCACATTTGTAAGATCAAAATATGGAGTCAAAGCCGCCTTCATTCCTTTCTGCATGAAAATAGTTCTCTCTGGTATCTCCCCTAACAGTAGTCTCACAATTATAGCCCACTTGTTGCACTGAATACGAAACCCTAGAGCAGTTGTGGGTGCTTTTCGAGCAGCTTGCAACAGACTTTCTTTAGCATCAGTGTATTCCAACTGAATTGTCCTGATTTTTCCCAAGTAGAACAAATATCGGCAGAACTGCATCAACAATAGATGTTAGCACATGTTACAATAATATCTTGACATAATCAGAGGGCAGATCGTCATACTCTGAGCATCATCCACTAAACAATCACTTCAGCTAAAATTACCAAATCAGTATCACATCCAATGCACAATAAACTTGTTGAAGACAGGACAAGAAATGAATGAGGCCACAAAGTTTTTTTAGGGGAAAATCGGTTACAAACTATTTTTAGGGGAAATTAGGCCACAAAATACCTGTTGATTAGAATGTGCTTCAAAACGCGGTGCTTTAGACCTAAGTTTTTCCGCCTGATCGTACAAGTTGTAGTGCAGGTAATTGCGAAGAAGCAGGTTGAGAAGAGTTTCCTGCATTATAAATAAAAATTAATTCCTACATAGTCACCCATTAAAGTAAAAGTGCTATTGAAGATCAGAGTATCAGAAGTTCAGAACCACCTGACCAAGCTCGTCCCGATGTAAAGTTGCCATTCTGTGCAACACCAAGAGAGTTCTGTAAAAATGAAAATAAAATGGATACATAAATCAGAACATGAGGTTACGCAAAACTGCACAAGGAAAGTTATAGGAGAGAACCTAAAAGTTCTGTTTAGGAATAACTTCAGTTCAAGTTAACTCACCCACGAATTTCAGCAAGAGTGTTGGTGAGTTCATGGACATATGAGAAATAGGAGTACAGCCTACAAGCTAAAACATCAACTGTTCTCCTGTTGAGATTCTTCAGTCGTGCAATGCTTGCGGAGGCACATGCTTTACCCTGTGGGAGGGAACAACAAAATTAGCATGTTCGCTATAGATATCAAGGTGGAGGTAAATCCTAGGCATACCTCATCATATTTCTTGCTATCAATAAGAAAAATAAGCACAAGAAGATAACAATAAATTTCAATTTCTGGGAAGCCATGCTTGATTGAAACTTGAGCTCCTGGAGCTGCTGTATCAACATCCATTTCATTCCCATCTTCCTGAAAACGTAACACCATGAGAATATCAAGAACCACTGAAAAAGGAACGGTAACCAGCTTATGATATTCAGTTTGAACAGAAATAAGCATAAAGAGGTTTAACTATCAAAGCAGGCAGCAGGAAAAGGACCTATTTTTTATACATGAGCTTCAATGGTGAAGCACTTCTGCGGTTTTGCATATCAGGCAGTTGTTCAAAACTCATAGTGAATAAATAAACAAATTAAGCAAACTGTATGACAAACCGAGATTTGTCAGTCTTACAAATCACTGAGATAAGAACTACGACCATGCGTTTCCAATTATACGAGCATCCACTAATTATCAGGTGGCGTTAACACAACACTAAAGTCCAGTCCCGAAGTAATAGCACCTTGGGCACGAGGGCGGAAAGGCGAGCAAATGCGTCGGAGGACGTGGACAGGGCGAAGGCAAGGAAGGCAGCGACGTCACGGGCGGCGAGACGGCGGCGGAGGGCGACGGTCAGGCGGATAGCGCGTGAGATCCGACGGACCTCTTTGCTCAGCGACCCTGCTTCAATCACCGAAGCGATCTCCTTCAGATCTGCAAGCAATGAGACGCGGAGGACCACAAACGTGAGCTGCTGCTGTCTTCGCGACGAAGGCGAGAAAAGGTAGGGTTTAGGCGGACTACGTGAGAGGGCGAGAGGGGATACTCACGTTGCAGGGTGGATTTCGCAGGCGCCGGAGCGTCGTCGGAGCCCGCGGCGGCGGCCGCTAGCTGGGGCAGGGAGCCGTCCATTGCAACGTCTTCCGGCATCGTGGCGCCAGCGACGAGGCCGAGGAGAAGAAGTTTAGAAGAGGGCGGGGAGTGCAGGGCTGTAGCTTTTTTATTATTAGAGTAAAATGCATGAGAGTGGAGAGTGCAGGGCTGTAGCTTTTTTATTGTTAGAGTAAAATGCATGAGAGTGCGTGAAATGTTCATAAACTTTTATTTTAGATTTCCGTTTATAAACTTGTGCATCTGTCATATTTAGATACATAATTTTTTGCAATTATAGAGCATAAACTTTTTAATTGGTATATTGTAGGTTCATACCTATTTATTAATGTGGTCAAAACCGATGTGATTTATTTGATATTCCGTCTTAGTTTCACATAATCTCTTAGGCTTTGTTTGAATACAGTTGAATACTCTCCATTCGGAGTAGATTGAGGGAGGGTAAAGTAAAAAATTAGTTCATTTTTCACTAAATTCCGCTCCAATCCACTCCATTTATTATTACCAAAACAAGTTCAGAGTGGTTTTAACGACATTGTCATCCACTTGAGAATGTTGTGATGATTAGAGGTAACAACATTGTCTATCAGTAGGATCAATTTCATGGGCGGGGTTAGCAATGTTCATAGGTGATTTTTAAGCAAAGCAATCATCAATTATAGAGTTAAATTATACTCTCCCCGTTCTAATATAAATAATGTTTAGGAAAGCTAATTTAGTTCAAGTTGAACTAGATTTTTTTCTAAACGTAATTTATTTTATAATAGAGTGTGTATATATATATATATATATATATATATATGCTCAAAATGGAGAGCAGACAAGGGTACTTGGTATAAAATTCAATTTCGAGCACAGGAAAAACTGTGTTCAGAATTTTGGACAAGCTCAAAAAAGAAGGGCAACCAAGGATACTTGGTATAAATTTCATTTTCTAGCACAGGAAAATTCCCATCCAGAATTCCAGACAATATCTGGTCAGCTATTTTTCAATCTTCAAAGTCATATCTATTAATTTGAACACCCATCCACAAAATCCTAGCTCCGTCGCTGTCTAAGCATCATATGTGTACGCTCATATAAAAAGTATAAGCATTTATTTGCATTGGAGAAGTTTTAGCGGACTGCTATCATGTATTCCTGCTTTCAGTTTCCAACCATTTGTGCAATACCATCACCAGTTCATATATGTTAGATGCCAAAGCATCCTCTCCGGCCGGAATTGGTATCTATATTTCGCTCTGTACACACAAAGTCAAAGTAAAAGCAGCTCAGATCATACAACCCTCCACAGGTTTTGAATGCTAATAGATTTTAGATCAAGTAGCATCATTGTCGAGGTATAGTCTTTATTTGGTAGCACCGGTGTTTTATCAAAAACCAGTGCTTTACGAAGGCTAGTTAAAACATACAAGCTTGAAGATATGGAACACATTTGCTTCAGATTCCTACAAACACATTTGCCTTAGGGATGCCGTCATATAAGAATCTTTGCATTAGAGATGAATACTTCTGGTCACTTTGCCACCAGATAATCTTTAAAATAAGTCACGGGTCCATCCATCTTGAGACATGACTGAAACTTAAACAAAACACTATAAACTGAAGTTACATTTTGAAGAAAGCGTACAGAAGATTGCACATTGCACCGGCAAACAAGATTTTTATAATATAAAAAATGAAAAGAATGCCCTGCTCTAAACCTTTACGAACACAACCCTACAATTAGTTTACGATACCTACTTGAAAGGAAGCATTGTAAAGACGCTACCCTACAAACCTACTCATATCAAAACCAGGCTGCATTCTGACAGAATGTCAGCTTATACAAAGGATGACGTCAACTGAAACAACAGGAATGATACATCTTCATATTTGGAGCAGGCATCTCCATAACTAACAATAAACAGCTTATGCAGCAGCCACAGCAGCATGCATCACGCCGTTTGTGTCGCCACCACGTCCTCTGCCTCTGGCTGGGCCTCTCCCTCGGCCACGACCACGACCTGCCTCCAAATTCCATCAGATTAATGAGGGTATTACTGTGTATACAGAGTAATCCCTCCATTCTTAAATGTTGTTGTTAGGACAACAAATCTAGCTCACAATTAAACTGCACTTACTGTCCTAACAACATCAATTTAAGAACAAAGGAAGTATTAAACAACCAGGGCAGGTTGCCCACCTCGGGTTGGAGCAGGACTCGGAGCCTCATCATAATAGTGTCCATCATGTTGGTAATCAGGCTGGCCACCATATCCACCTCTCCTGCCACGGCCCCTGAAACCACGGCCTCTTCCACGGGTGTAACCATTGCCCATATATGCTGGTGCATGGTCATCCTCCCAACCACCATCAGTATAGTCATTGTGCCCATTTCCTGAAAACTTATTTATGTCAGGAACAATTTCATATCCAACATTGTTTTAACATGAACTGATTTACTAAGCAGCAATCAGCATCACCACGTCCACCTCTTCCCCTTCCCCGGCCTCGTCCACGACCTCCACGACCCCTCCCTCGGCCAGCAGGGAAGTGTGCATCTGCAGTTTCAGTTACAAGGAATCAAGCCATACAACAACAACAAAACCTTTGTTCTAAACACAATGGGGTAGGCTAACAACTAAACTTAGCCATTCTCATGGTTCTAATGGAAATGAATCAAGCCATACAGAACATTTTAAATGTTAGAAAGAAGTAACAAAAGTGAATCTTACCTTCATCATTTTCATAATCAACCAAAGGCTTCACCTCTTCAGCAGGCAAAGGAGATTGATATCTGCACGAAATTAATTCAACATATGATAAATCACATGTATATAGCTAGCTTGTTAATTTAAGTATATTGCTAGTTTGTCAATTTAAGAACTGATATATCAGGCTGCTCAAATCGTATAGAAACACAGGAATAGTAACAGCACTCCCAGAAAAAGGTACAGATATAACAATTAAAATGCTACAAATGAAACACGACACATACCCGACCAAGGACATGTCCAGCTCCTTCTTTGAAAGTGTTATAGTGATCATAGAGACATGTCTTGTTGTCTCAAGACTGCAGAGGGAACAGATAGATTAGCAAGAAAATTACAAAATCTACATGAGGATACAGATATATTCTGAAACAATAGAAGTCACTTACGGAAGCAGGCCTTCCTCCAACGGCTCCCATGTATCTGTAATATCAGTAGATCCAGTTGTGGTATTCTGATGGAGGCCAACAATCCTCCTCTGCACAACGATGTAACAACTAATTAAAATGAAGTCAGTGAAGTCACAAGTAATATGTTGCAAGCACAGCAACCATCTCAATCACCTTGATCAATTCAGCAATCATGACAGTTTTGTTGATAGCCCTCCCCATGGCCTTAAACACAACTTCATCTGAACCTTTGTCCTTCACAGAACAATAAATTATGTTGCAAAATATCAGCCCAGCAAGAAAAAACAATATCTGACCATACAAATGTACTGTGGGACCACACATGTGTGGGAGCCTGGTATGCCCCTTCTACAAATGTACTGTGGGACCCCAACGTTACAGAAAGTGGTCAAGCTATCGTTCTGATAGATAAACCATTCAGCATCTTTCTCAAAGAGGAAAGGAGAAACATAGTAGTCACTAGTACTTGGTACACTAAAAAAAGACAGAAGGCCAGCTATGCACAACTAAAAACCATACAATTGAAGAGAATGGGATCCCAAAGGATACATGTCTTGAACAAATGATCACAATGGAATAACATATACATGATGGTATGGACGTATGGACGCCATTGTCTGCTAGAATACTGACAAAAACAATATGTCAAAATTGTGGCAATAGAAGTGTGCGAGTGATTGGAAACTGTTGACAAGGATGACTAGTAAAGACTAAAGTGTTAAAAACCTCAATTACCGGACACAATCTTCTTTTTTTGCAATTGACACGCCACATGAGAAACAATGCAACACTCTCTTTTTCTTTACCTAAATGGGACTAAAACCGTGTACACAGCATGCAACCGCTGCACAAGGAACAGCTGTGTTTGCCTAAGCGGCCATGTAGCCCAACTTATCGGCCATGAACTCCAATCAGCCAACCATGTATCCCCAAATATTGGATAAACAGAAGTTGGCCACCTGTTTAGCGTTTACCATGTACAAAACACTATTTTTGCACACAAGTCACATGCAAAACACTATGTTTGCTTAAAATTCTTCAGAAGTAGACGGCAACAACATGAAATCAAAACAGACACTATTGGATAACCGTTTCGAGGTTACTGCATTATGGATGGATTTGAATGCCAGTGCGACGACATCAAACAGCAAAGCATGTGTTACTTCGAGCCCTCACAAAACATTTGTTGGCAATCAAGGTGGACTCAGGGTCCTACTACCAAATAAAGCAGTAATGCTCGGCAGTATAGCCCCCTCATAGCTCCACATTGCATTTGCAAAACCGAGTCTTATTGCATGGGTCACCAACTCGTACGACCCAATAACTTGGCTTGCTTTTAATCATTTCGCTAGACGCCCGGTAATCTTTGAGACTTTGACCACGCCGCCAACGTAGTACAGACTCGTGTGAAACATTATGGCGCTAAGAAGAGAATTCAAAAAACAACGGCATTGAGAGCGAGCGCTGTGCGGCGGTACCTGGAGCAAGGCGGTGGCGTAGGTGATGTAGTTGCGCATCCTCCCCTGCGTGGTGATGCGGATCTCGTTCTCCTTGATGGGAGCCTCGTCCCTCTGCTTCTCCACCCTCTGGTACCGGTCCATCCTTGTCTCGCCTCCCGTTGGCTGCACGGGCAACACAATGCCTTAGATCGGAGACGCGTCAGCGGCGTGCTTGTGGGACTGCGCGAGCGCAACAGATATCGATGCAGCGGCAACGGCAGCGCGCGAGGTCGCGGCAGAAGTGGCGGGGGCGCGGTTACCTGCGCGGCGAAGTTTGTCCGGTCGGGTCCGGGCGCGGCGGTTGCTCCTGACGTCGATGCGTGCGGTGGTGAAGTAACCGCCGGATGGGTGGGAGGAGGAGACTTTTATACGGCCGCCCCCGTTCGGGCCGGGAAGCGGAGCGACCCGGTCGGCTGCAGCGCGCGCGCGCCTAGGGTTTTGTGATGCAATTACGGAAGTGGCCCTGCAGGTCGCGGGGTTACGCGGGCACGGGGTCCACTAGGATTCTATATGGACGGGCAGATTTCGGCAGGCGGTGTTGCGATGTACGGCTGGGGTTCGCTCTGGGTGGGTGTGGAGGGAGGAGGTATTCGGGCTACGTGGGCCTGTATTTCGATGGACTTCCACTCGAGTCCAATGTGCTTTACTGTTTGATATTCGGTCCAATAATTTCGCTCAAGAAGATAAAAGCGACTCCGATTCAGGTGACAAGGTTTTAGTCAAATCCAATTTATATTGTCTGAAAGAGAGGTCCAGTATAAATCCGTACAGATTTGAAATGGAGAAAAAAATCAAAACCTAAAATAGCGGACAAAAACAGCAAGAAGTATACCACCAGTATCGTCATTCATTCATTCTATAAGTCAATATACCTGGAAGTTATCTACTACATACAGTAAATCCACCTCCACACAAACCCTGGGTGGAGCGATTTATTATATGAACATGTAAAATTTTCAACAAAAAATGCCTATGACGCTGACTCATCCCGTGTTCTATCCTGTAATTCTACTGCAAACTATAGACACAAGCACAAAGAATGTGGTCCTATATGTAAATCGATACATGGTAATGGAGCTTTAACTAAAAACCTAAATTCTATCATATATTTGGATTTGTTTCAAAAAAAGGCTATGATGTGGAATTGAGATGATCAAATAATCGCGAGGAATAGCAGAGCAGCGGCAATGAGAACATTTGCGCTGAAATGCTCTTGCTGTGAAAGACTTGCGGAAGGTTGCAACACGTTGACCTGGGTCCCATTTGGTGCAGCACCCTTTGCAGCTTCAGGGGTGTAACTGCTCGGTCCTAATGCGGGTCTAGGAGGAACCGCAGATGGATTTGGGTTCATTGGAAGTTTGCTTGAACTGTCCTCACTGTAACCTGGTAACAATCACAATATGTAAGAGAGCATCGTTGTAGTTTTGGGCTTCTGTACACCTGAAGTTCAGAACTGAAACCATCAAGATCAATATGAAGGTGCTTACAATCAAAATTTTTCCAACCCAAGACCATCCTCTCTCGATCAAACACAATCTTCTGTCCAGACATAAAATTCTCTGCGCGAAAAGTGACCAGCTAGAGTAAGGTCACTGGCGTAGGTTATCCTTAATGCAATCTACAAGGGCAAAGTATTCCAAGACAAATATAATGTACTAGTACGTCATAATGTGAGATTAGGGCAGAAAACGCCATTAATGCAGCAGGCATGTTTTCTAGCAGATAAAGGCAGCATCTGAAAGTATCTGGAGGTATGAGGATTTAGCATAAAAAGTATTATATTAATATTATGTAGGTTGTAGGCAAGTCCAGCAATTAACAGTAACATTAAGTGTTCATTTCTACGGTCCATTTAAAGTGAAGTAGCATAGCTACAGAAGTTCAGAGTATTATAAACGATCAAACATATTCAATTGAAACAAAAGGTTTAACTGTTTAGAATGTGGAGAAGCTTACCCCCTATTAAGTTAACGCCATCGCTCTTCATAATAGCCAAACAATATCCGATTGGGTTCTGTTACAGAAAAGAGGGGTAGATGTAAATGTAAGTAGCCAAACTCAGTTACAAATACGAAGACATATAGGGCAGAATGTCAATATTATCTTACAGCTGCTGTGTCTGTTATGGTAATTGTTGGATCGTTGACAGGAAATATGCTCCCACCTTTTGCTGTGAGACTTATGTTGGGAGAATTAACAGATCCCTTGGCACTAGAAAATGCAGTAGCATATCAATCAGGTTTAGATAGACAAGCAGCACTGTGTGAAAAACTGAAAATGTATATGTGCTCCTAGATGAAATTACCTCACAGTGTAGCAATATTCAAATGGTAGGGAAGAGTCAAGTTGGTTTGGCTTATCTTGAACTTGTGAATTGAACTGAAACGAATGAATAAATATAAGAACAGAACCATTGCAAAACACGAGATGCTAAAAGTCGCTTATAAAACAGATATGAATATGATACTTACACTGTTCGTTATTTCAGTGTACATTGGATCGGATAGAGCCGTGAAAGAGGTCCCAGTGTCAACAATAGCACTGAACTTGGTGCTGATCGATTTACTTCCTACCATAGCTCCAGTTATGCTTATGTTGTAAAATGGACTGCAGAAAGACGATGTAGCACCATTAGTTTCGATGACTTAATTATTGTTTCTGAAATATGTGCAGCAGGAACATACTTTTGTTTGTAGATATTTAATGGAGTTTCCTGCTGATCTGAGCTTCCCATGTCCCCAAAGTTGAGTCTACCTTGACCATCTTCTCCAAAGCACATGGAGAAGGAATTGGCAGCAATACCATGACTTGCAAGCAAACTAGGAACTGATTTGCTGTCCATACCAAGCCCAAGCAGACCATTGGGCGCAGCACTGTCTAGGAAAGAGCCTGTCTGAATCTGTCCGCAACTGAAAAATTCACACGAGATTTAGCACACGGAAATAAACATAAGAATGCAGTGTATCATAAAGTACATACCCGAATATTATTGGAACTGTAACAATTTTGGGTTGTGCAGACTCGGTTACCATGTACAACACATCCTCAACTAATACACCAGATGACGACGTGTTATCGGACAAGTATTCAATGCTGTAGGGGCAACTACTACTTGCTGTTTGGCAGGCACTCTGGAGATCACACAAATTGCTGCTGCAAGGAACCTTTCGGCTAGTAGTCGACTTCTGAGGGCTGTACACATCAAACTTCAAATCCTGTTCAAATTTGTCAGTTGCCGAAAGTCAATTAGTTGCAGGATACAAATACCACTAGCCGCAAAACTGAGACGTATAATTTAGTGACAGCTCGACTTTCTGGAACCGAAAGAAGGACGTTTGTTTTTTAGAACAAGGGTGCACGGATCTAGGACCAAAGGATTGGTTTTTCCTTTAAGCCCGACAAGGTTCCAGCTCAAAGCTGTCATGCTTCTGGAAGATTTCTATGACTCACGAGACACGTGCCATGTTTCATGCTTCCATAACTTTAGTCTTCTGTCTTCTCAGAATATGGTCGCACCAATATCATGCAGTAATTTCAGAAGAAATTCTTATATAGGTTGTTCGGGACAATAACTAATTTCAACTTCTGTTCATCTTTTGGAAAAAAAAAAGCAATCCGTTATCCCATCTGTAACCACCAAGCTACTATCCTAGTTCCCTAAGACAGCATCTAGTAGAACGACTATCCGAGTCATCTCTAAACATAAAAAACAGTATAAGCCATGAAGAAGAGGACGGAGAAGCCATACTCCGTAGCTGGGAGAGGTGAGGGGGGCGCACTCGACGCAGTCGCAGGGCACCCAGAAGAGGTCGCTGCCGGTGTCGAGCGCCACCAGGAACGTCACGTTCGGCGTCCCCAGCGCCACCACCGCGTAATGCAAGCTGCACAACCAACACCAACCACCGCCCGCTTTAGCGCAAAAGCGAAAGATGGAGAACAGCTAAAACAGCAACACCGCGATGATTCGATCCCGCTCCCCCCGAATCGAAGCGAAGTCACTGGGAAGAAGATGGCATGCGGCAAAGCGAGACTCACAATCCGAAGTTGTTGAGCCGGTAGGTCTCGTTGCCGTCGGCGAAGGCCACCTCCCCTCCCGCCCCGGCGGCGAGCGACCGGCGGCGGAGGTCGTGCCCGGCCAGTGCCGCGTAGTACTCCGCCGTCCCGGATGCCGGCGCGTGGTGCCCCGTCCGCGCCCGCACCGCCGCCGAGTACCGGTGGTGGACGTCCAGGCTCAGCGCCTCCGCCGCCGCTGCCGCCACGGCGGCCACGAGCAGCGCCCGCGCCACCGCCGCCATAGTCCACAGCATGGAAAAAGGAAAGCAGACGAAAGAAAAAAAATGGCAGCTTTGCAGCTCGAAACCTGGAAAGGCGCCGGCCGCTATTTAGCCGGGGGAGGAGAGGGAGGGGGGGACGGAACGGAAGTATTCAATGTGTGTGTACCTGCCGCTGCGGGTGCGAGGTGGACGGCGCGGCGGTGGGGACGTGGCCGCTGGGTTTCCGCGGGAAGGGCCGTAGCAGGGCCCGCCGGCAGAGACGGAACGAAGCGGGGACGTCACACGTCAGTGCGCTGAACGTTTGGCTTTGGACTGCTGCCGTGCCGCGGTGGCCGGTGTGGTCCGGCGCGCTTTTCCCCAGCGATTTCGATTTTTTTCCCGTTGCGTTTTCAAAAGCTCTGGGGGACTGATGGCCGGGTAGAAACGTTGCCGCCGGTTCGAAGAAAACGGGGCCTCGTTCGGGTCACCGGCGACGGCTCAGGCGGCGAGCCAGAACCCGGCGCGTGTACCATCCGATCAGGAGCGGATTTTCGGTGCGTCGTTTTCGTGGCTATTACAGCCGAGACCGGAATGCAGACCGAGGGTGGCCACCGTAAAACCCGACGGCTGAACAAATGGATGGGGTGGGCGATGTGATCAGGTCCAGGTAGGGTGATGGACAATGGATTGCCCAGCTCCAGTCCGTCCCTGTCAAGAATTCAGATATTTCTGTTCCCTGGTTTGTTCTTGTTTGGAAAGATTCTAAGCACGCTGGATTATTTGGACTGGTCTTCACCCGCAGATTCCTCGAGTCATCGTAGCCGTCGTCTGCCGCCTGCGTTTGACGCGAGAAACGCACGGTGCTCGCGGACGCGGTGTTGGCCGGCCGTGCTCCGCTCGGCTCGGCACGCTTGGTGCTCGCGTGATCATCGAGTTTCAACGCGGCGGCAAAGCGTGTGTTTGACTGGGAAGGCAGGCGCGCCACGCGCGGCTTCCTGTGTTTATTTCCTCGTGTTAGACTTTCGTATCGTTCCAGAAGAAAAAGAAAGGGGAGACCAGGACCCAGGAAACGACGCGCACTCGACTGAATCAGGTTCACCGAACTTGGGTTTCAGTCATCAGATAGTCGCGTCGTTTCCTGGCGACTTGCAATTTCTTCAGCTCACGGCCAGGAAAAACCAAACATTGGCTGGAATTCCGGAACCGATGGCAACTCAGGCGGGCATTGCCCCGGCAGTGACACGTTCTGTAACATTCACAGGAAAAATGCTAGGCCATATGCATAGCCAGAGCCTATAAACTTTATGTGTTTCCCATCGTTACTATGAGCCGGCAACACTGCCGGAGCAAAGTTTTTGTAGGAAGCATGGCAGATGACATGAACGTCGCCGTCTTATCCATCTAAATAACAACCACGCCTCTTTTTTTATCGGATGGCCAGACCTGATACACAAGGCATATAATATTTTCATAATAATTGATGTTGTCTAGTTTAAATTTGAACTATTCAATGTCAATTATTATCATACGGAAGTAATTAACGTTGTTAATATCAAATATTATGAAACGGAGGAAGTAGTATGCAAGGAACCTGCAAAAAATAGACGTTACATTTGAACGACGAACCGGTAGCTGCAGGGTACTCTCGGGTGTGAACCGTGATGCGTACAACAAGAGTGAAGCGACGGGATTTTGTTCTGGGGACGAGCCGTCTGATAGGCGATCACGCACCGGCAATGGCTGCCTGCCTGCCCGCGCTGCAGGTGCGCGACGTCGACACGACACGTAAACCATGTCAACGGCGACGACGGCGGCGGCGGGCAAAAGAAAATCAAGGGAAGCTGCTGGTTGCATTATTAGGTGACGATGCATAGGAATCCGGATCCACCATCATCCATGTCGCAGCAAGGGCCCTAGTCCGGCCGTAGACCCTACCCCCACGCCTGATACGCGTGGCGTCAGACGCCACTGCGCCACGCACATGTCGGCAGGCTGACGCGGCCGACCGGCAGCCATCCAGGCGTCGCGAATCGTAACAGGTGTCGGGGAAAAGCCTTGTGGTCTTTGCGAGGGTGATGGGTACCGGAACCATCCATTCAGTTGTACTTACCTATAATCAAAAGGATTCCGTGCTCCCGCACGTAAGGTCGTAGTCCATCCTGTGTATAAAAATTGTCGTTCTACATATAAGTTATAAGTACACAAAAAATTAACGTTGAAGTAGAACCAAATAGTTTGTCTCGTGAAAAAACGTAATAAACACGTGGTAATGTGTGTGACTAGGAATTGAACTTGTATGAGAGGCATAGAAACTAGTGAAGTAGATCAGTCAAACTATTAAAAAGACTACGATAGTAATGAAAAGAAAGTTTATTTAATACTTCCTTGATATACGAGAAATGTCTAAAACACAATTTTTTATCTACTGGAGTAAGTAATTATCAAAGGACGGTTGGAATGGTACAGAGTCTAGTCACGGCGTCTGCCGTATAATGAGGGGACCAGCAGAGCAGGCTGCCGTCGACTGCTATCGAGTACCAGTACGTGTGGCTCGGACGCTGTTTCGGCCGCCTTCGCTTTTGCGCGGCCAGAAAAATACAAAGTCAAACGAAGAAGAACGGAAAAAAACGCGGCCAGAAGATGACCAGATGGATCATCCACCTGACACATGCCGGTGTGGCCTGTATGCAAGCACCGGGCACATGGGTGCCGTAGAGAGCGGCCGGAGAACAAGCGATCGGACCGAAGGGGGAACACCGACACGACGAACGGCCGCGCTGGCACTGCTTACTGTACTGGCAGGCGAAACGGAGCCAGCCACACACACGCAACGCAACAGACCGATCACGCTGTCCCGGCACGATTTGCTGACCGATCGAACCAGACCGTAGCGAGCTCACCTGCCCAGGCGGACAAGTACATCGAGCAGAGGGCGCAGGGGGCCGAGCACGGTGGACGGCGATCCTCTACCGAACCAACAGCGCCCCCCCCCCCCCCCCCCCCCCCGACGCCCAGTAATCTTGACGCTTGCCTGCAGCAAGTCAGCAATGGACATTCATTCAAGCCCGTGTGTCAGCACACAATGAGCTGATGGCAACCCGCATCGTTTCATCGGTCATTTACTCACGACATTCTCAATTCTTCAGCTATTTTGTTCAGGATGCTACGACGAATTAGGTTCGAGTTCCGTCACTGCAGGGTAGTAACATCTTTTGGATACACAGTCGATGCATTCCATCGATTATGCGGTTTCAGATATCCCTTTAGCAAATGACATGTTTGAGTATGAATTTTGTTCTGTATCATCCAATTCACTGTACATGGTTATGGCTTTTCAAAAGAAAAAAACTGACATGATGGGAACTTGATCGTGAATCATAAGTTCATGAGTTATCAGGAGTCGAATCCAAAGTATTCCTATGTCAGGCATAAATGCATAATAACCAAGTACGAAAAGGCCTAAAAACAAATCATTTTTATGACCGTTGCCCGCAACCAAATCATTCCATTTTCATTTTTATAGCATTACGTCTTCATGTCAGTAAAAGTCACATCGACCAAATCAGAACGATATCCTAGCAGGGCACGCAATCCTTTGTCAAGAAAATCCGACTCTAACGTACGCGAACAGATGAGAAAGCGATTCGCAAATAATGTATGCAACGTAGTATAAGAAGCGACTATGGTACCTAGAACTATGTACGGAACCGTGTGTTGCCGAAATTAACACAACCCTCGCCAGGGTTAGTAGTTACAGTCACTGGTTTGATAACCAATCGGCAGTCTATATGCGTACTATGCACATTAACAAGATTCCGAGATGCTAACCAAGAACAATCATTGGTTTTATTCACATCTTCAAATCTAGTCAACAAACGAATCCATTCAAAGATCCCCTCTGGCTCCTACACGATGGGCGTAAATTAGGAAGCAATTGAATGGCAGCCATCCTTTTCGCATCCGTTATTAATTAGTGCAGCTATGAACCTGTCCTTTTCGCGTCCGTCGTTTCAATTCGGGCCCAACTAGTTGGCTCGGATCCAGCTAGGAAGGCCCAAGGTAACTACTACTACGAGCTTATCTGGCTTCTTGAATGGGCCGTATCGGGAATTAACAGAACACTCGAGCCGATTCTAGGTTTGGAACCTCTTTTTTAACGGGGTGAGACAAACGAGAACTGTAGCGTCCGCGGCAGCGGCAGCGCCACCTGCACTGCACCCGACCAGACCCGACACGACGCGACGGATCGTCGGATCGATAGAGGATAGAGCGCACTGCCGTTGCGCCGCCCGGGTGAGTGGCGCGCGCTGACTAGTGGTGGTGGCGTTGCATCAACACGAAGGGGCCAGGAGGCAAGCAGAGCACCGGCCGCGCGAAGGACGCACGGTGCCGTGCGGCAGGCAGGCAGGCAGGAATTCCGAACCCGGTTGCAGCGATGTCCACCCGTGGCGACAGCCAGCGGTGACAGACTGACACGTCCTCGTGGTACGCTCTGCCCGCGTCGCGCACGCACCACACACTGGCTGGCAGGCATACGTAGGCGCAGGTGTAGGCGCCTGGGCCATGGCGCCGCATGCTACGAGTACTACCAGTGACAGTAGGCATACGTATAGAGGCCTATCCCTACTCTAGCTTGTGCGTCGTGACGGGTTGGGAGTAGTAAAGAAATCTAGAGAAAAGTTGAAATGGCGACGGTGCCCCAGCACCAGCACCAGGCCACCAGCAGGCGGTGCGGCTCGAAACTTCGGTTTCCTCGCGAACTAGCAGCCTTTGCGGTGCCGCATCCCACTCCCGCTGCCGGTGCTCGACTGCTCGTCCTTCTTCATCCTCATTCCTCAGCCCATTCTACCACCTGCATTTTTTACCCACTCACCGTTACCCATCGCCATAGCTCGCGACGACGAGGGAGGAAGGGAGGGAGCAGGAAGCAGACTGCCCAGTCTGTGGAGAGTTACAGTATTAAAGGTCTGGTCTCCGGTCCGTGGTACGCGCTTCGGTCCTGCGCCAAGTAAATAACGAATCAACGGGTCAGAGATCTGCTCACGAACCAAGCGGAGGGCAGGCAAAGCAGACAGACCATGGCGTCCACGCTACACGAGGTAGGGGGTACTCGTGCACACCGGCACAGGTACGTACACTCGAGATCGATCGTACTCCTCTTGTTGTGTGTGCTGTGCTACCGTCTCAGAAAATGCAAAAAGCTCACTCATCGCGCTGTCACTTATCCATGCAGACAAAATCGCGCCTTTTTCTTTTGTGCTACTTGTGCACACTCGACGCGACTCTCGCCTCAGAGGCCTGGGAACACGACCGGGAGCGGAGCCCGTGAGGTCACGCGCACAGGGCCACAGGCTAATAAGGTCAAAGCTTAGCTTTACCATGTCGTATACATGTCACGACCTCCCCTGCAGCTGCAGAATCCCAACTGACCGACGCATGGCATGAAGATCGAGTGCACTGCTGCCTGTCGCATGCATGCATATGCATAGCGGGCTTTCTCGCGCCCAATCGGGGTGACGGGAGCCGTGTTTCCCTCTCTGTACTTCCGCCATGTGCGGAAACGGGTTGGACGTGGACGACCATCTGCTCGTCGTCGTGTGGCACCGGGAAATCAACGATCGTGTCGTGTCGGATGGACGGGGCGCACGTTGGGGTGGGGGGTAACAGTCACATGCTCGTTTGGTCCAATCAAGTTCTCTGCTCTGGCATTCGGTGGGTGGTGATACGCTGCTTGCTACGTGGTACTGCCGCTTGTGGTGCCTGCTTGGCTGCAACCATATACGGTAATTAGTTGCACTGCTTCGAATCATCATTGCTTGCATGGGACTAGCCACAGTTGTGGATGCAGTCAGAGCTTTATTAAGAAAAAGACGAGTGAACCTCTCTGTTTGTTGTGCGTCGTCACGTGATCAGTACAGGACATTTCACTCCTGGTCCTTGATAATTGTTTTTTTCCCATCGTCATCATCGTTCGCAAGTAAAAGAAAGTTAATCAAAACATGTTTTCAAACCTAGGATCCTAAAACACAAAATAATAGAAATGGCACATGTTTGACCTTCCACATCCTCTTGAAATCCAATTCAATGTCATGAATTCCCCACGCAAGTGTTTGGATACTTCACAAGAAAAAGAACAAATCTTATTCTATAGCTCTCAGACGAAGCTTTTAAGAAACTTTCGACATCTTTGACCGAGCCCCAAATCCGCTTTTAATGAGTAGTATAAAAACATAACTTTGGCTTCTCTTTTCTATGTACTAATTTATAAGAGATATCGTTCTCTCTGTACTAATTTATAGCAGTATAAAGCCCATATCCTCTGCCCCCACATAACCAAATCGCCCAAAAGATTCCTCTGCCATCGCCATCAGAATTTAGGACTTCCTTCCCCCTTCCCTCCCCAACTTTTTCCCCACAACCCACATCGAACAGAACTTCACTCCTCTCGACCACCACCGCGGCACCACCTGACCTCCTCCTCTCCTTTACCCCTGTCTCTCAGTCACGGTCTCACACTGCCCAGTGCTTTGACTTTGACTACCCACGCCTCTTCTTCCTCTTGCTCCTCTCTAACCCTGCTCTAAACCTTGGCCAGGTAGCGCAGCCTTTAATGGGGAACTGCGCCGCCTCCCGCCTCGCCGGCGGTGGCGGCGGCGCCGGCGCCGACGGAGGGGACCCCGTCGGGGTGTGCCGCGACCGGAAGCGCCTCATTAAGGCGGCAACCGAGCGCCGGTTTGCGCTGGCCGCCGCGCACGCGTCCTATGCGGCTGCACTCCGCTCCGTCGCCGACGCGCTCGACGTCTTCGTCGCGCGCCACACCGCGCCGGCACCGATCCTCATTACGCTCCCCACCCCGGCAAGCTCGCCCCCTGGTTCCCCCAAGCCGGAGCAGACGCAGACGCAGCCGCTCCCCTCGCCCGCCACGCCGCCGCCACCGCCGGCGCAGGAGGCGCCGGTGTCCGGTGCCTCCACGGAGGATGGGGAAAGCGTCGTGCAGACGCCGGAGATGATGTGCCCTTATTACTACGCGCCACCGGTGACGCCGCCGCCGCCTCCCCCTGCGGCGTTTGCCGTCGGCGGGTGGGATTTCTTTAACCCGTTCTACGGAACGGAGGAGGTGACCGCAGCCATTAGCGACGAGGAGATGCGTGCCCTCAGGGAGCGCGAGGGCATACCCGACCTGGAGGAGTCGGAGGAGGAAGAGGCGGGGGCGAAGGAGCCAGAGGCCGAGGTCCCGAAACCAGAAGCCTCGCTTGGAGTAGTCAAGCAGGAAGAGCCCAAAAATGTGGGCGAGACAGCGGGGAATAATGGCAGCCTGGAGGTGGCCGTGGCGCAGCCAGGACGGGAGCTGCTCGCCGCGCTCAAAGAGGTGGAGGAGCTCTTCGGGCGCGCCGCCGAGGCTGCTAAGGAAGTTTCTAGCATGCTCGAGGCAGCCACACGCGTCCCTGAGCTGAAAGGTCTAGCCTTTACTCCCTCCATTGGTTTTCCTTCCCGCGATTTCTGTTTCTCGTTGCAATTTGTTCGATCTGTGCTCCAGATGTAGTGTGGCGGTGTTCAGAATCCTTTTGGTGTTTGTGGCAATCGTAAGATTTGGGTTTAAAGCAGGAAGTTGTCCAGTCATTTGGACAAATCTTTTATCCAAGAAAGCCCCTTTGTATATGTTTTGCATTGATACCTTTTTATACTCTGATTGGTATGAATGGACATTACTGTTCTTATTTTAGGACCGCCTGTGCTTCTGGAGATAGCTGAACATATGTCTTTAAACAGTGCCTTTAAATATTCCTGGCTGATGGAATAGTCGCATATTGTCAATTTGTTATCATCTTTTCTACTATGCAGTCATTTCGTGGTCCTTTTTGCGTACTGATGGAGCTCTTTTGATGCCCCTATTCGTGCGCTCAATTGCAAAAGCTATTCTTTTGGGCGACAAAAGGCTAAAGGCTTCTGCCTGATGACGAAATCATGAATCTGTACTGTTGAGTCAAGATAGAACAATATAACAACTTTCTGATTTGTTTGGTAGCCACTAGCCAGCAATACACGGACTAGCTGTAGTCATCATTTCGTCGTATATTATCTATGGCTTTGATTTACCATGTTAACAATTTCCATCCTAGTGCAGAAAATTCATCAAGAATAATCCATGCCATCACATGGCATCGGTCTCCATCATCTGTATCCTCATCCTACAGGAGCGAACTAGGTGCAAGTTCCAACAGTTTATCATGGACTGACAAAAGCGAAACTAAGAGTGATATATTTGAAGACTACGGTGTTATGAAATCTGGAAGTCACTCACAAACTTTAGGGAGACTGTATGCTTGGGAGAAGAAACTTTATGAAGAAGTTAAGGTGGGTTTGGTTGCTTCTTTCTCAATCTCCACAAGGTTTTGATGCTTGCATCTATTGAAATCATTCAGTATTTAGTCTGTTGCATATATGTTATAGTAGTGCTATTTTTCTGAAAGAGAAGCAACTGAAAACGGTGTAGTTTGTTGGAATTGACTAGTTACAAACTCTCGTGACAGGCTTAGCTACTGATTATTATAGGCGGCGCCACCTTGTCATCATGTGGGTTTAGCCAACAAAATAATATTTTAGGCATAATGCCATCTATTGTTGTGTGATCTTCCGTTGTATAAATTCATAGCAGTTTGATCATTCTGATATCAAAGTGATATGCTATATTTTCCCCTTATTGGCCAATCTGCACTGCATCTTGTCCCCATGAATTGCATTTCTTGTCTGACCACGGAGTATTCTTCTAGGCCTCACAAGCTAATATATTGTCAGTTGTTTATGTGCATCTATGTTGAAATGATTTTTTTTTCAATCTTGTGCAGGCTGTAGATCAAATCCGACAGACATATGAGAAGAAATGTGTTCAGTTGAGGAACCAAGAAGCCAAAGGATCAGAGCTACGATGTGCTGAAAAAACTAGGACAACTGTCAGGGACTTGTATACAAGAATTTGGGTTTCTCTACGATCTGCTGAATCAATATCTGATAGAATACAAAAATTAAGAGATGAGGAACTGCAACCACAACTTGTTGAGCTGTTGCAGGGGTAAGCTGATATTCCATTCATGTTGGATTCAGTAGTTTTTATTTCAGTCAATACTGATGCATTTGCTGCTCCTTTGCAGCTTAACAAAATCTTGGAAAATAATGGCGGACTCCCATGAAACTCAGAGACAGATAATGTTTGAAGTAAATTCATTCACCTGTCCTGCCTATGGTAAATTCTGTAATGATGCCCAGCGTCATGCAACTCTAAAGTTGGAGGTTGAACTGAGGAATTGGAGATCCTGCTTCATGTGCTATATCAATGCTCAGAAAGCATATATTGAAGCGCTTGATGGCTGGTTGTCAAAGTTTATTCTGACTGATACCATCCGGTACACCCGAGGGATCTCATCAACTGCGCCTGATAAAGCTGGCGCACCAACTCTAGTTTTGATTTGCCATTACTGGTACACTACCCTGTTGAGGTTTCCACACAAACGGGTGTCTTTCACCATGAGAAATTTCCTCAGAAGTGTGAGAGTGCTATGGCTGAAGCAAGGAGAAGAGCAACAGCAGAAAAGAAAGGTGGACGGCCTTGCAAAAGAGATGGATAAAAAGCTCACTGCTTACAAGAGAGCAGAGAACAAGGTCATTGAGACCAAGCTTCCGGACTACAAACCTGAGCTAGATGTCAAGCAGCGCATGGAGAACCTGTCAGAGAAGAAGGAGCTGCTCAACACACTAAGGAAGAGGGTCGAGGCAGAGAAGTCGAAGCATCACGCCTGCATGCGGGACACGCACGACGTCACCCTCAACGGGTTCAAGATCGGCCTTGCCAGTATATTCGAATCGCTGACAGAGTTCTCGAAGGATTCAGTCAAACTTTACGAAGACCTTCTAACTCAAGCTGGCGCCAAAGATTCAGAGAAGGCTACCGAAAAACAGCCAGTTGTTGAGGGGCCACGTTCACAAATTGCGGTGGATGCCACATGAATGACAGTGTGCTCCACCTTAGGACCTAGCTAGTTCCGTTGCCCCAGTGTTTGGGCCCCTAGAATCTTTTGTCTGATTTTAGTTTGTAGGGCACCATGTTGCTTGTGGGTGGTAGGGTCATTCTTGTGGGCAACTACCTGCTTGTAATTATTCTTTTAGCTTTGATATTCAGGAAGGATTCGCTCTATTGCTCCTGTTGCTGGTTTCTTGTCGTACCGTTTACCCTACCTACCAGGTAGTCCGTCTGAATGGCTTGGTAATGGGCTTAATAAATGGAAGCACTGGGCTGGTTTACTCCATATATATTATATTAACTGAAAAATCAAGGTTAGGTACAAGATGTCCATATGAACACCTAACAATCCACAGCAGATGCAGTCTGCTGTGTTTCAGAAAGATGGTGTGATGTTTAGTTCTACTGTATTGCGCAGGAACGGGTTGGTTGTCAGCTCAACTCCTATGGATGTCTTGAAATGACAGCGCGCCGGCACATGGGGCAGGATGCGTGCCGTAGCAGCCAGCCGTCGATGCACGGCAGGTGGAAGGTGTGGCGGCACACCGGCAGGCTCCTCGCGGCCTCGCCGGCTTCAAACTCCTGCGGAATCAACCACTCAGAACTCAGAAGAGGCTCTCTAACCCCGACAAAAACTACGGAAACAAACTGCATTCTATACTTGTTAGGTTCGCGGAGCAGTCACCTGGAGGCAAACCGAGCAGGCGACGTGCTCGCCGCCGGCATCCACGTAGCCGCTCTCGGCGAACCTCACCACCGGGAGCGCGTCGATGGACGCCCTCGGCATGCCACTGGTGCCGCCGGTCTCGAAGATGTCGGCGCTGTCACCTTGCCCGACCGGCGACTCCACCGCGCTCATCTGCAGGAGCGCAAGTTACGTGTCACGGAAGGGAGAGTTCCGGTACAGGATGAGGTGAACACGAGTGGGAATGGATGAGCACTGATTAGCGAGAAACACACGTGGGGGCAGCGAGGTACAGGTACAGCACGTACCTGGCTCTCGACCGCGCTGAGGACGGCGGGGTCCACCTTCTCGCGCACGAGGCGGCCAGTCAGCAGGCTCCAGATAACGCTGAGCTGAAGAGAGAACAGAACGAACAAAGAACCAGAACAAGTCAGTCACGTCAAGCGAATGAACGAGCTCTGGCTGGAGACCCGGCGAAAAAATCGACTTTGGAATTTGGATCGATGGTGCAAAAGTAGAGACCACGTAGACGACAGTCCATAAGGCCGGTTGATCGTCGGAGCGCCATATCGCGAGGGAGGAGTCGACGACCTCCATGGACACGAGCGCGCCGGTGATGCCGCCGACACCCGTCCCGCGCACCACGCCGGTCTCCGTCGCCAGCCCGATCAGCCCGCCGGTGACCGCGCCGAGGAGGGTCCCCACTGCCACCACGACGATGAACCGAACCGAACCAATTCAATCGATCAAAAATTCACATACGAAATGCCGCGGTGAAAGGAAGAGCCGTGCGAGCTCGGTTCCGGCGAGAGCGAGACGACCGGCTAACCTGCGGCGAAGACGCAGGTGACGAGGCCGCGAGCGAGGCCCTCGGCTGCCCGGGCGGCCAGGGAGCCGACGCCGCGGGCCGCGTGGTGCGCCGCGGAGGAGACGGTGCCGGGAGTAGCAGGCCGCGGGGAGCCGTTGCGCGCCGTGTCCATGCCAGCTGCGAGGAGCCTTCCGGGGACCGGAGACGAAATCGGTGCGGCAAGAATTTGAAGGACGCGGAGGAGGAAGCGTGGGGTTCGTCCACCGATGCCGGATTCTATAACGGAGGCAGGTCGCAGAGTTAGGTGGGAAAAAAATCTACGACGTGGCTGTCGACGCGGACATGGGCGTGTGCATGTTTGACTGACGGAGGGCAGGCGTGCGCGCAGACGCCAGGTCGGCTGAAGCTTCACTTCACCTGAAACCAGGGGATCCTTGACTTTTGAGGGGCGCCAGCCGCGGAAATTTGTGCGCCGCGATGTCCAATCCCCGTGGGCTACTACCGGTGAGCGGTAACGAAACAGAGTCGTCACCCGGAAGACAGACGTGCGTGGCCGACGAAACGGGCGAGGTTGTTGATCCAGTCCACCGGAACCCGGACTTGGACATGAAGTTATCGGGTGGGGATGGGCATGCGATACGAGTCATGCCGGACATGGACGGCAAGTCGTTTTCGGTGGCCGGGGGCGAGATTTTCGTCCTGCTGGCTCGGCGGTGATATGTCTACGACGACGCCCGCGTTGTGGCGACGCTGTCGCTGTCGCGCCGGTCAACTCACCTCTTCCGTCGGGCGCTCGCGGCTGGCCGGTGAGACGATCAGTGATCGCCAGGGGGTCGGGAGACCTACGGCGGGGGCCGCGTCGTTTTCCTCGCGCCAAGCCGCCGTTCCGCCGTCCGTCGTGGCTGCGGCGTCGTGGTACGTTGTGGGCCGCGTGGTGGCGAGTCGCCGGAGCGCTGGGCTTTTACTGGCCACCAGTTAGATACCTGGGCTTCGCAGGCCTCGCACGTCGGGATCTGGACTGGCAAAACTTCGTCGGATAGGAAATAGGCCCATCTTTTGTTGTGTTCCATTTCTTCTCTTTTTCTCTGCCAACGAGACAGCGGGACTAATGTCGTGTTTGGTAGGATGCGCGAGGCCCAGCCAGGCTCGCCAGATGCAGCGAGACCCGACCAGGGATTAGTTGTCTGCATCGGGAGTCCAGTCAGTCACGTTGAAAGCGGGACAGGCTGTGGCGGCCCGCCCCACCGCCGCACAAGCCCGCAACATTGACACGGGACTTGCGGCAAACCCGTCTGGCTTAGCTTGCGGCGCCGCTAGCCCGCCAGTCCGTATTTTTATTCGGCTGCTCGCCCACGCAGCTACGCTCACCGCCCTTTACACACCAAACAAATTGGGGGAAGCAAGAGGAGGCTCGGAGTCGGAGGAAGAAGACCCACTTTGCACAACAAACAAAACAAGAAGACCCACTTTGCTAAGTAGTTTTAACATCTAACATCTACATTATTATTTGAACTCTTAGTTTCAGTAAGTCTATCTGTATGTTCAAAGAAACCAAAAACAGAAAGAAGTTTCCTTGCAAAATATCAGATTGTCCATAATATAACAATTACCAACTATATATATACAACAATTACGAGGCCTAAGTTGCTCATGCTACTTAGGGAGATTGGCTTTGTCAAGAAGCCAAATCACAAATATAGAGTTGGCAAATAAAGCATTTAATCTGAACCAGGTTGACCGCAGTACACGAATACATTTGCAATAGGAGATGTATCAACCAACCACTATCCAGTCACATCACCCCTGCGAATTCTATCTCTCATAACTCTTCTATTTTCCGTACCACAAACTACAAAGGCAGGCAAGAGTCCCAGTGACTAAGAACCAGGAAACAAGCGGCCAAGAGAGACAATTGATGCGAAACTAGGCGTCAGATCTCTATAACTAGTCAGTCGATTTCAGAATTGGCGAACGACTCCAATGGGCAAAGACAGTACTAATCAAGAATGGCAAATCAACAAAAATCCGCACCGCAAACGTCCAGGCAACGCAACAAGGAATGCCAATGTCAGCGAACTAAAACTATGACCGAGCCATTCAAGGGCGATTAAGCATTACTAACAGATTGAGAACTTCTTGAAATGATGGTAGATGGAAACCCTGATACGAATTAAGAAAAGATTCAATGCAAGCGGATTCTTTCACTCCCTCGCAAAAATTTGATCCACCTGACAAACGCTCTATAAGTGCCAAATTTTGAATCCCACCACGGCGGCAGCAAGAAACCCCATTCGAACCAAGAACAAAATAAGAAGCCGTCCCGATTTCAAGAAAACCACCCCAACACCCAAGAATCGCCGGATCAGAAAGACAAGAACCACTCACTCCTGGGAGGCAGAGCCGAGGGCACCAGATGCACGACATCGCCTGCGGCGGATGCGACGGTGTAGTTGTTGCGGCAGCCCAGGCAGGAGGGCCGCGCGACGAGCAGCGACGGACGACGGTTGCCAAGGAAGGGGTAGAAGTGGAAGAGCAGCGTCCAGACCAGGACGATGAACGTGACCCGCGCAGCCAAGCGGAGAAGCCCGAGTCCGCCTATGCGGCGTTGGATCGCCGCCGCCGGAGACACTCTCTGTTTGGCGATGACAGGGCCAGATCTAGGCGACGGCACTCGCTCGCCATGACGTCGCTCTTCTGGGTTGGTGCGGTGGCCGGCGGCCGGCGGGCTATCCGGGTGGTGGTCTGGTTCGGCAGCGTCGGCAGCTGCTCTCACTCGGTCGCCATCGGAGATCGCCAGCTCAAGGCCGTCTCCGGCGGCTACGAGCTCGCCGTGCCGAGGGCGGAACGAGCCCACCGTCTATTCGACTTCGGACGGCGCAAGATGGCGGAGCGCTGGAGCATGCTCCGTAAAACCGCCGCCCCGGGCACCTTCAGCTTGCCGGAGGAGAAGTCGGGATTCTATAACTTCACCAAGGAAACGGCGGTGACTAACCCTGGTACCCGACTCGTTCTTGCGGTTGTGGCGCCGGCGGACAATGCGGGTCGCACTAGCTGCGCCGCTTCCCTATTGCGGGCTGGATAAAAATTGTTTATTGGGCCACGGCGCGGGCCAGCCCAGCGGGCCGCAGCCCGTGCCACTTTCATGCCTACCAGTCAGTCAGGCACGCCGCATACAGAAGCGACTAGGGATGGCAACGGGTGCCCATTACCCGTTTACCCGCGGATATCCGACCCGATGGGTACGGATTCGGGTATAAGTTCAGGTCCACGGGTACAGGTTCGGGTAACGGGTTGAATCCAACGGATATTTCTTATCGGGTAAAAAAAATCCATACCTATATCCGTATACCCGAACCCGTTCTGACATATGGGCCAATACACCATTATATAATAGTTCTAGCTTCTAAGGTTTGGTTTTCTTTTCTTTCCAACTACCTTGCTCGGCTGCTCGGTGTTAAACTCTTCCATAAATCTATATGCAATGTATTTTTTTTATTAAAGGTTTTCGGGTAACGGATATACCCGCGGATAAAAAATATCCGCGGGTAACGGATACGGATAATGTTTTATACCCGCTGCGGGTAACGGGTACGGGTTCGGGTACGGATTTTATCCAGCGGGTACGGGTAACCCAAAGTGATATCCGCGGGTTTTTTACCCGTTGCCATCCCTAGAAGCGACCAGGGAGCCATGCTGAGAAACACGATAAAATCACTCTTTGCATAACTTAAACTTGTTAAAAACAGCTTTGTTTAAGAAGTGATGAATAGCAGATTAACCTTATATCCTGTTATTGGTTCATTTTGATAAAAAGGTGAACTATAATCGGTTAGAGAAACTAACTGTTTGTCACATTCCGTATTTATTTTAAAAATTGTGTCAAACAGAAGTAAGATCCGTTTCCGCCGCGTGCGTTGTTAGACAGCTCACACTCGTGGACATCTATATCGGATCTCTAAAGAAATATTCTTAGCCTTTTATAGTTGACTCTAAAAGATTCTTACCTTTACAGTTTATTTATGCGCACTCGTTCACCTCTAAATCAGACCTCTATATGAACTATCACCTATTTTATATTAGATAATACAACTATATAATATTTTCAAATAATTCATACAATTTTTTATATTAATAATATTATAATTACAACTTATAAATATCATAAAAATTATTTTTCGCCCCTTTTTCCTCTCTTTTCTTCTTATTTTTCTTTTCCCTCTCTTCTTCTTTTTTTCCCTTTTTCTCCCTTTCCCTCTCTTCTTTTTTTCCTTTTCTTTTTCCCCTTTTCCTTTTTTTTCCTTTCTTCCTCCTCTCTTTCTTTCTCTCTCTTCTTCCTCAGCTATACCGGCGCTACAGAGAATCTGCTCATCTAGCTGGACGCTGGTCCGGCCTCTTAACGGGCTCCCAGTGCGATCAGCCTTAGGATTAACATATGGTTAACATGATTTAAGTAATGATGTTGTGTAATCCGTACATGTAGTAGAGGATCTTTTGTCCCCGGTTCAGATGGCGCACACGCAGCAACAGCGGCGGTCAGCGTCTGTATTCGGCGTAAAAATCCGTCACCCTGAACATGTCAGCCGCAGGCGAGGACAAGCGACCCGCCTGACAGCCGCTGGGCTGCCGGATTCGCCGCACCGCCATGGAGACGAGAGCCAATGAAGCATCGACCGCGCCGCCCGCCGAGCCGAAACGCCAAGACTGGGGCTGCCGGGGGTCAAAACTGTCACCTACGTACTTACCCGCGCCACGTGACACGGACCTCAGCGTCGCGTCGCGTCGCGTCCAAAACGCCTGCCCCCGCTACGGTTCACGCGCTCCGCTGTCCGCTTCGCCGCGGGGGCGTCACGTGTGAGCAGCGGCGCGGCCACCGTTTCAGCGACGCGGCGAGGTAGAGAATCCGAGACATCTCGCACGGCGCGGGCACGGTCACAGTAGTCACGCAACCTTCTCGTTAACGGAGTACAAACTTCGCTTGCACGTTCTCGTAAAATGGCTGCGCCGTCGCCAACCAAAAGGGCGCTCGGCGGCAGGTACAACGCGCACACAAGCGTTACGCCGCGGCGCACGGAGGCGGCGAGATATCTACCTGCCTACTACGACCGCTTCGCTGCAGCGGCGGCGGCGGCCATCTCGAGCTTCCGCCACCGCGCGTCCCTGACGGCGGCCGCGACCTCGGCCTCCGACCGTCGCGCGGCGAGGTCGTCGACGCAGCGCGCGTACAGGTCCGGCGCCACCTGCTGGAGCAGGGCCTTGACGCTGGCCGTCACCTGCTGCACACACTTGCTCCAGTGATGCTCCAGGTTGCTCTCCACGCTGGCCACGAACGCCGGCAGGATCCTCTCCATCACGCCCGGTGACGCCGACGCCAGCTCCAGGAACCGCTCGTTGTCCCACACGTACAGCGCCCTCTCCGCCACCTGAAACAACGGGATCGTCAACTTGATGAGTTTAGCAGCCGCAAAATTCACCAGTTTGCTTTTGATTACCCATTCAAGGACAGAATTATGATGACAGCTAACGAGAAAAAAAAGAGAAGGAACTTCTAAGACTGGATTACACGACACGAAACGTGCAGTGGATAGAGGTGATATCATCGCTACTTTTTACTAAAGCGGCTTTACCGAAATCAGGTTGGATATCTTGGTGGAGTATATTCAGATGCAGAGCAGAGCAGGGAACTTCTTCATATTGATCAGAAAATGATAACCACGTTCTCACAAAGATTCAGAGAACGACCACGACTGACACCCCCGAATTCAGTGTTTCTGCAGGATCCACATTTCAAAAAGGGAACAATGCCTTGGACATGGGAGATTGAATGAAATTCATGAAAGTGGTACTATGAAAGTTGGATGACACGAATGGCGTACGTGAAGTCGACAAACTAAAGTGAGGAGGTGAGGTCACTTTATAAAGTAACTTTTATCGATGACCCGCTACTCAGTGGCAGGACGCTTTTTCACCCACATGTACCCAACTATGCATGAACGAGGCAGTGGTGGATCACTGAATCTGAATCATACATAACCATGAGCAAGGAAAGTGGCGTGCCTAACGGTGTCCGGTGACCACATTTCTAGAAGTTCAGATTTCTAAAACAAGAAGAAAAACACAAGGATTTATATATTTTTATTGACGAAACATCATGCAAGTAACTGGTAGCACCGAAAGTAAATCAAGAAAAGCGCGGAGAAAAGTAAGCAGGTCGTGGTGGAAAACGGAACAAACCTGAGAGCTGCAGCTACTGACGCATCGTGCAATCCGCGAGCAGACGGGCACGGCGAGCTTCTCGAACTGCTTCGGGTCGAGGAGTTCAAGGATCTCCACGAGCTCCTCGATGAGAAGCACCTCCTTCTGGCAGTTGGTCACCGGCCAGTGGCGCAGGATGTCCCGGACCACGGGGTCGGCGAGCTCCGTCTCCTTGTGCACGAACTGGAGCACGCAGTAGGCGAGCTGGCGGTGGTAGGCGGGCACCCACCGCGTGCGGTGCAGCGGCAGCAGCACGCGGGCCAGGAACGCGCGGTGCTCCTCCTTGAGCGGCACGGAGAAGCCGTTGATGATGCTGCCGCAGATCTCCAGCATCTCGCCGACGCCGCCGCAGTGGCGCTCGGAGGCGGACGTCTCGTGGGCGAACCGCAGGAACGCGGCGCTCATGGACCGGCGCATGAAGGCGCGCTCGCAGGTGAGCTTGGAGTAGAGCTGGTGGTACACGGTCTTGAGCCGGTCCCGCTCTCGCGGGTCCTCGGAGGCGAACAGCGCGAGGAGGCCGGAGAGGAAGGCGCGGTCCACGTGGTTCCGGAGCGTCCTGGCGTCGGCGGCGGTGACCACGGCGAGGAGGATGTCGTAGACCACCTGCAGGTGCTGCCACGTCGGGGCAAGGACCGTCGCCGGCGCCTCCTCGTCCACGCCGTCCGGCGGCAGCGGCGGGCACGCCGACGGCGGCATCGCGCGGAACAGGTTGGCGCCGACCATCTTCACGAGCGCCACCATCACCCGGTGGTCCAGCGGCTGCTGCTCCCCGCTGGACTTGACCGCGGCGAGCACCTCGCCGAGCCGCTGGCCCTTGGCGTCCCGCTCCTCGACGCACTCGCCCGTGGCGTCGGCGAACGTGAACAGGCGGTTGCACGAGGCGATCTTGTCGATGAGGCTGTCGGCCTCGGGCTCCGGCGATGGCGGCGGGAGCTTGGCCGTGCCGGGCAGCAGGCTGTCCGGCTTCTCGAGCTCGAACAGGAACCTCAGCGTGGTCGACTTCCTGGCCCTCGGCGCCACCTCTGCCGCCGCAGCGCCCATGGCTACCTTCTCTTCCCAACACAGCCTGCTTGACCGCAGAAGAGAGGTCACGAGAGAACACCTCGCTCAAGTGGGCAGGCGCGCGGGGCGAACCTTAAAGAGGTAGTAGTAGTAGGAGTAGCGCGAGAGCACGGAAGACGACAAACGCGGCGATGGTTTCGCTGCTCTGGCTGGCGAACCGGCGAAGCGGTTGGAAACGCCGGGCGCGCGTTGAGGGCACGCCACGCCACGGGCGGCTTTGGTCCCGGGTGCCGCACAAGGGGAAGGGTTCGTCGCACTTGCATGTGCCGCGCGTCCAATCCAAGCTTGGCTCGGCGCGGGAGCCAGGAACGATGCGCGTGGCCGATGGCTGGAGCCTAGCGTTTGGACACGTCCGGGTTTGGGTCGTCGGGGAGCGACGCCGAGATCTCTCAGGCCCAGTCCCGAGTGGATGAGCGACCAGAGATTCAGAAACAATCCACCGCGTTGGATTTGGCTGGACGGACGTACTGCATGCAGACGCGTGAGCCGTGTGGTCCTTCGCTACTTTTCTCTCGGTTCAGAGAGAGAGAGAGAGAGAGAGAAGAAAGAGAGGAAGAGGTAGTAAACGCCAGTAAACCCGTGAGTGAACTAGAGTCTGCTGCTACTCGATTGCTGTCAATCGCTGACCGTGTTTCAGTTAACCCATCCGCAGATGAGTCGAAGAAGAAAGAGACAACTGACGAGGAAAAAGGGAAGGATGAGAGCTTATTATGCAAATGCTAATGCCATCATCGTGACACCTAGCACAGCAAGCCACCACCGCTGGTTGCAATCGAACAAAGTCGCGAGTGCACAAAAGGCGATCGGCATGGTGGCAAACGTAAAAGATGATTGCATCAACCCGACTACAGGTTAATCTAACGAAGAGCGCCGAACCAACCAGGCACTATGATCTGAGAAGAGGCCGGCATGGAAGAAGAAAAAAAGGTTCACATGCAGCCGATAGCTACAAGATTCTGGTCAAGTTTCTCCAAGGAAACTCATGTCAAGCATACGTCGCCGGGTGTCCGGTTGCGGCTCGTCGCCAGCCGGCCGGGTGTCCACGGGCGAAAGATGCCATGCCCCGGTGCCATGTGCTGCTAGCAAGCCTGCAAATCCTAGGCTCATAGGATCGCATAGGTGCATCAAGTCGAAGGATGTACCGATGCATGCACCAGCCGGACAAAAGTGCACCGACCAATCGGTGAGCCAACAAAACAACAAAAGAGCTCACCAATTGTCGACGTGGAAAAAATTAGAGCAGGCGATCCAGAAAAAGCCGGTGCCTACTCACCTTGTCATTTGTATCGGTCACGTGACTACATGTTTTCTGGTTATCCTGGACGATTTGACACATGGTTACAAGTTCAGCCATTTAAAGGTGCTAGAACAACGGTATATGCAAATGCGAGTATATAAAACTCACGTATTTCAATGTCAGGAGAATATAGATCAATGACAATAGTACATTTGAGAAGAGTGTATATGATCAAACGTTCAAAAGAAGCAGCACTCAGGGTTCAAGACCAGCAGAAACTGGGATGTCTGAGAATCTTTTTTCAGCAAACAGAAAGCAAATATGTACAGGATCAGCTCAGGAGTCATGGCTGATACTGTCAGAACAATGTTTGATTCTATCACCCCACACGTTATTTACGCCAGCAACCCGCAGGTACTCTAGATGCAATTGCCTATTGGAAGAAAGGACTCGAAACATGTTACCCAGTTGCACCTAGTTTATTCTGCAAGCTAATAAAGATTCAATAATAATAGGCAGTTAGTTATGCTGGCAAACGCACTCCGTTTGTAGACGGTAAAATCTCTAAAGTCAGGAAACATAGCAACGTTTCAAGCTGAAGACTGATGGTACAGAGAATCAGAAAAGGAGGCCACTAGAATTTAATTTGCCACTACTCACACTCAAGGACATGTGATACGCTGCCATGCTATTAAATCGGGCATTCATTTGGAAAGAAGTCCAAATCATGTGAAGAAAAGAGACCAGTCCTGTAACGAAATTTCTGCACCTCAATTTAAAAGGAGCCAACCATGAACCCTACAGATACTACAAACTACTAAAAGAGAGCAGCATCCTAACCAAAAATGTCCCATAAATCTTCAAACAATTCGAGAGGTACACCATGTTGCTTATACCCAATTAGTGCAGAACAAACTTCCAAACGTAATATCAGAGACAAAACACTCAGGATTGAGCAATTGAAACCAAAATCATTAATGAAGGTCTTTTAGCACCACAATTGCAAACCCAACATGGTCACATAGATTTGACCATATGAGATTACCAGATACAACCTTTTCTTGCCCAACTCTATACTAGTGATGGACAGTCACAGAGAAGGATACCCCATTGTGCTACTCATAGTTTCATAAGAATTAAAAAAAACCAAATCAGCGGAACAGCAGAGCAAGCACCCAAAAACCCAAGCTTTGCTTCAAAGCATTTTTAAAAAAATTCACAGAACCACTTTTACTCATGCAGTATTATTAGGGTACAGTACAACACCAAAAAAATACCTTTATATGCCATTACACTTTAGTGGGCAATCTGACACTAGCAACCTCTAACATATGAATGTCAGCAAGCACTCCACAAAGCATCATCTGCTGGACGACTTATAAAACCCCGATCAACCATCAGCTCGATAAGCTCTTCATGCTTCATGAGTTGGCCAGACTTCCTCAAAAGCATTAATACCATATTGTACACCTGTTTTGAGGGTTTAAACGACTTCTCCTTAATCATTTCCCTCAATGTTACGTGTGCGCGCTTCCAGTCGCCCCTCGCACAGAATACCTCAATCAGAGCTGCATAAGTGTTTCCATTTGGCTCCACTCTCTCTGCATCCATGTTCTTCTTTATCCTCAGAACCATGTCCATTGACTTCTGCATATTGAACAATCTTAGGAGCAAATTATATGTCACAACATTAGGCTTGCAGTGCAGCTCCCTCATTTTCTCATACAACTTGTGCGCAGCATCTATGTTGCCGAGCACAAGTATCAACCTGAACATGGGGTTGAACGTATGGCAGTCAGGAACACACCCTTTTGCAACCATTTTCGCAAGCACTTTCATAGCAGCATCAAGGTTGCCCTGCCCCTTCCCACAATGAGTCTCGATCAAGAAATTGTATGTGATAATGTCCGGCTCACACCCTAGCTGCCGCATCTGGTTGTGCACCTGAAGCACCTGCTCAGAACGCCCAGCCTTGACATGTGCTCGCATGATGGCGTTGAACGTCGCTGTATTCGGTGGGCACCCGGAATCAATCATCTGGCACAGTAGCTCCTGCGCACGGGGAACCTGCCCAGCACGATACATTGCATCGATCACAGAAGTGTAGGTATACACATTTGGCATGATCCCTGACTGCTGCATCTCGGCGAACACACGCTCTGCCTCATCGAGCTGCCCTGCACGGCACCACGCGTGCACCACGGATGTGTAGAGCACAACGTCCGGTGTGAAGACAGACCTGTAACTGTCAAACAGGGCCCGCGCCTCACTGGCAAGGCGCTTCTTGGCGAGGACGCCGAGGAGGGATGCTAGCGCTGCTGGATCCGGAGCGCCAGCACCGTACTCCTCCATTTGGCGGAACAGCTCGGAAGCCTCCGACGACATCCCCGCCCTAACGTACCGGCGGATAAGGGCGAGGATGAGCCGCGACGAGATGGGGACGGCTCGCTCCCGCATTTCGTCGAGCAGGCGGCGCGCTTGTGGGAAATGGTGGTGCTTGGCGAGCAGGTCGATCATGGCGGCGTAGAGATCGGGGAGTGAGTCGGCGGGGAGGGCGGGAACGACATGGTGGAAGAACGCGACGGCCTCGGGGATCGGGACGCCGCGGCGGAGCGCGAGGAGGCGGCGGAAGAGGTGGAGCGGGAGGTGAGGGGGAGGCGGGGAAGGGAGCAGGCCGGAGATCGCCTCCGAGAGGGACGGGAGGGGGTCTAATGTGACCTGCGCCGCCGGGCGGGCGCGGGAGTGGTCGAGGAACGCCGCGTACAGGGCGTCCAGGAGCTTGGTCTCGGCGCGGGTCAGGGGCGGGGGCGAGGTCGTGTCCGTGTCAGTCTGGGATGACGAGGCTGGCGCGGCTTCGCAGAGGCATCGCGGCAGGAGGAGGCGACCGGTGGCGGCGAGGTGGTGCCTGGGCTTGAGGAGGAGGAGAGCCATGGCGCAGGGGGGGGGGGGGCGGGAGGTGGCGCCGTGGCGGGACAAGAGCGGTCAGTGTCAGTTGCCGACGATGGTGGAGTAGGGTTTTGGGTTTGGGTTTGGGGTGCGTTGTGTTGGGCTGCGCTTAGGACGGAACCCGAGGAGCGAGGCCTCTTAGATCGGATCAGGCTTATTAAGCCCATCCAAGAAAACGGGCTGCTCCAAGTTGAATCAAACTGAATTAGTGGATCACTCGTTCTCTGGATGCACAATAACCAAAAGTGGCGTGAGGTGTCGTTGCCAATGTGCTTTCAGGTCACAAAATCGGACAGACTCTTATTGTCAGTTCTAGATGTGGAATGTGGATTGAACAAGCCTTACTCGGTGGCGAGGGGGCCACGGCTTCTCCTCTACCGTTCCCGTTTTCATGAGTCCTCATCTCTCTCTACCGAGTCTGAGGACTCCCGCAACCCTGCGATCCGTGTAACAAAGCATTTACCCGTAGTTTCTCTCAAATAACATTCAGCTCATCGCCAGACGTCTAAAAAATAAAAATATAGGCACCAAACAAACCAGCAATTCCTGCCATGACCATTTATAAAGAGAGTATAATAATGTATTTATTGTCTCAATACGTAACAATAAAATCTTTTTTCTAATCCCTCACATTCCAAACAAATGCTGGCATCCTACTGATGATGCAACCTGGTGGTGGAGAAACGAATGATCCTGAAGTTTTGATCTCATAGGCAACTTGCGTGGCTCCTGACACCGAGTCGCGGTGCTAGGCGGCAGGCTGGAGCATAACAAACTCTCTGCGTATTGAAATATTTAATATTGATTATTTCAATTTTAAACTAGATAACATCAAATATTTTAAAACAGGGAGAGTACTAGGACTGCGTCCTTTTGTATTCTTTTTGCTGATGGCTAAGGTCTACCCGTTTGGCGTGTGGATGGGACATCCGACCATGCATCATACTACAAAAACCACCTCGTTTTTCACACACAGGTGGTCCGTAAAAAATGTGCATGTGATGTCGAATGATTTAATATCCTCCTATGATGAATAAACATTGCAGACGGCTCGCAACAGCAAACTGTCTGTGTAAACATATCAATTTTCACAGGCGAACCATGGAGTAGGAGTCGCCTGCAATATGGACCATTAATACAGGCGGCTGAAGCGACCGGGAGTAGGAGCCGCCAGCGAAATTGGCCATTAATACAGGCGGCTGAAGCGACCGGACGTGCGCGCCTTACCTTTTCGATTACCCCGCGCGCGAGGGCAACGCGCCACGCGCGCAATACATGCGTCCTTAGAGTTACACGGACGGATAATCTTACATTACAAGCCATCTGTGATAAACATTCTTCACAGGCGGACATCCGTAGATAACGAACCGCCTGCGATAAAGATTCTTCACAGGCGGATACTCTTTACATTACAAACCGCCTGCGATAAAGATTTTTCATAGACGGCTAGTCGTACGTATAGAACCGCCTGCGAAAATTATAGCATGCCAGTCCACAAAAGTTCTAGCAACAAAATATGTCTCACATGGTAGCATGCATTACAAGGCCCCAAAATGTCAAGTTGCGTAAATGTAGCATCTCCTGCATAACTTGTCTTCTCTCCAAAAGCTCTAGTATTCATCAGTCGGTTTATGGATCAGCTCCGAGCCACTACTTCCACCAGCATCTCTTTCTGTCTGGTTAATGTACGTGGAGCTTGATGGAGAAAGTGACACACCACTGGCTTGAGCGTCTGGAGCCCCTCCAACCGGCAGCTCGGTGATGACAGGTCTCGGAAGTGGTGATCTCGTGCCACGTATTATCTAGCTGGCCAAGGGCCGCCCCTTGTGCACGTTGTTCAAAATATTTTCACACGCGGTCTTTACTTGAAGGAAAAACAAAGAAAAATTATATACGCACAGAACAGAGAAAAAACAAAACTCACACGTACACATAGAGATGAAGCAACACTCAACCCGCCATGGCTTAAGCGCAGCGTATTTCACTATTGAAGTCTACGGCCAACTCAAAGCCAATATTGCACTGTATGAAATTTGTTAATTTTTTTAATGCATTTCAACATGTCAAAATTCAAATATTAAAAGAGAAAATTTGTCAAAATAAAACATTAAAACTTTATTACAATATTACAAATATATAAAATATATATCATACATTTTTGTAGCATTAACATCGTATCACATATAGGGTTTCAAATCCTTTTTAATGTTTTTTCTACGCGCTTGATGTTGTCTCGATCGGTGAAAAGATACATATATTCATATTGATTATATTTCTCTATATATCTCCCACATTCTCAACCCCAATAATATTTTGCTTCCCAGAAACAACTATGTGCATCTTCTCAGTTTGTTTAATTCTACTAGTGTCAGCCCGTAGTTGTCCACTTTCACAACATCAGAATGTTTGACCCATTGCCACTTAAACACAGACATTTGCATTCTTTCACCTTAATGGAGTTCTCATATTTGCTCTATGAACCCAAAGTATGTGGTCTTATACCCTTGTAGATTATAAGCCTCTATACGAACACCACTATTTTATGCAACATTCTTACCGTCTTTTTTCTTACTGTAAAATGTGTAACTATTGATGTCACATGTTTGTCATGATGTCACCAAAACAGATGGGCCAGAAGCTATCTTCTTCATTGTTGCCTATTCATTAGAGTCTCCGTACGGTATATTTTTGTCCACTAACCATTCAGTGAAACGTCTTCTATGCTCTCTCATGATCCAGTGCTATGTGCGGCCTTGGTTTTTTCTGCGAAGCTCAATTTCGTGTTCCTCGATGTACGACTCAGCTATTGCGAGCTGTTGTAGTACACCAAAATATGCGCAGTGTATTAATTTATAATCCTGAACGATAAAAATTTTCTTACCCACTTTCAGTGTTATCCTAAACGGGTCTAAACGGATGTTTAGATGAGTTTAAACGGTGAACAGACAAGCACTATGTAGTATAGGGGGTAAACGGTCCTCTAAACAGTTGACCCAGGTCAACAGACGTTTAAATGGGCGAATTGGGTTAAACGGAACGGATTTTATTCGGTTTTAAACCTGTTTCGACCCGTTTACCTGAAGTGATGGCAGTAGGGTTATTAAATTTGCCCGTGCTGAGCTGCGCTCAGAAGCTCCAGCCGCTGCCGAGTTTCTGGATCTCAGCGTCTCACGTACCCCGCGCCCCCCAATCCCCCACCGCCAACGGCGGCCTAGCCCCGCCCCTGAGGGTGCGCCTGCTCCCGATGCATGCCTAGCGCCGGCGCGCCCCCGCTGTCCGCGCCGCCTGCCAAAGCGTCGTTGCACCCGGTGTCTGCCGCCTGCCAGAGCGCGCGCGCGGTAGCCCACCCCCCTCACTGTCTGCCGCCTGTGTGGCCGAGCGAGCGCTTTTACGCGGCCGCCTGCTAGAGTGACCTGCACGAGGTGTCCGCCGCCTGCCAGATCGCGCCCCCCCTCCCAAACTGTATTTCAGCATTTCTATGTTTTCACAACTTGTTAATCACTCAGTTGCTGTGTTGGTTAATTGGTTTGCAGGTTGTACCATTGTTTGTTAATTGATTTGGGATTTGCAGGCTGCAGCATTGTTGCCTTATCGTTGCATCGAATTTTTGTTTTTGTAGCAAGGTATAGACATACATATAGTTATTATCTTGTATTATGTGAATCTTGTTTTGTTTGATTATAATTTTCTCTCGTATTATACTGTGTAGAATGTCATCCGCTGCATCGAATCCATCATCTGCCACTGTGAGCAAGCAACCTCTCCTTAAGAGAAATTCTAATGATGTAGGTTGGGATTATGGGGTTTTAATTGATCCAAATAATCTGAATGTGATTCAATGCAAATTATGTCCTTTAGTTGTGAAGGCGGGAATTTATATGTTAAAGTTACATAGTGCCGGCAAAAAAGGACAAGTGCAAGCATGTCCTAATGCCACAAATGAGGATAGAAAGAAGTGCATGAAAGTTCTTGAAGTTTCTAGAAAAGCTAAAAAGGCTAGGCTAGAGGAAAAGGAAGAGGTTAGAGATGCTGTTGAAATTAATGTTTTATGGACAAAGAAGACGATACGGGTCTTGAGGACATGGGAAGCTCTCAACCACGAGCAATGGGTCCTATGGATAAGTTCACCTTGCCTCTTGCCTCTAGTTCTTTGGGTTCATCTAAGAAGCCGCAACAACCAAAAATTAGTGAGCATATAATGAAAGAAAGATTGCACAAGTTCAAGAGATATATTACAAGGTGGTTGTACATACAAGGTAAATGAACCTTTATTGCTTGTTACTATTGTTGCTTCTTTATGTCCATGTTTCTGATGTTGATTTGGTTGAATTTCAGGGGTACCTTTTAATGCCTTCAATTGTGAAGAGTTTGATCAAGTGCTAGAAGTTGCTGGTTGTTTTGGTCCAGGTGTGAAAAAACCTTATCAACATGAGCTACGGGAGAAATTATTGCATGAGGAAGTGGAAGATACAAAGAACATGTTGAAGGTTCAGGAACAAGAATGGGCCAAAACTGGGTGCTCTATTATGATCGATGCATTGACAATTCAGAAGAGGAGAAGCATAATGAATTTATGTGTCAATTGTAGCTCTGGCACAATCTTTGTTGAGTCAAAGGAGCCCTCAGCTGAGGCACACATAGGAGAGTTCATCTTTCAATATGTGGATAGCTGTATTGAAAAAGTATGAGCTGATAAGGTTGTGCAAGTGGTCACAGATAATGCTTCAAATAATATGGCAGTGAAAGACATGTTGTATATAGAGAGGCTCAACATATTTTTGAGTTCATGTGCAATTCACACCCTCAATTTGACGCTTGAAGGAATTGGGGAGATGAAAAAGTTTAAGAGCATACTTGACCAAGCAAGGGCATTAACCATATTTATTTATGCACACCATAGTACATTGGCATTGATGAGAAAGTTCACTAAAAAGAGGGATATTATCAGACCAGATGTGACTAGGTTTGCATCTTCTTTTTTAACTTTGCAAAGCTTGTATGAGAAGAAGGATCATCTAAGGATGATGTCCCAAAGTGAGGAATGGGTGAAAATTAGCCATGTCAAGAAGAGCTCAAAAGGTGTGCAAGTAATAGGTACATTGGTGAAACCTTCTTTTTGGAATGGTGTTAGTCTTTGCTTGAGGCTATTTGAGTCATTGGTAAAAGTACTTCGTATGGTTGATGTGGATATTAAACCATCAATGGCTTTTCTCTATGGTGACATTCTGAAGGCTAAGTAAGTCATAAAGGTGGCTGCAGGGAATGTGTACAAGACCGAGACTTTGTATAATAGTATCATAGAAATCATTAAGGGAAAGATGAAAAATCTGTTGGACTGTCCCGTTCACTTGGCTGCATATTGCTTGAACCCATATTACAGTTATAATGATTTCTCCATCTTTGAATCTGATACGGTCATGGATGGGTTCATGGGTGCTCTTGAAACTTTCTACTATGGAGATTATGACAAGCAGAATCAAGTGCTCAACGATGACTTACACAAGTTTAAAGATCAAGTTGGTCACTTTGGAAAAAAACGTAGCAAAGTTTGGCTGCAAGGATTATGATTTCAATCCAGGTATGCAAATGTAATTAAAATCAGATTTATATTTATATCAGATGTGAATGTTCTATTTATGAGTTAAACTTTTATACTTGTTTAGCAAAATAGTGGGCAAATTATGGCACACAAGTTCCAACATTGTAAAAGATGGCTATTAGGATTCTCTCTTTGACATCTAGTGCTTCAGGTTGTGAAAGAAATTGGAGTTGCTTTGAAGGGGTAAGTCTTCAAAATCTAAGTTTAATCATATATATGCACACCATTCTTATAAATATGAGTTCTACTAAATAATTCATCAAATCTGATTTTTTATATCCATACAAAGAAAAGAAATAGGCTCACATGTGAGAGAGTTGAACAACTTGTCTTTGTTTGATTTAATAACATTCATGCAAAGAGAAGAAGTAAAGCAATGAACAACAAAAAAGTGGACCCTCTAGTAGCATCTCAAGCAATTTTTGCTCAAGGATGGATGGTTGAAGGTGTAGACGAAGAAGGCTGTGATGTTGAGCTTGTTACGGGACTCACATGGAAATTGATTGCTGAGACATGTGGCGCTAAAGAGGTCAAGAGTGCGATATTGACACAAACAAGAGAGGTTGAAGAAGATGCCTACTCCGAAAGTAGGGATGAAAATATAAATGAGGAAGATATTGAGTTTGAGTCCGACCAAGATGAAGTAATCACCACGGGTTATGACCAAGAGGGAGAGGACATTGATGTTTGAGCTTAGAACTCCCGCATTATCATATCACATTAGTTTGTGTGTTATTTTATTTATGTCATTTGCGGATTTACCAGTTTATCACCAGACCCAAATGTCTTTATGTAACATGTTACTATGTTACTATGTCACTTGTACTTTTATTTACGTTTATCTACTACTATATGCTCCATACCACTTGTCCAACACATTCATGATTTAAACCTTTGCCTATTTGTGCTTTAGTTTGCTCATCACAGATATATTATTTTACAAGACCAAGAAACAAAACAGTGAGACTACAACAGAAAATTATACAAGGATGACACCAAGCCAACAAAGAAGGAGCTGCAACTCGAAGGAGAGCTATTTTTCATTTTTGAACTATCTCACTGGGTACGCCCTTTTTTTGAACTGTCTATTCCATGATTAAAAATTTGTTGTTCTCCTGTTAAATATGTAGTTCTTCTCCTTTCATACCTGTCAAGCACAGAGATATTTTCATGAATAATTTGCCTTAAAAAGAATGTTTGATAATATTTATCATTTAATTTGCAGGTGCAAAGTTGAAAATGAGGCTAAGGACATCAAATAAGTCAAAAGTATTTTTTAAAAGGTCAGTAAAAAGTATTTTGCTTACTGCTACAGTACAAAACCGTTTAATCCATCTAAACACCTTCTACACTGCCTAAACAGTAAACAGACCTCCACCGACTGTTTACCGTTTGCCGTTTAGAATAACACTGCCTACTTTGCCTCTCGAACATAGTCTACCCTCATGTACTGGTATAGGCACACCTATCAGCTTTCCATCTTTGATGTAATCTGTACAACCCTCAATCACTTCTTGAGTAGTGTATCCTTCCGTAATTGAACCTTCTAGGTGAGCACGGTTCCGCACATAACCCTTTAATACTCATAAGTATCTCTCCAACAGAAACATATAATGTAAATATAGTGGTTCTAATGCTTTTATCTGATCAGAAAGATGTACGATTGAGTGTACTTGCATATCGAAAAAGGATGGTGGAAAACACATCTCAAGTTTGCACATAGTCTCAACGATGTACATTTTCAAATAGTCTAAGTCCTCCCAGGCTATCACCTTTTTCTATACTACATTAAAGAAGGAACACAAACGTGTGATGACAACTTTTACATTCTCAGGTTTGATGACCCTTATTGTAATGGCAAGAGACACTGTCATCATCATGTGACAGTCATGAGAATTATAGCCAAATAAAGACAAGTCTTTCATCAAGACTAGTTTGCGGATATTGGATGAGAAACTCGTGAGCACTCTGATCCTACGCAAGCATTCGCAAATTGCCATTTTCTCCTGTAGTGTCAAGTTGTAGCTGGCTAGGGGAAGGTAATGTTTCCCGTTGGCCTTTTCTATCGGGTGAAACTCTGGTTTCATATCAAAATTTACTAGGTCCATACGTGATTTTAATCCGTTCTTTGTTTTCCTCGGCATGTCCAGCAAGGTTCCAATGAAGCTGTCAAAATACATTCTTTGTAACGTGCATCAAATCAATACTATGGCAAATTTCTAGATTCTTCCAGTACAGAAGATACTTGAAAAAAATTGATTGTTTCATGAAAGTCGTGTCAGTTGTATCACCCGAAGATGTAGTTTTCTTTCTCTTTGTTCATTTATATTTTTTGCACTTACCGAAAGCAACCTGAATGTTTTTAATCAATTTGAACACGAGTTTTTCACTATAAGATTTTGGTCCAGTATCCTTTTTGATTGTGTTATAAAATTGATTCATCTTCCTATACTTGTGTGTATCTGTCAAAAACTGCCGGTGTCTCATGTACACCGTCTTTCTAGATGAAGTGAGGTACAAAAATCCAGTTCCATCCACGCACCTTACACAACCTTTCTTCCCTTTCATTTGTCCCAATAATGTAAACAGTCCGAGATAATCATGGACACTAACGAATACCATTGCTTTTAGCGTGAAATACTCCCGCTTGTACTCATCCCATGTACGTACCTCTTCATTCCACAGTTTCGCCATATCTTCTATTGGATGTTCCAAGAACACATCAATTTCGATGCCGGTTTGTTTCGGACCTTGTATAAAAATAGATAATAATATATATTTTTTGTGACATAACCACGTCGGTAGGTTGTACATCGTTAATACCACGGGCATGCGTTGTGTATGATTCTTTTTTCATGAAACGGATTCATTCCGTCTGTACCCAAGGCAAAACTTATATTTCTGATTTCCTTTGAAACTCTGGATTCTGAATATCAAAAAATTTTCACTAGGTTGCATCAGCAGGGTGTCGAATATGCTTCCCATTCTTCGTGCGCTGCTCGGAATGCCACCGTATAAGTTCAGCCTCCTTAGGGTTTGAGAATAAACGCTTCGAGCGATCAATTACTGGAAGGTACCACATTAGCAAGACAAGAATTTTTCTCATTCTTCCCGCCTGCATCGTCAGAAGTATCGTCATCGTCACCTTGAGGGCCAATAATATTCTTCTTATTATTCAGGCCGCCGCCATAAGTACACGTCAAAGTGAAACTCATGGTGTGATCACGACGGCGCGAACGCACTGTACCACGCCAGCAAGACGTCCGCACCGCCGGTGGCGAGGTCATGCATTAGATTGTGTCCACTGTTTAATATCTAACGGTGCTAGTGAACTCTATTCAGCGTTATTGAATGTTGAACGGACGGTGAATAAAATTACTGCACGTGATATAATAGTGAGCTGTAAGTTAGAGGATCTTGATCCCTTTAAGGCCGAGTTTTAGTGCTAACATACTAGGACGGCGTCTTTTTTGTGTTTTTTCATGGCTAAGGTAGACGTGTGATCACTACAGTGCGAACGCACCACGCCAGCAAGACGTCGGCACCGCCGGCGGTGAGGTCATGCACGCCACGCCCGCGCGTGAGGAGGAAACCACCGGACGCGCAGTGCACCAACCGGCAACCGTGGCCGTACCACCTACCGACGTCGACACCGGCCGGCCCCCGCTCCTCCTGAATTCCGGTCTCGGCATCCAGGTCTTACGTATCCACCGCGGCGACGGGACGGTCATAGAAAAACCGCTTCAACGATCACGGGCGCCGGGATAAATCGGTTCCACGTCGGTCCGGCCCGGCAGCGCAGCGCCCACTGTCTGGCCGCGCCGCCGTGAGATTTTAATACCATCTACTCCGGCATCCGTTTCTCCTTGACCACGCCACGCGCGACTTATCAGGCAGCGGCTCTCCGATCCCAATCAGGATTTATTCACGCACCAAACCGTCCTTGCCCGGCCGGTATACATATACCCCTCGATCGAAATTAAGTCTCCTTGTTCGACAAAACCCGAAGGCCGAAGCAACGAGCCGAGATCGAGACGCAAAACGCGGCCTGGTTCGGGTTCCCTATCAGGGGCAAGAAGCAAGCTAGTAGCTTCGACGGCGCACGTGTCTGTTGTCAATCGATCGATGGAGAAGCCGAAGCAGCAGCAGGGGAAGAAGAAGAACGGGAGGTCCAGGAGCTTCACCGCCGGCGGCGGGCTGGCCTCGTTCCTCAGGTCCACCGTCGCGTCCTTCTCCTCCACGCTCCCGTCTTCGCGCGGCAGGTCGTCCTTCAACCGCCGCAACGCCTTCTCCGGGCCCATCGTCTCCATCGTCCCGCCAGAGGCGCGCCGCGGCGGCAGGGGGTGGCAGCCGCCGTCGTCGGGGTACCGGACGCCGGAGCCGTCGTCGCCCAAGGTGTCGTGCGTCGGCCGGGTCAAGAGGAGCAAGTCAAGGAAGGCGGCGGCCAAGGTCAACCCGCTGCGGCCGAGGTCGCCAGCCGCGGTGGAGGCGGGGCGGTGCAGGCCTAAGGTCTCGCTCGTCATGCGGGTGCTCTTCCGGCGCAGCAGCAGGTCGCGGTCGAGCTCCTTCAGGTCCAGTAGGGATGGATCCAGTAACGGAAAGAGAGGGGGTGAAGTCGTCGTGACGACGGACCCGGCCCCGGCCTCGGCACCGCCGGCGCCTGGAGGGCTCGGGCAGATGAAGCGGTTCACGAGCCGTCGCGCCGCGTTCCAGGACTTCGACTGGCGGGAGGCGGAAAGGAGGGTCGTCCATGACGGCGACGAAGAGGAAAACGAGGGATTCGTGGCGCACTCTGCGCCGCTGGTGCTCGGCGGCGGGGCGGTGGCGTCGGAGCCGAAGAAGGAGGTGAACTTGTGGAGGCGGCGACCCATTGCTCCCCCCGCTCAGCTGCAGCTTCCCTAGATCAGCTAGCTGCATGCGCGCGTTCTTCCACGCGTGTCCATCTATCTGTGTGGCGAAGCCCGCGTTCTTTTTGTTTGTACAGTCTAGCCCTCCTGATGTATACGAATTTAGCTTTAGTTGCCCATGTGCACGTGGTGCCAGTAAAAAGGAGTTACTACCAAAAACCAATCCGTTTCGCACAGTAATTTCATGTTCGCTTCGTACATTCGTTCCCGTTTTGGTCTCTCATGTATGCACATTTGCTTGACGATAATAACGCCTAAATAGTCAAGATGATGGTGGCTAGTTTTATTGTTCTACTATGGCGTCCTCCCATGCCGCGCCCATTATCCCTTGTACCGTTTTTCTAGAAACTAGCCGTATATAAAAGTTGAAGGCATGGTGCAATATAGTTGAAGCTGGATCTAACAACCATAGTTCATGATTTTTCTTTATCTCACAGGCCAAGACAATGGAGATGATGTATAGAATACTTGAAGATGAGCTCAATGCAAGGTCATGAATATTGAGGATGGACACCCTCAAGATTACTTGAACTTTTTTCTCCCGGCAATCGGGAAGAATAATTATCAGAAGGTAGCCCAGAATCAGATAATTCTACAGATAAAATTGCAGTTGCAATTATCCTTGGATTTTTTTGTCGTTTCGTTCTAAGAAAAATATTGTGTCAAATTTATCTGTACTACAACTTATCTGATTGGTTGCCATGTTTCCACCGGCTACTTTACTACTCATTTATAAACATCCATAGGATGCATGCTTTCTTTCTGAAAAAGAAAGGGATTTGAGGTTGAGGTCCATAGCAAGGAGAGATTTTTGGTTAATGATTAAGTATTGTCTTGTAGGCATTGTTTGACAGAGCTTAAGCTTGTTGTAAAAGTAGCTTATTTAAAAAAGGTGAAAAGCAGTTTGTGCTTATATTACGCTTTTAGTTGGTTATGAAAGCAACTGAACTAATTAAGCTGCTGCAGAAGCATATCGTTTGCCACAACTTCTACTTATTTATATGCATCAAGAAGTTGTCTCAGAAGATGTACCAATCAGGACCGTAGTCAACTCATCAGTACTTTTCTATTTAGCTGACAAACTACACTGCCGATGGTGATTTATATAATAGATGGTATAGTAGGTTCATATAGGGCAGGCCTAGCACAGTGATACTCTCTTCACTTGTGTCCTGTAGGTCTTAAGTTTGAATTAACTTGAGAAGACTGACTAGAAATCCCCTTCCCTAGACTCCATATTATATGAGAGTTTTAGCACCGGGTACACCTTTTTATGGTATAGTAGGTTCCACATTGTTGATTCTGCATAGTTTCAGATGTCTGAAGTACTATTTATATTTTTGAGTGTTGTATTGGTTGACCTTTTGCATTGATTACGACCTTGGATGGTTTGATTTATGATACCGTAAAATCAAATCTCTAGTTTCTGTACCAGCCATGCTAAGATTTTTCTCTGCCCATAATATTCTAATTTGACACTGAGTTCTTGTCACCTAACTCTTTTGTTTGTCAGTAAAGAACTGCAAACATGCCTGAAATTTCATTTGTGTATCATAATTCTTCTGTTCAAATTTGTAACGGTTGGCTACAAAGTACCAGTGATTCATGATCTACGTTCAAGCAAAAGTATGATTGCGGATGATGATTATGTCATTTTTGGGTTCAGCAAACATCAACCAAATATCCCTAGCTGGTTCTAGAGATACTGAAATTGCAATGGGTGCATACCAGCCACATCATGCATGGCCTACAAAGCGAAGTCATCCTCGCGGGCAGGTTTGTGGCTCATCTTGAGATTGCCTCTTCTCTGTAAAATGTTACTCATATTGCCGAGTTTCCTCCATTTTGTGCTGATAGTACTGAATTTCGTCACTTTCTATTAAATAATCATGTGTTTATTTCTGTACTTAGCTTCGCCTAAACCTCGTTTCCCTCTCCAGAATATGGACACAGAACGTCTCTCTGGGCAGAGCACCTTGGCATGGTTGACGATGGCTTCAAGGATCTTTCGAGGTTAGACTTTAAGGCTTGTGAATCAAATAGCTGAAGAGAACTGGAAAAAGTTTACAGCCGAAGAAATAAACACACTACAAGGGCACGTTACAAGACCACTAAAGCTTCCCTGACGTTGGTGGCCGCAAGATTCTCGGATCTCCAACTTCACTTCCTGACTCGCTGACCAGGACATTTTGTTACGCCCTTGTAAAGTGCGTGATGCTTAGTGGTGTTTGTAGAGCTATGCTTCTGTAAATTTGTTCTTAATTTGTAAATTAATCATATGATAGGATCGTTGACGCTGCAGTCATTTCCATAATTCCATTGGGATTATAGAATTGTTTTGAACATTTTGTTCAACCATATCTTTTACCTTGTTCTAGTTCGATCATCTAATCCGGGTAATCGCCGTGATGGAGGTGGCGCATCGCTTCTCTGGCTAAGGGCGTGTTTGCCATAGCTCTGGAGTCCAAATTCGCCTCGGAGCTGAAAAAATCCACCCAAACACCTCAACTCCATAACTCCGTGGAGCAGCCCAACTCCACAGAGTTGAAGGAGCTGCAGTTCATTTTTTCAGAGTACCTCATTTGTTGCTCCAAAACCAGTGCATATAGACAAAGTCATGGAGTTGGGGGATAATTACCCGCAATTGCCACTCGTTAAAAAAAATGTTTCGTTTTTCTTTTCCTCCACCCGGTTGGACTCTTCCCTGCGAACCTAAGGCGCCGCCCGCCGTGCCCGCCTCCTCACGCCCGCTCCGGACGCCAGCTAGCCCGCCGGTCACCCTCGTCCAGACCCCGTCGGACGTCGCCGGCCGCGCCCGCCTCCTCACGCCCACTCCGGCTGCTAGCTCGCCCGCCGGTCGCTCTCGTCCAGACCCCGCCGGGCGCCCGCCTCCTGCACCGCGCGCTCGCCTCGTCACGCCCGCGCTGGCCGACAGCTCGCCCGCTGGTCGCCCTCGTCCAGACCCCGCCGCCTATAGCACTCCTCCCTGCTCGCCAGACACCCTGCATCCCTCGGCAGGCCCGCTGCAGCTCGCCAGGGTCAATTGATTAGAATAATCTCATTATTGTAGAGTGAAAAAATCTTATTATTGCTGAAATAATATATAATTTAAAATATTTCACGAATTCATATACTTTACTATTCATTAAATGCATACAATCAGCGTAGCAGGGGTAATAATGGTATCACACCCTCCAAACTCTCTTTTGTGGAGCTGAGAACAGTATTTCAGCCAAACACCACTTTGAACACCTCTAATTCCACAGCAGAGTTGCTCCACCTCAGAGTTTTGGAGCAGAGTTGCTCTACTGTGGAGTAGAGCCATGCCAAACACGCCCTAAATTCGGACGAATCTAGTATTCTAGCGGTGGCTCCATGCGTCCATGTCCCCCTCAATAATACTGCTTCCAAGCGGCTTGTTCACCACTTGATCTCGCATCAACCTCCTCACCATCGACGCGTCGTCCCACCTTCCGGCGTCGTCATACATCTGGGCCAACGCGGCGTACTGCCCGGCGTTCCCCGGGTCGATGACGAGAAACCGCTGAGCCGCAAGCTCGGCGAGCTCCATGTGATCGTGCAGTCTGCAAGCGCCGAGCAGCGCGCCTCAGACGTCTTTCCCCGGTTCAAAAGGCATGGCCTCGACGACCCTGAGCGCCCGAGACAGCTGCCCGGCGCGGCCGAGCAAGTCGACGACGTAGGCGTAGTGCACCTGCCGCTTCTCCACGCCGTGGACGTCCATCATTTTGAAGACCCTGAGCCCGTCTTCGACCAGACCGCCGTGCGCGCAGGCTGAAAGCACGGACACAAAGCAGACGCCGTCCGGCGCAATGATGTTCGCCAGCATAACCTGGAACACGTCCAGTGCCGCGACACCATGGCCGTGGCCCCCGTAAGCCTGGATCATCGAGCTGTACACGGCTTGACTCCGGTCGGGGACGCGATCGAAGATGTCCCGGGCGGTGTCAAGCCGGCCGCACGCTGCGTACATGGCAACGAGCCCGGTAGCCAGTGCGGCGTCCACGCCAATGGCATTCTTCACGACGCAGGAATGCGCCCACAGGCCTTCGCGCGCACCTGCTGATGCCGCGCAGGCCGGGAGCACGGCGACGAAGGTGACGTGATCTGGTCTGATCGCCGTGCCGCGCAGAAGCATAGGACGAAGCAGCACCTGTTGAAGATAAGGAATGCTATCGGATATATTCTCTAGAATAGTTTGTTATCTAGTTAGTTACGAGGTGATTTATAAACATATCTAAACTATCCTTGTAAACGACATCTTTAATTCATATAAATAAACTAGCGGCCCGAGTCCGGTTGAACGCTTTCCCAATAATCTCATCTCAACATGGTAACCAGAGCTGGGCTTCCATCGCACGTCTAGAGCCGGGGCTGGTTCTTCATCGCCGACGATATGGCGACCTCTTCAAGCATGCTGATGATGCTTGCAAGTACATCGGTCACGGAGAAACTAACCAAGGAGAATTATCTCCTGTGGAAGGCGCAGGTGCTGCCGCAGATCCGAGGAGCACGTCTTCAAGGTTTTTAGATGGCTCGGTGATGATACCAGATGAGAAGATCCCCGGCATTGAAAAAGATCAGTTAGTTGAAAACCCAGCGTACGCGGCATGGATGGCACAAGATCAACAAATCTTAGGTTATCTATTGGGAACACTCTCCAAGCAAATTCTTGGCCAGGTGATAGCATATGAGACGTCTAAAGATGTGTGGTCGGCTCTTGAAGGTATGTATGTCTCACAAACTAGATCAAGGATCAATAATCTCCGGATCAAATTGGCTAATGCTTCAAAAGGAAGCAAACCCGTGTCCACATATTTTGCTGAAGTCACAGGGTATGCGGATGAATTGGCTGCAGCGGGAAAACCACTAGCAGAAGATGAAATAGCAGCCTATATTCTTGCCGGCTTAGATCAAGAATACAACTCCCATGTATCGGTAATAGACGCTCAAAAATATCCGGTCACGTTAAGTGATCTGTACGAGATGTTGGCCAATTTTGAAACTAGACAGGAGCTACTCCAAGGAACAGATCTGTTAGGAGACTTCAAGTCATCGTCAAACTCAACTACAAGAAGTCATGGAGGCTTCTATCGTGGAATGTCACGGGGAGGCCGTGGAGATGGAAGGACCTCACGAGGAAGTCGTGGTAGAAACAACTTTTCTCGCGGGGGACGTGGAAATTTCAATCCAAGAGGTGCTCGTAACAATGATAGGCCCGTGTGCCAAATTTGTTTCAAACAAGGTCATACTGCATTGAATTTTTGGCACAGGTTTGATGAAGAATATGAGCCAGAAGAAAAGGTGGTCGGATCAGCTACAAACTCATCGTATGGGGTAGACACAAACTGGTATATGGACAGATGAGCCACAGATCATATTACAAATGAATTTGATAAGATCTCTGTCAAAGAAAAGTATAGGAGACACGATCAAGTTCACAACGCAAATGGCACGGGTATGAGTATAAGTCATATTGGTCATTCTGTTTTTTGCACCCCACAAAAGAACCTCAAACTTGCCAATATCTTACACGTTCCTAGTACCTCCAAGAATCTTGTTTCGGTTCATCTATTTTCTCTAGACAATCATATCTTTATAGAATTTCACCCATGGTTCTTTTTGATCAAGGACCAGGACACGAGGAAGGTACTCTTCCACGGCAAATGTAGACATGGTCTCTACCCTCTCATACCCCAAGATTGGAGAGCAAATAAAAATGTTCTTAGTGTCAATAAAGTTCCTTTTCGACGATGGCATGATCGTCTAGGACATCCGGCATTGTCCATTTTTGAGAAAGTACTTAGCAATAATAATATTCCTTCTTTAGAAAGGTCTAGTATGAACTTAGTATGTGACTCATGTCAACGAGGAAAGAGTTATCAACTTCCTTATTCAATCTCCAACAAAATATCTAGATTTCCCCTTGAGCGTGTATTTCTGATGTTTGGGGGCGAGCTCCATCATCTGTTGGTCGTTTTGAGTATTATGTAAGCTTCATTGATGACTTTAGCAAGTATACTTGGATCTATTTGATTAAGAAAAAATCAGATGTTCTTGAAGTATTCCAACATTTCCAAGCTCTTGTTGAAAGGAAAATTGGGCGAAAAATTCTTAGTCTACAATCTGACTGGGGAGGAGAATATGAAAAACTTCATACATTCCTACAAAAGAATGGAATCTCCCATCTTGAGTCCTGCCCACACGCACATCAACAAAATGGTCAGCAGAGCACAAACATCGCCACATTGTGGAGATGGGACTCACTTTACTAGCAAATGCCGGTATGCCCCTAAAGTTTTGAGATGAAGCATTCCTAACTGCCACCTACCTCATCAACATTCTGCCAAGCAAGGTTTTAGACTACAAAACCCCACTAGAGCGACTCTTTGGCACAACACCATCATATTCTTCACTCCGGGTCTTCGGGTGTGCATGTTGGCCCAACCTTCGACCCTACAATGTAAATAAACTTGCTTTCCGCTCCATCCAATGTGCCTTCTTAGGCTATAGCTCCGAACACAAAGGGGTCAAGTGTCTTGACATCAAAACTGGTAGGGTTTACATCTCAAGAGATGTTGTCTTCGATGAAACGGTTTTCCCGTTCAAAAGTCTTCATGAGAATGCCGGGGCACTACTTCGGAATGAAATTCTCCTATTACCGGAGAAGATGCGCTCCACATTGTTTGATCACGGGGAAAATTTATGGAATGACCAAACGACTAACTCATTACATGTTAATCCTTTCGTGTCTGAAGCTGATGTTGCAGGATTAACAGAAGAAAATGCAGCAGAAATTCCAGGTCAAAATGATAGAAATTCTGGCCAAGACAATGCATGGAATAATGGACTTACAAACACGGAAACCAACGATGATCCACCTGAACCATCGCCAGCAGCAGTGGACTCGCGATCCCAGACCGATGCGCCTGCACTGTCACCGATAGAAGAAGGCTCGCGATCCGAGGAGAATCCAGCTCCGTTGTCAGGCTGTAACGTGCAGAGTGCAGAACCCGAGCAAGATACGGTCAAAGGGCAGAGCTGCACTGATCTGCTGATGTCCTCAACCAGCAGGCAAGACCAATCACATGATGCCACGCAAACTAGAGTCGGTCAGAATGCGGGATCTTCTGTGAACTCTCAACAGCAACAATAACAAACTCGCCCAACTACACGGCTGCAAAAAGGTATAATTAAACTGAAAAAATGTTTCCGGGCATAATTCGGTATAGCTTTCTAATTAACCTCTACAGGTGAGCCACAAAGCACAAAAGAAGCACTTGATAGCAAAAGTTGGAAGTGTGCCATGGAAGAAGAATACTCGGCCCTAATGAGAAACAAGACATGGGAACTCGTACATCCAAGCAAAGGCAAGAACATAATAGATTGTAAATGGGTATATAAGATTAAGAGGAAGGCAGATGGCACAGTGGACAGATACAAAGCCCGGCTAGTGGCAAAATGTTTTAAACAACGTTATGGAATTGATTATGAGGACACATTCAGCCCCGTAGTAAAGTCCGCAACCATTCGTGTTGTTCTTTCTATTGCTGTAATGAAAGGTTGGAACTTGAGACAACTAGACGTGCAGAATGCGTTTTTACACGGCATTCTGGAAGAAGAAGTTTATATGAGACAGCCTCCGGGGTTTGAGAACAACAGTACACCAACATAAATTTGCAAACTTAACAAAGCACTATATGGCTTGAAACAGGCCCCAAGGGCATGGTACTCCCGGTTGAGCTCCAAACTAGTAGAGTTTGGCTTTGAACCATCTAAAGGTGACAACTCTCTTTTCATCTACAACAAGCACGGTATCATTATGTATATGTTAATTTACGTTGATGATATTATTTTGACCGGTTCTTCTGAAGAAACTATATCAAACTTGCTCAAAGTTTTGAACTCTCATTTTGCTATAAAAGACCTCGGAGATCTACATTTCTTCCTGGGAATTGAAGTCAAGAAAATCAAACAAGGGGTAATACTCACGCAAGAAAAATATGCCACTGATCTTCTGACCAAGGCCGGAATGAGAGCATGCAAGGGCTCACCTACACCATTATCAAATTTGGAAAAACTATCAACTCATGAAGGGGAACTACTTGGTGCTGAGGACAGCACAAGATTTAGAAGCATTGTTGGGGCTTTACAATACTTAACTCTTACATGACCCGACATTGCATTTTCGGTTAACAAAGTGTGTCAGTATTTACATGCACCCACTACTCTACATTGGACAGCTGCCAAGCGAATCTTAAGATATATTAAAACCACATCTTCAGTTGGTTTATGTTTCAACAAATCTTCAACTATGAATATCAGTGCATTTTCTGATGCTGACTGGGCAGGGTGCTTGGATGATCGACGATCAACAGGAGGTTTTGCAGTTTTTCTTGGGAATAATCTTGTGTCTTGGTGTGCTAAGAAGCAGCCAATTGTGTCAAGATCCAGTACAGAAGCCGAGTATAAGGCTTTGGCTAATGCAACCTCAGAAGTTATTTGGATACAATCACTACTCAAGGAATTGGGGATTAAAGAAAACAATGTTCCATGCCTATGGTGTGATAATCTTGGAGCAACATATCTCTCAGCCAACCCGGTCTTTCATGCAAGAACAAAACATATTGAGATTGATTATCATTTTGTTAGAGAAAGAGTTGCAAACAAGCTATTGAAAATACAGTTCATATGCTCAGATGATCAAATTGCAGATTGGTTTACCAAGGCACTACCAAAGAGGAGTCTGGAAGAGTTCAAGCGTAATCTCAACTTGGTCAAGTTGTGATTAAGGGGGGCTGTTGAAGATAAGGAATGCTATCGGATATATTCTCTAGAATAGTTTGTTACCTAGTTAGTTACGAGGTGATTTATAAACATATCTAAACTATCCTTGTAAACGACATCTTTGATTCATATAAATAAACTAGCGGCCCGAGTCCAAAGGGTTGAACGCTTTCCCAATAATCTCATCTCAACAGTGCGACCGCCTCGCCCGAGGGCCTGTTGTGAGTGCACCCGGCGATCATCAAGTTCCTGATAGGTTTAGATTTACTTAGGATCAATGCTAAGAACATCTAATCGGTAAAACTAAGACTTAATCAATCTGTAATCTAATCATTTGGTCTAATCTAACAATCAAACATGTGAAACAGATAATAGCACTTAGGAATAAAACACATTAAGAGGTTTAGATATAGGTTACCTTCACTGGGTCCACTTGATGCCATTGGGCTCAAGTGAATGGTCGTAGGAGTAGGGCTTGACGCGGTGGCGGCGAGTACCGGTACAGCCTTCCCCTCACTCCGCGGCTGATTAGATCGGGTCTAGGTTTTTAGGGAGAGATTGAGCTCCTGATTAACTTGTCATCCGGAGCCCCGGCCTCTCCCCTCTTTTTATTGTTGCGCGTGTGAGAGGGGGCCGCACCGTAACAGAAACGGTTGCGCCCCCAATCAGGGCGCGTGAAGGAGAAAGACTCGGAGGGGGGACGTGGTTGTTGCCCACGTCACCCCCCTGAGATCATATCGGCTAACATTCTCCCCCTTGATCTCAGGACCTTAGCTAATTGTCTTATTTTCTAAATTTAATCTTACATATATTTCCTTTGCTTTGACATAAAGGGCACGACGCATCAAAACAGCCATTTACGCACTGTTTAACTCGACGACCACGATACATCTCACAATTAGAAATAGTCTTACACTTTGATGGCCCCTTAGAATCCAGGATATTGTCACAGGGTCTCCCTTAAACCCATGCCGGCTACATGTTCTCTGAACACGTTGGGTGGGAGGGCCCTTAGTTAGCGGATCCGCAAGCATCTGCTTAGTACTAATATGCTCGAGACTGATAGTGTGATCCTGGATTTTCTCTTTCATAACATAGTACTTAATGTTGATGCGTTTGGGAACACCACTCGACTTGTTGTTGTGAGAGTACATAACTGTTGGCTGATTATCGCAGTATAACTTAAGTGGTTCATGGATGCCGTCAACCACTTTAAGACCGGGAACAAATTTCTTAAGCCAAGATGCCTGCCCGGTGGCCTCATAACAAGCAACAAATTCAGCATACATTGTGGACGATGTAGTAATTGCTTATTTGGAGTTTTTCCACAATATAGCTCCATTCACGAGGGTGAATATGTAACCTGATGTGGATTTCTTAGTATCCACACAACCCGCGTAATCTGAATCTGAATAGCCCACTATTTCTAGTGACTCAGTCTTGCTATATGTCAGCATGAGGTGCTTAGTGCCCTGTATATATCTTAATGCCTTCTTAACAGCTTTCCAATGATCTAATCCTGGATTAATTTGGTATCTGCCAAGCATCCCAGTCACAAAAGCTAAGTTAGGGCGTGTACAAACTTAAGCATACATCAAGCTTCCGACAGCAGAAGCATAAGGAATTCCTTTTATCTGATCCACCTCATATTGATTCTTAGGCGATTGAGTATTCGAAAATCTATCGCCTTTAACTATTGGAGCAGGTGAGGGCTTACTAGCATGCATACCGTACTTTCTAAGTACGTTTTTAAGTATGCGTTCTGAGATAGTCCTAAAACCCCCTTAACACGATCTCAGTGTATCTCAACTCCTAAAACATAGGTCGCTTCACCTAGATCCTTCATATCAAAGTTCGAGGATAAAAACTTCTTAGTTTCTAAGAGTAGGTTGACATCACTGCTTGCTAATAGTATGTCATCTACATAAAGAACTAAGAAAATGAAATTTCCATTCTTAAACTTAGCATAAATGCAGTTATCCTCCTCATTCTCCTTAAATCCAAATTTCTAATGACTTCATCGAACTTGAGATACCATTGTCTTGAAGCTTGCTTAAGACCATAAATGGACTTCTTCAAGTGACATCCCATATGTTCTTTACGCTTAACGACAAAACCTTTCGGTTGTGTCATATAGACGTCCTCATATAAGTCCCCATTAAGGAACGCCGTCTTTACATCCATTTGATGCAATTCTAAGTCATAATGTGCTACTAATGCCATGACGATTCGAAAAGAATCCTTAGAAGACACGGGAGAGAAGGTCTCATTATAATCAATACCCTCCCGCTAAGTGAATTCCTTAGCCACAAGTCTGGCTTTATACTTTTCGATCTTCCCTTTGGAGTCACGCTTAATCTTGTAGACCCACTTATAGCCTACTGTTTTGACTCCTTTAGAAATCTCTACTAAGTCCCATACCTTGTTGGCACTCATGGAACTCATTTCATCTTCCATGGTCTTACACCATTCAGATGACTGAGGTCTTCCCATGGCATCTTCGTAAGAGGCGGGATCATCCTCCATCTTAATCTCTTCACTCAAGTAGACCTGATAATCGTCCGGAATGGCCGATCATCTTACTCTTTGTGATCTTCTTATTTGAGCATCATCTGAGGGTGGAGGCTGTTGTTGAATCTCATCTTGTTCGACCATATGCTCAATAGGCTGAGGAGGTGGAACCTCACTCAAGTCCGTTGCGGCCGACGGAGGTGCAATAACAGGTGTTGTGTCACTAGTGGCTGGTACCGATGGCACAACAACAACAGGTAGAGTGAAATATGACTCTTGAGTCATCGAAGCGGGTGAACTAGTCCGTTCCTCTTCAAGGTCTATTTCTCGCCGTACCATGCTCCCCCTGATCATAGCGTCCTCTAAGAATACGGCATGTCGTGTTTCTATAAACTTAGTATGCCGATCTCGACAATAGAATCTAAAACCCTTACTTTTCTCAGTATAGCCAATGAAATGGTAACTAACTGTTCTAGGTTCTAGTTTGCTAATGTTTGGGTTAAACATCTTAGCCTCAGCTGGACAACCCCAAATATGAAAATAGTTTAATAAGGGATTACGACCCGTCCACATCTCATACGGCGTCTGAGGTGCTGACTTAGTGAGAACCCGATTAAGCACATGAATGACGGTCTTTAACGCCTCCATCCATAGGCTAACCGGTAACGTAGAATAACTTAGCATGCTTCTTACCATGTCCATAAGCGTACGATTTCTATGTTCCGCAACACCGTTCTGCTGAGGTTCACCCGGTGTAGAATCCTGAGCGACTATGCCATGTTCCTGTAAAAATCTTGCAAAGGGTTCAGGAACCTGACCATATGGGGTACGCCGACCGTAGTACTCACCTCCACGATCGGAACTTACAACCTTAATCTTAACATTGTGCTGATTTTCTGCTTCAGCCATAAATATTTTAAACTTATCCAATGCTTCAGATCGCTCCTTGATTGGATAAATGTAACCATAATGAGTGTAATCATCTGTGAATGTTATGAATGAATCATATCTGTCTACAGAGACTACGGGAAACGGACCACAAATGTCCGTGTGAATAATTTCTAAAATACCCGTGTTGCGTATAGCGTTTTTCTTAATAGTCTTAACAAATTTTCCTTTAATGCAATCAATACATTCTTCTGAATCTGAAAAGTCTAAGTGAGGTAAGATCAATTGAGATACTAAGCGTTCGATCCTCCCCCTCGAAATATGGCATAAGCGACAGTGCCATAATTTCAACGATGTTTCGAAATTGATTCTTTTGCGCTTGTTTCTTTCTATGTCATTCTTAGCGGGAATTTGATCATTACTTAAAGTCTTTACATTATCATGGGTGGATAACAAATAAAGCATGTCTTGTCTGAAGGCAAGACGCACAATCTTATTATTCAAAACTAAAAAGAGCATTTGTCTTCGCCAAAACGGCATACAAATCCACAATCATCCAAACACGAGACTGATATCAAATTCCTTTCTAAACTAGGAACATAAAGAACATCATGAAGCCTAAGTACAAAACCACTACTAAGTCTAAGAGGATAAGTCCCAATGGCTTCAACCTCAGCTTCACGACCATCAGCGACTTTGATGGTCCTTCCCCCCTTCTTATAGTCCTCATCGTACTTAATCCCTGTATAGAGTTACAAACGTGCACAGTTGCACCTGAGTCAATTCACTAAGTAGATCGTGAATAAGCTAAATACAGGGACTCATTTACTAAAGTAATAACATCCTTACCATTCTTGGCACACCACTTGACAAAACCAAAACAGTCCTTGTGGCGATGTCCAAAATATTTGCAAAACTTGCAGTGATTTGCCTTTAGTTTAGGACCAGAGGACTGAGGAGTTGTCCCTTTGCTCTTAGAGGAGCCATGTACTTTAAATGATGGTGGTTTGGTAAAGTAGGTCTTTCTCTTTCCCTTTCCCTTACCCTTACCTTTGGCTAAGTTAATGGAGTCTCCACCCTTACCTTTTATGCGCTCCTCCTCTTGAACGCACATAGCCATGACCTTTTCCAATGTCCAGCTATCTTCCTTAGAGTTGTAATTGATTACAAAGGCCTCAAAGTCCTCAGGCAAAGACATAAAGATGAAATGTACAAGCATCTCATGAGGCATGGCTAGGTTAAGAGTCTTGAGGTTTGCATTCAAATTACTCATCTTAAGGATGTGATCTCTCACACCTCCACCAGTGTATCTCTCATTAACAAGCCTCTTGAGAAGAGTGCTTGCTAATGTTTTAGTGGAGCCTGTATACTGGCTTTTGACCTTGGCAAGATACTCAGTAGCCAGGTAACAGTTAGGGATATCTCCTCTTATGGATTCAGAGATGGTAGTCTTAATGACCATCAGACATTTTCTGTTGGATTGATCCCAAGCATCAAGGTCCTTAGCATAATTTTCTTTAAGCTTAATATACTCCTCTTTTCTTAGTGTAAATTCCTTATCTGTTTCCTCATTACCGGCAAAGGGAACAGGAGGATTAACTGGACGATCTTTTCTAAGGCATAGATCAAGGTTTGCAATCGCTAAGTTCATTCTGAGTCTCTCATTCCATGTCCCATAGTTATGACCCGTGAGGGACTGTATGGAGGCAATGAGACTTACCACATTGGAGGCACCTTAATAAAACAAATGTAGGGGTTAGAAAACAACTAAAATAAATATTTCATACAGCACATACTTAAAATAACACTCAAAATGATAAGAAATGGCATAAAATATTTTTCACGTTGGTTACTCAACAAAACTATTTCACTTAAACAACATGGAAATATTTCACGTTAGTTACTCTAAATTCCATGAACATGTCAAAACAAATTGCAAATTTTTTGAAATTAAACTTAAGCATGGCAAAATTAAATTTTCACGTTGGTTACTCACTTAATTTCCATGCAAAAATATACACAAACTTAAAATTTTAGCAAATTTAAATTTTCACGTTGGTTACTTATTTAAATTTACTAAATAACAGCGGAAGCTTAATTAACTTAATTTCTTAAATTAATTGCAAAAATACTCAATAGCAATTAATTGAATTAAATAACTGAGAAAATATACTTAAAATAATAATTACCAGAAAATTACAGAAAATATGCACTCAAAAATCACACAATCATCACACAGAATTTCTTAAATTTTTCTCAGCTATTTAATTAATTTTCTAATCATTTTCTTAATTTCTGAAATTAATTTTCCATTAAGCATATTCTGAAAATGGAAAAACACATAAATGGCTAAGTGGGCCTGAAACTTCAAATTTTGGCCCATTGCTGAACTTGGCCCAGCCCAAGCGAAAATAAATTCTAAAAAAATAAAAGGGCAGCCCAGCTGGCCCATAACGCCCTCCCGCATGGGCTTCGGGCCCATCTAACCAACGCGGCGGGCGGCACGTGCTAAGGGCCGTCGGATCCAGATCCGACAGCCAGTGTTATCCGGCCCTTTACAACGTGATTGAATCTCGACCGTTCATCTGTGATCGGACGGCTCAGCGCTGAGATCGGGCGGTATTTAAGCCGGCGAGCGGCGCGGCGCTAACCCTAATCCCCATTTTTCCTCCTCTCTTCTCTCTCTTCACTCCGAGCGGCGGCGAGGCAGAGTGAGGCGGAGCACTCCGCAGCGTGCTCCGGCGCGCCGCGCCGCTCGCCGGCGAGCGAGTCCGCCGCGAGGCGGCTAGAGTTGAAACCCTAACGCCCGCGAGACAGTTTCGGCCGCGCGGGACTTCCGGCGCCGCCGCACCCTCGTCGGTGCGGTCGGTTGGCCGTCGAAGAAAACCGTCGCGCGTCGGATCTGTGCCGGATCTGAGTGCCGCCGCGGGGACTTCTGGCGCCGCTGCACCCTCGTCGGTGTGGTCGGTTGGCCGTTGAAGGAAACCCACGCGCGCGTGTCGGATCTGTGCCGGATCTAAGTGCTGCCGCGGGGACTTCCGGCGCCGCTGCACCCTCATCGGTGCGGTCGGTTGGCCGTTGAAGGAAACCCGCGGCTAGGGTTAGGGTTCCGACCCTTAACCCTAGCCCGGCGTGCTCTGAGGGTGGCGGCCCGAAGACCTTTGGCGAAAACGCAGTGCCGCCTCCCTCGCCCGGCATTTAAACGCCGGTGGGGGTCCAGAAAAGGACAGGAGCCGGCGCGTCTAAGGCCAAGGTATGTAGATCCGCCTGTTTTCCTTTTGTTTAATTCGGTTTTTGCCTTTCTTGTTTTTAGATTCTTATTCGTGCTTTGAACTGAATCTGATTTGTTCCCCTCCTTCTAATTTCTTGGCTAGTCGACTTAATTAGGGCTAAATTTGACTAACAGAAACTAAATCTTAATTAAAACATGATTAGAAAATAATCTAATTCTTAATTTGAACTAAATTACCGAGTTAGTGTCCATTAGCACGACTCTAATACCTTTGATAGGTTTAGATTTACTTAGGATCAATGTTAAGAACATCTAATCGGTAAAACTGAGACTTAATCAATCTGTAATCTAATCATTTGTTCTAATCTAACAATCAAACATGTGAAATAGATCATAGCACTTAGGAATAAAACGTATTAAGAGGTTTAGATATAAGTTACCTTCACTGGGTCCACTTGATGCCATTGGGCTCAAGTGGATGGTCGTAGGAGTAGGGCTTGACGTGGTGGCGGCGAGTACCGGTACAACCTTCCCCTCACTCCGCGGCTGATTAGATCAGATCTAGGTTTTTGGTGAGAGATTGAGCTCTTAATTAACTTGTCATCCGGAGCCCCGGCCTCTCCCCTCTTTTTATTGTTGCGCGTGTGAAAGGGGGCCGCACCGTAACAGAAACGGTTGCGCGCTCGATCAGGATACGTGAAGGAGAAAGACTCGGAAGATTGACGTGGTTGTTGCCCAGGTCACCCCGTGAGATCATATCGGCTAACAGTTCCAGGTCACGACGTCCTTCTTGGCCACCCCGTTGAAGACCTTCCTCACCGTCGCCACGTTGCTGCACTTCGCGTAGGACGCGACCAACGCGTTGCCGACAAAGACGTCGGCGTCCACACTGGCTATTGACCACGAGCGCGTGCACGGCCCGGCCGGCACACGCCGTGACGAGGAAGGTGTACGTGTGGCGGTTCCCGACGGGCGCCCGGCCCGCGCGCATGCGCGCGAAGAGCTCGACCGCCTCGTGGGTTGACCAGGCGCGCGCGTGGCCCCGGAGCATGACGTCCAGAGGAAGGTGTCCCGGTGGGGCACACGATCGAACACCCGGCGCGGACTCCACGCCGGCGCGGCCCAGCGGGCGACCAGGCCGGCGGCCACGGAGCGGTCGCGGTCCAGGCCCGAGACCACGACCCGGCAGTGGATCTCGGAGAGGCGCCTCGGACCGGCGGCGTGGGGCCGGAGGAGCGAGACGTAGCCGTATGAGTCTCGGGGCCGTGGCCTCGTCTTCGAGCCTACTCGTCGCGCGGTGGAGAAGCATCTCTGCATTGCTTCTCGCTGGTTGCGGCAGCCTTGGTGTTACTGTTTGGTTGGTTCATTTTTTTTAGATAATGATTTGGTTGGTTCATGCGCGGTGGAGGCAGGCTCAGCGCTCAAATCGAGCTCAATTCAAGGTTCAACGCTCAATTACACCAAACGCTGAACAAGTGAAGCGTTTCAGGTTGCACAAAACCAAATCTTATAAAGCTGAATGAGAGGAACCTCGTCAGTTCACACAGGACCGAGCTATTTCAAGCAAGGGGTTAAGCAAAGCTTACGCAGAAAAGAATTCCGTGAGGCGGCAACCAGTTCTCAAAAATCGGAGAGCCAGGCCCGCTACGCTAATCCGTTGGATTTCGTGGTCCGTCGTAAGTAGCTTGGGCTGTAAACCTCGGCCGTGCCGTGAGCGCCAAAGCCGCCACGGTTGCAAATCCGTGCAGCGAACGCCTCGACCCCGCCCGCTCTCGCTTTGCCGCGGCAACACTTGGCCGGTGCCGTGCCGTGCCGACGTTATCCGTGGAGTCAATCGATGATCCCGTCGTCGGAAGAGGGAAAAGACGAGCCAACTTCCCCGATGCATCCGCGAGTCACGTCCAATCAATCTACCGACCACCCGAACACGAAGTCGTCCGTTCGTTCCTGCGCTTTCGCCCGGTCCCGCGACGAAATCCAAACGAGAGATCCGACGCGCTACCAGCTTTCGTTTTCAACGAGTAGGTGCTTTGGATAATGACTCCTCGCACCTTGCTTTATACATGTTTGTGTTTCTAACCATATGCATAAAAAGGCGATGCAGGCATGCCACCTCATTGAAAACCAGCTTCACATATATGTCTAGGGTTAGAATTTGCTGTCTTTGAGGAACCGGCCGAGAGAGGCCTTCACAACTGAAAGTTTGCAGAGAGTTGAGAACTGTCGCGAAAACGATGTAAAACTTATTGCTTGTATTCCTTTTTGCGACAAAAAACTTACTGTTTGTATTTGTAAGAGTTGGTAGAGCGGGGCATGTTCGCGACGAGCAAGGCTGGTAAAATATATGTTGTCACCATAATCATTACTTTTTTCTCTTTAAAAAAACTCTTGAGTTGAAATCTACGTTGACTTGATTATTATCAGCGAATGTTTCATTTAGCTATACATGATCGAGTTTTCAAATATTGTTGCTGATTCAGAATCATGGAGTCTGGCCTTTTGAATCCAACAACGTAGCTCAATTTGTCAGTTAGGATTTTATTTAATGGGTTCTCGGTACTCTGCAAACCGGGTACCCCGCGTGGAGGGTTAAAAACAGCTCAGACCCCGCCTCCCTACTGAGGCAGGTGCTAGCGAAGGCACGTGTCCTTCGCCCCTGGGTCAGCCCCGGGGCTGCCACGTGCGACTAGGTTCTCGAGCCAACATGTGCCCTTGGCCCCGGACCAAGCCTCTCTAATGAGGTGAGATTCGAAGCTGCCACGTGTATGTGGCTCTGAACATCATCCCCGCCGAGGAGGACTTCGGACCCGACGCGTGCCCTTGGCCCCGGACCAAGCCTCCCCGTTAAGGTGAGGTTCGGAGCTGCCACGTGTATCCGGGCTCCGAACCTCCTCCCCGCTGAGGAGGGCTCCAGAGCCGACACGTTCCCTTGGACTTTGACCAAGCCTCACCGCTAAGGTGAGGTCTGGAGTTGTCACATGTACCCGGGCTCTGAACCTCCTCCCTGTTGAGGAGGGCTCCGGAGCCAACATGTGCCCTTGGCCCCGGACCAAGTCCCCCCTCCACGCTGAGGTGAGGTCCGGAGCTGCCACGTGTAGCCAGGTTCTAGGCCTCCTCCCCACTGAGGAGGACTCCGGAGCCGCCACGTGTCCCACGATCCGTCGTGGGCCGTGGGTGCGCTGTCAGGTCGTGCATTCAAGGCTCGCGCCTTCCCCAGAAGCATGGCACACAACGCACGCCTCCCTCCTCCGCCTGTTTGCCATTACGGTGACAAGACTGGACGGCGAGGCGTGACAACGGCACAGTGCTGCTCAACGGCACAGTGTCGTCCTGCAGAGTGAGGTGACACGTCAACAAGACGACGTCATCATCATCACCTGCAACGTGGTCAGAGGTGTTCAACGCGCCATACGGTGGGTCTTAACTCCACCGCCAACCACTCTATTAAGGATGTAAAACCCTAGATCATGTATAGGGTTTGGACAGCCCTGGGGCCACCTGTCGGGCCCCGAGCCGCATTATAACCACCCGACCTTTGACTATAAAAGGACTGGGATGTCCACCCGACGGGGGGTTGGTTCCCACACATTAGCAACTCTAGGAACATACGTGCAAGCAATACAATAAACACTCTCATCAATGTAGGGTATTACGCTCCGGTGGCCCGAACCACGTAAATCCTGGTGTTCAGCCGCTCTCTCGAGTTGGATCGCTCTAGGGACGTCAAGCCCCTCCAATCAAAAAACCTCCGCGGGTTGCTCCAATAGCGGACCGGAGGGAGTGTCGAAGCAAACACTCCGACACATGCCCTTTTCTTACATATATCCCTTTCGTAATAATACAGGTTGTTTGTTGGAAACAATAATAACCTTGTTCGGAAATTGAAACTGGTGTGATCCCACAGATAAATGATGTGACCTAAGAACTGATCAATCTAATCAATCTTGTGTCACTCAAAGTGTGATGATGTGAACGGAGATTCTAGCTTAAGATATCTATCTCGCATAACCTTTGTTACAAGGCATTTTCCATATTTTTTAGGTAATAGAAAATCTTTTTCGCCCTCTACAACAGGTCATTCTTCATATGGCTCAAAAAATAAGATGTACTTCCTCTATTTCCAAATTGTTGTCACTAGGACAACAATTCTAGTTTAAATTGTTGTCATTGTTACCTTGCTTTGTATGTCTTGCATGTCTCTGGCTTGGCTGCTTCCACGAGCAGATATTGTGCCTGTAAGCGATGACTATTGTATTTCTTCTCCTTATATATAATTGAACACCTGCTTCCCAGATTTTTTCTAAAAAATACATGAGTACTTGTTTTATTGACGAGTAAGAACATGGGGCAGTACCAACACCGAGAGACATAATACAGGAAGCTGATTTAGATAGGCCCGGGCCGTACGGAGTGGGCATAGTACCATATATCTATGTTCATAGATTATACTGATACATAATAGGATGTATGCGACTGGGTTCTAATGGGGTCTCTGCTCGTTATATATATGTAGGGTTACATAAAAAATTTGTAGCTAGTTACAATAAAACATTAATATGGAAATCTATCTCGAGTTGCATTATCTTCAACTAATTTATTACTCTCAGTTACCTTAAAATTTTTTTTGAAAGGCCATCAAGGTGGCATTAAATTATAAGCAGGAAAGCAAGATTACATGCACCAGAGATGCATTATTGTTTTACATTGCCTAGCCTCATGTTGATACAAGAACCCAAGGGCTCTCTCTCGCTCTAGAAACAACGATAGTTAGATGAGTTGTCCCTGCTGCACACCAATTTGTAACCTCATATTTCAAGGCAGCAAAGATGTCGATCATTCCTTCTTTTCCATCAAAGATTCTGGCATTTTGCTCTCTCTAAATTGTCCAGATGATAGCTATCATCATCGATTTGATGCCCTTGCTTTGACTTGCACTTAAATCATCAGGCAGATAGACAAATCAATCATCAATGGACTGTGTTGTATGCCAGGATGATGGATTTAGGCTCGGTTGCGCAATCCAATCACTTGTTTTGGTCCATATATGCAGCCTTACTGGACATTCAGAGAAGAGATGCAATATCGTCTCCAGACTCCTGTAGCATAGAGGATAAAAATAGTTGTTTGGCCCCCCTCTCGGTTGTAAACGATCCGATGTCCAAATTTGATTTTGTAGTAGCGGCCACAGGAAAACTTTACATCGCGACGGCGTCCAGATCCTCCATATCTTGGTAGGAAAAGAAGACCTAATGTTCCCTTCAAATTGTAGCCGATATGCTGACCATGCCGAGTATTCCCCTGTTGCAGTGCTCGTCCAGCGGATTTCATCCGGTTGATCAGGCACCAGAACAACCTGCATCTCATATGAGCCTTAAATTGATGATGTTGCGACAATTCTTTTGTTTATTTACAAGCTAATTACATTGCATTAATAAAAAAGGTTGGGAGTGTAAAACAATAATCAAGTTGGATGGAATGAGCTGGACGGAGCCGTGGTATGCTCTCTTATTTATAGAGTACTGTGTAGATCAGATTACAATGAACTCAATAGATTAACAACTCTAGCTATAGTTCTTATCTCCTCTAACAAACCTATCATTGAGATACTTCAGATCTCCCTCGAGATAAACCTTATCGATGATATCTATTATTCAACATTCCCCCTCAATATAATCAATACGAGATAAACCTTATCGATGATATCTATTATTCAACATTCCCCCTCAATCTAATCAATACAAGATTAAGATTACTTTAAATATTTTCAAACAGATTTAAGGATAGCGCCTTTGTAAAGCCACCGGCTAATTGATCTCCAAAAGATATGAACTGAATCTCCAATAATTTGCTAGAAACTCTTTCTCTAACAAAATGATAGTCCACTTCTATATGCTTTGTTCTTGCATGGAAGACTGGATTCGCAGAGAGATATGTAGCTCCCAGATTATCACACCAAAGACATGCTGATTTGGATTGCACAATATTTAGGGTGCGTTTGGCAAGAAGAAATGTTTCAGATTCTAGGTTGAATCAGTTAAACGGTACCAAACGACAATAAAGTGAAACGTTTCAGCAGTGAATCCAAAAGAAACGGTTCACATTTTTTGCTTACAAACCTGAAACACCTAAAAAGGTGTTCCACACTCTGAATCACTTTATATTGTTGTACTTACCTCTAGTATCTTAATTATTTACAGTGATTTGCTATCGTCTATCCTTATTCTCAACTTGTCGCCACTGTTGCAGCGCAACAATGATTTATCCATGCATGTGGATGATGGCATATAATTTACAATGACAATTATAAATAACATATATTATAAAAATTTATTATATTATACTACGATAAAAACAATATACACTACACAAAACGAGTAGAAGGTTGTCGGCCATGTAGCCGGGTCAGTTCACTTCTACGGTCAACATAGGTATGTTATAGCTGTCAGTAAACTGTGTGGGCTGACGGCTATAATTAGAGACGTGAGCCTAGACTGCTAAGCCGACAACTTTAATTATAGCCATCAGCCTAGTCTCCAGGGCAGAAGGCTTTACTTATAGCCGCCGACGACGGAGGAAAGACCGACGGCTATAATATTTGGCCGTCGGGTTCGCAAACCGACAGCTGTAGGCCATCTATGTTCGACGGCCCCGACGCCTATAAATAAATCGACAGCCTATTATCCTTCTCCTATTGTAATAGTCCATCCAATGATAGATAGGTCATTTCAATTCTGCTCCTCTCTTTCTAAAACTAAAATCGGAAAATTAGTAAAACGGTATATAAAGTGATTATGTTTCATTTGAGAAATATTTCTAGGTTAAAATTGAAACGTTTCTGAGCTGTACCAAACAGGGGCTTAGTTCTTGAAGAACTTATTGAAGCCAAATGATCTCAGTTGTTGCATTCGCATTTGCCAGTGCCTTATATTCAGCTTATGTACTAGACCTCGATACAATTTGTTGTTTTCTGGCACTCAAAATAAGATTGGTTCCAAAGAAAACTGCAAAGCCTCCAATAGAACGTCTGTCATCAATGTTTCCAGCCCAGTCTGCATCTGAAAAAGCACTAACCAAAGTTGACTCTGATTTTAAGATTTAAGCCAACATCTTGTGTTCCTTTAATGTACCTCAGCATACGCTTAACAGTTGTCCATTGTTATGTTGTTGGCGCATGGAGAAATTGACATACCTTGTTGACTGTAAAACAAATGCCCGGCCTAGTCATCGAAAGATATTGCAAAGCATCAACAATACTCCTATAAGCAGTAGCATCCTCCTGGCTCAATGTTTCTCCCCCTACCGAAGATATTTTTTCTGAACTAGTCATTGGTGTGGTAATGCTCTTGCAACCACTCATGTTTGCCTTCTTAAGTATATCACCGACATACTTAGCTTGAGACAATACAATGTCGTCCTAAATATATTGCAGTTCCAGACCAAGGAAAAAATACAGCCGTCCGAGGCCTTTAATGGCAAACTCTGCTCTCAAGTCTCGTAGAAGAAATGCAATAGCCTCATCTGAGGAGCCAGTAACTATTATGTTGTCAACATATATAAGAACAAACATTGAAATACCATGCTTATGATGAATAAATAAAGATGTATTGGACTTGGCTGAGCAAAAACTGAGCTTTTGCAAACGTGCACTAAGCCGAGATTACCATGCACGGGGAGCTTGTTTAAGACCCTAAATTGTCTTATCAAGTTTACAAACATAATCTTATTTTTCTTTATCAATAAAACCCGGAGGTTGTTTCATATATACTTCTTCATAAAGAAACCCATGTAGAAATGCATTCTGAACATCTAATTGTTTGAGAGTCCAACCTTTTGAGACTGCAATAGAAAGCACCAATCGAATAGTAGCAATTTTCACAATAGGACTAAATGTGTCCTCATAGTCAATACCGTATTGTTGTTTAAAACCCTTTGCCACTAACCTTGCCTTGTACCGGTCAATAGATCCATTTGATTTTCGCTTTACTTTGTACACCCATCTACAATCAATCACATTTTTACCCGATGATGTAGGGACTAATTGCCAAGTCCTGTTCTTGTGTAAGGCATTGATCTCATCTTGCATAGCGGCTTTCCAGTTTGGATCTGAGAGTGCTTCCTGCAGATTGCTCGGTTCTCCGGTGGAGGAAAAATTTGAATATCGAATAAACCCGGGAAATAGCTGTTTCGGTCGAGAAATACCGTGCTGCAGCCGAGTAACAGCACGTTGGGGTGCTGGTGGTGAAGACGTGTCCACAGACGAGTCCACGGAAGATCCAGGATCAGCAGCAGGAGACAATAAAGCATCCGCAGATGCATCCAACGTGGCATGGATAGATTGGTCCTCGGTTCGCATTGAAGGAGAGGATTCGACCACCCCCGGATCAGATGCAGGTTGACTCCTGTTCCGAGGCTGATATGCTGTCCCCTAGCGCTATCACCCTCGGATCCGACGCCGGCTGATGCACATCGCGCGTGGAATCTACCTTGGAAACAGGTTCTGCGAGATCCACCTGTATCAATGTGTTCTGAATCAACTCAGACTTCAGCGCTGGTAATTCTCTCGCTATTTTCTGTTCCCTGTACAACACAGCTTCTAGGAAAAATATTAGTAGTATGAGGTAAAACATTGCCCATTTGATCAGTAGGCACCGAATTACCCCTAAATTCTTTGGGATTATTCAAAGGTTCCGATAAAGGCAGGAGAATTTCTTGGCGCAAACAGGAACCGGCATTTTTGTGAATGGTTGAGAACGGAAAATTTTCTTCATCAAACATAACATCTTTGGAAAAATAGACACGACCATTTGAAATATCAAGGCATTTATACCCTTTGTGCATGTTGCTGTAGCATAGAAATACACAACGTTTAGAACGAAATTCAAGTTTGTGATGATTATATGGTCGTAGGTTGGGCCAACATGCACATCCGAAAGTGCGAAGAAAGGAATAGTTTGGTTGTTCAGTGAACAACCGTTCAAGGGGAGTATCATTGTTAATAATCCTACTCGGAATTCTGTTTATTAGATAAGTTGCGGCTACAAATGCCTCATCCCAAAACTTAAGAGGCATGGACGCTTGTGCAAGTAAGGAAAGGCCAACCTCAACAATATGTCTATGCTTTCTTTCAGCAGAGCGTGCATGAGGGCAAGAAATATGATGAGATATGCCAAGGATCTGAAAAAAAGAATTAAGATTTTTATACTCCCCTCCCTAATCGGATTGAATTGTGAGGATTTTTCTGTCAAACATTCTTTCGGCAAATTTCTTAAAACTAGAGGAAATCTGAAAAACATCAGATTTTTTTATTAAGGAGATAAATCCATGAGAACTTGCTATAGTCATTAATAAAGCTCACATAGTATTTGTTTTTATTTATAGAATCTAATGCTGGTCCCCAAACATCTGAAAAAATAAGCTCAAGTGGAGCTTTAGAAACACTAGATGATTTTGGGTATGGAAGTTGATGATTTTTTGCTTGCTGACAAGCATCACACACATGATCACAACTATCTTCTTTCAAAGAAGGAAGACTAAATTTATTGATAATTTCCTGAACTTTAGAGAAAGATGGATGACCTAAGGTATTATGCCACCTTGATGAAGTGAGCTTCGCTGCATGAAAGGTTCTTTTATTTTTGAAGATAGAGTTCGGTACAAGTGGATATAGGCCTCCTATGGCTCTATCTTGATGTAGAACCTTCTTCGATACCTGATCCTTGACAACAAAAAAATGAGGATGAAGTTCAAGGAAGACGTTATTATCACAAGTAAGTCGATTAACTGATAAAAGATTCTTTTTGGCTTGAGAAATATGGAGTATATTTTTCAGATTTAAGCTAGAACTAGGGGTATTTAATATAGAATGACCAATATGTTCAATGTTCATACCTGTACCACTTGTCGTGTGTACTTAACCATTGTTGAAATAGTGTTCCTTCACGTGTAGTTTGTCAAGCTCACACGTGATGTGATCAGTCGCTCCCGAGTCAACATACAATTGGTGTCAACTCCATAAGAGTTTGTATTGACTGCGGCTTCTACAGTTCGATCTTCCCCCATGTAGTCCTTATGAAATCTCTTCCAACATCGGTTCACCTCATGACCGATTTTCCTGCATAGCTAACACTTAGGTCGATCGCCTCCTTCATTGGAACCTCTTCCTCGGCCTCCACCAAAACCCCTACCAGGACTACCTCGTCCTCCTTCACCACGACCACGACTGCCACGCCCGCCTCTATAGTTTTCTCGGCCTCCTCTTGTTGTTGTATTTGCAGACGATAAGGGAGTGCCACTAGAATTTTGTAAATCAAGGCGCATCTCAAATCCAAGGAGATGTGCATATAAGTCACTCAGCGGTACTTCATCAGTACAAGTGGTAATGGCCGTCACAACGGGATTCCAATCCGAGTCTAGTCCTGCCAAGATATATGTTGACAGATCATCATCATCAATCGGTTTACCTGCAGTTGCCATTGCATCACCTAGTGCTTTCATCTTGGCGAAGTACTCGGCAACCGAGAGATTTTTCTTCTGAGTCGTGGCAAGTTGTAGTCGAAGTTGCATCACCCGTGCACGAAATTGCGACGAGTACATGTTCTGAAGAAGCATCCAAACTTCGGCAGCCGTAGTGAGCGACGTTACTCCAGAGAGTACCTCCCTTGATAAGGAGGATAGTAAATATCCCAACACTTGCTGATCTTGGGAGACCATAGCGCATAGCTTGGGTTGTCGATCACTGACACTTTCTCTTCTCCTTTGTCATTCTTGACCGTCACTTCAATTGTTTCGGGCGGAGCTTTGATAGATCCATCCAGGAAGCCTTCGAGGCGATGAGCTCGAAGAGGTGGTAATACTTGAGCTTGCCACAATGGAAAATTGTCACGTGTCAATTTCTCCGTGACTGAATTGTGAGCAAGTAGATTGGTGATTATGCCCGACGCAACACTTGATGATCCAGACGCCATTGTATTTTGTGGAAGGATAACTGGCACTGGTACCATGTAAAACAATAATCAAGTTGGATGGAATGAGCTGCACCGAGCCGTGGTGTGCTTTTTTATTTATAGAGTATTGTGTAGATCAGATTATAATGAACTCAACAGATTAACAGCTCTAGCTATTATTCTTATCTCCTCTAATAAACCTATCGTTGAGATACTTCAGATCTCCCTCGAGATAAACCTTCTGGATGATATTTATTATTGAACAGGGAGGAGGCAGTAATATGTAAACAAATTTACACTTATCGTTCTGTTTCTGATACATGTAAAATGAATGAAAAAACCAAATTTATGAATCCACTTTTCTTGATAAGGTATAACTTATTATTTTCTAAAATAAGAATGGGTAAGGTAAATCTGCAACCAAAAGTTAATCCTGAGCCGTCGCCGTCCATGTGGATCTTCAGCTGGAGTAAGCCACGTAGATCTTTATGTCCGAGGTGTCGAATCCGTTGAACTTGGATCCGGCCGCCGTGGTGTAGGCGCCCATGTCATCGAAGACGAGCCAGTCGCCCACGCTCATCTCCGGTAGCTTGTAACCGGTCACCACCGTGTCGAGGGAGTCACACGTGGGCCCGAACACCGTCGACGTGTAGGTCGTTTCGCCGGGGCGGGGGCTCGCCAGCGGTCTCGGGCGCGGCTCCTGGTGGTCCATTAGGATGCAGTTGAGCGAGCCGTAGACGCCGTCGTCGATCCAGTACTCGCGCACCTCGCCGCGCGTGCGCTTCCCGATGACGCGGGCGGCGAGCGTGGAAGCCTTCTCGGCGAAGTACCGCCCGGGCTCGCCGATCACCTCCACGCACGGCAGGTCGCCGAAGTGCCGCGCGAGGGCGTCATTGATCACCGCCGCCGCCTCTTCGAACGTGGGACCCGCCGTAAACCCGCCGCCGACGTCGAGGACGCGCATGGGCGGCATGCCGAGTGCGGCGGCGGCGTCGAACACGGCGCGCGCGGCCTCGACGGCCCCGCGGTACACGTCCGCGCGGGGCGCGCCGCTGCCGACGTGGAAGGAGACTCCCGCCACGTGGATCCCCGCGCGGCGCGCGGCGCGGAGGAGGGGCACCACCTCGTCGGCGTGCGCGCCGTACTTGGTGCCCAGGTCGATCTTGGCCTCGCCGCCGTCGGGGCCCTTGATGCGGAGGAGGAGCTCGCAGCTGGGATGGCAGCGCTTGACCTTGTCCACCTCCTCCACGGAGTCGTAGGTGGTGAGGTTGACGCCCACCTGCGCGGCGTACTCGATGTGCGCCTCGGGCTTGCACGGGTTGGCGTAGACGATGCTGCGGGGCTGGACGCCGAGCGCGAGCACGGCCTCGATCTCGGCGCGGCTGGCGCAGTCGAAGCCTGCGCCGAGCGCGGCCAGCGCGCCCAGGAGCGCCGGCTCAGGGTTGCACTTGACGGCGTAGCAGGGGCGCACGTCGGGGAGCGCGCGGCGCCACGCGCGGTAGAGGTCGACGATCTTGGCGAGGTCGAGGACGTGGAAGGCGGAGCGCTGGGCGGGGCTGGACGTGGCGACGATGGAGCGGATGGCGCCGGTGACGGCGTCCTTCTCCTTGAGCGCGTCGCGCTTGAACGCGAGGACCTTCCTGTCCTTGACGCCGGGTGCCACCAGCACGGCCTGCATGGGGCTGCCTCCACCCATGATGATGTGTGATGCTGACGCGCGCGCACTGAGGACGGTGACGCGGCAAACACTACTACTGCTCTTTTACCTAATAAAATTCAAGGCAGAGAAAAAAATTTGTACAGTTAGTTCCTCTACTCCATCACCAGACCTAAATAAAAATATCATTTTAGCAAAAAAGAAAAAATAGATTATGTGTGATCGTTGGGACATTGCCATTATACTGGGCGGGCCAGCTTCCCAAGCGTCAAAAAAGGAAAAAAAAAAGACAGTTTGGACGCGTGCATCAATTGCTGAACTGAGCACACATCTTGGATTGTTTCATTTGCGAACGTAATTACTTTGTGTGTCGTGAATCAGCAGCAGCTTACCGGTTGCGAGGTTTTCTTTGAAACAGAGAGAGATTGGCAGAAGCAATTCCGAATCTTCAGACAAGCAATTCTCTTGGTGTGTGTTGCGCGGCTTGCTCGGGATGAGTGGGGGCGCCTTATATAGTGCGGCGTCGAAGGAGCTTACGCTTCGAGAGAGGGAAGGGATCTGGTGTGGTGGGCAGCGCGACGGCGACGTGGTTCGGTGTCGCTGCTGCATGCGGCTGCGCGGTCAAATCGATCCAGCACCGAAGCTGCGCCGCCGACCCCAGGTCCAGGCAGCACGCCGAGAGCGCGCGGGCGCGGCGTTTGCGATGCCGCGCGCGACGGGTGCGGCAGGACAGGGTAGGTGCGTGCAGACAGGCCTGCATCAGGCGGAAGGGAGCTCGACTCTGTTCGCAGTTTGCTCCTCCTCGCGGTTTCACACTTTTCCTTTCCTAGTTGGTTCCTCGACTCTTCCTTCGGTCGCGCATGGGGAGGTCGAGTCAAACGAGAAAAGGGGACGACGGCACATGTTCTTTGCATCTGGAAGTCCTTAATACGATAGTGTTGTTACCAACCGGCACGTTTATGTTTTTGTACCGGCTTACCGTACCATGCCTGGAAACGGGGAGTCAGGAAGGGCCGCCGGCTGCGAGGACCGGAACGGTCACCGAAGAGTTTCTCAAGAGTCTTTGCGAGGTATTAGTACTAATTAATTAACAAGAAGAGTGCGCTATACGGTGTGAACCATGGATATCTCCCCATCAGATAGGAGATTCTCATACCTCTTTTTTTTTGTGAAATTCAATGTGCTAATTAGCTACATTGTGAACAATACAAACCATCAATGCATATGGCATAAGCACAGCAGCAATGCCCACGCTCAACTTTTAATGGCCAAGAACGAAAAGTAGAAAGAATGAATGCCTTAGAAACTTCGAATACTGAGTACTGACTGTTTTATTAATAGTTTATTTTTTCGAAGGAACGACCGTTTTATTAGTAGTTTAAGCTGACATCTTGGCGGACAACCTTTGGTAAATAGTTTACGTGACCCAAAATAAAGGTCTCCCTCTAATACTGTTGCAGTTCTGGGTCAACAGCGTCCTGCTTCGTTGCTGGTCGCTGCGACGTGTGCTCGTCCAGTCCGCGCCGCCAGAGTCTCCGCCTGTGCATGAGGCTGGTGGGGATTGATAGGACCTCAGGCCGGTCGCAGCGGCAGCCGGTACGCTGGCGGACATCACAGGTCACGGCGACGCTAACAGGACCTGAAAAATAGAGGCCGGTTGTAGCAACTGGAAAGTGAAGAAAGGAAGGAAAGAAGAGAGAGAGAGAAATAAAAAACTAAGAAAAAAGAGGAAAAGGAAAAAGATAGAAGGATAAAAATGAAATAAGAGGGGGATGAAAAAAAGAAAAGAGAAAATAAGAAGAAAAGAGAATGATATAGCAGTAAATATAAAATTATTAAAATAAAAGTAGTTCCGTGAAATAATATAAAATATAACATAGTTGTATTATCTAATATACAATAAGTGATAATTGATATAGAGGTCTGATTTTGAGTTGATCAAGTGCAGAGAATTTAAAGTTAGAAATCTTTTAAAGAATTTAAACTTAGAAATTTAGAGCTCTAATATAGGTACACCAGTGCGAATAGCCTCACTTCTTGGTGGCAGCGGCGGCAGCCGGGAGGGGTAAGTCGTGGCCTCCGGTTTATTTATTTCCTTTTTTTATGGGCACGTACGGAAACACTCAACAGTAGCAGGATTTGTAAATCACTCCATTACTTGGTCAAATACGAATTTGCCCCTCGATGGATGCTCATGATTGATTTATAGTAGTTTGTTGTTTCAAGTAGTATAATTCATTAATTATCTAACCGTTTAATTTGTTAACTGACTACTGTCGAATAAAAAAGGAACGTAGTGAGTGAGTAATTAAAGTTAATTACACAATCGTCACTCCGTAGAGACCATGCAAATAAAGAAACAGCCGTACGATCCGTTCTTCTTTGGATATGGAAATAACAACTACTACCTCTGTTATGAAATAAATAATGTTTAGGACAGAAAATTTAGTTTAGTTTGAACTAAATTAATTGTCCTAAACATCATTTATTTTAGAACGGAGGGGTAGATCGAAGTATCAGTGTGAATTACTAAGTTGTTGTTTGTTGACTGAATCTTCTACCAAGTTCTCTCGAGTTTAGACATTTGTGTTTGACTTAAGCACCATTTTGAGTTTTGTGCTCCTTTTGGTTTTTTATTGATGCTTTTAGGATAAGACTAATCTTAATCTAAAAAACAAATAGAGTAATTTAATTTCTTTGATCAATGATCTGAACGTGTTCGCAATTCTGAGTCGCTGGAACAAAGTAAGAACGAGTTCGCAAGTACCTATCGTCGATCGTGTAAAGAAGAGAGAGAACCCACACAAATAATGGGAGAATATGCTTCTTCGTAATGTTTCAAAATTATTACCACAAGCTAACTGTGAATTCCAGCAGAAATCTTCTTGTGAGGATTTTCTCTTGTCAAAACATAGTGGAGACATAAACGCCCATATAAACAAAATGTGTCCACTTGCCCTACAAATATATACAAACACATTCTATCGCTATAAATATCGAAGAGGGATGAAGTTCATGTAGATTATTGTAAAAGATATGTCATTAAAAGAATAATTTGATGTAAATATCAGTTTAAGTCAGAAACTAAACCCTGGAAGAAAGGTTTCATCATAAAAAAGAAGCCTAAATGAGTTGTATATATGTTAAAGACTGAGAGGTTTTTGGTCCAGTTTCTAAAGAAATCAAATTATATTGTGAATTAAAATAAAAGTTACAAAAGCATTAAAAACTCTAGGTTGCTTTCTTGACCGAGCTCGGAATTTTTAATTTAAGGATTGAACCTGGAAGTTCGTGGAACCCGACGTGATTTTGCACGTACGTACGCCTACTTGCTTTCCGGCAAACCAAACCTAGCGCAGCCACCAATTAAGAACCAAAACAAGCACGAGCATCAACGCAAAAGAGTTCATGCATGCATGAGTCGCCCAGTGATTATATCCTAAACCCCCTCGACGTTTGCTTCCATTGTTTTAATCAAGCACTACTACAATGTATTATCTTGAACCTCCTTTGAACATATTTTTTTTCCTAGCGCATGAAAAGTCTCGTGGGTACGCCCACCATTTCACCAACCAACCTTCCTGGCCGTCGCCGTTTTGACGACTTCACCCAATCTTGACGGGTCAGCATGAGCATGATTAATAGATTGCGATCACACTCAATTTCTCCTCGTCAAGTTTGATCGCCATCCGATGCTTGTCTACACCTGTCGAATCTGTTCGTGTCTTCATTTCGTATCTTGGACGTGTTCGTGGACTTGTGGTGCATTGCATTGGGTGAGTTTGAGCGTTTCCCGTTCTCCTCCTCACCTCCTCCCGATCCTTCTTTTCACGGACCTGGATGATTCTTTACAACTACCCTGCAACATCTTCAAACTTTGGTTGTTGGCATCCATCCCCACCTTTTCAATTCTTGAACGGACAATGACACATCTCAACTTTGGGTTGAGTGTTTTTTCACCCCCGTACGTGTGGTACCTGCTGCCGGCACGTGTACAACGTTAGATAGACAGCTCCAGCGACCGCATTATTTTGCATGCAGTGACTTTTAACCTGTAATAAAACGTGACCTCTGAAAAATGAGAAAAAATAATAACAGATGATGCGTAAGATGCGTAGTTTTTCTTCGTCCTCGGCACCGCGTGAACGAGGAAAACTGGCCCGGCCGGGGATAATCTCACGTGGTCGTCGTTCTAGTTTTCGCCGTCATGAATGTAACATGGAGACATGGACAACGTCTCTGTCTATGAAAGGCAGCACTCTTAACGTTATTAAACAAAGATTTAGTTTCGGTTCCCTGTGGTCGAGCGAGTCGGACTCCACCTCGTACAGATGTGTGCTATGCATGCTTAACGAATTAATAGTCTGAGAGGCGCGGCCTGAATGTACTAGTTGTACGTACGTATTGGAATACTGCGGCTTACATGCCACCAACGACGTTGGTTTTGATTGTTGTAACGTTAGGTAGTTCCTCGCGATAAGCTGGGTATGCCAATGTTCTTTCTCCCATTGCACAAAGTCCTTGCTTCGTGCAGCTTTCATGGACACTGATCTCATCAATAATGATTTGATGACGTGTTAATGTATGTATTAGAGAACAAGACCCTATATCGATCTGCAACTCGGTATGGAAGAAGCACGATACACTAAGCATCGCATACGTGTCTCTGGACTCTGCATATGGTCTACCTCAAGACATTGAGTGCATATGATGTGTTGATTGCTTAACTATCCGTTCTTTTTCTCTTTCGAAAACCCGACTTAACTATCCGTAGACATCGAGTGCATATGACGTGTTGATGACTCATGCATGCTCTCGCACTCTCTAGATAGCAGTTTTTGGACCTGTACATTCTCCACGTTGTTAGAAACCTTCAACCAGTCAAAGTCAGAAGCCACACAGCAAGGCGCGCGGCCATCAGTTTCCAAGCTTCGGATACAGAATACTGATTTGACAGTAATAAACCGTCGCTTCCACCAACCCTTTTCCCCGCGCTTCGCATACCCACTGTCCTCTTCTATATAAACCCCACGGCACGAGACCGGCAACTCGTACAGCCCAAGGCGCCAACAAGCAAGCAAGCAACAACGACGAGCTGAGTCACGTACGATCCGGGCTACGGCAGCTTCTCTCTTGTTGCAAACTCTAAGCTTGCGTTGCGCCAAATTAATAGCAGCTTCACCCGTCGGCGACAGAACAACCGCACCAGCAGCTACTATCTCGATCAACGGCAATCATGGAGGTTAAGGTGTTGAGCTCCAAGCTCGTCAAGCCGGCCTACAATGCCGGCGTGGCTCCTCCCCCGGTGGCAACAGACGAGTACATCCCCCTGTCCATCTTCGACAGGGTCACGTACCAGATGCAGATGGCGATCATTTACGCCTTCGCGCCGCCGGCCCCGACCACGGCTGCCATCGAGAAGGGCCTCGCCGCGGTGCTAGCCCAGTACCGCGCCTTCGCGGGGCAGCTCGGCGAGGCCCCCGACGGCACGCCGGCGGTGCTGCTCAACGACCGCGGCGCGCGGCTCGTGGAGGCCTCCGTGGACGCCGACCTCGTTGACATGGCGCCGGCGAAGCCCACCCCGGAGCTGCTGCGCCTGCACCCCGACCTGGAGCAGGAGCTCCAGGAGGTGGTGCTGCTGCAGCTGACGCGGTTCCGGTGCGGCTCCCTGGCCGTCGGATTCACGTCCAACCACGTCGCGGCCGACGGCCACGCCACCAGCAACTTCCTCGTGGCGTGGGGCCGCGCCACCAGGGGCCTCCCTCTGGGCCTCCCGCCCGTGCACCACCAGGAGGGCCTCTTCAGGCCGCGTTCCCCGCCTCGCGTCGAGCACGACCACCGCGGCAGGGAGTACTACCTGCCGTCGCCGTCCACCGAGATCAAGCACGGCCACCACGGGGAGGGCGTCGAGAACATCGTGATCCACAAGGCGCACTTCACCAAGGACTTCATCGCGGGGCTCCGCGGCAAGGCGTCGGAAGGCCGCGGCCGCCCGTTCAGCCGGTTCGAGACCATCCTGGCCCACCTGTGGCGGACCATGGCGCGCGCGCGGGGGCTCAGCCCCGACGAGACCTCCGCGATCCGGCTCTCCGTGGACGGCCGCCACCGCCTCGGCCTGCCGGCGGAGTACTTCGGCAACCTCGTCCTCTGGGCGTTCCCGACCGCCACGGTGGCCGACCTCCTGAACCGGCCGCTGAAGCACGCGGCGCAGGTGATCCACGACGAGGTGGCCCGCGTGGACGGCGCCTACTTCCGGTCGTTCGTCGACTTCGCGACCTCCGGCGCCGTGGAGAGGGAGGGCCTCGCGCCGAGCGCGGTGCTCAAGGACGTGCTGTGCCCGAACGTGGAGGTGGACAGCTGGCTCACGTTCCCGTTCTACGAGCTGGACTTCGGCACCGGCGCGCCGACCTACTTCATGCCGTCCTACTTCCCCACGGAGGGTATGCTGTTCCTCGTGCCGTCCTACATCGGCGACGGCAGCGTCGACGCCTTCGTGCCCGTCTTCCAGCACAACCTCGAGGCGTTCAAGGAGTGCTGCTACTCCATGGAGTAGGAGAGCTGGAATGCAGCAGCTACCAAGACGCAAATTAATCAAGGCATTGAAGTGGGGATTATTTGGTTGCGACGCACGCTAAGGCGTTGTTAATTACTATACCGTACGTGAGGAGATCTAGTCACGTTTATTTTTTTCTTCTTCTGGAGTCTAATTAGATGCTTGATTGCATCTAATGGATTGGATAAGGGACGTCTTCGTGACCTCGTTTTGGGGATGTAAATTAATGATTTAATTCAAGAAATATTGAAGGGAAACAAATCTCACATCCTATATATAAAATTGAGTTAGGGTTGTCGTCCTAACAATAATAATTTAAAAATAGAGTGAATACAACCTTGTTGCTAAATATTTTATATATGCTATATATAGAGGATGACGGGTGCCTCATACTGAGAAAATTGTGGCTTCTTAAACAAGCTTGTTGTAGCTTTCCACAACAAGTGGAAAAATAGTAGCAATTGACTTCTTAATTGTAGAGCACGTTAGAGCCAACCGGCAGAGGATGCACCAGTGCAAGCTTTATCTGATAACAAATGATGAACCCTTTATTTCTTTCAGCTTTTGCTTACACCATGGATGTAGTACCGCGTGGGCTCCTCTGAATGGATCATGATGAACATATACTCCCTTTGTTTGGAATTATTTGACGCATGTTAGTTCAATTTTAAACTAAATAACATCAAATATTATAAAATGGAGGGAGTATCCGATTTATCAAAAGAAAAAGAAAGAAACACTGGAAGATAGATGTTAACACCTACCAGGGCCGGCTCTATAGTTTTGAAGGACCTATGGCAAGCTCGACGATGGGCCACTCGAAGATATGTAAATATATATTCCACTCACAAATTATATATAATAGTAACAACAACAAATCCTTTGTCAAGCACGTTGAGATAAGCAGGTAGATAAATTAAAGAACTAATGATAGAAGATTAAGTATAGAACCATAGCTTGAGCACTTTGTCTATGACTTCAGTCTTTCATCTACGACAATAGAAATGGTGATCGGGTCTCTAATAAGAGATAAAGGCCCTGTTTGGCACGGGTTAAACTTGTTAAAAAAATAGCTTGTCTGAAAAGCTGGTGAACAGCAGCTTAAACTTATACCCTGCTTTTAGTTCATTCTGAGAAGCAGCTGAACTAATAAACTGCTGGAGAAGCTGACTGTTTGGTACACCCGCAACTTATTTTTATAAAAAAGCTGGTTTAGAAGCTGTGCCAAACAGGGCCAAAAAATTAAAGATTTAACAACAACAAACCAAGAGTCCAACAATGCAAGAATCCTCGAACCTTTGAATGTTGTTGGGTTTGCGCCAGCTATGGAGACGAGGAATCAAGCTGTGAAGGAAATTGTCATTTTATTTTTGCCCAAAAAAATGAGTGACACAACGACCTGAATCAATCAAATAATGATTACGTATAACCGAAAAATAAAATGCAATGTGTGGATTATCGTTCACAGCTGGACTCTATGAACTGGTATGTGGGTCTACATGTTCAATGGCTAATACTATAAATGTACTTTAAATTTCACGGCCTCTAACTGTCACATCAGCCTATTCCAAATAAAATATGACAATTCGTTGCGGTATACATAAACTAAACCAGAAATACTAGCATGTATCTTTTTAACTCAACATGTTGCAATCATGGGCCACAGCAGCGTGCGCCTTACGCGGTCGCCCCTCGCCAGAGCTGGCCCTGACACCTACTATCAAGAGAGGCAGCGGGACCGGATCGAGGCCTATGTCTTGCACTTAACTACAAAGGTGGACCAATAGTCGCCGTCTAATTAGCCGGCCATTACTGGGTTCTCCGATCCACCAACCAGAGAAAGACCATCAAAAAGTCATCGTAGGCCTCCGAACCTCTCCTAGCTAAAGGCGCCAGCGCCGCCCTTGCAGCGGACCCGTAAAGTCTACAAGCCCTCCAACCACTGTCGCTCGCGTTCTTACCACAGCACCGGCCGCGTGCGCGTGACCGCGGTGCCGCACTCGCAGGGGTGGCTATGTTTAACCGTTAACTCTAAAACCGAACCTAACTGTATCCAACCGAACTGAAATACGTGGTTAATTAAAATTTTTGATAAAGTGCGGTTATCATTTTTGTGTATTTCGGTTAACCAAATTTTATACGGTTATCATGTCGTATTAACTGAATAACCGATTTAACCGAAATATTAACCCACACAATCATATAAGTAAAAAATATAAAGTTTAATAGTATTAATGTTTATCCTCGCCAAAAAATTTCTCGTAGTACAACCTAATCTTAATAATTTTCACCCGTCACCTGCACATATATGTAGTTTTGGTATATTTATTGCTTATTTTTATGTTTTTATTATCATTTTCTCCAATAAACTATGTTACACATTAAAATGCGGTTCACCGCAAAACCGAATCGAATTAACCGCAACCGAATTGCATGGTTATGACTTTTTTTGGATCAAATGCAGTTATCAATTCTTCATAACCGAAATTTCTCTTAATCGAATTAACCGAACCGAATTAACCGTAATAACCGAACGCCCACCCCTACCATGGCGGGGGTGTCGCAATGCAGTGTGGGCAATCTATTATAAAGGTTTGTAGCGGCGTATTATAAATGATATTTTAAAATAACAATATTATTTTAAATGTAAAGTTTTAGATTGACGGAGGAAATACATACTAAAATGAAGTCATTAACTTTTGGACAGACATCTCCTTCTCGACGCAGCATGCAGCCGCCACTGCACGCTGGACAAGGCTAACTTCTTCTCATAAGCCACAAACCATGGATACTTTTAAGATTTGTAGCTCGATAACATAAGAAACCAGCTCGTCGTGACCGGATATGGCCGCACTGACTGAGAAATGCACGCACTTGGGTTAAAAGACCCAACGTGTTAGCGACTTCAATAAGTCGCCTGTCTGCAATCTAGTATCGGCAGAAACTTCAACAGATCATATGGCGTAAAGCCTTTAACCAACCAAACTTGGTCGAGCTGCCATGTGTATCTATCATACTGACGATTTGAAATGAAGAAGGGGGAGATCCGCACTCACGGATCAGCGTTGTTAGTTCAGGGGTCGTAAACCGTCAGACTTATCAAATTAAGGTTTATTAGAAAACAAAGCAGTAAGTAACGATGTGAATATCCTCGTAGTATGTTATTCGGCCACACGGAAAAAGGTAATGGTTTCCTTTCGTAAAAGAAACAAAAGTAATGTTTCACTACCTACCACTTCATATGAACTTTGCACATAGTATTAGGTTAGTAAACCGAATAAAAAATCCCGTTGAACACTAACAAAATCAAGATTCTTTAACCCCCTCACCATAAGATGCTTCAACAACTCTGATCAAAATCTAAAAAAGGGGCCATGAGCATCGCGCCCTCCTCCTACACGAAGTGTCCGTTCATCTAGGCACCACGTTCCTAATAATCTACAAATGCCTAGCTCTAGCTGAATTCTTCATTCCGACATTAGTGCATTATCGCACACCCTAGCTCGCTATGAATATCTGTGCAATGGCTAGACCGATGGATTTTGAGAATGATGAAGCCATGCATATATGCCATTATCTTCGATCTATTCTGAGTTGATGATGACGCCGTCTTACCCTGAAATAATAATCGATCGTAGATACGATACCGTTTCAGTACAACTTGCTCCGTTGGCGAGATGCATATGCCCTGGTGTCGTACAAGTCGTGTCTGCCGTATCCAGAATTCGGTTCCTTGTACGATTCGGACATGTACTGTGTACCAACAAAGCACAACGTGGATTGCTTTTTTTTTAAAAAAAGCACAATGTGGGGATGTCTCCAAAAAATATGAAAAGAAAACAAAATTTTAATATTCGTGCTCTTCTGCCCCGCGAAAGACACTTTGGATTCACCAAACATGGATGTTTTTTTCGTAGGGCCTCCTGTCAAAAAAGGGGAAAAAAGATACAGCCATGCGATTTATATATTTCCAACGAAACCTCGCATTAGAAGCCACGGGAACCATCTCGGCCGTAGGTCCGTGGCTGGCTACGAGGATGCTCATCATCAGTATCGAAGCTCAACGCGATCAGATGAACACACGTGCCGACGCGGCGACATGTGTCACGACGCACGCCACCCGCTCCACCTGCGTCGACCATGGCGAGGACTCGGTCGAGCAGCGAAGCATGCACAAACACAAACCTGATACGTTGAGCGGTCCATCCACCACGCGTGTCGGTTGATGCGGCCCGCGGCGCAGCACGCTTTAGCCTGAAGGGTACGTGTCGGGTGGACCCTGTGGCCTGGCCTCGGCAAGTTACCGCCACGAATATGCGCCGGTTGCGGCTGCTCGACCGCGCGCACGGCCCGCCCGTGTTCGTGAAGCCCTGGGTGCGGTGCGCTGTCCATCGGGACAGCCACACCTCAGTGTATTTATTGGCTGGCGGCCGTGCAGGGACAGAAAATGTCAACCTGAAATGAATAGTTGTCCTTTGAAGAGTTATGATTCTGTCGGTGCGTTAGTTGGTGACGTGCACACGACACCGTAATTATCCTGCATTATGCATGAAGCCAACGAGTAACTCCGAACGAGCCGGGTCTCGACCGGTCCAAGCATGAGAGGGTTAAGCAAATGGCACGGACGGTTGGATTGAACCGTTGCCGGTTCAGCCCGTCGCGGCTCGCGCCACCAACTCCCGTCTCCGATCGAGCTAATATAGCGGCTTCTACCTCGATCATGGGGCATCAGGACGGCGCGCGGGGGTAGCAACTCCCGTTCCATATATTTCCTTTCCAAGCTGCAGCGCGAAAGAACAAATCAAACCCAGTGCGGCAGTGCCACGCCGTACAAGTCTCTCTAGATACTCTCACGCGATCCTCGTTCACTGATCAGTGGTAAGTGATCGATCGATCGATCAAGCGAACAAACGCGAGTCATTTTCCGTTATCTGTGTGACCATCGCCATGGAGGTGAAGGTGGTGAGCTCCAGGCTCGTGGAGCCGTCCTACCCGGCGGGCGCGCCGCGGCCGGACACCACCGAGCACGTGCCGTCCTCGGTGTTCGACGAGGTCACGTACCACATGCAGATGGCCATCATCTACGCGTTCCCGCCGCCGGGGCCCTCCACGACGGACATCGAGCGCGGCCTCGCGGCGGCGCTGGGCGCGTACCGGCTGTTCGCGGGGCAGGTCCGCGCGGGCCCCGACGGCTCCTCCGGCGTGCTGCTCAACGACCGCGGCGCGCGGCTCGTGGAGGCGTCCGTGGACGCGCCGCTGGCGGACACCGCGCCGACCAAGCCGTCGCCCGCCGTGCTGCAGCTGCACCCGGACCTGGAGGGCGGCGAGATCGAGGAGGTGGTGCAGGTGCAGCTCACGCGGTTCGCGTGCGGCTCCATCGTCGTGGGGTTCACCGCCAACCACGCCGTCGCCGACGGCCGCGCCACCAGCGACTTCCTCGTCGCGTGGGGCCGCGCCGCGCGCGGGCTCCCCGTCGGCCAGTCGCCGCCGCACCACCACCCGGGCCTCTTCCCGCCGCGCGACCCGCCGCGCGTCGAGTTCGAGCACCGCGGCGTGGAGTACTACCGCCCGACGGCGACGACGCCGTCCTCCCGTGGCGAGGCCCACCACAAAAGCAACGTCGTGATCCACAAGGCGCACTTCACCAAGGACTTCGTCGCGGGGCTCCGGGCCAAGACGTCGGAAGGCCGCGGCCGCCCGTTCAGCCGGTTCGAGACCATCCTCGCGCACGTGTGGCGGACCATGACGCGCGCGCGGGGGCTCGGCGACCCGCTCCAGACCTCCACCATCCGCGTCTCCGTCGACGGGCGGCCGCGCCTCGCCGCGCCGCCGGGATACTTCGGCAACCTCGTCCTCTGGGCGTTCCCGCGCGCCACGGTGGGCGACCTCTTGAACCGGCCGCTGAAGCACGCGGCGCAGGTGATCCACGACGCAGTGGCCCGCGTGGACCGCGCCTACTTCCGATCGTTCGTCGACTTCGCAAGCTCCGGCGCGGTGGAGAAGGAGGGGCTGGAGAAGACGGCCGTGCTCAAGGACGTGCTGTGCCCGGACCTGGAGGTGGACAGCTGGCTGACCTTCCCGTTCTATGAGCTGGACTTCGGCGCCGGCAGCCCCAACTACTTCATGCCGTCCTACTTCCCGACGGAGGGGATTCTGTTCCTCGTGCCGTCCTACCTCGGCGACGGCAGCATGGACGCCTTCGTGTCCGTGTTCGAGCACAACCTCGAGGCCTTCAAGCAGTGCTGCTACTCCATGGAGTAAACCAAGTTGCGTGCATGCATGCAATGCAAGTGGTAATTATCGTCCTACTCCTACAATCGGCTTTCCCCTTCTCGTACGTACGTGCCTATGGGCATGTGACATGTACCAGTATTCCAGTACAGTACAAGATTAGTAGATATGACCAACAAATTTGTTGGTTTTCCTGCTCTTTCCCGAAATGTATGTGAAAAATAAAGTTTTTTTGCCGTGTGCAACGTCCGTGCTCCTCGACTTGTTTTGATCAGTGGATTAGATGATCTGTACGTAGCGTTTTGTTCCTTCTTCTGTAGGATCCACGACATGTTCCGCGGCGTTTCATTTCGCTTATGAATTATGATGAGCTCCAAATTGTTGGTGACCGTTAAGTAGTGCTTGACTTTTTATTTGCGGTGCCCATCATGGGGAAAAGGCATCCTGTTCTTATACGGGCACGGGGCCGATCCACGAATTTCTGAAATGATTCCAATCTGCTTTTGTTTTAACGAAAAAAACACCCACATATACTCTCCTCTGCATCTTCCTGGCCGTGCTATGCGAACCATTTTGAAGCACTGAAATCTAATCGTCCACAGGTGTACCACATTAAGAGTTGATTGCACTAAAGAGAGTTGGTGAATGGACTGGTTAATAAAGCCATCAAGCGCATGAAGTAAATTTGCGTGCTACACACACTACCGACCTGCACAACAGCACAAGAGACAGCACTGCTGGTCTGGCTTGTAGAGAACGGAAGATCAACAGAACTTGGAGGCGGCAAGCATTGCAGGATTCGCCCCTGCACCAGCACTGGTGAGTCGGCATGCGGTGGACAGATCGAGTTCGAAAGGGACTGGCAGCTTGACCCATCTAACCGGCGAACAGAGACGGGCCACGTCGTCAAACTCACCGTCCAAGGGAGTAGGTTGCACTTCGGCTTCGCGGCTTTGGGTAGGAGCATATATACATGCAGAAAACGAGACACGGGCTTGGGACGTTGCGACCAGGCCAAGTTAACAGCGTCAAGTCGCGCTCCATCTCGATCACATTAGGTATGACAATGGTACAGGAATGTGAAAGTCAGTAGATTATCTCCCTTTTTCCAGAAATGGCAGGAAGACGCAAGAGCGGTTAGGTCGAACACCGGATCACTGTCTTCTCCTGAACTCTACTCTTTTTCCTTGCTGCTTGGTGCAGACACAAACAGCAAAAGGGCTGGGCGGTTTGCAGGTCGTAGTAGTCCTGGAGTCTGGACGCTTGGATCGACCATTTCCTACCACCAGGCGGATTCCAGGGATCGAGGCCACCTGTGAGGTGGGGTCATATGCAACTTTGGAGCCTGGATGGTTCGGCTAGCTTCTAAAGTCTTATCCTGAAAAGCCATCATATTCCTCTAGGCATATCCAACATATAGAATGCCGTGTGGTCTTTTCTACCTTTTTTTCTGAGGCGATATTTTCTTTTTGATGCAATGTTCTTTCTACATACCAAAAAAGTGATCGGATCCACAACAACACCGGTAAAGTCAATGTGCGCCGACGTAAACTTGAATTGTGATCATCGTTCTTCAGCTTAGCAACACCTCAAACAGCTATATGCAGTAGTATATGGCACTCAGAAAGGAAGGAACTGTCTCTAGGAACAGGGGAAAGAAATTCTCTGCATACGGGATGTAAATTGGAGGTTATGCAGCACCTGCTAGATCTGTGACACGTGTCCCATCACCAATCTCAAAAGCATATTAGAATATTATTTTCTTCTCTCTTCTCTGTTCCTCTCGCTCTAATCATAAGACGAGCGCACGGAACCAAGAGACAGCTCCACGCCATGGCTAAGCTCGTTTTGGCCATCCTCGTGTTCCTGGCCTCGGCAGCGGCATCCGCCTCGGCGTTGAATGGCGGAGGGAACCACCTGGACCTGCCCTTCCTCGCTGGTTCCAGCTCCGGCAGGCGGGAGTGCCGCGACACAGTGGTTGAATGCCTCGCAGAGGAAGAGGAGGAGCTAGGGTCCGCTGCTGCCGAGGGCCACCATCGCGCGTTGTACGGGCGCCGCTACATCAGCCGCCACGTGCTATAGCGCCCTGCTCCGGCCCGGCGCCAGCTACGACAACTGCTGCCGCTGTTGAGAGGGAAGCCGAGCTGAGACGAAGGCGAACAGACAACTCTCCTGCAGAGTCAGCTTACATTTTCTGTGCTTCGTTATTGCCGAATGGGACTCGTGTCACATAAATAGAAAGTGTACAGCCTCCGGTTTACATCACGTATGCAGAGAATTTCTTTTCAGGAATAGGAGTCCCTGTCAGACACTCAAACTGATAGTTGCATAGATAAAACACAAGTTAATGGTGGTGTGTGTAAGGATTTCGGTGCTGCCAATTCCGCAGTATATCAGATGCTAACAGTGCTGATTGCCAGGAGAGTATATAGCCAGGCTCCCTGAAAAAGAAGGCTAATCTGCCAGAAAATATTTGGGCCTCATCTTTCAGTCAGTTTTCGTTTAAAGCCTTTCTAATCTTAGGCCCATGTGTACTATTCCTGCCATTATTTGACTGGGCCTGAGGTTCTGCAGATCGTTCTCCTTCTATTTGGCAGCCCACGCACGTTCCCTGCCATCGTTTTCCAGCAGCACTTGACGTGCATTGTGGAATCGCAGAATGGTACATGTTTTAAATTTAAATTGAACTAACCATCAAATATTTTAAAACGAAGGGAGTATATATTTTAATATTTCAGCCACTGCATCGAAGAGCTGTCGATGCACGGCAGCACGGGAGACCGACAGATATTTTGATCTAGCGAGGGCCGCAAACTGTTCGAGATCAATTTAGAACGCAATGAGTTTATACTAATAACAAATCGAAGTTTGTTCCTTTCTTGCTGACCAAGTTCCAGATCTTCAGGCTGCGTGATCTTCGGGATTGCTTAAAACGAAAAAAAACAACTATCAATCTGTAACCATGTGATGTGATCTATTCTCGGAGTCTTAGCTTCATTATTTAGGTGCAATAGAGGAAGTGTCACGAATATACTACGAAATCGCTCTCCGGCGGTCAAGTCATGTGAACCAGAACAGGCCGGATTATGTGAACGTCCATGTACAATGAACCGCACTTTGTAACGGTTTCAACACAGCGTGTGGTAGTGTTTGGGGGGGAGGGGGTCAAAGGTCTTGTTTCGGTCCGGATTTCCAATGTCTCGATCCCAGCAGCTGAAGAATGAATCACGCCGAGATCATGGAGATGTTCACTTTTCTACTGAACGAGCAGAAATTATTTCCTATAGCTTGAGTACTGTCCAGTATGTCAACACAGTCTTAGAGTAGTATCAGCATCTATACAAGTAATTTTAGAGTTAGAGATGACAACCAGTAAAATATTTGTGGCTAGTGTCTTTATCTACCCGTACGTGCACCATACTGTTACTTGTAGCGGGTAGAAAATGTCGTGTTTACCTATGATTCGCAGATACTTTTTACCCACGAGCACATCCATTACCTGAAGCGTATTAGCAAAAAATAGAATCACATAACAGTTTAACACTTCAACACATAACAAACACTTCAAGCCTTCATTGTTGTTTTAGTCTTTTTCTCAAAACCGGCTTAGTATTGTGTCTATTGGGTAAAACGACACTCTGCTGAGTTGTGCGGCAGGGAGAAGACGTGAACCAATAATACCACTCCAGCTGCCGGGACTAGACTAGGGATGCCAACGGGTAAAATACCCGTGGATATTGCTCTTGTTTACTCGTACTCGCTGGATAAAATCCGTAACCGAATCCATGCCTGTTATCCGAAAGTTGTTACTCGTATCCGTTACCCGCGGATATTTTTTATCCACAGGTATATCCGTTACCCGAAACCCTTTAACAAAACAGTACATTACATCAAACATCCATTCAGTTTTAAAACAACTTAGTATGCGTCGGGAAGGATAGAGGTGGAGAGTTGGTTGCGGCGCTAGCGTGCTGCGTAGGGAGGCAGGGAGGTGGAGAGGAGAGGACCAAGAAAATAGTTATATATATTGTATTAGACCCACATGTCAGAGATCAGGTACGGTATACGGATATGGGTATGGAATTTTTTTATCCGATAAGAAATATCCACTAGATTATACCCGTTACTCGAACCCGTACATGTGGATATAAATTTATACCCGAACCCGATCGAATATCTGCGGGTGGACGGGTAATACGTACCCGGTGGGAGCGGGGGGGGGGGGGGCCTTCATTGAGGAAGAAGCGAGTGGGCGCGTGCATGTCAGCATCACGATTCACTAGATAACGACTGCGCTAGTACCGTCAATATCGGATGTCGTCATCTTCTTCAACATATTATTTGACCCTCAGCTGCAGCAGGTTCCGCCGATATAAAATTTGATGTGGTCACGAAACCGCGAAACTGACGCGTGGCCGATGGATTAACGAGAGCACCTCAGAGGCTGCACTGCACAACGGGCCCTTGTGTCATGGCAGTTGCGTGGATAGGGTTGGCCCCCGGTGCCGTCACGTCGAGCAGGAGCAGGTCCCACGACGCACACCTAGAAAAACCCTGGCCGTGGCGGCCCCAAGAGCCACTCCCCGCACGCGCGCGGAAGATCCTGGACCGGATGGACCCAACAGCGGGCGCGCTACCTTTACTGTACGCGAGTGAAATCCCCGGTCCCGGATGCGATCCAGATTGAGAGCGACCTCTCGGATCGAGGACGGGCCGAGAACCGCGGGGACTCTCGCCTTTACGGGAGAGGAGGGTTCGTTGGAGAGGATCAGATCCAGCCCCGTTGCTTTCACGCGCGTGCCCCCTGTCTGGCGCGCGGTGAGTCGTCGCCGCGTCAGACGCCTCTCTCTTCCCCGCACTGGCCCCCGGCTTCCTTCCCTCCTCGAGACCGAGCGCACGGCACGGGAGCTGACCTCGCAAGTCGTGGCACGGCACGGCACGGCACGGCACGGTGCAGAATGCTCGACCACTGTAACACCGTCATCGAGGTTAGATGAGGCGAGCTGCTGAATGGAGCACGGCGGCGACCTCCCCATCGAGTAGGAGACTGTTGACTTAGTCGCGTCTTGCGTTTCGCGCGCGGCCTGCGTGGCCCGCCGCTGCTGTAATCAACTTGATTAGCAGCACTACTCTAGCTTTTTCTCAGTAGGTCGCGGTGGGCTGGCCTGGTGCTGACTGTGCCATCTTATCCGCGCCGCGGAGGGCAGGGTCCACGCCGCACGACCGCTCCGCGCCGGCATATTCGCAGTTCCAACTGGTGGTCCACGCGGTTTCTTTTACTAGGTGGGTGCTGGAATAAGTCTTGTAGTTTTTTGGTCTTTGGTCTCCTAGTCTCTTGTATCCTAGTTCTTTAGTTTGTTTGTTGCACTTTAGTACTTGATCCTTGGTCTTTGTTGTAGTCTAGTCCTTTAGTCTTTGTGGCCCCAATTAGAACAGCATCTAAGGACACTAGGACAACATCTTAGTGTCAGCCAAGGACAACATATTAGGACAACATCTAAGCATCTTAGACTAACATCTTTGTGGCATATGCTTGGCTGCCACGGCAGCTATAAATATGTAGCCTCAACCCCTTGAGTCAGAATGGCATTGTGTGAGAAATAGACAAGAAAATTGCCCCAACTCCTAGTGTCATCCTCTCTTCCAATAAGAGTAAGAATTCAACTACTAACATTTGGTATCAGAGCCGTTCTATCCTGCAGCTTAAACATCTCCTGCTCATCCCCTTCCCGCACCTCTCTCTGTCCGCAACCGGCAACAGGAACACCGGCTGTTCCAGCTCATTCATCTCCTGCACAGACGAGCAGCAGCTTGTCTTCCACACACAACAGCCCTTCCCCACTAGTGCGCCATGTTCGACGGACAGTCTCAGCGCTCGGTCGCCTCGAGCGCGCGGCAGAGGAGCGCGAGCGAGCGGCAGCAGAGACTGCGGCGACGACGACAATGGCAGCAAGGTTGGCGGCGGCGGAACTGGCAGCAGCAAGGGCGGAAGTGGAAGCAGCGGTGGTGGCGGCTGTAGCGCGTGTGGCGGCAGCGGAGCTGGAGGCTCTGCGCGGCAGTAGCTCCAGCAGCTCTGTCGACGACGGCGTCGACGATGAGCTCAGGCTGGTGAGGGAGGCGGCGCGAGCACGAGAGGTGCAGCGAGCAGCCGCGCGCCCCCATGGGCGCGACAGCCGCAGCCCAGACGGGCGCGGACGCGCCGGTGGCGCTCCCAGCGGCGGCGGCTAGGTCGACGGAGAACGCGGCCATTACAGGCGGCGCGGTTATCCCTCCCCGGACAGGTACCATGGACACCACGGGGTCCAGGCCATTGTCAGGGACGTCGGTCCCGGCGGTGGGTGGCCTACCCTCACCAAGACCAACTACGTCGAGTGGGCCGCGGTGATGAGGGTACGGCTCCAGGTGCAACACATGTGGGAAGCAGTTCAGTACAGCGACGTCGACTAATACGAGGATCGACGGGCGTTGGATGCCCTCATTGCTGCAGCCCCGTCCGAGATGCAGTTCTCGCTTTCCAAGAAGCGGACTGCTAAGGAGGCATGGGATGCCATCGCTGCGGCACGCATCGGCAGGCGCTTCGCAAGGAGTGGGAGAACCTGGCCTTTAAGCCAGGTGAGGACGTTGATGACTTTGCTCTTCGTCTCAACACTTTGTTGCAGAAGTTGGTGCAGTTCGGTGACGACACCTACAACGAAGAGAGAGCTGTCGAGAAACTCCTTCGGTGCATCCCCGAGAAGTACAAGCAGATCGCTCGCTCGATCGAGTCTCTGCTGGACCTCTCCACGATGTCGATCGAAGAGGCGATAGCTCGCCTCAAGGTCGTCGACAGCGACGAACCACAACCTCTCTCGGGGCCTATCACCATTGGCAGGAAGCTTCATCTCACTCGCGAGCAGTGGGAGGCTGGCCAGGGTGACCGGAAGAAGGGGGAGTCCTCTTCCTCGACAGGCGGCCGCAAGCGCGGCAAGTCGCGCAAGGGCGCGGAGGTACCCAGGCCGGGGCACGCGGACGTACCGAGGGTGGCGCCCGCGGAGGCGCCCAGGGCGGCACCGTCGGCAACCACAAGCCGACACGAGACGACACCTGCCACAACTGTGGCAAGCTTGGTCATTGGGCTAGGGAGTGTCGACAGCCACGACGTGGCCAGGCCCACGTGGCACAAGTGGAGAAGGAGGCCCACGTGGCACAGGTAGAGGAGGAGCCAACTTTGCTTCTGGCACACGGAAGCATCAAGCCACCTCTAGTGGCATCGACCGCATCGGCTCTCCTTCATATTGATGAGCCAAAAGCACACACTTTCCTTAGCGACGGCTCCAGCAACGACAAGACTGACGGGTGGTGCCTCGACACCGGCGCCACCCATCACATGACCGGTCGACGGTAGTTCTTCGTTGAGCTTGACTCCAATGTCCGAGGCTCTGTCAAGTTTGGTGATGCCTCCGGTGTGGAGATCAAGGGTGTCGGCTCCGTCATCCTCACCGCCAAGTCTGGTGAGCACAGGGTGCTCATCGGAGTCTACTACATCCCCGCGTTGAGAAACTCTATCATCAGCCTGGGACAGCTGGATGAGAACGGTTCACGTGTGGAGATTAAGGACGGAGTCATGAGGATTTGGGATCGCCATCGTCGCCTTCTTGCCAAGGTAACTAGAGGCACCAATCGACTCTATGTCCTTCACGTGCAGGTAGCACAACCTGTCTGCCTTGCCACTCGTCGGGACGACGAGGCATGGCAGTGGCACGAGCGCTTTGGGCATCTTCACTTCGAGGCCCTAAAGCAGCTCAGTGCCAAGGAGATGGTGCGAGGCATGCCATTCCTTGACCACGTGGAGCAGCTCTGCGACGTCTGCGTATTGACGAAGCAGAGGCGGCTTCCTTTTCCCCAACAGTCGAGCTTTCGAGCTAAGGAACGGCTCAAGCGCGTTCACGGGGACTTGTGTGGCCCGGTGACACCAGCTACACCAAGAGGACGACGCTACTTCCTGCTGCTCGTCGACGACCTCTCCCGCTACATGTGGGTCGTGGTCCTTGGCAGCAAGGGAGAGGCTGCGAAAGCCATCAGGCGCGCGCAGGCCATTGCGGAGGCGGAGTGCGGCCGCAAGCTGCGTGTGCTGCGCACCGACAACGGCGGCGAATTCACGGTGGCTGAATTCGCGTCGTATTGCGCGGATGAGGGTGTTCAGCGCCACTACTCCGCGCCCTACAACCCGCAGCAGAACGGCGTCGTCGAGCGGCGCAACCAGACGGTTGTGGGGATGGCTCGGGCCCTCCTCAAGCAGAGGGGCATGCCGGCTATCTTCTGGGGAGAGGCGGTGGTGACGGCTGTCTACATCCTCAACCGCTCGCCCACCAAGGCTCTCAACGGCAGGACGCCGTACGAGGCTTGGTATGGGCGCAAGCCGGCGGTCTCTCATCTACGGGTCTTCGGCTGCCTCGCGTTTGCCAAGGAGTTTGGCCACATCAGCAAGCTCGACGACAGGAGCACTCCGGGGGTGTTCATCGGCTACGCAGAGGGCTCAAAGGCCTACCGTATTCTCGACCCAGAGACACAGCGTGTGCGCACGACGCGCGATGTTGTGTTCAACGAAGGGCGAGGATGGGCATGGGACAAGGCGGTGGACGACGGTTCGACCTCGACGCACGACGACTTCATCGTCGACTACGTCCACTTCAAGGGAGTTGGGGGAGTAGGCAACTCTTCTCCACCGAGCGTGTCTACCCCAGCCCCCGACCGTCCACCTCCACCTCAGCCGACGACCCCATGCACTCCAGCACCGATGGCCACTCCTCCAGGCACGCCCACTCCGTCCCCAGCTCGTGTCGAGCACGACCTAGTGGAGTTTGTTACTCCGCTCTCCCACGAAGAGGAGCGCCTCGACGGGTGCTACGACGGCGAGCAATTGTGGTATTGCAAGATGGAGAACATTCTCGGCAACCAGCCGGTGCCGGGACTGGCCCCTCGCAATCTGGATGATCAAGATCTGGAGGCGCAGTTGCACCTTGCGTGCGATGACGGCGAGCCTCGGTCTTTCGTGGAGGCTGAGAGACACGCGGCATGGCGTGCCGCGATGCAGTCGGAGATGGACGCGGTTGAGACGAACCGCACTTGGGAGCTTGCCGATCTCCCTCGTGGTCACCGTGCGATCACCCTTAAGTGGGTGTTCAAGTTGAAGAGGGATGAAGCCGGTGCCATCGTCAAGCACAAGGCTCGCTTGGTGGCACGCGTCTTCGTACAGCAGGAGGGGGTCGACTTCGACGATGCTTTTGCCCCCGTGGCACGGATGGAATCCGTGCGACTCCTTCTTGCACTCGCTGCCCAAGAAGGCTGGCGTGTCCAACACATGGACGTCAAGTCGACGTTCCTCAACGGCGACTTGAAGGAGGAGGTCTACGTACACCAGCCGCCGGGGTTTGTGGTCCCTGGCAAGGAGGGCAAGGTGTTGCGCCTGCGCAAGGCCCTCTATGGCTTGCGTCAGGCACCAAGGGCGTGGAATGCCAAGTTGGATTCCACGCTCAAGAGGATGGGCTTCGGGCAATGCCCGCACGCGGCAGCCATCTACAGGCGAGGCAATGGAGGAAACACCCTACTGGTGGGTGTCTACGTCGACGACTTGGTGATCACCGACACCAAGGATGCGGAGGTGGCAGCGTTCAAGGAAGAGATGAAAGCCACCTTCCAGATGAGTGACCTGGGATCTCTCTCCTTCTACCTTGGGATTGAGGTGCACCAGGCCGACTCCGGGATCACACTTCGACAGACCGCCTACGCCAAGCGCATTGTTGAGCTAGCTGGGCTCACAAACTGCAACCCAGCTCTCACTCCGATGGAGGAGAGGTTGAAGCTGAGCCGTGACAGCACGACGGAGGAGGTGGACGCTACGCAGTACCGGCGTCTTGTGGGGAGCCTTCGCTACCTCACCCACACACGACCGGACTTGGCATTCTCCATCGGCTACGTTAGTTGGTTCCTGCAAAGACCGACGACAGATCACCAGCAGGCTGTGAAGAGGATCATCCGCTATGTTGCAGGGACTCTCGATCACGGCCTCCACTACTCGAGGTGTCCTGGGGAGGCACATCTTGTCGGGTACAACGATAGCGACCACGCCGGCGACATCGACACCAGCAAGAGCACGAGCGGGATCCTCTTCTTCTTCGACAAGTGCCTCGTTAGCTGGCAGTCGGTCAAGCAGCAGGTGGTGGCCCTGTCCAACTGCGAGGCCGAGTACATAGCGGCCTCCACCGCTTCGACTCATGCGCTCTGGCTTAGTCGACTGCTTGGTGATCTCCTCAGCAGAGACACTGGAGTGGTCGAACTCAGGGTGGACAACGTGTCCGCTCTGGCCCTGGCAAAGAATCCCGTTTTCCATGAACGGAGCAAGCACATCCGGGTGAGGTACCACTTCATCCGAAAATGCTTGGAGGAAGGGAGCATCAAGGCGAACTACATCAACACCAATGACCACCTTGCGGACCTGCTCACGAAGCCCCTTGGGAGGCTCAAGTTCATTGAACTTCGCACCAAGATCAGGATGGTCCAACCCTCTAAGAAGACGACATACAAGACTTAGGGGGAGAATGCTGGAATAAGTCTTGTAGTCCTTTGGTCTTTGGTCCCCTAATCCCTTGTACCCTAGTCCTTTAGTTTGTTGCACTTTAGTACTTGGTCCTTGGTCTTTGTTGCAGTCTAGTCCTTTGGTCTTTGTAGCCCCAATTAGGACATCATCTAAGGACACTAGGACATCATATTAAGGACACTAGGACAGCATCTTAGTGTCAGCCAAGGACAACATATTAGGACAGCATCTAAGCATCTTAGACTAGCATCTTTGTGGCATATGCTTGGCTGCCATGACAGCTATAAATATGTAGCCTCAACCCCTTAGATCGGAATGACATTGTGTGAGAAATAGACAAGAAAATTGTTCCAACTCCTAGTGTCATCCTCTCTTCTAATGAGAGTAAGAATTCAGCTAACAACAGTGGGGCTCGTCCGCTCAGTCGTGGTCGCGCGCCTCCCGGGATCCTGGTCTGGGTCCACCTGCCTGTGACCAGGCACCACGGAGGTCCGTGTGGCTGTACCCGTATAGAACGCAGCATTCCATTTCATCATTCACCGCGAGGTAAACTTGGGTCGGGTTAACAGCAGGCAGTGGCAGGCCGCAGGCGTCTATAACCGGGCAGGCCACCGGACCAGGCAGAGGCAGAGACCAGGCATGCGGACCGCCACCAAAACGAAATCTGTCATCCGCCTACACCCACAGCGCCGGCTCATTTTCGATCCCCTCTCTCCCCCTCCCTACTTAAAAAATCTCGCACGGTTAATATTTCTCCTCCTCTCGCTCGCTCGCTTGGCTCCCTTTCCTAGTTTCCTTCCCTAATCCGTGGGCGAGATCGAGAGGCCTAGAGCGGCGGGCCGAGGGCAGGACGCCGATGGCAGCGGACGAGGCCGCGGAGAGCTGCGGCAGCCACGCCGCGGCTGGCGGCGGAGGGGCGGCTTCGGCCCCCGCGACGTCATCCTCGTCGGCGGGCGCGATCGCGCAGGCGCGGAAGCAGCAGCAGCAGCGCCACAAGCTCGAGGTCTACACCGAGGTGCTCCGCCGCCTCCACGACTCGGGGACGACCGAGGCGCGGGCGCCCGGCTTCGACGACGACCTCTGGAGCCACTTCAACCGTCTCCCCGCCCGGTGCGTGCTCGCCCCTACCCCTCCTGCTGGGGCGTGGTTTCTGCTGCGGGCGGCGGTCTGGACTGACCTCGATCTGGCTGCTGGTTCGGTCCTCGCAGGTACGCCATGGATGTGAACGTGGAGCGGGCGGAGGACGTGCTCACGCACAAGCGGCTGCTAGAGCAGGCAAGGGATCCGGCGCAGCGGCCGGCTTTTGCGGTGCGGGCCGTGCAGGTGATCATTTCTCGAACGCAATTCCGAACGCCACTTCGCAGATTTGCCCCAGTTGTTATATGATTTCACTTTCTGTGGATCGGAATTGGTCTGTAGCGACTGGTTTCTGGAATGGTTAACTCCTCTTCTAGTCTTTTACGTCTTCAGCTAGTTACGTACCAGTGCGAATGCGACACTGCTTGTAGAGTTTTCTGCTGGGTTCATTGCTTTCGGAAGAGAAATGTGCACTTTCTCACCCGATTACTTTTGAAATTACACTGATCTTCCATTGATACGAGCTCATTGCTCCTTTTCTGTGTTATGCCTCCCATGTAAATTTTGCTTGTTCACGATTTTGTCAATTAACTGAACTGGCAGAGTGAGAGTTAAGCTCTTCCACAAGCCACCCAATGCAAATGCCACTTTTAGTCATCTATGTGTTGCCCGTTCTCAATTCTAACTATTTTTTGCATACATTATGTTTGCCTTTCTTTTTATTATAAATGCTAAAACCAATGCAGCTAGCGATCCTATTTAAAGAAATTCAATTATTGTTGGTTATTATCCTTATTGGAGTCTTGATTCGTTAGGTATCTCCAATTCTTGATGGGAATCAGACTGATGCTGATTCAAACACTGCAGGGGAGGAAGTTGCTTCAAGGCCGCTGAACAGGCAACAAAGGTACTTCAATTTTTTTTTCATCTGTTGAATGCTGGGGATGGAAGGGCGGACCTGGCACAGTGGTAGTGTGTCTCCACTTGTGTCCTGAGGTCTTGGGTTCGAACCTGCCTCTCTGCAAAAGCAGGGGTAAGGCTGTCTAGAAATAACCCTTCCCCAGACCCCACATGTGTGGGAGCCTTCGGCACTGGGTACGCCCTGTTGAATGCTGGGGATGATTCACAAAATGGTTATTTTCTTGCCTTACTGCCATGAGGTGCCAATATATCTACTACTGCTTTGGTTAATATGTAAGATTTTATTTTCAGCATACACCCTCCTCCAGCTTTTGGTTCTTCCACAAATCTTGAGGCCCTTGCTCTTGAAGCTAGCAGGTCTCAGGGCCAAGATCATGATAGCACCTCTGATAATGGTCGATCAATTTACAGGTACTCTTTGCTTCTAGAATCTTGTTGTTTTAGTCTTATATTTTTCCTTATATCATCTCAGAGGTTATTCTCTTAGAAAACTAGACTCTAGGGGAAAGACATGTCCCAGTTTTCCATATAAAAGTAAATGTGGACCCAGACCCCTGCTAGCTACGTGCAACGTTGGGTCGTAGTCAGTATGTTTGATCTCTTTAGAGGAAGTTTTTGCTGCCAGTTACCTATAGCTTCTATGCTACTTTAGTCCAGCCATATTTTCATGTTCATTCTATTGTAGCTTGGGAGTTAATTTCGTATGTGCAAGAGGATTCTAATTTTTATTTTTCTCTTGGAAGTGTTTGTCCTGTAAAGGGGCAGCCCAGTGCATGTAGCTCCCGCTTGCGCAAGGTCCGGGGAAGGGATTGACCCACTCGGGTCTTTTGTACGTAGTCTTTCCCTGCATTTCTGCAAGAGGCTGTTTCCAGTACTTGAAACCGTGACCTCATGGTCACAAAGCAACAGCTTTACCACTGCGCCAGGGCTCCCCTTCTGTTTGTCCATGTGCGATACATAATATTTTTCTTGTCTGGCATTTCAGGCCCATGCATGAAATCACCTTCTCAACCATTGACAAGCCAAAGCTTCTCAGTGAGGTAAACTTATTTACACTTGGGGTTTTCATTAGCGATGTTTTAGTAGTTTACACCTTCATTAATCTTATGCATATACTCCCTCTGGATTTTAATTGTGGACGTTGTTTAGTGCAAAATATAATAAAAACTTGTAGGTGAGGGAGTATATGTTACTCCGTATGTAGGTATTCTATGTTTACTGATACCCCATGATCTCTATATGAGTCAATACTAGTCAATATGCTTCTTATCATTTGTTTGACAATACTAAGTTTTCTGATACTCACAGCTGACATCTCTGCTCGGTGAACTTGGTCTAAACATTCAAGAAGCACACGCGTTTTCAACTAATGATGGTTACTCACTCGATGTCTTTGTTGTTGTTGGTTGGCATGATGAGGTATTCATTACCTAATTTTTCCTGCTTATCTTTTGCCCATGTGAATCTGCACTCCCTTTTATATGACCATATGAATATTTGAAATATGCATTCAGAGATTAAGAATTCTTGCAGTTCTGCTTGTGAATATAATGGATCATTAACTCGCTAATTGATGATTTGATATGAAACATGGAATTTGCTGTATAACTCTTGCAAATGTTTCTTTTTTCCTAAACAGTTGCAAATGTTTCTGGGCTTAGAATTAGATGAACTTGTTAAACTCGAGATATTATTGGATAGTTTTATTCATACTCCCAACATTTTTATATAGGAAAAAGTCCATTTTACTACCCTCAAGTTATCTATGTCGTCCACTTAACCCCCTAAACAAAATGTTGGTTCAATTTACTCTCTCAAACTATTAGATTTGTTCAAAGGAGGCAATTTGCCTCCTTTGAGATTTTTTTGTTTATATTTGTATGGGTTATGTTTATAGTTACAATTTTGTAGGATGGTGTATGACATCATACACAATGCTAATATAATTCTTCCAATTTTTTTATAAATATTTTCTTGCATTATTTCATCTTCTATGTCAAATCTGTATTACATGTTTCTAAAGTAAAAACAACAAACAACAACAACAACCAAGCCTTTATCCCAAGCCTGTTGGGGTCGGCTAGACATGAAACCCAATATCAATGAAGTAAAAGAGAGGAAGAGATATAAGAACAAGGAAAAGAGAAAAAAAAGAGGAAAAAAAAGAAAAAGAAGAAGAAAAAAAGAATGTAATAAAAAATTCAAAAAAATTTTGAACTATTTTTCTGACATACAGTTGTTGTAACTTATAATGTAATAAAAAATTACCCTCAAACATTACATGTACATAGAGAGTTAAAAAAGGTAAAATCTCACAAGGCGGTGAATCGAACCAATTTAAATAGTTCAACGGAGTAAATTAGACTCAAATTTGATTTAGGGGGTCAAGTGGATAAATAAGATACTTGAGGGTAGTAAAATGGACTTTCTTCTTCTATATAATGAGTCCATAGTATGTTAGGCCTAGAAACCACGAGGTACCTCAAGTTCAGGGTTGTGAATCCACGCCTGGACGCCTAGGCGCCCGCCGGGACGCCTAGGTGCCTAGGCGGTCGCCTAGGCGAGCGCCAAGCGAGGAGGGGAGGCGGCGGCGGGTCGAGGAGGGAGGCGGCGGCGGCGAGCGGCCACTGCGGGCGGAGGTGGCGGCGGTAGGCGGAGGCAAGGTCGGCGGGGGAGCCAGGGAGACGGCGGCGGGCGGAGGCAGAGGCGGCGGCTCTGCGAGGGGCTCGCGGCTGCGGCGGTTTGGCGAGGAGCTCGCGGCGGCGGCGCTGTGAGGGGCTATCAGCGGCGCGGCGAGGGGCTGTCAGCGGCGACGGCGCGGCGAGGGTCTGTCAGCGGCAGCGGCAGCGACTGGGAAACATCTACGGTGACAGCGGCCGCCGGCCGGCCGGCCAGGCGAGTCGACCGGCCATGGCGTCCAGGCCGGAGCGCCTAGACGCCTAGGCGGCGACTAGGCGACGCCTCAAAAACGCTGCTCAAGTTATGTACTCCCTTTGTTTCTATGTTGAATTGTTGATGTTCATTAGGTCAAGGAAACTATTTTTGATGTCATAGGACAAGGGAGAAGGGATAGTTCAAATATGTACTTTCTTTCCTGTCCTAACAACAACAACAACAACAACAACAACAACAACAACAACAACAACAAAGCCTTTGTCTCAAGCACGTTGAGGTAGGCTAGATATGGAACCTAAACTGGGTTTCATATCCACAGGAATGACTGGTTTTGATGCTGGCTCGCCAAGCATATCACAACCCTCCTCCTTTAACCGGGCTTGGGACCGGCTATACCTAGAAAGGCATAGGCGGAGTTGCCAAAAACGGAGGGGGCATGAAGTAATGTTGGCGACTGATATCAATGAAGTATTGACAACCGAGTTGTAGTGAGTCTGTGTTTTGCACATTTTGCTTTGTTATTATCTCGGTCTTTACTATTCATTTGCTTCTGTCTATTTAGGAGACTGAGGATTTAGTAGAAGCAGTACAGAAGGAAATTGGCAGGATTGAAGAGGTTAAACTCAGATTTATTCATGCTGATTTGCATATCCTAATTTCGAAGGATTCATTTTATGTATCCTCATTTTCTACTTTGGCATGGATTTGACAGACTCAAGCATGGTCTTCATCTCATTCATGGTCTACTCCAGTCGAAAATATGCAGTGTGTGGAGAATTCAACTGCTGATCGTGTTGAAATACCAACAGATGGTGCTAGTGAATGGGAAATAGATGTAAAACTACTCAAGTTTGGGAATAAAGTAGCATCTGGATCATATGGCGATCTGTGAGTGTTTGTTGCTAGTTACTTTGAAAATTCCTTTTGAACTCTGGCCTGTAGTCAGTTAACCAACCTATTTCTCTTTCCAGTTACCGGGGTACATATTGCAGCCAAGATGTTGCTATTAAAGTTCTGAAACCCGAGAGGATAAGCGCGGACATGCAGCGGGAATTTGCCCAGGAAGTATATATTATGAGGTGAGTTATACTATGTGGCCTGCTCTGTCTCACCTTGTTTGACGAGATTATTGCTGTGATATTGGTATGCTATCATGTTAATTAAATCTCTTTAATGTTTATGATAATTGAGATTGCTGATGTTATTTTATTGGTTGGGGGTAATAGATGAAAGGGAATGGAAGTTTAGGAGACTACAAGTCATTTGTTTGTTTTGTAGGGAAGGGAGTATTAGTGGGATGGGGAATGCGAGTTCGTAGATGAAACCCCTCCATCTATTACCTGGGGGAGGGGTGGTATTTGGATGGGAGTTGGATGACTAGTACAGAAGGATTAAACCCCCACCAAGTTCTTTGTGGTGCGCCCGACTTGTCTGCCCCTATAATTTGTGTGGTGTGCGTGTAAAAACAAGAAAAAGAAAATGGAACTTGGTGTTCACCTGCAACCTATTGATGGTGAGCCTCTTGCGGACCCTACTCGCTATCACCAACTTGTTGGGAGCCTTGTGTACCATGGGATTACTCACCCTGACATTTCTCACCCTCCACATCCTCAGCCAGTTCGTCTCTATTCCCACGAAGATCCACTATGTTCACCTTCTTTGTGTTCTCTGATACCTTTGTGGGACCATTTCTCGCCGCCTTTTCTTCCCTCGCTCCAGCTCTCTCTAGCTTTAGGTGTATTCTGATGTGACCTGGGCTAGTGATCACTCTTATCCGTTGTTATTTGTTTATTATGTTTTCTTTGGACCCCCCTTGATTGCATGGAAGACCAAGAAGCAGAGAACAGTTTCCTGTTCGAGTGCCGATGCTGAGTCGCGAGCTATGGCGGCTGCAATAGCTGAGGTCACATGGCCACAGTGGCTACTTGGGGCTTCGGTGTCCCTGCTACAGCATCGATTCCTCTCTCTACAGATAGCACTAGTGCTATCAGTATTGCTCGAGATCCGAGGAAGCAAGAGCTCACTAAACACATTGGTGTTGATGTTTACTATACAAGAGCATAGGTTCTGGACCAGGTTGTGACACTTCACTATGTGCCTACAGAGCTTTAGCTTGCAGAATTCTTCACAAAGCCATAGACAAGGCCGCAACATATCTATCTTCTGTCCAAACTCAGTGTTGTAGACCCACCATGAGTTTGAGTGGGGGTGTGAGATGTATATATTCATATTCTGTAATTCCCTCCTGGTGTAGGATGTTTCTTACATATTTGTATATCTCTGTATATCTTTCCGTTTGCGGGTGTGAATAGGGTTGAGTTGCTCGTTTCTAACAGAGATCCTTAGCTACCATTTACCTGCCTACATCATATGTTATACGTCCCTTATCTGTCTATTGACTGATCTCTCATGGAATGAGCGTTTCAGATTTAACATTCAAATGTATGAGTATGCAACTGCATGTTAATTGGGCTACCCTTTTGGATCAAAATATCTTCCTATAGCGCCACTCTTATGCTCACTGCCTTTTCTGTTACCATTTTCTGAATATGTTTTGGATTTAGGAAGGTCCGTCACAAGAATGTTGTGCAGTTTATCGGTGCTTGCACTAAATCCCCGAATCTATGTATAGTCACAGGTATGTTCAAGAAAATGTTGTCCTTTGAAGTTTCCCATTTTTCTGATTGTTATGGTAATTGTAATAACATGGGTAACATCACATTTTTGTGTCTTTTAGAATATATGTCCGGTGGGAGTGTGTATGATTACCTTCATAAACATAAAGGTGTTTTCAAGATTCCTGCTTTGGTTGGAGTTGCAATAGATGTGTCCAAAGGCATGAGCTACTTACACCAGAATAATATTATTCATCGAGATTTGAAAACAGCCAATCTTTTAATGGACGAAAATGGAGTAAGTAATCTAATCAAGCAGCTCTTAGAATGTGAAGTGCCTCTTGTTTTCACGTGGATTTCATTTAAGTAAAATTAGTTTCCTCCTCTTTTGCCAGCACAGGCTTCATGCTGGCCAAGAAGACCAAATTCAATATGAGTTTTACAAAGTGGGACTGGATAAATTTGTCTGGCTAACTTTTTCCCCCTTTTGCAGACTGTTAAAGTTGCTGATTTTGGTGTTGCACGTGTTAAAGCTCAATCTGGAGTTATGACTGCAGAAACTGGTACTTACCGTTGGATGGCCCCAGAGGTGAATCTGTAGCATTTACTCTAAGCATTTACCCAATAATGTTTATATTAAAGAAATGTGGTCATGAAATCTTCACACTCTTAAATCATCTTCGTGTTTCCTTCTTAAAAAGTGGGAATCCCTTATTGATATTTTATTCTACAACAAAGTTGTAATACTTTCAACTTTGGCTTGTACTTAATCCCTACCCATCAAATAAAGATAGATATGATTTGCAGTGTAATATAATTGGTGAAAGAAATTTTTTGAGGGTTTTAATGCTGTTTTAGGTTGATACTTTCATTTTAAGTCCCGCTGTAGTAAAAAGTGTAGCCCGGTGCATGTAGCTCCTGCTCGCGCAGGGTCCAACCCACTTGGGTCTTTCGTCTTAAATTCTGCTATTTTGTTAAGTCAAATTATTTTGCAGTATTTTACAGTTATATAATTTAAAGTATACCTTCCAAATGAAGGGGGCTCTGGCGCAGCGGTAAAGCTGTTGCCTTGTGACCATGAGGTCATGGGTTTGAGTTTTGAAAACAGACTCTTGCAGAAATGCAGGGAAAATCTGCGTACGGAAGACCCAAATGGGTCAGACCCTTTCAAGCGGGAGCTACATGCACCGGACTGCCCTTTTTTTTACAGTTATATAATTTAAAGTATACCTTCCAAATGAACTAGAAATAGAGCATTCCAGTATACTATTTTCATATTTTGTCTACTAGTGGTTCTAACAAATCTTCGATGTTGTAGGTCATAGAGCACAAACCTTATGACCACAAGGCTGACGTTTTTAGTTTTGGAATTTTGATGTGGGAACTACTCACAGGGAAGGTATACGTGCACTAATGTTCTGTTACTGTATTCGTTCTTTACAGTAGCTTATAGTGTTTTGAAATGAGTATTAATTGGTATTTCTATTGCTGGTAGATTCCTTATGAGTACCTGACACCACTACAGGCAGCTGTTGGTGTGGTGCAGAAGGTAAAAAATTTCAGTTCCAAAATTTTTTATTAGTCTTTTTTCAATGTTTTATATTAGGTGGCATTCTCGCTCACTGTCTTTTTACTCAGACGTTACCATGATACAATCCTTGTATATGTTTTGGAAGATGGCACACATATATACCACTTTTGTTGTTGCTGGTTTATGGAGTCATGCATATGTTTGGCACAAACAGTGTATTAGTAACATAATTTTGTAGAGTTCTGCTTATATTCTAGCGTACATACAGAATGACAATAGGACTCTTATGGCTTTATTGCCACGGATCTACTCCCACCACTTATTATTTATTTAAGTTAGGACAACTAAGTTGGTGTGAATTTGTGCTAATTAGGTTGGCTTACGCCAAAAAATTAAAAACAGAGGGAGTAATATATTTGTCTCTCTTCACTGACATAGGAATAGGAAATATATTTGTAGTACCGGATCCTTCTTCTAATGTCTGAAGTTTCTTCTACACAGGGATTACGACCAACAATTCCAAAACATACTCATGCAAAGCTTGCTGAGCTTCTTCAGAAATGTTGGCAGCAGGACCCTGCCAAGAGGCCAGACTTCTCTGAAATATTAGAAACTCTTCAGAGAATAGCAGAGGAGGTTTGTGTTAAAAGACTTATTTCAACTTTTTATTTATATGAGCGGTAGTTTATGCAGTTATCAACCCATGTCACAGGTGGGAGATGAGCACGAAGGGAAACACAAGGATAAAATACTGGGGGGATTCTTTTCTGCTTTGAGGGGTCGTGGACATTGAGAAGCTAAAAAATTGTGAACTTTTTCGACCCATTTGGAAGGATCTTAGATAACCGAGCAACAACCAATGCCAATTCCTGGCGCCCAGCGCTGTACACGGATGTATACGCTTGCTGCAATTAACTAAGTGCAATTTTTAGCTGCAGCCGTGTGCCCATCAGCTGCCTTCATCAATATCTGCCTGTTTACGCATGAGCTCCATTTCACAATGTAACATAGGAGAGAATGCTTGTGAATTGTACATTATGTCTAATTTTCCTAACGGGGTCTGTAGGAGCCATATTTAGGCCGTGCCATGATTCTTTTAAGAGTTCGCTTGGTGGTGAGAATCTTCATACACACCGCTCACAAGTTAGACTACCCACATTTCTAGTGGACAGGATGCACTCTGAGAACAAGTGAGGCAGGATTGCAAATCGTGAGCTGAACAAGGCACCTGCATGCCCAGCTCTGCTCTGAACAAAGTTGAGTTGAAGTTGGCAGCACCCTTGTGCCAAGATTTTACCCGAGTTGCCGTGAGAGCATATATCCTTAACTTCACTAACGTGCCATGTGAATCATCACCCATCTGTACGGCAGAACCAATAATAGGAGATTGGGTAGCCAAAGCGGTAGCATCCTGATGCTAAACTTGCATTATTAGCATTGCTTTTCTCCTCCCGCAATAGCACCACTTACGCTTGAATGAGAAGGCGTGGAATGAAAAAGGTTGTTTCCGCAGCTCAGAGCCCAGTACAATTCGTTTTTCATATCACACTTTAACATAATAGGGCATCGCAGATTTTCTTGGCCTGCTCTAACCTTGTGAGGCTGCAGATAGTTTACATTAATATACTTTCATTTCTTATTTCGTGTTAACGAGTTGAAAAATGTTTCAGTAAGATTTGAGGCTGTTGAACTTGATTCAGAAGGCTGATCAGTACCACAACTTAATGGTCGACTGCTGCCCGCTCCATTTTTTCCTTTAGCTTTTGCCTTTCTCTTAGTTTGCTTTGTGCTCTACTTCTCTTCCTCCACTAGATCACTTTTGGTTCCCCACTTTAAGCATCCCCTCTTTGCTTGATGGAGAGGCAGGGTACCTTCTATATATCTCTGAGAATGAGGCCGTGGATGCAATGAACTTTTACATCAATCCAGCACTGTAACCTTGGCTCATGTCATCATGGCAGGGCTTAATACTGGATCACCTATCGTGCAGTTGTATCATGAGAAGTCTAGAATTTTACCTGATGTGTCAAGGGTGCTTGCATGCCTCTATGAGAAGGATATCAAGTTTGAGACTCACACAGCCTCTTACAAGAGCCTACTCAAACTGCAGGTACTTGGTGTTTCCTATTATTGTATTTTTTCTGACATTTAATAACTGTTTGAAAAATCTGAGCTATTAATGTCATTGTTATGTTTTCTTCCTCTGCTCTGCAGGCATCAACACATGCTCCTGTTCCATTCTACGATGGTCCCATATTTCTAGAAGGTGACACTTCTGTTTTATGAAAATTATTTACTGTTTCATGATGGGGCTACACTCCTTGAAGCTTTTACATTCTTCTGTTATCATAGTTAGGGTGTGATGAGGAGATAGTTTTTTTATTGGATGTCCTAGGAAATTAGGTCAGAAAATTGGGAGAAAGCCTGGCGAAGTTTCTCTCAACCTCTTAAAAATGTCACAGGCGTTGATCATAAAAGAGCACTGCTGGGCCTTCTGGTTTGTAAAAGAATGTTTTTTAAACCATATGACACGAACGTGAGATGCGATGAGTGTCAATCAGTTCAATAACATTATGCGTGATAGCAGAAAATTAGCAAAAGGAGGCCTGTAATAGCTTTCAGAGATTTATAGCCATAAAAAACATGGTTCCTGCCATTTTTACTAAAATTCTCCTTTACTGTGAACACTGAGCGGTAATGAATTATCAGTATATTTAATTAAACAATTCCTTTCTCTAAACATTTCAACTTTGGACATATCATAGTAGTGTCCAACACTCTAGCCAAGTTGACTTTGTCCTCATTAGGAGAAGGGATAGACGGGCGTGTTTAGATTGTAAGGTGATCTCTAGCACACGTGTTTTGCGGGACAAAGGTGTCAAAATCATAAGAACAAAGTGGTAGAAGTTGAAAGAAAAATCACAGAGGGTGATCACAGAGGAACCTTGTGGGAAGATAGAGATACAGATAGTAAGTATGTGGGTGAAAATAGCAAGTTGCATTAGGAAGACAGCCGGTGAGGTGTTTGGTGTGACAAAAGGAAAGAAACTTGTAGATAAATACAATTGATGGTGGAATGAGGATGTATAAAAGACCATCAAGGAGAATGAGTGTTACAAGAGTTGACATCATGATAGAAGCGCAAACAACATGCTGAAGTACAAAGAAGCCAAGAAAAATGCAAGACAGGTTGTGGGTAAAGCAAGAGGACAAACCTATAATAAGTTATATGAAAGACTAGAGACAAAAGAAGGTGAAAAGGAGATATACATGATGGTAAAAATTAATGAGAGAAAGATGAGTGATCTCAATCAAGTTAAATGCATCAAAGACGAGACAAATTGCATTCTAGTGAAGGATGAGGAGATTAAAAATAGATGGCGAGGTTATTTTGATGGGCTATTCAATGATGTGAATGGAGGCATTATGCTTGAACTGGATGACTCCGTTGATGACTCCAACAAACGGATCGCGCAGAGGATACAAGAGTTTGAGGTTAAGGAGGCCTTAAAAAGGATGAAATAAGAAAAGGCTCTCGACCTTGATGACAACCCTATTGAGGTGTGGAGATGCCTTGGGGACGTGCAATAGTATGACTCACGAAACTATTCAACCATATTTTTCAGTGATGCTTGAAGAGTAGAGAAAAAATATATTAGTACCTATCTTCGAGAATAAATAAGATATTCAAAATTATACTAATTACCGAGGGATTAAACTTGAGTCATACTATGAAGCCTTGCGAGAGAGTGATTGAACAACGTCTGAGGAGAGTGACCGTCACTAAAATCCAGATTGGTTTTATGCCAGAGAGGTCTACTATGGAAGTGATTTTCTTACTTCGTCAGCTTATGGAGAGATATAGGGACGAGAAGAAAGACCTACATATGGCGTTCATAACTTGGAGAAGACGTATGACAAGATACCAAGACCGGTCATGTGGTGGGCACTAGAAAGACGTTAAGTGCCAACAAAGTACATTACACTTATCAAAGATATGTACAATAATGTTGTGACAAGTGTGCGCATAAGTGATAGTGAGACTGATATATTTCCCATCACGATAGTATTACATCAAGGATTAGCTTTGAGCACATACATTTTTTCCTTAGTGATAGATGAGGTGTTGAAGTATATGTGAGGGGATACCTCTTAGTGCATGCCCTTTGCCGATGATGTAGTGCTGGTAGATTAAACTAGGGATGACGTTGATAAGAAACTAGAGCTATGGAGATAAACCTTAGAGTTTAAGGGGTTTAGAGTTAGTAGGATCAAGACCGAGTATATGAGGTGTGACTTTAGTGGTGTTGGTTGTGAAGAGGGAGAGGGAAATGTTAGCCTACAAGGACAAATAAAACGTAGGAGGGACTCTTTTTGATAATTAGAATCAATATTACAAAGCAATTGCAATATTAATGAGGATGTTTATCACATAATCAAGATAGGGTGAATGAAATGGAGACAAGCCTCTGGAATCCTATGTGATAGGAAGATCCCACAGAAGCTAAAAGAGAAATTCTATAGGACAATGATCATACCTGCGATGCTATATGGAGCGGAATGTTGACCAACTAAAAGGTAACATGTCCAACAAATGAGTGTCGCGGAGATGCACATGCTGTGGTGGATGTGCAGGCACACAAGAAGAGACCGAATTAGGAACGAGACGATTCGTGACAGGGTAGGAGTGGCACCGATTAAAGAGAAGTTAGTACAACATCGACTAATCTGGTTTGGACATATCCAGCGGGGACATCTAGAAGCACCGGTTAACAGTGGGATTTTAAGGGGTAGAGAAAATATTAGGAGGGATATTGGACGACCAAGGCTGACTTGGGAGGAGGCGGTAAAATGAGACTTGAGAGATTGGAATGTATCAAGAGACTTAGCACATGATAGGACTGTGTGGAAAATAGCAATTCATGTGTCCGAATCTTAGTTTTTTTACTCTTATATTTCTTCCTCTCTTTTACTTAAATTAAAAAATAATAAAAAAATATTAGATTTCATGTCTAGCGAAGGGGGGGGGCCTTGGTGCAGCGGTAAAGTTGTTGCCTTGTGACCATGAGGTCACGGGTTCGAGTCCTGGAAACAACCTCTTACAGAAATGCAGGGAAAGGCTGCGTACAGAAGACCCGAGTGGGTCGGACCCTTCCCCGGACCCTGCGCAAGCGGGAGCTACATGCACCGGGCTGCCCTTTCTTTTTTTTTTTCTTATTAGATTTCATATCTAGCCTACCCAACGTGCTTGAGACAAAAGCTTTGTTGTTGTTGATTATTTGTTTGTTGTTGGAATTTTCTTTGCGGTACGCTTTTTCTTGTGTTACTGGAGATCAGTCTTTATCATAAATGATAATGTGCTTCACTTCTAAAATTCCGGTTTCTATTTTCAGAATCTAGAGAAATCTGCCATCATATAGCAGAAAAATATGAACGTGTTGGGTGTCCATTCCTCCTTGGGAAGGATGCCCTGGAGAGGGCTTCAGTTGAGCAATGGCTCCATAATGAAGAGCATGCCTTCAACCCTCCGAGCCGGGCCTTGTTCTGCCATTTGGCTTTTCCGCCGGACAAAGATGATAATGGTGATGATATTGACATGCATATAAGAAAGCTGGAGGAAGTTCTGGAAGTTTATGAGCAAAGGCTCAGTGATAGTGTATTCCTTGCTGGAAACACGTTCACCCTTGCCGACCTTGTTCACCTTCCGAACTCTCACTATATTACATCATCCGACAAGTTCGTCTACCTGTATGACTCAAGAAAAAATGTGAGGAGGTGGTGGGATACTATTTCTATCCGGCGTTCTTGGCAGGAAGTGCTGATGTATACGAAGAGAGTGGAGGAACAGAACAAACAAGAGGAACTCAAGGAGGAGCAGCAGCAGAAAAAACGTCCTAAAACCCCGGGCTACCCACTTCGGGTATACTCTCGGAAGCAGACCACAACAGAACCTCGGACAGTATTGGTGCACCCTGCTAGTAGTGTGTTGTCCTCTGCCATAGCTCCTCAAATAGAGAAGCCTCTTACTATTGATATCCCCGATGAACCACTGGTATCCTCAAGCCAAAGTACTCCTACAGATTCTAAAACTTCAGTTGCCAAAAGCAAGGAAACCCTCCTCCAAGAAAAGCCACCTCAAAAATATCCTATTCCTGTCCAAAGCACAATTGCCCCAGTTACCTCCCCAACTACTTCTGAGAAGCATCGAATAGTTGGTGCTGACAGCTTCAGAACTAAAGCTGCCTCAACTCCGGAGCCCACTAAAACAGATCTCCCTACTAGACACAAGCCAAGTTCGTCCAAGATTGTGTCTAATAACCTTCATGTGTTTGATTACTACAAGGCAAGAAGCCATAGTGAAGAAGCAACAACATACATTGAGCCTACTTGGCAAAAAGGTTCAGAAACATTGGACCAGTTCTCCGAATCCAACATTGCCGCTGGTCATACTAAAACCAGTTCAATACCAGCGGAAGAGGAGCCTGATCAACCCAGTAAATCCGATTTCTACAAGAGCGACAGCAGATCCACCAGTGTTGATTCTCAGGACAAGGACCCCATTCCATATAATGAGCACACTCCGCAAAGTGCTAGACCTACAGATAGCACTGCTAGCAAGCTCCACAGAACTGATGTTTATCATAAGCGGCAGGTTGAGCAATGGCATGCTGCTACAACTGTACCGAGCGACCTAAAGGAAGATGTTGATCATTTAAGGCCTATTCCACAAGTAAAATCAAGCAAAGATGTCCAACGACACTCATCCCAAGATTCAGAACAAGCAACCTCACGCCCTGTTCCGCAAGAATCAATGAGCATGGAACTGGTTGAAGGACAAGCAAAAATCACTCAAAGACCCTACACTTATCAGGGAAGAAATGTTTCATATCCACTTATCCAACAAGATGGTGGTGCTCAGGGAATTGCTGTGGATGATAAAGCATCATCTGATCAGAGCAGTGCACTGCTGCCCACCACACAAAAGCACGCTGCAACTCCTCCATCAAGGAAAGCAGCAGCTAGAGAAACTCACGGCACATCTCCACCTCAAGCAGGATATGGTGCTGGTCAAGACACCAACAAGCAACTTAGAGACCCTGGTTCCATAGCAAGGCAGACAGCAGCTCAGGCCACCTTTGGAGAATCAAAGGCCGCAGATTCCATGATATCCAGTGGGGGATCTTCAGATGCTTTTCGATCTCCTCTCCCAAGGCAAGAATTAGATGCTGCTCGCCACACTACTACACCATTTGAAAAGGGAGATCTTTTAACCCAAGATACCACAGAGCAAACTAAAGATATCGTTTCCACTCCATGGCAAATGGCAGCTCAAGACACTGAAAATATCACTGAAGAAACAAAAACTCCTGATTCTTCATCATCCCTAGTGCAACCTTCATATTTTCAGAGGGTCAAGGCTCCTTCAGAGAAGCAAGGAACAACTGAAGGTTTTGTTCGAGAAAAAGAAGCTACTGAAGATCATCATGGTGCAACTTCACCAATCCACGAAAGGCATGCTAACATTGAAGACACAGCTGGACAATATAGGAACATTGCATTTAATCCATATCAAATGATTAGTGAAGATGATCGAGACACCTTCAAAGATGCAAACTTTGGAGACCCTTCATTGCTCAGGGAACAACCTCCAGGTACTCAGCAAGCTGCAACTACAACTGATGAAGAAACAAATCAAGATGATCTTAGTGTGGCTCCTCCATCGGAAAGAACCCAAACAATATATCCAAGTGTGACTGCATTCAGAACGAGATATCCATTTAAGAAAGATGCCGGCAAGCAACCTAGAGGGGCTGTTTCAACACCTAGTCGTAAAACAACTCAAGATGATAATGACACCTCTGAAGAGTCAAAGATTGCTGACGAAATAGCATCAACTGAGCAGCATTTAGAGGCTCGGAGAGCACTTATTTCTCCACTGAGACAAGAGGTTGAAGATTCTCCTAGGGAAATTACATCATTCCAAAAGAGACCTTATGTTGAAGACAAACAAGCTGGAGATACTGCTTTACAGAAAATTGCACCTACTGGTGTTAAAGATACCTTTGAGGAAACAAAAAATGCTGACTCTTCACTAGCAAGTGAAAAGCCTATGTACACTCAGCAATTGGCTTCTCCTCTTCGAAGGCAAGCTGAATTTCAACATTCTCAGGAGAAAGGCAGGCAAAGTGAAGCGAAGAGTTCTGAACCACAGAAAATGGTGTCAAGAGATGCTCGAGACATACATGGAGAAAGGAAGACTGGTACACCTGGAGAGCTATCTTCAGAACGTTTGCAAGCTATTTCAGAACCAAGGCCGGCGGCAGCTGAAGATGCCCATGGTGCAACTGGTGAGACAATACAATTTCCAGATATTCTTGATACAACCAAGAAATCTAGAGGCACCTTTGAGGAAACTCAAGATGCTAGCCCTACATTACCTAGAGCACGTCCCTTCGGTGCTCAAGATGCTCAAGAATCTAAAATTCCCACTGCTGATCATCAAAGAATGGATGTTTCAACACAACTACAGCCAGATGCTTATGATTGGTTTCCGCAATCAAAATTACCAGCTGCTGTTCAGAAAGGCTTGGGTTTATTACCATCCCAGGAAAGGGATGCAAAAGATCTTCATGCCACACTGAGTGAAGAAAAACCAGTCTCAAGTGAGCGGCTTAGAGAGATGATCAAGGAAACTCAACCCACAGCACCCAAGGGACATCCTATTGATACCCAGGGCTCTGTTAAGGTGGACAAAACACCCTTTGTTTACCAGAAAAAACCTCTGTTTGCACAGGATAGCCAGGATCAAGCTCAAATCATTCCACGTGGTAAAAAAGGATATGATTCTACATGGGAACATGAAGAAGCTTCTGATGGTCCATATAATGATGAAAAACTAAGTGCTACAGCGCCAGCAGGAGCAAAATCCCGTAATGACTTTGATGCAGAACAGTCACATAGAAAAGACACCACTGATGACCAGAAAGTGGTATCACCTCTACGGAGCAAAGAACCAACTTCCCAAGTCCAACCTCCTTCTGGAACATCACAAGATGCAGCTTCCCATGGACATTTATCTAGCAAACTGTCCACCATTGAGCAATGGCAGCGTGCATCCACGCCATTAAAAGACATGACTACTAGGTCTGATGAGCAAAGAGTGGAAACACCCATCCTACCAGTTGAACCAGAAACAGCCGGTGTTCAAAGTACTTCGTCATCACCCCCAGAAGCCGCCACAACTGATCATGCTGTTATTGATGATTTCATTATAGATGAAAGACTGGGCAAACCAAAACAAATGCAAGCACCAGTTACAGATGCTCGTCCTGCTTCACTTACCAAGAGAAAAACTCCTGATGGTCTTGAAACAGGTGATCTAGAGCTTATCAGGTCACCTGAGGGCCAAATTTTAAATGCAGCAAAAGTGATACCATCTGGTCCAGCCATAATCCATGAAGGTTCTCATGATACAGTTGTTGATAAAAAAATAACATCATATGATTCTAGTGGTGATCAGCTTGTCACAGGACATTTACATGAACAGGTCCGACCACCTGCACCAACTCATGAAGCCACAGAACCTATGGGTGGCCGCCAAATATCAAAGGAACCCCGATTTCGTGGCAGTTCACAAGCTGAAGTAGCTCATGCTGAACGTAAATCAACTCTGGCAGGTAATTTATTTCTCTCTGGGTGTAAATGAATTGGTAGCATGCCTAAAGAAGATTGGTATCATAAAAAAATATTAAAACTAACAGTTTGCTCTATTCAGATCAAAAACCAGCTCGTGCGGCACGACCTCTTTTCCCGGTTGAACCAGTAAATGTAGATGGTGATTATTATGCAGCTGATGATACTATTGCCCAGCAAATGATATTTCGGCAAGAAGCTAGACCATCCACACCAATCATAAGAGGAGTGCCAGCATCAGATAGCCAGAGTGTTACAAGGAAAATCCAGAAGATAACTCCTGATTACCATTGCAATGAAGATTCAGGAAAGCCACTTGTTTCAAGTCAAGACGACCAAATTTCACATACATCAGAAGCAATCCCTCATCAAAAAGATATGGAATATTCACCAATCACAAAGGGTTCCCAGAAATCAGATATTCAACCTCCCTCGACACAGGTTCTTGAAGTCAATCGTGATGAGTCAAGTGAAAAACAAGGTCCTCATGTTGGATCTGCTTTTGGACCAAATGAATTAGGTGCTACAGCACCATCCAGAGCAAAACCTCCCATTGACTTCAATGCAGAAGAATCACATAAAAAAGACACTGCTGATGACCACAAAGTGATATCACCTATACGGAGCAAAGAACCAACTTCCCAAGTCCAACCTCTCTCCGGACCATTACAAAATGCAACTCCCCATGGAAATTTGGCTAGCAAACTGTCCACCATTGAGCAATGGCAGAGTGCATCTGTGCCATTAAATGATGTGACTACTAGCTCTGGTGATGATGAGATGGGCATCCCTACCATTTATCAGAAGCCAACACCTATGAGTCAACAAGGATCTCGCAGTGCTCATGGTGCAAATGAGATGGCCAAAGAATCTGGTGTGCGAAGACAGGAACCGCCCGTCCTACCAATTGACCCAGAAACATATGGTGTTCAAAGTACTCAACCATCATTCCCAGAAGCTCCCACTGCATCACATCATGGTATTGATGAAATAGTTGAAGAACCAATACAAATGCAAGCACCTCTTCCAGATGGTCATCCTGCTTCAGCACCTACCAAGAGAGCAACTCATGATGATCATGAGTTTGCTGGTGATTTAAAGCTTGCCAGCACACCTGATGGCCAGATATTAGAATCTGCAAAAGCTAGACATGATCCAGCTACAGTTCATGAAGATGTTCATCATGCCAATTTGTCGACCGATGATTTGGATAAAGATACCTTTATAGAAACAAAGGTTGCTGATTCTACACCACTTGGTGCCAAACCTATGTACACTGAACAACCTGCTCTTATTCCATCAAGGCATGCAGAAGTTGAAAATGCTGATGGCAAAGGCAGGAAAACTCCCGTACCAATAGGAGCTGAAACATTGGATCATGCCATTATGAAGAATAAGTTTCCCAAGCAGTTGATTATTGACAAAAGAGTTGGAGAACCCATACAAATGCAATCACATAGTCCAGATGCTCATCCTTCTTCAGATGGTCATGCAATTGGCGATTCGGAGCTCATCACTACACCTGATGGACAAATATTAGAGGCCACAAAATCTATGCATGATCCGCCCATAGTCCATAAAGATGTTCATGATGCCAATTTGTTAAGTCCTGATGTGGCCAAAGATACATTTAAAGGGATAAAGTATGCTGATTCTACACCATCTGGTGCCAAATCTATTTATACTGCTCTTGACCCATTAATGCAAGCAGAAGTTGAAGAAGCAAGGGATGAAGGAAGGCAAAGTAGCAAAGCTATTCCTAAACAACAAAAAATGGTGGAACCAAAGGCAGGTATATCGGAAGGGCAGTTGTCAGATCACCGTCCATCAGGGCAGGAAGCAGTTGAAGATGTTCGTGGTGTAACTGGTGATACAATACAGTCTCCATATATTCTTGACACTACCAAGAAATCTAGAGGCACCTTCGAAGAAACTAAAACTCCTGGCTCGACATTACCCAAAGTACAACCTTTTGGTTCTAAAGATGTTCAACTCACCAATGGGGAATCTGTAACACCAACTTCTGGCCAGAGGAAGGATGTTTCAACCAAACAACAGAAAGGTGTTCAAGATGTTTTTCATCCCTTCAAATTATCTGGTATAAATCAGAAAGATTTAGATTCATTGTCTTTAGACGGAAAAGATGCAAATGATGCTGAAACCATTGTGGTGGAAGAAAAAATATTCTCAACAGAGAGGCTTAGGGAGATGATCAAGGAAAGTGAATCCACAATGCCCAAGGCACAGCCTAGTGATTCTGGGGGGTACACTAGAGAGGAAAAAACATCCTCTATCCATCAGAAGAGGCCTCTGGCCACACAAGGGAGCCAGGAGCAAGCTCAAATCATTCCAGCTGGTGAGAAAGCAGATAGTTCTACTCTAAAGCATCAACAAGCTTCTGATGCTCCACATATTTTGGATGACAAATCTAGTGCTTCAGCACCAGCCAGAGCAGATATTCATGATGACCCTAGGGCGGAAGTATCATATAGGAAAGACACTACTGCTAACCAGAAAGTAGAACCACCACTTTTGAGCCAAAAAACAACTTCTCAAGTCCATCATCCCTCAGAACCATACCATGATGCAGCCCCCCATGGAGATTTGTCTAGTAAACTATCTAACAATGGTCAATGGCAACATGCATCTGCTCTGTTAAAGGGTGCAATTACTGATTCTGATGATAATGAGATAAACATGTCTTCTAACATTGAACAAAAGCCAATTCCAGTGAGTCAAGAAGGGCATCTCAGTTCACAGCATGCCAATCAGATGGCCCAACAATCTGGTGAGCAAACAGTGGAACCACCTGAACATGCTGCACTATCACGCGCAGAAGATGTGACAGCTGATCATGCTATTATTGATGATAAGTTTGTGAAGCAATCCATTATAGATGAAAGACGGGAAGAACCAGAAAAAATACAAGCACCAATTACAGATGCCCATCCTGCCTCATCTACCAAGAGAAAAATTCCTGATGGTCGTAAAACCGGTGATTTAGAGCTTGGCGGGTCATCCGAGAGCAAAATAGTAGATGCAGAGAAAGAGACATCACCAGATCCAGCCACAATCCGTGAAAATTCTCATGATGCGGCTATTGATGAAAAGATAACAACATATGATGCTAGTGGTGATCATCTTGTCACAGGATCTTTACATGAACAAGCACGGCCACGTGCACCAAATCATGAAGTCACAGAAGCTATAGGTGGTCGAACATCAAACGAGCCCCAACTTGGTAGTAGCTCACGAACTGAAGTAGCTCGTGCTGAACATAAATCAACTCTGTCAAGTTCAGGTAACTGATTTCTTGAGTGTAAATATATTGCTAGCAGGCCTAGAGAAGATTGGTATCATGAAAATCATTCAAACTAACAGTTTGCTCTATGAATTCCAGACCAAAAACCAGCTCGTCAACCTCTTTTCCCAGTTGAACCAGTAAATATAGATAGTAATGTTTCTGTTGAACCACAAATGATATTTCGGCAACAAACTAGGCCATCCGCACCAATTACAAGAGGAGTACCAGCCTTAGATAGCCGAAGTGTCACAAGGAAAATCCAGGAGGTAACTCCCAATAACCATCACACCGATGATTGGGGAAAGCCACTTGTTCCAAGTCAAGAAGACCAGATTTTACATGCATCACAAGCAATCCCTTGCCAAGAAGACGTGTCATATTCACCAAGCGTAAGGGATTCTCCAAAATCAGATACTCAACTTCCTTCAGCACAGGTTCGTGAAGCCACTCCTGATGAGTCAAGTGAAAAACAAGGTTCTCATGTCGGATCTACTTTCGGACCAGATGAATCAGGTCCTGCTGAAAAGAAATTTGCTCCATCAGGTAATTACTTCCTCTTTCACGTGGGTGGATGGGTGGGGGGCATCTTCTAGCAGACCTAGAGATGATTACACTAAACGGATCTAAAATATGAAGTATACTGCTACAGCTGATACTGCTTCATTTTCTTCAATCAAGGTTTAGCTCAATCTACCGAAGAGCCTTCCTCTGCTGAGCCAAGGAAAGAGCACACCGTTGTTTCCACTGCCGAACAGATTAAGGCACTGCCAACAGTCATTGGTCAACAAGACACACCAGAAACGAGAAAGGTTCCAACCTCAGAAGATGCGCCTGATAATATACCTACCCATGGTGATGTTCACTCTACTACTAGCACCAAGCTACCCAGAATATCTCTTTCAGTTCAAGGGGAAGAACTAACATCCTCAGCTCAAGCACCACCATTTCATGTAGCTCATGACACCTTGCACACTGAAACCACACCTCATGATGCCCTTGGAAATGCTCAGTCAATGAAACAATCAGCATCTCCAGATGCTCAACATGGTACAATACCTGGGAATAATGCTGAAGTTACTCCAGCTGAAGATAAATTTGTCCCATCAGGTCAGCTTTATCTTACTATGGCTATTTATTGTGCCATATGTGGACCTAGTCTAATGAAACTTACTACTGTTATCATATTTTTTCATAAAGAAAGAGTTTTCTATTCTTAATGTTGCCTCTTTCTTGCATTTCAGGTCAAGATTATGTTCACTCGAAACTATCACCTCTCTCCACGAGCAACGAAGTGATTGGAGATTCAGCTCCTGAAACACAACAGGTTTCCTCAACAGACCAAGCGAAGGGCATACCAACAACACTTGATCAGCAAGTGATACTGTCCACACCACTAGGATTGGTATCTCCCTTCTCGAATACCCAGAGTTCTTCAGAGAAAGTTCGAGAAGATGCACATGATGACTTAAGAGAAGCTGCTTCCAAACCAGCATCTCATATTCGAGAAGTTAGGCCACCTAGAGTGGTCTCAGCATCAGCTCCAGAGGCACAACATGGTGCTGCAACAGATGAAGAAGCCCTTGATATACAGAAGTTTGTACCATCAGGTAATGAAGTTCTTTTGGGGCTGCTCTTCCTCCCCTTTTATATATGTTATAATAAAATACATAGTTTCCCATATTGTATTCCCCGAAAAATGTAAAGTTCATTTCGGTGGGAGTGTATACAAACAGTGCAGACAGTTCTTCTGTTAATAGGGTTTTCCCCCTCACGTTTCAGGTCAAGATTCTGTTAATTCTACACAACCACCTTCCTCCCTGGAGCGCAGGAATGGAGGGATTGGAGATTCAGCTCCTTCGACACAATGGATTTCCTCTACCAAGCAAAGGAAAGGAGATGCTGTTGCTTCGGCACCTGATCAAACGAAGGACTCACAAATAACTCTTCATCAACAAGACATATTGCCACCAATAAGGTCGGTGTCTCCATCCTCAGATATCCAACATCGTTCAGGTAAGGTCCATGAAGATGTACTTCCTGATGCCTTGGGAGAAGCTAAGCCTATAGTCCAAGCATCAGCTGAAGACACACAAGATGAGACTGCACCAGATGGAGCAGCCCCTAATGAAAAGAAATTTGTTCCGCCAGGTAATGATTTCTTTTTCCAGTCTGTGAGTGTTGATGAAGGATGCATATTCTAGTGACCTTTACTTCACGCAACAGGAAATATTCTTAATGCTAAAGTCCTGCCACCAATATGTTTCTTTTTTGCATTTCGTTTCATTTTTTCTTTTCATTATACAGAACCAACTTCATCTACTGAACCAAGGAACGAAGAGATTAGAAATTCTGCGCCTTCGACACAACTAATTTCCTCTACTGAGACATGGAAAGAAAATGCTGCTGTTGCTGCACCTGGTCAAGACAAGGATTTGCAAACAACACTTGATCAGCAAGACATATTGTCTGCACCTGTAAATTCAGCATCTCCATCCTCATATACCCATAGCCCGGCACAGAAAAATCAAGATGATGCATCTTCTGACTTGGGAGAAGCTGCTTACAAACCATCAGCCCTCGTTCGAGAAGTTGGAGCGTCTACAGTGGTCCCAGAATCAGCTCCAGTGACACAACATAGTGTTACAAGAGATGTAGCAGGTAACAGTTTTTTTGGGGGGTGGAGGACTGCTCTCCTGTGCCTTTTATGTTGATAAAATACATACTTTCCCTATTATATTTTTCCCTAAAAAGATAGTTCTTTTTGTTATGGAGTGTAACAAATGGTTGACAGTTCTGCTGCTAATAAGGTTGTCCTATGTGTCTCAGGTCAACATTCTGTTCATTCTACACTACTAAGGAACGAAGAGATTGGAGACTCAGCTCCTTCAGGACAACAAATTTCTTCTACTAGGCCAAGAAAAGCAGATGTTCATGCTTCTGCACCTGATGAAGCCAAGGACACAGAGATGACTCCTGGTCGACAAGACTTATTGCCACCAGTAAGATTGGTATCTCCGTCCTCAGATACCCAACGTCCTTCAGGTAAGGTTCACGAAGATGTACCTGCTGATGACTTGAGAAAAGCTAAGAATATTTTCCAAGCATCAGCTCCAGACGTACAAGATGAGAAGAAATTCGCGCCTTCAGGTAATGAAGTTCCAGTATGGAGTGTGACGTACTGGTGCATATTATTGTAACCTTTTAATACCCTTAACACTTAGTGTAATGCTTCCAGTACTTTGTTTCTTGCATTTAATTTTCTTTTGCCCTACAGAACCAACTTCGTCTACTGAACCAAGGAACAAAGAGATTAGAGATTCCTCTACCGACCCAAGGAAAAAAGATGTTATTATTGCTGCTCCTAATCGAGACAAGGACTTGCAAACGACACTTGATCAGCAAGACATACAGTCCGTGCCAGTCAGGTCGGATACCCAGCATGCGTCAGAAAAAGCTCGAGAAGATGCGCATGCTGATGACTTGGGAGAAGCCATTTCGAAATCACTACGAGAAGTCAGACCACCTACAGTGGTTCCAGCATTAGCTCCTGCGAAACTGCATGGTGCTGCACCAAATGAAATTGAAACAGCCCGTGATGAACAAAGAATTATACCGTCAGGTAGTGGAGTTCTTTTCTGTATGTAGTGGGAATAAACACTTTGGATTAGTATAGACGGGGACATTGGTTTTTTACTGCAGATTCTACATAAGTGTAATAGTGAACGTGAAACTATCAGATCTGCCGCTAATAAGGTTGTACTTCCCGTTTCAGGTCAAGACTCAGCTCAATCTGTACAACCATCCTTCTCTAGTGAGCAAACAAAAGAAAACACTGTTGTTACTACAGCTGATCAAACTGAGGAACTGCAAACAACAATTCATCAACAAAACATAACACCTACAGATACTGCAAAAACTCCAATCCCAGGTACCAAAGATGTATTAAGGAAAATTCAGGAAAATATTTCTGATGATATTGACACCGATGAGTCAATTCCTGGAGAAGAGCGGGTTTCTCTTGGCCAACATGGAGGGCATGCCACTGAGCCATATAGAACCACTGTTGACGAGAAGACAACTACATCTCCATCTAGCAAAGCATATAATTCAGAGTCTGAGTCTGGTTTAACACAGGCCCTTACAGATGTTCGCCCTTCAACTGGTGAAGGGCCAACTGAAGCTTCTTTTCCTGAGCATGGGGTACAGACACAACTATTTCTAGCAACTCAAGATATACCACTTGACGCCTCAAGCAAGGCTAAATCAGCTGTTCCAGAAGCCAAGGCACATATAGCATCTGCTTCAGAAACTCAGCCTGGTTCCACACAACCACAAGTTGAAGCTGCCTCAATTGGACAAAACTTGGCTGTATCAGGTAATCCCTTTAGTTAACTGAAGGAGCACCTTCTTGCTATTCTAGTAAAGAAAACAAACATATTGAAAAGAATTGTGCTACATCTAAGGCTTTCTTTAATTTCAGATCAAGAATCTGCCCATGCTTCAAAATCACCTTCCACTGCCGGACCGAGGAAAGGAGAGACATATGTTTTTGGCCCTGCTGACCAAATAAACTTAACGAAGACAATTTTAGGCAATCAGGGCACCAGGAAAACACCAGACGGTAGAGGAGCTTTATCAAAATTTCAAAAATCCTCTAGTGATGATGATGGTATCAGCAATATATCAAACCCACTCTTCAGCCAAGAACAAGCCTCTTATGCTGAACGTGCTTATGAGGTACCTGCTTCTGAAGTGCATAGTGCCATTTTTTATGGGAAAACCACACTACCGTCTAGCCAATCACAAACTTCAAACACTGGATCTGATTCAACACCAGTCACTGGTAATGCTCATCTTACCGATACTGATATGCCAGCCACAAGTACTTCACAGAATCAAGAGGCACAGCCTCTCTCAGCAACTAGAGCACCAACAACTCAGGCTCGACCTGCATCTTCCCAGAATATTAATGTTGTTTCCTTAGAAAATATGGAAACACCAAGAAAACCTTCAAAGGATGAAGTCATGGAACCTGTAACGAGCTCAGCAGCATATTCGGATGCCCCAAAAAGTGAACCAGGTAAGGTGATCCTGTGCTGAATAATTGTTTTTCCTTTGCACTATAGTAGGAGAATAAAAAATAAACAAGTTCAGGGCAGCTTGTGCTGCCTAAAGGAAAGAGAAAAAGAAAAAGAGAAGCAAATAGATCAACTAAGAGAAACTCAAACAGCAAGGGAAACTAGTGGTGTGGAAACAGTCGTAGCACGCCCAGCTAGAATGTATACAACTGCTGAATAAAATTCACTTCACATTGTAATCAGTTTCTGATTGGTATGGATTGTTTGTTTGCCTTGCCGAAACATTTTAGATCAGCCACAACTTCCAAAACTATGTATTATAGAATCTTTCAGTATGCATTTTCTGAGGGTTTATTGCAGACAAGCGTTTAAAAAATATGGTTAAACATACCTATTTATCATGTACTGTTGTGGATGCATTTGTGGGCCTCCAATATGGTCGGCGTGGGGCCCACAAAGCCCACAACTAGGCCGGCCAGGCCCTGCAGCCGCACCAGGAAAAATATTTAGAAGAATTAATTAGATAATGTTTAGGAATAAAAGGGAGTTATAGATTGAATCAGTTTAGATAGAAAGAAATAGACTAAAAAAAGGGAAGAAAAGAATCCTAGTCAGTTTGGGGGATTATCCCCAAACAGACTAGGATTAGGCTGCGGCCAAGGGGGGGGGGGTCCTGTCCCCCCTTTATAAGCAGCCCCCTCCCTCATGTTTTGAGCATCCAGGAAAAAATAAGAATCCCCGTTGAGGGCTGTTCTTCTCCTTGGATCACGGTGGCTTCGAACCCTAACCCTAGCCGCCGTGACCAGCTACTTTGTCCCCCACGTTACGTACTGCGCAGCTGCCCCCACGCCTCCTCGCTGCTGGTTTCTCCCCTGCGCAGCCCTAAGCGCAGCCAAGGGGTCTCCCCCCTCCCTGTTTCTCAGCATTTGGTATCAAGAGACTCCGGGGCAGCGACCATGTCCGGCCCCGTGGACGATTCTGGGACTTTCACCCTCCAAGATCTCGGCAACATGATGAGCAAGATGATGGGGCAGATAGACACCATCAACAAGCGCTTGGACCGCCACGATATGCGCCTTGCGCGCTTTGAGAAGGCATCGGAGCGGGAGCTCTCCGGTGGCGAGGACTTGCAACAAAACTCACCGCAGGGCAGCAACCTTCCCCGCAGCTGCGGCAGCGGCAAGGGCGGCGGCGGTGGCAGCGGCGGCCATGGCGGCAACGACGACCACTACAGTACCAGGCGCCCACCGGGACGCCCGACCTTCGACGACAGCGGGCTGCGTCGTCACAAGGTCAATTTCCCCAAGTTCGACGGGGAAACAGATCCGCTGCCCTGGCTCACCAAGTGTGAGACATACTTCCGAGGGACACGTACGATGCCAGAAGAAAAGGTGTGGCTCGCGTCTCTCCACCTGGAGGGTGTCGCGGCCGAGTGGTACACTGCTCTAGAACGTGACTGTGGCATCGTGTCCTGGGAGCGGTTCGCGGACTTCGTCAACATGCGCTTCGGGCCTCCGCTCCGCTCCAACGACCTGGCGGAAATTACAGATCTCCGTCGTACTGGCACGGTTGAGGAATATCAGCGTCAATTCCTGGTCCTTCTTTGTCGTTGCGAGGACCTCAGCCAACGCCAGCAGATCAACCTCTTCACAGCTGGCCTCGGCGAGCCACTTAGAACGGATGTGGAGCTGCAGTTTCCCACTAATCTACAAACCGCCATGAGTCTGGCCAGAGCCTTTGAACGTCGACTTGCGGCAATAACAGATAGCGGAATACAGAAGGGCGCCGCCTCTCAACGCTCCACGCGCTCTTCTATTGTGTCCCGCGCCTCTACTACGGCCTCAAGTGGCAGTTCTACAGCACCCGCCCCGACATCGTCAACAACGGCATCTTCTCGCCCACGCTTCAAACGCCTTACACCCGATGAGATGGCTGCTAAGCGGGCAAGCGGCGAGTGCTATCACTGCCCTGAGCGGTACATACCAGACCATAAGTGTGCCGGCAAAGGAATCTTCCTTCTGGAGCTTGACGACGATGATGACGTTGACGCGACCGTAGCTGATATGGGCATCTCCTTACACGCCCTGACCGGCATCGACTTCGCCAACACAATGAAGCTCCAGGTCTACGTCCACGGCAACCTACTGACAGCATTGGTCGACACAGGGTCCACTCACACCTTCATCAGGGAACCCCTCATCAAGGAGCTCGGCCTGATGATGTTGCCACGATCAGGCGTCGGCGTCCGAGTCGCCAACGGCGACTCTATCTCCTGTACAGGCATCTGTCCACGTGTACCCTTGATGATTGCAGGGGATCGCTTCGACGTCACATGCTACGCACTCCCACTGGACGGCTTCGACTTTGTTCTAGGAGTCCAGTGGCTGCGATCTTTGGGACCCATTCTCTGGAACCTTGAGGACCTCACGATGAAATTTTGGCGCGGGGACCGTGAGGTGATCTGGACGGGGCTGCGAAGTTCAGCTCCGGTATGTGCCTCTCTAGCACCACCTACTGATATGATGGGCGCCCTCCTGGATGGCTTCCAGGACCTCTTCGACGAGCCACGCGGGCTTCCTCCTGCACGACGCCACGACCACCAAATCAGGCTCCTGCCGGGCACAACTCCAGTAGCTGTCCGGCCGTACCGCTACCCCCAGCTTCTTAAAGACGAGATTGAGAAGCAATGCGCCGAGATGCTTCGCCAAGGCATCATCCGAGAATGCACATCTGCATTTTCCTCGCCAGTACTGTTGGTCCGAAAAGCCGACGGCACGTGGCGCTTCTGCATCGACTACCGCGAGCTCAACGCCAGAACTTTGAAAGACAAGTTCCCGATCCCGGTGGTTGACGAGCTACTGGACGAGCTTCACGGCGCAAGGTTCTTCACCAAGCTTGACCTCCGCAGCGGCTACTTTCAAGTGCGCATGCACTCGGACGACATTGAAAAGACAGCATTCCGAACTCATCGAGGCCACTATGAGTTCTTGGTGATGCCATTCGGCCTCACCAATGCGCCGTCCACGTTCCAGTCGTTGATGAACGACGTCCTCGACCCCTACATCAGAAAATTTGTGCTTGTCTTCTTTGATGACATATTGGTGTATAGCAGGTCCTGGGTCGAACACCTTCAGCACGTCAAGCAGGTGTTCCAGACACTACGGACAAACAAGTTGTTCCTGAAGAAATCTAAGTGCTTCTTCGGCCAGGAGACTGTGTCCTACTTAGGACACATCATATCCGCTCACGGCGTGGCAATGGATCCGACCAAGGTGGAGGCCGTGGAACGTTGGCCTACACCTCGGTCCTTACGAGCCTTGCGAGGTTTCCTCGGGCTCACCGGCTACTACCGCAAGTTCATTGCGGGGTATGGTGAGGTGGCCGCACCCCTCACCGCCCTACTAAAGCGGGAAGCATTCCGCTGGACTGATGATGCGCAGGACGCTTTCTCCCAACTCAAGCAGGCGTTGATGACAACGCCTCTACTTCAAATGCCGGATTTCGACAAGCGCTTCATCGTCGACTGCGACGCGTCCGGCGCCGGCTTTGGGGCGGTTCTACACCAGGGCGACGGCGCCATAGCATTCTTCAGCCGCGCTGTAGCGACTCACCATCATAAGCTACCGGCATACGAGCGTGAGCTAATCGGTCTTGTGAAGGCCGTACGTCATTGGCGGCCTTACTTGTGGGGTCGTCCCTTCACTGTTCGGACTGATCACTTCAGCCTGAAATATATCCTGGATCAGCGACTCACGACGATTCCCCAACATGCTTGGGTGAGCAAACTTTTTGGTTATGATCTGCAGGTTGAGTACCGACCGGGGCGCTTGAATGGGGCAGCTGACGCCCTGTCCCGCCGCGACGAGGAAGACATAGCTATTCACGCCATATCCGCGCCAGTCTTTCCACTCTTCGACTCGCTCCGCGCGGAGATCGCTACAGACCAGCAGGCGCAGCAGCTATGTGCCCAACTCCGGGAGGGAGTCGCACCTGCTGACTGGGCCGAACGCGACGGCCTTCTACTTCACAAGGGGAAGCTCTTCGTTCCCGACAAGTCCTCCTTGTGGCCCTCTCTCCTAGCTGAGGCGCATGATGGGGGCCACGAAGGCATCCAGAAGACAGTGCATCGGCTACGCCTCTCCTTCTACAACCCGTCCTTGCTACGGCGGGTGCGTGAGTATGTCCGCGGGTGTGCTACGTGCCAACGCAATAGGACTGATCATCTTCATCCAGCCGGCCTGCTACAACCGCTGCCTATACCGTCGGAGGTCTGGAGTGATATCTCCATGGACTTCATTGAAGGTTTTCCGAAAGTTGGTGGGAAATCAGTGATCTTGACAGTGGTAGATCGCTTCTCCAAGTATGCCCACTTCATTCCCCTAAGCCACCCTTACAGTGCTGCATCAGTGGCGCGGGCATTCTTCGACGACATTGTACGACTACACGGCTTTCCCTGCTCCATCGTCAGTGATCGTGATACCGTCTTCACCAGCCTCTTCTGGTCAGATTTGTTCCGGCTAGCCGGTGTCCAACTTCAGCTCAGCTCGGCTTTCCACCCGCAGTCTGACGGCCAATCTGAGGTCGTCAACAAGATCATCACTGTGTACCTTCGCTGCTTGGCTGGTGACCGACCAAAGACTTGGTTGCAGTGGCTTCCTTGGGCTGAGTATTGCTACAACACTTCCTACCAGACGGCCCTCAAATGCTCGCCCTTCAGAGTGGTCTATGGCAGGGACCCTCCGGCTCTTGTTGGTTACCAACCGGGCGTATCTAGAGTAGCAGCAGTGGATAAACAGCTAAAGGATAGAGATGAATTCTTAGCTGAAATCAAGAACAGGCTGGTACAAGCACAAGTCACCATGAAAAGCTATGAAGATAAGTTCCACCGAGAGGTGGAATTTCAGATCGGTGATTGGGTTTGGCTGCGGCTTCATCAGAGGACAGCTGTGGGAGTAATGACGACGCCTTCTTCAAAGATTGGACCAAAATATTTTGGACCATATCAGATCATTCAACGCATTGGGACTGTATCATATAAACTTCAACTGCCTCCTCAAGCAAGGATACATGATGTCTTCCATGTGTCCCTGTTAAAAAAATTTGAAGGTCCTACTCCCATATAGGTGGTGTCTTTACCACCACTTCTGCATGGACGTGTTGTACCTACGCCTGAAAAAGTACAAAGGGCGCGTTTGAACAGAGGTGTCTGGAAGCTACTCGTCAAATGGGCAGGACATTCTGAAGCTGATTCATCATGGGAGCAACTAGAAGATTTCAGGATGAAGCACCCCTCCTTTAAGCTCGAGGACGAGCTCTTTGTCGGGAAGGGGGGAAATGTTGTGGATGCATTTGTGGGCCGCCAATATGGTCGGCGTGGGGCCCACAAAGCCCACAACTAGGCCGGCCAGGCCCTGCAGCCGCACCAGGAAAAATATTTAGAAGAATTAATTAGATAATGTTTAGGAATAAAAGGGAGTTATAGATTGAATCGGTTTAGATAGAAAGAAATAGACTAAAAAAGGGAAGAAAAGAATCCTAGTCAGTTTGGGGGATTATCCCCAAACAGACTAGGAGTAGGCTGCGGCCAAAGGGGGGGTCCTGTCCCCCCTTTATAAGCAGCCCCCCTCCCTCATGTTTTGAGCATCCAGGAAAAAATAAGAATCCCCGTTGAGGGCTGTTCTTCTCCTTGGATCACGGTGGCTTCGAACCCTAACCCTAGTCGCCGTGACCAGCTACTTTGTCCCCCACGTTACGTACTGCGCAGCTGTCCCCACGCCTCCTTGCTGCTGGCTTCTCCCCTGCGCAGCCCTAAGCGCAGCCAAGGGGTCTCCCCCCTCCCTGTTTCTCAGCATGTACGAATAATTCTTGTTCATGCTCTTCAATATTGGTTCCTTTCTTATTGAATTCACTCCATTTCAGACATGTATCCCACATGTACAACGTCAGGAGTCTTTATATCATTACTACTTATGTGTCCGTTATCTCAAACTACAGGTACAACTACAATTCAGCATCCACAAGATGCTTCCTTTGATTTGTCAGGTGGTGATAAGATCATCACAACCCAAGGTGATCAGGTGAACACCCTACTAAATGACGATCTTTCAACCAGTCAACCAGTTAGCCCATCTGAGAGCGCAGACTTTAAAGGAACAAACTCTGAACAGAAACTTGAAGGAGCATCAACCTATGAAAAATCCAAGGCACATCAAACTGATCAGTCTGACATTACATCATCTAAAGATAACAGCAAGGAAGCTAATGAGGCAATAAGATCATACTTATCGCCAACATATAGGGAACAACAAAAACAATCTTCATGGCCCAAGGAAACAATGGAATTGAGTGGAGAATCGGAGCATAAAGAACAGGCTTACCAAGCTATTGTTCAATCACCGGATGGCAACGTGAAGCAAATTGAGCAAACTAAAACACACGACACCGAAACTGGCGAGCCTGATGAAAGGGATCCTCAGGAAAATACCAATCGGACGAACAATGAAGTATCTCAAGTGGAAGCTTTAGATATTTCAGGCAAACAGACCTCCGGAGTTCAGCTGCGGGGTGCGAACAAAAAAAATGCTTCTGACTCAACTGACAATGCATCACACGATATCCAAACACGTAACAACTCCAAGGACAGCTTAAGATCTTATGAAGAATCTAAGGTGCTGCAACAGCCTGAAGGCAATACTCAAGGTGGTGAAACTGAGGCACCACTCTCTGACACTGTGCAACAAAACGGAAGAGGCCTTCCAGAAAACAGCTATCAGAATAACAGTAGCCGCCAATCTCAGGCAGAAGCTTCTGATAAATCCGCCGAGAAATCTTCTGATACTCAAAACGAGAACAAAAGCTCCAACGAATTGGATGGCCCAACCGACGGCACCAAGTTTGGCGACATGTCCGGGTGAGTCGCAGTGGAATGGTTCATCAACCAACACATTTTGTTGGAATACACTACTAATATTGAATAAATTGCCAAGTACGCAGAGGCGTTTGGTCGTTCCATGTTTTTGTAATTTATCTTTTATCTCTTATCTGTTGCGATACATTATGGCCACTCTCCTGCCATGCTTGGATGATGCCGGTGTCTTCTACATTACATGTCTGTTGTTGCGTTGGAGACATTTTGTCTTGTATTGCCACGGAAGGATTTTTCTTCCGATTTTCGAATAATGAGAATGCAACCATATATTATTATTATTAACCAGCACGTTTGTTTTGAACGAGCTTATATTATAAGCAGTCAGTGCATTAAGTAACCATTAAGCTCCTCTTCTCTCCGCCTTCCTCCTCTATCTCAGCTGGGCGCGGCAAGCCTGTGAATTTTTAATTATTTAGTTAGTTTTGTATCTCTTTGAATCATGTCAATCTGATATGTGCCATGTCAATCAGCTTGCTGTGTCTGTCTGAGTTTCACGTCAGATATCCTCCCAAGTTGGGCCTATATTTAGTCACGTTAGTCTTGTCTAAAAATATCAGCTTCTGCCGAGGTTATTAATAAAGTATTAGTTTAAAAAGTCCAATAATAAAAAAGTCTAAGCCTGTAGGCCTTGTACCTATCCGGTCGGGTTCACCAGTCGGGAGATGCTGGGCGGTGGTGCATGGTGATCTTGCACGAGCGGTGAGGCGAAGGACACGCGTCATGCAAGGGATATCGCGCGAGCGGCACGCGGAGGAACAACGCCGATGAAAAAGCCTCGTGACGGCGTTCCGGTTCGTACCGTCACTACCGTGGTAGGCTGGTCTAGCCCGAGGAATGGATTGGTCAATATATGAGGACCTACCCAGCTGGCACGCCTACGAACTGAAAGCAACAGCGGGATCAAGCCCGAATGATCGGTCCTACGGATGGGCAGCGATAATTATGTTCTTTATCTTGGCTCGGTTGACAATCACTCGAGATGCCTCAGACATAGCTGCATGATTCGCCACATAACCACTGAGGTACACGTGTACCCAATCATCACCATCGGACCCACGTCCTCAGCCCAATCCATACTTCCACGCCATTAACCAGAGGATATAATTATCTTCCCGAGCATCCCCTCAAGTTCAGCCATAACCTGTAGTTCAGATCATGTAACTCAAGATAAACTCATGCTAGGTTTACATTATAGTAGTACGGCCGTTGTGGAAAAAAAGGATGGTTTTCTGACACATGATTGGTTTGACATTTCTACCAATGTCCCAGTTGTGGACTTATGATAACTTCTATACTAAGAACAACCGGTACTGCGGAAGTAAAGAAAAGAGAAACTTGCCTCTTGATGGTGCAGGTTAATTTCGCTCCAGCTCCAGCTCCCCGCCACAACAAAAAGATCCACTCCATCTCCATGCGCAGGTCGGGAGAAGAATTAATTAACTGGAGATCTAAGGCTTGTCTGTTGTGTTCTATGGCCTACTTCTAGTTCAATGCCTGAGATGCACGGACACTCCTCTATTTGTAGTGCTATAAGCACACAATCAGCTTCAGTCATAGAAGCTTCCAATCCCACATCCTCAAGCAGCTCCTTGTTCTAAATATTAACTTCCAAGTCAAATTTATATAGTGGTAATCAACAAATTAAAAAAATAGATAGTCCTATTTCTGTTTGATGTGAGGTAACACGTATGAGAGTTCAAGCAAGTACAAAACGGGCCTGCATCAACAGATGAACATAAAATAACTCAACGGGGAATGAGCAGGCCCCGTCGTCCATCAGGATGAAGTAGATGAACGTGTCATGTCCGAATCTCCCGCCCTCACGGGCACACCTTTGACAACAGCCTCCTCGGTTTCAGCGTCAGGCCATGTAGTCAACTCAGCGAATGAGAATTGGTTGGCAGAACCAAAGAAGGATGCAACTCGCATCACACAGCTTTGAGAAAGCATACTCTCCGAGTCAACCGACTCTGGCAAAGGAGGCATGCAGGTCGGCAGGAATTCTGCCTTACGGTTTGTCGGTTTGAACAACGAATGAGTAGCTCGGCAGAAGATAAACCTGCGCAGACAATCATCATGAGCTTTCTGCCAGAAAAGAAAGTGTCGACATATCAAAGATATGTATCAATGTATCATTCTTTGCAGCAAACGGGAAGATAGAATCAGCAGATATTTGTAAGATCAGCTCAATATGATGCATTACTTCAGAATGTGCACAAAGCATTCTAGCCTAACAGCAAGATGCTTACAAGTGAGTATGGTACAGTTAATATTTATGGTAAAATCAATCATCTATACTTCATATGGAAAGCACAATACTTTCAGTATGGTGGGAATGAGTAGAGGTGAAATTGGATCGGATATTTTTTGGATCATCCGGTACCGTTTTCAGAAATATCTGATCTGCTTTTGTTTTATAAAATCTTATCTGGAGTTAGTTGGAATTCAGACCAGTACTTTCAGAAAGAAAAAAGAAAGGGCAGCCCGGTGCATGTAGCTCCCGCTTGCGCAGGGTCCAGGGAAGGGTCCGACCCACTTGGGTCTTTTGTACGCAGCCTTTCCCTACATTTCTGCAAGAGGCTGTTTCCAGGACTCGAACCCGTGACCTCATGGTCACAAGGCAACAGCTTTACCGCTGCACCAACGCCCCCCTTCCAGTACTTTCAGAAAAATCGAATCAAAAATGATTTGGACAGATATCTGACTGCATAATCGGATATCCGTATTTGTTTGGATATTTCTACATAATATTTGTTTATAAAGTCCAAAACTCAGCCAGTCCAGTTTGACCTTTTGGGCCTTGGCTCAACATCCTGTAACCCTAACTCTTCCGTTTTCACCTGACCCGAAGCTCACAGGCGGTGGCGACCAAGCACCACCATGGTCTCTTCCTTCTCTTTCCTCTCCCTGCACCTCCCCACCCCACCCCTTCCCCAATGCTTCTTCTCCTTCCTTCCTGTTGCCCCTGCTCCAGCAAGTGTGGGGCAGCAGTGCTCGTCGCATGAGCCACTGCTGGACCGGCAGGCACTCCGTCGCTGTTCTTCAACCCCAGGGGAGACCCTTACCTGTCCACGATCGCCGCAGCCTCCCCTGCGCATCTGGATGCCGCAGCGGGTGGTGAGCGCGGCGGCGAGGACCACCTGCAGCTCCTTGCAATCTTCCAGAACGTCAAGCTCATGGCCTCGCCCGTGCAGGTGAGGGGCCTCATGATTAGTGTGCTCGAGTGGGCGGGGCGCGGATGATAGAGCTGCTTTTGTATGGTATAATTCTGGTGTCAACAAATAGGGAAAAAGGGAACAGCCCCCGCTACAGACTAATGTTTGTTTGTGTCTTTCTAGTGCAGATTGTAAAAGACCGGACAGCATAAAATATCAACCATCGATGAATGTTTCTATTGTAGTTGGTCAGATGCTTGTTCGCTTCTGAAATGGTTGTGCACCTCGCCTTGATCTTAACTTAGGTATTCCTACCATTTTTCAACTACACTTTACCTGGGAATATCTACTTATCCTTTGTAATTTGTTCAGTTCTTATAGTGAACACAGACCTAGAAGACCACCTCCAGATTTGCCAATTGCCATCATTGCTTCTTCATGGACGGATTATTAACATTGGCATGCTGATATGATATAATATGGAGAATTTTGATACGATGTTCTAATATGACATGGCATGCCAAGAGTTATTTCTGAAATAAATTTCCGGGTCAGTCCAGTATCGACATGTTACTAATCCGCTGGGTCCATTTTCGATACCTCTGAAATATTTTACACTGAATCTGTTTCCGATGATATTGTTTCCAACTCCGATTCCAAAATTGATATATGAAAATGGAAACGATTTGACCATTTTCTGACCGTATCCGGCCATTTTAATCCCTAGGAACGAGTAGTGTTAGTAACAAGATTTGAGCCGGTCACCTGAGAAGCAGACGTCTCAGGAGTGGATCGCCTAAAACTTCAACCCAAACAGGATGAAGTGACGAAGATGCAACCAAAGCCGCCGCCCATTCATTTAAGGATTGTGTCAATAACTCCTCAGCTTTGTTATAAGCATCCTACAAATTTCAATGTAAAGGCTTTAGTAACGATCTACTATCTGAAAGTTGTTTAACAAAACATTTAAAATGTGTACCCTGTCAATATCCATCCCATTGTTGCCGATCAGAAAGCAGAAAGCTTGCAATGGAGCTGCGAGGAACATAGTAAATTGACTACCACTCTGACGAGTAGAATCGCCACCGAATCCCACAGCAGAAGATCGGGAAGTTGGTGATAATAACATGGCAGTTGTCTCTCCTCTTTCAGCCCCATGAATAGACTGCAGATATAAATGTATAATTGACAATTAGGATTAACATTGGCAGGCAGGCTAACTACAGAAAAGCAAACATTTGCAGAATGTCAAAATATATGGAGAATCGCAAAGCATAAGGTTCTGCTTCCAAGAAAAAGAGCACAAGAGTCAGTGTTTTGTACATAAGAGATGGAAATAAGAACCATAGAATCATATTTGAACTAGGAATAAGTTACATTGCATATGAACTGGTTTATTTTGCCTATGATCCAAGTACCAGTACTTTGCTTCACGACTTAGGAGGAGAAAAAGATTAAACAAACCTGCCTTGAATGCATAGCTGACGCTACTATCCACCACCAAAAACAGGGGTCTTCTTGTAAATGGGATTATATCACAAGGGTATATGCAGTTTGAACCTAAATGTTTTGAGCATGTCAGAAACAATAACTTCTTAAAAGATGATTTAATTCAAGTTTACAAAAAAGGCAAGTTACAGTCAATTCTAAGCTTCCAAAATCAATATGTAATGCATAAGAGACTATGAAGGTAATCTTGTGAAGTCAACATTTACCTTCTGTATCACGGCAGCCTAACCAAAGGCCAGGTTCATCGTCTTCCCTTGAAATCGTGCAACTAGTACTAGATATATCAAATTTATTAAAGGTGCTCACAACCGTCTCACTTGTCTCAGACCCAAACCCAGAAGGTCTCACGTCACCTGAAAGATATTTTAATGCTAACTGGAATGTCCTCCTGAGATATCATAGATAACTGATACATATAATCAAATAACTCGGTCACCAACCTGCAGCTGAAAGGTATAGTAACATCATACTATTCGGAGGAAGCTCCTCACATCTGGTTGCAAGGACCTGATTTTTTAAAAAATAAAACATGTTTCGGCAATAAGTTCACTAAACGCTCATTAAAAAGAAAGGGCAGCCCGGTGCATGTAGCTCCCGCTTGCGCAGGGTCCGAGGAAGGGTCCGATCCATTTGGGTCTTTTGTACGCAGCCTTTCCCTGCATTTCTACAAGAGGCTGTTTCCAGGACTCGAACCCGTGACCTCATGGTTACAAGGCAACAACTTTACCGCTGCGCCAAGGCCCTCCCCCCCTTCTCACTAAACACTCATTCATCTGGCTAAATGTTCAATAACAGACATGCAACTTGTTCGTCCTCAAAATAAAAGAGAAAGAATTGAATGCACAGAGAGTGTGATACAAGTCTAGAAAGGGCAGCCCGGTGCATGTAGCTCCCGCTTGCGCAGGGTCCGGGGAAGGGTCCGACCCACTTGGGTCTTTTGTACGCAGCCTTTCCCTGCATTTCTGCAGTGTGATACAAGTCTGGCTAATAAAATTGTGAACAGAGTCCAGAATAGATTTGATAATCAAGCATCTTACCTTTAAGGTTTTTCTCAGAAAATTTGCATTCCAGTCATGTCATGAACTATAGGTGCCCACAAAGAAAGGTGCACCAATGAAGTGGAGGAATATGGGCACATTTTAATTCACCCCATCATCCCATGCCAACATCAGATGAGTGGATCAAATAGTTTATAGGGGTATATCTTGCAGAATTCCCTACCTTTTTAATCATTATACTTTCCCATTTCATATAAATACAAGCAACAAAAATTGGCTGTTACAAAGTTACTCCGAGTTGAATGCCCCAATATCTATCCTTATAGTTTTTAGGTCTCAGGGCCGACTGACTGCTTTTACCAGGAAGCTTTCAAATATGACGCTGAGCATAGTAGTTTTTCTTTTATTAGAGTGCAATTAAAAAGTATCCACAATGGCACACAAATGATATCAGAAACCGTGAGCATTTAATAAAAGAAGAATAAAAGATGGGTACTGAAGATGAACTTACTGTCAGCAAATGTGTAATGGAAGGGCGATAGAGAATTGTCTTAAGTGGATTTGGAGGCAGCGCAGCATCTCTCAGGTCTTTTAGGAGATTGGGATGATTTTGCCCGCTTTCATCATGGGCGCTGTAACCATTGTTCAGCGCGAAAGAACCACATGGTTCCCATTCAAGGCACTGCAGCATTCTGAATACATCTATGGTGATGTCTGTAAATTTGACCTGGATAAAACCACGGAGACCGTGAAAGAACAGCGATAGAAAGGAAATAAGCACCAGGAAGTGGGGAGGTGTTACCTCGTTATGATAGTAGCTGCATAGTATGGCATCGCTTAAGACGAGACCTCGCCTCTTGATGGTAGGTGCCACAGCAGGAAGAGTATCCGGGGGAGGATCAAATGCGTAGCTGTACCTGAGCGGCCTCATGTTCATGAATGGCGAGTCAGCTCGCAAAAATCTCGCAATCTCTTGCACGACATGCTTCCACTCCTTGTATTCGGCTTCCTGTGTAGTGCAGCCAGCACGAGACGAGAGATTCAGAGTCGAACTAAGGAGTCCTCGGATCGATTAGATCCGTAGTTGAGTGTGAAATTGTACCACCCACCTGGAGGGTCTTTCTGGAGTCGTCAAGGAGCGCACGGATGTCTGTGACAAGGCGCGGGACAGTGTCGGTGCGCCTGGCGAGAAGTGCGACGAGAAGGAACCTGGCGAGGAAGCGGAGGTGCTTGGCGGGGGAGACGTGGTCGGCAGCGTCGTGGAAGTAGGCGCGGTCGAGGACCGCGTGGTAGAAGACGAACGCCTCAGAGAGGAGCGCGGTGTCGGCAGTGCGCTGGTACTGGGTGTAGTAGAGGTGGGCGATGCGGGCGGCGATCTCGCCGACCTGCCAGCGGCGGAGGCCGGCCTCGAGGAGGCGGTGCCGGTGCTCCTGCTGCATCCGCCAAAGCTGGGTGTAGATGCGGAAGGCCTTGGCGAAGGCGTCAGGCTCCTGGCGGCCCACCAGTGGGAGGTCGCGCACGCCGGCAAAGCGGCGGTCGGCCTTGTCCAGCAACAACCAGAACTGCTCGGGCGACCAGCCGCCTCCTCCGCCGCTGCCAGATCCCTGGCTGCCGCCTTGGGCTTGGCCCTGCTGCTGCGGCGACGCCGCCATGGCGATCCCCTTCCTTCCTCCTCCCCCCACCTTTGTGTCGCCTTCGTCTTGGGGGAGTCGTCGCGACTTGCAGTTCTACTCCGGCGACTATACTGCACTGGTGCTAATTAGCCCATTCAAGCCCAGCCCAATAAAGAGATAAGATGGGCCAGACCAGCCCACACCTCACCCAAAGCAATACACCCATCAGTCCATCAACCCATGATCTTTGTCTCCCATTTTCCCTTCCATGAATGGACTTGGCACGGCCTCAAAAAAACTAGTATTTTCGAACAACAGTGGGCAGCCAATAAGAAGCACATAAGCTAAAGATTCAACTGAAACACATAAGCTAAAGATTCATTTGAAACACAGAAGCTAAAGATTCAACTGAAACACAGAAGCTTTTTTCACATCAACGTCTCAGATTCTGCACGAGCAAAAAGCGATTGACTATGAGAAAGAAAGGGTGTGATTGGTTTAGCTGCATAGGACTGGGTCAGGCTCCTTTATTTGACCAGGTTGAATCTGGAAAATAACTTAAATTTGCCATATTGTGGTACAGTAACCCTCACAGGATATTAATCAACTTGAATATTAACTAATATTATATAATATGCACTAATCACTCACTATTAATCTCATTAACGCAGCCTACATGAGGAGGAAAGTAGGAATTGGGGTTCTCTATGGAGCCTGACAAGGAAAAAAATCTTGTATCTGCTCAGCCTGAATGCTTTATCCATGCAGCCAACCAAACAGAAAATTTCAAATGATTCTGGGCTTTCGAAAAAAAACAAATGATTCTGCATCTGTGCGCTCGAGCTCATGCACCTAACCAATCACATCCAAAATGATCAGCATAAATCAGTAACTCACCGAGGCAGGCTTGTTAATCAACGCCTGGACGCCTAGGTGCCCGGTAGAAGCCTAGACGACCAGGCACCCGGCCAGGCGGCGGCCAGCGGCAGGGGAGACGGCGGCGGCAGAGGCGGAGCTGGAGTGAGGAGGCCCCAGTTAGTGTGAGTCGTCGGATCTCATCTAACGGTCCATATTTTAGATGAAGACATATAAATACTAGCCCTACCTTAACCCTACCCATTTTTCCCTCACCCCCTCCCTCCTTTGCAAAAGCGGCGGTGGCAGCTCCTGTAAACTGATGGCAAGGCGGCGGCAGCGGTTGTGGCGCGACAGCCCGGCGGCCGTGGTGGCGATGGGAGGGCCCGGCGGCGGCCACAGCGCGGCCGCGCGAAGCCTCGGCCTGTTCAGCGACGGCGGCTGCGGAAACAGCGGCGGCCACGCGAGGCGGCGGGTGCGGCGACTTGAAAACGCTGCACCGAGGAAATAAACCATCAGTAGCACCGGAATCCTGTTGCCTAAACTGATAATAATCACAAAACAAGATACACATGGTGCAAGTCGCAGTAGGATCATTGCAGAATGTGGTACCATGAAAGAAATGAGAGAATACACCCATCAGACCATAAAGAAGGCATTGGTAGAGAACCCATCCTCATGAGTCATGAAACATGGCTACCAAGAATTTTACAGCTTTAGCGGCCGGTAGCTCACATCACCATGGCTGCGCCCGGCGATTATATACTTTTCTTTTAGAGTTATATGCATGAGCTCCAGCCACACTTGCATTGCGAAGTATGGAGATTTCAGGATTATCATGCTGTGAGTTCACCACTCAGACGAAAGTACAGGACAAGTACAAAATGCGCTTATAAACTACTTCCTGGAACGACAAGTAGCAATAGCAACAGTCACTGAGAACCAAGCTAAACTTTAGGTGTCTACCATTCATTCACCAGTATCTCCAAAGGCTCGAGCCGCAGAATATCCCCCTCAGAATCTTCTCTGGTCTTTTAGCTCTTTACTCCAGTTTGTTGGATACAAACCTGAAGCCAGGTGTGCATTCACCATTGTGAGTACCGGCACCCTTTTGAGCTCTTCTAACCACTTCCAAAGATAACCTGTTGACATCTTGGCTGTTGAGAAAAATTTAAGAGTGGGTCTGACGTGGTGATAAAGTCTCTCCACTTATGTTCTGGAGGTCCTAGGTTCAAATCAGCCTCATTGCAAAATAATGTAAGAGAAAATCTGCCTAGATATTCCCACCCGAGCCCCATAATAAGTAGGAGCTTTCAGAACTGGATACACCCTTTAATGGATCCACTAAAAACCAAAATGTCAACATGTTACCTTGGAATCAACAACCATGTGTCAATGATTAAGTGAAAATACTTATGAAAGTGGCTTCAGATAAAATGGCATGGGGTCTGATGCTACAGACTACAGTACAGATGGCATCAAAATCCTGCAACCTTAGGCTAGTGCTAGTCCCAATAGGGAGTTTCATTTTGTTGTTTCTAAGCAACAAGTTATTAATTTGTTGAATGAAATGCCTCATAAAATGCATAGTTCATTTTTTTTGTTTTCTAGGAATACATGAAAAACAAACTGTATTGAAAAACAATGTACACATGGTTTGATCTAGATGAAACCCTCTCACCTCTCTCCTAATTAATTCTTGCCACATCAATAAAAATGATGGCATGGCACCCTATTTAACAGAAATAAAACTTCCACGGGGAGCAGCCTTATGAGCGTTAAATTATTCCACTTCTCGCTTCTCTCCAACAGCAACAACAGTTACCAGTACCTTGAGAGGTTTTGGGGAGGGGAGGGGGTGCAAAGGTTTTCCAAAATGTTGTTTCAATGGACTACAAGATAAGAACTCGGAACTTGATCACAATCCAAGTGGCAGCTATGTGGTGAACTATCAGGAGAAGCTAAAAATATTGTTTTTTAATAGCAAAGTATCAATACTGATTGCACTAATGTGTAAGATTTGCAGAAAAACGAGGAGGTTGACCATGATGCTGAGCTCCTTCTCCAGAGTAAAAATGTATTTAGAGTTTTGGATTCATTTGAATTAACTCTGTAATATAATTCGACGTATTTGTTGAATTTAGCATTTTAGCTCAACCTCATATGAGTGATTGAGGGCATGAGGCCGGATGGCTATCAGTACCTTCATGCTGTATCAGGTTTATCTTGGTCCTTTTGTTTGTAATGGATGTTTTGGTAATAGCATAAAGCCCTGTTTGTAACGGATGTTTTGGTAATAGCATAAAGCCCTGTTTGTAACGGATGTTTTGGTAATAGCATAAAAGCCGAGGATATACATCTGATTGAAAAAAGGATCACAACAGTAACCAGAAGAAAACTACAACCATCACTACACAAAGGCAAACAGGGGCTGCTGCAACACAACTGAACAATACAGCAGCAGTAGGCCTAAATGTTAGATCTTACATGTGCAGCAGGAAGATTGTCGGTACCCTCAATACCAGGTACCCCCGCGCACAGGAGAAAACCGCCTAAGGACCTCGCCCCCTCCGCAGGGATGAGCTCCGAAGGCGCCACGTGTCCAGCAGGGCCGGGGCTCCCCTCTCCTCAGAGGAGAGCTCCGGGCCTGCCACGTGGCCAGAAGAGCCGGACCTCACCCCCTCCGCAGGGGTGAGCTCCGAAGGTGCCACGTGTCCAGCAGGGCCGGGGCTCCCCTCTCCTCAGAGGAGAGCTCCGAGCCTGCCACGTGGCTAGAAGAGTCGGACCTTGCCCCCTCCGCAGAGGTGAGCTCCGAAGGCGCCACGTGTCTAGCAGGGCCGGGGCTCCCCTCTCCTCGGAGGAGAGCTCCGGGCCTGCCACGTGGCCAGAAGAGCCGGACCTCACCCCCTCCACAGGGGTGAGCTCCGAAGGCGCCACGTGTCCGGCGGGGCCGGGCCTCCCCTCTCCTCATAGATGAGCCCTGGGCCTGCCACGTGGCCGGCAGTGCCGCGCTGCCCACCCCGGCTCGGTAGGCAGCAGGAGTAAAGGCACGCCGTGCCTTGTCAGATCAAGACATTCAAGACCCGTGCCTTCCCAAGACGCGGAGACGCGGCGCACGCCCCTGTCAGGTGGAATTTTGACCGGTCGTGTCACAGTGCAGACAGGCACGCCGTGTCAGAAGCTGAAGACCAATAAATACGGCGACAAGACATGCCCTACCGTCCCTACCATCATCAACCACTACGTCTAGCTTGCGGCACGGGCAGGACGGCAGGACGGCGACCAAGAAGCCACCGCTAGAGAGAACTACCAAACATTCACTGCAAGATATGGTAGATGGCAGGAAATCGCCCCGGGGCCACCTGTCGAGCCCCGGGACCCACCTTATAAGTCGCCCGAGCCTTGAAGTATAAAAGACTCGGATAGGCAACGTTGCAAGGGGTTCAGATCCCTCAGCATTCGGCCCCTAGGTTAGAGGGTTCGCAACCCAACCAACTCATCCTCATACGCGAGCAAGCAATACACCGAGCAACACTGCTCTCGTGGACGTAGGATTTTACACTCCGGCGGCCCGAACCACGTAAAAACCCTTGTGTCAATCCTCTCACGACGAACGCGACCTTCCGAGAGAACTAGCCCCTCCGAAAAAGAACCTCCGCGGACTGCTCCCGAAGCAGGCCCGGGGGAAGTGTCGACGGAACACTTCGACAAAGATGAACTGGAATCTTACTGCACTTTCAATACTGATGCAGTCACTGAGAATTTTCACCTTTGCAAACACTAGATGTCTAACACCAGTACCTGTCTACCTGACATTGAGATATTCTATATTTCTATATAATTTACGGTGAATGAGACAGATAAGTTTGTATGCAAAAACTGACTGGTTTGTACCACGAACATGAATTCAGCATACCATTATACAGCGTTTGATGACATAAATAGTTGGTGCAAATTTATTGTATGAATGGATCTGTACATGTAATCACATATTTTCCACAAATAATAGCAGCAAGGCACTAAAATATAGAAATTTATAACAGTTGATAAACTCACTGAATTGTGATAGCAATCTATGAGCAGTGAGCTGCCCCAGTCTGGCAAGCGCGGAGGTGTTTTTCTAGTTGTCCCGGTCGGTGTCGAGGAGGCTATGGATTGCGTCGATGAGCCCAGAGGCGCCGGGAGCGCGCCCGCTGGGCGGGACGTACCTGGCGGCATGGTCCATGGTGTACTCCCCAATCTCGGCGGCCTCCCCGCCACAACGCCGCCAGAGTGCCTCCGCGTAGCTCGGGTGCGCGAAGTAAGCCTCCGCCTCCACCGGGTCACCCGATCCGTCTGCCACGACGGCGATCCGGCGGCGCTCGTACATGCCGATGTGGGTTCCCTGTGGACTACTCGCAGCCAACTGAGACAGGAACGGACGAAATAAACTAGCAGGGAAGGAAGGAACCGATCCAGTAAGGCGGGGTCCGTACCTCCAGGGCGTCGAGTTCGGCGAGCGCGGGAGGGGACGCGGCGTAGAGCTCTCCGGAGACGCGTCGGCCAGAGGAGGGAGAAGGGGCGGGGAGGAGGAAGGGGACCGAGTAGGGGCCGACGACAAGGGAGGCCGGGGCCGCGGTGGAGGCCGCACCGACGAAGGGGGACGCAGAGGTGGCGAGGAGCGGGTGGTTCGGGAACCCGCGCTTCAGGGTGCCGTACACGAACACCATCGCTGGCGTCGCCTCCGCCATATTCCACGAGGTAGGTAGTCAGTTCGAGCCGAGGAGGAGGAACAGAGGCGGCGAGGCAGGAAGACAAATTTGAAGAGATCTTTTTGTCAAATTGGATCGCTATTAATGGTCGAGATTGTGTTTATGTGAAATCTATAAATTTTTATCGATATCCTATTTAGCCTTTGATCGGATACAGTAAAATACTATCCTAGTTTATTTTACACTCCACTCCTATCACAAGGATTTATTATTACCCAATAGTCATGCACCTTCCAGGCAAGTCCGATACGGCAGATCCTGTACAATCCACGCATAGTAACTGGTCCAAAAAGAATAGAAAAATGCGTGTGAAACAGCCCAGTTTGTTAGATCAGAGAACCTTCAGTACGTTCCATTTTGTAGAATCGTCTCGGTTCCAATTGCCAATCTCCCACATGTAACTATTTACAGCTTACAAGAAAAGCTAATCTTTAGAAGATAGGAACGGCAGCTTGGTGGCTGTGCCCCATGGTTTTAATGTCCAAGCCATCTCCATAGTGGCAAGGCCTAACCATGGAGCTGAGGAACGCCCTCCCAACCTCTTCAGATGCCTCCCTACTGAGCAGGCACATGGTGTACTCCATGGCGGCGGCGTCGCAGGGCAGCGTGATCCTGCCGTCGTCGCTTGCGAACCCGAACTCTTCCTGGGACATCCTGAGGAGCTCGACGAAGACCGCCGTGCTGAGGTAAGCTAGCGGCACCTCGAACCGCCTGCCGTCCGCCGAGTACGCGACGAAGTGGCCCTTGCCGGCCACCGACCAACTGCTGCTGCTGCTGCTGCACGACGACCCGCCGGTTTTCTTCGCCGGTATCGACGGCGCGAGCCTCTTCCTTGCGAGGGCCGCCATTCTTTGCCACTTCTTCGCCATCTGAACAAGTCTCTTGGCGCTGATCATATCTGCCTCGATCTCCTCCTTTCTTGGCTGAAAACCTCTGTTTGTATTAGGTGGTGTTCAGAAAGTGTGTAATGCCTGAAACGCTGACGGACGGATGGATGGATGGATCAAGTTCTGGTGCTATGATGATGTATTTATAGGTGAGGGAGAAGCCAAACATGCAGGTTATGTGCAGCTATCAACTCAAGCTGGCAAGGGACAGGTCCACGAGCTCAGAACATGCAGTGTCGCAACAAAGAAAAGCAGTGCGATCTTGGTTGGATTTCTTCGGGCCCATGTCCATCTGTTTCTGTTTGGCACTTGCTGGATCCACTAGCAGCCGTGTTTGGGTGATCGGATACCACAATGTGGCTTCCATACTGCTATGCCTCATGGGTCATGCATGAGGACCACATGTAAAGCTAGGGAGGGCCATCGGACCATTTCTGTCTGTGATTGTTCAGGGAGACATCAAGCGTTTTTAGGTCGTTGATATGTCCTACACATCAGAACCGTAACACATTGCATCTGACGACCGACCAGATCAAATCTGTTCAGCTGTCCAAGCAAGCTGCTCGATCGACAGCTTCGTATCGCTTCGCCCAGTCGGCGGTCTGCTGGATCACTAGCATCTCATGTGAACCCCATTCCGTTGCGTTCTCCTCTTAAAATCTCCGGCCGACGCGTACGTTCCTGCAAAGCTGCCGCTAGTCAACTAGCTGGTGATCATAAAATGGATAGGAATGCTGTTGATGCGTTTGGCATTCACTAGTGATATACACAATCCGCTGATCGAGCACACGGTTTGCGGCATGCACGTGTCCTTGCAGCCATGCTAATATGCATAGATTGTTTTCAGATTCAGTCAACTAGCTTCTGCATCCAGAAAGAACCATCCTCAGATTTATTTGCGTTCTTGCAGAATATCATGATTGAAACACATCCGACCAAAGTCGGACCATCGCAAGGTATGGCGGCCCCCATCTCTATAATTATAATTTTATACTTCTGTTTTAAAATAAATGACGTTTAGGACAAAAAATAGTTCAACTTAAATTAAATTAGCTATCCTAAATATTATTTATTTCAGAACAAAGGGAGTAGTCAATATAGTACTAATTTTATATATAGTCAATACATAATAATATAAAAATAGGAAGAACAGCTAACGAGTGCACAAATCTTACATAGATCAGACGTCTCGTGTGTTGAACCAAACGACCTTAAATTTTAGACGATTGAAATTAGCATTTTCTTTTATTTTGATTTTACTTGAAAAAGGGCGATCGAAGGGCAAGGCTGGCGCAGTGGTAGAGTCTCTCCACTTGTGTCGTGGAGGTCCTGAGTTCGAATCAGCCTCCTTGCAAAATAAGCAAGGGGAAAGCTGCCTAGAAATTCCCTTCCCCAGACCCCACAACGTGTGGGAGCTTTCAGCACTGAGTATGCCCTTTTTACTTGAAAAAGGGCGATCACGATGCAATCATCATTTTGATATAATCATGCAAGTAACTCCACAAGTCTTGGACTTCACTTTAAAAGAAAAGAAAGATTCATCATATATATATATATATATATATGATTAATAGCATCCATGGCTTGCTTCGATAGATTTTATGTGCAGGTCATGCTGATGAGAGGGCCACCACACGGCCTCCAGGTAGATCGGTCACACTAGCTGCATCCTGCATTGTGCCAATCCGGCCCTTCCATGGCGACATGAGAGTGGGAGGCACCGTTGCCTATGGGCATATGGCGCACGTCCGTGCAGTCAACCGGCCATCCTGTTTGATCACTGCCAAGAACTTGTTTCCGAAGTGGAAGTACGTGGCTCGAAGCCTCGAAGGAAGTTGCGGAAGCAGTGCATGTACTTATACACTGCAGCTTTTGGTCGCAAGGCTGGCCGTGTGCAGGAAGAAAGATGCTGCGGAGGACGTGGTGATCGGGGACCAAGGGTAAGACTTGCCTATAGGGATGAAAACGGTCAAATACTGTTAGATAAAAGGCTAAATTATTTTTATATTTATATATCAATTTTGGAATCGGAGTCAGAAATAGTATCGTTGAAAATAGATTCGATCTCGGATATTTCGGATATATCAGATACGGATCAATCAGATCGAAAACATTTCGATATCGGACGGAATCGAAAATTTATTTCACAAACAACTTTTACATATGTCGGTACCCGCGATATGGGTACCCCGCGCACAGGGGAAAATGCCTCAGGATCTCGCCCTTCTCCGCAGGGAGAGCTCCGAAGGCGCCACGTGTCCAGCGGAGCCGGACCTCCCTCTCCTCAGAGGGGGGCCCCGGACTCGCCACGTGGCCTGCAGAAGCCGGACCTCCCCCTCCGCGGAGGAAAGATCCGAAGGCACCACGTATCCAGCGGGGCCGGACCTCCCTCTCCTCAGAGGAGAGCTCCGGGCCCGCCACGTGGCCGACAGAAGCCGGACCTCCCCCTCCGCGGGGAGAGGTCCGAAGGCTCCACGTGTCCTGCGGGGCCGGACCTCCCCCTCCTCTGAGGAGGGCTCCGGGCCCGCCACGTGTCCGGCAGAAGAGTGTTGCCTGCCCCCGAGCGGTAGGCGGCGGGCGTAAATACGCCCCATACCTTGCCCGTACAAGGTATTCAAGGCTCGCGCCTTCCCAAGACGCGGAGACGCGGAGCACGCCTCTGTCAGGTACCGTTGCGCCCAGTCGCATCACAGACTGGCGCACGGTGTCAGAACCTGCCAGCCAATAAACACAGCGACAAGACATCCCCTGCCGCCTTCGCCGTCATCAACCACTACGACTAGCATGCAGCATGGGCAGGGCGGCAAGACGAAGACTCAGAAGCCTTCGCCAGAGACAACTACCGACATAACTGCAGATACGATAGTCGGCAGGCAATCTCCCCGGGACCACCTGTCGGGTCCCGGGCCCCCCTTGTAAGCCACACGAGCCTTGGACAATAAAAGGCTCGGATAGGCGACGTTAGCAAGAGTTCGCACTCTATCCATTCGCACCCTGGGTTCGCACTCTAGCCGTTCGCATCCTGGGTTCGCACTCCAGCAACTCACACGCTAGGAATAACTCATCCTCAAGCTCAGGACTCCGGTTCTGAGCAACAAGCAATACAGCGAGCACCTCAGCTCACCGTGGACGTAGGGTTTTACGCTCCGGCGGCCCGAACCACGTAAAACTCGCCGTGTCAAGCTCCTCCTTAACTCGTCCCTACGCTTAAGCTCTCCGCAAGCGACTAGCCCCTCTGAAAAAGAACCTCCGCGGGCTTCCCAGTGCAGATCCGGGGGAAGTGTCGACCACACACTTCGACATTTGGCGCGCCAGGAAGGGGGCTTTTCCCTTGCGCGACGAGCTTCTGTCGACGAAGATGACCAAGCTTCCTTCAGCGGCAAACTCTCCTCCCCCACGTTCATGACGGACCGTGACTAGCGGGGAGTACGTGTCGACACACTCTGGACGGAGTGTGTCGGCACAAGCTGGAAGCCAACAGCCGACTCCGGCAATGCAGGCTCCAGCTAGCGTGAGATCATCTGCGGCGTTGAGCGTTCCCCACGGGGCGCGCTAGCCGCAGCAAGAGCACTACTGCGCAATCCGCCTACTGGGGACGCGCCTCAGGCAGCGGCCCAGTAGTGGATTCGCGAGGTAGACCGCCTCGTCGTCGCCGCCGCAAACCCTCGACTTCAGCGGGGACGACGCTCCGGCGAACCGGCTGTGTCGCTGACGCGCACGCCAACGGTTGACGGACAGATGGCGGATTCCAGCTCCACCAGGCTTTAGTCGACGTACGTGAGGACAGAGCTGGAACGGTGCCACTTGGGCCAGGATGCCCACGTGTACCTCGAGCGACGTCGAGAAAGGCGTCGCAACCAAGAGGCTGGCGACAGCATGACGTAAACCTCGACCCAGCCTAAGGCGCAGGCCTTCGCCACGCGATCTCTGCCCCAGGCGTACGCCGCGCAGCATATGCCACAGCCATATGCCCTGCAAACGGCGTCCCCGGTCTATGGCGCAGCCTTGCCCATACCCGGGTACACTGTGCCAGCGGCGAACCAAGCGTTCGCGGCACCAACGTCTGCCGCAGCAGGGGCAGGGTGTGCGGCCCTGGCGCCCCACCTTCGCTTCGCGAGGTGGCCGCGCAAGTTTCGGCCGCACCTGCCCGAGAAGTACGACGGCAGCGTCAACCCGGCGGAGTTTCTCCAGATCTACTCCACCGCCGTACTTGCCGCAGGAGGGGATGAGGCCGTCATGGCCAACTACTTCCCCGTCGCCTTGACCGGCCCAGCCCGGTCTTGGCGCATGAACCTCCCCCAAGGCTCCATAACTTCCTGGGGAGAGCTCTGCCGGCAGTTCATCGCCAACTTCGGCAGTTCCTACACCTGGCCTGGCACGGAGCTCGACCTCCACGCCATCCAGCAACAACCTGGAAAGTCGTTGTGCTCCTTCATCCAGCGGTTCTCCCAGGTGCGGAACACCATCCCACACATCCAAAACGCTTCTTTGGTGGTGGCGTTCCGGCAAGGCGTTCGGGACAAGAAGATGCTCGAGAAGCTCGCGACTAGAGAGGTCCGCGATGTCTCCGAGCTCTTCAGCCTGGCAGACAAGTGCGCCAGAGCAGCCGAAGGGCGGAACTGGCACTCACTGCCGACCTCCGAGTCAGGAGGACAGCCCGGGGTCTGGCGCTGCTTCCTATGAAGGCAGCAAGAAGGCCAAGAACCGGGGCAGAGGCAAGATGGAATCGCCGGCCGCAGCCCCCGTCGCCGCAGCAGCGGCACCCAGTGGAGCTCGGGGGCCGCGCCCCGACAAGAGGCAGCGACAGTCACCAGCCCCAGAAGGTGACCAAGACAAGCTATGCCCCATGCACGGCAGCTGTCGTCATACTACTGCCGAGTGCCGAGAGATCCGGAAGCTCGCGGAGCGCTTCCGCAAAGGGAAGCAGCAGCGGACTGATGCTCCACCCTTCCACCAAAGGGAGGGCAAGCAGAAGGTCGCCGTCCCAGACAGCGTCGACCACCAAGTGGAGTTCCAGGAGCCTCAGCGCGCCATGAAGGCGGTTCGCAACCATGAGGACTCCAACTCCAGTGATGATGAGCGTCGAAAGAGGCTCTACGTCATATACGGCGGGTCTGCCGACCCCTCGTCCCGAAGCGCAGTTAAGACTCTACGCCGAGCGGTAGCGTCGGTGACTCCACTCCCAAGTGCCGCACCACACCTCAAGTGGATGGGAACCCCCATCAGCTTTGACGCCACCGACTGCCCCAGGAACATGGCTGGGGCCGACCAACTACCACTCTTGGTAGCACCCACCATCGCCAACGTGAGGATGTACCACGTTTTGGTAGATGGTGGAGCTGGGCTGAACCTCATCAGCCGTGCAACTTTTCAGAAGTTGCAGATCCCGATGGCCAAGCTCACCCCGTCGAGCCCGTTCTCAGGGGTAGGGCCGGGACAGGTCGTTCCCTATGGCAACATCAGCCTCCCGGTGACCTTCGGAGCTCCGGACAGATATCGGACAGAATACATTCTGTTCGACGTAGTGGAGATCGACCTCCCCTTCAACGCCATAATTGGCAGGCCAGCCCTGTACCGATTCATGGCAGTAGCCCACTACGCCTACCTCGTCCTGAAGATGCCTACACCAACATGCGTCCTCAGGATTCGTGGAGACCGCACTGCTGCAGTGTCGGCCTTGGAAAAACTCCAAGCGCTTGCAACAGCTGGAGCACCATCCCCTGGCAGTGCAGAACCAGACCAGCTCCACCCGAGTGCACGCCACCGTGCCTCTGCCGCAGCACCTCGGGTGCAACCCCTCGACGAGGGCGACATCCCCTTAAAGGTCGTCCAAGTCGGCGCCGAAGCCACCCTGACCACCCGGGTAGCTGGGGGCCTGGATAGCAAATAGGAAGGCACGCTCGTCACCTTCCTCCGGCACAACGTTGACGTGTTTGCATGACAACCGTCACAGATGTCGGGGATCCCTAGGGAGGTGATCGAGCACCACTTAAAGGTCTTCCCCGACGCCCGACCAGTTCAACAGAAGCCCCGCAAGCAATCCATCGAGCGGCAAAACTTCATTCGCGAAGAAATCAAGAAGCTGCTGGACGCTGGCTTCATACGGGAAGTCCACCACCCCCGGTGGTTGGCGAACCCTGTCATTGTCCCGAAGGGCGGTGGGAAGCTCCGGATGTGCATCGACTACACCAGTCTCAATAAGGCATGTCCCAAAGATCCATTCCCTCTCCCTAGAATAGATCAAATAGTAGACTCGACATCAGGCTGTGATATGCATTGCTTCCTAGACGCCTACTCGGGTTTCCATCAGATCCTCATGTCTAGAGAAGATGAAGAGCACACCTCCTTCATCACAGTAGATGGCCTGTATTGTTATGTCTCTATGCCTTACGGCCTAAAGAATGCTCTCCCCACCTTTGTACGTGCAATGCACAAAACCTTTGGAGAGTTAATAAGAGACTTAGTTGAGGTGTACGTCGATGACATCGTTGTCAAGGTGAGGCAGGGTTCTTCTTTGTTAGATAACCTAGCCTTAGTTTTTGACAAATTGCGCTCTACGTGCACCAAGTTGAACCACGACAAATGTGTGTTCGGTGTATCCTCTGGGAAGCTCTTAGGATTCCTGGTCTCGCACCGGGGAATTGAGGCCAACCCAGAGAAGATCAAGGCCATCGACTTGATGCGGCCTCCTGCCCGCGTCAAAGATGTCTAGAAACTCACGGGATGCCTAGTCGCGTTGAGTCGGTTTATACCGAGACTAGCAGAGCGGGCACTTCCCTTCTTTAAGCTCCTGCGCAAATCCGGTCCATTTGCCTGGACTGATGAAGCAGAAGAGGCTTTCTAGGAGTTGAAGCGACTCCTGACGACCCTACCTATCATGGTAGCCCCTGAGCCCGGAGAGCATCTGTTGCTCTACATCGCGGCGACAACTGAAGTGGTGAGTATGGTCCTCGTCGCAGAGCGACCGGACCTCTCATCTTCACAGCCTGCTCCGGCAGCAGAAGACAGACACCAGGAGACCCCGCAGCTCCAAGACAACCCCCCGGAGGTCCAGGTCGGCCTGCCGGACCCCCAAGACAACCTCCCGGGGGTCCGGTGGGACCCCCCGAGGGCCCAACGGGACCTCCCGGAGATCCAGCAGGACCCTCCGGAGCTCCCGGAGAACCAGCGGGGCCCCCCGGAGGGCCAAGATGGCTTAAGAGCCCCCGGGTTCCAACTCCCGGAAGCCCCCCTGGACCCACTCACCTCCAGCGGGCCAGGGTCAATGTATGAAGACCACTCATACCTAAGAGAGAGGGTTCGAACCATCCAGAGGCCTGTCTACTACATCAGCGAAGTCCTTCACGATGCCAAGACAAGGTACCTAGAAGTCCACAAGCTGCTGTATGCAGTGCTCGTGGCATCCAGGAAGCTCCGCCACTACTTTTAGGCCCACCGGGTCTCGGTAGTCACCTCCTATCCGCTGAAGACGATCCTTCACAGCCCCCATGCGACTGGCAACATCGCTAAATGGGCAGCGGAGCTGGCGGAGTTCGAGCTGGACTTCCTTCCTCGCCATGCAGTCAAAAGCCAAGCGCTGGCTGACTTCGTGGCAGAGTGGACAGCGACGAAGGCTGACCCAGAGGGCCACGAAGACAGTGAACCAGAGCACCGAGCTCCGGTCTTCACCGAGCCCCACTGGACGCTCTTCTTCGACGGCTCCTCGCGAAAGCAGGGGGCCGGTGCCGGCGTACTGCTTCTCATGCCATCGGGGGAGCAGTTTGGGTACATGGTGCGTCTCAATTTCAAGGCAACCAACAACATGGCAGAGTATGAAGCACTCATCTTTGGCCTACAGACAACCCTGTCTCTGGGCGCTCGCCAGTTGTTGGCATAGGGCGACTCCCAGCTGGTTATCAAGCAAGTTAAGGGCGAATGCTCCTGCAATGACCCACAGCTAGCTCCTTATCTGCTTCACGTGCAGATGTTGGAGAAAGACTTCCTCGCCTTGGACCTGCGCCACGTACCGCGCGCTGGCAATGCCGCGGCCAACGACCTTTCAACGAAGGCTTCCACCGGAGCCCCCGTGCCTGAAGGAGTCTTTGAGAGGACGTTGCTGCGGCCCACAGCCCGGCCCGCCGAGCCGGGCGAAGGGGGCTGGACCAGCACCTCGAAGCTGGCGGTCCCGACGGCCCTGCAACCATGGATGCCGCCAAGGATCGTAAGCGTCACTGGGGACTCCGTGCAACCCGGCGCTCAAGATCCAGGAGCTCAAGTCAGACCCGATGCATGGATCACGGAGATCCGGGACTACTTGAAAGACAACATCCTCCCTGATGAACATGCAACCGCTGAACGGATCGTGCGTATGGCTAAGAGATACGCGCTGGTAGAAGGGGATCTCTACCGGCGTGGCGCCAACCACGTCCTATTGCGGTGCATAACCCAGGGGGAAGGCTGCGACTTGCTCGCTGAGATCCATGGAGGCGAATGTGGGAGTCACTCTTCCTCATGCACGCTTGTCGGTAAAGCCTTCCGGCATGGCTTCTACTGGCCGACAGCACTCCAGGATGCCGTCAAGCTGGTCGAGAGCTGCAAGGCGTGCCAGTTCCACGCCAAGCAGATCCATACACCGGCTCAGGCGGCACAGATGATCCCACCCTCGTGGCCGTTTGTCGTGTGGGGGTTGGACATCCTGGGACCATTCCCCAGAGCCGTCGGGGGATTCCGATACCTCTATGTCGCCATCGACAAGTTCACCAAGTAGTCGGAAGCCACACCAATTGTCACCATCAACAAGCATTCAGCAGTAAAGTTCATCAAGTCAATTGTCTGCCGGTTCAGGGTCTCGAATAGAATCATCACTGACAACGGGACCGAGTTCACCAGCGCAGCTTTCTAAGACTACTGCGAAGACCTCGACATCCAGGTGTGCTATGCCTCTGTTGCTCACCCAAAGAGCAATGGACAAGTCGAGATGGCCAACGCCGAGATTCTCCGAGGCCTCAAGACCCGCACCTATGCCAGCCTGAAGAAACATGGTGCCAATTGGGTGGACGAGCTTCCGAGCACACTATGGGCTAACTGGACATCCCAGAGCCGGGCCACCGGAGAGACACCCTTATTCATGGTGTATGGGGCCGAAGCTGTGCTTCCCCCAGAGATCACCATGAAGTCTCACCGTGTCCGAGCTTATGACGAAGCCGCGCAGGACAACCTCCGGCGCGGAGACATCGACCTCGTCGACGAGGTCCAATTGCATGCAGCACTCCGCAATGCACGGTACAGACAAGCGCTCCGCCGCTACCACCAGAGGTCTGTGCGTGCCCGGAGCTGCAGGAAGGCGACCTGGTGCTGCGGCGCATACTTTCTCGTGAAGGTGCCCACAAACTCTCCCCTAGTTGGGAAGGGCCCTTCCGAGTCGCAAAAGTATGCCGCCCCGGGTGCGTACGCCTTTCCACCGAGGGTGGGGATCCGCTCCCGAACCCCTGGAACATCGAACACCTTCGTAAGTTCTACCCCTAGAGCAGTAGCAGGACAATTTCTTCTTTCTAATAGATCACATAGAGTCCCGGAGCAGCGCTCGGAGCAGCTAAGTCTCAGGGGACGGTCCAGGACTACGTTCAGCTTTACCTGGTTCCGACTCCAAGCGCGTAGAGTCTTGATTCCCTTTTTAATGGGACGGGTCGTGGCCTCCATGTTTAGCCTGTTTTCCGCCTATGGAAATGTATAGGAAAAGAACCTGTCCTGCTTTGCTCTTCCTTTATGCTCATTCAAATTATGTATTAATTTTTATGACTACGCTTCCTGGGTATGTTCTCCATACACCGAGTCCCCTTTTTCTATTCTCAACTCTAGTCGGCATTTGCTATCCTGCCTGGGGCGGTCGCGATTGGGGGACCTGCCGATGGCCAGGGGGCCCCGAGGCCCTGGCACGTCGTGCATTGAAATTCCCAAGCACCGTGCACTGAATCAGGATTGTGAGCCAAATAAGACTATGAGATCGGAAAGGGGGGAGCCCCAAGGAGAATTATGTTTCCCTTGTTTGTGTGCAGGACCCTCCAGCCTTGACTTCCCGCAGGAATAGGGTGGGAGAACCCAGACAGTTGGCCACGCCTACCAGGGGGGCGCTACGGACCGCGCGAAGCCGGGAGATCCAGACTCCGCCCCCCCCCCAGCAGGGGCGGGCCCCAGAGGCCCCACGTGTCCAGCGGGGCCGGGGCTCCCGCCTCCTCAGGAGGGTCTCCAGGCCCGCCATGTGGCAGGCAGAAGCCAGACCTCCCCCCTCCGCGGGGAGAGGTCCGAAGGCTCCACGTGTCGTGCGGGGCCGGACCCCCCTTTCCTCTGAGGAGGGCTCCGGGCCAGCGGGTGCTTGGAGTAAAAGCAACCATCAAGTGGGCGCACGCTCCCACGATCCCGCGACTGTTCGTGCTCCGGCAGCGGTCAATGCGGGGCTTGGAGAAAGTGCGCGGGACAAAAGAGACGGAGGTCCCACCTCGGGCTCTCTATCTCTCCCGAGATGGGCCCGGGGGCCACTGTCGGTACCCGCAATATGGGGTACCCCCGCGCACAGGGGAAAATGCCTGAGGATCTCGCCCTTCTCCACAGGGAGAGCTCTGAAGGCGCCACGTGTCCAGCGGGGCCGGACCTCCCTCTCCTCAGAGGGGGGCCCCGGACTCGCCACGTGGCCTGCAGAAGTCGGACCTCCACCTTTCGCGGGGGAAAGATCCGAAGGCGCCACGTATCCAGCGGGGCTGGACCTCCCTCTCCTCAGAGGAGAGCTTCGGGCCCGCCACGTGACCGACAGAAGCCGGACCTCCCCCTCCGCGGGGAGAGGTCCGAAGGCTCCACGTGTCCTGCGGGGCCGGACCTCCCCCTCCTCTGAGGAGGGCTCCGGCCCCGCCACGTGTCCGGCAGAAGAGCGCTGCCTGCCCCCGAGCAGTAGGTGGCGGGTGTAAAGACGCCCCATACCTTAGTGAGTCCATACATCTAGTAGCCCCTTTGTAAAGGCTATTTTGTGATCTCTTGGCCATACACCGATGGTTGTGTACTGGTAAAATGGAGGTTCTGCAGTCACCGACGGGTGACGAAATCACAAACTTGTGGATAAAGTGGTGCAAACTCTACAGGGTGTAAAACTATCATGATAGTCGTGCTTACGGTCACAAGCGCCTGGCCAACTTCCATGATTAGATGGGATGGTCATTGGTTTGGTTATTGGGATGTCATTGGTTTTGTTATGGTTTGGTCATTGAGGTTTGGTTTTGAGACTGTTGAGTCTTGGTAATGAGATTGGGACCATTGAGTCATGATAATGAGGTTTGGTCTCGGTTATGAGATGGAATTGAATATGAGATGAGATGGTCATGAATATGAGATGATATTCATGAGCATGAGAAAAAGTTGAGAAAGATAAATGGTTAGATGAGACATGAAAGGTGGTGAAATATGATGGAGGTATGTTGATGTTTTAATTGGATATATGTTGGGATTAAATTCACTTAAATCTAGTTGATGTTTTTAGCATGTTTTATGAAACAAACTTTTCTTTCTGCAATGAGCCTTTTTATTCCTACCTTGTTGTAAGCTACATGTCATACTTCCCGCACTTGCTGAGTACGACATGTACTCACCCTTGCATTATCATACAACATCAGCAACAGGAGAGGAGTACTTCGAAGAGCATATGGAGTACTAGGTGTGTGATCTACCATCAACTTGCCTGTGGAGTTGGAGATGGAGCCACTGCCGCTGTTTAGTTCGCTTCCGCTATAATTTAGAAGACTTTCTCTGCTAGAATAAGTTAGAGGCTTCCACTGCTAGAATGAGTTAGAGATTCATGAGACATTGTAATAAAACCCTATTATTCGTGGTATTATTCTGAATTCAGTTTGTGGATTACATGTGTATTCGTGATGAACGTCCTGGGCACACATATGCATTAGCTGGGTTCCGTTTTCACGGGACCGGGCGTCACAGATTGGTATCAGGGCCACATTGATCGTAGGCACGCGCCTTCCCAAGACGCGGAGACGCGGAGCACGCCTCTGTCAGGTACAGTTGCGCCTAGTTGCGTCACAAATTGGCGCACGGTGTCAGAACCTGCCAGCCAATAAAGACAGCGACAAGACATCCCCTGCCGCCTCCGCCGTCATCAGCCACTACGACTAGCGTGCGGCATGGGCAGGGCGGCAAGACGAAGACTCAGAAGCCTTCGCCAGAGACAACTACCGACATAACTGCAGATACGATAGTCGGCAGGCAATCTCCCCGGGACCACCTGTCGGGTCCCGGGCCCCCCCTTGTAAGCCACACGAGCCTTGGACTATAAAAGACTCGGGTAGGCGACGTTAGCAAGGGTTCGCACTCTAGCCATTCGCACCCTGGGTTCGCACTCTAGCCGTTCGCACCCTGGGTTCGCACTCCAGCAACTCACACGCTAGGCATAACTCATCCTCAAGCTCAGGACTCCGGTTCTGAGCAACAAGCAATACAGCGAGCACCTCAGCTCACCGTGGACGTAGGGTTTTACGCTCCGGCGGCCCGAACCACGTAAAACTCGCCGTGTCAATCTCCTCCTTAACTCGTCCCTACGCTTAAGCTCTCCGCAAGCGACTAGCCCCTCCGAAAAAGAACCTCCACGGGCTGCCCAGTGCAGATCCGGGGGAAGTGTCGACCACACACTTCGACAACATACCTTGTTATATTAGACTTTTAAAATAATATGACCCATAAAATAGACTTTACAAATAAATATCAAATAGTACGATGGTGAATGGACTTCTAACATATAGTTCACTCCAGTCCCTCAAGTTCACAATAGAAAATTATTGGTGAAAAGATTATTTAATTTTGAGCTTGCATGTAAAATTTTAAATTCCTTATTATTTAAATGATTATTGAAAATTCATAATTAATTCACTAGTATCCACAATTTATCTTCCACAATTATCACTTGCATTATTTTCTAAAGATCAAATATTATTTTTTATAAATTTTTCTGTAAATTTTATGTATCAAAAAATATATTTTACAATATCTTGTGCGTAATTTTGTGTGGAGTTAACAATTTTCTAAGTATATTTGAGGCCCCCTGAGTTGCTTTCTGCTCTGATCTTAATCGATCAAATTCATATATATTCAAATAAATATGGATATCCGACTATTCGGTCGGATGCTGATCCACATCGTTTCTGATCGAATATCTGATATTAAATATTTAAATCCTAATTGGTCCGAAAAATATTCATAAAAACGGATATGAACTGAATATTTTTAAAAATGATAATGGATGGTCCAGAAAATATCCGATTCATTTTTACCCGTATATTTGCGGCAGAAGGAAGCTGCTTTCATTTTCACGTCAGCCTCAGGGTTAAAGTTTGGTAATCTTGCTGTTGGAATATTTTGGTTTAGGACCAATTATTCTCTACTGAATTCCAAAAGCTATAAAGAAGGCATTATTCTCATATTGACTATTTGAGAAGAGTAACATTTATTTATAAGGGAAGTTATTTTCTATATGTGGAATATAGAAGGATGAGTTACAGTCACACACAAAGTCACATGCACGCGCACGCGTATTCACGTATTTTCGCGTGATTATCGCGTGACTTGTGACTTGCGACGTGGCGACCGGTGCAATAATCCTGATATCTTTTTTTTTTGTTAAAATAGTCACTAACACGACTTGGCTGCTCGCAATTATTTGTATTGCAAAACAATTTTGAATAATAATTATGTTTCAGTTATAGCAGCTAATAATATTTCAGTTACTGGTGCTTCGTTGCCTTCAGTTACATGAGCTGAAATATGTTGTATAATTGAGACTAATTATCATCGGTTACTAGTGTTGTTGCTTCTATATAAAAGACATTTATGCATGTTCAGAAGAGAGTGAACTATATTCCGTTCTAGAAAAAGCAGCGACTACAGTCTGATACACGTGAGCGGGAGAGCAGTGTCTTCGAAACTACGCCTCGCTGAGAACCTGCACGGGTTGAGGCGAATCAAGTTTTTGGGTAACGTTCGCGCGACTGCTCGAGAGAAGATTTGTTTCCTTTACAGGTTCATTCACATACTCGACTCATCATTTTTCAAGCTGGATACATCAGCACTGTAAGTAAAGATGAGTTTCTTACGTATGAATATGATAGACATAATCTATTTTACATGCACGTCGCTGCTTATGTCTTGTGAATTATCCATCATGCGTATGGTTACAATTTTAGAAATTAATTTTATTTATAAAATACATTATTTACTAACAATCCAAAAAACCGATAGGCACTTTAAGATGGGTAATAGCTTTGCTGATGCGATGAAACCTGATAAGTTTGCTGGTTCGAACTTTAAGAGATCGACTACAAAAATTGACTTGTGGCTCACTACTATGGACATATCTTATGTTCTAAAGTCTATAGATCAACCCATGACTGTTGAAAAACAGGCTGAGTTTGATAAGTCTAATGTGATGGCTGTGGGTGGCATTTTGATTGTGCTATCTGACAAATTATGTGATGTTTATATGACCTATAAGAGCGCAAAAGAGCTCTGGGAGGCCATTGAACACAAGTACGGTGCGTCGGATGCTGGACATGAGTTGTATGTCATGGAGTGCTATCATGAATTTAAGATGGCAGACAACCGTTCAGTGGTTGATCAAACTCATGAAATACAACTCATCGTTGGAGAGCTCCAACAACTTATACTAATTTGCCTGATCGACTTGTGTTTGGAGTCATTATTGCCAAATTACCTCCATCTTGGAAGGGATTTGTCACATCTCTCAAACATAAGAGACAAAATATTTATGTTGAGTACTTGTTGGCTTCTCTTGATGTGGAGGAGAAAGCTCAGCAAAAGATAACATGTCTAAGGTGTATGAAGGACAGTCTAGTGCTAATGTCATGCAACATGTTGGACCAAAGAAGGGGAAAAATAAAGTTGTACACACTTCCAACTTTAAGAGAAAGGAGAAGAAGAAGATAAACATTGCTGAGGTGGAATGCTATGTTTGAGGCAAGGTTGGGCATTTTACCAAAAAGTGTACAGACAGGAAGGGCAGAAAAATCAGCAAAAATCTGACAACATGGTTTGTCGAAGTGTGCGATCGACACTTCCCCCGGGCCTGCACTGGGCAGCCCGCGGAGGTTCTTTTTTCGGAGGGGCTAGTTCCTAGCGGAGAGCTTGCGCGAATGGACGAGTTAGTGAGAGCTTGACACGGGAAGTTTTACGTGGTTCGGGCCGCCGGAGCGTAAAACCCTACGTCCACGGCGAGCTATGGAGCTCACTGTATTGCTTGCTACCCAGGGCCGGGGGCCTGAGCTTGGAGGTGAGTTACAGCTTGAGAGTGTATGGCTAGCGTATGAGTTGCAGAATGCGAACCCTTGCTATCGACGCCTACCCGAGCCTTTTATAGTCCAAGGCTCGGGCGGCTTACAAGGGAAGCCGGGACCCGCCAGGTGATCCCGGGAAGATTGTCTATTATCTACCGTATCTGTAATTATGCCGGTGGTTGCCTCCGGTCGAAGGCTTCTGAGTCTTCCTTTTGCCGCCCTGCCCATGCCGTGCGCTAGTCGTAGTGGTTGATGACGGCGCAGGCGGCATGGGATGTCTTGTCGCGGCGTTTATTACCTGTTAGGTTCTGACACCACGCGCTAGTCTTGTGATGCGACTGGACGCAACGGCACCTGACAGGCGCGTGCTCCGCGTTTCCGCGTCTTGGGAAGACGCGGGCCTTGAATACCTTGTACGGGCAAGGTGAGGGGTGCCTTTACGCCCGCTGCCTACCGCTCGGGGGCAGGCAGCACCGTTCTTCTAGCCACGTGGCGGGTCCGGAGCTCTTCTCTGAGGAGAGGGAGGTCCGGCCCCTCTGGACGCGTGGCGCCTTCGGACCTCTCTCCCGCGGAGGGGGAGGTCCGGCTTCTGCATGCCACGTGGCGGGCCCGGAGCTCACCTCTGAGGAGAGGGAGGTCCGGCCCCGTTGGACGCGTGGCGCCTTCGGACCTCTCTCCCGCGGAGGTGGAGGTCCGGCTTCTGTATGCCACGTGGCGGGCCCGGAGCTCTCCTCTGAGGAGAGGGAGGTCCGGCCCCGCCAGACGCGTGGCGCCTTCGGAGCTCTCCCTGCGGAGAAGGGCGAGCACCTTAGGCATTTCACCCTGTGCGCGGGGGTACCCCATATCTCAGGTACCGACAGTGGCCCCCGGGCCCATCTCGGGGGAGATAGCGAGCCCGAGGTGGGACCTCCGTCTCTTCCGATCCGCGCACTTTCTCTAAGTCCCGACTTGACCGCTGCCGGAGCACGAACGTCCGCAGGGTCGTGAGGGCGTGCGCCCACTTGATGACTGCTTTTACTGCGGCGACGAGAGCCCCGGCCATGTTGAGCACGCAGGGCTTTCGGAGCTCTTCCACCGCGGGGGGTGGTCCGGCTTCCATCTGCCACGTGGCAAGCCCGGAGCCCCTCTCAAGGAAGGAGAGAGTTCCGGGCCTGCTGGACACGTGGGGCCCCCGGGTCCCGCCCCCTCTAGCCCTGGGTCGAAGTAGTTGGTAGCTCCTTTCCCCCTACTTCACGCAGTCCCCGTTGCCGCAACCTGGAAGTCCTGCACACAGGTAGAAGAAACGTAATTCTCCTTGGGGGCTCCCCCTCCCTTGTCTCACAGTCTTATTTGACTTACAGCCCCCAACTATACGCTTGATGCTTGGGGATTTGTAGAGAGGGGGAGCTGAGCACATGGCAGCCATGTACTGCAGGGGTGATAAAAAATAACTCAATTCACAATTTAAATGAGTACAAGGAAAGAGCAAAGTAGGGCAGACTTCTTTTCGTACAACCTTCCATAGGAGGAAGGCAGGCTAAACATGGAGGCCATGACCCACCCCATTAAGAGGGGAAGCAAGACTCTACGCGCTTGGAGTCGGAACCAGGCAAAGCTGAACGTAGTCCTGGACCGTCCCCTAGGGTTTAGCTGCTCCGAGCGCTGCTCCTGGACTCTATGGGGTTTATTACGAAAAGAAAGTATTGACCTATTTTTGCTCTTAGGGGTAGAACTTACGGAGGTGTTCTATGTTCCAAGGATTCGGGAGCAGGTCCCCATCCTCGGTGGAAAGGCACACACACCCGGGGCGGCATACTTTCGTGACTCGGAAGGGGCCTTCCCAACTAGGGGAGAGTTTGTGGGTCCCTTCGCGAGAAAGTATGCGCCGCAACACCAGGTCACCTTCCTGCAGCTCCCGGGCACGCACAGACCTCTGGTGGTAGCGCCGAAGCGCCTGTCTGTACCGCGCGTTACGGAGTGCCGCATGTAATCGGACCTCGTCGACGAGGTCGATTTCTCCACGCCGGAGGTTGTCCTGCGTGGCTTCGTCGTAAGCCCGGACACGGTGAGACTTCATGGTGACTTCTGGAGGAAGTACAGCTTCGGCCCCGTACACCATGAAGAAGGGTGTCTCCCCGGTGGCCCGGCTCTAGGATGTCCGATTAGCCCATAGCGTGCTCGGAAGTTCATCTACCCAATTGGCACCATGTTTCTTCAGGCTGGCGAAGGTACGAGTCTTGAGGCCCCGGAGAATCTCCGCATTGGCCCTCTCGACTTGCCCATTGCTCTTCGGGTGTGCGACAGAGGCATAGCATACCTGAATGCCAAGGTCCTCGCAGTAGTCTTGGAACGCTGCGCTGGTGAACTGGGTCCCATTGTCAGTGATGATCCTGTTTGGGACCCCGAACTGGCAGACAATGGATCTGATGAATTTTACTGTTGATTGTTTATTGATGGTGACAACTGGTGTAGCTTCCGACCACTTGGTGAACTTGTCGATGGCGACATAGAGGTACCGGAACCCCCCGACGGTTCTGGGGAATGGTCCCAGGATGTCCAGCCCCCACACGGCAAACGGCCACGAGGGCGGGATCATCTGTACCGCCTGAGCCGGTGTATGGATCTGCTTGGCGTGGAACTGGCACGCCTTGCAGCTCTCGACCAGCTTGACGGCATCCTGGAGTGCTGTCGGCCAGTAGAAGCCATGCCAGAAGGCTTTACCGACAAGCGTGCGTGAGGAAGAATGACATCCACATTCGCCTCCATGGATCTCAGCGAGCAAGTCGCAGCCTTCCCCCTGGGTTATACACCGCAATAGGATGTGGTTGGCGCCACGCCGGTAGAGATCCCCCTCTACCAGCGCGTACCTCTTAGCCATACGCACAATCCGTTCAGCGGTTGCATGTTCATCAGGGAGGATATTGTCCTTCAAGTAGTCCCGGATCTCCGTGATCCATGCATCGGGTCTGACTTGAGCTTCTGGATCTTGAGCGCTGGGTTGCACGGAGTCCCCAGTGACGCTTACGATCCTTGGCGGCGCCCACGGTTGTAGGGCCACCGGGACCGCCAGCTTCGAGGTGCTGGTCAAGCCCCCTTCGCCCGGCTCGGCGGGCCGGGCTGTGGGCCGCAGCAACGTCCTCTCGAAGACTCCTTCGGGCGTAGGGGCTCCGGTGGAAGCCTTCGTTGAAAGGTCATCGGCTGCGGTATTACCGGCGTGCGGTACGTGGTGCAGGTCCAAGGCGAGGAATTCTTTCTCCAACATCTGCACGTGAAGCAGATATGCAGCTAGCTGGGGGTCATTGCAGGAGCATTCGCCCTTGACTTGCTTGATGACCAGCTGGGAGTCGCCCTGTGCCAACGTAAGGATCGAAACGCCCAAGAGGGGGGGGGGTGAATTGGGCTTTTTCAAATTTTAGAGCAATTTAAAACTTAATGGTTGAAGCCCAATTCCATATGCGAACTAACTACGCAAGCAAGAGTATTAAGTGCGGAATAGTAAATGCGTAATAGTAAGAGGGTGAGGAGAGAGATGCAAACTCCCGCGGAGACTCAGAGACACGGCGATTTTTCCCGTGGTTCGGTAAGATCACAAAGATCTACCTACGTCCACGTTGTGGCACCCACCAAAGGGTATAGCCACTCCCAAGTCACCAAGACAAGGGAATCCACTATCTTTCTCCGTTCGCCATCTCCGGCAAGGTGGAGCTCAAGCCTTGTACAATGGTGATCCTCCGGGCTTCCACAAACGCCTTGGTAAGCTCCGGAGCGATCTCTTCTTCCTCCAACTTTTACAAGGTGAGAGAAGTCACCAAGACACTCTCTCTTACTAGCCTAGAGATTCCAATCACCAAGAATGGACGCACACAAGCTTCTCTCTAGCTAGATCTAGCCTATAGTTGGAGTACAAGAGGTTTTGAGGTGTGGAAGTGGTAGCTCTTGGTCTTGAATGCTTAAGGATGTGTAGTGAGGCTCTGGTGATCAAGACTTTACGAAATGGCCGGTTGGAGGGGTATTTATAGCCAGCCCACACGAGATAGCCGTTGGAAAAGTAGGCAGACTTTTTCTGTGAACATCGGATCATCCGATGCACTCCTTTATTTGAGCATCGGTCGAATTCTAAATTAGTTGATGTCATGTGTCAGATGTGACCGTTGGATATAACCGTTGGATCTGACTGTTTAATCGACCGATGTTACTTCAACTTCATCATCGGATGATCCGGTGAGTTGATCTTCAGAATTGGTTCAGAAATAATGTCTCTGTTGAAATTGACCGATGTACACTTACTTCATCATCGGATGATCCGGTGTGTACTTCTTCAGAATAACTCAGAAATCATCCTTCTGTTGAAATCAACTGATGTGCCACTTCCTTCACATCGGATGATCCGGTGTGTACTGGGCTCTGAGGTCTTCTTCTTCTGCCAACTCAAACTCGACCGATGTAGTCATTTTGCAAGACATCGGATGATCCGGTGAGTGCAACTTGTTTGCTTCGAGTTGTTTTGAGTTGATCTTTTGGAATCTTCTTGAGTGACCTCTTTGACACTTGTTTGAAATGATATTTTGATGAAGTGTAAGCTTCTTGTGTTGCCAATTTTGATAGAATAGAGTCGTTGTATGAGTTCTTCATTTAGTCTTCATGAGTATCGAATAACCCCTTAGAATAGATCGTTGAGGGGTCTCCATTTGTATCCAATGAGCAGTAGATGGTGTGAATACATAGTTCATTAACGTTTGATGTGATATACGTGAAACCTCGCATCCACAAACTCATTAGTAATAACGAACGGTTGTCATTAATCACCGAAACCATACCTCACGGGGGTCTAGATGCTTTCAATCTCCCCCTTTTTGGTGATTGATGACAACACAACGAGTAGAGCATAGAATTAATGGAATTAAAACGCAATGCTCAAAAAAGAAATATAACAAGTACAAATTGCAACACAAGTGGCTCGAAGGCTCAAATAATAAACAATAAAGCGCAAGAGCACAAAGTAGCACCCGGAGTACAATAATAGCAAATAATAATAACAGACAATCTCAAATAGATAACAATAAGTAGCAAAAGGATAGACACTCCCCCTAAAACCAAGAACTCCCCCTAGAACTGAGCTAACCCTCCCCGTGACTCTAACTCTTCTCCCCCTTTGGCATCAAGACACCAAAAAGGGAAGTCGAGTGCCTACGACTCAGGCGCGCTCCTGGCGATGGTGAAGCGGTCGACGTCGACGGTGCTGTCGCCGGAGCTGCTGGAGGTGGAGGTCGCTGGCGCTGGAGCTGGAGCGGGGGGAGCTGGAGCTGGTGCCAGTGGGGGTGCACCTGGAGCCTGACTGAGTCCCGAGTGCTGAGGTGGAAGGGCGACTCCCGTCTGCTGGTAGAGGTTGGTGACCAACCCCAGGACGCCCAACAACATCTGCTGAGTCTGCTGCTGCTGGTCCAGAGTGCGTCTCGTCATCTGGTCGACAAGGTTGGTGTACCTGTCGATGTCCTCTCGCCTCTGACGGGCGATCTCCAGCTGCATCTCCTGTTGCTGCCTCTGAAGCTGCTCCTGTCGAGCTGCCTGCTGCTCCTGCTGCTGAGCCATCCGCTGAAGTAAAGCAGTGAGCTCTGACGGCTGAGTCACCTGAGCCTCTGACACTGGAGGAGGTGTAGGTGGTGGAGCTGCTGAGCCTCCTGCCTCTGCGTCGTGCTGCCTCGGTGAAGGAGGAGCAGGAGGGAAGTACTCCTCGACACTGTCGCTGGTGTCGCTGTCCGACCATATATGCTGTAGGTCTCCTCCCTGAGCCTCTGCCTGTGCCAGCTCTGCGTCCTCCTGAGTCAGCTCTGCCCAGTCCTCCTCTGACAGTCTGGCTCGAACCTCACGCTCGACGGGACGGCCAAGGCGGCGGTCTCCCGGAGTGGGGACTCGGTAGTGGCTGAACCAGGTCACGTGCATCTCCGTCAGCTGAGAAACTCCTGGAGTGTCCTCTGGAACCAACTGGTGGAGAAGGTGACAGATCCAGTGACCGAAGACCAACTGTCGAAGCATCCCAACTCCGTCGGTGATCACGTCCTCCATCTCGCAGATCAGAATATCCACGATGTCGAACTCCATCCCGTTCATCACATAGAACAGGATGGTCTGCTGAAGGCTCATGAAGCCCTCCAAGTAGCCAGACCTCGGTAGTAGGGTACGCCTGAGGACATGGTGAACTGTCCGAGCTGCTGGGGTGAGAAGCGCTGGCACCCTCGGCTGGTCAGGAGTGAACGGCTGAGTGAACAGACCTCTGATCTCCTCGAAAGGCGGTGCCACTCCTCCAGTCAGTGGCCTCCTCGGCGGGTCTGCGTCTCCGTAGACTATCTGGTGCAGGCACGTAGTAGAGAGCTCCACACCAAGCAGTCTGCCCAACAAGTCTCGAGACACGTCGTGGATCTGCCCCATGAACATGAAGTGAATCGAGCGACGGCCCTCAGAGACGTAGAGTGTCGCGTAGAACACCCTGACCCACTCCTCGACGTAGGCACTCCTCTGGTGCGAGAGCAAGTCCACAAGTCCTCTGTATCTCTCAAAGAGTGGCCTGATCCCGTGTCCTGCTGCCACTGCAAGCTGATCCCAGTCGATGTTGTTATGCTGGAAGAGCTTGTGGCCCCGACGCCTGTAAGTCTCGTGCAGGGACGCCTGTGTCAGGGTCCAGAAGCGGGAGTCAACTCGAGCGTCCCTAGGCCGCGGGAACCACTCCTCAGGCATCGCTGACCATCTGAGCTTCTTCAGTTGCCTTGCCTTCATCTTCCTGTAGTCGGTGAGTCTGACATCCTCGGCAACACGGACTGCTGTGTCCATCAGGTGGATGGCCCTTTGGGCCTCTCTGTCCTCGGCGCGGTCAGCCGCAGAGGGGCGCTGACTCGCCGTAGGAGTCTGTCCACCCCCACGAGTCCTCGGGGTGCGCCGGCGGATGAGAGGCGGCACCTCGGTCTCCTCCTCGTCGAAGCCCTCGGGAGGCACCGGCTGGACCGGAGGCTGCTCCTGCCTCTGCCGGGACTCGCGGATCCGTAAGGAACCGCGATGGCCGCGCTCACGCTCCTCGGCGGCGCGAGCGGCCAACTCTGCACGACGAGCGTCCTTGGACATCTTGCGCTTCTTCGCGGCGGGCTCCTCAATAGCCTTGCCCTTTCCTTTGCGATCGCGACCCATCTTGATGCAATTGAGAGCTAGGGTTAGCGACGATGAAGATGAACGACGAAAAACAACGAAGGACGTCGCGCGGCACGGAGCAAACCTTAGCGACGAACGGCGAAGCACGGTGAAACCCTAGCGGAGAGGGTGATGCACGGTGGTGGAAGCCGGCGGCGAGTGGTGGTGCGGCTGGTGGTGGAGGGGAGACGGCGAGGGAGGCGCGGCGGAGGAGGGAGCTGCGGCGGCGCGGTGGAACGGCGGCGGCGCGCGCGGGAGAGGCGGCGGCGGCGGTCGGAGGTGGCCGGAGGGCGCGAGGACGGCGGCGAGAGAAGCGGGCGGCGGCGGAGGTCGGGGAAGAAAAACGAAAGAGGCGGCCGAACCGCTATTTAAACCGTATGGGCAAACCCTAGCCGCGCACAAAACACCGGATGGACCGATGATCATCGGAGGATGCATCGGTCGAGTTCAACAGAGAGTTGTTCCAAAAACTCTCTTTGAACACCGGATGAGCCGACGTTGAGGTGTCGATCATCGGTCGATTTCTGCAGGGCACCAGAAAACTGAACACCGGATGCTCCGATGTCTTCTGAAATGAACTCATCGGTTGATTTGTGACATCTGACTTGATCTGAGCACTGAACTGAAGCACCAATTGATCCGATGATCTGCTGGCCCTAGCATCGGATAATCCGATGACTACAGAAAACCTAAGACTGCCCATATGTGTCCTTGGACTTAAACACACAAAGATAAGGATGGGTCCTAGGACGTTTTGGGCAACTCCTAACCTCTAATAGAAGGCTTCAAATATAGTGCCACATATTGGCTAAGCCCTTAAGCAAAGAGAACACACAAGGTTAGGAGGGAAACCACGAAAATGTAAGGCCCATGCTTTGTGAGCTAGAGTATGGAAAACTTCTATCTCTTTAAAGCATGTACCTTTAGAATTTTGCTCTATCCACATCATATGAGTTGAGATATTGCATTTTGAACAAGTCTCCTTCTCATGATGTGGGTTCCCCTTTGTGACAATCTACCGTATGCAATGCCAAACAAAATAATGCAAGATATTAAATGAGTGCAAGTCTATATGGCAGGAATCATGCAAAGCATAATGTAAATCTATCTTGCCAAGTTTAAACCTTCCAAAGGCTTCCTCAGGGAAAACTATTTCTAGCTCGCCCCTATCCTTTGGGAGTTAGACAAGACCTATTTGATATGCAACCTTACATGAACATGGCAACTTACATGACGTTAGATGCATCTAGCACATTTAATTCACTTCTAAGTCTATAAAAAGTTTTCTCATCAAGTGGTTTAGTGAAGATATCCGCCAATTGTTCTTCGGACCTAACACCTTGCAAAGAGATGTCTCCTTTAGCCTCATGGTCCCGCAAGAAGTGATGGCGAATATCAATGTGCTTAGTGCGGGAGTGTTGAACGGGGTTTCTAGCTATCTTATCCGCACTTTCATTGTCACAAAGGAGAGGCACACAATAAAATTAAATTCCAAAGTCCAAAAGGGGTTGCTTCATATATAGAATTTGGGCACAACATGCACCGACCGCTATATACTCTGCCTCCGCGGTGGACAAAGCCACGGAGTTTTGCTTTTTGCTCGACCAAGATACTAGGGAACGCCCAAGTAAGTGGCACCCACCGGAGGTACTCTTGCGATCCACACGGCATCCGGCAAAGTCCGAATCCGAGTAACCCATGAGATGGAAACTAGCGTTCTTGGGGTACCACAAACCTACACTTGGGGTATGCTTGAGATACCTAAGTATCCTAAAGACCGCCTTACGATGCGATTCTTTAGGTGCCGCTTGAAAGCGAGCACACAAGCACACACTAAACATGATATCGGGCCTAGATGCGGTAAGATATAACAATGAACCAATCATGGAACGGTAATGAGATTGATCAATAGGTTTACCGTCCATGTCCGCGTCGAGATGACAATTTGTCGCCATTGGAGTACTTCTTGAGCTACAATCTTCCATTTCAAACTTCTTCAAGAGGTCCTTGGTGTACTTCTCTTGGTAGATGAAAGTCCCCTCTTGAAGTTGCTTGATTTGAAATCCTAGGAAGAAATTGAGTTCTCCAATCATTGACATCTCGAACTCCCTAGACATCATGGTGCCAAACTCAAGGCTAAGAGATTTGTTAGTTGAGCCAAAAATAATGTCATCAACGTAAATTTGACAAAGAAATAAATCCCCGTTGATGTCCTTGGTGAAAAGTGTGGTATCCACCCTCCCGATCTTGAATCCTTGCATGACTAGGAAATCCCTTAGACGTTCATACCATGCCCTAGGTGCTTGCTTGAGCCCGTAGAGCGCCTTGTGTAACCTATACACATTGTTAGGATTCCTCGGATCTTCAAACCCGGGAGGTTGCTCAACGAAAACAAGTTTGTTAATATAACCATTGAGGAAGGCACTTTTAACATCCATTTGATAAAGCATAATATTGTGATGCGAAGCAAAAGCAAGGAGTATGCGAATAGCTTCTAACCGTGCGACCGGGGCGAATGTCTCTCCAAAATCTAGTCCTTCAACTTGTGAAAAACCCTTGGCCACAAGCCTTGCCTTGTTGCGGACCACCACGCCATTCTCGTCTTGCTTGTTGCGGTACACCCACTTCGTTCCGATGACGTTCTTGTCCTTAGGTCGCTCCTCCAATACCCAAACTTCATTGCGGGTGAAGTTGTTGAGTTCTTCTTGCATAGCCATCACCCAATTGGGATCTTGGAGTGCTTCCTCAATATTTGTGGGTTCTACACACGAAACAAAAGAGTAGTGCTCACAAAATGAAGCAACATGGCGAGAACGAGTACTTACTCCCCGTGACGGACTTCCGATGATTTGATCCATCGGATGTGCCTTGGAGATGCGCCCATGCCTCATAAGAGGTTGTGAGGCACTTGGCGGTGGTGAGGCATCTCGCTCGTCTTGTGGTTGGACTTGACCTTGGACTTCTTCTTCTTCTTGGTGTTGTGTGGCATGTGAATCTTGCATTGGCAATGGATCATCTTTCTCTTCTTCTTCATCAATTTGAGGCGCCATGGAGGTGTTGATGTTGGAACTTGAGGCTCCCCCTTGATCATGGCTCTCCTCAACTTCGGGCTTGATGTCTCCTATGGTCATGTTCTTCATAGCTTCTCGTAGAGGCTCATCATCTATATCATCATGACCAAAACTCTCCTCTTGGGAGCCATTAGTCTCATCAAACTCAACATCACAACTTTCTTCAACTAACCCGGAGGTTTGGTTGAATACTCGATATGCTTTTGAGTATGACGCATAACCAAGAAAGATACCAACATCACACCTTCTTTCAAACTTACCGAGCCTTTTCTTGCGGTAGATGTAGCACTTGCACCCGAAGACTCGGAAGTAGGAGATGTTGGGCTTTCTCCCAATGAGGAGCTCATATGGGGTCTTTTGAAGTAGTCGATGAAGATAGACCCTATTTGCGGCATGGCACGCTGTGTTGATTGCTTCGGCCCAAAACTTCTCCGACGTGCCATAGTCATCAAGCATTGCTCTTGCAAGGGTGATGAGAGTCTTGTTCTTCCTTTCAACGACACCATTTTGTTGAGGGGTGTATGTGGCCGAAAACTCGTGCTTCACGCCTTCACGATCACACCACTCCCCAATGTTGTAGTTCTTGAACTCGGTGCCGTTGTCACTCCGGACCTTGATGATGGGAAGTTGAAATTCCCTTTGAGCTCGTTTAGCGAAGGTCTTGAAGATTTCCGGAGTTTCACCCTTGTCACCTAAAAACAATGTCCAAGCATAGCGAGAGTAGTCATCAACAATAACAAGACAATAGAGGTTACCGCCAAGGCTTTGGTATGTGGACGGTCCGAAGAGGTCCATGTGAAGTAGTTCAAGTGGCTTGCAGGTTGACACCATTGTCTTCATCGGATGGTGTGAGGCAACTTGCTTCCCGGCTTGACACGCGCTACAAAGCTTGTTCTTCTCAAATGTGACATCCTTCACGCCGGTCACCATCCCAAGCTTGAACGACTTCTTGAGCTTGCTCATCCCAATGTGAGCAATGCGCCGATGCCATAGCCATCCCAAACTTGTCTTGGTGAAAAGACAAGTGGTCAAGCTAGCATCCTTGTTGGAGAAGTCCACCAAGTAAAGATGTCCATGCCGAAAACCTTTGAATATTAGTTCTTTGCTTGATTCACTAGTCACCACAACACCATTCTTGTCAAATATGCACGTTAGTCCAAGATCACATAATTGTGCAATAGAAAGTAAATTGAAACTAAGAGACTTAACGTAAAGCACATTAGAGATAGACAAATCATGAGAAATAGCAATTTTACCCAAACTAATTACCTTCCCCTTTGAGTTATCACCAAAGGTGACTTGTTCATGATTGCCGGGGTTCTCTATGGAGGTGAACATACCATCATTGCCGGTCATATGTTGAGTGCACCCACTATCGAGTACCCAATGCTTTCCTCCGGCTTTGTAGTTCACCTACACACATGAAGTTAGTTTTTGAGTTTAGGAACCCAAGCCAACTTAGGTCCTTGTATGTGTGATACAAGTGATTTTGGGACCCAAAGTTGCTTGGGGAGCTTCCCCTTCATGCCCTTGATGTCTTTGCCGATGAACCTTGCCTTCACCTTTCCACCTACTTTGCTCAATAGATAGTGATAATCATTGAAAGTAGATTTGTAGTTAGGAGGCAATTTGGGAGAAGGACGGTTGGGAAGAGGACACTCCCTCGTGTGATGTCCGGTGACCTCACAATGTTGGCAATAGGAACCAACTTCCTTGATGAAGCTTGTCCTAAGCTCCGGTGAGGGCACCTTTCCTTTGTTGGGCACCGGGAAGGATCCAAGTCCCCTCTTGTTGAAGTCTTTAGCTTGTTGGTAGAGGATTTCCTTGTGCTTGTCCTCCCCCTTAGAGAGTCTTGCCACACTAGTGCGAAGACTTTCAATTTCGTCCATTAGCTCCTTCTCCCTAGGGCTTGCTTTCAAAGGCAAAGACTTATCCAAAATATTAGTGGCATGTGAATTAGATGATATTTTGCCATCAAGGGTTTCTTTCTTTGTGTTTTTCAATTTAAGTTCAACCGCTTCATAAGCAAGGTTAAGCACTTCATGTTCTTGAACCAACTCATTGTGCTTTGCCAAGAGTGCTAAGTTAGCTAAGTCAAGCTCATGATACTCAAGCTTGATTTGAGCATTCTCCTCCTCGATTTGCTTGACATTTGATTTGAGCGTGTCATGCTCTTTAAGTATGGTTACATACTTGTCATGCAAATCGAGGTTAGCACTTTCAAGCTTAGCACGAGCTAGCTCAAGAGCCTTAACCTTAGCCTTTTCCCTTTTTATAATGACATGATATTCATTAATCATAGATGCTAATTCATCGGGTGAAAGCTCACCATCATCATCGCTAGAATCTTCACATACCTTTGAGTTACCTTTCGCCATTAGGCACATAGGAGGTGGACGAAGAGGTGAGTCATCCTTGTTGACGATGGCGAGGCCCGCCAAGTTTTCTTCATCTTCACTATCTTCGTCGCTTGACTCTTCATCCGTGATCCACTCATTGGCTTCACACATGAAGACCTTTTGAGGCCCTCTTCTCTTCTTTGGAAAGAGCTTGGTTTTCTTGCCTTTGTCAAATTTCTTCTTTCCAAAAGAGCGCTTGGGCTTGACCTCCTCTTCATCATCACTTTCTTCTAGCTTGTGATGCTTGCCATTGTCCTTCCTTTTGTCCGGTCTTGGACAATCATATGATATGTGGCCTAGATCACCACAATTGTAGCACGTCTTGTTTTCATCTTTTCTTGGCAAGAAGGCTTTCTTCTTGGGATCATAAGAGTATCCCTTCTTTGCAATCTTGGAGTTGAGGCGTGAGAATTTCCTCATCATCAAAGCAAGCTCATCATCATCATCTTCGCTTGTTTCTTGCTCTTCTTCACTTGAGCTAGGCTCAACCACTTTCTTCTTCTTGGGAGTTGTCTTCTTGGTTGAAGCCTTGAGAGCAATGGTTTTTGATGATGACTCCTCCATCATTCCAAGTGCGCTCATCTCATGAGCATGGATTTCTCCAATGAGCTCCGAAACTTCAATGTTGTCAAGTGACTCTTTTTGGAGCATTGAATTGATAATGTTGTACTTGGGCTTGGGTAGAAGCATGAGGATCTTGCGATTGATAAGTCCCTTGCCAAGAGAAGCAATGTCAAGTGCGTTAATTTGCTCAATGAGCACATTTAAACGAGAAAACATTTGGTTAACATTCTCATGAGGAAACATCTTAAATTCATCATATTTTGATTTAAGCATGTGATATTTGAGTTCTTTAACACGAGATGAGCCCTCATGTATTTCAATTAGACATGCCCAAATTTCACATGCTTTTTCCTTACTAGCAATCCTAGCAAAGACATCTTGACTAATGCATTCATATATGGCATTTCTAGCCTTAGCATCCCATTTTAATTGGTCACCAACATAGTCAAGATTTCCAAACCCCGCATGGGTCGCTTCCCACACTTCAGGAGCAATTGCCTCAAGGTAAGCGCGCATGCGTGCTTTCCAATAAGCAAAATTCTTGCCCTCGAAGGTAGGAACCGAACCCCCATTCTTAGCCATTTTCGCTCTCTAGCGGTGAAGCTAGAATGATCCAATGAGCAACCTGGCTCTGATACCAATTGTAAGGATCGAAACGCCCAAGAGGGGGGGGGGTGAATTGGGCTTTTTCAAATTTTAGAGCAATTTAAAACTTAATAGTTGAAGCCAAATTCCCTATGCGAACTAACTAGGCAAGCAAGAGTATTAAGTGCGGAATAGTAAATGCGTAATAGTAAGAGGGTGAGGAGAGAGATGCAAACTCCCGCGGAGACTCGGAGACACGGCGATTTTTCCCGTGGTTCGGTAAGATCACAAAGATCTACCTACGTCCACGTTGTGGCACCCACCAAAGGGTATAGCCACTCCCAAGTCACCAAGACAAGGGAATCCACTATCTTTCTCCGTTCGCCATCTCCGGCAAGGTGGAGCTCAAGCCTTGTACAATGGTGATCCTCCGGGCTTCCACAAACGCCTTGGTAAGCTCCGGAGCGATCTCTTCTTCCTCCAACTTTTACAAGGTGAGAGAAGTCACCAAGACACTCTCTCTCACTAGCCTAGAGATTCCAATCACCAAGAATGGACGCACACAAGCTTCTCTCTAGCTAGATCTAGCCTATAGTTGGAGTACAAGAGGTTTTGAGGTGTGGAAGTGGTAGCTCTTGGTCTTGAATGCTTGAGGATGTGTAGTGAGGCTCTGGTGATCAAGACTTTACGAAATGGCCGGTTGGAGGGGTATTTATAGCCAGCCCACACGAGATAGCCGTTGGAAAAGTAGGCAGACTTTTTCTGTGAACATCGGATCATCCGATGCACTCCTTTATTTGAGTATCGGTCGAATTCCAAATTAGCTGATGTCATGTGTCAGATGTGACCGTTGGATATAACCGTTGGATCTGACTGTTTAATCGACCGATGTTACTTCAACTTCATCATCGGATGATCCGGTGAGTTGATCTTCAGAATTGGTTCAGAAATAATGTCTCTGTTGAAATTGACCGATGTACACTTACTTCATCATCGGATGATCCGGTGTGTACTTCTTCAGAATAACTCAGAAATCATCCTTCTGTTGAAATCAACCGATGTGCCACTTCCTTCACATCGGATGATCCGGTGTGTACTGGGCTCTGAGGTCTTCTTCTTCTGCCAACTCAAACTCGACCGATGTAGTCATTTTGCAAGACATCGGATGATCCGGTGAGTGCAACTTGTTTGCTTCGAGTTGTTTTGAGTTGATCTTTTGGAATCTTCTTGAGTGACCTCTTTGACACTTGTTTGAAATGATATTTTGATGAAGTGTAAGCTTCTTGTGTTGCCAATTTTGATAGAATAGAGTCGTTGTATGAGTTCTTCATTTAGTCTTCATGAGTATCGAATAACCCCTTAGAATAGATCGTTGAGGGGTCTCCATTTGTATCCAATGAGCAGTAGATGGTGTGAATAGATAGTTCATTAACGTTTGATGTGATATACGTGAAACCTCGCATCCACAAACTCATTAGTAATAACGAACAGTTGTCATTAATCACCGAAACCATACCTCACGGGGGCCTAGATGCTTTCAGCCAACAACTGGCGAGCGCCTAAAGACAGGGCTGTTTGCAGGCCAAATATGAGTGCTTCATACTCCGCCATGTTGTTGGTTGCCTTGAAATTGAGACGCACCATATACCCAAACTGTTCCCCCGATGGCATGAGGAGCAGTACGCCGGCACCGGCTCCCTGCTTTCGCGAGGAGCCGTCGAAGAAGAGTGTCCAGTGGGGTTCGGTGAAGACTAGAGCTTGGTGCTCCGGTTCTCCGCCCCCATGGCCCCTTGGGTCAGCCTCCGTTGGTGTCCACTCCGCCACAAAGTCAGCCAGTGCTTGGCTCTTGACTGCATGGCGTGGGAGGAAGTCCAGCTCAAACTCCGCCAGCTCCGTCGCCCATTTAGCAACGTTGCCAGTCGCATGGGGGCTGTGAAGAATTGTCTTCAGTGGATACGAGGTGACTATCGAGACCCGGTGGGCCTAGAAGTAATGGCGGAGCTTTCTCGAGGCAACGAGCACCGCATACAGCAGCTTGTGGACTTCCAGGTACCTTGTCTTGGCATCATGAAGTACTTCGCTGATGTAGTAGACAGGCCTCTGTATGGTTCGAACCCTCTTTCTCAGGTCTGGGAGGTCCTCGTCCATTGGCCCACTGGAGGTGGGCGGACCCACGGGGGCCTCCGGGAGCTGGGACCCGGAGGCCCTTAAGCTATCTTGATTGTCCGGGAGCTCCGGGGGGTCTTGGGGGACCTCTGGGAGGTCCCATTTGGCCCCCGAGGGGTCCCGCGGGACCCCCGGGGGTTTATATTGGAGGTCCGGGAGACTGCCCAGGACCTCCGGGAGGCCGACCTGGACCTCCGGGAGGTTGCCTTGGAGGCCCGGGAGACCGTCTTGGTCCTGCGGGGCCTCCTGGCGTCTGTCTTCTGCTACCGGAGCAGGTTGTGAAGATGAGGGGTCTGGCCGCTCTGCGACGAGGACCATACTCACTACTTCAGTTGTCACCGCGATGTAGAGCAACAGGTGCTCTTCGGGCTCAGGGGCTACCATGATTGGTAGGGTCGTCAGGAGTCGCTTCAACTCCTGGAAAGCCTCTTCCGCTTCGTCAGTCCAGGCAAAGGGGCCTGACTTGCGCAGGAGCTTAAAGAAGGGGAGTGCCCGCTCTGCTAGCCTCGGTATAAACCGACTCAGCGCGGCTAGACAACCTGTGAGTTTCTGGACATCCTTGACGCGGGCAGGGGGCCGCATCAAGTCGATGGCCTTGATCTTCTCTGGGTTGGCCTCAATCCCCCGGTGCGAGACCAGGAACCCTAAGAGCTTCCCAGAGGACACGCCGAACACACATTTATCTGGGTTCAGCTTGGTGCGCGTAGAGCGCAATTTGTCAAAGACTAAGGCTAGGTTATCTAGCAGGGACGGACCCTGCTTGACCTTGACAACTATGTCATCGACATACACCTCAACCAGGTCTCTTATTAACTCCCCAAAGGTTTTGTGCATTGCCCGCACAAAGGTGGGGAGTGCATTCTTTAGGCCGTAAGGCATAGACACATAGCAATAAAGGCCGTCTACTGTGATGAAGGAGGTGTGCTCCTCGTCCTCCCTAGACATGGGGGTCTGATGGAAACCCGAGTAGGCGTCTAGGAAGCACAGCATATCACAGCCTGACGTTGAGTCTACTATTTGATCTATTCTAGGGAGAGGGAATGGATCTTCAGGACATGCCTTATTAAGACTGGTGTAGTCGATGCACATCCGGAGCTTCCCGCCAGCCTTCGGGACAACGACGGGGTTCGCCAACCATCGTGGGTGGTGGACCTCCCGTATGAAGCCAGCGTCCAGCAGCTTCTTGACTTCTTCACGGATGAAGTTCTGCCGCTCGATGGACTGCTTGCGGGGCTTCTGTTGAACCGGCCGGGCGTCGGGGAAGACTTTCAAGTGGTGCTCAATCACCTTCCTGGGGATCCTCGGCATCTGTGACGGCTGCCATGCAAACACGTCGACGTTGTGCCGGAGGAAGGTGACGAGCGCGCCTTCCTATTTACTATCCAGGCCCCCGGCTACCCGGGTGGTCTAGGTAGCTTCGGCGCCGACTTGGACGACCTTTAAGGGGACGCCGCCCTTGTCGAGAGGTTGCACCCGGGGTGCTGTGGTGGAAGCACGGTGACGTGCGCACGGGCGGAGCTGGTCCGATTCCGTATTGCCGGGGGCTGAGGCCCCAGCTGTTGTGAGTGCTTGGAGCTTCTCCAGGGCCGACACTGCAGCAGTGCGGTCCCCACGAATCCTGAGAACACCTGTCGGTGTTGGCATCTTCAGGACAAGGTAGCCGTAATGGGCTACAGCCATGAACCGGTACAGGGCTGGCCTGCCGATTATGGCGTTGAAGGGGAGGTCTATCTCCGCTACGTCGAACAGGATGTACTCTGTTCGATAGCTGTCCGGAGCCCCGAAGGTCACCGGGAGACCAATGCTGCCGTAGGGGATAACCTGTCCCGGCCCTACCCCTGAGAACGGACTCGACGGGGTGAGCTTGGCCATCGGGATTTGCAGCTTCTGGAAAGCCGCACGGCTGATGAGGTTCAGCCCAGCCCCTCCATCCACCAAAACGTGGTACATTCTCACGTTGGCGATGGTAGGGGCCACCAGGAGCGGCAGTTGGCCGACCCCAGCCATGTTCCTGGGGCAGTCGGTGGCATCAAAGCTGATGGGGGTCCCCATCCACTTTAGGTGCGGTGCAGCACTTGGGAGTGGCGCCACCGACGCTACCGCTCGGCGCAGAGTCTTGACTGCACTTCGGGACGAGGGGTCGGCGGACCCGCCGTATATGACGTAGAGCTTCTTCCGACGCTCATCGCCGCTGGAGCCAGAATCCTCGTGATTGCGTGCCGCCTTCACGACACGCGGAGGCTCCTGGATCTCCTCTGGGTGGTCGATGTTGTCTGGAACATCCACCCTCTGCTCATCTTCCTTTGGACGGAAGGGCAGGTCATCAGCCCGCTGCCGCTTCTCCTTGCGGAAGCGCTCTGCGAGCCTTCGGATCTCCCGGCACTCGGCAGCAGTGTGGCGACAGCTGCCGTGCACAGGGCACATATTGTCTTTATCACCTTCTGGGATTGGTGATCTTCGCTGCTTCTTGTCGGGGCGCAGCCCCCGATCCCCACCGAGCGTCGCTGCAGTGACGACTAGGGCTGCGGTCGGTGACTCTATCTTGCTTCTGCCTCGGTTCTTGGCCTTCCTGCTGCCTCCACAGGGAGTAGAACTGGATCCGGGCAGTCCCCTGACTCGGAGGATGGCAGCGAGTGCCAGTTCCGTCCTTCGGCAGCTCTGGCGCATTTGTCTGCCAAGCTGAAGAGCTCTGAGACGTCGCGGACCTCCCTGGTCGCGAGCTTCTCGAGCATCTTCTTGTCCCGGACGCCTTGCCGGAACGCCACCACCACAGAAGCATTTTGAATGTGTGGGATGGTGTTCCGCACCTGGGAGAACCGTTGGATGAAAGAGCGCAGCGACTCCCCAGGTTGCTGCTGGACGGCGTGGAGGTCGAGCTCCGTGCCAGGCCGGGTGTAGGAGCTGCCGAAGTTGGCTACGAACTGTCGGCAAAGCTCTCCCCAGGAGGTGACGGAACCTTGGGGGAGGTTCATGAGCCAAGACCGGGCTGGACCGGTCAAGGCGACAGAGAAGTAATTTGCCATGACGGCTTCATTCCCTCCTGCGGCAAGTATGGCGGTGGAGTAGATCTGGAGAAACTCCGTCGGGTTAACGCTGTCGTCGTACTTCTCGGGCAGGTGTGGCCGAAACTTGCGCGGCCACTTCGCAAAGCGAAGATGGGGCGCGAGAGTTGCACACCCTGCTTCCGTCACCGCAGGTTCTGGTGCCGCGAACGCTGAGTTCGCACCAGGCACAGTGTACCCCGGTACGGGCAAAGCTGCACCATAGGCCGGGGGCGCCATCTGCAGTACATATGACTGTGGCATATTCTGCACGGTGCAGGCCTGGGGCAGGGATCGCATGGCGATGGTCTGCTCTTCAGGCTGGGTCGAGGCCGACGTCATGCTGTCGTCAGCTTCTTGGTAGCGACGCCTTTCTCGGCGTTGCTCGAGGTATACCCGGGCATCTTGACCCGAGCGACACCGCTCCAGCTCTGTCCTCAGATCCATCGATTGAGGGTTGGCAGAGCTGGAATCTGCCGTCTGTTCATCAACCGTCGGCGTGCGTATCAGCGACACGGCCGGCTGGTTAGAGTGTCGTCTCCGCCGGAGTCGCGGGCTTGCGGCAGCGACGACAAGACGGTCTACCTCAAGAATCCACCGCTGGGTCGCTGCCTGAGGCGCGTCTCCAGCGGGCGGATTGTGCAGTAGCGCTCTCGCTGCAGCTAGCGCGCCCCTTCCGGGTACGCCCGGCGCTACTGGAAATATGACGCTGGTTGGAGCCTGCATTGCCGGGGTCGGCGCTGCCAGAGCCGGTTGCTGGCTCCCAGCTTGTACTGACACACTCCGTCCTGAGTGTGTTGGCTTGTACTCCCCCCTAGCCGCGGCTCACCGCGGAGGCGGGGGACGTGAGCTTGCCGCCGAAGGGAGCTTGGTCATCTTCGTCGGCGGAAACTCGTCGCGCTAGGGGAAAAGCCCCCTACCTGGTGCGCCAAATGTCGAAGTGTGCGATTGACACTTCCCCCGGGCCTGCACTGGGCAGCCCGCGGAGGTTCTTTTTTCGGAGGGGCTAGTTCCTAGCGGAGAGCTTGCGCGGATGGACGAGTTAGTGAGAGCTTGACACGGGAAGTTTTACGTGGTTCAGGCCGCCGGAGCGTAAAACCCTACGTCCACGGCGAGCTATGGAGCTCGTTGTATTGCTTGCTGCCCAGGGCCGGGGGCCTGAGCTTGGGGGTGAGTTACAGCTTGAGAGTGTATGGCTAGCGTATGAGTTGCAGAATGCGAACCCTTGCTATCGACGCCTACCCGAGCCTTTTATAGTCCAAGGCTCGGGCGGCTTACAAGGGAAGCCGGGACCCGACAGGTGGTCCCGGGAAGATTGTCTATTATCTACCGTATCTGTAGTTATGCCGGTGGTTGCCTCCGGTCGAAGGCTTCTGAGTCTTCCTTTTGCCGCCCTGCCCTCTGAGTCGTAGTGGTTGATGACGGCGCAGGCGGCATGGGATGTCTTGTCGCGACGTTTATTACCTGTCAGGTTCTGACACCACGCGCCAGTCTTGTGATGCGACTGGACGCAACGGCACCTGACAGGCGCGTGCTCCGTGTTTCCGCGTATTGGGAAGACGCGGGCCTTGAATACCTTGTACGGGCAAGGTGAGGGGTGCCTTTACGCCCGCTGCCTACCGCTCGGGGCCAGGCAGCACCGTTCTTCTAGCCACGTGGCGGGTCCGGAGCTCTTCTCTGAGGAGAGGGAGGTCCGGCCCCTCTGGACGTGTGGCGCCTTCGGACCTCTCTCCCGCGGAGGGGGAGGTCCTGCTTCTGCATGCCACGTGGCGGGCCCGGAGCTCACCTCTGAGGAGAGGGAGGTCCGGCCCCGCTGGACGCGTGGCGCCTACGGACCTCTCTCCCGCGGAGGTGGAGGTCTGGCTTCTGTATGCCACGTGGCGGGCCCGGAGCTCTCCTCTGAGGAGAGGGAGGTCCGGCCCCGCCAGACGCGTGGCGCCTTCGGAGCTCTCCCTGCGGAGAAGGGCGAGCACCTTAGACATTTCACCCTGTGCGCGGGGGTACCCCATATCTCAGGTACCGACATGGTTATTAGCGACGCTGGAGCAACAGGTTATGGTAATACATATACTGTTTTAACATCATGTCAACCTACTGAATTTTGGATTGATACAGGGGCTAATATTCATGTTTGTGCTGATGTATCTATGTTTTCTTCTTATCAGGCTACCCACGGTGTCTCCGTCCATATGGGAAATGACTCACGTGCTTCCATTCATAGTGTTGGTACGGTCAGTCTGAAATTCACTTCGGGAAAGACCGTGCACCTAAAGAACGTGCAGCATGCCCGCTCAATAAATAAAAATCTAGTCAGTGGCTCATTATTGTGTTGAGATGGATTTAACTTGGTATTTGAGTCTAATAAATTAGTCATTTTAAAATGTGGACTCTTTATTTGAAAATGTTATGACAGCGAAGGCTTGTTTCGTTTTTCTCATTCACATTTTAGTAGCTCTGTTGTGATTTTTTTAGTAAAGATGATGAAACGAGTGTTTGGCACTCGCAGGTATGTCATAATAATTTTAGATGCATCTCATGGCAATCTAACTTGAATTTAATTTCTAAAATTCCTATAGTGAAAGGTTCTAAGTGTCAACCTTGTGTGCAAGCTAAACAGCCAATAAAACCTCACTTTGCTGTTGATGAACGAAATATGACACTTTTAGAACTTATTCAATCTGACCTTTATGAAATGAATGGTGTATTAACTAAAGGGGAAAAGAAATACTTAATAACGTTTATTGAGGATTCAACTCGCTATTGTTATGTGTATTTACTTAAATCAAAGGATGTGACATTATATTACTTTAAAATCTATAAGGTTGAGGTTGAGAATCAACTAGAAAGAAAGATCAAGAGAATGAGATCTGATCGTGGGAGAGATTTTTTCTCCAATAATTTCACCCAATTTTGTGTCGAGAATGGAGTTATACATGAAAGGACACCTCTCTACTCACCCCAATCAAATGGGGGTTGTCGATAGGAAAAACCACACTCTAACAGACCTGGTGAATGTCATGTTATATACTGCAGGTTTATCTAAGGAATAGTGGGGGGAGGCAGTTCTGACTACAAACCATGTACTAAATAGAGTTTCCACTAAAAATAGTGAGAAAACTTCATATGAATGCTACAAAGGAAGAAAGTCATCTCTTTCTTACCTACTCGCATGGGGGTGTTTGGCTATGGTAAATATTCCAATAGTAAAAAAGCGTAAACTCGGACATAATACTGTTGATTGCATATTTATTTTTTATGCCTCGAATAGTCCTGCTTATAGATTTCTAGTAATCAGATTCGATTCATCTTTTGTACGTGTTGATAAAATAGTTTAATTCAGAAATGTCATATTTTTTAAAAGTATTTTTCCTATGAATGATACACGTAGCTCATATGATTATACACATGACACAAATTATCCTCCATTCAAAAACTTAGAACAACCTCATTTAAACCATCAGAAAATTCATTACCGCTATATGATGGAGAAAACAATGAAACAACTCATAGAATGAGCAAGAGGCAAAGAATTCCCAAATCTTTTGGTGATGATTTCATTGTTTATCTTATGGATGATACACCTAGATCCATCCTAGAGGCGTTTGCATCTCCTGATGCAGACGATTGGAAGGAAGCAGTTCGTAGCGAGATAAAATCCATCATGACTAACGGAACTTGGGATGTAGTGGATCGTCCATTCAGTTGTAAGTCAGTTGGGCGTAAGTGGGTGTTCAAGAAAAAGCTTAGGCCTGATGGTACGACTGAGAAGTACAAGGACAGTCTTGTGCCAAAAGGTTATACACAAAAAGAAGGAGAAGGCTTCTTTGATACTTACTCACCCGTTGCTAGAAAGGACAACGATTCGAGTACTCCTATCTTTGGCTGCCTTACACGGTTTTCTAATTTATCAAATGGTTGTGAAGACGGTTTTACTTAATGGAGAGTTGGATGTGTGTGTGTGTGTATATATATATATATATATATATATATATATATATATATATATATATATATATATATATATATATATATATATCAGCCAGATAGATTTGATACATCCGGTCAAGAGAATAAGGTGTATAAGTTAAAGAAATCTCCATATGGTCTTAAATAGGCACCAAATCAGTGGCATGAGAAGTTTGATCGTACCATGACACAAACATGCTTTGTTGTCAATGAGGCTCATAAATATGTATATTATCGATATGGTGGGGGTAGAGGAGTGATCATGTGTTTATATGTGGATGATATATTAATTTTTGGAACTGATATTGATATGATAAATGAGGTAAAATCTTTTCTATTACAAAATTTTGATATGAAAGTCTAGTTGAGGTTGATGTTATCTTAAACATCAAACTGATAAAAATGAGAATGGGATTACACTTGCAATTTGATTATGTTGAGAAGGTCTTGAGCCGTTTTGGCTATTTAGACAGCAAGCCTTCAACAACACCATATGATCTTAGTATAATTCTTCGAAAGAATAAAAGACTATGAAGAGACCAACTGATATATTCTCAGATAATTGGGTCACTCATGTACCTAGCTTGTGCTACTCGACCTGACATTTCCTTTGCGGTTAGCAAATTGAGCCGGTTTACTGCTAACCCAGGAGATGATCATTGGCGCACGCTTGAACGAGTTATGCGTTAATTGTGTGGTATAATAAGTTATGGACTTCACTATACAGGAGACCCCAAATTTTTGGAGGGTTATAGTGATTCCAATTAGATTTTTGATGCTAATGAGATAAAGACAACAAGTGGTTATGTCTTTACTCTTGGAGGAGCAGCTGTTTCATGGGAATCTTGTAAACAGACTATTTTGATGAGGTCAACCATGGAAGTAGAGCTTACAGCATTAGATACATCCTCCGTAGAAGCAGAGCAGCTAAAGGAACTTTTGATGGATTTACCAGTGGTGGAAAAACCAATTTGTAAGGGCCTCAGTTTTTGACACCCATTTGTAGTGTTCATCCCCACACCACACACCTCATTTGAGGAAGTATGATAAACACAAATGAAGAGCAAGTAACAATTATCAACATGCTCATTAGAGAACAAACTTACACATTGCAAAAGTGGTATTTCCCACATGTGATATAGATGGACTGGACATAGGAAAAACTCCTACACTTTGCTAAGGATGTCCATGCCAAGTTTCACCCAAATTCAAAACCTTTTTGAGGTCATCTTGGGTATAAATAGGGAGGGGGCAGTTTGAAAACATGTTCAAATTCAAACTGTTTTTATACCATGAATTTGAAAGTGGAAGGCATATTCTTACTCAGCACATTTTTATGAGCTCACACACCAATTTTCATTCCATTTGGAGTTGATCTTGACATGAGCTAAGGGGGAGAAATTCAAACTTTATTTGAATTTCAAACTGAACTTGTGCTGAAATTCATTCAAACCAAACCTCATTTGAACTTTGATCAATTCAAATGGCTCATGGGTGAATAATTTGAATGGCCAAGGGTAGTATAGGATTCACTGTTTACCACAGTTGTTAGGAGTAAATTTCAGAGGTTAAAAGGAGGGGTGGGACCCACATGTCAGCCTCTGCTTCAACACAAACCGACTGAAACACAGTTCAGTCGGTTCCCGGTTGCAGTGTGCGTGCGCCACCGAGGGGGGCAGCCGGCGCCAGCTCCTGCTGCGCGCCCCAAGCCGGAGACCAGCCGCCGGGCTATTTATTCCCTCCCCGGCGTGCTCCGATCACTCATTCCCCGAGCTGCCGGCATACTCGGCCGCTTTTCCACTGCCATCACCGCCGCTCGAGCTCACGCTTGATCAAGCCCGATCACACGCGAGCACAGCCTCCTCCACAGAAAAACGGCACCAAGAGATCGTGAGCAACCTCCTAGACTCCGTGTTGGCCAGCGAGCAAGCTTCCTCGAGCTGTACGAGCCATTTCTCCGGCGAGCCGAACATCGCCGCCGATCGGGCTCCCGTGGACAGCACGGCACAGCCGTTGTCACGTCCTCTTCTCTACACAAGAAAGGTGCGTGATTGTATATAGATGGAGTAGCCGAAAGCCGTTTGGCGATTGATCAACCCTCGGCCGAGAATTTCCAAATTTACTCTTGATCAGTTCATAAGAACCGAGCTCACCTTCGGGTGAAATTCGTGCTCTATGCACGAAGGTTGGACGAGCTCGTTACCTAGTAGCTTCTACGCACGATAGCACCCACGCTCGAACTGGAATTAGAGAAAACCATCGAGAATCGGCCCTGATATGGCTGTTTTCCCCGCCGCCATGGCTGAACACCTCGGCTCACCGTCGAGAGCCTAGTTGCCGGTATTTCTAGCTTCCACCCAGCCCTGGTTCGTGTTTCCCATGCCCTACTGATGCTCTCCGACCGATTTCCGGTCGATTTGGTGCACGGGAGAGCGGGACCGACCTCACCGGAACCCTAGCAGGTGCTGTCACCGGTGCGCACGGGTTTCCGGTCATCGCCGGTAGCCGGCGACCCCACCATCGAGTCCAGGGGGTCGGAAAAGGGGCAGGCGGCAAGTTTCGGGCCGGGGGGTGGCCGGGAACTCAGTTCCGGCGAGGGTCGCCGGAGAACGCCGCCGCCGCGCAGTTGGCGCGAGGAGGGAGACGACGCACTGTGCGCGGGGCCCACAAGCCAGAGTTTAAACTTTTCCCCGAATTTCAGTTTTAGTTCAAACTTCAAATCCTTATAACTTTGGCTAGAAAGCTCCAAATTGAGTGAACCAAATTTTGCTGGATTCAGCTCTCTGAGTACTTTCCAGAAAATCAAGTTTCACTCCATGAACTTCCTTATTTCTCCAGAATTAATTCCTTAAAGTTTAAACTGTTAGGAATTTTAACTGGAGAATCCTTTGGAGGAAAATCCTGAAATTTTGCTGAGGTGTTCACCAAAATATCCTTGAACTACCATAAAAGTTTCAGATCCATTTGAGCTCATTTAGTCCACCTAATGGTGTGATTAGTGAAACTGTTCCAGAGAAAATAGAAAATGTTCAGAAACATTTTCAGAATTTTCTCTGAAATTGTTTAGCTCATATCTTTAGTTAGAGACTTCCAAATTAAGTGAGACCAACTCCATTAGAACCCTCTGAAAATCTAGTTTTCAGAAAGTCATAGTTTGTCTCATGAAAATTCCTAGAACACCCTAAGAGTTCCAATTAAGGTCAAGGACATAATTATTTGTGGAGGGCTCAAATGAGCTTTGCTGCAACTAAAACTTGACCAAGTCTCTGTTTAGGTTGTAACCAAGCCAAAGTAAAAGTTTCACAGTCATTAGGTCTGTCTAGCAAGGGTTATAGACTTCACAACTTCAAAGTTAATACAAATGCATTTAAATTAATACATACATTGCTCTTATCATGTAGTCGCTAAGGTCGAGGAGGAACCCGAAGTCCTAGACTTCGTTACTCCGGAGGAACAGCTAGCCTACGACCAAGAGCAGCAAGGCAAGCCCCGGTTTGCATTAACCTTTTACAAATGTTTATTGTTTTGAGCACATCTTTGAATAGTGTTCGTTGCATTAAAGTCTTGATTGGAAACCCAACTGCATAGCCAAGAAAACCAGGGGTTGGGTTTAGGATTGCAAACCTCGTTAGCCACTGCATTGCTAGGATAGAGTAGGATTCGGTACAAGTCGAGTAGTTGGAACTACTCGCGAGAATAGGCTAGAGGCACATTGCTCGGGTAGAGATAGCACATGATACATATGGCAAGAAAATGAGACCGAGCGGAGAGTAAGGGCAGCAGGACTTTGGGGCCTGTGTGCTGTAGCTCCGCTTGTGTCGATTGAGGACCGAGCCGTGTGCGGGCCTGTTGAACAAGCTAGAACAGTACCGAAGACCTACCGGCTATATGGGAACCGGGAAACTGATGTAACTCGGGTAGCTGGGTATTGAGGCATTGCCCGTCGTTCAGAGGGTAGGTTGAGAGCTCGAGGTGTAAATCGGCTGGCGGCACGGAGATGCGCGTGCAGAGACCTCTTGCTCGGGACGATGGGACCGGTTCAATATTTGGCTAACGGGTGAAAGGTAGTCGCGTACGGCGTCCGTGATGGTTGTTGGAGGCAACATCGAGTACGGGCGTACGTGACGGGTTGTTCGGGTAACCCTGCAGGTGTAAATCGATTATAATCGCCGTCCCTCGCGGTCAGTGAGTACCACTTGTTCACTGTACCATGACGTAGAAAGAACAGGCTAGTTACATGTTAAAATGTTGCTGATTGAAAGTTGGACATTGATTGTTAATGATATGCTGTAGCTTAGAGCTAATTAAAGTTCTTTTCAACTTTGGGCAAAGTACATGAGAGAAATGCGTTTCTTGTTTGATTGCGGCTCTCTCATGTGCCTTAGCGTAAGGTTCTCCACAACCTGCTGCTAAAACTTGAAAGTAAGGTTCTACTAATTAGGCGAGTCCTTGCAAATGATTTTTGCCTCATGCAACCCATTACCCTCATGTAGAAGTTCCATGTTTAGGTGAGACGGGTCAGACTTGCTGAGCCTTCGTGCTCACTGCTTGTGTTTGAAGCTTTTGCAGGGTTCTATGAGGAAGGGACTCCCGAAGAGGAGACGGAACCCCAGGAGGGGAACCCCGTCGAGTGGGAGTCGTGCACGCCGCAGAGTTAGTGTGCGTGTGTGCTAGCAAGGACACGTTCGAGGGCTGAACGTGCACTTGATGCTTAGTCTACGCCCGCGAGTGTAGACTGAACTTATTTTGATGTAAACATGTTCATAAACCTGTTTATGTAATAAAACTTCCGCTTCCGCTTTGCACCTTTGACGTGTGTTATACGGTGCTGTGCAACGCAGCACCCCTCAGCGTGATCCTGGCTCGACAGGACCAATGGGGTCGTGTCAGCGTGGTATCAGAGCTCGCTTGAGGTTTAACACAGTACAAAGGTCTTCTTTTTCAAAAAAAAAATCCAGTGAGGAACGAGTTAGTAGCCCGTATAAGGATGTTATTAGCTTATAGAAAGTGGCTTGTTAACCTATTTGTTATGTCGGATAATCGTGCATCTCGGGACGTTCATGTCTTGGGGGGTGCACGTAAGCGCTGTCCACCAGTGCGCACAAGCTGAAGGGTGGAGCCCCACGGGTGGCAGGTAACCCGACCCACTTTAGTATCCTCTACGACTCTTCATGTCGTTTGGGGTGTTCGAGCAACGTCTGTCCCTGGCGTGCGTGGTGCAATATGGGAGACCCCGTCACGTGGTCTGAAACGTGAACACGTAACTCAAGGCGTGTTTGGCTTGAGAACATCCGGGCGAGTGATGACGGCCGGGTGTACCAACTGTATAGATTCCGGGCTCGGTGTGCAGCCGAGTCTGATGATTGGTTGAATTTCTGCAGGTAGCCTTACCACGAAACGGTAGACGTGTAGCATCCGTGTGCGAGTGACGAGTAGTGTCACTGAACTAACAAAGCCGGCTAAGTCCGGTATAGGTTTTTCCTTTGTGAGGACGTAGTACCGACATAATCTGGCGACGCCTCGACGTCACATCCAATTAAATGAACAACTTCATTTAAAAACTTGAAGGTTTTGATCCAAAGTAGTAAAACTTGATGTAACTCCTTCCCTTGAACAGGATATTCAAAGCTGACAAGTTTTCAACTTATAGGATGTTAAGGACAGAGCACTCTGTTTTCAGCTGAATCAAGGCTGAAGTTAATCAGAGGTTAGAGGTTGAGTTCTTTCGAGGTTGGGGTCGTATGATACATTTCTGGAAAGCTTTGGAAGAGCTTTACAACTTTTCTGTTGAGTTCCAGAGGTGTTTCATCCCTTAACCACTCGAAAAATGCAGTAGAGTTGAAACTGTCCAGAAAACAGGACAGAGTAAAGACTCTATGTAAACTCTCTGTAAATTGAGCATAACTTCCTGCTTAAAAATCCAAAAATAGGAAATGAGGTACTTCTGGAAATCTTATGAGATGGGTTACGACTTTGTAACAGAAAGTTTTGTCAGATTGGGAACAGAATTAACTGGGATTCTTGGATCAATTCAGTACCTAAAGCAGGGAGGTGCTGTCCAATTGTTTCCAGAAATTCTGGTAACTTTGACATCTCATAACTTTTGAACCAGGACAGATCATAGGCCAACCAAATACTTTCTGGAAATCTATTGAAGTTAACTTTAACTTTGATGTTGAGCTCCAGGATTGGTTTTGCCTTTAACATGGCCTAAATCAGGTTGATATGGAAACTGGTCAGGGCTGTCATGGTAACAGCAGATCAGCAGTCAAATTTGTTTAAAAATTTGAACTATGTTTCCAAGTGTTATGGGTTCAATGACATATCTTATGTTATAACTCAATGGTTTACTGTTTAAATAAATATTTGACATTTCTCAAATATATTTTTACAGATGGCAGCAGATAAACGGTTGGAGAACGGGTGGGTAGTTTCCCACTGTTCTGACCGTAGCGGCTACCCGGAAGCATTGTGGCAGATGCTCCAATATTTCGGGTACAACCAGATGCCGCACTACTTCGCCAAGGAAGAAGGCGAAGAGGGGAACAAAACGTGGACGATCCATGTCGAGGTTCCCGCAGGACCTACGCCACCCGGTTGGGTGCCATTCACCGTCACGGTGAGAGGAAAACAACCGGAAGGGATGTGGCAAGTGGCAGCCCGTGACACTATGTCACGTTTCTGCCAACTACACATGCAGGCTATGGAGGGAACTCCATACGCACTCATTCCGGTGGAGGGACGAGCTCAGCATGTGTGGGAAGAGAGGTACCTGGAGGCAACAGACCCGAGTTGCCCAAGGTACAACCCCGCGGAGGCAAATCTCAGCCTCCAAATGAGGGCGGGAAACGCTGTGATGGACAGCCAAGCTGTTCATACGGAGCATCTCGCCACCAAGCTCAAGGAGAGCACAAGCCGTGGAGATCATTTTGAGAGTGCTCACAGCGCACTCCGCAATGTGCTCCTTCCGACGATCAAGCGACTGAATGAACAACACAATCAGTTGCGTCGTCTGAAGAAGGCAAAGAAGAAGAGCCGTGTTGACATCGCGGCGTTGCAAGAGCTGGTGCAGACCCTAACCCAGCAGAATGAGGACCTTGCTCAAGAGCGGGACGACGCTATTGAGGAAGGACAAGGCTGGGAAGAGGACTACAACCAGGCTATGGACGAGGTGCATGCATTGCAGGACCTCGTGCCCCCAGTATTGGGCGTACCGGTAGTCTTGGGTCTTCCAGCCATGGGAGAACCCGGAATGGGAGAAGAGGTGGTAGACCCCGAGCCACCAGCAGAGGTACCGGAGGAGGACGACCCACAGGAGGTCGAATTCTACTCCGACTAGGGGGTTACGGTTGCCAAGTAGGGCAGCTAGGGTAGCGTAACCCAACTTTTGTAATCGGTGACATGTCGTGTAGGCAGTAGCGTATGTATAGATAGTGACGACATGAGCACGACTTCTCGGAGATCCGAGAATAATGTATCTTGTATAAAGTTTATGCTTTATCAATATATGTGAATGTTGTGCAAGTTAATCATGCGTCGCTTCAATACCTACTGCTGTTTATGGAATTTTGAGTAAGACATGTGCTAATTGCTGCTGTGTTGAATTTCAGAATGACGCGTACTCGTGCCAACCCTGATGTTAGAGGTACTAGCCAAGGGGGAGAGACCTCCCAACCACCTCCCGAGGACTCCTCGGGACAGCAGCAGCAACAGCAACAGCAAACACCGCCACCGCCACTGCCAACGGTTACATTGGCCGACATTGTCGCGGCAATGGCGGGTTCACATCAGCAGCACACAGAGCTGCTGCAAACGTTAATTGCGAATACGTCTCGCCCAGAGAGACGTCAAGATCGTGAGGAGCGCCAACAGAGCTCCTACTCCGACTTCCTGGCGACTCATCCCCCTGTATTCTCAAGGGCGGATGAACCACTTGACGCGGACAACTGGCTCCGCGCCATAGAAATGAAGTTCGGGCTGCTCCAAATCAGCGAGCAGCGCAAGACTCAGTTCGCGGTCCAGCAGCTCTAAGGATCCGCGAGCGCGTGGTGGGCCAACTTCTGTGCTTCACAGCCCACCGACCGAGTGATGACCTGGGCGGAGTTCCGGACGGTCTTCAGGGCCTATCATATACCGCCCGGTTTGATGAAGAGGAAGACGCAGGAGTTCCTACACCTGCAACAAGGGAGCCGGAACGCGCTGGAATACTCCAGGGCGTTTAACGATCTCGCGCTATATGCGTCGTATCACGCGGATACAGACGAGAAGCGGCGGGACCATTTCTACCAGGGGCTTAACCCGCTCCTGAAGGATAAATTGGCGATGTTCAATCGCGGCAGCCTCAACGACATCATTGATGCTGCGATTGTTCAGGAGGACTCCGGCAAGGAGTTGGCGGCGGCAGAGCGAAAGCGAAGCGCGCCGCAGAGCAGCGGAGAAGGAGGCGGTCCTTCTCAGAAGTTTCGGATGGTGAATCGCCCACCATCAGGCCCACGCTGGCAACCACCACAGCGGTCGATGTCGTTCCGCGGTCGGCCGTACTCTTCACCAGCATTCCGGCCGGCACTGCCAGCACCACCGCAACAACAACAGCAGCAGCGGGCGATGCCGCGTGCGTTTGCACCTCCGCAACGCATGCCGGGCTTTCGTCCCCCGAGTACTCCACCAGCAGCGGCCACATGTTACAAGTGTGGTCGTCCAGGACACTTCGCGAGCAGTTGCCCGGAGAGGCAAGGCGGCGGAGTGGCACCACAGTTTCCGGGGAGGAATCAACCCCGGAACCCTACTAATGCGCGGCGGGCAAACCCTAGGCCCGGTACTGTCCACCAGCTTGCCATTGAGGACGTGCCGGAGGGCGAGCCAATCCTTGCGGGTATGTTCCAACTCCACCAGCATCCCGCTATAGTACTATTTGATTCAGGCGCCACGCATAATTTTATTAGCCAATCTTTCATTGCTAAACACAGCTTGCCAATACTACCCACCGATAGTCCATATTTAATTTGTTCACCGGGTGGGAAGATTTCAGCAAGCGTAATGGTCTCCAAAGCACCATTATTCTTAGCGGGTAGAGTGTACCCCACGTCTCTCATTATCTTAGAGGGGCAGAAGGTCGATGTCATCCTAGGGATGTCGTGGTTAACCCGCCACGGTGCTGTTTTAGACACCGTCCTTCGAGTCGTGCACTTAAACTCGGAAGTGCACGGTTCTCACTCATTATTTCTGGACAGTCCAGAAATAAAACTTCCAAGTGTCTATCAAGCCATAACCATCAGATTGAAAGACATTCCAGTGGTCCAAGAGTTCCCTGATGTATTCCCGGACGATTTGCCGGGGATGCCACCCGATAGAGAGGTGGAGTTCAAGATTGAACTTGCACCGGGAACCATGCCAATATCCCGAAGGCCGTACAAGATGGCGCCCAAGGAGTTGGCTGAACTGAAGACTCAGCTCACGGACCTTCTGGAGAAGGGTTTTATTAGGCCGAGCTCCTCGCCATGGGGCTGTTCGGCATTATTTGTCAAGAAGAAGGATGAGACGCTGCGGCTTTGCGTGGACTACCGTCCATTAAATGCCGTAACCATCAAGAACAAGTACCCGTTGCCACGGATCGACATGTTGTTTGATCAGTTGGTCGAAGCAAAGATCTTTTCCAAGATGGATTTAAGATCCGGGTACCATCAGATTAAGATAAGGGCGGAGGACATTCCAAAGACAGCTTTCTCGACAAGGTACGGACTTTATGAGTACCTGGTCATGTCCTTTGGCCTCACCAATGCTCCAGCTCACTTCATGTACTTAATGAACTCGGTGTTCATGCCGGAGCTGGACAAGTTTGTCGTGGTCTTCATCGACGACATTCTGGTATACTCCAAGTCGGAGGAAGATCACAAGAAACATCTGCGTATAGTCTTGCAACGGCTGCGGGATCACAAGTTATACGCGAAGTTCAGCAAATGCGAGTTTTGGATATCGCAAGTGCCTTTCCTCGGGCATATCATCTCAGCGGAAGGTATCGCTGTGGACCCGAGCAAGATCACGCAAGTGCTGAATTGGAAATCCCCGAGAACTGTTCATGAGGTACGGAGTTTCCTCGGACTCGCGGGATATTATCGGAGGTTCATTCCGAGCTTCTCAAAGATTGCCAAGCCAATGACAGAGCTGCTGAAGAAGGCTACCAAATATGTTTGGAGTCCAGCATGTGAAGCAGCATTCAAGGCTTTAGTCAAGCACCTGACATCAGCACTGGTTTTGGCGCAGCCAGACACAACAAAACCGTTCGATGTGTACTGCGATGCATCCAGCATTGGGCTCGGGTGTGTGCTGATGCAAGACCGAAGAGTGGTCGCGTATGGATCACGGCAGCTTAGGAACCATGAGCAGAATTATCCAACTCACGATTTGGAGCTCGCTGCCGTGGTACTTGCACTGAAGATGTGGAGGCACTACCTACTTGGTAACCTCGTACATTTATATACCGACCACAAAAGCCTCAAGTACATATTCACTCAGAAGGAGTTGAACATGAGGCAACGAAGATGGTTAGAACTGATAAAGGATTACGATATAGAGATCCATTATCATCCGGGCAAGGCAAACGTTGTGGCAGATGCGCTGAGCCGCAAGTCACACGTCAATAATCTGACCATCACACCGTTGGAAGAGAGCGAACCACCACTACATGTGATTCCACACGGAGCTCTCTACAACCTAACTTTGATCCCCACCATCCGTGAAGAGATAGCGGCAGCCCAGAAGAATGACAAGGGCATGTCACATTTGCGGAGACGTGTAGACAGTGGGGAGTTGAAATGTTTCCGGAAGGACGGAGACGGCGTCCTATGGTTCAAGGACCGGATCGTCGTACCCCGAAATCCGGAGTTACGGAAGAAAATATTTGATGAGGCTCACTTATCAAAATTTTCTATTCACCCCGGCAGCAACAAAATGTATCAAGAACTCAGAAGAAGGTTTTGGTGGACACGGATGAAGCGAGAGACTGCCAAATACGTGTCCGAGTGTGATACATGTCGAAGGGTGAAGGCAGACCATATGCGGAAACCGGGACTGCTGCAACCACTAGGCATTCCTGCCTGGAAATGGGAGGACGTGAGCATGGATTTCGTCGTGGGTTTACCCACCACCTTACAGAAACATGATTCTGTGTGGGTGATCGTCGATCGGCTCACCAAAGTTGCCCATTTCATCCCGGTCAACACCAACTACAACGCCAAGAAGTACGCTGAACTGTACATCTCACGGATCCTATGCTTGTACGGCGTACCCCGTACTATCATATCGGATTGGGGCACTTTATTTGTGTCCCGTTTTTGGGAGCAGCTACACGCTGCCTTGGGGACGAAGCTGATCCGTAGTTCAGCCTACCACCCGCAGACGGATGGGCAAACTGAGCGGGTAAATCAAATCCTAGAAGACATGCTACGAGCTTGCGCTATCGACCACGGCAAGAATTGGGATGATCACTTGCCGTTAGCCGAGTTCTCGTACAACAACGGGTACCAAGCTAGCATCAAGATGGCGCCCTACGAGGCGCTATACGGAAGAAAATGCCGCACACCACTGAACTGGTGTGAGTCTGGCGAGAGGGTTACCTTCGGGATTGACCTTGTCAACGACGCGGAAGAAAGGGTTCGACTGATTCAAGCGAACCTAAGAGCCGCTCAATCCCGACAGAAACAGTATGCGGACCGGAGAAGGCGCCCATTACAATTCGAAGTTGGAGATCACGTATACCTACGAGTGTCTCCAATGAAGGGCGTAAACAGATTTGGGGTGAGAGGAAAGTTGGCACCCCGATTCATCGGTCCATTCCAAATTACCGAAAGATGTGGATCGGTGGCATACCGGCTGAGATTACCAGAAGCACTTTCCGGTGTGCACGACGTCTTTCACATTTCCCAGCTGAGGAAGTGTCTCAAGCTATCAACTACCGTTCAGCTGGAAGACATTGAAGAACTGCAACCGGATCTCACCTATCGGGAGGAACCGGTGCAGATTATTGATGAAAAGGCCCGAACCACACGCAACCGTACGTTGTGGTTCTACAAGGTTCTGTGGAGTAATCACTCCATGGACGAAGCGACATGGGAGAGCGAAGAATTCCTTCGCACTAACTACCCCGACTTTCTCACGTCGCATATCCGGTAATTTTCCACCGTCCTCTCTCTCATTTTCACCTTATAATCTCGGGACGAGATTCTTTTAAGGGGGGAGGAATGTAAGGGCCTCAGTTTTTGACACCCATTTGTAGTGTTCATCCCCACACCACACACCTCATTTGAGGAAGTATGATAAACACAAATGAAGAGCAAGTAACAATTATCAACATGCTCATTAGAGAACAAACTTACACATTGCAAAAGTGGTATTTCCCACATGTGATATAGATGGACTGGACATAGGAAAAATTCCTACACTTTGCTAAGGATGTCCATGCCAAGTTTCATCCAAATTCAAAACCTTTTTGAGGTCATCTTGGGTATAAATAGGGAGGGGGCAGTTTGAAAACATATTCGAATTCAAACTGTTTTTATACCATGAATTTGAAAGTGGAAGGCATATTCTTACTCAGCACATTTTTGTGAGCTCACACACCAATTTTCACTCCAGTTGGAGTTGATCTTGACATGAGCTAAGGGGGAGAAATTCAAACTTTATTTGAATTTCAAACTGAACTTGTGCTGAAATTCATTCAAACCAAACCTCATTTGAACTTTGATCAATTCAAATGGCTCATGGGTGAATAATTTGAATGGCCAAGGGTAGTATAGGATTCACTGTTTACCACAGTTGTTAGGAGTAAATTTCAGAGGTTAAAAGGAGGGGTGGGACCCACATGTCAGCCTCTGCTTCAACACAAACCGACTGACACACAGTTCAGTCGGTTCCCGGTTGCAGTGTGCGCGCGCCACCGAGGGGGGCAGCCGGCGCCAGCTCCTGCTGCGCGCCCCAAGCCGGAGACCAGCCGCCGGGCTATTTATTCCCTCCCCGGCGTGCTCCGATCACTCATTCCCCGAGCTGCCGGCATACTCGGCCGTTTTTCCACTGCCATCACCGCCGCTCGAGCTCACGCTTGATCAAGCCCGATCACACGCGAGCACAGCCTCCTCCACAGCAAAACGGCACCAAGAGATCGTGAGCAACCTCCTAGACTCCGTGTTGGCCAGTGAGCAAGCTTCCTCGAGCTGTACGAGCAATTTCTCCGGCGAGCCGAACATCGCCGCCGATCGGGCTCCCGTGGACAGCACGGCACAGCCGTTGTCACGTCCTCTTCTCTACACAAGAAAGGTGCGTGATTGTATATAGATGGAGTAGCCGAAAGCCGTTTGGCGATTGATCAACCCTCGGCCGAGAACTTCCAAATTTACTCTTGATCAGTTCATAAGAACCGAGCTCACCTTCGGGTGAAATTCGTGCTCTATGCACGAAGGTTGGACGAGCTCGTTACCTAGTAGCTTCTACGCACGATAGCGCCCACGCTCGAACTGGAATTAGAGAAAACCATCGAGAATCGGCCATGATATGGCTGTTTTTCCCGCCGCCATGGCTGAACACCTCGGCTCACCGTCGAGAGCCTAGTTGCCGGTATTTCTAGCTTCCACCCAGCCCTGGTTCGTGTTTCCCATGCCCTACTGATGCTCTCCGACCGATTTCCGGTCGATTTGGTGCACGGGAGAGCGCGACCGACCTCACCGGAACCCTAGCAGGTGCTGTCACCGGTGCGCACGGGTTTCCGGTCATCGCCGGTAGCCGGCGACCCCACCATCGAGTCCAGGGGGTCGGAAAAGGGGCAGGCGGCAAGTTTCGGGCCGGGGGGTGGCCGGGAACTCAGTTCCGGCGAGGGTCGCCGGAGAACGCCGCCGCCGCGCAGTTGGCGCGAGGAGGGAGACGACGCACTGTGCGCGGGGCCCACAAGCCAGAGTTTAAACTTTTCCCCGAATTTCAGTTTTAGTTCAAACTTCAAATCCTTATAACTTTGGCTAGAAAGCTCCAAATTGAGTGAACCAAATTTTGCTGGATTCAGCTCTCTTAGTACTTTCCAGAAAATCAAGTTTCACTCCATGAAATTCCTTATTTCTCCAGAATTAATTCCTTAAAGTTTAAACTGTTAGGAATTTTAACTGGAGAATCCTTTGGAGGAAAATCCTGAAATTTTGCTGAGGTGTTCACCAAAATATCCTTGAACTACCATAAAAATTTCAGATCCATTTGAGCTCATTTAGTCCACCTAATGGTGTGATTAGTGAAACTGTTCCAGAGAAAATAGAAAATGTTCAGAAACATTTTCAGAATTTTCTCTGAAATTGTTTAGCTCATATCTTTAGTTAGAGACTTCCAAATTAAGTGAGACCAACTCCATTAGAACCCTCTGAAAATCTAGTTTTCAGAAAGTCATAGTTTGTCTCATGAAAATTCCTAGAACACCCTAAGAGTTCCAATTAAGGTCAAGGACATAATTATTTGTGGAGGGCTCAAATGAGCTTTGCTGCAACTAAAACTTGACCAAGTCTCTGTTTAGGTTGTAACCAAGCCACAGTAAAAGTTTCACAGTCATTAGGTCTGTCTAGCAAGGGTTATAGACTTCACAACTTCAAAGTTAATACAAATGCATTTAAATTAATACATACATTGCTCTTATCATGTAGTCGCTAAGGTCGAGGAGGAACCCGAAGTCCTAGACTTCGTTACTCCGGAGGAACAGCTAGCCTACGACCAAGAGCAGCAAGGCAAGCCCCGGTTTGCATTAACCTTTTACAAATGTTTATTGTTTTGAGCACATCTTTGAATAGTGTTCGTTGCATTAAAGTCTTGATTGGAAACCCAACTGCATAGCCAAGAAAACCAGGGGTTGGGTTTAGGATTGCAAACCTCGTTAGCCACTGCATTGCTAGGATAGAGTAGGATTCGGTACAAGTCGAGTAGTTGGAACTACTCGCGAGAATAGGCTAGAGGCACATTGCTCGGGTAGAGATAGCACATGATACATATGGCAAGAAAATGAGACCGAGCGGAGAGTAAGGGCAGCAGGACTTTGGGGCCTGTGTGCTGTAGCTCCGCTTGTGTCGATTGAGGACCGAGCCGTGTGCGGGCCTGTTGAACAAGCTAGAACAGTACCGAAGACCTACCGGCTATATGGGAACCGGGAAACTGATGTAACTCGGGTAGCTGGGTATTGAGGCATTGCCCGTCGTTCAGAGGGTAGGTTGAGAGCTCGAGGTGTAAATCGGCTGGCGGCACGGAGATGCGCGTGCAGAGACGTCTTGCTCGGGACGATGGGACCGGTTCAATATTTGGCTAACGGGTGAAAGGTAGTCGCGTACGGCGTCCGTGATGGTTGTTGGAGGCAACATCGAGTACGGGCGTACGTGACGGGTTGTTCGGGTAACCCTGCAGGTGTAAATCGATTATAATCGCCGTCCCTCGCGGTCAGTGAGTACCACTTGTTCACTGTACCGTGACGTAGAAAGAACAGGCTAGTTACATGTTAAAATGTTGCTGATTGAAAGTTGGACATTGATTGTTAATGATATGCTGTAGCTTAGAGCTAATTAAAGTTCTTTTCAACTTTGGGCAAAGTACATGAGAGAAATGCGTTTCTTGTTTGATTGCGGCTCTCTCATGTGCCTTAGCGTAAGGTTCTCCACAACCTGCTGCTAAAACTTGAAAGTAAGGTTCTACTAATTAGGCGAGTCCTTGCAAATGATTTTTGCCTCATGCAACCCATTACCCTCATGTAGAAGTTCCATGTTTAGGTGAGACGGGTCAGACTTGCTGAGCCTTCGTGCTCACTGCTTGTGTTTGAAGCTTTTGCAGGGTTCTATGAGGAAGGGACTCCCGAAGAGGAGACGGAACCCCAGGAGGGGAACCCCGTCGAGTGGGAGTCGTGCACGCCGCAGAGTTAGTGTGCGTGTGTGCTAGCAAGGACACGTTCGAGGGCTGAACGTGCACTTGATGCTTAGTCTACGCCCGCGAGTGTAGACTGAACTTATTTTGATGTAAACATGTTCATAAACCTGTTTATGTAATAAAACTTCCGCTTCCGCTTTGCACCTTTGACGTGTGTTATACGGTGCTGTGCAACGTAGCACCCCTCAGCGTGATCCTGGCTCGACAGGACCAATGGGGTCGTGTCACAATTTCACCAATCCTTATGTACTGTGACAATCAAACAGTTATTGCGGAGGTGTCAAGTACAAAAGATAACATGAAATCCTCAAAACATGTTAAAAGAAGGTTAAAATCTGTTAGAAAATTGAGAAACTCTGGAGCGATAGCCATTGACTATATTTAAACGGCTAAGAACCCGTCAGATCCCTTTACAAAAGGTCTATCAAGAAATGTGACAGATAATGCATCAAAGGAGATGGGATTGAGACCCACGTGAGTTATACACAGCGGTAACCCGAACCTATGTGACCATAGATCCCGTGAATTAGGATTTGGGAAGAATAAGTTGATGTATGACTAGAAGAGTACATAGCTATATAGTACTTTCTCCTGTGAAGATGCAATTATCTCCATTCTGTAAGGAAGGTTGACTTGAAGTCTTAATGTATTCGGAGGCTACAATGCGAGATACTGTCCTACAGAGTATTCTTGTACGAACATACCTATATGAGTTGACTGTTGGTTGCAGTCTGTGAGATTTGGGAACTCTCTAAGAAGCTCATGAACGGGACATGAGAGTATGACTTATAAGTTCCATCCGAGGACTAGCTCAATAGGCACCAAGTATCAGTTTGATCTTTGAATGAAACCAGCTCACGTAAAACTACCAATTCAAGGCATAGTCCATTGTGTAGTTGTGAGTTGGCAAAAAAATTTAGATCAAGATGGATGCTCAACCTAATATGTTTCCATCATTAAACTGATATATCAAACAACACCGTGGACATATGAGAAGTCGTGTAAGTGGTGTTTTTGGAATTTGGTGGTGATTATTGGAATATTTGGGTTTTAGCCCAATTATTCTCCACTGAATTCCAAAAACTATAAAGAATGCATTAATCCCACGTTGACTATTTGAGGAGAGTAACACCTATTTATAAGGGAAGTTATTTTCTATGTGAAATATATGAGAGAAAAATGAGTTACAGTCACACACAAAGTCACATGCACGCGCACGCATATTCGCGTATTTTCGCGTGAATTACCATGTGACTTGTGACTTGCGACGTGGCACTAGTACAATAATCCTGATATCTTTCTTATTAAAATAGTCACTAGCATGACTTGCTTGCTCGTAATTATGTGTGTTGCGAAACAGTTTTGAATACCAATTATGTTTCAGTTACAACAGCTAATAATATTTTAGTTACTGGTGCTTTGTTGCCTTTAGTTACATGAGCTGAAATATGTTGCATAATTAAGACTAATTACCGTCAGTTACTAGTGTAGTTGCTGCTATATAAAGGACATTTATGCATGTTCAGAAGAGAGTGAACTTCATTCCGTTCTGAAAAAAGCGGCAACTACACTATGATCCACGTTGTTGTGCGTTAACATCGAGTCTTTCCATCCCTCTCACTGTCACCAGTGAGCGGGAGAGTAGTGTCTCTAGAACCACACCTCGCTGAAGAATCTACACTGGTTGAGGCGAATCAGGTTTTTGGGTAGCGTTCGCGCGACTGCTCGAGAGAAGATCTGCTTCCTCTACAATCTCATTCACACACTCGACTCATTATTTTTCAAGATGGAGACATCAGCACTGTAGGTAAAGATGAGTTTCTTACGTATGAATATGATAGACATTATTAGTGCAACGGTTCATTAGCTATCTGTAACCACTTCCGATAGTATAGGATCGACATTTACTGCACGGTGTATCCACCACGACTACGTCATGCTCCGTATTCCTAGCGCCGGCTCAGGATCTGTAACCACCCATGACTGTAACTCAGCCTATATGTAGGCCACATGATCAACACGATAATGATCTTTGCGCTGAGCATTTTCATGGTTATCAGAGTCGGGTGTGTCCTGTGATTTTTCTTGCCCATCTCTCCCTCCACTATCCATGGAGGACGCCACCTCTTCCACTGCTGCCAGCCATACCTCCAACACCATGTCGTCTTCCACAAGCTCAGCCACATCTGCATCCCTTCCTCATACCACCACTGCCTCTGTTTCTCTGGCTTCTGCTGCTCAGTCAGTTAACATTACGAGCCTCATCTCTGTCTGTTTGGACATGTTCTCGACGGCTTATCGTCAATGGAAGCGGCTCTTCCTGGTGGTGCTTGGACCCTTCAACCTGCGTCATCACGTTGATGGCTCTCCTCCTCGCCACGCCGCCGCCACATGGATCCAAGAGGACCTCACGGTCCTGATGTGGCTTTGTCATGGCGGACGACAACACAATGCTCGACATTTGGAGCAAAATTGACGACTTCTTTCAGCAACAAATCCAGCCACGCCGTCTAGCTGGAACTAGAATTGAATGGTCTTGTACAAGGTGATATGTCCGCCACTGCATAGTGTTATAAGCTCAAGACTCTTGTAGATTCCCTCGCCGATTGTGATCAGCCAGTCACTGACCGCGCTCTAGTGCATCAAGTCATTCGTGGGCTCAATCCAAAGTTCCATGTTCTTCGCCAATTGCTTCCTGCTATGCCGAGTTTTCCCACATTCATGGAGGCATGTGACTAGCTCATTGTCGCGAAGAACACTCTGCAATCCTCTGCAACTCCATCACAAGAGACGGCACTCCACTCCCAATAGATGGCGTCTGGCAACAACGCCGGACAGACCATGCCACCGGCCCCAACGATAGGCTCGGACGGTGAACGCACATAGTTCTACAATTCCAATCGCGGACGCGGTCCTAGCAATTCACGAGGACGCTCTCACGGACGCGGGCGTGGTGGTCGCAACAACTCCAACAACTGACAGCAGAACATGGCCTCATGGAATGCGCCGTGGTTTCCTGGTGTTCAGACCTGGCGTGCACCGTGGACTGGTGCTACCGGTCCTGGTGTTCTTGGCTCCAGGCCACCCTCTGGTCAAGCATTTAATGCCTAGTTCAACCAACCTTCAACTCAGTTTGCTCCTGCTGCACAGTCTGCTTTCGACACCATCGGGATTCGGGCTACTGCAAGCACTGCACGCTGCTGCTCAGCAACAACAGTTCTCGCCACAGGAATAGTACATGGACACCGGTGCCAGTGGTCACACGACTGCAAACTCAGGTATACTCATCAACTATTGTCCTTCATCTATGCATAATTCCTCGCATATTATTGTCGGTGATGGATCTTCAGCTCCTATTCAAGGCTCTGGATCAGTGTCCTTGCCCATTCCTAATGGCCATTTTCAGTTATCCAGAGTTCTGCACATTCCCAGTCTTATCAAAAACTTAATTTCTGTTCGCAAGTTTACTACTGATAATGCATGTTCAATTGAATTTGACCCATTTGATTTTTCCATAAAGAATCTACTCAGCAAAATCGTGGTCATGAGGTGCAATAGCAAAGGGGATCTCTATCCATTTCTCCAACAGAACAGACCATCTTCAACACCATCTTCAATCACAACTTTTTCTATTACTGAAAGCACTCTTTGGCATCGACGGCTAGGACATCCCGGTCACAAAAGTTTAGGCAGCATTTTATATGAGTTTTCCATTCCCATTAGTCGTAATAATTCTACAATCTGTGATGCCTGTCAACAAGGGCGCCATATTCGGCTTCCCTTCTCGCAATCCTTCTCTGTAACTTATTTCCCTTTTCAGTTGGTTCATTGTGACCTTTGGACCTCGCCTATTGATAGCATCACAGGTTATAAATATTACATTTTCTTTCTTGATGATTTTAGTCATTATCTATGGACAGTGCCTCTCAGAAATAAATCTGATGCTTCTACAGTCATACAAAATATTTGTGCACTAATTCAGAACCAATTCAGACTCCACATTCAGTCTTTCCATTGTGATAATGGGAAGGAGTTTGACAACACGTGGCATTACCTATCGGTTCTCTTGTCCATATACTTCTGCACAAAATGGCAAAGCTGAAAGGTCCCTTCGCACCATCAACAACGTCCTACGTTGTCTGCTGTTCCAAGCATCCATGCCTGCAAAATACTGGGTTGAAGCTCTGCTGTAAACCTCTGAATTTCTATACACCCTATCATGTCCTTTTCGGCCAAGCACCTGTTTACACACACATGAGAGTGTTTGGTTGTCTTTGCTATCCGAACCTCTCTTCTCCCCCCCCCCCCCCCCCCCCCCCAATAAATTGGCTCCTCGATCGACTGCTTGTCTGTTTCTAGGATACCCAGCTGAACACAAAGGCTACCGCTGAATGGACTTAGCCACAAAGAAGATAGTTATTTCCAGACACGTCGTTTTTTGATGAAATGACATTTCCTTTTCCCACAGTATCTTCTCCTATGTCATCTTCAGTCCAAAACACCTTTGTTCCTGGTGACCGTTCAGGCTCATTGCCTTCCACAAATCCTATTGCTTTGTACCCAGCTCAAGAGTCCTCACCCTATGTTAATTCCTCACCTAATGAGCACACAAATATATCCTTGCCACCTACCATACCTGCTCATCATCACATGGTCACAAGAGCACAGAAAGGTATCTTTAAGCCAAAACAATTACTGAACTTACATGCCACCGAAACTTCGTCTCCTGTTCCTTCTAACTACAAATAGGCTCTGAAAGATCCTCTGCTATGCAAGAGGAATTTAATGTTTTGATGTTGAACAATACTTGGTCTCTAGTTCCTAAACCTGCAGGTGTAAACATTATCTCTGGCAAATGGATATTTAAGCACAAACTTCATTCAGACGGCACTGTCGCCAGGCACAAAGCTCGGCGGGTGGTCAGAGGATTTTCATAGGAACATGGTGTGGATTTCCAAGAGACCTTCAGTCCTGTTGTCAAACCAGCAACTGTGAGTACAGTCTTGAGTATTGCTACGACCTCCTCATGGCCTATACATCAGTTGGATGTCAAGAATGCATTTTTGCACGGTGATTTACAGAAAACTATCTACTGTGTGCAGCCCTCCGGATTTGGTGATCCTCACAAACCTGACCATGTGTGCAGACTGAATAAGTCTCTATACGGTCTGAAACGAGCACCAAGAACCTGGTTTCTTCGGTTTCAGAGATTTCTCATTTCGATTGGTTTCATAGCTTCTAAGGCTGACAGCTCTTTATTTGTTCTACATAACAGTCTTCATACAGCTTATATCCTGCTTTATGTCGATGACATCATTCTTACAGCAAACTCTGCAGTGCTCCTACAGAAAGTTACTACCAAACTTTATCAAGAATTCTCAATGACCGATCTGGGTCCTCTTAATTATTTTCTGGGTATACATGTTCAACAGACTGCACATGGTTTATTCTTGGATCAAGAACAATATGCACTAGAGCTCCTGGAACGTGCTAACATGCTCTCCTGCAACTCGGTCACCACACCTATTGACGCCAAGTGCAAGCTCTCTGCCTCTGATGGGAAACTTCTGTCTCAGCCGACTGATTACCGCAGCTTGGCCGGAGCGTTGCAGTACTTAACTTTGACTCGACCTGATCTCACATATGCTATACAGCAAGCTTGCCTCTTCATGCATTCTCCACGAGAACCACATTTTCAGTTACTCAAACGCATATTTCGGTATGTTAAAGAGACTGCTAAGTTTGGACTGCATATCACTAAGTCATCATCGTCAGACCTCATTGCCTATTCTGATGCCGACTGGGCCGGGTGCCCAGACACCCGACGATCGACTTCTGGATTCTGCGTATACCATGGAGATAATCTAATCTCTTGGTCATCTAAAAGACAGACAACCGTTTCCCGGTCTAGTGCCGAAGCCGAATACAGAGAGGTGGCCAATGTTATTTCTGAAGTAACTTGGTTGCGTCAACTTCTCAATGAACTGCATTGCTCTCCCACAAAGTCCACAGTTGTGTTCTGTGATAACGTGAGCACAGTTTATCTTTACACAAATCCAGCACAACATCAACGTACTATTGATCTTCATTTTGCCAGGGACAAGGTATCATTTGGTGAGATCAAGGTCCTTCATGTGCATTCCACTCATCAATTCGCAGATATATTTACCAAAGGGTTACCATCTTCGATGTATCATGGCTTCAGGATCAGTCTGAACGTTGGACCACGTATTGACTGAGGGGGTATTAGCGCAACGGTTCATTAGCTATCTGTAACCACTTCCGATAGTATAGGATCGGCATTTACTGCACGATGTATTCACCACGACTACGTCATGCTCGGTATTCCTGGCGCTGGTTCAGGATCTGTAACCACCCATGACTGTAACTCAGCCTATATGTAAGCCACATGATCAACACGGTAATGATCTTTGCACTAAGCATTTTCAGACATAATCTGTTTTACATGCATGTCGTTGCTTATGTCTTGTGAATTATCCATCACGTATATGGTTACAATTTTAAGAATTAATTTTATTTGTAAAATGCATTGTTTACTAACACTTGCCGTAAGATTCTGGAACAAGATGTTATTTCCTTCATGCCATCCACGTCCATGGACAAGCGTCGGAGATCACTCACTAATATAATTACGTTTTTTAAATAAAAGAGGGGAAGTTTGATCGTTTCTCCACTAGCATCTGATACGAGCAATGAACAAGTAATCATCTCACCATTTTGCCACTTTGACGTTGGATCTGTTCACTGGCAGTAGCAGTGAACAACTAGTGTCCATGTCGGACAATTCATGTTCCGTTCAACATATGTGACCAGCTCTCAACAAAACAGGCAAACAGTCACTACAGAAAACTGAACTATTTTCGTGTGTCAAACACATTTTCGTCGGCCCTCATGAAAACAAGGATATTTTCGTGAGCTAGTATATAGCTCACGAAAATGCGCACATATTTTCGTGGGTTACGTAGGAGGCACACGAGAATGAAGAATATTTTCGTGAGTTAGGGGGTGGCACACGAAACTGAAGTATTTTCGTGGGTTATAAGTTAGCTTACGAAAATGATTATCCTATTTTTGTGGGTTAAACGTTAGCTCACGAAAATATTGTTTTAATTTCGTAGGTTTACTGTTAGCTCACGACAATATACATGGTCACTGCAGTTGCACGGAATTCATTGCTTGTTTTCGTGGGTGGAAGCAGGCACACGAAACTATACACATTTATTGTCGTGGGTTTCGGTGCAGCGCACGAAATTACACGTACTACTTTCGTGTGCCGGGATTCGGCTCACGAAAACGAGGTATTTTGTCGTGGGTTCTTTAAAGCGCACGGAAATAATGGATCTACTTTCGTGGGTTTGCGTCAGGCTCACGAAAATAATAGAGATTTTCGTGGGTTCTGTCGAGGCTCACGAAAATAAAGGAGGTTTTCTCCTTGACCTAGCCCCGCCGCCAGCAGTTCTTCCTCGACACAGCAGCGCCGCCTCCGCACCCGCACGCACCGCCGGCCGCGCCGCCGCGCCGTTGCCGCCAGAGGAGCCTGCCCCGGCCCACACCGCGCCCCGGGCAGCTCCGGTGCGCCGGCCGCGCCGCGCGCCACAGCGCTGCTGGCCGCGCCTGTCCCGGCCGAGCCCCGGCCCACACCGCCCCCCGGAGAGCTTCGGTGCGCCGGCCGCGCCGCGCGCCTCAGCGCAGCTGGCCGCGCCGCACACCGGCAGGTCGCGCCGTTCGGAGGCAGCCCCACGCCGCCCGGCCACAGGGCCCCTCCGGTGCTGAGCCACGTCGCCAGAGCCTCTCTGGTGCTGCGCCACGCCGCCCGGTCAGAGCGTCACTCCAGTGCTGCGCCACGCCGCTCGGCCACAGCGTCGCTTTCGTCCAACTCGGCGGTGATCTGGTACAGGACTGTACTGACCTGCTGCGCAGCGCCGTCTCCGTCCAGGCCGCCGCCACTGTTTCGAGCCTGTCGGCCGCCACACATCGCCGCCTCTGCGTCGAGCCCGCCCCGTCCGCCGCCACCACTCCTGCGAGCCTGCCGGCCGCCGCACATCGCCACCTCTGCCCCGAGCCCGCGCCAGCCGCCGCGGCCCCCAAGTGTAGGTATGTATGATATACATAATCAAAATTCGTTTTTGTTCAATAGAAAGCAACCCGACCCAATGAGTGGAAATTATGCAGTAGCTACAGTGAAATATATATTGAGTTGCACCGCCTTTTGTTAATGAAATATATATTGAGTTACAAATTATGTAATTCATTTTATGTCTGTCTTTTTATCTACCACATGCATGTACATCTTAGATCCACATGATGACCCACATGTCTTAGTGCTCCGTGCGCATGGTTCAAAGCAAGGTTCAAATGGTATCAAAAGTTTTTTTTTGAAATTCGAATAGCCTCATCAAAGTCTTAGTGCTCCGTCCGCATGCCAAAAATGTCCTAAGTAGGAGAGATAATACCTACGCGTCTACAGCCGCACTTGGGCCCTTGATTGCACATGCAGTTGTTATTATTCTTGTGTGTCTGTTGTTTTATGTTTTTTTTTGCAAACTCAAAAACAGAGATTATGCATCAAACACCTTTTTCGTAGTTAGCCTCTCCTCACTGGTCGCTAGCTCACCGATCACTAGCTCAAGCGAGCGGAACGACCAGAGCTGGATGCGTACGACGTCGGCGTCTTCACATCTTTTGGCATGGTGCTCGCCGTTTGCGTCCTCGTCCGGCGAGCTGCTCGGGCTCTCTCCGTCGTCTTCTCCGGGTGATGGCTTCCGACGCTTCTGCCTCTCAACGCCGCCGAGGAGCTCACTGTCTCTCTCTCGTTCTTTTCTACTGTCTCTCGTTCTTATCTCTCTCTCGTAAATTACTTCAAAAAGTAAGATTCACGTAACCTATACAATATTCGACACCCGTTTCGGACCGGTCCGTCTCACATGCGTTTCGCATGTCAGTCGTGTAGGTCCGGAATTGTCCCTTTTTGGACAGCCTTGGAGTGACCGAGGGGGCGTGCCTATGACGAGACACGAGGTATGGATTCAAACGAAATTTCGACGGCGTAACCCTAATGTTCTCCGCTGCACCATTATCGGGCGTGCAGTTGGAGAACAATGGGGTTATGCTGCCGAAATTTCGTCTGAATCCGGACTCCGCGTCTCGTTACAAGCACGTTCCTCTCGGTCACTCTTAGGTGGGTATAGGACCTATCCCTTCCAATAGATAAAGTGAACGTAATTAAATAATAATTTTTGTTTACGAAATTCTTATGTTCTTATATTGTATAGTCTATAAAATGGGCGATGATCGGCGATGGATGTATGATGGTTGGCAGAAGAATGTTGCGCCTTCGGATGAATGGGCTATAAATACTAACGCATTTATCAGTCGGGCTTTTTCTTTATCGACCAACGTTTTGTGAAGTGTTCGTGCAACAAGTGTCGTAACTTTTTACGCAAGGAGAAGTTCGACATGGAACGAAATCTTTGTCGATTTGGTTTTATGCCAGGTTATGAAACATGGTATGAGCATGATGAGTTATACCATAGTAATGTTGATATTGATAAAGTAGATGCTGATAACGATGACAGAATGGAAGACATGGTTGAAGCATTGCATCGTGATTGTGGTGAAGGTACATCTGTAGAAATTCCTGGACCCGAAGTTCAAGAGTTCTATAGAATTCTCTCTGCATCACATGAACAATTGCATGAGCCGTTACTCGTCTCATGTCTATAAAATCAAAGTACAATTTGTTGAACAAGTGCTATGATGATCTCTTGGATTTAATATCAGACATTCTTCAGATGAATCATAAGTTGCCGAGAGACATGTACCAGTCAAATAAATTGATGACAGACCTTGGTATGAAGTACGAAAAAATTGATTGTTGTCCTAACAACTGTATACTTTTTTGGAAGGAAAATGCAAATCTGACACAATGCTCGATTTGTAAAGAATCTCGATACATTGAGGCCACAAATGAGGACGGTGAATTGGTGAAGACAAAAGTGGTAGTGAAACAACTTCGTTATATGCCTCTTGCACCTAGGCTGAAACAGTTGTTTCTATCAAAATCAACTGCGAGACACATGCGGTGGCATAAGGAAGGTGTGCGCGAAACAAAGGGGGTAATGACACACCCATCTGATGCTCAGGCTTGGAAGGCGTTGGACTCTTTTGATCAATATTTTGCAAAAGATGCTAGAAATGTTCGTATTGGATTGGCCACCGATGGTTTCACCCCATTCAACACATCTTCTGCATCATACTCATGTTGGCCGGTTTTTGCTATACCATACAACCTTCCACCAGCTATGTGTATGAAATATGAATATATGTTCTTGTCTCTAATCATTCCCGGACGTAAACATCCAGGAAAACGTTAAGGGGTTATTCTTCAACCATTGATTGAGGAGTTAAAAGAATTGTGGACCGGAGTAGAAGCGTATGATAGTTATAAAAAACAGAAATTCAACTTGCGCGCAGCATACTTGTGGTCAATCCATGATTTTCCTGCATACAGGGTTTTTCAGGATGGAGCACACATGGCAAACTTTGTTGTCCAATTTGTGGGTCGGACTCTGATTGTTTTAGACTAACTCATGGGGGCAAGGTGTGTTTTTTTATTGCCACCGACGATTTCTACCAACAAATCACCCATTTCGGAAACAAGTTAATACATTTCGAAAAGATACTATTGTAACAAAAGGTCCGCCGAAACGCTTGGCTAGTACTGAGATTGCTGCATGCCTCGGTCAACTTGTCCCTACAGATGATGGGTTTGTTGGTTTTGGTCACGAACATAATTGGACTCATATATATGGCTTATGGGATCTTCCTTATGTTAAGTAATTGTTAATGCTACACAATATTGATGTGATGCATCAGGAAAGTAATGTAGCAGAAAGCATCATTAGCACATGTCTCAATTTCAAAAAGACAAAAGATAATTTGTAATCGTCAAGTCAGACAGGATGGTAGTGGAAAACAGAGAATGCCACGTGCTCCATTTTGCCTTAAAGTTAGTGAAAGGAAAGAAGTTCTAAAGTGGTTGCAACGACTGAAGTTTCCTGACGGATACTGTGCTGGATTGAGGCGCACGACAAATCTTGAAAATTGGGTACTAAATAATCTTAAAAGTCACGATTATCATATAATAATGGAAAGACTACTTCCAGTAATGTTACGTGGATATGTGCATCAGGATGTGTGGAGAGTACTTGCAGAACTTAGTTTTTTCTATAGACAATTATGTGCTAAAGAAATTACAGTTCAAATGATGGAAAAAATGGAGAAAGAAATACCGTCACTCATATGCAAAATGGAAAAGGTATTCCCACCAGGATTATGAAATGTAATGCAACATCTACTTTTGTATTTGCCTTATGAAGCTAAAGTTTATGGTCCCGTGCAATATCGATGGATGTGCCACATTGAAAGGACACTAAAGAAACTTAGAGCAATGGTTTTGAACAAAGCAAGAGTAGAAGGGTGTATTGCAGAATCATTTGCCTTGAAAGAGGTAGCATACTTCTCAAGTACATTTTTTGCAGAGGAAAATAATGTGTATGCTCCCACAACACGGTACCACATAAATGAAGAAACTCCTGCGGGAAATCTAAATATTTTTTCGTGCAAGGAAAAAACGGTTGGTGGCAGCACTAGGCATGTGGTTTCAGAAGAAGAATGGACACAAATATCAAAGAGATGGCTCAATATTTTGTGTAAGTGTTCTTTTCTAATTATCACGTAGTAACACTTTATGATGTCTCATTTTTTATATGAGAGATGTTTTGATGTACTAATATTAGCACATGTTATAGCGAGTTCGACAAACAATTTTGAATGTATACGCGTCAACCAACAAGCAAACAATTAGGTAAAATGCGTCGTGATGACCTTCATGGTGTCCTAACTTCGTCAATTGGTTTTGGAAGCATGTAATATTTTCTTATTACATGTTTATTTTATCATTGCCAAGTTAATCTAATTAATATAACTGATATTTTATTTAATTCATAGTGCATGGTCGATGCTTAGGTTCATGAGGACCTATGACAACTTTTTCAAGAAACCATAACAGCAAGGAGTTTTGGTCGTTACGATGTAAATGGGTTCCGATTTCGTTCGGCTAAATTTGAAGCAAAACATCCTCTTGCGGCCACGACAAATAGTGGGGTTGTAACTAGAGCATGTGATGCAGAGAGGAATGAAACTAACTACTATGGGATTATCCAGAACATTGTGGAGTTTAAATTTAGTGGTTCTAATGATCTTAGAGTTACTTTCTTCAATTGTGACTTTTTTTTATAATAACAGGGGAACACGACAGGATGAATTCGGTATAGTAGAGGTAAAATATGAAAATAGACTTCGTGGATGCGATGTAAGGGCCTCAGTTTTTGACACTCATTTGCAGTGTTCATCATCACACCACACACCTCATTTGAGGAAGAATGATGAACACAAATAAAGAGCAAGTAACAATTATCAACATGCTCATTAGGGAACAAACTCACACATTGCAAAAGTGGTACTTCCCACATGTGATATAGATGGGCTGGACATATGAAAACTCCTACACTTTGCTAAGGATGTCCATGCCAAGTTCCACCCAAATTCAAAACCTTTTTGAGGTCATTTTGGGTATAGTTAGGAAGAGGGCAGTTTGAAACCATATTCAAATTCAAACTGTTTTCACCCACTGAATTTAAAAGTGGAAGGCATATTCTTGCTCAGCACATTTGTGTGAGCTCACACACCAATTTTCACTCCATTTGGAGTTGATCTTGACATGAGCTAAGGGGGAGAAATTCAACTTTATTTGAATTTCAAACTGCACTTGTGCTGAAATTCATTCAAACCAAACCTCATTTGAACTTTGATCAATTCAAAGGGCTCTTGGGTGAATAATTTGAATTGCCAAGGGTAGAATAGGGTTCACTGTTTACCACAGCTGTTAGGAATAAATTTCAGAGGTTAAAAGAGAAGTGGGACCCACATGTCAGCCTCTGCCTCAAAGCAAACCGACTGAACCACAGTTCAGTCGGTTCCCGGCAGCTGTGCGCGCGCGCCACCGAAGGGGGCAGCCGGCGCCAGCTCCTGCTGCGTGCCCCAAGCCGGAGACCAGCCGGCCGGGCTATTTATTCCCTCCCCGGCGTGCTTCAGTCACCATTTCCCCGAGCTACCGGCGTGCGCGACTGCTTTTCCCACTGCCATCACTAGCGCTCGAGTTCCTACTTGATCAAGCCGATCGCAGCCCCCTCTTTCCATTCCAAGGTCCCAGCAAGGTACTAGCAACCATCCTCCATCCTTCCCATTGATAGAAATCGATTGAAACCGAGTGATATCGGCTGTGCCGAAAGATCAAACTCGGAACTGGAAACCGCCGCACCTCGGGCTCTCGTGGACAGCCCAACCTGGGCGTTGTCACGCCCGAGCCAAGGCACCCTTGGACGCGCAAGTGATCGGTGCTGCTCATCCCCGAGCCACAGCTCGAGTGGTTGCTCACCGGCGGCGAATTTCCACTTTTCCCCTTTCTGTGTGCAGAACGACCCTCGGGTACGATTCTGTTTAATTCGTGCTCTAGAAAGGATTAGAGGGCCTCAGGCCACTCCCACACGAACTAGACACGGTGACGCACAAGTTACCTTCACAACTCTGGGCCGGAGAACTTCTGTGCCCGGCGTGATTCAAGGTCTACTAATGGCGGAACGCACGGGGGGTATCGGGCGCACGGTGAGGACCTATTTCGGGCCTTCCCCGAGCTGCCCCGAGTTCATGTCGACCTTCTCTGAGGTCCACTGATGCTCCCCGACCGGTTTCCCAAGTAGCTGAGGCACTAGGAGCATCAGCCGACATGGCCGAAGTCGTTCCGATATGGCGGCTCGTCGCCGACCATGCTCCGGCCATTGTCATGAGCAGCTGACCCTCGGATCATGTTCCCCAAGTAAAAGTAGGCAGGGGCGGCCAGAATCAAGAAGTTTGGAGCGGTACAGCAGCCAGCGGCGAGCTCTCCGGCGAGGTCCCTCGGCGGCGGAGCGCGGGTGTCGCGAGGTTGAAGAAGGGGGTGGACCCCAGCTGTCAGCGGCCGATATTTTGAATCGGGATCCGGCTGCGGCCGGGATCGGGTGTGCTGGCGCGCAAAAGCCTTGTGGGCCGCGGTGTGCTGTCGCTTCGGCGTGCGACGCGTGTCCCCTGGGCCCACGCGCGAGTTTAAACTTTTCCCCGATTTTCAGATTTCCTTCAAACTTCAAATCCTTATAACTTTGGCTAGAAAGCTCCAAATTGAGTGAACCAAATTTTGCTGGATTCAGCTCTCTGAGTACTTTCCATAAAATCAAGTTTCACTTCATGAAATTCCCTAATTCTCCAGAATTAATTCCTTAATGTTTACACTGTTAGGAATTTTAACTGGAGAATCCTTTGGCGGAAAATCCTGAAATTTTGCTGAGATGTTCACCAAAATATCATTGAGCTACCATAAAAATTTCAGATCCATTTGAGCTCATTTAGTCCACCTAATGGTGTGATTAGTAAAACTGTTCCAGAGAAAATAGAAAATGTTCAGAAACATTTTCAGGATTTTCTCTGAAATTGTTTAGCTCATATATTTAGTTAGAGACTTCCAAATTAAGTGAGACCAACTCCATTAGAACCCTCTGAAAATCTAGTTTTCAGAAAGTCATAGTTTGTCTCATGAAAATCCCTAGAACACCCTAAGGGTTCCAATTAAGGTCAAGGACATAATTATTTGTGGAGGGCTCAAATGAGCTTTGCTGCAACTAAAACTTGACCAAGTCTTTGTTTAGGTTGTAACCAAGCCACAGTAAAAGTTTCACAGTCATTAGGTCTGTCTAGTAAGGGTTATAGGCTTCACAACTTCAAAGTTAATACAAAGGCCTCTAAATTAATACATACATTGTTCTTATCATGTAGTCGCTAAGGTCGAGGAGGAACCCGAAGTCCTAGACTTCGTTACTCCGGAGGAACAGCTAGCCTACGACCAAGAGCAGCAAGGCAAGCCCCGGTTTGCATTAACCTTTTTACAAATTTTATTGTTTTGAGCACATACTTGTTTCCCTTTGTTCGTTGCATTAGAGTCTTGATTTGAAACCCAACTGCATTGCCAAGAAAACCATGGGTTGGGGTTAGGATTGAAAACCCCGTTAGCTACTGCATTGCTAGGATAGCGTAGGATTCGGTACAAGTCGAGTAGTTGGAACTACTCGCGAGAATAGGCTAGAGGCACATTGCTCGGGTAGAGATAGCACATGAAACACATGGCAAGAAAATGAGACCGAGCGGAGAGTAAGGGCAGCAGGACTTTGGGGCCTGTGTGCTGTAGCTCCGCTTGTGTCGATTGAGGACCGAGCCGTGTGCGGGCCTGTTGAACAAGCTAGAACAGTACCGAAGACCTACCGGCTATATGGGAACCGGGAAACTGATGTAACTCGGGTAGCTGGGTGTTGAGGCATTGCCCGTCGTTCAGAGGGTAGGTTGAGAGCTCGAGGTGTAAATCAGCTGGCGGCACAGAGATGCGCGTGCAGGGACCTCTTGCTCGGGACGATGGGACCGGTTCAATATTTGGCTAACAGGTGAAAGGTAGTCGCGTACGGCGTCCGTGATGGTTGTTGTAGGCAACATCGAGTACGGGCGTACGTGACGGGTTGTTCGGGTAACCCTGCAGGTGTAAATCGATTATAATCGCCGTCCCTCGCGGTCAGTGAGTACCACTTGTTCACTGTACCGTGACGTAGAAAGAACAGGCTAGTTACATGTTAAAATGTTGCTGATTGAAAGCTGGACATTGATTGTTAATGATATGCTGTAGCTTAGTGCTAACTAAAGTTCTTTTCAACTTTGGGCAAAGTACATGAGAGAAATGCGTTTCTTGTTTGATTGCGGCTCTCTCATGTGCCTTCGCGTAAGGTTCTCCACAACCTGCTGCTAAAACTTGAAAGTAAGGTTCTACTAATTAGGCGAGTCCTTGCAAATGATTTTACCTCATGTAACCCATTACCCTCACGTAGAAGTTCCATGTTTAGGTGAGACGGGTCAGACTTGCTGAGCCTTCGTGCTCACTGCTTGTGTTTGAAGCTTTTGCAGGGTTCTATGAGGAAGGGACTCCCGAAGAGGAGACGGGACCCCAGGAGGGGAACCCCGTCGAGTGGGAGTCGTGCACGCCGCAGAGTTAGTGTGCGTGTGTGCTAGCAAGGACACGTTCAAGGGCTGAACGTGTACTTGATGCTTAGTCTACGCCCGTGAGTGTGGACTAATCTTATTTTGATGTAAACATGTTCATATAACTGTTTATGTAATAAAACTTCCGCTTCCGCTTTGCACCTTTGACGTGTGTTATACGGTGCTGTGCAACGCAGCACCCCTCAGCGTGATCCTGGCTCGACAGGACCAGTGGGGTCGTGTCATGCGATAATTATGTTCTTGCTCATCAAGTTAAGTTGGTTTACTACCTAGCGTATCCTTGTCCAAAATTGAGTGCTTGGTGGGTCGTGTATAAAGTTAATCCACGAGAACGGTTATATGCCCCCGGTGATGCTGGTTATCAAGAAGAACAGGATGAAGTTTACCAAGAGGATGATAATCCACCATGTTTTAATATAGATGATGATTTAGGTCTTGATACATTAGTTACTGATGTAGAAGAGCTAGTAGTGATTAAAAGAAAGAGACCTCACACTAAAAAAGTTAAAGTGGGACGAAAGAAGAAAGTTGGTCGACATATTACCGAATCAAAATCGGATCACGATGAATTTTAATCATGTAAACATTATATATTTTATTTGTATTACTTTTTGTTGTATCATTATTTATTTATTTCTAATCAATGTTTTTTCTAACAGGATGCCACGTGGTCTGAAGAATATCGCTAAGGGGCTCTTTGGCTCCTCAACCAAGAGTAGTAGGAGGTCTGCTAGCTCTTCTCGTAGCCATGAGTGCCTTTTTCACGGTACCGCCTCAAATAATAGTAGACAAGAAGCATTCAGAAGATGCATGGAAGAAGCTCAAGAACAAGTAGTTTATTTATAATTTTATTATATTTACCATTATATAATTATGTGGAAGTTAATTTCTCTAATGTCAGGTGGACGAAGAGGTTCATAAAGAGGTTCAAGAGGAGGGTCAGGAGGAGTGTCGAGAGGTCCAGGAAGAGGTCCAGGAAGTCGAGGAGGAAGCCGAGGATGACGAAGAGGATGACACAGATGTGGGAGACTTGCCACAATCATTTAGATACCGGTCTTCAAACACTCTACCACTGGCTGTGCCTTTACAACAAAGATTACGGATCGCTCCTGTCTGTGACTAGTTAGTAAATATGCTTAGTATTGAATTGAAGAAACAAAATATATAACTTAGTATTGAATTTCGTTTCATTTATTTGAAGGCAATGGGATGACTTGGATTGGGATGGACGACAACACCGCAGGCAGCCTAATGCGGTTTTGGATGCTATATGTCGTCTCCATTATCCAGGTCTTGTCGTTGTGAAAGGTGTTGAGAAACCCGCAACAAGTTGGGAGCACTATAAGATTGCTCCTCATGTTGTGCATGAAAATGTAGCAGGAGCTGTCTGGCATGATTTTTTGGTATGTTTTTTATATATTATATTATATTTATCTTAATTAATTTTTCATTAGTACATGTAGCATTTTATTTGTAGGAATGATACCGCTTGCCGGACGACCATGACGTTGCTCTCGAGTCTAGAGCACACAAAGTCTTCCATAAAGCTGCACGAAAAGTTGTCAATGACATGATGTCAAATGCGTGAATATCGGCTGTGTATTTATACTACAAAGAGAAGCTTGGACAAATGATGAACAAGAGAATGGGAGCTTCAAAAATTTACCTAGACGACGATCAATACCGTCAGGTAATAATTTCTTGGATGGTAAAGTGTTCTGATGCTTATTACGCTTTATGTACTTATTGGGCATCGAGTGAGTATCGAGAGAGATCTAACTCTAAAAGAATCAACCGTGAGTCTAGTGGTCAAGTTCTCCATCGTTATGGTGGAGATGGTCATATTCGTCTTTCGAAAAAGATGGTAAGTTTTAGTTTATTTACAATTTGTTATTATAATGTTAGATTTTATAGCTATAAATTTATAATATGTCTATGTAGGCTGCTCAAAGTGGTGAGGAGACTTCTTTCATCGATACTTATATAAGAGGACATAGAGGCTCAGATGACAGCCAGTTGTGCACACCGATAGCAACTCAAAACTTGGTATGTCATATTAGTAAATTTTATTATGAAACAAAATAGTTGGTTCACTTAATTTTTCTTGTGTGTAGGAGAAATATGCTGAAGAGATGGCTAAACGTCATGGAGATGACTATGATTGGAGAAAAGAAGATGTCGATGTTGTGGCTTTGTACCAATCCGGTGGAGGAAAGCCTCACAGGAGGTGAACTTTTGCTATCCTCATATTCTTTTATTCACATACTAAACTTGCTTCGAGCGTTATCTTATAATCATGTCATATTTCTTTATGTAGGTATTCAATGTTCAATGGTGTGATGAACACTGATGTGGTTCTTTCAATGTCACGATCGACACAGAGCGGGGCAAGTTCTTCTCGATGTACGCATCCTAGAGATGAGCCAAGGTTCAAACAAATGGAGGAGGAGCAAGCTGCATTGAGAGCATATGAGACGACAGGAAGATCACATGAGACGACAGGAAGAGTGCATAAAAGCACAAAATGACTACTTTGCAAACCTGACAGCATGGCAACAATCGATGGAGGTAAATTGTTATAAGAGTTTAATAATTTGTGTTAACATTTAAAGAATAAGTATGCTAAAAATTTCAAAATAAATTTAGGGATACTTTTCACAACTTGTATTGCTTGCCGCTATGCCACCCCTACCGACGCCCTCACAGCTACCGACATCTCCATCGATACCGGTACTTCCGCAACTTCCTGCTGTTGGAACACAGGTAATAATATATACTTCTAATGTTCTTTTTACTTTTATACGATTAATATATTTATAACATGTATCGTTATTTTTCATAAGGGATCATCCTCAAGACCGTAAAATTTTTAAAGTCCTGTTGCAAATTTGACCACATCATCTACAGGAGAACGATGTGGAGGAGAAGACTTCGTCGATCAGTTGTTCGCTCCGGGTGGTAGCAACTAGGTAAGTTTAAAACAAACTAAGATGCATTTAGAGTCCTTTTGTCATATATCTGTTTCCGCTTTCGTTTTTCAAAACGATATGATGTTACTTTTCATTTGAATCTTATCAAATTGGTTCTAATGTATATATCAGTTATACAGGAAGAACGACGAGCGGGATGAGCTGATGAGTTGTCAGTTGCAATTATTGTGAGACGTGTAGTAACGTTTAAATTTGAGTTGAACTCGTTGTGAGTTGTAATGTGAATATGTAATGTCTTTGTGCACTAAACTTATTTTGATTATGTTATAAATGTTTTATGTGAATTTAAAACGGTTGTGAGTTGATTGTGTTGTTGATATTTTGATTTGAGATGTTATTTATGTGCTGGAAGTAATTAAATAGGTTATATTCCTCAACTGTACAGCAATATTTTCGTGAGTTTCAATGGCACACGAAAATAATTATGTCTTATTTTCGTGGGTTTTCAAATAACCCACGAAAATAAGTCCTCATTATTTTTGTGGGTTTCCACTCACCCACGAAAATAATAGGACTTATTTTCGTGGGTTTACAGGAACCCATAAAAATAACTGGCCTTATTTTCGTGGGTTTCTAGGTGGCCCACGAAAATAATAGGCATTATTTTCGTGGGTTTCCAGGCACCCATGAAAATAATGAGCCCTATTTTCGTGGGTTTTCAGGTGGCCGACGAAAATAAGTACTCATTATTTTCGTGGGTCATCTGAAAAGCCACGACAATAACGGCCCTTATTTTCATGGGTTTAGTTTTGGCCCACGAAAATAAGTTTGTTTAATTTTATGGAATTACTTGGCCCACGAAAATACATAGTGTCGTGAGCTCAAATTGGGCGACGAAAATAAATGTATTTTCGTGAGCCACCCACGAAATTAAGTTTATTTTCGTCGGGTTATTTTCATGGGCTATGAACCCACGAAAATAAGGTCCAAACCCACGAAAATAGGTATTTTCGTGGGTTTCGACCTTATTTTCGTGGGTTCTCGGCCCACGAAAATAAATCGTATTGTTGTAGTGAGTGAAGACATTGAACAACAACAACATTAAAATCTTTATACCAAACAAGTTAGGTAGGTTACATATAAAACTCAACAGAAACGTATAGAAGTAAAAGAGAGGAAGAATGGTAAACTAAAATTCCAAGACATAAATTAATAGTTTTCATACGATACTATCAAGAGCCAAATTTCTACATGTGTTCCGATCCAAGTCTTATCTTACCGTCTCCTCATATGTTGACTTTCCTTTTGTCCCTCTTAATATTTATTCTACCTATTGAGATTCTAGTGTTATCTAGTGCTTTTGTAGGTCTTTGTTAGATATGTCCAAACCACTTTTATTTGGTTGTTAGTGTCACCCCTATTTCTATTTTAGTTTTTCCTTGTATCAGCATATATCCATCATAGCATGTGCATCTTTTCGACATTTTTAGGTATCCTGTCTTTAAATTGGTCAACATTCTATCTCATGTCTTATCACCGTCCTCTAAAACTTAACTTTTGGTTTTTATAAGAGCTTCTTGTCATATAGGATCCAGATGTTTATCTCTATTTCATCCACTTTTCGTTGAACCTGTTGCAAACATTTTTATCGATATCGTCATTGTTTTTCATTATTAATTGTAAGTATCAAATAGAGTCCCTCTTAGTCACAATTTAGACTTCTAAACTAACATTTTTCTCTTAACGTCCACACCATTAAAAACCACACCTCAATACCTCATATATTTAGTTTTGGTCCTACTAAGCCTAACCACTTGGATTCTCATGTCTACCTTCATAGCTTTCATTTAGTTGATGGCATCCATAGTTTCATCTACTACTATCACATAATCAATAAATAGCATACATCAAGTAATATTTTCTTGTACCCTTCACCACTTCATTCATCACTAAGTAAAACATATGTGAACTCAAGTTTGACCCTTAGCGTAGTCATATCATGATTGAAAAGCTATGTTTAAAAAAGCGGTCGTCTAGGCCGCTTAAGCGCCGCCTAGGCGCTGAGCGGCACCGGACCGCTTCGTTTTTCCCTAGGCGGCGGCATTAAGTGGTCGGACCGCTTTTTTTCCGCTTCGGTCCACTTTTTTCTGCTTTCTTCCGCTTAATTCCACTTTCCACCGCTTTACGTTTCCATATAAAAAGAACAACTCTAATTTTTTTTATCCCTGTCGGTGGCGGTAGCTGTTAGCAAGGTGGTAGTGCTCTGTCTTAGTGTCTGGCTGCCTACACAAGATAGTACCACACTCTATCTCATCTCATTTTATTGATTGATTGAATATTTTTAAATTTAAAAATATACATATATATATAATATTATATGGATTTAACTCTGCTTTTTATGAAACGCGGCCTAGGCGCTAGGCGGAGCTCCTCCGCTCGCTTTTTTCTACCGCTTTTTTAAACACTGTTGAAAAGTCAGCAGCCCCACCATTATTTGTATGAATACTTGTCACAACATTATAATACATATCTCTAATAAAGATAATATATTTCGTTAAAACTTCATATTTCTCTAACACTCAACACATTATTGTACTTGATATATTGTCATATGCCTTTTTCAAATCAATGAAAATTATATATAGACCCTAATGGCTGTGTGCATCCTAGTTATGCAGAAGCAGGGTGTAGAACTCTATTATATCAACTTAATACTGTTGAGTTTAATAAAATGCTCATTATAGAAAAAAATATAGACCCTTGTTCTGCTTTCTATATCTACAGGTCAATAATATTGTCTCCTTAGTATACCTCTCTCACGCATTGAACAGGGCATGATACATTTATCAGGAGCATATAGCGATACTAGAACAAGCAGCAGAATGTCAGGTATAACAACACGAGACTAGCTTACATTCTGCTGCGCCTGAAGTTAATTGTCGATCAATACCTTCCAAGACAAAAAAAAAGCAGCAGCAGGAACAGAGATTCAATCACTTGCTGCTAAGCTAAACCTGGTGGTACGCAACTAACACAGAAAGCTATTCCAAACTACAAGATGTTCCAGTCAGCTCAGATGGCATCCATTAATTGTAAGTTGAGATACACAATCATCGGGTCGCTAAGAGAGCACAAAAAGCGACTTATGCTGCCTCTGTACAGGGAAAATCTAGCTACTGACAGTATCAGGATCTGTTGACGCCTGTCGTCTGTTGGCCTCTCCTTCACAGCCCTTCAGTCCCTCTCAGGAGCACCTCCTATGTCTTTCCTAGCACTCAGGTTTCCGGTATATGTCCAGACCTTCTCTAGCTCACCAGAAAAGAGCTTTTCAACTTTAATTTCTTGTTTCCCTAGATTGCTTTTGTTTAACAGGGGCTGTGCCCTTTCAGGACTGCCACCGACTGGAGTGGAGGAGCAGAAGGTAGGTGTTGCAAATGGAGAGGCATAAGGTGTATTCTGAATCGAGAATGGACTTGGTGAGATTCTCTTCTGAATTGGTACGCCAATGCCACGATTGAAGATTGAAACAGACTCGGCAGCTGCAGACTTCTTTGTTGCATCGTCCACATAAATCACATCATCGATTCTCGCTATTATGTTAAAGGCCAAACTCTCCAGAACCCTTGAGTAACTTTCAAGTATCGACTGCCCAACATCCTGGAAAACATATGTTGGAAACAAGGAGGATATCATAATTAATGGGATTGAGGAAAACCTTCCTAACAACACAAGCACTTGTATGTTTCTGGTCAGAATCAATGGTACTTGCATCAAATGGGTATTTTACCTTGTTATACTGGATCTTGTTCATGTCGAGGGAAGTCTGTGGCAGACCAGGGTATCGCAATCTTAAGCTCTGCAATAGACCATCAGCTCTTTCAGACAAAGTGTGACTCTTGTCTTTATCTCCAACAAGACCCTTCACTTTTCCACCCCAAGTTTTCTTTGATTTTGCTTGAGGTGTCAACTTCTTTTGGCCTTTCAATCTCCAGACATGGATGGCAGCTTCTATTCTGTTTGCTACTTCCAATGTGTGGTGCTCAGATGACAGATCCAAGCAATCTAGGAGGCATTCCGGCGAGAATTGTTCAGCTGTTATATACCGGTAAATTATCTCACCCAAGCAAGATTTACCACTCTGCAGAAAAATAAGGGCATTAATATTATCAGTTGAAATTTAACTAGTAGAAGTATCCATGGTTTACAACTGGAAACAAAGGCTAATTTGGGCAACGAAAATATGCACAGAAAATGCAGGGAGGGCCAGCAGTCATTCAAAGAAATTATTTGTCCAGAAGTTCACGGAAAACCGATAAAGATCGATACAGTGATCCCTATACAGTTACATAAATGAAATTGTGAAGATTGAGTAAAATTTGGAAACTCCACTATCCTGCTCTGGCATACTCTGTCACACAAATAGCCTAGACAATTGACACAAACTCCAAGGTAGAAAAGAACAAAAAAATTTGTAACAAGAATTTATTCGGTTTACAGGCTTGATCAAGAAATTGCAGGACTGCACAGGACTTTGCACATAACAGGCATCAAGGGATAGTAAAGAAATAAAACAAGAGCTCGGCTGATCATATGCATTGGCAATACTATCTACCATACAATCCTAAACTTATTTATAGTTGAGTTCTTCACCTGCTAAGGCTAGAAGTTGTTCAATTGATTCACAGAAGTTCTAACGTGATATTAGATTCAATCAAAGTCACACTCATCTTCTGATTAGGAAATCCTAATTGCAAGATGCCAGAAGCTAAAACATCTTACTGAGAATGCAATATGCACCAAAACAAGTTGTCGTGGGAAAACGAAGATAACTCCTAACGGGGTATACAAGAGTCTAAGGAGCCAACAGTCAGCCTTTTCCGGTGCCAAGAACAAAGTGATTAGACTATACACATTCAAGCCTCAACGGAATTATTGATAATGTTGGGGATCAGGACACTTTTACTCATGAGAACTAAAAGGGGATATTGCAATAGCTGCTTCATACCTTCTAAATTAAATTTTGTTAAGACATAAATTGACTACTCATAAAAATATCAAAGGTAGGTGCTATGGCCTTGCATTGGAAACAAACTGGGTTGTAAGTGAAGTGACAACTGCTAGAGGGACAAGACTTGGTCATGCAAACGGACAACAATGCCATAACTGACTCCCAGTACTTACAGTAGAGATACACGTTAACTGAGCTACACATTTGCAGGCATCTATGAAAGAAGGTGGTCCCTTTTAAAGCTATTTTACGCAATTGACCTCTTATTTTACCCAGCAATTGAAGTACGATGTAGCAAGCACACCAAATGGCTAACAAGAGGTTAGTTAGTACCAGTGAATCTCTGGTTGTAAATGTTTACCTTTGGCAATGTCTCCAGGTAAACTTCCGGAATCTCCATATCGGCAAGCACATCACTGTTAATTGCCATGGCGGCCTTCAGTATCTGGTTCCCACAATCCCTGCTCTGCTGCAGATTCCTCCTTCCCTCCTCGGACAGCCCCTTGGGCGGCACTCGCGGGCACGGCAGCCACCACTTCTCCTCCTGCCGCACGGACGGGCGACTGCAAGACGAGGACGAAGACGAGAACGGCCCTCCACTGTTCTCAATCATAACCCCCCTATCCACGTACCAGAATTCCGTCTCCTTGAACCCGTCAATCATGGCGAGGAGCATGGCGTCGAGCTTCTTGAGAGCCGGGAGGTTCATGTACAGGTCACTGCGCGGACGCGGCACCATGACCTCGAAGTGGCCGCCGCCTTCCGGGAGCTCCTGGATGGAGGGGGTGAGCTCGACTATGGAGTCGGCCACGGAGAGCAGCCACTCCATCTCCCGCGTCCACATGGCCTTCCTCGCCGGCGCGAGCGGCTCCAGCCTCCACAGCTCGCCGAACACGGTAGCTGCAGGCATCGGAGACAAAGAAAGGCAAACCAGGTGAAATCGAGGGAATGCTGGTCAACAGCAAGCGCGGCGGCGGGCGCGGACGCACCGGAGAGGTTGGTGATGGCGTTGGAGATGGCGAGCGCGGTGCAGACGCCCTTGCCGCTGCCGGACATGTCCTCCCCGAGCAGGAGCTTGGCGAATCGCTCCTTCATCATGTCGATCTCTGGCACACAGACGGAAAAGGAAGGCAAGGACTTCCCATGAGAGGAAAGAACCAGGAAAAAAATGAAAGATTTAGAGCGAGGGACTGGAGTGAGATCTAAGCAAAGAGAGGAAAAGGGGCGCACCGGAGAGGTCAGCGGCGGGCTTGGAGAGGTAGAAGGCGGCGGCGGAGGCCGGCGTGGGGAGGGAGGAGGTGGAGGACGCGAGGCGGGAGACGGTGGCGGAGGAGGAGGAGGCGAAGCGCCGGGTGGAGGCGGTGGGCGCGGAGCAGTCGCTGGAGGTCTCCGACTCGCTGACGTCGGCACTGGGGCTGTAGCTGCCGCAGCAGCGCTCCGAGGCGGCGTCATCCTCCGACGCGCTCGCCATTGCCGCGGCGGCGGCGGGGGTGCCGGGCTATGCGAAGTGGCGGTGGAGAGGGAATCGCATCTGGGGGAGGGAGAAGGGGAAAGCGATTGGGAGCGAAGCACAGCAGCAGAGCCAAGAAGACGCAGCAGCAGAGCACACTGCCTGCTTGCGAACTGCGCTGCTTTCCCTGTTTGGTTTCCGAGTTCCATCCATCCCTCCCTTTACTATTTATGTATTTTCTTTTGTTTGCTCTGTCGATTAGCCGTGGCGCGACGTGTTTATGTTCGAGTACAACTAGGATTATTGATGCATCAGCAACTTAGCATTACTGCGCTTGTGTACGTCTTGTTGCTTTTGCACAGTTGTTTCTCACTTTTTCTCAGCAGGTGAGCTTTCAATGAAGCATTTCTGTTAGATTTAAGCAAGTCTGACGCTGTTGCTTTTATTTTTCTTTCGGATTTTTTTGCGTACTATTTACTTCGACTTACGACATCGGATCGGATCATGTTTCGATCAATTTTGAACAGGGGAAATGTATCTAGATCTTATGAGTTCAACTCAACAAGGTGCAAAAAATTATAGGTACAACTTATATAAATAATTGTGACAGCATTTGATAGAGTTCATAGTGATAAGACTATATTGTGAAAAACGCTCTTAAAGCTCCAACCTCTTTATTTTTTGTTGATGGTAAGCCTCTTGCGGTTACTGTACAACCAGCAACAAAGCCGGAAACGAACAAAAATGAGTAGCAGTAGCATGAAACTAACCGGATAATCTGGAAGCCAGGTGATGGTTTGGTTTTGTGTGGCTCGGCTGTGGCGCAAACGGCAAACGGGGGAGAAGCAAATGGCTGGCTGCCTGGTTAGCCACACCATGTGTGGTGGTGTGGCTGGAAAATTTGGAAGCTGACGAGCGGGGCGCACCAGGTGCGGTGGCGCGCGGCGCTGGGCCTGGGCGGGGCTCGGCCGGTTTCGCCGTGCTGCGTCCTTGCGGGCGACGGTTGGGACCGCTTCCGTTCCGCGACACGGGAGCGGGGGCGTTGACAGATGGGCCCGCGTGTCGGCTTCGTTGATGATGATCGGCCGTCTGACCGTGGAGAATGGCCGGCCGTTTGCATTCTTGTTGAACTTCGTGCACTCGTTTACTCGTACCAGTGGACTTTGCGGTTTCTTTAGTGAATTCTCCATTTTTTCTCTCTCTCCTTTTGGATGTACTACTACGTAGCAGTGAAGTTTTAAAAACGGTGTGATTTTTCGTTGGGTGGCTGTGGCCTCCCCTGCTCCCTCTGTTGGGAACGGCCATCTTCAGTTAAGTCTCCCCATGCATTGATGCATGAGAAGCACGCTGGTAGGTACGTGCAACAGGCATGGCTGCACCCGTAAAGGATTCCAACCGTGCCGACGGAAGCACGCCCTGCCAGGAACCGCGCCACTGTGCCGACGACGGAACGGGAGGACACCGGATGCTGATGATGATGATTACCACACAGGCTGCAACGTCGCGTCGTGTTCCTAGCTAGAGCGATGATGACGATGATTACCACAGGACGAAAGCAGCTAAAAGCTTGCCTCCCCCCCCCCCCCCCCCGCACGCTTAAACTACGCGACGGCGGTGGCCAGCTCGCCGCTGGCGTGGGCCGGCCAGGTCGATCACTGTGAGAGCCGATCGAGCGCAGCTCGCCTTTTTCAGTCTGGCCTGATGGCCACGTGCACCGGCCTAATCGTTACGGAACCCGATGGCGCCCGAAGAGGTTGTAAGATCAGTCGCCGCTGATCGGTTTAGTTAGTACAGATTAGCTTAGCTGTTTAACATAACATGGCGTCACTAAGCAAGCTCTCGCCTGGGATCTGGACTGGATCGCACGAGATAGGAGGAGAACCAGACGACGCGTAGAACGGAAGCATCGGAAGGCAAGATGCGGGGGATGTCCCATCAACCGGTTGGAGCCTTGCTCGTCTCCCCACGGACCACGCTTTTGCACGCCTTGCTGCATGCATGCGCAACCACCGCCTTGCCCCCACCTACTCTGTCCTCTCCTCCCTTGCATCCTCCTCTGTTCTCTTCTGTGGTCCGCAGCCGGGCCGGCGTTGGCCATCGAACTGGTGAATCACAGCACGCGGACGACGGCTAGCCTACCTACCTGCCGCTGTAGAAACAGAAGCGAATTATATTTGACGAGAAGAGAGGTTGATCGACACTGCTGTGGAACAGTACGCGCTGCTCCGGCAACCACCTGCCTAGCTAGTTAGCTACTGCTACAACGCTATCCGGAAACCTCGGGGCTTCACCGCTGGCTCAAGTACTGCAGCTAGGTAGCCTCCTTTGATGTCCGCTGCTCCACTGTTCGGGAAAGGAGCTACGATGAGCACCTGCAAACGTACCATACATCTACATCTGCTGCGGGCTTTATCCGCTGCCCGCCGCTGGCCTCCTTCGTGACGTAGGAATTCCACTTATTAGCCAATTCATGAACATTTTTCTGTGCAGACCCGACAATAAAATCATCTGTTCGAACCATACGTTTATTTTAAACAAGGGATGCGTTAGCAGTACAGCGATGTGCCATGTGCGCATCCGTGCAGGGCACAACTTGCAATCGTAGGGTGGCAGCCTGCCTCTTGCAGCGCGCGGCACTCCATTTGCCTCGAACCAATGCAGCGTCCAGTTGCCACCGATCATCACGGATACAGCACTACGACACTTACAATGACGAGGGGATGTGTTTGAGCAGCACGTATCCGGAAAGCACGGCACGGTTCCGCTCCTTGACCTTCGTTCGGTAGTGCACCCTGCAAAAAAAACCCAGTCACTTCGTCGTCGGTTCGCGAACAAGAAAAGAGAGGTTACTGCTCGAAAAGAAAAGGAGAACAGGTCAGCAGCTACGGAATCCAGGTGCATTACTTCTGGCCGTCGAGCCACATTTCAGTGGTCAACGTTTCCCCGGGATAGACGTGCAGGAGGAACCGGCCGAAGATGCTTTTCACCGCTGCTGGCTCCCCGTTGCAGAAGGATCTGATGACAGCGCGAGCAGCGAATCCGAGGGTGCAAAGACCGTGCAGGATTGGACGCGTAAACCTGCAAAGGCCCCTCATCAGACAAAATATTCGAAAAAGAATCAAAGCTTCATGCATGGAAAGCTGAGTCCGAGGTAAAGGGTGATCCTGCACTTCTTTTGTCAGATCATGTGAATATGCGGAAGGTAAAAGCCTTCACTGGGGTAGATCATGCCGTCAGAGGAGAAATTTCAAACGTAAAGTTCGAGCAACCATTATATATTCCTTACCCAGACCCCATAATCCACAATGTGTGGGAGCTTTAGATACTAGGTGCGCCCTCTGTAAACCAGTTTACTAAAGTAGGAGGTAAGCTGTCAACAGAGATTTCCCTCACTTTCTCTCTTGATGGAAGAAACGAGTTGGCTCCCAATATGACTGTCTTTTGGGAGTGAGGAGATTTTTGGAAGACCGTTGGAAATGCTCTTAGTGTCTCTACCACAGCATGGTGCTTAATATTGATTCAATATCTAATCAAGATACCTTCTACTGCACAAATAGAAAATAGGAGTGAACCGAAGTGGCAATACCCGGCAACCTGTGCAATCATAGGGTCAGAATGCAAAGGGTTATAATCCCCATTTAGCCTGTATAGCAGTGCCTGCAAAAGAACAAAAAAAAAAGAATCAGGTCTTGTATAACAACTATTCATGCTTAACAAACTACAAGATGCTCATTTCAAAAATCGAAATTGCTTTTACTAGCCAAAAAGGTATCTCAGGACATGCCTGGGACTGCTTTGTTTGGTCTTCATATACTGCAGAAGGTGTGGTGGTTGGAATAGAAATGCGAGAAACTTGGTTAGCAGGATAACTGGCATATGAGTATGGGTGAGAAGGGTCTGAAAAGCCTCCAGCACCACGTAAGTAGATAGTACTCCTGAAATCATGAAGTTAAATGTATCACTCATTTTAAACTGTGATAATCAATTGGGAGATCGAAATCATATGGGCATCTTGCTAACCTGTTCATACACAAAATTTCCCCAGAATCTTGGAGACTGGTCGCAGTTTCAATCTCCAGAACACTTGCTTTCCCTGTGCATTAAAACATAGCCTTAATGAAACCAATACACCCTCAGATCATTCTGCATGGCTCCAAATGAAATACTGACATTGTTCAAGAGGTTCACAGTGATAAGTTGAAACTAAAGTGGTTTCAAGTGGTTACTGCCTTACTGGTACTTGTATGGCTGACTAAACACTCCTGCAGAGCCGGAAGGGGGACTGAATGCTAGAGCCAACGTGAATAAATGCATTGGGTGATACATTATTCACCAGAACACTTTGTTCAAAGAACAATGTAGTTTTCAAAGTCTATGCGAGAACAACCAAAATTGAAGACTCAACAGAGCATGAATAGTATGCCATTTGAGGAGCTCCAGAAGCCAAAACTGATTAATCGTCCTTCATTGTTATTTCATGGAAATGATTTGAGGTTCTGCTTCAGCCATATTAGTTCGGTGCTTTTATATGCAAGATAGGATTACGGTTGGTCTACAACAATTTTTTTGAAAATCCTGTGGCAAACTAGTCTCAGTGATCATATATATGTGGGCTGATCTGCCCCTGGCCCAGGGCGGCCAGAACTGGGCTAAGTGAGCTGGTCAGCCCTGGCCCAGGCCGGCCCCTCCCTGGCCCAGGGCGGCCAGAACTGGGCCAAGTGGGCTGGTCAGCCCTGGCCCAGGCCGGCCCCCTTTCTAGAAGGAATTTGAGTTTAATCTTCTTAGAGATAGATTAAAAGATCCTTTTTGTAACAGATTAGGACTCTTGTAAGGGGGGGCTATATATATACACGCCAAAAACACCCCAAATTGAGAGAGATCAATAAAAGAAAAAATTCTCCACCTCCCTCCTGCCCTAGCCGCCGGCCTAGCCTCTGCCCTAGCCGCCACCTCTCTCTCCCCTTGGAACCGCCGCCTCCCTCTGCCCTAGCCGCCACCAGGGGCTAGAACCAGCCGCCGCCCCTGTTTCCCCCTCTGTTCTGCGCCTCCATCAAAACCGGAACAGATTGGCGGCTTACCGATCTCTCCCCTGATCTGTTCTCTCAAGAACAGAATCAATCTGCTCAGTTTTTTGCACCAGCATTGACTCTCCCCTGCTGTTCTGTACACCCAGAACAGAGCTGTTATTCCTCTGTTTTTGGCTGAAGAAAATTCTGGTCTGTCTTCAAGGAAGACAGATCGATCTGCTAGGGCAGATCAGTTTATTCAGCAAGAACAGAGACAGTTTCAGCTCCGGAATTGCAACATTCGTGGTATCAGAGCCGGTTTCAACCCTAGGCCGAATTCTGCAAGATGTCGTCTACACCTACAAGCAGTCGCAGCGCCATCAGCCATGGCACACCCTCACCGGCAGCTCATGAGGTGAACACCGGGACGGGGTTCCCCGTGCTCACCAAGACCAACTACGTGGAGTGGGCTGTCATGATGAAGATCAAGCTGAAGGCACGGTTGCTTTGGAAGGCCGTGGAGGAGGGGAACGTGAGCGAGCAGGAAGATATGATGGCGCTTGACATCTTGATCAGCGCTGTCCCGCCGGAGATGATCACGACGATCGGGGAAAAGAGGACGGCGAAGGAGGCATGGGACACGATCGCCATCATGCGGGTCAGGGCCGACCGCGTGAAGAAGACGACGGCGCAGCAACTTCGGAAGGAGTTCGAAGACGTTGTCTTCAAGGATGGCGAAAGCGTGGAAGACTTCTCCCTCCGCATGAGCGGCATGCTATCACGGCTTGCGTCGCTAGGGGAGGAGATAGGAGAAGAGAGGGCCGTGGAGAAGCTCCTGCGAAGCGTTCCAGAACGCTTCCAACAGATCGTGGTGGCGATCACGACACTGCTGGACGTGTCGACCCTCACCTTGTCGGAGGTGACGGGGCGTCTCAGGGCGTCTGAGAACGCTTTCGACTCGACGCAGCGGAAGGGAGGAGTACACAACGGCCAGCTATACCTCACTCGGGAGGAGTGGGAGGCAATCAGAAGGAGGAGCGGTCTACCCACTCCGCGGGTTCTTCTAAGAGGGGCGGCCGAAAGGGCCCGCCCAAGAAGAACGGAGGCAAGAAGGGAGGTTCCGGAAAGGATATTCCACGGGACCAGTGCAGGAAGTGCGGGAAGAAGGGCCACTGGGCCAGGGAGTGTCGGTCGAAGCCTAAGGAGGAGCCGCAGCAGCAGGCTTTTGTGGCAAAGGCGGAGGAGGAGGGCGCCTTGTTTATGACAAGGGTGGCCTCAGTACAGGAGGAGCCTGTACAGGAACGTCCTATGCGCCCACTGGAGATAGTGGAGGGACGTGTCTTCGCTCACCGCAGCAACGACGATGACTTTGACGACACTCGTTGGTACCTCGACACGGGCGTGACCAATCACATGACGGGTTCGCGCGCCGTCTTCTCCGAGCTTGACGAAAACGTCGTCGGAACCATCAAGTTCGGCGATAATTCCGTCGTGCGTATCCAGGGGAAGGGTACGGTCCTATTCGCCGCCAAGACGGGAGAGCACAGGAGGCTCACCGGCGTCTACCTCATCCCACGCCTCACCACCAACCTCATCAGCGTCGGCCAGCTGGATGAGGATGGCTACAGCATCACGGTGCAAGGAGGAGTGATGCACATACGGGATGAGCAGTAGCTCTGCTCACACGAGTTCAGCGCGACGACAGCAAGCTGTACTCCATCAGGCTCAACATCACACGTCCGGTTTGCCTAACCGCGAGGCGTGATGATGTTGTGTGGCGTTGGCACGAACGCTACAGACACGTCGGCTTCCAGGCGCTTCGGAAGTTGGCACGAGAGGAGATAGTCCTCGAGGTTCCGCAAATTGATCATGTCGATCAATTGTGCGAAGCTTGCTTGGTCCGGAAGCAGAGGCGCTCCAGCTTTCCCAAGCAAGCTCGGTGGCGCGCGGAGGGCGCGCTCGACCTTGTCCACGGCGACATCTGCGGGCCTATCACGCCGACGACTCCAGGTGGCAAGAAGATGTTCTTGTTGCTTGTGGATGACATGAGCCGCTATATGTGGCTCTATCTTCTAGCAACCAAGGACAAGGTGCCCGACTTAATTTAACAATTCAAGGCGACAGCTGAATTAAAGTCCGGGAGGAGGCTGAAGCTACTCCGTACTGATCGCGGAGGGGAGTTCACCTCACAGGAGTTCGGTGAGTACTGTGCTCAGCACGAAGTACAACGTCAGCTCACAGCCCCGTATACGCCGCAGCAAAACAGGGTTGTGGAGCGGCGCAACCAGACGGTGGTCGGCATGGCGAGGAGCATGTTGAAGGCGAAGGGTATGCCCGGGATATTTTAGGGTGAGGCAGTTATCACGGCTGTCTATATCTTGAATCGATCCCCCACTCGCGGCCTCGACGGCAAGACGCCATATGAAGCTTGGCATGGAGAGAACCAGTCGTCAATTATTTCTGAACTTTTGGGTGCGTGGGGCATGTCAAGAACAAGCGCCCCCCCTGAAAAAGTTGGAAGACCGGAGTACTCCGATGATTTTTTTTGGCTATGCTGCAGGGACGAAGGGATATCGGATGTATAATCCGGCTGATGGGCGTACACACATATCACGTGACGTGATATTCGACGAGGCGGCCAAGTGGGACTGGGGAGAAGGAGCAGGAGAAGAGGACTACACCACCTTCCACGTCAACTCCTTAGGTCCAGCAGGTGCTGGACCTACTGTTTCAGCACCCGGAGAGGTGCTGCAGGGTCCGGAGGGGCCGAACAGCACCCCTGCAGTGCCCAGGAGGGGCACAGAAGGGTTTGTACAGACCCTAGGAGTTCCTGCGCCAGCCTCCATACCTGCTGGAGAGAGTCCAGCACCTACAGCGTCGCCCCAAGGGCCCCTGCAGGGGCTGTCCAGCGCAAATCAGGGCTGGGACAGTCCTGCACGGGGGTCAGCAGCAGTGGGGGGTTCCGGACTTGAAGATTCCAGCACCTTCGTCACGCCCCGGAATCCTCCACGGCCCATCTGCTTCGCCTCACCGTTGTCGGACCCCGGCAGCAATGTTGTCGACGCCTACTACGACGACAACGTGAAACTACGGTTTGGCACGATGCGCAACATACTCGGAACCCTCACCCCTCCTGGTCGGGCTGAGCGCCCACCAAGCTTGGAGGAGGGGGAGCTTATGTTCACCACTGCGGAGGAGCCCACGTCCTTCGCCGATGCTGAGGAACACCCGTGCTGGAGACGGGCCATGCTCGAGGAGATGGAGTCCATAGAAGAAAACAAGACTTGGCAACTTGTCGATCTTCCTGCAGGACACAAGCCCATTGGCCTCAAATGGGTGTTTAAGGTGAAGAAGGACGAGCATGGGGAGGTGGTGAAGCACAAGGCTCGACTGGTGGCAAAAGGCTATGTCCAACGGCAAGGAATAGACTTTGACGAGGTATTTGCTACTGTAGCTCGTCTCGAATCTATTCGCTTGCTCCTTACAGTTGCTGCACACAAGGGGTGGGAGGTACACCACATGGACGTGAAGAGCGCCTTCCTGAACGGCGACTTGATGGAGGAGGTGTACGTCTCCCAACCCGCTGGCTTCATCATCGACGGAGCCGAACACAAGGTGTATCGACTCAAAAAAGCTTTATACGGACTTCGTCAGGCGCCCAGGGCATGGAATGCCAAGCTCAACGATAGCTTGCTATCGCTTAGTTTCCAGAAGAGTACAAGCGAGCACGGAATTTATTTCCGTGGAGCTGAAGATGAGAAGCTCATCGTCGGCGTGTACGTCGACGATCTTGTGATCACAGGAGGAGGCAATCTCAAGAAGTTCAAAGGGGAGATGATGAAGAGGTTCAAGATGAGCGACTTGGATCTCTTGTCATATTATCTTGGCCTGGAGGTGCGACAAACTGATGCAGGGATAAGCGTTGGGCAGGCGGCCTATGCTTCCAAACTTGTCTCTAAAGCTGGCCTGGAAGGATGCAATCCCTGTGCATTTCCCATGGAGCAAGGCCTCAAGCTTTGCAAGACAAGTGATAGCCCGTTGGTGCATGCAACGGACTATAGGAGCTTGGTTGGAGGGCTGCGATACTTGGTGAACACACGTCCCGATCTTGCCTACTCGGTCGGGTACGTGAGTCGGTTTATGGAGGAGCCCAAGGAGGATCACTTTGCTGCAGTCAAACGCATCGTACGCTACATAGCGGGTACAATCAACTTTGGAGTCTTTTATGCAAGAGGAGGAGACATGGAGCTTATTGGGTACTCGGATAGTGACTATGCGGGAGACGTGGAGGACCGCAAGAGCACAAGCGGGGTGTTGTTTTGTCTTGGAAACAACCCCGTTTCATGGCAGTCCTGCAAGCAGAAGGTGGTGGCCTTGTCCTCATGTGAAGCAGAGTATATTGCAGCAGCTCAAGGGGCATGTCAAGGTGTATGGATGGCACGGCTGATGGAGGACTTAGCTGAAAAATCGAAGGCGCCGGTGCTGCGGGTTGATAACAAGTCAGCTATAGACTTGAGCAAGAACCCGGTACACCATGACAGGAGCAAGCACATCAATGTCAAGTACCACTACATACGAGAGTGTGTGGACAGCGGTACTATTGTGCTTGAGCAAATCTCTACTCAAGACCAGATGGCGGACATCTTGACCAAGACTCTTGGAAGACAGAAGTTCGTGGAGATGAGGAGAAAGATCGGGATCCTAGACATGGGCCAGTGTCAGGATCAGGAGGAGAATGTGGGCTGATCTGCCCCTGGCCCAGGGCGGCCAGAACTGGGCTAAGTGAGCTGGTCAGCCCTGGCCCAGGCCGGCCCCTCCCTGGCCCAGGGCGGCCAGAACTGGGCCAAGTGGGCTGGTCAGCCCTGGCCCAGGCCGGCCCCCTTTCTAGAAGGAATTTGAGTTTAATCTTCTTAGAGATAGATTAAAAGATCCTTTTTGTAACAGATTAGGAGTCTTGTAAGGGGGGCTATATATATACAAGCCAAAAACACCCCAAATTGAGAGAGATCAATAAAAGAAAAAATTCTCCACCTCCCTCCTGCCCTAGCCGCCGGCCTAGCCTCTGCCCTAGCCGCCACCTCTCTCTCCCCTTGGAGCCGCCGCCTCCCTCTGCCCTAGCCGCCACCAGGGGCTAGAACCAGCCGCCGCCCCTGTTTCCCCCTCTGTTCTGCGCCTCCATCAAAACCAGAACAGATTGGCGGCTTACCGATCTCTCCCCTGATCTGTTCTCTCAAGAACAGAATCAATCTGCTCAGTTTTTTGCACCAGCATTGACTCTCCCCTGCTGTTCTGTACACCCAGAACAGAGCTGTTATTCCTCTGTTTTTGGCTGAAGAAAATTCTGGTCTGTCTTCAAGGAAGACAGATCGATCTACTAGGGCAGATCAGTTTATTCAGCAAGAACAGAGACAGTTTCAGCTCCGGAATTGCAACAATATATGCACCATTCAATGAGTTTCCTTCTTTTTTTATGGAGAGGGGAGGGGGGTGGAATTTGCAAGTACCTTTATCATGCAAGCTAGCTACCTTAGTCTTGTTTACAACCTGAATAAATAAAATGACAAAATTGTTTCCGTGAGCTGATGCCGAATATGGTGTGCCGTACGGATGTTGCTAATAACAGTAACTTTTAAGCAATCTCCTCCATGTGTTATTCCTTTTTTCAAACAATGTGCCATATGTCATTAATAGTTTATTGTTTATTATAGTTACCAATGATTTGGCTATAATGGTCAACAGCTATAATAGGAAGGTGATTTTTTTTCTATTTGTTTTAGAGCAACAACTTCAAGAATACCTTAAAGTTACAACTGAAAAGAACACGTAAACAAATCTAACCAGAAGAGCTCAAAACTTAACGAGAGGATACTACAATCCGAAGGAACAATTCTGCCCATATTCGGACTAGAACCCTGATAAATGTTAAGTCAATAACCAAATTCTTATGCAATGCGTAATCTCCCGGAATAAAGATTGTAAACCAAATATTTGGAAGAAGAATGGTAAGGCTACTTACATTGGCATAAGAAGGAAGTGGCCGGTAGATCTCTATGTATTGTTGACCATGCAATAGTAAGGCAGGGTCAAAGCTGGAGAACATAAGGCATGCTGAGGCACTTGTAATATTAAATGTCCACTAAACTGTTGACAAATTTGACCTTATAAAAATCTAAGAGCACTGTAGGCTTTTGGAAATAGAACAATGGCCTTTAAAATGGCACTAAGACATAGAATAGTCAATAGTCATATTGAGAAGTTAAGACTAAAAAACTACTGCTTCATTAAAGTCTTACTTAAGGCCAGGCAGATCAAAAAATCCAACCCCATTACTCGACTTGTTAGGAAACAAAGAAACAAAAGTTGGAAGAACCTGCAGTTTCATAAAAAAAAGATATCAGTCTTGTACCATGATTCAGCAATCAGCATAGTGATTTAGGTTCGACCTTTCAGACACTGGCGCAGAACTTCTGGATGACATGTGGAAAATTTAAAAGGACTATGAAAGTATATTTTTGCTCCTTTGTTCAACAGATGAGACCGACATGACCTCCTTGCATGGCCCAAAATAATTCAAATTGAAAGACACCTCAAAAATTGCATTTTCATTGGATTAGTAATCTTATGACCAGGCCAAAGCCAAGTTCCAGAATCGCTAGGATAAGAATAAAGGGGTGTTGCACAAAGTATAACAACCTTGCGGTTCTCATTCATACCGAATTGAAAGCTCACTATTTAAACCCACCTAGCTTGAACACATTGTTCTTTCTTCACCAAAAACTGGAAGGGGAAGGGTACAGTTTCATGCCCCCTACGCTCAATTGTGGTGGCTGGTGAGCACCGAACAATGAAAAATTGAAAACACATGTCCTCCAGCGCGTTAGTGAAATCAACTGTTAAGACGGGCATGTACAGCTGTACAGATGGCAGCTGTCTGAAAGACTCATCCTAGACAGTGTTAAACCAATTGCTAAAATGGATCGTCTATTAAAGACTGTCTAGAAGGGTTACATGCAATGTTAAACACGGCAAAAAGTTCACATACAATGGTTTAAAACAGATGAGTCGCCTATTAGAGAATCAATGAGCTTTCTGGTAATTACTATACAACATCTATCTATTAGGCAATAATAAGCCGTCTAGTAAACTCCAATCGCATCAGTGTGGTCTGAATGTGAAACACACAAAGACCAAAAGACAAGCAACATCTCCAACTCAATTTCTTAAATTCATCTTCTTGTTCTTGTACGTTAGTAAAAAGACCAAAATCGTACAATAGCAGCCTTGGATCAAGTCCATAAACAGGCTGGGGAAGACTGGAACATGACAAGAACCAGTTCGCAACAAAACGGGAGGGGAACAACCGAGGGGAACGGACCTTAATGTGTGGCTGCCCGTCGCTGTGGTACACGAAGTGGAGCTCCTTGTCGTCGACGGCGTCCGCGCCGCAGGCCCCGACCCCGAGCGCGTACAGCGCCGCATCCCTGCATCAAACAAACACGCAAGCCGATGCAGTCAATCGGGGGGCGGAGGCGTTCCGTCGAGCCGGCAGGGGGACGAGACCGCACCTCTCGTCGTAGGAGAAGGAGACCTGCGCGGCAAAGGAGACGGGACGGGAACGTAAGGGGGCGAATTTGGAGAGGAGGTCCGCGGGGGGGAGGGGGGGAAGGGAGGGAGGCAGGAGACTTGTATGGCTACTAACCTCGGAGAACCTGTGGGCTAGCACGACCGCCGGATCCACAGCCGCGGCGGGTTTGGAGCTCGTCGCCATCAAGTCCACCTCGCCTCGGCAGTCCCCGGCGATGCGGTAGCAGCTGCTTGTAGGCGGAGAAGCGAGGAAGAGCCGTGCAGCGAGGCGGTGACGTGAGAAGGTATGGGAAAAGAAAGGGAGAGACCAAGTCGTCGACGCCGAGAGGAAGACGAACGGCCGCCGAGCGGATACGTGTCTCACTGGCGGCACACGAGGTTTACTGGCTTTGGGTGAAAATAATTGGTAAAAATGTATATTACTCCTTTCATTTTGAATTATTTAACATTAGTCAGTTTAATTTTAAACTAATCAACGTTAAATAATTTAAAATGTAGTGAGTATTAGATAATGTTTTGAAAGTATGGCTTAGGACAAATCTAAAAATCCTTGGATTTGTGAACAACATTTCAGGAGCCTCATTTGAGGAACAGAAAAAAAATATGCCCTAAACGCATTAACTCAAAAAATCAACAAAAGAAACATGTTGTCGTCTACTCACTTTGTTGTGAAACAAATAACATTTAGTACAGCTAATTTAATTTAAACTAAACCAGTTTTTAATTTAAATATTATTTATTAGAGCAATTTTTTACCACTGCAATAATCAAAGTTCGGAGGCGTCGGCCTTTCTGAAATCTCTTTGATGTCACGAACGCTTCACAAAGATCTAGCTGACATTCACCCCTCGAATCAAATGAGCACGTCGACTTCCCACGTTCAAGCAAATGTTATTTGCATGATCGGTGAGACAAATTGAGCTCATGTGGGCAGATTCAGGATCAGGAAGGCCCTCTCTACTTCATCGGAAGCATTTCTTCAGAGCAAGCACATAATATGCACTCCGTAGCTGTTGCATCACAAGGAAGGGTGATCCTACCATCATCTGAACCCCTCCTGGGACCTCGTTAGCAGCTCACGGAAGACTATGGTGCCAAGGTACACACCAATGGGACCTCAGATCGCCTGCCATCTGCTGTGTATATTGCACAGTGGCCCTTATCTGTGACTGATGAAGTGGTGCAGCATGCGTCGTCATCTCCGGGTGGCTTTCTTAACCGAGGTTTTAAGATCACGTCTGGGCGGGTTGGCACCTAGGCAGCAGCAGCAATCTGGAAGGGAGGGCGGCAGGCCAGCAGCAGGCGCTCAACAGCAGTCAGCAGCAGAGCAGACCGCACCACCGCACCAGACCGAACTCCAGAGGCGGGCACGGCCGTGCGGTGCGGGACACACAGCAGCAGGCAGCAGTAGACGGCACCAGCCTGGCCGCTTGGAACTGGGAGTCTGGGAGAGACGGAGACGGACCCAAGGGGCGGGCGCAGGACACAGCAACAGGCAGCAGCAGACAGATCCACAGGCCAGAGTAGAGCGGAGGGCAGGGGCGACCGGGGGACGGCGACCTGGATCTGAAAAATGGCGACAGGAGGTATCTATCTGCAAACTGTACCCGCAATGGCCGCATACTCCTCGGCAAGAATCATATAACTCAGGTAAGCTCGACGATGCTCTAGTATGTGTTTACTTTGTTGCTACCCTACGTGCCTGGGATCTTTTTTCTCTCACACACTTTGTTGTATTGTTTAATCATGAGCTCGAGCTCCAACAGCTGCCACCTCACCTCATCTCTCGAGCAGCACCTGCCACTTGCGTCCTCCAAAATTTACGGTAGCTGCATGTCTGCATCCTTCACTGAGTTGCTACAACAGCCCTCACAGGAAAGGAAGAACTGAGGAGACGGCAAAGGGCAAATATGTTAGAACTGTGGGCTGGCAAATAGGTTGGAACCAGTTTCAAACCATAATATGGGAGTTGGGCTGGTGTGGGTTGGATTGATTTTTTATTCAGTTTGGTTTAGATAGTAGTATTAATGGGTTGGGTCGGGTTGGGTTTTTATATAACAATACAATGGTTTGGTTTGGGATTTAGGCTGGTTCTCCGCCCACTAGCAGGTTTAGAGGTAGAGATGGTGGACGGGAACACGTGACTGGAGTCGGAGGAGTGACGGCTAGATTGAATACCACCAGATTCTGTTGTGCCGGACCTGATAAACGAGAAGAGGGAGGTATTTGGGCCGGGCTGGCACCCTGGAGACGCCTGGGCAGGATGCCTAGGTGCAAGACGCATGTTCATCTCAACTCTCAAGCGCCCGCCATGGCTGTTTAAAGACGACCAGCCCTGCGGCGTTTAGGTGGCGTCTTTTAAACGCCTGGTCTTTTAACCCTTTGCCACTTTCTTGCTAGCTGGGAGTAAGCGTCTCGGATGGATCATGCTGTTTTTCTTGGTGCTGTGCCTCTGCTATGGCTCCTAGAAATCCTTAGTTTGTGGCTTTGTGGTTGAAGTGATTGTGCCTTACCTGCTATTGCTAGCTCATGAATCTATAGGCAACGAGGAGATGGTCCATGGTTTTGGTGCAGCCGTACTTCTGAGAATAGTTGGCAGGGGACAAGGCCACGAGGTGCGTGCATTGGTGGCTGCAGAACTAGACATCAAAATTAAGATTAGGTTTTTGCTGGGCCATCACTTGTTGGAGGACCAGTGGTTGTTCCATCAGATACATATTACAGTAGTAGCTGCTGAATCGGGCAGAGACATAACGCAACCATCCCTGGTCCAGCTTTGATGGAGGCGCTTCTATCTGTTTCAAAGACTTCTGTCTCAAGCTGGTTAGGTTTACAACACTTCTTTGGTGCGATTGATTGAAGAGCCAGAGTCAATGTCTTTTGTAACACCCCTAAAATGTGGCAAATGCAATTTTAAATAAAGTGGACGTGATGCATGTTGGAGAAGAATTCAAATCCAAACCAGAATTCAAATTTGAAGCAAAAACAGAAAATAAAAGGGAAAAGAAAAAGGAAAATGGCCACTGGGCCGAAACCCACCGTAGCAACCCCAGCCGGCCCAGCACCGTGGCCCTCCCCCCCCCCCCCCACTCCTCCCGCTGACGAGCCGGCCTCGCCTGTCAGGTGCGTCTTCAACCGTCGCCCCGCTCTTCCCACGCCGAACCGCCGCGCCCGATCGCGCCCCCGCTTCTAAATTTCCCACAGGCACCCACGATTTCCGGCCCACTCAGTTCCAGCACGACGCCAACTGACCTCCGCCACCCCCTCGTCCTTTTAAACGTCGAAGACCCCCCCCCCCACTTTTCCCTCGCCCGCTCCATTTCCTCCTCCGGTGAGAACCGCACTCCCACCGTCGTTTTCCTTTGTATCTTTCTATATTTCGTCAATCTAACGAGTGTACCGTGTTCCACCGCCGTGAGGGAAGCTTGCAGGTGAAAGAGACGTCGTGTGTTGCGCTCTGGCCGCCGCTCCGACGAGCATCACCGAGCTTCACCCTCGAACGTCATCGCCGAGCAGCCTCCGGCCACTTCGGGGTCACGAAAAGCCCACTGGTGAGTTCCCCTACTTCCCCGCGGCCGATCCATGCAAAAAGATTTGAATTCTAGCGTGTAGGGATGAAAGCCGAAGCTTCTCCGGCGAGGCAACTGCTCCCCGCCGCCGCGCGCGGGCTGGGTCCTACCAGGGCGACGTGGCCCATTGCGGCCCGTCCATTTTAAATTGTGCGAATGAAACCCGAGCCCCCGCGTACCCCTTCGTGATCTAATCTCGGCCCTCCATTTAAAATCGGACGGCGCACATCATCCCCGCATTATAAACGCCGGTAATCTTACACGCTACCCCCTGGGGTTGTGGAAAAAAGAGAGCTAGCCCCCGGAATCTTCTGATCTAGCATCTAGAGCCTCTGGAATTTATGCAAATGCGTTTAAAAATCAGTTTTAGCCCTTGGACTTAATAAAAATTAGGAAATACCCTCTGTAATTGATGCATTGACCCCTGAGATTTATGAAAATATAATTTTGACCCTGCAGCAGTATAGAATTTGAATTTCAACCCTAGGGAATCTCTAATTTAGAATTTCAAGCAAATTGAGAATGGTTTAAATTCAAACATAGGAACAAATTCAGTTTAAACCATTCTAGCCCTTTGGAAAACTTGTAAAACAATATGAAGTTTGAATTTAGATGGAAAATAAATTCTGAAATTTCAATAAAGTTTCTGTTTGTTATTTATTTCTGAAATATACCCTTTAGACATAAAACAATTTTAAAAATATGTGTAAAAGTAAATCTAAATAACCTAAACAGTTAGGAAGATTTTAAATGTTTTGTTTAGATATTTGGAGCAGTATAAATTCCTTATATGGGTTTATTTTATTATTTTTAGTGCTGAAAATTCACCTTTAGGAATACAAAATAAATTTGAAAATGTAGAAATATGTATACAAAATTAGAAAATGACAAATGAGGTCCCTAAACCCAAAACTTCAAGTTTAAAAATTTGTAGGAGACCTGAAAACCTAATTGTAGTTGGAATTTATATTTCATGCAAACTTTGTGGCTAAGAAGTGTAGTATCTAATGTAGAAAATTAGTTAAAATTTTGAAATTCAGATTTGGTGTGCATTTAAAATCTGAATATGAACTTTTGAAACATTAATATATAAGTTTAAAGGTGCATGTATGCATAGAAGCAGCCATCTAGGGTGAAAGTGGAGTAAAAGCAAAACTTAAAATATGTGTATGATTTTCATGAGTGTGTATGTGGACCATTTGCTTATGGAATGTTATTTTCTTGTGTTATGTGTATGATGGCATGATTAGAACCAGCCACAGAGTCGGTTCTCACCTTCCAAGACCAAAACTTTCCATTCCCGGAGCAGCAGGAAGAAGGCAAGTGTCCTTGACCACTTTGATTCTATACTAGGATGTGTAGTTAGAATTATTTGCATTTATCAATTGAAATATGGAACCCATACTAGGAAGTTTCGCTAGATTTTCATTATCTTGCCTCCTTGTAACCTTGGGGTGGGAGTTAATTTATCATGTCATTTGTTTATGCTACTCATGCTTAGCCATGCTTAGAATGGGATGAATGGGATAAATGAGTTATGCGGTCATCACCTTGGTTAATTTACCTTTGAATGGATTATTATGAATTATGTAGAGGTAGGGATCTAGGCAAGTTGAATGCTTTGGTTGGTGTTGTGTGCACGAGACACGGGTTTGTGTTTAGTGCTTGCCTGGATCCTAAGGACCGGTTCATGGAGCATATAACCTAGCCTTACCGTGCTAACCACATGCTGAGATGGGACAACTTGGCCAATTGATTAGGCATTTCCGACGTAGTATGGGTGTTTGGATAGTGCGGGGAATAGGTGTCAGCTGGACTACTCTAGGAACCGCAAGGCTCAAGAGGGGGCCACTGCAGCGGGGGTTGGAGCCTCCTGGATGCTGTTAGGGTGAAACCTCAGTGGACCCACACTCGTCGGGAATCCCTTTGTAAAGGCCTCATAGTGATCTCCTGGCTACACACCTCAGAAGTGTGAACGTGGTTCGTGGCCACTGGTATAATGGAGGTTTTCTAGTTCACCCAGCAACGAGGGATGAAATCACTACATGTGGGTGCAGTGGTGCAAACTCTGCAGAGTCAAAACTATCATGACAGTCGTGCTCACGGTCAAGAGTGGCTTGGACTTATTCATGATTAGATGGTGATGAATGGTGGTGTTGAGGATGTTAAGCGGCGAGCTTAACACCGGGATTGGGTATATGGGGTTGGGCCACTCCACTTGCATAATAATGTAGGTACTAAACAAGCTAAGGAGATAGGTGTTAATTGCGTAGCGCTTTAACCATGTGTTCATCCTTTCCTTACTCTAACCATGCATGACATAACTTTCCCACACTTGTTGTGTACCATCGGTAGTCAAGCTTGCTTTATGTTGTTTTTAAATTACAGCTCAGGCCAAGGGAATGATGTGATGTACAACAACCAAGACTTTGGACATGAAGAAGGATTTTAGGCTCACGGAGTACCCCGGGCAACGCCTGTGATGGAGCCCACAAGACTTTACTTCCGCTGTTTGTTTATTTACATGTTGTGAACATATTATCGTCCATCGAGACGCTATGTAAGACTCATTTATATTCGAACACCTGGTTTGTAATATAATGATACTTCACTATTTGTCATCACATGTATGAGAAAACAATCCTGGCATACATGTGGGAATCACTCGGTTGTTCTGCGGAAAAACTGGGTGTGGCAGAAGTGGTATCAGAGTCAGGTTGCCTGTAGGAACGTGAACCTAGATAGAAATGGACGTATTTAAGGACCTTATGTTCTTAAAAACTATTTTACAAAATGTGTGAGGTAAAAGTGTTAATTAACATTGTTCCTTTATTTTATTTTTTCATCTTACCTTAACTTTTATTCAAAATACAGTATTTATTTGATTATTGTCTAATTTGGATTTTAAATGTTTTATGTTTTAGATGGTTCACATGGTCCGCACCGCTCGCAAGTCCACCGGAGGGAGAGTTCCTATAGTTGCACTTGCCTTGAGGGAGGAGAACCGCTCAGTGACGTACCACTCCTACGGGTTGGCAGTAGGGAGCTTGTTGCGCCGTCTTCGGCGTATGCTCCACACCGCCGGCAACGTTGACAAGCTAATCATACACTACAGCTCCACCAAGACCATCCGTGAAAAGCGTGAAGAATGGAGCTCAGGGATGAGAATCATCCACGACAACAAGTTGCTCAAGATCCACCGCTCTCCAGCTTGTCGGGCGACTCAGGCCGATGGTGAGAAGGATGTCACCTGGGAGGCCATCACCTGTCAGAGTTACATCAACCGTGGCCACGGACTGAGTATATGTATGTCCTCCAGCGCGAGAGTGGCACCGCGGAGTACAAGTACCCGCTGGTGTAGGAGGGGACTTCTCATGACCACATGGACATGTGCTTGGAGGATGTAACTATGCTCAACACTAGACTGCAAGAGTGTCAGCAGGAGCTTCAAGATGTCCGTGACACCCTGAAGGAGACTGAGGTTGTACTCCGCGCCAGCTTGAGGGCGAGGGAGAGAGGAGATCGGAACGAACTGTGTGTCACAGAGAATGACACATGGACTCCTGACTCCCTAGACCGCAGGGCGAACAAGCGTCATCGCACTTCTTCACCAGCAGCTTCCCCACTTAGAGCAGAGTCAGAGAGCAGCCGCAATGATGATGAAGACCCCGACGAGCTAGCACAGTGATACGAGTCGTTTAGAGTCATTTCCCTTATTCTAGCATGTTATCGAGTAATCGAGTCAATAACCTATCTAGTTGCTTATTAATGTTTGGTGTGTGAAGTGAGTTGTGGGAGCCATGCGCACTTGTCCACAACCTCGTTTTTTTGTTTGTATTTGCTTTCGTGTGAAACCTTATGAATCAATAGTTGCATTTGCTTTTGTATGAGACATGGTGCTTGAAAGTTCATGTGAAATTTTCTGAAATTGTCTAAACTTTAATATTCTAAAAGTTAAGTGCATGCAAGTTACTTAGGAAATTAATACGTAATGATTAAGTTTATATTTGGTTAATCATGATAGATGGCCGGAAGAGGAAGAGGTCGTGATGCCAACCTCAACAAAAACAATGAGGCCGACAATCCTATCCTTCCTGGATGGCAAGGTAGGGGTGGTCGCAGAGGAGGAGTTGATCCCATTTATCAAATGATCAACAACCAAAATCAGCTCATCCAGAATTTGACTCAAGTGGTGGACAACTTACATCAAGCTCCACCTCCACAGGCTGCGCACGTCAACCAAGGTTGAGTAAGTTTCTAGGAACTCAACCCCCGAAGTTTTCAAGTGCTGCTGAACCCTTGGAGGCAGATGATTGGTTGAAGACCATTGAGAACAAGATGAGGATCATACAATGTCAAGGATATGAGAGGTGTGCTGTTTGCCTCTCACCAACTGCAGGGACCCGCTGCTGACTGGTGGACCGCCTATGTGGCAGCCCACCATGACCCCGAGAACATAACTTGGGAGGAGTTCAAGCGCAACTTTCGCAACCATTACATACCAAGGGGAGAACTCAAGAACAAGAGGAAGGAGTTCCTTGGGCTACAATAGGGCAACATGACAGTGAGGGAGTACCTCACCAAGTTCATCCAACTGTCCCGCTATGCACCACGGGATATTGAAACCGATGAGCAGAAACAGAACTGCTTTATGGAAGGGCTCACCATGGATATGCAATGTGCGATGTCCTCCAATGAGTATGAAAGCTTCCAAAAGATGGTGGACAGGGCGTTTATTGTGGAAAGGAAGATGAAGGCTTTGGATAATAAACACAAGAGAAAGATGGGATGGTCACATCAAGCGTCAAGCAGCAACACACGCCCACGTCTTGTGCAGCAGCCTGCAGGGCAGATGAGCCGTGTTGTGGTACCCTACTCAGCACCGAAAGGTTAAAACCCAAACTTCAGGCCTCCATCAGCACAAGTATAGCCGCAGCGTCAGTTTCTGCAGCAGCCACGTCCCGCTTATCAACCTCGACCAGCAGGACAAGGGCCACATAACCCACCCTAGGACAACAAAGGTCAGACACCTAAAGTTGGGGTGCAATGCTTTAACTGCGGTGAAGTGGGGCACTACGCTCACAAGTGCCCAAAGAAGAAGCCAATGCAGCCACAACAGCAGAACATGATGCGGGGACGGGTGAACCATGACCATGGAAGAAGCGCAAGAGGCACCCGGTGTGGTTATTGGTAAGTTCTCTGCAAATTTACACATTGCACCATTCTGTTCGATTCTGGTGCTACCCACTCGTTTATTTCTCAAGGACTTGTTAAGAAGCATGATCTAGTAACAACACAAATGAATCATATGTTAGCGGTGAACTCTCCAGGGGGAGAAATAAGAACAAGACAAGTGTGTCCTAAAGTAAGTCTAGACATAAATGGGTGGTATTTACTGCAAATCTTATAGTGATAAACTCACAAGGGATAGATATTATTTTGGGTATGGTCTGGTTGACCAAGCATAAAGGCATTATCCATTGTTCGACTAGAACGGTGGAACTAACTCACACTAGTGGCACCAAAGTGAAATTCATAGCTGTCCAAGAGCCTAGGAGGGACATTAAACTCAATCAAGTGGACGTGGAACTGGAAGAGATAAGGGTCATCAAGGAATATCCGGATGTTTTTCCTGAGGAGTTGCCAGGTATGCCCCCAGATCGTGAAGTGGAATTCGCGATTGAACTAATGCCTGGAACAACCCCGATATACAAGAGACCTTACTGGATGGATTCTAAACAACTAGAAGAGCTCAAATAAAATATCCGAGAATTGACAGAAAAAGGGTACATCCGTCCTAATTCCTCACCTTGGGGAGCTCCAGTGATATTCGTGCCCAAGAAGGATGGAACCCAAAGGCTATGCGTAGACTATCGTGCACTGAATGTGGTAACCATCAAGAACAAGTATCTGTTGCCTCGCATTGAAGACTTGTTCGATCAGTTGAGAGGAGCATGTGTGTTCTCAAAAATTGATCTCAGATTGGGATACCACCAACTGAAGATAAGGCCATCCGACATTCCCAAGACATCTTTCATATGTCGGTACGGGCTGTATGAATACACCGTCATGCAGTTCGAGCTAACTAATGCCCCGACATACTTCATGTACTTCATGAACAAGGTATTCATGGAATATTTGGACAAGTTTGTGGTGGTTTTCATTGATGACATTCTCATCTTCTCCAAAGATGAAAAAGAACATGAGAAGCATCTAAGGCTAGTGTTGCAAAAATTGAGAGAGCACCAACTATATGCCAAGCTAAGCAAATGTGAGTTCTGGCTGAAGAGAGTCCCCTTTTTGGGACATATAATCTCGGAAGGAGGAATCTCCGTGGATCTCACCAAGATCACGAATGTGCAGAAGTGAAAGACCCCTGAAAACGTCGGGGAAATACGAAGCTTCTTAGGCTTGGCTGGATACTACCGACGATTTATTGAAGGTTTCTCCAAAATCTCAAAACCCCTCACCAAAATGTTATAGAAGGGAATCACATTCACGTGGACGCGGAGTGTGAGGCGAGTTTTCAAGAGTTGAAGAAAAGGTTGACAACAACCCCAGTGCTAGTTATGCCAGGCATGCAGAAATTTTTTTCGGTATATTGTGATGCTTCTGAACACGGATTGGGATGTGTTCTCATGCAAGAGGGGCATTGTCGTTGCATATGCGTCCAGGCAACTTCGAAAACACGAGAAGAACTACCCTACGCATGACCTAGAACTGGCCGTAGTGGTCCACGTATTGAAGCTTTAGGGGCATTACTTGATGGGAAAGAGGACAGAAATATATACAGACCATAAAAGCTTAAAGTACATGTTCACACAGACAGATCTTAACCTCAGACAAAGGAGATGGTTAGAGCTGATTAACGATCTTGATGTGGGTATCAACTATCATCCTGGGAAAGCGAACATCGTGACATATGCTTTAAGCCGAAAGGTACATGTCAACATGTTGAGCTTAAACGACACGCCTACGGAATTAAGGGAGGAATTTGCAAGACTCAATCTATGTCTGGTGAATAATGGTGAGGCCATCGCCATGGAAGTGGACTCCACATTAGAGCAGGACATACACAACGGTCAGAAGAATGATGAGAAAATACAAGAAATAAGAAGACTCATCAAAGAGAATAAAGCTCCTGGGTTTAGAGAGGATGAACAAGGTACGTTATGACATGGGAAAAGAATATGTGTGCCCGAGGTAAAGGAGATTCGTGAACTAATTCTGAGAGAGGCTTATGATTCCGACTATTCCGTTCATCCTGGGAGTACGAAGATGTATCATGACCTCAAAAGCAGATACTGGTGGTATGGAATGAAACGAGATGTCGCGGAACATGTCGCCCTATGTGACACATGTCAGTTGGTGAAAGCAGAACATCAACGACCCGCCGGATTGTTGCAACCACTCAAAGTACCCGAATGGAAATGGGAAGAAATAGGCACGGACTTCGTAGTGGGATTGCCTAGGACCCAATCGGGGTATGACTTGATATGGTTCATAATCGATAGGCTGACTAAGGTAGCTCATTTCATCCCTGTGAAAGAAAGCTACAACGGATCCAAATTGGCAGAATTGTACATATCAAGAATTGTGTGTTTTCATAGGGTGCCGAAGAAGATAGTGTCAGATCGAGGGACACAGTTCACCTCAAGGTTCTGGCAGAATTACATGAAACCTTGGGGAGTCATTTGAATTTCAGTTCTGCATACCATCCACAGACTGACGGGCAGACCGAAAGAACCAATCAGATCCTTGAGGACATGCTGAGAGCTTGTGCACTCAAGAACAATAGGAGTTGGGACAAGAACTTACCATATGCTAAGTTCTCCTATAATAATAGCTATCAGGCTAGTATGAAGATGTCACCCTTTGAGGCACTGTATGGGAGGAAGTGCAGAACCCCATTGTTTTGGAATCAAACTGGGGAAAGCAAAGTATTTGGGGCAGAGGTGCTACAAGAAGCCGAGGCAAAAGTGAGGGAAATCCGCAACAACTTGATAATAGCTAGACTAGACAGAAGAGCTATACTGATATACGAAGAAGAGAGATCACCTTCAATATAGGGGACTATGTCTATCTCAAGGTGTCTCCTATCAGAGGGTTTCGTCGTTTCAAAGTGAAAGGAAAACTATCACCTCGGTATATTGGACCTTTCCAGATTCTGGAGAGGAAAGGCGAAGTGGCATATCAGTTGGAATTACCGGCACACCTATCGGATGTGCACGACGTGTTACATGTGTCACAACTCAAGAAATACTTAAGAACACCCGAAGAGAGGTTACCAATGAATGAGGTAGATGTCCGAGAGGACCTTTCATATGACGAACATCCGGTCAAGATTCTTGAGACGATGGAACGCATCACAAGGAACAAAAGAATCTGAATGTGCAAAGTGTAGTGGAAGCATAACTCAGAAGAAGAAGTCACATGGGAGCGAGATGACGAACTCAAGGCACAGTTTCCGGATCTATTCCCCTAGGGTCACCAATCTCGAGGACGAGATTTCTTTTAAGGGGAGTAGAGTTGTAACACCCCCAAAATGTGGCAAATGCAATTTGAAATAAAGTGGACGTGATGCATATTGGAGAAGATTTCAAATCCAAACCAGAATTCAAATTTGAAGCAAAAATAGAAAAGAAAAGGGAAAAGAAAAAAAGGAAAATTGCCACTGGGCCAAAACCCACCGCAGCAACCCCAGCCGTCCCAGCAGCCGCGACCCTCCCCCCCACTCCTCCCGCTGACGAGCCGGCCCCGCCTGTCAGGTGCGTCTTCAACCGTCGCCCCCCTTCCCGCGCCGAACCGCCATGCCCGATCGCGCCCCCGCTTCCGAATTTCCCGCAGGCACCCACGATCTTCGGCCCACTCGTTTCCAGCACAACGCCAACTGACCCCCGCCACCCCCTCGTCCTTTTAAACATCGAAGACCCCCCCCCCCCCCCCCCACACTTTTCCCCTACCCACTCCATTTTCTCTTCAGGTGAGAACCGCACTACCACCACCGTTTTCCTTCGGATCTTTCTTCATTTCGTCGATCTAACGAGTGTATCATGTTCCACCGCCGTCAGGGAAGCTTGCAGGTGAAAGAAACGTTGTGTGTTGCGCTCTGGCCGCCGCTCCGACGAGCACCACCGAGCTTCACCCTCGGACGTCATCGCCGAGCAGCCTCCGGCCACTTCAGGGTCACGAAAAGCCCACTGGTGAGTTCCCCTACTTCCCCGCGGCCGATCCATGCAAAAAGATTTGAATTCTAGCGCGTAGAGACCAAAGCCGAAGCTTCTCCGGTGAGGCAACCGCTCCCCGCCGCCGCGCGCCGCCACGCGTGCTGGCTGGCTCGGGCCAGGGCGATGTGGCCCATTGTGGCCCGTCCATTTTAAATCGTGCGGATGAAACCCGAGCCCCCGCGTACCACTTCGCGATCTAATCTCATCCCTCCATTTAAAATCGGACGGCCCACATCAGCCCCGCATTATAAACATCGGCAATATTACGCGCTACCCTCTGGTGTTGTGGGAAAAGAAGAGCTAGCCCCCGGAATCTTCTGATCTAGTCACTGGACCCTCTGGAATTTATGCAAATGCGTTTAAAAATCACTTTTTGCCCCTGGACTTAATAAAAATTAGGAAATACCCTCTGTAATTGATGCATTGACCCCTGAGATTTATGGAAAGTATAATTTTGACCCTGTAGCAGTACAGAATTTGAATTTTAACCCTAGGGAATGTCTAATTTAGAAATTCAAGCAAATTGAGTATGGTTTAAATTCAAACATAGGAACAAATTCAGTTTAAACCATTCTAGCCCTTTGGAAAACTTGTAAAACAATCTGAAGTTTGAATTTAGATGGAAAATAAATTCTGAAATTTCAATAAAGTTTCTGTTTGTTATTTATTTCTGAAATATACCCTTTAGGCATACAAGAATTTTAAAAATATGTGTAAAAGTAAATCTAAATAGTCTAAACAGTTAGGAAGATTTTAAATGTTTTGTTTAGATATTTGGAGCAGTATAAACTCCTTGTATGGGTTTATTTTATTATTTTTAGTGCTGAAGATTCACTTTTAGGAATAAAAAATAAATCTGAAAATGTAGAAATATGTATACAAAATTAGAAAATGACAAATGAGGTCCCTAAACCCAAAATTTCAAGTTTAAAATTTTGTAGGAGACCTGAAAACCTAATTAGAGTTGGAATTTACATTTTAAGCAAACTTTGTGGCTAAGAAGTGTAGTATCTAATGTAGAAAATTAGTTAAAATTTTGAAATTCAGATTTGGTGTGCATTTAAAATCTGAATATGAACTTTTGAAACATTAATATATAAGTTTAAAGGTGCATGTATGCATAGAAGCAGCCATCTAGGGTGAAAGTGGAATAAAAGCAAAACTTAAAATATGTGTATGATTTTCATGAATGTGTATGTGGACCATTTGCTTATGGAATGTTATTTTCTTGTGTCATGTGTATGATGGCATGATTAGAACTAGCTACAGAGCCGGTTCTCACCTTCCAAGACCAAGACTTTCCATTCTCGGAGCAGCAAGAAGAAGGCAAGTGTCCTTGACCACTTTGATTCTATACTAAGATGTGTAGTTATAATTTTTTGCATTTGTCAATTGAAATATAGAACCCATACTAACAAGTTTCCCTAGATTTTCATTATCTTGCCTCCTTGTAACCTTGGGGTGGGAGTTATCATATCATTTGTTTATGCTACTCATGCTTAGCCATGCTTAGAATGGGATGAATGGGATAAATGAGTTATGAGGTCATCACCTTGGTTAATTTACCTTTGAATGGATTATTATGAATTATGTAGAGGTAGGGATCTAGGCAAGTTGAATGCTTTGGTTGGTGATGTGTGCACGAGACACGGGTTTGTGTTTAGTGCTTGTCTGGACCCTAAGGACCGGTCTATGGAGCATGTAACCTAGCCTTACCGTGCTAACCACATGCTGAGATGGGACATCTTGGCCAATTAATTAGGCATTTCCGACGTAGTATGGATGTTTGGATAGTGCGGAGAATAGGTGTCAGCTGGACTACTCTAGGAACCGCAAGACTCAAGAGGGGGCCACTGCGACGGGGGTTGGAGCCTCTTGGATGTTGTTAGGGGTGAAACCTCAATGGGCCCACACTCGTCGGGAATCCCTTTGTAAAGGCCTCGTAGTGATCTCCTGGCTACACACCTCGGAAGTGTGAACGTGGTTCGCGACCACTGGCATAATGGAGGTTTTCTAGTCCACCCGACAACGGGGGATGAAATCACTACATGTGGGTACAGTGGTGCAAACTCTGCAGAGTCAAAACTGTCATGACAGCCGTGCTCACGGTCAAGAGCGGCTTGGACTTATTCATGATTAGATGGTGATGAATGGTGGTGTTGAGGATGTTAAGCGGGGAGCTTAACACCGGGATTGGGTATATGGGGTTGGGCCACTCCACTTGCATAGTAATGTAGGTGCTAAACAAGCTAAGGAGATAGGCGTTAATTGCGTAGCGATTTAACTATGTGTTCATCCTTCCCTTGCTCTAGCCATGCATGACATAACTTTTCCACACTTGCTGAGTATCATTGGTACTCAAGCTTGCTTTCTGTTGTTTTTAAATTGCTCCTCAGGCCAAGAGAATGACGTGGTGTACAACAACCAAGACTTTGGACCCGAAGAAGGATTTTAGGCTCACGGAGTCACTCGGGTAACGCCTGTGATGGAGCACACAAGACTTTACTTCCGCTGTTTGTTTATTTATATGTTGTGAACATATTATCGTCCATCGAGACGCTATGTAAGACTCATTTATATTCGAACACCTTGTTTGTAATATAATGATGCTTCACTATTTGTTATCACATGTATGAGAAAATGATCCTGGCATACATGTGGGAATCACTCGGTTGTTCTAAAAAACAGTGTGTGACATCTTTCAATGGGGTTACAACAGCATTGTCCAACAATCTCGAAACTTATTTTGGGGAAGATACGTGCAGGCTATAGTAGGTAATAACTGTCGAATTGGCTCCCTTCTTTGCAAGTATCTGGGTCTGCCCTTGCATTACAAGAAGCTTCCAAAATCAGCGGTACAGCCAATTGTCCAGAAAGTAGCTCATCGACTAGCTGGATGGAAAAAGAAATTGCTTTCTTACTCCTTCCGAGAACTCCTTAGACAGTGTTAACTGCCACGCTAATGTACTTCATGACTGTATTCCAACTCCCGTTATGGGCCTGTAAACAGATCGATAAGATACGGCGTTGCTTCCTCTGGAAGGGCGAGGACCCTGACAGGGTTCGGGGTGGTAGATGTCTGGTCCGTTGGAAGGTCTTTACTAGGCCTAGAAAGATGGGTGGTCTTGGAATCAAGGATGTAGAAAATTTTGGAAGAGCTCTCCGACTAAGGTGGTTATGGCACTCCTAGGATAATCGGAGCAGATCTTGGAAAGCTCTATTCAATCGTCAAGATCAAGTCGACCGTCAACTCTTTTTTGCCTCCACCATTATCACCGTTGGCAATGGCAAGGATACGCCATTTTGGGAGTCCCGTTGCCTGCATGGGCAGGCCCCGAAAATTCTTGCTCCACACCTATTCCGGAGGCGCGGTTCAAGAAGCGGACACTGGCAAAAGAGCTCTCTAACTTTAATTGGATCAAAAACATAAACTCGCTACACAGTAGTGAGCTCCTGGAGGAATTCGTATTGCTATTCTAGACCCTCAGCGGGATCATCCTTACGAGCGACAAACCTCTTTGTGGTGGACATGGAACGGCAAATAGGCGGCTTCGGCCTACGAAGTTCAGTTTCTCGGATGGGTTTCCTCCAGCTGGGCTCCCTCCCTTTGGGCGGCTAAAACGCAACCCAAATGCCGTTTCTTCACTGGCTGGTACTGCACAACACATCTCTTACGGCCGATAATCTTGCTAAAAGAAATTGGCCCCACCAAACAAACTGCGTGTTGTGCGCCTCAGCACCAGAAACAGCAGATCACCTACTGTCCCAATGCAGCAACATGACCGAAGCTTGGCTCAAGCTGGCACAACTTTTGCAGCTCCCAGCAGCTCTACATCAATCTAAACCGACCAGTGCTATGCGATGGGTTTTGTCCCTTTCAGAGCTCTGCTCCAAAGCACAAGCAAAGAGGAGACTGGGATTCCTTCTCTCGTTCTGGTGGCAAATTTGGAAAGAACGCAGTCGTCGTATTTTCCAACATCAAGATCTTCCCCATCTTCAAGTAGTTCGCCTAACTTTGGAGGAAATCAAACTACAGGATTTTGCCTCACCGGACTGATCTCGATGCTTTTTAGTTTTCTTGTATGTTGTAGTAGGCTTGCAGGATCTCTGATCCCTGCTGATGTTTGTAATCCTATTAGTTTTTGTACCCATTAGGATGTAACTCCCCTTCTTTCTTAATGCATTGGCAGCGCTCCTGCCTTCCGCTCAAAAAAAATTTGGGGAAGATACAGAGTTCACTTCACTGCCTTTTGGTCGTGTACTCTATACGTACAGCTGCAGTCGTATGCTTGGTGTTGGTTAGTAAGGTTCTGATTGCTGCAAATCAAGTGCAACTTGCTCGACAGTCCCATATCTCAGACTTCGTGGATGGTCTGCATGATTTCAAGCATGGCATGTGGCATCAGTTTTATGATATCTGAATGCAGTTCGCAGTGGGCCAACACCTAGTTGGTTGCTACCATCCTGTGTTCCTGTGGGCAGTTTTCCTGGAAAGTTCAGACCACGGCTTTGAATCCATCCAGACTGATCTCACTTAATCACTTTAAATAATGTGAGTTGTCATGCAAGGATGTAGTTTTGCCTGGAGTACTACTTACAGGATGCCACTAGCCGTTGGTGTTAGTAGTTGAATTCTCACTCTCATTGGAAGAGAGGATGGCACTAGGAGTTGGGGCAATTTTCTTGTCTATTTCTCACACAATGCCATGCTAACCCAAGGGGTTGAGGCTACATATTTATAGCTGCCATGGCAGCGAAGCATATGCCACAAAGATCTTAGATGCTGTCCTAATATGCTGTCCTTGGCTGACACTAAGATGCTGTCCTAGTGTCCTTAATATGTTGTCCTAGTGTCCTTAGATGCTGTCCTAATTGGGGCCACAAAGACCAAAGGACTAGAGTACAACAAAGACCAAGGACCAAGGACTAATGTGCAACAAACTAAAGGACTAGGGTACAAGGGACTTGGGGACCAAAGACCAAAGGACTACAAGACTTATTCCAGCATTCTCCTCCTAAGTCTTGTACGTCGTCTTCTGAGAGGGTTGGACCATCCCGATCTTGGTGCGAAGTTCAATGAACTTGAGCCTCCCAAGGGGCTTCGTGAGCAGGTCCGCAAGCTGGTCATTGGTGTTGATGTAGTTCGCCTTGATGCTCCCTTCCTCCAAGCATTTTCGGATGAAGTGGTACCTCACCCGGATGTGCTTGCTCCGTTCATGGAAAACGGGATTCTTTGCCAGGGCCAGAGCGGACACGTTGTCCACCCTGAGTTCGACCACTCCAGTGTCTCTGCTGAGGAGATCACCAAGCAGTCGACTAAGCCAGAGCGCCTGAGTCGAAGCGGTGGAGGCCGCTATGTACTCGGCCTCGCAGCTGGACAGGGCCACCACCTGCTGCTTGACCGACTGCCAGCTAACGAGGCACTTGCCGAAGAAGAAGAGGATCCCGCTGGTGCTCTTGCTGGTGTCGATGTCGCCGGCGTGGTCGCTATCGCTGTACCCGACAAGGTGTGCCTCCCTAGGACACCTCGGGTAGTGGAGGCCGTGATCGAGAGTCCCCGCAACATAGCGGATGATCCTCTTCACAGCCTGCTGGTGATCCGTCGTCGGTCGTTGCAGGAACCGACTAACGTAGCCGACGGAGAATGCCAAGTCCGGCCGTGTGTGGGTGAGGTAGCGAAGGCTCCCCACAAGACGCAGGTACTGCGTAGCGTCCACCTCCTCCGCCGTGCTGTCGCGGCTCAGCTTCAACCTCTCCTCCATCGAAGTGAGAGCTGGGTTGCAGTTTGTGAGCCCAGCTAGCTCAACAATGCGCTTGGCGTAGGCGGTCTGTCGAAGTGTGATCTCGGAGTCGGCCTGGTGCACCTCAATCCCAAGGTAGAAGGAGAGAGATCCCAGGTCACTCATCTGGAAGGTGGCTCTCATCTCTTCCTTGAACGCTGCCACCTCCGCATCCTTGCTGCCGGTGATCACCAAGTCGACGACGTAGACACCCACCAGTAGGGTGTTTCCTCCATTGCCTCGCCGGTAGATGGCTGCCGCGTGCGGGCATTGCCCGAAGCCCATCCTCTTGAGCGTGGAATCCAACTTGGCATTCCACGCCCTTGGTGCCTGACGCAAGCCATAGAGGGCCTTGCGCAGGCGCAACACCTTGCCCTCCTTGCCAGGGACCACAAACCCCGACGACTGGTGTACGTAGACCTCCTCCTTCAAGTCGCTGTTAAGGAACGCCGACTTGACGTCCATGTGCTGGACACGCCAGCCTTCTTGGGCAGCGAGTGCAAGAAGGAGTCGCACGGATTCCATCCGTGCCACGGGGGCAAAAGCATCGTCGAAGTCGATCCCCTCCTGCTGTACGAAGTCGTGTGCCACCAAGCGAGCCTTGTGCTTGACGATGGCGCCGGCTTCATCCCTCTTCAACTTGAACACCCACTTAAGGGTGATCGCACGGTGACCGCGAGGGAGATCAGCAAGCTCCCAAGTGTGGTTCGTCTCAACCGCGTCCATCTCCGACTGTATCGCGGCACGCCATGCCGCGTGTTTCTCGGCCTCCGCAAAAGACCGAGGCTCGCCGTCATCGCACACAAGGTGCAACTGCGCCTCCAGATCTTGATCATCCAGATCGTGAGGGGCCAGTCCCGGCACCGGCTGGTTGCCGAGAATGTTCTCCATCTTGCTATACCGCAACTGCTCGCCGTCGTAGCACCCGTCGAGACGCTCCTCGTCGTGGGAGAGCGGAGTAACAAACTCCACTGGGTCGTACTCGACACGAGCTGGGGACGGAGTGGGCGTGCCCGGAGGAGTGGCCGTCGGTGCTGGAGTGCGTGGGGTCGCCGGCTGAGGTGGAGGTGGACGGTCGGGGGCTGGGGTAGACACGCTCGGTGGAGAAGAGTTGCCTACTCCCCCAACTCCCTTGAAGTGGACGTAGTCGACGATGAAGTCATCGTGCGTCGAGGTCGAACCGTCGTCCACCGCCTTGTCCCATGCCCATCCTCGCCCTTCGTTGAACACAACGTCGCGCGTCGTGCGCACACGTTGTGTCTCTGGGTTGAGAATGCGGTAGGCCTTCGAGCCCTCCGCGTAGCCGATGAACACCCCCGGAGTGCTCCTGTCGTTGAGCTTGCTGATGTGGCCAAGCTCCTTGGTGAACGCGAGGCAGCCAAAGACCCGTAGATGAGAGACCGCCGGCTTGCGCCCATACCAAGCCTCGTACGGCGTCCTGCCGTTGAGAGCCTTGGTGGGCAAGCGGTTGAGGATGTAGACAGCCGTCACCACCGCCTCTCCCCAGAAGATAGCCGGCATGCCATCCCCACAACCGTCTAGTTGCGCCGCTCGACGACGCCGTTCTGCTGCGGGCTGTAGGGCGCGGAGTAGTGGCGCTGAACACCCTCATCCGCGCAATATGACGCGAATTCAGCCGCCGTGAATTCACCGCCGTTGTCGGTGCGCAGGACACGCAGCTTGCGGCCGCACTCCGCCTCCGCAATGGCCTGCGCGCGCCTGATAGCGTTCGCAGCCTCTCCCTTGCTGCCAAGGACCACGACCCACATGTAGCGGGAGAGGTCGTCGACGAGCAGCAGGAAGTAGCGTCGTCCTCCTGGTGTAGCTGGTGTCACCGGGCCACACAAGTCCCCGTGAACGAGCTGGAGCCGTTCCTTAGCTCGAAAGCTCGACTGCTGGGGAAAAGGAAGCCGCCTCTGCTTCGTCAATACGCAGACATCGCAGAGCTGCTCCACATGGTCAAGGCATGGCATGCCTCGCACCATCTCCTTGGCACTGAGCTGCTTTAGGGCCTCGAAGTGAAGATGCCCAAAGCGCTCATGCCACTGCCATGCCTCGTCGTCCCGACGAGTGGCAAGGCAGACAGGCTGTGCTACCTGCACGTGAAGGACATAGAGTCGATTGGTGCCTCTAGTTACCTTTGCAAGAAGGCGACGATGGCGATCCCAAATCCTCATGACTCCGTCCTTAATCTCCACGCGTGAACCGTTCTCATCCAGCTGTCCCAAGCTGATGATGGAGTTTCTCAACGCGGGGATGTAGTAGACTCCGACGAGTAGCCTGTGCTCACCAGACTCGGCGGTGGGGATGACGGAGCCGACACCCTTGATCTCCATGCCGGAGGCGTCACCAAACTTGACAGAGCCTCGGACATTGGAGTCAAGCTCAACGAAGAACTCCCGTCGACCGGTCATGTGATGGGTGGCGCCGGTGTCGAGGCACCACCCGTCAGTCTTATCATTGCTGGAGCCGTCGCCGAGGAAAGTGTGTGCTTTTGGCTCATCAAGATGAAGGAGAGCCGCTGCGGTCGATGCCACTAGAGGTGGCTTGATGCTTCTGTGTGCCAGAAGCAAAGCTGGCTCCTCCTCTACCTGTGCCACGTGGGCCTCCTTCTCCACTTATGCCACGTGGGCCTGACCACGTCGTGGCTGTCGACACTCCCTGGCCCAATGACCAAGCTTGCCACAGTTGTGGCAGGTGTCGTCTCGTGTCGGCTTGTGGTTGCCGACGGTGCCTCCCTGGGCGCCTTCGCGGGCGCCACCCTCGGTACGTCCGCGTGCCCCGGCCTGGGTACCTACGCGCCCCTTGCGTGACTTGCCGCGCTTGCGGCCGCCTGTCGAGGAAGAGGACTCCCCCTTCTTCCGGTCACCCTGGCCAGCCTCCCACTGCTCGCGAGTGAGATGAAGCTTCCCGCCAATGGTTATAGGCCCCGAGAGAGGTTGTGGTTCATCGCTGTCGACGACCTTTAGGCGACCTATCGCCTCTTCGATCGACATCGTGGAGAGGTCCAACAGAGACTCGATCGAGCGAGCGATCTGCTTGTACTTCTCGGGGATGCACCGAAGGAGCTTCTCGACAGCTCTCTCTTCGTTGTAGGTGTCGTCGCCGAACTGCACCAACTTCTGCAACAAAGTGTTGAGACGGAGAGCAAAGTCATCAACGTCCTCACCTGGCTTAAAGGCCAGGTTCTCCCACTCCTTGCGAAGCGCCTGCAATGTGGACTTGCGGGCGCGGTCGCTGCCGATGCGTGCCGCAGCGATGGCATCCCATGCCTCCTTAGCAGTCCGCTTCTTGGAAAGCGAGAACTGCATCTCGGGCGGGACTGCAGCAATGAGGGCATCCAACGCCCGTCGATCCTCGTAGTAGTCGGCGTCGCCATACTGAACTGCTTCCCACATGTGTCGCACCTGGAGCCGTACCCTCATCACCGCGGCCCACTCGACGTAGTTGGTCTTGGTGAGGGTAGGCCACCCACCGCCGGGACCGACGTCCCTGACAATGGCCTGGACCCCGTGGTGTCCATGATACCTGTCCGGGGAGGGAGAACCGCGCTGCCTGTAATGGCCGCATTCTCTGTCGACCCAGCCGCCGCTGCCGGGAGCGCCAGCGGCGCGTCCGCGCCCGTCTGGGCAGCGGCTGTCGCGCCCATGGGGGCGCGCGGCTGCTCGCTGCACCTCTCGTGCTCGCGCCGCCTCCCTCACCGGCCTGAGCTCATCGTCGACGCCGCCATCGACAGAGCTGCTGGAGCTACTGCCGCGCAGAGCCTCCAGCTCCGCTGCCGCCGCACGCGCTACAGCCGCCACCGCCGCTGCTTCCACTTCCGCCCTTGCTGCTGCCAGCTCCGCCGCCGCCAACCTTGCCGCCATTGCCGCCGTCGCCGCAGTCTCTGCCACCGCTCGCTCGCGCTCCTCTACCGCGGCGACCTCCGTCTGTCGCGCGCTCGAGGCGACCGAGCGCTGAGACTGTCCGTCGAACATGGCGCACTAGTGGGGAAGGGCTGTTGTGTGTGGAAGACAAGCTGCTGCTCGTCTGTGCAGGAGAGGAATGAGCTGGAACTGCCGGTGTTCCTGCTGCCGGTTGCGGACAGAGAGAGGTGCGGGAAGGGGATGAGCAGGAGATGTTTAAGCTGCAGGATAGAACGGCTCTGATACCAGATGTTAGTAGTTGAATTCTCACTCTCATTGGAAGAGAGGATGGCACTAGGAGTTGGGGCAATTTTCTTGTCTATTTCTCACACAATGCCATGCCAACCCAAGGGGTTGAGGCTACATATTTATAGCTGTCATGGCAGCCAAGCATATGCCACAAAGATGCTAGTCTAAGATGCTTAGATGCTGTCCTAATATGTTGTCCTTGGCTGACACTAAGATGCTGTCCTAGTGTCCTTAGATGCTGTCCTAATTGGGGCCACAAAGACCAAAGGACTAGAGTACAACAAAGACCAAGGACAAGGACTAAAGTGCAACAAACTAAAGGATTAGGGTACAAGGGACTTGGGGACCAAAGACCAAAGGACTACAAGACTTATTCCAGCAGTTGGCTGTCACAGACCTAATTTCCTGAACATGGCTTGAGTTGGGGGGAGTTATTCACCTTGAAAAGCAAACCCCCACTTAAACTTGTTGTAATGGTTCCCCTTATTCTTAATGAAAAGCGTTCCCAGACATGTTCTTGGCAAAAAAAAAACTGAACATGGCAAATTTACAGGCCTGATTTGTACAGTTTTGCAATTTGAATGGCTAGACACAGTTTATTGTTCTTTATACAAAATCTTAAGACCCTGTCCATTTCTGGTTTCGCTGGGCATTTAGGATTTGAGGACCGGAGGCACAATGCCATGGACCCATGGTTCAGTTTGGCTGGAGGAATGGAAAATGCCAGTTCTGTGTGCTATTGTGCTGTGACACTGGCAGTAATCTTTTGGATACGAAGTCATATGATTGTGCAGAAGAAATTTGTTATCTCATCATGTAAGTCCTAAAATGTGATAATGTCATTTATCTCTGCAATAAAGCATACTTTCAAGAAACAAGAATGCTAGCTCTTAACTTGCTAGTTTGCTACATCCTTTCTTGCAAGATCGGAGACACATAACAACAGTCTTTCGTTTTTTACTACTATGTACAATGCTAACTATTTTCTGGGTACATTTACAAGCTGCAAACTGTAACCAGCTGACTAACTCCTGCAGAAGGTGCTGCACGGCTTGCATAACGGCATGGAATGGCCATGGTGCTAAGGAACGCCCTCTCTACCTCTGCACAGGCGCTTCTTCTCAGCAGGCACATGGCATACTCCATGAGTGCAGCATCACAAGGTAGAGTGATCCGACCATCACCGGTGAAGCCGAACTCCTCTTGGGAGATTTGTAGGAGCTGTGCGAAGACCGCTGTGCTTAGGTACTCCAATGGCACCTCAAAGCGCTTCCCGTCGGCTGAATACACCACGCAATGGCCCTTGCTCGCTACAGAGGCGCAGCACTCGTCGACATCCTTTGGTGTCCTCCATGATAGCCGCGTCCTCTTTAGTGCTGCCATCCTCTGCCACTTCTTGGCTAGCTGAGCGATCCTCCTGGTGCTGATCATGGTTTCTCCTTTCTTTCTTTCTTTCTTTCTTTCTTTCTTTCTTTCTTTCTTTCTTTCTTTCTTTCTTTCTTTCTTTCTTTCTTTCTTTCTTTCTTTCTTTCTTTCTTTCTTTCTTTCTTTCTTTCTTTCTTTCTTTCTTTCTTTCTTTCTTTCTTTCTTTCTTTCTTCTCCTGCTGGAAACTTGAGAGGTCTGAGATGAGTTTGCTATGCTTTGTTTGTGTAACTGCTAGTGATGGAGTTTGGAGGCCGCTTGGCTACGAATATATAACCGAAGGGAAAGAGTAGGGAGATCAGTCATGTGGGGTGATTGGCAAGGGACAAGGCCATAAGCACGGAACATGCATATGTTTTGGATCAGATTGTGATGGGCCCAAGTGTTTGGCGCGTGCCAGAGCTGGTCATAGTGTTCTTCGGTGCTCTGATTGGACCCCAGTTGTAGCCGTGGCCATGGTGAGCAGTGTAGCGCCGAAGAGGCATGAGGACCCCATGTTAATTGGGGCCGATGTGAGGCTTGATGACCAAACTGCTAGCTGTTGTGCAATCAGATGTTGGCAAACCCTTTCGTTTGGTGTACACTGTTGAGACGGCGAGGATTTGGCTACTTAGGTTTGTCAGGTGCCTACCTTTTTTGCAAGACTTGGCTTTGAGTTCCCTATTTTGGTAACGAATCCTACTTGGAAGTGCAATGTCCCCGACTTAGATTGCACTCAGTAGTGTTTCGTGTGCTACATTTTTCTCGTTTTTTTGTGAGGGAAGTTGTATGCTGCATTTCAGTGGGTGTAACACATGTTCCTCGAAGCATCATACGTCCAAATTTCAATGTGATTGCATTTCAACACAGTGAGCTAACTGTTCTGAATGCATCGTGCCTTGTCTCATATCCTTTCGTCACGAAATTTCGTCTGAAGGCACCTGTTCAATTGCTTCAGATATATCGCTAACAGTTGGTGCATTGATGGTGGATGATCATAGACCCAATACTGTGGACGAGCCAACAGTTTTTCCATCACAATTTGCAACAAAAAAATTTCATTTATTTGCCTTATGATCGTAGCCAGCTCACTAGTTGCGGTCTTGCAGCCCTGCAGGTTCTTGCGAGGAAAAGGGAGCGAAACGGAGCTCACATGTTTTGCTGGTACTCAAACACACCGCGTACTGAAGAAGTGACATAAGTTGTCGAGCAACTTGTTTAGGCAGCATAAGGCTTTCAATCTGGTCGGTCATAGTAGGCAATGGATTATGGGCATGGACGACTGTCAGATAAATCTCACTCTGGGGATCCAATTCAAATATCAAAACAGGGTCCCCAAAATGCTTGATACCATTGCGCTCTCACTGGTCCAGACACATCGGGCCCAATTCAAGCTTGGTCGCCATGACACATAACACGTGGTTCTATATAAAACTCTACTAAACCTGGTCAGTATGGCTGCACGCTTTGAGGCATTCAAGTCCGGCAAGCTTCCATATGTAGGGCGACATGAAGAGTAGGGACGCGTACGGCCTACATTCTTGCTGCTCCTTTACAACAATATACAACATATTAGTATGTCGTACGGTATATTTGATTTTGATGAGGCGGTGGATTTGTCGTTGATTCAGGCTGTTGCTATATCTGTATTATTTCGGTATATAGATTTATTTGGAATGGTAATTCAAACTGAAAATCTCATCGCGTCTGAAAATACTTCCATGTCATCATGCGGCAGGTACAGATTGCATCGGATAAACACGCACAAATAAACTAGGCTAAGCACAAGCTTGTAACACCCTGCTTTACACCAAGGACTAGAGAAGAATTTAAAATTTTGAAACACGTTTGAACTCATTTGAATTCGGATAGAAATTGAAAACAATAGAATCAAAATAGAAAATGAAAACCAAAATAAACAGCCAACTTGGGCCGAAACCCATTTTCTTCCCTAGCAGCCCAAGTCCAGTCAAAGCATTGGATCCCCTTTTTCTCACTGACGGGTGGGGCCCACCTGTCAAAGCATCTTCTTCCCCCACCTTTTCTCTTTTCCTCCAATCGGCTCTCTCTTTTTCTCTCCCGAGCGCCACCCCGAGCCCCTTGCCCTAGCTCTGCCGCCTCCTCACCCCGCGTGCCCAGCCCGAGGCCGCTTCTTCCGCCGCGCCCCCTCCCAACTCCAGCCCGCCATGGCCACCCTCGCCCCCGCCCGCGCCCGGTTCCTCCGCGGCAGTGCCCTCTCCTCTCGAGGCCCCTCCACCGCCGCACCTCCCTCCTCCTCCCGGGATGCAACCCCACGCGCTGCCTTCGCACCGCCCGCCCCGGCCAGCGCGCCTCGCCCTCCATGGCCGCCTCCTCGTCGTCCCGCTCCCTGCTCGCCCCCACAGCGCTGCCCCCACCCCCGCGCCTGCTGCCCGCGCGCTGCCCGCTCGCCCCACAGCCCGCGCTGCGCTCCCACTCCCGTGCATCGCCTTCGCGGTCCCCCACGGTGTTGCCTCCTCCTTCGGAGCCCCCACCGCCCACTCCTCGCCTCTCCCGTGCATCCGTGCCCCAGCCGGCGTCCCCTCCCACCGCCTCTAGCAGTCTCCGCGTGTCACCTAGCCCCCCCCCCTTCGGTGAGCGTCGCGCCACCCAACCCCACCCTCCTTTTCCCCGAGTCAGGAAACTGATCCACTCTACATCACCTAAGGAGAACCGACGACCCCTTTTCTCGACCATTTACGGCGTGGATCGACGATACACCCCACCTCTGACGAGATACGGAGAGCTTCCTCCACCTCCTCGGTGTTCCCTCACTTCCACCAGTTCTCCTTTCACAATAACCCCACCGGCGGTTGCACCGTTGTAAGGATCGAAACGCCCAAGAGGGGGGGTGAATTGGGCTTTTTCAAATTTTAGAGCATTTTAAAACTTAATGGTTGAAGCCCAATTCCCTATGCGAACTAACTACGCAAGCAAGAGTATTAAGTGCGGAATAGTAAATGCGTAATAGTAAGAGGGTGAGGAGAGAGATGCAAACTCCCGCGGAGACTCAGAGACACGGCGATTTTTCCCGTGGTTCGGTAAGATCACAAAGATCTACCTACGTCCACGTTGTGGCACCCACCAAAGGGTATAGCCACTCCCAAGTCACCAAGACAAGGGAATCCACTATCTTTCTCCGTTCGCCATCTCCGGCAAGGTGGAGCTCAAGCCTTGTACAATGGTGATCCTCCGGGCTTCCACAAACGCCTTGGTAAGCTCCGGAGCGATCTCTTCTTCCTCCAACTTTTACAAGGTGAGAGAAGTCACCAAGACACTCTCTCTCACTAGCCTAGAGATTCCAATCACCAAGAATGGACGCACACAAGCTTCTCTCTAGCTAGATCTAGCCTATAGTTGGAGTACAAGAGGTTTTGAGGTGTGGAAGTGGTAGCTCTTGGTCTTGAATGCTTGAGGATGTGTAGTGAGGCTCTGGTGATCAAGACTTGACGAAATGGCCGGTTGGAGGGGTATTTATAGCCAGCCCACACGAGATAGCCGTTGGAAAAGTAGGCAGACTTTTTCTGTGAACATCGGATCATCCGATGCACCCCTTTATTTGAGCATCGGTCGAATTCCAAATTAGCTCATGTGTCAGATGTGACCGTTGGATATAACCGTTGGATCTGACTGTTTAATCGACCGATGTTACTTCAACTTCATCATCGGATGATCCGGTGAGTTGATCTTCAGAATTGGTTCAGAAATAATGTCTCTGTTGAAATTGACCGATGTACACTTACTTCATCATCGGATGATCCGGTGTGTACTTCTTCAGAATAACTCAGAAATCATCCTTCTGTTGAAATCAACCGATGTGCCACTTCCTTCACATCGGATGATCCGGTGTGTACTGGGCTCTGAGGTCTTCTTCTTCTGCCAACTCAAACTCGACCGATGTAGTCATTTTGCAAGACATCGGATGATCCGGTGAGTGCAACTTGTTTGCTTCGAGTTGTTTTGAGTTGATCTTTTGGAATCTTCTTGGGTGACCTCTTTGACACTTGTTTGAAATGATATTTTGATGAAGTGTAAGCTTCTTGTGTTGCCAATTTTGATAGAATAGAGTCGTTGTATGAGTTCTTCATTTAGTCTTCATGAGTATCGAATAACCCCTTAGAATAGATCGTTGAGGGGTCTCCATTTGTATCCAATGAGCAGTAGATGGTGTGAATAGATAGTTCATTAACGTTTGATGTGATATACGTGAAACCTCGCATCCACAAACTCATTAGTAATAACGAACGGTTGTCATTAATCACCGAAACCATACCTCACGGGGGCCTAGATGCTTTCAATCTCCCCCTTTTTGGTGATTGATGACAACACAACGAGTAGAGCATAGAATTAATGGAATTAAAACGCAATGCTCAAAAAAGAAATATAACAAGTACAAATTACAACACAAGTGGCTCGAAGGCTCAAATAATAAACAATAAAGCGCAAGAGCACAAAGTAGCACCCGGAGTACAATAATAGCAAATAATAATAACAGGCAATCTCAAATAGATAACAATAAGTAGCAAAAGGATAGACACTCCCCCTAAAACCAAGAACTCCCCCTAGAACTGAGCTAACCCTCCCCCTGACTCTAACTCTTCTCCCCCTTTGGCATCAAGACACCAAAAAGGGAAGTCGAGTGCCTACGACTCAGGTGCGCTCCTGGCGATGGTGAAGCGGTCGGCGTCGACGGTGCTGTCGCCGGAGCTGCTGGAGGTGGAGGTCGCCAGCGCTGGAGCTGGAGCGGGGGGAGCTGGAGCTGGAGCTGGAGCTGCTGGGGGATCCGCTGAGACTGCTGGCGCCGGTGGAGAAGGTACTGCCAGAAGAGGTGAGGACTGGAACGACGTCGGCGGCAGTACTGTCGAGTGAACGGGCGCTGTCGAGACGAGCAGAGGTGGTATACTGAAGCTGGGGATCGACGAGGACGGTGCTGGAGCTGGTGCCAGTGGAGGTGCACCTGGAGCCTGACTGAGTCCCGAGTGCTGAGGTGGAAGGGCGACTCCCGTCTGCTGGTAGAGGTTGGTGACCAACCCCAGGACGCCCAACAACATCTGCTGAGTCTGCTGCTGCTGGTCCAGAGTGCGTCTCGTCATCTGGTCGACAAGGTTGGTGTACCTGTCGATGTCCTCTCGCCTCTGACGGGCGATCTCCAGCTGCATCTCCTGCTGCTGCCTCTGAAGCTGCTCCTGTCGAGCTGCCTGCTGCTCCTGCTGCTGAGCCATCCGCTGAAATAAAGCAGTGAGCTCTGACGGCTGAGTCACCTGAGCCTCTGAAACTGGAGGAGGTGTAGGTGGTGGAGATGCTGAGCCTCCTGCCTCTGTGTCGTGCTGCCTCGGTGAAGGAGGAGCAGGAGGGAAGTACTCCTCGACACTGTCGCTGGTGTCGCTGTCCGACCATATATGCTGTAGGTCTCCTCCGTGAGCCTCTGCCTGTGCCAGCTCTGCGTCCTCCTGAGTCAGCTCTGCCCAGTCCTCCTCTGACAGTCTGGCTCGAACCTCACGCTCGACGGGACGGCCAAGGCGGCGGTCTCGCGGAGTGGGGACTCGGTAGTGGCTGAACCGGGTCACGTGCATCTCCGTCAGCTGAGAAACTCCTGGAGTGTCCTCTGGAACCAACTGGTGGAGAAGGTGACAGATCCAGTGACCGAAGACCAACTGTCGAAGCATCCTAACTCCGTCGGTGATCACGTCCTCCATCTCGCAGATCAGAATATCCACGATGTCGAACTCCATCCCGTTCATCACATAGAACAGGATGGTCTGCTGAAGGCTCGTGAAGCCCTCCAAGTAGCCAGACCTCGGTAGTAGGGTACGCCTGAGGACGTGGTGAACTGTCCGAGCTGCTGGGGTGAGAAGCGCTGGCACCCTCGGCTGGTCAGGAGTGAACGGCTGAGTGAACAGACCTCTGATCTCCTCGAAAGGCGGTGCCACTCCTCCAGTCAGTGGCCTCCTCGGCGGGTTTGCGTCTCCGTAGACTATCTGGTGCAGGCACGTAGTAGAGAGCTCCACACCAAGCAGTCTGCCCAACAAGTCTCGAGACACGTCGTGGATCTGCCCCATGAACATGAAGTGAATCGAGGGACGGCCCTCAGAGACGTAGAGTGTCACGTAGAACACCCTGACCCACTCCTCGACGTAGGCACTCCTCTGGTGCGAGAGCAAGTCCACAAGTCCTCTGTATCTCTCAAAGAGTGGCCTGATCCCGTGTCCTGCTGCCACTGCAAGCTGATCCCAATCGATGCTGTTATGCTGGAAGAGCTTGTGGCCCCGACGCCTGTAAGTCTCGTACAGGGACGCCTGTGTCAGGGTCCAAAAGCGGGAGTCAACTCGAGCGTCCCTAGGCCGCGGGAACCACTCCTCAGGCATCGCTGACCATCTGAGCTTCTTCAGTTGCCTTGCCTTCATCTTCCTGTAGTCGGTGAGTCTGACATCCTCGGCAACACGGACTGCTGTGTCCATCAGGTGGATAGCCCTTTGGGCCTCTCTGTCCTCGGCGCGGTCAGCCGCAGAGGGGCGCCGACTCGCCGTAGGAGTCTGTCCACCCCCACGAGTCCTCGGGGTGCGCCGGCGGATGAGAGGTGCCACCTCGGTCTCCTCCTCGTCGGAGCCCTCGGGAGGCACCGGCTGGACCGGAGGCTGCTCCTGCCTCTGCCGGGACTCGCGGATCCGTAAGGAACCGCGATGGCCACGCTCACGCTCCTCGGCGGCGCGAGCGGCCAACTCCGCACGACGAGCATCCTTGGACATCTTGCGCTTCTTCGCGGCGGGCTCCTCAATAGCCTTGCCCTTTCCTTTGCGATCGCGACCCATCTTAGCGACGAACGGCGAAGCTCGACGAAACCCTAGCGGAGAGGGTGATGCGCGGTGGTGGAAGCCGGTGGCAAGTAATGGTGCGGCTGGTGGTGGAGGGGAGATGGCGACGGAGGCGCGGCGGAGGAGGGAGTTGCGGCGGCGCGGTGGAACGGCGGCGGCGCGCGCGGGAGAGGCGGTGGCGCGGGCACGGGCGGCGCCTAGGCGGCGGCGGCCGAAGGGCGGTAGCGGCGGTGCCTGGGAGGCGGCGGCGGCGCCTGGGAGGCGGCGGCGGTGACCGGAGGTGGCCGGAGGGCGCGAGACGGCGGCGAGGGCGACGGGCGGCGAGAGAAGCGGGCGGCGGCGGAGGTCGGCCGAACCGCTATTTAAACCGTACGGGCAAACCCTAGCCGCACACAAAACACCGGATGGACCGATGATCATCGGAGGATGCATCGGTCGAGTTCAACAGAGAGTTGTTCCAAAAACTCTCTTTGAACACCGGATGAGCCGACGTTGAGGTGTCGATCATCGGTCGATTTCTGCAGGGCACTAGAAAACTGAACACCGGATGCTCCGATGTCTTCTGAAATGAACTCATCGGTTGATTTGTGACATCTGACTTGATCTGAGTACTGAACTGAAGCACCAATTGATTCGATGATCTGCTGGCCCTAGCATCGGATAATCCGATGACTACAGAAAACCTAAGACTGCCCATATGTGTCCTTGGACTTAAACACACAAAGATAAGGATGGGTCCTAGGACTTTTTGGGCAACTCCTAACCTCTAATAGAAGGCTTCAAATATAGTGCCACATATTGGCTAAGCCCTTAAGCAAAGAGAACACACAAGGTTAGGAGGGAAACCACGAAAATGTAAGGCCCATGCTTTGTGAGCTAGAGTATGGAAAACTTCTATCTCTTTAAAGCATGTACCTTTAGAATTTTGCTCTATCCACATCATATGAGTTGAGATATTGCATTTTGAACAAGTCTCCTTCTCATGATGTGGGTTCCCCTTTGTGACAATCTACCGTATGCAATGCCAAACAAAATAATGCAAGATATTAAATGAGTGCAAGTCTATATGGCAGGAATCATGCAAAGCATAATGTAAATCTATCTTGCCAAGTTTAAACCTTCCAAAGGCTTCCTCAGGGAAAACTATTTCTAGCTCGCCCCTATCCTTCGGGAGTTAGACAAGACCTATTTGATATGCAACCTTACATGAACATGGCAACTTACATGACGTTAGATGCATCTAGCACATTTAATTCACTTCTAAGTCTAGAAAAAGTTTTCTCATCAAGTGGTTTAGTGAAGATATCCGCCAATTGTTCTTCGGACCTAACACCTTGCAAAGAGATGTCTCCTTTAGCCTCATGGTCCCGCAAGAAGTGATGGCGAATATCAATGTGCTTAGTGCGGGAGTGTTGAACGGGGTTTCTAGCTATCTTAACCGCACTTTCATTGTCACAAAGGAGAGGCACACAATCAAATTTAATTCCAAAGTCCAAAAGGGTTTGCTTCATATATAGAATTTGGGCACAACATGCACCGGCCGCTATATACTCTGCCTCCGCGGTGGATAAAGCCACGGAGTTTTGCTTTTTGCTCGACCAAGATACTAGGGAACGCCCAAGTAAGTGGCACCCACCGGAGGTACTCTTGCGATCCACACGGCATCCGGCAAAGTCCGAATCCGAGTAACCCATGAGATGGAAACTAGCGTTCTTGGGGTACCACAAACCTACACTTGGGGTATGCTTGAGATACCTAAGTATCCTAAAGACCGCCTTACGATGTGATTCTTTAGGTGCCGCTTGAAAGCGAGCACACAAGCACACACTAAACATGATATCGGGCCTAGATGCGGTAAGATATAACAATGAACCAATCATGGAACGGTAATGAGATTGATCAATAGGTTTACCGTCCATGTCCGCGTCGAGATGACAATTTGTCGCCATTGGAGTACTTCTTGAGCTACAATCTTCCATTTCAAACTTCTTCAAGAGGTCCTTGGTGTACTTCTATTGGTAGATGAAAGTCCCCTCTTGAAGTTGCTTGATTTGAAATCCTAAGAAGAAATTGAGTTCTCCAATCATTGACATCTCGAACTCCCTAGACATCATGGTGCCAAACTCAAGGCTAAGAGATTTGTTAGTTGAGCCAAAAATAATGTCATCAACGTAAATTTGACAAAGAAATAAATCCCCGTTGATGTCCTTGGTGAAAAGTGTGGTATCCACCCTCCCGATCTTGAATCCTTGCATGACTAGGAAATCCCTTAGACGTTCATACCATGCCCTAGGTGCTTGCTTGAGCCCGTAGAGCGCCTTGTGTAACCTATACACATGGTTAGGATTCCTCGGATCTTCAAACCCGGGAGGTTGCTCAACAAAAACAAGTTCGTTAATATAACCATTGAGGAAGGCACTTTTAACATCCATTTGATAAAGCATAATATTGTGATGCGAAGCAAAAGCAAGGAGTATGCGAATAGCTTCTAACCGTGCGACCGGGGCGAATGTCTCTCCAAAATCTAGTCCTTCAACTTGTGAAAAACCCTTGGCCACAAGCCTTGCCTTGTTGCGGACCACCACGCCATTCTCGTCTTGCTTGTTGCGGTACACCCACTTCGTTCCGATGATGTTCTTGTCCTTAGGTCGCTCCTCCAATACCCAAACTTCATTGCGGGTGAAGTTGTTGAGTTCTTCTTGCATAGCCATCACCCAATTGGGATCTTGGAGTGCTTCCTCAATATTTGTGGGTTCTACACACGAAACAAAAGAGTAGTGCTCACAAAATGAAGCAACATGGCGAGAACGAGTACTTACTCCCCGTGACGGACTTCCGATGATTTGATCCATCGGATGTGCCTTGGAGATGCGCCCATGCCTCATAAGAGGTTGTGAGGCACTTGGCGGTGGTGAGGCATCTCGCTCGTCTTGTGGTTGGACTTGACCTTGGACTTCTTCTTCTTCTTGGTGTTGTGTGGCATGTGAATCTTGCATTGGCAATGGATCATATTTCTCTTCTTCTTCATCAATTTGAGGCGCCATGGAGGTGTTGATGTTGGAACTTAAGGCTCCCCCTTGATCATGGCTCTCCTCAACTTCGGGCTTGATGTCTCCTATGGTCATGTTCTTCATAGCTTCTCGTAGAGGCTCATCATCTATATCATCATGACCAAAACTCTCCTCTTGGGAGCCATTAGTCTCATCAAACTCAACATCACAACTTTCTTCAACTAACCCGGAGGTTTGGTTGAATACTCGATATGCTTTTGAGTTTGACGCATAACCAAGAAAGATACCAACATCACACCTTCTTTCAAACTTACCGAGCCTTTTCTTGCGGTAGATGTAGCACTTGCACCCGAAGACTCGGAAGTAGGAGATGTTGGGCTTTCTCCCAATGAGGAGCTCATATGGGGTCTTTTGAAGTAGTCGATGAAGATAGACCCTATTTGCGGCATGGCACGCCGTGTTGATTGCTTCGGCCCAAAACTTCTCCGACGTGCCATAGTCATCAAGCATTGCTCTTGCAAGGGTGATGAGAGTCTTGTTCTTCCTTTCAACGACAGCATTTTGTTGAGGGGTGTATGTGGCCGAAAACTCGTGCTTCACGCCTTCACGATCACACCACTCCCCAATGTTGTAGTTCTTGAACTCGGTGCTGTTGTCACTCCGGACCTTGATGATGGGAAGTTGAAATTCCCTTTGAGCTCGTTTAGCGAAGGTCTTGAAGATTTCCGGAGTTTCACCCTTGTCACCTAGAAACAATGTCCAAGCATAGCGAGAGTAGTCATCAACAATAACAAGACAATAGAGGTTACCGCCAAGGCTTTGGTATGTGGACGGTCCGAAGAGGTCCATGTGAAGTAGTTCAAGTGGCTTGGAGGTTGACACCATTGTCTTCATCGGATGGTGTGAGGCAACTTGCTTCCCGGCTTGACACGCGCTACAAAGCTTGTTCTTCTCAAATGTGACATCCTTCATGCCGGTCACCATCCCAAGCTTGAATGACTTCTTGAGCTTGCTCATCCCAATGTGAGCAATGCGCCGATGCCATAGCCATCCCAAACTTGTCTTGGTGAAAAGACAAGTGGTCAAGCTAGCATCCTTGTTGGAGAAGTCCACCAAGTAAAGATGTCCATGCCGAAAACCTTTGAATATTAGTTCTTTGCTTGATTCACTAGTCACCACAACACCATTCTTGTCAAATGTGCACGTTAGTCCAAGATCACATAATTGTGCAATAGAAAGTAAATTGAAACTAAGAGACTTAACGTAAAGCACATTAGAGATAGATAAATCATGAGAAATAGCAATTTTACCCAAACCAATTACCTTCCCCTTTGAGTTATCACCAAAGGTGACTTGTTCATGATTGCCGGGGTTCTCTATGGAGGTGAACATACCATCATTGCCGGTCATATGTTGAGTGCACCCACTATCGAGTACCCAATGCTTTCCTCCGGCTTTGTAGTTCACCTACACACATGAAGTTAGTTTTTGAGTTTAGGAACCCAAGCCAACTTAGGTCTTTGTATGAGTGATACAAGTGATTTTGGGACCCAAGGTTGCTTGGGGAGCTTCCCCTTCATGCCCTTGATGTCTTTGCCGATGAACCTTGCCTTCACCTTTCCACCTACTTTGCTCAATAGATAGTGATAATCATTGAAAGTAGATTTGTAGTTAGGAGGCAATTTGGGAGAAGGACGGTTGGGAAGAGGACACTCCCTCGTGTGATGTCCGGTGACCTCACAATGTTGGCAATAGGAACCAACTTCCTTGATGAAGCTTGTCCTAAGCTCTGGTGAGGGCACCTTTCCTTTGTTGGGCACCGGGAAGGATCCAAGTCCCCTCTTGTTGAAGCCTTTAGCTTGTTGGTAGAGGATTTCCTTGTGCTTGTCCTCCCACTTAGAGAGTCTTGCCACACTAGTGCGAAGACTTTCAATTTCGTCCATTAGCTCCTTCTCCCTAGGGCTTGCTTTCAAAGGCAAAGACTTATCCAAAATATTAGTGGCCTGTGAATTAGATGATATTTTGCCATCAAGGGTTTCTTTCTTTGTGTTTTTTAATTTAAGTTCAATCGCTTCATAAGCAAGGTTAAGCACTTCATGTTCTTGAACCAACTCATTGTGCTTTGCCAAGAGTGCTAAGTTAGCTAAGTCAAGCTCATGATACTCAAGCTTGATTTGAGCATTCTCCTCCTCGATTTGCTTGACATTTGATTTGAGCGTGTCATGCTCTTTAAGTATGGTTACATACTTGTCATGCAAATCGAGGTTAGCACTTTCAAGATTAGCACGAGCTAGCTCAAGAGCCTTAACCTTAACCTTTTCCCTTTTTATAATGGCATGATATTCATTAATCATAGATGTTAATTCATCGGGTGAAAGCTCATCATCATCATCGCTAGAATCTTCACATACCTTTGAGTAACCTTTCGCCATTAGGCACATAGGAGGTGGACGAAGAGGTGAGTCATCCTTGTTGACGATGGCGAGGCCCGCCAAGTTTTCTTCATCTTCACTATCTTCGTCGCTTGACTCTTCATCTGTGATCCACTCATTGGCTTCACACATAAAGACCTTTTGAGGCCCTCTTCTCTTCTTTGGAAAGAGCTTGGTTTTCTTGCCTTTGTCAAATTTCTTCTTTCCAAAAGAGCGCTTGGGCTTGACCTCCTCTTCATCATCACTTTCTTCTAGCTTGTGATGCTTGCCATTGTCCTTCCTTTTGTCCGATCTTGGACAATCATATGATATGTGGCCTAGATCACCACAATTGTAGCACGTCTTGTTTTCATCTTTTCTTGGCAAGAAGGCTTTCTTCTTGGGATCATAAGAGTATCCCTTCTTTGCAATCTTGGAGTTGAGGCGTGAGAATTTCCTCATCATCAAAGCAAGCTCATCATCATCATCTTCGCTTGTTTCTTGCTCTTCTTCACTTGAGCTAGGCTCAACCACTATCTTCTTCTTGGGAGTTGTCTTCTTGGTTTAAGCCTTGAGAGCAATGGTTTTTGATGATGACTCCTCCATCATTCCAAGTACGCTCATCTCATGAGCATGGATTTCTCCAATGAGCTCCGAAACTTCAATGTTGTCAAGTGACTCTTTCTGGAGCATTGAATTGATAATGTTGTACTTGGGCTTGGGTAGAAGCATGAGGATCTTGCGATTGATAAGTCCCTTGCCAAGAGAAGCAATGTCAAGTGCGTTAATTTCCTCAATGAGCACATTTAAACGAGAAAACATTTGGTTAACATTCTCATGAGGAAACATCTTAAATTCATCATATTTTGATTTAAGCATGTGATATTTGAGTTCTTTAACACGAGATGAGCCCTCATGTATTTCAATTAGACATGCCCAAATTTCACATGCTTTTTCCTTACTAGCAATCCTAGCAAAGACATCTTGACTAATGCATTCATATATGGCATTTCTAGCCTTAGCATCCCATTTTAATTGGTCACCAACATAGTCAAGATTTCCAAACCCCGCATGGGTCGCTTCCCACACTTCGGGAGCAATTGCCTCAAGGTAAGCGCGCATGCGTGCTTTCCAATAAGCAAAATTCTTGCCCTCGAAGGTAGGAACCGAACCCCCATTCTTGGCCATTTTCGCTCTCTAGCGGTGAAGCTAGAATGATCCAATGAGCAACCTTGCTCTGATACCAATTGTAAGGATCGAAACGCACAAGAGGGGGGGTGAATTGGGCTTTTTCAAATTTTAGAGCATTTTAAAACTTAATGGTTGAAGCCCAATTCCCTATGCGAACTAACTACGCAAGCAAGAGTATTAAGTGCGGAATAGTAAATGCGTAATAGTAAGAGGGTGAGGAGAGAGATGTAAACTCCCGCGGAGACTCGGAGACACGGCGATTTTTCCCGTGGTTCGGTAAGATCACAAAGATCTACCTACGTCCACGTTGTGGCACCCACCAAAGGGTATAGCCACTCCCAAGTCACCAAGACAAGGGAATCCACTATCTTTCTCCGTTCGCCATCTCCGGCAAGGTGGAGCTCAAGCCTTGTACAATGGTGATCCTCCGGGCTTCCACAAACGCCTTGGTAAGCTCCGGAGCGATCTCTTCTTCCTCCAACTTTTACAAGGTGAGATAAGTCACCAAGACACTCTCTCTCACTAGCCTAGAGATTCCAATCACCAAGAATGGACGCACACAAGCTTCTCTCTAGCTAGATCTAGCCTATAGTTGGAGTACAAGAGGTTTTGAGGTGTGGAAGTGGTAGCTCTTGGTCTTGAATGCTTGAGGATGTGTAGTGAGGCTCTGGTGATCAAGACTTGACGAAATGGCCGGTTGGAGGGGTATTTATAGCCAGCCCACACGAGATAGCCGTTGGAAAAGTAGGCAGACTTTTTCTGTGAACATCGGATCATCCGATGGACCCCTTTATTTGAGCATCGGTCGAATTCCAAATTAGCTGATGTCATGTGTCAGATGTGACCGTTGGATATAACCGTTGGATCTGACTGTTTAATCGACCGATGTTACTTCAACTTCATCATCGGATGATCCGGTGAGTTGATCTTCAGAATTGGTTCAGAAATAATGTCTCTATTGAAATTGACCGATGTACACTTACTTCATCATCGGATGATCCGGTGTGTACTTCTTCAGAATAACTCAGAAATCATCCTTCTGTTGAAATCAACCGATGTGCCACTTCCTTCACATCGGATGATCCGGTGTGTACTGGGCTCTGAGGTCTTCTTCTTCTGTCAACTCAAACTCGACCGATGTAGTCATTTTGCAAGACATCGGATGATCCGGTGAGTGCAACTTGTTTGCTTCGAGTTGTTTTGAGTTGATCTTTTGGAATCTTCTTGGGTGACCTCTTTGACACTTGTTTGAAATGATATTTTGATGAAGTGTAAGCTTCTTGTGTTGCCAATTTTGATAGAATAGAGTCGTTGTATGAGTTCTTCATTTAGTCTTCATGAGTATCGAATAACCCCTTAGAATAGATCGTTGAGGGGTCTCCATTTGTATCCAATGAGCAGTAGATGGTGTGAATAGATAGTTCATTAATGTTTGATGTGATATACGTGAAACCTCGCATCCACAAACTCATTAGTAATAACGAACGGTTGTCATTAATCACCGAAACCATACCTCATGGGGGCCTAGATGCTTTCAACCGTGCATCAGGGAACCCCTACGGCCCAAAGAACACAAGGGAACACAACCTCTACCCCGGTTCCTACGAAGACCGAAGTTCTCCACCGCTCTACCCGTCGCGAGCGTCGACACGACATCCCGGACCGTGAAAGACCCCTGAGTGAGTTTCCTTGGCCCTCCCCCTTCGTCCTAAGTAGCCATCTAGGGTTAGGTCGCATTGTAAACGAAGATCCAGCGAGCTCCGACGAGGGTTCAGCCGCGCCCATGGCGCGCCGCCGCGCGGTTCAGCCGTCGGCGAATGGTTTAGGCCGGGGAAAAACTCGGGCCCTCCGATCTCACATCGACGGTTGGAGAGAAGGCGCACATGCCCTTTCATCGTTTCAAACCCCTGCCGTCGGATTCCGGAAAGGACAACTAATATTAGAATCCCGTGTTCCGGTTCGTTTCGTAAAATCCGCACCATAGAAGTCCGCTCCGTCGGTCCCCGATTGAATCGGGTATTTTTCCGCAGCCCACTTCGCACCCAGCCCCCGTGACTATTCGGATTTTTACAGAAGTCCTGGCATTTGGTAGACTTGACCCCTTGCTCTCGGGGAATTTGGATATTTTAATGCAAAATTTATCTTTAGCCCCTAAAACCCCCTGGAAATAATGGTTTAGCCCCTGTTAATGTTGTAAATAGCAGAACAGTCCCTGTAGGTAATAGAAAATCGTGATTTAGCACTAAACTATTGATGATTTTAATAAAAGACCCCTGGAACCCCCTGTAATAGCAATCTGGCCCCTGGAACTTCCTGAAAACTGACATTTCAGCCCCTGAACTAGTCTAGATTTTCATAAAGCACCCCCACAATAAATCAGTTTTAGCATAGTAGCCCCTAATACATGTAGTAAATTAGCAATTGAGGCCTTAGCTAGTGCTGTAATTACTAAAACACCCCTTCCACTTGCTGTTTTGGCATCCCAGCCCCTAGGAAGTTCTGAATCTACTTTACATCTTTGCTTCGTTGTTGTTTTCTTTACAAAAACAACCCTACATATGTGCTGAATTGAATAGACACCTTCACTACATGTCGAGAGTCACACTTAGAGTTCTAATATTTCCTATCCATGCAAATCACCCTATAAAAATGATGAGAACAAAGCAGATAGTTATTAAGAAATGAATTAAGTGAAGAAAACGTGCAAGATTAGTATATATGTAATAAAATTACCATAAATTGCTTGGGGAGTTGCTACTTATGGATTCTTGTTATTTTTCTTTGCACCCGTTATGACGTGGATCAAATCAGCCCCCGAGCTTACGTTCGACCCGTGAGCGCAAGACCTTGAGGATGAAGAGGGTGGACTGAGCAACAATATAAGAAAAAGGCAAGTGCCCTTGACTATATTTCTTCATTTTTAGGATTTTAGTTAGAAATGCATGCTTTAGGTCTTAATTTTGAAAATCCCATGTGTTGGTTGTTTACTAGAATTTCCAAAACTTGCCTTGTAGCCGGGATGGGTAGTATAGGGTTTACATTTATGTCATTATTTTCATGCTTAGCCCTGCTTAGATGTCGGGATGAGAGTTATTACATTTAATTTCAATATATCATGATGATTGTGGTGATGTGGTGATGTACGTGGTGTATGAGGTGGGTAGTATAGGGATCTAGCAGGCTGGTGGGTTACGGTGGGTGCCGAGTGCACGAGACTCGGGTTTGTGGATAGTTAGCCTGCGTAGATCCTAAGGACTGGTTTGTAGACCTGTCAACTGGCTTATACAGTGCCACCACAAGAACTGTTATGGGGCAGTGTGGCCAATTAAGTTGTTCCTATCTTTCCTTGTGTACACCAGAGAGATGTATAAGTGGCGCAAGAGGGGGCTTCTGCGACAGAGGTTTCAGAGTGCCGCAGCGGTGAAACCTTAGCGGGTGTGCACAGGTTGGGTAGTGCAATGTAAAGGCCTTGTCGTGTACTCCTGGCCCCACGCCATAGGGAGTGTGAGAGGGCGGAAAGGAGTTTCTTGAGTCGCCGACGGGAGATGAAAACACGACTTGTGGGTAAAGGGTACAAACTCTGCAGAGTCAAAACTGTCTAGACAGCCGTGCTCACGGTCAAGAGCGGGTTGATAACTCTCTCATGATTAGCGTGGGTTGGTTTGGTGTGGTTTTGAAATGGTGGCTTGGATTGAGATCACAGTGATAGTGGAGATCACTTGGATATATGTTTGGGTTGGGCGGGAATTCCACTAAACAAATAGGATGCTTAATAAAGCTAAGGAATAGGTTGCGTAGTGCAATAGCCGTGTCTAGCCTTCCTTGTAACTTGCCTCATCATGCATAATCTTTTCCACACTTGCTGAGTACTCTATGTACTCAGGTGTTTGTCTTTTTCCTCTTTTAATTGTTGCTAAGTGAAAAGAAGATCAAATGAATACGATATGAAGAAGGTCACGTTGCTGTCAGTGGATTCGCCTGTGGATGGCACTACATGTTTTTCCACTTCCGCTGCTAATCCAAAACTCATTTTAAGGTATGTACGTTGTTTACATTCGATATATAACTGTTTATCACTATTGTCCTACATGTATGAATGAAACCGATCCTGATATATATGTAGAATACGCCGGTTTTGCTCTTTGTAAAACCGGGCGTGACAAAGCTAATCAGGGCCTCGCTCTTTTACGTGTTCTTCGCCCCCCTCCGTTGCTCTTACCCAGTTGATCGCCCCCTTTTTCTGCACCTTCATGTCCCAATGATCCGGGGTGGAGATCATTTGGGCCTTGTCCGGTTGTCTGGGAACAAATGAAGCCGGGATTTGTTCCAGACATGGATCAAGCGAAAGGTTAATTTGTAAACATTATGTTAGTCGTAAAATAATCTATTATAATAACTTTATCAACGTATAAATTATAGAAAAGAATTGTTAGTTTTGTTATGTGTTAGAATAAATATTAATAATTCGCTGTTAATTAATGTCGTCTGGAATCTCTACCAATTTCAAATCTACACAGACCTTAACTAACCATAAGATAGGATTCTAGCGAGTAGCGACCAATATCAAGAACGGCATTGCAGTTCTCGGTCTTCCCGGTTGGACCCACACGTCAGCCTACAATACCGTCGGGCCCACGGAGGTCAACCGTGGCCTCAGCCCGCGGCCGCACCCGCAAGAACGCCGGTGGCGGCTGCGGCGAAAACGGCCACCGCATATTGGTCCCTTGTGCGGCAGGCCAGCGCCTCTGAGCCCGTCTGTTACTGGTGGCTGTGGCGTCGGCATCGCCCGCCTGACTGCCCCGTGCACGTTGCTGCTTGTCGGCTCCGGTCAGTATTCCAAATCGAATAGCCGGTAGTAAATACAAAATCACCCAAAATTTTTCCAGATTACTCGTCCATGTGCACATGTAATCCGAAGCGAAGGCTGAAGGCGTCTGCTTTGTTTCGTGTTTGCACGTGCACAAACTATTTGGATTTACCTGGCAGTGATTTCAATGTTAGTGCCAATGATACATGACGAGAAGTGCCTTGATTAGACCATACCAGCTGTACCTACAGTGCCATATTTAGATTTTGAATCGTGGTCGGCTTTTCTTATGCTCTTATAGCATCATGTATACCACACATTTCATTTGTGTTTTCCTCATTGTGACTGGTTGTAGAATGTATATGTGTTATCTGTTTTAATATGTTTCCCTGCAGGTGTTATTTTGTCAGGGCTCAGTCAGATTTTCATTCTCCGCTGCCTTGCAAGAGTGAAGAAAAGGAATAATGCTGACTAATTATTGATGACCAAGAGAATGTACAACTCTTCCATTCCACTGAACTATGTTGGACTACTTCATATAAAAGAGTGCTAAATATGTTACATCAAGGTCTACAAAATCCTGCATATCTTCAGGAGCTGCAAACTGCAAATTGTTGATGCAGCACCATAAGTGGCGTGTTATAGCTTGAATGATGGCAAGGCATCACTAGAGAGCTCAGGATTGCCCTTTCAACTTCCTCTGATGCATTTCTTCTCAGCAAGCAAATCACATACTCCATCACAGCTGCATCACAAGGCAGAGTGATCCTGCTATCACCTACCAATCCAAACTCTTCTTGGGACATCCTCAGCAGCTCACCAAAGATTGTAGTGCTGAGGTACGGCAATGGAACCTCGAACCGCCTCCCATCCACCGTGTACACGGCACAATGGCCCTTGTCTGCAACTGAAGGCGTATGGCAATCATCGTCTCTGGTGACTGCCTTCACCCTTTGCCACTTCCTTGCAAATTGGGCAAGCTTCTTTGGGTGGATCATGGTTTCTTCTTTTCAGTTCCTCAGGTTTGATGCTTAGGAACGATTAGTCTGTGACTTTGTTGTGGTGGTGTTGGTGCCTTACTTTCTGGCTCCTGAATTTATAGGTGAACAAATGGTCAGGGGCTCACCGCAGCTACTATTCTGAGACTAAATGGTAGGGGACAAGGCCATGAGGTTGATACATGCATTGGTCGTTTCAGAGGTAGACTTAGAGGTTCATATTTGACCTAGCTGGGCTACCACTTGGTGCACCATGAAGGCAAATATTGTGGGCTAGTGGTTGTGCAATCAGATTCGTGCTACAATACCAGTTGTCGCATTGGGCAGAGACATGGAGGAAGCATACTGGGTCTAGCTTTTATGGACCGCTTTGACCTGTTTCAGTCTCATGTATCAAGTGGTTGTGTTGATAAGCTGGTTGGGCTTACTCAAAAGCAATAATTTGTGAATGGTTTGGGGCCTTTCCTTTTATTTTTCTCCGTAAGACAGGAACGATAGATGAGGAGCCAGGTCAGTGCCTCAATAGGGACATGGCAGGATGGTACAAGAGTAAGGATCTGAGAAGATGCAGGATTCACTTAATTGCTTTGGGTGCCTTATTCTGTGCTTGCATGCGGTATTGATTAGCAGTCCTTTGTTTGCTGCAAACCGTGCAGCTTGGGTGACAGTTCCATATCATAGTCTCCACTTATTTCCAGCATGACATGTGACAACTATTATTGCATGGTATCTGTCAGCATTTCCAATGGGGCCTAAAGTTAACTTTTGCTTTATTAGCGTGATTAGTTTTTTCCTGAAGGCTCTGATAGTCTGATCCCTGCTCCTACTTCACTGCAGTAATGTAGATTATTACTCCTACCATGCAAAACTGTTATCTGTTTCTTGGATGGTTATATTTACAGTATATCAGCTTACAGTAAAATAAGTTAGCAAAGCTGTACTTGGGCTTAGTCTGCCGCAGACATGATTTGTTGCATATTTGTGATAGCATGCTTGAGTTATAAAATCGAAGTCTTCAATTTTTGTTGAACTTTGACTCTTGTATTCATTCTAACTCCCTTGTCTGCTATGATTTCACCCAGGATTCTGCATCAAGTGCTAGAGGCAAAACGGCATGGAATGGCTTGACTCATCTGGAATGGGAACTGACAGTCATTGCGTCCTGCCACACGCATTAAACTTTAAGATCTCAAACAAGTATGTGCCCTGAAGTTGTGTAACACCCTAATTTTAATTTGAAATTCAAAAGAGAAAATTCATCCAAAATTTCACAACTTCAAACATTGATCGAGCTGGAAACCTCAATTCTCTTCCTCCTGGGTTGAACCCTGCAGCCCACCCCAGTCCAGCTGCTCCCTCTCTCTTCTCTCTGCCGGCAGGGCCCGCTTGTCAGCGTGGCCTTCGTCTTCCTCCTCCCCTTCCTCTGATTCTCCTTCCGATCTTCAATGACCAAGCGTCGATCTTGCCGGAAATGGAAAACCGCCGAATCAATGCCGGTCTTCATTGTTGCCGGCCGCCGCCCCCCTTGCTATATACGTCGTGCGCCCTAGGGTTGCCCCCCCACCCCTCGCTCGCAAGAAATCCGCCGCCGCTAAAATCTTTCGGGTAGCCGCTGAATCCGCCGAATTCTATTTACTTCCCCCATATTCCGACGATCTAACGTGGCGTGCGGCCTGCAGGAACGTCGGAGAACCCCCTCGGCCTGCCCCGAGTCGCACCGACGCCTCAAACCCTAGCTTCGGCGAGCTCCGGTGAGTCCTCTCGATTTTTCTCGCGTTCCGAAGCCTCGGGTGGCTAGTTCCCCCATTGACCACACCATCGTCTTCGCCGTACCTCAGAACACGTCGACGACGTGAAGAACGCGAGGGGATCGCCACCTACGCCGTCGCCAACGAAGAACCGAAGGTTCCCGCCGCACTCCTCCGTCGCGTGACCGTTTGCGCCGCCTCCCAGCCTCCGAAATAGTCCTAGGTGGGCTCCCGAGGTCCCCCTCCTTAGATTTGTGTGGTCAGATATGAGTTCTAGGCAAAAATTCGTGGATCCGATTGGTCTCCGGTGAGATCGGGGCGCGCTCATGGCGCGCCGCCGCGCTGACTCGCCGCCGCAGGTCGGCTGGGGAGGAAAACGCGTCCCCGCCGTCAGATCTCGGATGAACGGTTAGGATTAGAAGAGGGTGTACCCCTTCGATTATTCAAATCAGAACCGTAGGCTAAAGATCCAACCTCCCCGGTTAGGCCACGTGTACCCTTTTGTTATTTTAAATCTGGACCGCCGATTCCGATCCAACGGCTCCGGTTTAAATCCGGTATTCCCACCGGCTGTTTTATGCTCGGCCCCCTGGACTTTTTGGGTTTGCGCAAACAAGCCCCTGGTTTTTGCAAAAACGACCTTAGGCTCTCTGGAATTTAGGGAATTAGTGGCAGAATGACTTCTAGTCCCCTCTAACTCTCTGTTTTTACATTTTTTACCCAAGAGTGGTCTGATTAATTACCAAAAGGCCCCTGATTTCGCACAAAAGCCCCTAGAACTTTCTGTTTTAGCAATAAAACCCTCAATACTTGCTGAAAAATCATTTTTAGGCCTCTTGGTATTTCTGTTTTTATATAAAAGACCCCTAGACACTCTGTTTTTAGCAAAATGACCCTAGGACCCTCTGTTATAACATTTTAGGCCCTGGAAAATTACTAGATTGCCCCTAGGGAAACTGTTTATGCAGATTTACCCCTGTAATTAATTATTATTAGGTTTTAGCCCCTGTATTATGCTGAAAATAAGCAGAGACACCTCTGGTACTTATGTATTTGCAAATTAACCCTTGTAAAGTTCTGTTTTAGCATTTTAAGCCATGATCCTTGCTGGAATATGACAAAATAGCCCCTGCCCATGCTAATATTTATCCAAAATCCCCTTGAAGTGGCTAAAATTATTTACTAATCTTTGCATAATGCAATTTTCACTAAATTGACCTTCACAACATGCTGATTTTACACCTAGGCCCCTAGTAATTGTTCATTTTACATAAAATAACTTCATAAATGTTTATATTAACTTTTAATGTTGATTTTAACATCACAAATGTATTTTTAGCAAAGTAAAGAGTTAGTTTTAGGGGTAATGTGTATGTATTTATGTTGATTGAGCATTTTAATACCCTGTCTTATTTGTTTCTTGTTAATTAGCTATGTGTATGATAAATTGGCTAGAGCCAGTCTCGGAGCAGGCCTTTAATTTGCAAGATCAAGACTTTAACGTCGAAGAGCAGCAACTACTTTCCGGAGGCGAGTGTCCTTGACCACATTGTTCCTGTTTTAGGATTTTAGTTAGAATTTGCATATTATTCTTGGTAGTCTGAAAAAGGAATTTGGTTGGGATTTACTTTATGTCATTTACTCATGCTTAGCCCTGCTTAGATAATAGGATGGGGCAGACTTTACATTAATATGATTATCATCATATTTGAGAATTTGTTGTGGTGCTATGTATGGTATATACATGGATAGTAGAGATAGGAGTCTAGCAGGCTGGTTGGTATACGGTTGGTACGTATGCACGAGACTCGGGTTGGTGGTTAGTGCCTGTGTAGATTCTAAGGACCGGTTCATGATATTTTGTGATCTAGCTATATCGTGCCACCACAAGACCGGTATGGAACATTTTAGCCAATTAAGTTGACTTCTACCTTATCTTGTGTACACCATTGAGATGTTTGTGTGGCGCAAGAGGGGGCTTCTGCAGCGGAGGTAAAATAGACTCCAAGTATGCTGTTAGCGGTGAAAGTTTAGCGGGTGTACAGGGATTTGGTAGTGCAATGTAAAGGCCTCATAGTGATCCCCTGGCCACACACCATAGGAAGTGTGAGATGTGATTCGCGATCACGGGCAATCAGGGAGAATTTAGTCCACTTGGTGACAAGGGACGAAATCACGACTTGTGGGTAAAGGGTACAAACTCTATAGAGTCAAAACTGTCTAGACAGCCATGCTCACGGTCAAGAGCGCGCTAGTAACTCCTTCATGATTAATTGGGTATGGGGGAGGTTGGTTGTATTTGGTTGGCAGTGGGACTGGATTTTGGTGACACATGGTGGGATATTCACTTAGTAATTAGGATGCAAATACAACTTAGGAAATAGGATGTTGTATAGTGCTTTTAGCCGAGTTGGCCTTCCTTGATTTTGCCTACATGTCATAAATTTTCCTCACTCGTTGCGTACTCTAAGTACTCATGCGTCTTTGTTGCTTCTTTTTGGAAAAAAATGTTGCTCAGGGTATGGAGATGGAGTGGAGTACGATGAAGACGATGACTTTAACCCCGGTGCACATTACTAGGCGTGTGTGCCCCCGGACAATGCCTGTGATGAAGCTCTACGCTTAGATTATCCGCTGTTGTGTATCTTTCCTTTTTAGACTACGAGTTCACTATGAGATTGTAATAAACTTGGCTTTTATATAAGAGACATCATTTATGTTAACACATGTATAATTTAACTGATCATGTCATACATGTGTAGCGTGTCTGGTTTGTTTTACAGGAACCAGACATGTCAGAATGGTATCAGAGCCGAGGTTGTCCGTAGGACGCAAGCCTAGTTAGAAACGGTTGTGAATTTAGAAGTATATCCACATATATGGGTCACCTTGTCGTAGAAACCGTAAATGTTAACATTTTGTGTCACTTAATAATACGGGATGCTTTGTTTAATTGATAGTGATATGTTGACTTGCTATAGTTCAAATATATATATATATATGAGCTTTTATTTTGATTATTCTTTTAAATTATTTAGTCCTAATGCTTGCTCTCATTATCTAGCACTATATATATATATATATATATATATATATATATATATATATATCAGATGGCAGGCAGGGGACGTGGACGAGGTCGTGGCCGCGGGATGCCCGAGGAGGGTAATGCTCCTCCCGCATTCTAGATTCCACCGTGGAATGGTCGAGGTGCCCGCAGGGGAGCTGTTTCAATGGGGATGCAGCAGATAATGGCTATGCAGACTCAACTTCTGCAGAATCTGACTCAAGTGGTGGCCAACATGAACCAAGCTCCTCCACCTCCACCACCGGCAGCGCCTGAACCCCGGCCCAAACTGAGGGACTTTTAGAGTACTCATCCACTAGTGTTTTCTAACTCCGTGGAGCCACTAGATGCTGATGACTGGTTGAAGTCCATTGAAAGCAAGCTGCAGATAGTTCAGTGTCAAGGTCGGGAGAGGGTGGTTCTTGCCTCCCACCAGCTTTCAGCTCCCGCAGCAGACTGGTGGATAACTTACACGTCCGCCCATGAGGACCCACAAAGTATCACTTGGGAGGAGTTCACACGGAGCTTTCGCAGTCACTATGTGCCAGCTGGGGCAATAAAGATGAAGTGGAAGGAGTTTTTGAGTCTGAGGCAGGGTAACATGATAGTTCATGAGTATCTTCAGAAGTTCACGCAGCTATCTCGATATGCGTCTGAAGATGTCAACACTGGTGATAAGAAACAAGACTGCTTTATCTAGGGGCTAGATGAAGAATTGAAAAATGCACTTTCCTCCAGCTACTACGAGACTTTCTAGAAGATGATTGATAAAGCTTTTGTTATGGAGAAGCAGAGGCCCGAGTTAGAAGCACACAGGAAGCGAAAGACATCTTGGTAGGGCCAGTCTTTCGGCAGTAGCAGTCGCACCCGTTTTACGCCGACGCCAGTGGGGCAGGTGAGCCGTCCCATGGGCCCGTATCAGGCGCTGAGGTACCCTACCCCAACTTTCAGGCAGTCAGCGCCGCAGACTCAGCAGCAGCGTCCACAGTTCCAGCAAACGTGTCCTACTTTTCCACCCTTTCCGATTGGTCATTTCCAGCAGAGTCAGCAGTAGGGCAGCAAGACTCAGAGTGGCAGGATGATTGGGCCGTGTTACACTTGCGGCGAGAATGGGCATCTCTCCAACCGTTGCACGAAGAAGAAACAGCCACAACAGCAACAACAGAATGTCATGCATGGTCGTGTGAACCATGTAGCTTTGGAGGAGGCTCAGGATGCTCCAGATGTGGTGATTGGTATGTTCTCCATCGATTCCCACCCTGCTACAATCTTGTTTGATTCGGGTGCTACTCATTCTTTCATTGCTAAGGACTTCGTACAGAAGCATAATATGAAGACTACGTCTATGACCCGTATGCTAGTGGTCAACTCTCCTAGGGGAGAACTCAAGACCAATGTAGTGTGCTCAAAAGCGAGTCTTAACATCATGGGGGTGGTCTTCTCTGCAAACCTCCTTGTGTTGGAGTCACGGGGCCTAGATATCATATTGGGGATGGATTGGCTGGCCAAGTATAATGGTGTGATACATTGTGCATCGAAGACTGTCAGTTTGACTCACACCGACGGCGGCAGGGTGGAGTTCAAGTTAATCCGTGTGACAGATGAGAAGTCCAGCTCAATCAACTTGAGACAACGGAGGGAATCCGGGTGGTTAGTGAGTTCTCGGATGTTTTTCCTAAGGAATTACCAGGTATGCCACGAGATCGTGATATTGAGTTCATCATCGATTTAGTACCTGGCACAACTCCTATATGTAAGAGGCCGTACAGGATGGATGCTAATCGGTTATCAGAACTCAAGGAGAATATCCAAGAGCTGCTAGATAAGGGGTATGTTCGACCCAGTTCCTCACCTTGGGGAGCCCTGGTTACATTCGTGCCAAAGAAAGATGGGACTCAGAGGTTATGTGTCGACTATCGAGCTCTTAATGCAGTGACCATCAAAAACAAGTACCCGTTGCCACGTATCGAGGACTTGTTTGATCAATTGAGGGGAGCAAGTGTATTCTCCAAAATTGATCTTCGCTCAGGGTATCATCAACTGAAGATTCGAGCCTTAGATATTCGGAAGACAACATTTGTTACTCGCTATGGTCTATACGAGTACACGGTCATGTCTTTCGGATTGACTAACGCCCTAGCCTACTTCATGTACCTTATGAATAAGGTATTTATGGAGTATTTGGACAGATTTGTGGTGGTGTTCATTGATGGCATTCTGGTTTTCTCGAGAAATGAAGAAGAGCATGAGGAACATTTGAGGTTGGTGTTGCAGAAGCTTCGGGAGAACCAGTTGTATGGCAAACTTAGCAAGTGTGAGTTCTTGTTGAAAGAAGTGACTTTCTTAGGGCATGTCATCTCAGCAGGAGGGATATCTATTGATCCAAGCAAGGTAGCCACTGTGATGTAGTGGAGTGCGCCAGAGAATGTGAGGGAGATCAGAAGCTTCTTGGGTATGGCAGGGTATTATCGTCGCTTTATTGAGTGATTCTCAAAGATTGCCCGACCACTCACTAAAATGCTTGAAAAAAGGGCAGTTTTCATATGGATGCCCGAGTGCGGGACAAACTTTCAAGAATTGAAGAAGAGGTTGACCTCAGCTCCCGTATTGATCATGCCAGACATGCAGAAGGAGTTCTCAGTTTACTGTGATGCTTCTGGACAGGGACTGGGATGTGTCCTTATGCAGGAAGGACATGTCGTGGCCTACGCTTCCAGACAGCTCCGGAAGCACGAGAGAAATTATCTGACGCATGACTTGGAACTGGCAGCTATTGTTCATGCATTACAAATTTGGAGGCATTACTTGATGGGAAAGATGACAGAGATCTACACAGATCATAAGAGCCTCAAGTACATATCCACGCAGCCAGATCTGAATCTCAGGTAGCGCAGATGGTTGGAGCTTACTAATGACTTTGATGTGGGGATTAATTACCACCCAGGGAAGGCCAATGTGGTAGCCGATGTCTTGAGCCGAAAGGTGCATTGCAATGTTTTGATGTTGCAACCCCAGTTATGTGAAGAGTTTACAAAGCTGAATCTTAGCTTGGTGTCTAGCACAGAGGCAGTGGTCATGGAAGCAGACTCCACTTTGGAACGCGAGATTCGAGAGGGACGGAAGAACGATGAGAAGCTTCGGGAGATCAAGCAATTAATGAAGGAAAACATGGCTCCCGGTTACCGAGAAGACGAGCAGGGGTCATTGTGGCTAGGTAAGAGGACATGTGTACCAGATGATAAGGGCATACGGCAAACGATACTGCGAGAGGCTCATGACTCAGAGTACTCCATTCACCCTGGGAGTACTAAGATGTACCAGGACTTAAAAGACCGTTATTGGTGGCATGGTATGAAGCGAGATGTTGCAGAATATGTGGCTCTATGTGAAACGTGTCAGCTCGTGAAGGCAGAGCATCAGAGACCTGCAGGGTTGCTACAACCACTTAAGGTGCCAGAGTGGAAGTGGGATGAAATCAATATGGACTTTATCGTTGGGTTACCCAGGACCCAGTCGGGATATGATTCAATATGGGTAATTGTGGACCGATTGACTAAAGTTGCTCATTTCATCCCAGTCAAAGAAAAGTACAATGGGGCACAATTGGCAGAGTTGTACATGTCAAGGATTATGTGCTTGCATGGGGCCCCTAAGAAGATCGTGTCTGATAGGGGTACACAGTTCACTTCAAGATTCTGGCAGAAGTTGCATGAGCATATGGGTACCCATCTTAATTTTAGTTCAGCCTATCACCCTCAAATGGATGGCCATACTGAACGCACTAATCAGATCCTAGAGGACATGTTGAGGGCATGTGCTTTTAAGAATAGTAGGAGCTGGGACGGGAATATATGCTATGCAGAATTTTTCTACAACAACAGCTATCAGGCTAGTTTGAAGATGTCACCCTTTGAGGCATTGTATGGGAGGAGATGCAACACACCACTATTTTGGAGTCAAACTGGAGAGAGTTAGGTATTCAGGCCAGAATCGTTGAGAGAAGCTGAGAGGCAGGTGCAAGAGATTTGGAAGAACCTAAGAACAGCTCAGTCCAGGCAAAAGAGCTATGCTAACAGGAGACGACGAGAGTTGACTTTTGAGGTTGGAGACTTTGTGTACCTCAAAGTGTCACCCATTAGAGGGCTTCGACGATTCAAACTAAAAGGCAAGCTTGCACCTAGGTACATTGGACCATTCAAGGTGCTAAGCAGAAGGGGAGAAGTTACATACCAGTTGGAGTTGCCACCTCGCTTGTCGGACGTACACGATGTATTTCATGTGTCGCAGTTGAAGAAATGTTTCAGAGAGCACCCGAAGAACAGTTGCCGATGGATGATCTCACAGTGGAGGAAGACATGTCTTATGCTGAGTACCCTATCAAGGTTCTCGAGAGGACAGAGTGTATCACCAGAAACAAGAGGGTTCCCATGTGCAAGGTTCAATGGAAGCACCATTCTGAGCAGGAAGCCACTTGGGAGAGAGAAGAAGATCTCAAGGAGAGTTTCCTCACCTCTTCTCGTAAGTCTACTAATCTCGGGGCGAGATTCTTTGTTAGGGGGGTAGAGTTGTAACACCCTAATTTTAATTTGAAACTCAAAAGAGGAAATTCATCCAAAATTTCACAACTTCAAACATTGGATCGTGCTGAAAACCTCAATTTTTTCCTCCTAGGCCGAACCCTTCAGCCCACCCCAGCCCAGCTGCTCCCTCCCTCTTCTCTCCGCCGGCGGGGCCCGTTTGTCAGCGTGGCCTTCGTCTTCCTCCTCCCCTTCCTCCGATTCTCCTTCTGATCTTCAATGACCGAGCGTCGATCTCGCCGAAAACGAAAAACCGCCGAATCAATGCCGGTCTTCATTGTTGCCAGCCTCCGCGGGGGCCGCCCCCCTTGCTATATACGCCATGTGCCCTAGGGTTGCCCCCCTCCCCGCTCGCAAGAAATCCGCCGCCGCCAAATTCTTTCGGGTAGCCGCCGAATTCTATTTACTTCCCACATATTCCAACTATTTAACGTGACGTGCGGCCTGCAGGAACGTGGGAGAACCCTCTCGGCCCGTCTCGAGTCGCGCCGACGCCCCAAACCCTAGCTTCGGCGAGCTCCGGTGAGTCCTCTCGATTTTCCTCGCGTTCCGAAGCCTCGGGTGGCTAATTCCCCCTATTGACCACTCCATCGTCTTCGCCGTACCTCAGAACACGTCGACGACGTGAAGAACGCGAGGGGATCACCACCTATGCCGTCGCCGACGAAGAACCGAGGGTTCCCGCCGCACTCCTCCGTTGCGAGACCGTTCGCGCCGCCTCCCAGCCTCCGAAATTGTCCTAGGTGAGCTCCCGAAGTACCCCTCCTTCAATTTGTGTGGTTAGATACGAGTTCTAGGTAAAAATTCGTGGATCCCATTGGTCTCCGGCGAGGTCAGGGCGCGCTCATGGCGCGCCGCCGCGCTGAGTCGTTGTCGGCGGCCGGCTGGGGAGGAAAACGCGCCCCCGCTGTCGGATCTCGGATGAACGGTTAGGATTAGAAGAGAGCGTACCCCTTCGATTATTTAAATCAGAACCGTAGGCTAAAGATCCAACCGCCCCAGTTAGGCCACGTGTACCCTTTTGTTATTTTAAATCTAGACCACCGATTCCGATCCAATGGCTTCGGTTTAAATCCGGTATTCCCCTTGGCTGTTTTACGCTCGTCCTCCTGGACTTTTTGGGTTTGCGCAAACAAGCCCCTGGTTTTTGCAGAAACGACCTTAGGCTCTCTAGAATTTAGGGAATTAGTAGCAGAATGACTTCTAGGCCCCTCTAACCCTTTGTTTTTACATTTTTTACCCTAGAGTGGTCTGATTAATTATCAAAAGGCCCCTGAGGCCCTTGATTTCGCACAAAAGCCCCTTGAACTTTCTGTTTTTAGCAATAAAACACTCAATACTTGCTGAAAAATCATTTTTAGGCCTCTGGATATTTCTGTTTTTATATAAAACACCCCTAGACACGCTGTTTTTAGCAAAATAACCCTAGGACCCACTTTTATAACATTTTAGGTCCTGGAAAATTACCAGATTGCCCCTGGGGAAACTGTTTATGCAGATTTACCCCTGTAATTAATTATTATTAGGTTTTAACCCCTGTATTACGCTGAAAATAAGAAGAAACACCCTTGGTACTTATGTATTTATAAATTAACCCTTGTAAAGTTCCGTTTTAGCATTTTAAGCCATGATCCTTGCTGGAATTAACAAAATAGCCCCTGCCCATGCTAATAATTATCCAAAACCCCCTTGAAGTGGCTAAAATTATTTACTAATCTTCGCATAATGCAATTTTCACTAAATTGAGCTTCACAACATGTTGATTTTACACCTAGGCCCCTAGCAATTGTTCATTTTACATAAAATAACTTCGTAAATGTTTATATTAACTTTTAATGTTGATTTTAACATCACAAATGCATTTTTAGCAAAGTAAAGAGTTAGTTTTAGGGGTAATGCTTATGTATTTATGTAGATTGAGCACTTTAATACCCGTTCTTATTTGTTTCTTGTTAATTGGCTATGTGTATGATGAATTAGGTAGAGCCAGTCCCGGAGCAGGCCTTTAATTTGCAAGATCAAAACTTTGACGTCGAAGAGCAGCAACTACTTTCCGGAGGCGAGTGTCCTTGACAACATTGTTCTTGTTTTAGGATTTTAGTTAGAATTTGCATGCAATGTCTTAAAATGAATTCTCATGATAGGAAGTTTACTAGAAATTCCATATTATTCCTGGTAGCCTGGAAAAGGGATTTGGTTGAGATTTACTTTATGTCATTTACTCATGCTTAGCCCTGCTTAGATAACGGGATGGGGTAAACTTTACATTAATATGATCATCATCATCTTTGAGAATTTGTTGTGGTGCTATGTATGGTATGTATATGGATAGTAGAGATAGGAGTCTAGCAAGCTGGTTGGTATACGGTTGGTGCGTATGCACGAGACTCGGGTTGGTGTTTAGTGCCTGTGTAGATTCTAAGGACCAGTTCATGATATTCTGTGATCTAGCTATATCGTGCCACTACAAGACCGGTATGGAACGGTTTGATCAATTAAGTTGACTTCTACCTTATCTTGTGTACACCATTAAGATGTTATTGTGGCGCAAGAGAGGGTTTCTGCAGCGGAGGCAAAATAGACTCCAAGTATGCTGTTAGCGGTGAAAGCTTAACGGGTGTAGAGGGATTTGGTAGTGTAATGTAAATGCCTCATAGTGATCCACTGGCCACACACCATAGGAAGTGTGAGATGTGATTCGCGATCACAGGCAATTAAGGAGACTTTAGTCCACTTGGTGACAAGGGATAAAATCACGACTTGTGGGTAAAGGGTACAAACTCTGCAGAGTCAAAACTGTCTAGACAGCCGTGCTCACGTTCAAGAGCGGGTAACTCTTTCATAATTAGTTGGGTATGGGGGAGGTTGGTTGTATTTGGTTGGCAGGGGGACTGGATTTTGGTGACACATGGTGGGATATTCACTTAGTAATTAGGAAGCTAATACAACTTAGGAAATAGGATGCTACATAGTGCTTTTAGCCGAGTTGGTCTTCCTTGATTTTGCCTACATGTCATAAATTTCCCTCACTCGTTGAGTACTCTAAGTACTCATGCGTCTTTGTTGCTTCTTTTTGGAAATAATTGTTGCTCAGGTTATGAGATGGAGTGGAGTACGATGAAGACGATGACTTCAACCCCGATGCACATTACTAGGAGTGCTTGCCCCCGGACAACGCCTGTGCTGGAGCTTTACGCTTAGATTATCCAATGTTGTGTATCTTTCCTTTTTAGACTACGAGTTCACTATGAGATTGTAATAAATTTAGCTTTATATAAGATATATCATTTCTGTTAACACATGTATGGTTTAACTAATCCTGACATACATGTGTAGCATGTCTGGTTTGTTTTACATGAACCGGGTGTGACAAGTTGGTAATTCATTTATCTTAACATACGAACAAAGTACAAGAATTATGGCTCTAAATTGCTACTTTGCCATCTTCCGTTACCTAAGCGTCCCATATGACAGTTTTCCTATTTACTACACCGAACTACATTACACAAATTTTACAAGCTGCAAACTGCAACCTGCGGACCAAATCCTACAGAAGGTGCCACATGGTTTGCATAGTGGCATGGCATGGCCATGGTGCTCAGGAATGCCTTCTCTACCTCTGCAGAGGCGCTTCTTCTCAGGAGGCACATCGCGTACTCCATGACTACAGCATCACAAGGTAGAGTTATCCGACCATCGCTCGTGAAGCCAAATTCCTCTTGGGAGATTTGTAGGAGCTGTGCAAAGACGGCTGTGCTGAGGTACTCCAATGGCACCTCAAAGCGCTTCCCATTGGCTGAGTACACCACGCAGTGGCCCTTGCTCGCCACAGTGGTGCTGCACTCGTCGACACCCTTTGTTGTCCTCCATGATAGCCGCTTCCTCTTTAGTGCTGCCATTATCTGCCACTTCTTGGCTAGCTGAGCGATCCTCTTGGTGCTGATCATGGTTTCTTCTCTCTTTCTTCTCTTGCCGGAAACTGGAGAGTGGAGAGGTCTGAGATGAGTTTGCTGTGTGTTGTTTGTGAAACTGCTAGTGGTGGAGTTTGAAGGCCGCTTGACTATGAATATATAACCGAAGGGAAAGAGTAGGGTGTTCAGCCATGTGGGGTGATTGGCAAGGGACAAGGCCATAAGCACGGAACGTGCTTATGTTTTGGATCAGATTGTGATGGGGCCAAGTGTTTGGCGCGTGCCAGAGCTGGTCATGACCCATGATTCAGCGGTTCTATGTGAAACTCTACAAAACTGATCAGTATGGCAGCACGTTGTGATTTCCAAGTAGCCAAATACTGCTACAATTGGCTACAACAAGCGCCAACCAGATGGACCCAGAGGAAGCCAATCAAAATCACATGTTTTGTCTCGCAGCATTGCACGTTCTGAGCTCCTTACATGTCTCTTGCCAGCCTGAGTTGATAGCTGCACCAATTCAAATATCAAAACAGAGTCACATGTTTTGCTGGTGATCAAACACACCGCGTACTGAAGAAGTGACATGAAGTTGTCGAGCAACTTGGTTAGGCAGCATAACGCTTTCAGTCTGGTCGATCATAGGCAATGGGTTATGAGCATGGACAACTGTCGAATAAATCTCAATCTGGGGATCCAATTCAAATATCAGAACAGGATCAATCCACGCCTGGTCCAGAGACACATCGGGCCCAATCCACGCCTGGTCGTCATGACCCATGAGCCGTGGTTCCATATAAAACTCTACAAAACTGGTCAGCATGGCAGCACATTGTGATGTCCAAGAACCCGAATACTGCTAGAATTGGCGACAACAAGTGCCAACCAGATAGACCCAGCCAGAGGAAGCCGATCAAAATCACATGGCTTTCTCTCGCAGCATTGCACGTTCTGAGTTCATGACATGTCTCTCGCCAGCCTGAGTTGGTAGCTGCACCTATACACCACTTGCTTAAGTTTCCCCTGGCCTATAAATCTATCAGCTTAGCAGAACCATCAGCAAGCCAAGCAATACCCCGAGTTCAACACCACCTGAGACAGACAAAGGTTCGTCTCTGAACTTTGAGCGAGGAAAACAGGAGAAGCAAAGCACCCATGGTCAGTGCCAAGAGGCTCGTCCAGATGGCGAAGAAATGGCAAAGAATTGCCGCCCTGGCCAGGAAGCGGCTTACATCGACTCCGGCCGGAAGAATCGAAGGGTCGAGCGGCCCTTCCACTTCGGTCGCCCGCAAGGGCCACTGCGTCGTCTACACGGCGGAAGGGAGGCGGTTCGAGGTCCCGCTGGCGTACCTCGGTACCACGGTCTTCGGTGGGCTCCTGAGGCAGTCCCAGGAGGAGTTCGGGTTCTCAGGCGACGATGGCAGGATCACACTGCCCTGTGACGCCACGGTGATGGAATACATGATGTGTTTGCTCAGGGGAGACGCCTCTGAAGAGATTGAGAGGGCGCTTTTGAGCTCCATGGTTAAGCCATGCAGCTACGGAAACAATGGCTTTGTGCAAACCATGGGGAGTAGCCAGCGAGTTGCTGTTTATAGCTTCTGAAGATAGCAAACAGCCGTTGTTCTAGTATAGAAATTTTCTTCTCTCCTCCTTCATGATTCCAAGATGTAAATAGTTAATAGGAAGATCGGTGAATTTTATGTTGAGAAAAAAAAGGAAATAGAGCAGAGATATAGAGTGCAAGTTTTCCAATCTCGAGAGCAACAAACTTACCCACTCTGCAGCTTGTCCTCGTATCTCCCTTATGCAACTGACATTTGATAAATTGAATTTAACTAGATGTTTACTTGAAAATAACTTGGCCACCACAGTGGCATGACACTCATCAGCCTCCTTCATCACCCCCAGGAGAGCCCCTTCCTCCCCAACGCTGTCATATCCTCTGCCATTTCTTGGCCAGCTGACAATCCTCTTGGCGCTGACCATGATTGTCTCCTTCTCTCTGTTCGGAAACTGGAGAGCTCTGAAAAGAGTTTGTAATGCTTTGCTTGTGAAAATGCAAGTATTGTGTTTGGAGAGGGCACTTGATCATGAAGGAAGGATTAGGGATTCCGGTCAAGTGGGGTCAGGTGTTTGGCGTGTGCCGGAGGAGCCTGTTGTTACGCGCTTACGGTATTGGAAACCGCTTGTGCAGCAAGCAATATTTAGCGGTTTAGCAGGAATGAAGCACGAGGACCCCATATCAAATGGGGCCAACACGGTGTGTGAGGGACAGGCTAGTTGAGTTAGCTGTTGCTCATCAATCAGATACTGGTAGAGCAGATGCCATGACTTTTAACTTCATGGTGGGATTCCTTTTCCTTCAGCTTCCACTTCCGAGGTGGTGGGAGATTACTACTTCGGCTCATCATGTAGCTATCATTTTCAGATAATTTGGTTTTGATTACTCTATTTTAACAAGGCTTCATTTTAGTGACAGGTGCCAGTGACTGGGATTGGAATCAGTTGGAGTAGCACACGTTTCACTGGTCTTTTTCGTCCCTTTATGCTCTATTTCAACATGTACCTTCTGAACAGAAGAGCAATACATGCATATTTATAAAGAAACAGCTATAGCCCACGGGAAAATGAAGATAAGGAAACAACGGTTAGACCTGTAGCATATAACATGCTGCAACAGTACAAAGAAATCTGTGTGCAGTGCAGTCCCCTAGATGTAGGAGCAACTTGACTGAATCAGACGCCAATACGAGTATATTATCAAGAGTCCAGGATGACATGTTTAGGATGGAAAGGCAGTGAAATGGAGTCCACATGAGATGCTTGTAATCCAGCAGACCGCCACCTGCAGAAGTGATATGAAGTTGTCGAGCAACTTGCTTGGACAGCTGAACATGTATAATCTAGTTGGTCGGATGCAATGCGTTATGGACATGGACGACTTGTCCGCCTCCATATCTCAATCTGAAGATCAAATTGGTCCTGGCTCGTTGGATCCAACTTACATGTGGTCCTCACGAGGCATGCCACTGAACCACTACCGAGCCGGTCAGTATGGCAGCAGATTGTGGTACGCTACCACCCAAACAAAGCTATTAGTTGGCTCCAATAAGTGCCAATCCGATGGCCCAGAGAAATACAATCAAAGTAGATCACGTTGCCTTTTTTTCTTGCTACACTGCATGTTCTCATCTCATGGCATTGTCTCTTGCCAGCCTGAACTGATAGCTGCGTTTGAGCTGCATGCTTCTCTTTCTTGCTCGCCTATAAATCCATTTGCTAGGCATTAGCACTTCATCAGTTCATCAGCAAGCCAAGCATCACACCTAGCTAAGCTAAACACCACCTGATACGAACAGAGGTTTTCTGAACTTTTCAGCCGAAAATTAAAGGGGGAGGCCGAAGCAGCCATGGTCAGTGCCAAGAGACTTGTTCAGATGGCGAGGAAGTGGCAAAGAATGGCGGCCCTCGCGAGGAAGAGGCTCACGCCGTCGACGCCAGTGAAGAGCACCGATGGGTCGTCGTGCAGCACTTCGTCGGTGGCCAGCAAGGGCCACTGCGTCGTGTACTCGGCTGACGGGAGGCGGTTCGAGGTGCCACTGGCTTACCTCAGCACGGCGGTCTTCATTGAGCTCCTGAGGATGTCTCAGGAAGAATTCGGATTCGCAAGCGACGACGGCAGGATCACGCTGCCGTGTGACGCCGCGGTGATGGAGTACATCTTGTGCCTGCTCAGGAGGGAGGCTTCTGAAGATGTTGAGAGGGCGTTCTTGAGCTCCATGATCAGGCCTTGCCAATATGGAAATAGCTTGGGCCAGAACATGGGATTTAGCCAGCAAATTTCTATCTCTAGCTTCTGAAGATTGGCATTTCTCAGGCCTTGTCGTCTTCGCCTTCTCTCTCTTTTTATTTATTGTATGATGTAAATAGTCACATGTGGAAGATTGGGAACGGAACAGAGGTGATTCTTCAAAAGGAAATGGAATCGAGATATGCACTGCATTATCTGATCTAGCAAACTGGTTTGTGCTATTCTTTTTATCCTGAAGATGATTCTTAGACTGATCGTACTCTCGGTAGCAAAGATGTTGTTGATTGTGAACCCATATTAGGCTATTTACAGACAAGGGCATACCGTTACCGCGTCTGATGCAGTGGTGCCAAGGTACACGAGCGGAATCTCGAGTCGCATCCCATCCACTGAGTACACCATGCAGGGCCGCTCCATCCTTCGATTTCTTTGGCCAGAGTCGATGCAAGCCGCTTCCTGGCCAGATACACAATTCTTTGCCATTTGGACGAGTCTCTCACTGCAACGCTCTTCAAAGCACCCTCAAATATGCAAAATGGCGTCCTGAGAAACGTCTTCAAAATCAAACCAAGAAAGGTACAACGATAGGAAAAGCACACGAAATGTTCAGTCCTGGTTTCATCTAGAGTCATTGAAACATTATCTTCCAACAGTACACGATCCAATTTCAAAATTTCAGACCAAACAACAATAGAATCAACAATTATCCATCAGCTACGAATGTTATGGTTTCAATCATAAGTCTCGAGATGGAGCATGTCAAGTGTTGGCTCTGGGCGTGGTGGAGGAGCCTCCCGGCGGCACGCGCAGTAAAGGAGCTCAACAGCGGCATGGCTGTCTTATTTCTTCTCCCTCTCGTGTTCTCAACTTTGATCGGTTGAAGATGAACAGGTGGAAGGGCTCACGTGTCTACGTTAATTTTTAAGATTGGATTTCTACAAATATGAGATCAATTTGAAGGCGTTTCCTCGGATATCGCCTTCATTCTCTAGAGGAGCAAATCTCCAAAACACCTTCTAATGCACTATCTTTTGAGACAATCTCTCCAAAACGCCTTACAATACAAAGAAGGCATTATTAAAATTCGCCTAAGAAGATGTATTTTGTGAGGCATTTCGATGAAATGCCTTTAGCAAAAAGCCTACAAATGTCTTCTGACACGACCCCATTGGTCCCGTCGAGCCAGGATCACGCTGAGGGGTGCTGCGTTGCACAGCACCGTATAACACACGTCAAAGGTGCAAAGCGGAAGCGGAAGTTTTATTACATAAACAAGTTTATGAACATGTTTACATCAAAATAGGTTCAGTCTACACTCGCGGGCGTAGACTAAGCATCAAGTGCACGTTCAGCCCTCGAACGTGTCCTTGCTAGCACACACGCACACTAACTCTGCGGCGCGCACGACTCCCACTCGACGGAGTTCCCCTCCTGGGGTTCCGTCTCCTCTTCGGGAGTCCCTTCCTCATAGAACCCTGCAAAAGCTTCAAACACAAGCAGTGAGCACGAAGGCTCAGCAAGTCTGACCCGTCTCACCTAAACATGGAACTTCTACATGAGGGTAATGGGTTGCATGAGGTAAAAATTATTTGCAAGGACTCGCCTAATTAGTAGAACCTTACTTTCAAGTTTTAGCAGCAGGTTGTGGAGAACCTTACGCTAAGGCACATGAGAGAGCCGCAATCAAACAAGAAACGCATTTCTCTCATGTACTTTGCCCAAAGTTGAAAAGAACTTTAATTAGCTCTAAGCTACAGCATATCATTAACAATCAATGTCCAGCTTTCAATCAGCAACATTTTAACATGTAACTAGCCTGTTCTTTCTACGTCACGGTACAGTGAACAAGTGGTACTCACTGACCGCGAGGGACGGCGATTATAATCGATTTACACCTGCAGGGTTACCCGAACAACCCGTCGCGTACGCCCGTACTCGATGTTGCCTACAACAACCATCACGGACGCCGTACGCGACTACCTTTCACCCGTTAGCCAACTATTGAACCGGTCCCATCGTCCCGAGCAAGAGGTCTCTGCACGCGCATCTCCGTGCCGCCAGCCGATTTACACCTCGAGCTCTCAACCTACCCTCTGAACGACGGGCAATGCCTCAATACCCAGCTACCCGAGTTACATCAGTTTCCCGGTTCCCATATAGCCGGTAGGTCTTCGGTACTGTTCTAGCTTGTTCAACAGGCCCGCACACGGCTCGGTCCTCAATCGACACAAGCGGAGCTACAGCACACAGGCCCCAAAGTTCTGCTGCCCTTACTCTCCGCTCGGTCTCATTTTCTTGCCATGTGTATCATGTGCTATCTCTACCCGAGCAATGTGCCTCTAGCCTATTCTCGCGAGTAGTTCCAACTACTCGACTTGTACCGAATCCTACTCTCTCCTAGCAATGCAGTGGCTAACGAGGTTTGCAATCCTAACCCCAACCCGTGGTTTTCTTGGCTATGCAGTTGGATTTCCAAACAAGACTCTAATGCACAGAACAAAGGAAACAGGTATGTGCTCAAAACAATAAAAATTTGTAAAAAGGTTAATGCAAACCGGAGTTTGCCTTGCTGCTCTTGGTCGTAGGCTAGCTGTTCCTCCGGAGTAACGAAGTCTAGGACTTCGGGTTCCTCCTCGACCTTAGCGACTACATGATAGAAACAATACATGTATTAATTTAATGCATTTTTATTAAGTTTGAAGTTGTGAAGTCTATAACCTTTGCTAGATAGACCTAATGACTGTGAAACTTTTACTGTGGCTTGGTTACAACCTAAACAGAAACTTGGTCAAGTTTTAGTTGCAGCAAAGCTCATTTGAGCCCTCCACAAATAATTATGCCCTTGACCTTAATTGGAACTCTTAGGGTGTTCTAGGAATTTTCATGAGACAAACGATGACTTTCTGAAAACTAGTTTTTTAGAGGGTTCTAATGGAGTTGGTCTCACTTAATTTGGAAGTCTCTAACTAAAGATATGAGCTAAACAATTTCAGAGAAAATTCTGAAAATGTTTCTGAATATTTTCTATTTTCTCTGGAACAGTTTCACTAATCACACCATCAGGTGGACTAAATGAGCTCGAATGGATCTGAAATTTCTATGGTAGTTCAAGGATATTTTGGTGAACATCTCAGCAAAATTTCAGGATTTTCCTCCAAAGGATTCTCCAGTTAAAATTCCTAACAGTTTAAACTTTAAGGAATTAATCCTGGAGAATTAAGGAATTTCATGAAGTGAAACTTGATTTTCTGGAAAGTACTCAGAGAGCTGAATCCAGCAAAATTTGGTTCACTCAATTTGGAGCTTTCTAGCCAAAGTTATAAGGATTTGAAGTTTGAAGGAAATCTGAAAATTGGGGAAAAGTTTAAACTCGCGCGTGGGCCCAGGGGACACGCGTCGCACGCCTAGGCGATGGCACACCGCGGCCCACAAGGATTTTGCGCGCCAGCACACCCGATCCCGGCCGTAGCCAGATCCCGATTCAAAATATCGGCCGCTGACAGCTGGGGTCCACCCCCTTCTTCAACCTCGCGACACCCGCGCTCCGCCGCCGAGGGACCTCGCCGGAGAGCTCGCCGCCGGCTGCTGTACAGCTCCAAACTTCTTGATTCTGGCCGCCCCTGCCTACTTTTACTTGGGGAACAGGATCCGAGGGTCAGCTGCTCATGACAACGGCCGGAGCATGATCGGCGACGAGCCGCCATATCGGAATGACTTCGGCCATGTCGGCTGACTCCCCTGGTACCTCAGCTACTTGGGAAATCGGTCGGGGAGCATCAGTGGACCTCAGAGAAGGTCGACATGAGATCGAGGCAGCTCGGGGAAGGCCTGAAATAGGTCCTCACCGTGCGCCCGATACCCCCCGTTCGTTCCGCCATTAGTAGACCTTAAATTACGCCGGGCACAGAGGTTCTCCGGCCCAGAGTTGTGAAGGCAACTTGTGCGTTACCGTGTCTAGCTCGTGTGGGAGTGGCCTGAGGCCCTCTAATCCTTTCTAGAGCACGAATTAAACAAAATCGTACCCGAAGGTCGTTCTGCACACAGAAAGGGGAAAAGTGGAAATTCGCCGCCGGTGAGCAACCACTCGAGCTGTGGCTCGGGGATGAGCAGCACCTGTCACCCGCGCGTCCAAGGGTGCCTTGGCTCGGGCGTGACAACGCCCAGGTTGGGCTGTCCACGAGAGCCCGAGGTGCGGCGGTTCCAAGTTCCGAGTTTGATCTTTCGGCACAGCCGATATCAATCGGTTTCAACCGAATTCTAGCAATGGGGAGGATGGAGGAAGGTCTCTAGTACCTTGCTGGGACTCTGGAGTGGAAGGAGGGAGCTGCGATCGGCGTCCTCCGATCAAGTCCGAACTGCGGAAACTTTCGGCCGGTGCTGGGTTCTTGCGGGAAAACACGTCGGTACCTCGGCCGAGGAGGGGGGGGGCAGGCGCCTTAAGAAGGCTCTGCACCGCCTCATGCCCGCGCGTGGGCAAGCAGCTGGTGGCGCGGTGGCTGGCCTCGGTGGCGATCACCGCTGCGGCTCGGCGACCCGAGTGAAAAGTCTCAGTCGGTTTGTGTTGAAGTAGTGGCTGACATGTGGGTCCCACCCTTCCTTTTAACCTCTGAAATTTACTTCTAATCATTGTTGTAAACAGTGAACCCCATACTACCCTTGGCAATTCAAATTATTCCCCCATGAGCCATTTGAATTGATCAAAGTTCAAATGAGGTTTGGTTTGAATGAATTTCAGCACAAGTTCAGTTTGAAATTCAAATAAAGTTTGAATTTCTCCCCCTTAGCTCATGTCAAGATCAACTCCAAATGGAGTGAAAATTGGTGTGTGAGCTCACAAAAATGTGCTGAGTAAGAATATGCCTTCCACTTTCAAATTCATGGTGTAAAACAGTTTGGATTTGAATATGTTTTCAAACTGCCCCCTTCCTATCTGTACCCAAGATGACCTCAAAAAGGTTTTGAATTTGGGTGAAACTTGGCATGGACATCCTTAGCAAAGTGTAGAAGTTTTTCCTATGTCCAGCCCATCTATATCACATGTGGGAAATACCACTTCTGCAATGTGTAAGTTTGTTCCCTAATGAGCATGTTGATAATTGTTACTTGCTCTTCATTTGTGTTCATCATTCTTCCTCAAATGAGGTGTGTGGTGTGGGGATGAACACTACAAATGGGTGTCAAAAAGTGAGGCCCTTACATCTTCTATCCTGTAGTATCTTTGGCACCGATCATTCATGGTTGCTTTGCTTCTCCTTCTATTTTCCTCGCTGGAAGTTCAGAGACGAGCCGTTGTCTCAGGTGGCGTTGAACCCGGGGTATTGCTTGGCTTGCTGATGGACCGATCAAGTGGTTCCGCTAAGCTGGTAGGCTTATAGGCGAGGGGAAAGTTAGGCTTATAGGTGCAGCTATCACCTCAGGCTGGCAAGAGACATGTTATGAACTCAGAACGTGCAATGCCGCGAGACAAACAAAACATGTGATTTTGATTGGCTTCCTCTTGGTCCATCTGGTTGGCACTTGTTGTAGCCAATTGTAGCAGTATTTGGCTACATGGAAATCACAACGTGCTGCCATACTGATCAGTTTTGTAGAGTTTCGCATAGAACCGCGAGTCATGGGTCATGACCAGCTCTGGCACGCGCCAAACACTTGGCCCCATCACAATCTGATCCAAAACATTTGCATGTTCCGTGCTCATGGCCTTGTCCCTTGCCAATCACCCCACATGACTGATCTCCCTACTCTTCCCTTTCGGTTATATATTCATAGCCAAGCGGCCTCCAAACTCCATCACTAGCAGTCACACAAACAAAGCATAGCAAACTCATCTCAGACCTCTCCAGTTTCCAGCAGGAGAAGAAAGAAAGAAAGGAGAAACCATGATCAGCACCAAGAGGATCGTTCAGCTAGCCAAGAAGTGGCAGAGGATGGCAGCACTAAAGAGGAAGCGGCTATCATGGAGGACAACAAAGGGTGTCGACGAGTGCAGCACGACTGTGGCGAGCAAGGGCCACTGCGTGGTGTACTCAGCCAATGGGAAGCGCTTTGAGGTGCCATTGGAGTACCTCAGCACGGCGGTCTTTGCACAGCTCCTACAAATCTCCCAAGAGAAATTCGGCTTCACAAGCGATAGCCGGATCACTCTATCTTGTGATGCTGTAGTCATGGAGTACGCCATGTGCCTCCTGAGAAGAAGCGCCTCTGCAGACGTAGAGAAGGCATTCCTGAGCACCTCCTGTAGGAGTTGGTCCGCAGGTTGCAGTTTGCAGCATGTAAATTTATGTAATATAGTTCAGTGTAGTAAATAGGAAAACTGTTGTATGGGACGCTTAGATAACAGAAGATGGCAAAGTAGCAATTTAGAGCCATAATTTTTGTACTTTGCTCGTATGTTAAGATAAATGAATTACCAACTTCAGGGCACATGCTTGTTTGAGATCCTAAAGTTTAATGCGCGTGGCAGGACGCAATGACTGTCAGTCCCCATTCCAGATGAGCCAAGCCATGCCATGCCGTTTTGCCTCCAGCACTTGATGCAGAATCCCTAGTGAAATCATAGCAGGCAAGGGAGTTAGAATAAATACAAGAGTCAAAGTTCAACAAAAAATTGAAGACTTCGATTTTATAATTCAAGCCTGCTATCACAGATATGCAACAAATCATGTCTGCGGCAGACTAAGCCCAAGTACAGCTTTGCAAACTTATTTTACTGTAAGCAATTGATACACTGTAAATATAACCATCCAATCAACAGATAACAGTTTTGCATGGTAGGAGTAATAATTTACATTACTGCAGTGAAGTAGGAGCAGAGATCAGAACCTTCAGGAAAAAACTGATCATGCTAATAAAGCAAAAAATAACTTTAGGCCCCATTGCAAATGCAGACAGATACCTTGCAATAATAGTTGTCACATGTCATGCTGGAAATCGGTGGAGACTAAAATATGGAACTGTCGTCCAAGCTGCACGGTTTGCAGCAATCAAAGAACTGCTAATCAACACCGCATGCAAGCACAGAGTAAGGCACCAAAGGCAATTAAGTGAACCCTGCATCTTCTCAGATCCTTACTCTTGTACCATCCTGCCATGTCTCTATTGAGGCACTGACCTGGCTCCTCATCCATCGTTCCTATCTTCCGGAGAAAAAATAAAATGAAGGCCCTAAACCATTCATAAATTATTGCTTTTGAGTCAGTCCAACCAGCTTATCAACACAACCACTTGATACATGAGACTGAAACAGGTCAAAACGATCCATAAAAGCTGGATCCAGTATGCTTCCTCCATGTCTCTGCCCAATTCGGCCACTGGTATTGTAGGACGAATCTGATTGTACAACCACTAGCCCACAATATTTGCCTTCATGGTGCACCAAGTGGTAGTCCAGCTAAGTCAAATCTGAATCTCGATGTCTACCTCTGAAAGGACCAATGCGTGTATCAACCTCATGGCCTTGTCCCCTACCATTTAGTCTCAGAATAGTAGCTGCAGTGAGCCCCTGACCATTTGTTCACCTATATATTCAGGAGCCAGAAAGTAAGGCACCATCACCACAACAACAAAGTCACAGACTAACCGTTCCTAAGCATCAAACCTGAGGAACTGAAAAGAAGGAACCATGATCCACCCAAAGAAGCTTGCCCAATTTGCGAGGAAGTGGCAAAGGTTGAAGACAGTCACCAGAGACGATGATTGCCGTATACCTTCAGTTGCAGACAAGGGCCACTGTGCCGTGTACACGGTGGATGGGAGGCGGTTCGAGGTTCCATTGCCATACCTCAGCACTAAGATCTTTGGTGAGCTGCTGAGGATGTCCCAAGAAGAGTTTGGATTGGCAGGTGATAGCAGGATCACCCTGCCTTGTGATGCAGCTGTGATGGAGTATGTGATGTGCTTGCTGAGAAGAAATGCATCAGAGGAAGTTGAGAGGGCAATCCTGAGCTCTCTAGTGATGCCTTGCCATCATTCAAGCTATAACACGCCACTTATGGTGCTGCATCAACAATTTGCAGTTTGCAGCTCCTGAAGATATGCAGCATTTTGGAAATCTTGATGTAACATATTTAGCACTCTTTTATGTGAAGTAGTACAACATAGTTCAGTGGAATGAAAGAGTTGTACATTCTCTCGGTCATCAAGAATTAGTCAGCATTATTCCTTTTCTTCACTCTTGCAAGGCAGCAGAAAATGAAAATCCGAGTGAGCCCCGGCAAAATAACGCCTGCAGCTGCAGGGAAACATATTAAAACAGATAACAGATATAAATTCTACAATCAGTAACAACTAGCAAACACAACGAGGAAAGCACAAATCAAATGCGTGTTATACGTGATGCTATAAGAGCATAAGACAACCCCACCACGATTCAAAATCGAAATATGGCACTGTCGGTCCAGCTGCTATGGTCTAATCAAGGCATTTCTCGTCATGTATCTATGGCACTAACATTGAGCTACTTGAAGTGGCGGGGACAGGAAGGAAATCACTGCCAAGTAAATCTAAATGGTTTGTGCACGTGCAAACACGAAACAAAGTAGACGCCTTCGGCCTTCGCTTGCGATCACATGTGCACATGGACAAGTAATCTAGGAAAAATTTGGGTGATTTTGTAGTTACTACCGGCTATGGCGGCTATCCGATTTGGAGTACTAACCGGAACCAACGAGCAGTAACCTTCACGGAGCAGTCAGGCGGGCGATGCCGACGCCACAGCCACCAGTAACAGACGGACTCAGTGGCGCCGGCCTGCCGCACAAGGGACTAATATGTGGTGGCCGTTTCCGCCGCAGCCGCCACCGGCGTTCTTGTGGCCGCGGGCTGAGGCCACGGATGACCTCCGTGGGCCCGACGGTATTGTAGGCTGACGCGTGGGTCCAACTCGGAAGACGGAAAACTGCTCTGCCGTTCTTGATCTTGGTCGCTAGAATCGTATCTTATGGTTAATTAAGGTCAGTGTAGATTTGAAATTGGTAAAGATTTCAGACGACATTAATTAACAGCTAATCATTAACATTTATTCTAACACATAACAACACTAACAATTTTTTCTATGATTTATACGTTAACAAAGTTAGTTTAACAGATTATTTTTACGACTAACATAATTTTTACAAATTAACCTTTCACTTGATGATCTCCACCCGGATCATTGGGACGTGAAGGTGCAGAGGAAGGGGGGCGATTAACTGGGTGACAGCGACGAGAGGGACGAAGAACACGCAGAAGAGCGAGGCCCTGAACAGCTTGCGCTTAGCCTAGCACTGCCTCCGCGCCTCGTCTGAGCGACCGGAAGAGGGAGGACCAGAAGGGCGACGACCTCCTTGCCGCGACTTTCCCCGATCTGCGCCATCTCCGAATTATCCTGCCGCCGCGTCGCTCGCCTCGTGTATCGGTTCGAGGCAGGTTCTTGTGTTGTGAGCTCACCATATTCGATGCAATCTGTAACTGCCGCATGATGACATGGAAGTATTTTCAGACGCGATGAGATTTTCAGTTTGAATTACCATTCCAAATAAATCTATATACCGAAATAATACAGATATAGCAATAGCCTGAATCAACGACAAATCCACCGCCTCATCAAAATCAAATATACTGTACGACATACTAATATGTTGTATATTGTTGTAAAGGAGCAGCAAGAATGTAGGCCGTAGGCGTCCCCACTCGTCATGTCGCCCTACCTACGGAAGCTTGCCGGACTTGAGTGCCTCAAAGCGTGCAGCAAGAGTCTCATAGTCGAGGGGCATATTCGGATGGACGCGGGAATGAAGGTTTGCCTTTGGCAGCTCGGGGAAATCATGATCCGGCTCCTCCTCTTCGGAGTGACGGTTTTCTGAAAAGGGCTCTCTCGTAGGAGGCGCTGGCCTTTCCACGGACTGTATCTCCACGTCATTTTCATCCTCTGACTCCGAACACAGTCCCTCGGAATCATCAAACTTTATCTCTGGGTGTTCTTTACGAGTACCACGGCCGATCCTTTTTCCCATCTTCCTACTCTCCGAATCAGCAGGACGCGGGTCTTTATCTTCCATGTGGTTTGATCCGCTGAAGCTTCCTGTGCTCGAGGCTTTCCTTCCATGGGGCTTCGGCTCATTAGAGGCGTCTACATCTTCTTTCTTGGAGGATCTACTTGAGTTGCTCATTGACTGTCGCTTGCGAAGCTGCGTGAGTTCATGAACTGCAAAATCATCAACGACATGGCTATTCTTTCTTGCAAAATCAGCTGCAGCCTTGGCGGCAGATGCTGCTCTCTCGGCAGACTCTGCAGCTGCTCGAGCAGCTGAACCAGCATCTTTGAACTGCATAGCACCTCCATTATCGTATTCATCATCAGAATATCCGGAGCTACACAGACGAATAAGAAGATACGAGTTAAGAATGGAAGCCACTGCAAATATGTGTCATTAACATGGTTGCGTATCTAGAAGAACTGAGACCTGAAATTCACAGAATTTGGTTGCACAACATGTGGCTTCAAGATTGTCTTTACAGGCATATTGGAAGCTTCAACAAACGAACCTGGTCCTTGCTGAAAAGAATTTACAACTATTAGATCAAAGCACCAGGCATGCAGTGAACAGAAGTATATACAAAAGAGAACTTCAATAGCACATACAATTAATTCTTGAGGAGGTTTCAGAAGCTCCTGCTCACTCTCAGTGGTATCCCAATCAATCTGGTGTTCCTTTGCTATCTCCTTGAGAATTTTCAGTTTAGTTTGCCCAGAGGGCTTCTGAACCGACAACTTCTCAATTAGCTTCAAAAGGGGATGGAGTTTCAGAATTGAGAAGAATAATATCCACAATGGAATGATTTTTAATAAAAACAACTACCCACACTTACCAGATTGTTAACAGCAGCATTTGGGCGTAGGTCAACTGCCGCAGAAACAAAATCCTTGCCATACTTCTTTTCAAATAAGTCACGCATCCGACCAAGTTCAGGGAGCTCCGAGCACCTTGGAGCTGCAAATATTAAACTGCAGATGCCTTCTTTTAAGTCTGATGGACATCCCCTGGAGAAAACGATGGCCAGAGAGGTAACACGGGATTAGAACTTTCTTTTTCCAAGTTTTGCGAACAAGGAACAGTTGTGAAGTACAGACTTCTGCTTTGCAATGATGGGGAGGCGTGTAACAATCAGCTCACAGAAGAGCTCAATGATCTCATTTGCTGCCATAATGTTCTGTTCTCTGATGACATGTTCCACCTACGAAATTGTCAAGTACATGGATTAGAAGAAAATATACATAAAGTATCCAACTCTTATCCTTCTTTGGAGGGAGAAACCATGCGAATAAAATCTCAAAAGCCAAAAAGAGATTAAGATTTTCCAACAGATTCTATCCGACCGAAAGAATTGATTGTTCGTAACCTCCTGAATTTCTACACAAGTTACCTGAACAAGTCAAGTTCAGTGAAATGTCAGAGGACTATTGTTCCCAACATATTTGCACAATTTAGGAATTTCGTTAGATCAGTCGCAGTAAACAAAAGAGGAAACATCATATTTAACAGGGCGTTACTAAAGGAACACGTCAGGATGATTCTGTCCAAGACATGGCTTCACTAAGGGAGTTGAAGCATAATTTAGGGATTTTCTTAGCTCAATCGTGCGCTAAATGCTAAGTCACAGATGAAACGTTATAGTTAAGGCGATTAACATCTTGCAATCAAAGTTTTCCAATCCTGAATGCGTTTCTCCAACTGTACAAAAGGAAATCAACCATCATCCCAATTCGTTATCGTCGCTGCTCCGACAATCCCAAAAACCTGCATCTAACTGGCCTCTACTATATACCGCGAACGATAGCCACTCGAGGGATCCTCAGGTAATAGAAAACTCTCGCTGCAGAATCATCCTAACGGCACGACAGCAGCAACCCGAGCCAGATGTCCCCCCCGGCGAAGTGATGCCTACTGAACACGAACAAAGATACCAAAACCGCGGGCGCCGGAGTGCTTACCCTGATGCGCGCGGTGTCCTCCTGGCGGTCGCGGAGGAGCGCGGCGATGTCGCGGCGCATCTGGCGCACCTGCGCCTCCCGCCGGTTCCGCAGCAGCTTCATCCGCGCCGTCGCCATCCGCGCCTCCGTCTTGCTGCCACACGTCACGCCGGCCCAACGAGACACGGCGACCCGAGTTAGCCCCACGTGCCGTCACCACGGGCAGACGAGAACAGAAAGAGAGAGAAAATGAGAGAGCTGTACCATTTGGAGGGGCTGAAGGAGCGGCGGAGCAGCACGGCGGCGACCGCGGCGCCGGCCAGCCGCCGCAGCGCGCGCACCGGGGACCTGGACTCGCCCGCGTCCATCATCATCGCCATCTTGGGGGATTGCGTTGCCTCCGTCACCCGCGCCGGTGCGCGAGGCCTCCTCGGGTTTTGTTGCGCTTCCTGCTCCAACGGTCACCTTGACTGTGACTCGACCAGCTGCCTACCGCAGATGCTCCTCGACGAGGCGCGCGTTGCGTCGTAGGCTTGTGCTTGGTGGGCCCGCGGTAGCAGAGAGAGTGGCGGACAGTGGTGGTACACGCCGTGTAGGTGTAGCCGGGTCGGCGCTACAGCTGACGCGTTGGGAGGTGTTCTTTCGTGTGGGCCCCGCGAGCCGTTTGTGGTGGTGGGACCAACCGGAAAAGTTTCCCGTTGGATATTCCGCGTCGAGTTGGTGGGAGGGAGAAACGCAGGCCCAAAAACGATTGGGCCGGTCAGTCAAACCCATAAAAGAGGCCTGTCTCTTCGAATTGGGCCTTCTGCTTCGCAATCTCGTGACCAAACGGTAGCCTTCGCAGCGGCGGCTGATGGTGAAGCCGCGGCGTCCGCCCTACCCCTACCCGACTCAAGAACGGCAAGCGGCCGAGCCGAGCCGAGCACAGCTACCGACAAAGCTCTCGTTGTCCCAGGCTTTTGCTCTTTCTCGCAGCGGCCGACTCATAACGGGTTTGGATCGGCGGAGAAGGGTTTTATATTTGGCGGCGTTAAGATTATTGATTGAGTTGGCTTAGGCTTCTCAGTGACAGTTAGATGATCGAGTCTTCAGTTAGTGCGTGCGTTGCGTGCAGTTCTGTTGAGTTGTGCAAGTCGTGTGTGCCCTTCCGATGAACATGGATCATCTTGTAAACAGCTCTCTATATAAAAAACTGATCCCTCGAGGATCTGGTAGTGCAGCCATACAACAATCAGTTGTTGTTTCTTTACATGGTACGAGAGCCAATTCAATCTCATGTCTAGTTCGTCAGCAACCTCTCGCTCATCTGCCATTATCACACCTTCTCCGATCATGCCTTCAGCCAGCCATGTCCTCACCACCGAGCTCACACAAGAGAACTTCTTGGTGTGGAAAACCTAGATATTCCCTTATCTCACTAGTCAGGGATTACTTGGTTATGTGGATGGCTCAATTCCGCAGCCTCCGCAAACTGTTGTCATCACGACAACAAGTGAGACAGGCGAGAGCAGGCGTATAGCCGTAAATCCGGAGTACACATCATGGTACTACCAGGATCAGATGGTGCTTAGCATCATTATCTCCTCTGTTTCAGAGGAGGTTCTCGCATCGCTGGTCGGCGTCACGACTAGCCTTGATGCATGGCGCACATTGGAAAAGGATTTTGCAGCAAGCTCGCATGCACGGATTATGCAAATCCGTATGCAACTGGCGACCACGAAGAAGGGTGACATGACGATCGCCGTTTACTATCGCAAGATGAAGAATCTAGCTGACACTCTTGTTGTAGTCGGCAAACCTATTGATGATGAAGAGGTCATCTCCTACATAATGTGTGGGCTCGGTTCTGAATATGATTCATTTGTCACAAGTATCATGACAAGAGGTGAGAACTATACCTTGAGTGTTGTTTATGCTCATATGTCAAATTATGAAATGAGGCTCGAGAACAACAGCAGTGAGATTTAGATGTCAGCCAATGCTGCCAACAGAACACCTATAGGTCGTGGTGGTCGGTCAGGCCGTGGATGTGGCCGAGGCAATGGTGGCCGAGGTAATGGTGGTTGAGGCAAATTTCAGACAAATCAAGGATAGAACAGCAACTTCAAAGAACCATGTCAGATTTGTCACAAGATGAGCCATGATGTCTTACGGTGTTGGTATCGTTATGATCAGAACTATCAGCCTGAAGACATGACTAAGGTTGCTGCAGCAGCTTCAAGTGGTTATTCAGTCGACCCAGATTGGTATGTTGACACCGGTGCAACTGACCATATCACTAGTGATTTATAGAGACTTACCACAAGGGAGCGCTACAATGGTGGTGATCAGATCCAGGTGGCCAATGGTTCAGGTTTACACATCTCTCATGTTGGTAATTCATACATTGCTGGCTTAACTCGACCTCTGCATTTAAACCAAGTTCTTCATGTTCCCCACGTCAACAAGCATCTTATTTCTGTTAGAAAATTGACCATTGACAATGATGCCTTTGCTGAATTCTATCTAAATTCTTTTGTTCTCAAGGACCAAGCCACCAAGACAACTCTTCTAAAAGGAGGGTGTAGAAATGGGCTTTACAATCTCCCTGTCAGGAAAGCTCTCCTCTCTGCTAGGATAGAACAGTGGCACCAGAGGCTAGGCCATCCCTCCTTGGCTGTCATACGACGTGTCTTGAACAATAATAGCTTAGCAGTAGCTCCTAGTTTATCTGCCTCTCATGTTTGTAATGCCTGCCAACATGGCAAAGCACACCAACTTCCATTTGCTTCTTCAGAAAATGTTCCCTTTGTTCCTTTGCAAATTGTTCATACTGATGTGTGGGCCCCAACTCTCCCATGAGCAAATGGCTTCAAATATTATGTATCCTTTCTTGATGGGTTTAATAAATTTTTGTGGATATATTTTCTCAAGAGCAAATCTGAAGTTGAGTCCATTCTCCTTCATTTTCAGAAGCATGTTGAGAGGCTGCTTAGTACCAAAATTCAAAATATTCAGTCAGACTTGGGGGTGGATATCACGGACTTCATCATTATTTTAATAAGACAGGGATAAAACATCCAATTTCTTGCCCTCATACCCACCAGCAAAATGGTGTTGTTGAGAGGAAACATAGACACATCATTGAGACTGGTCTCACCTTGCTAGCTCACGCTAAACCCCCCCTTCGTTTTTGGGATGAAGCATTTCACACTGCATGCTATCTCATCAACCGAATGCCTAGCCATACTATTAACCATGATACACCTACAAAAGCTTTTTGGAGCTAAGCCATATTATCACATACTCAGAGTGTTTGGTTGTGCATGCTATACGAATCTTAGGCCATATAATACAAGGAAACTTCAGTTTAGGACCAAGCAATGTGTATTCATCGGTTATAGTTCATCTCGCAAGGGGTATAGGTGTTTTGATCCGTCTAGTGGCAGGGTTTATATATCTCGTGATGTAACCTTTGATGAGCACTTGTTTCCCTTTGCCCAGAGACTCGAAGTTGCTGCAATGAAAGACACTAATCATCCAATTATTCTTCCTAGTGTTTCCAAGCTTTCCATCTACATTGAACAAAACCTCATTGCAGCAACAAACCAGGACCACCAAACCCCTGCTGAGCCAACAAATAATGATTTACTCATGAGTGATGCTGATAATGAACCAATATCTGACAATGATCACTTACCCAACAATGTTTCCCAAAATAATGCTTCCTCTGCAGGTCTTGACGTTTCAGGTCAGTCTGAAGAAGTGCCTCTGAATATTGCTGACAATGAAGAGTTAACCTCTGGTGCAAAGGGAGTGCAGAGACAAAATGAAAGAGAAAGTGATAGTCATCCTTGTGTGGAGGAAGTATAACATCCAATGCGTACCAGGCTTAAAGAATAATATTCTAAAGCCTAAGGAGTTCACTGATGGAACAGTGAGATATTCGGAGAAGAGAGGATTTAGTGCAGTTTTAAATTCAGCAACAGAAAGAAAGTCTGAAGCTGACTGTGAACCTGCAAACCGGAGAGAGGCCATGTAACATCCTAAATGGAAAGAAGCTATGGATGCTGAGTATACAACATTGATAAAAAATCAAACCTGGGATCTCGTGCCTCCTCAAGACAGTATGAACCTCATTGACTCTCGTTGGGTATACAAGATTAAGAGGAAACCAGATGGATCACTTGAAAGGTTTAAAGCTCACTTAGTGAATGTAGCCTAGAGGGGGTGAATAGGCTTTTTATGCTTTGTTGATCCCTGAAACACTTAGTAGATTTATCAAATACAGGGAAATCGGACTAGTCCGGTATAGTGCGAACTAGTCTGTTTTCTACTCAGAGAAAAATCGGACTAGTCCGGTACTATGCGGACTAGTCCAGTATGCGTGGACTAGAGAGATCAAAGTTAATCAATATTTTCACTTTTAGTACTCTATGCAGCGGAAATTAATTTGATACTTAAATGTATTGCAAATGTGAAATAATGAATGACAGAGATCAACTTTGGTTTCAATGCTTCAATGTAAATTTCACAAGATTAATTAAACACTGAAATAGGATGAACAATAAATTAACAAGATTAGGAGACAAGTGTTTATCCCGAGGTTCGATTCCACGAAGGAAATCTACGTCCCCGTTGAGGAGTCCACTAAGGACCGGGTCTTCACCAACCCTACCCTCGTCGAATCGCCACGGAGGCCGATTCACTTCCACTAATCACAAAGGGCAAATAAATCGTTCAAGGGGCCTTCTCACAAGTTGAGGGCTTCCCAAAAATTATAATGAATGAACACAACCAAAGACACTCAAAAGATGAACAATAAACGAACAAGAGTGTGTGAGAGATCAAACGCAAGAGCTCAAGATGTGCAGAACAAGTCTCTCCTTTGATCAATTGCTAATCCCAAAGATTTGATCCTAAGAACGGACTAGTCCGTTATGAGGTTGCTCAAGTCCTAACTTGTCGAAATTTGAGTTATTCCATGCAAATATGATATAGGGTACATGGAATACATCAATAGAGCATGCATTGACTAGAAGGGCTAAGCTGTTTGAGCAAAAGCAAGGAAAATTGAAGGTTCTAGGGTTTGGAGAGAAGTTTACCAAATCCTTCGATTCGAGGCGTTGAAAGAGTTCTTGATGCGGACTAGTTCGGGGTCTTTGATCCCTTTGTAGTGGAGATTGATTCCTACGGAAATTTGGATGATTTTGATAGAGAACATGCAAATCCGCCTTGGGAGCACTTGAGTGAGGAGAGAGAGAGTGGGGAGGGTTGTGAGGATGAAGAAAATTAGGTTTGAGTCGGCCCTAGGGTTATGGAGTCAAAATATCGGACTAGTCCGGTCCATATTAGACTAGTTCATTTTCTAGTCAGAGAGAAAATCGGACTAGTCCGTGGTTGTCCGGACTAGTCCGGACTAACGGATCTAGTGCGCACTAGTCCGGGGTGACCACGGACTAGTCCGTGGTCCCTTGTACAAAAGTGTACATATATATATATATATATATATATATATATATATATATATATTCAAAGGTTCCTATTAAGGAATAAGGGACAAAGGCACACATATATTCTTGATGAATATGATTAGTAAACATACAAAAATCAAGATATGACCATGATTCAATAAGATCAAGTAACTAAGAGAGATGATTTTTCAACATAATTAGAATGATTTTGAGGATGGCATACAGGTATGCAAGTTTTCAAACCACGTTCCGAGCATCAAGGATATTTAGTTCATTTCGGAGCTCACAAAAGCGTTTTTTATCAAGTGGCTTGGTAAAGATATCGGCTAGTTGTTTTTCAGTATTGACATGGGAAATGACTATGTCTTCTTTCATTGAGTGACATCTCAAAAAATGATGCCGGATATCTATGTGTTTGGTTCTAGAGTGCTCAACAGGGTTATGGGTAATTTCAATTGCACTCTCATTGTCACAAAGGAGTGGAATACGGCACATATTGTAACCGTAATTCCTTAGAGTTTGTCGCATTCAAAGGAGTTGTGCACAACAACTCCCGGCTGTAACATACTCTGCTTCGGCCGTGGATAAGGAAATTGAATTTTGTTTCTTTGAGGACCAAGAAACTAAGGATCTAACTAGGAATTGGCAAGTACCGGAAGTACTTTTTCTATCTACTTTGCATCCGGCATAATCTGCATCGGAGTATCTAATGAGATTGAATTTTGAACCTTTGGAATATCAAAGGCCTAGGTTGGGTGTATGAACTAAATATATCAAGATCCTTTTAACAGCTGTCAAATTATATTTCTTAGGATTGGCTTGAAACCTTGCACACAAACATACACTCAACATGATATCGGGCCTAGATGCATATAAATAAAGTAAGGAGCCAATCATGTAACGATATACCTTTTGATCCACATTTGGTTTGTCTTCATTGAGATCCAAGTGACCATTTGTCGCCGTGGGAGTTTTTATGGGCTTTGCTTTGTTCATTCCAAACTTCTTGAGAATGTCTTGAGTGTACTTTGTTTGGCTTATGAATGTCCCGTCTTTTTGTTGCTTCACTTGGAATCCCAAAAAGTACCTTAACTCTTCTATCATGGACATCTCGAATCTATCTGTCATAATCTTACTAAATTCTTGACAAAAGAATTTGTTAGTTGAACCAAATATAATATCGTCAACATAGATTTGACAAATAAAGAGATCATCATCAAAGTGTTTAGTGAACAAGGTGTAATCGACTTTTCCAATCTTGAAGTCATTCTCAATCAAAAAATCTCTAAGACACTTATACCAAGCTCTAGGAGCTTGTTTGAGACCATAGAGAGCCTTACGCAGTTTGAACACATAGTCGGGGTGCTCTTTATCTTCAAAACCGGGTGGTTGCTCCACGTACAGCTCCTCCTTAATCGGTCCGTTGAGAAAGGCGCCTTTTATTCCCATTTGATAAATCTTGAAATCATGGTGAGTAGCATATGCAAGTAATATACAAATCGATTCAAGTCTAGCTACAAGAGCAAAAGTCTCGTCGAAATCCAAATCTTCGACTTGTGAGTACCCTTTTGCCACATGTCGTGCCTTGTTCCTTGTTACCACTCCATGTTCGTCTTGATTGTTGCGGAACACCTATTTAGTGTCGACGACGTTAGACTTGGACCTTTCAACAAGCTCCCACACTTCATTCCTTTTGAAGTTGTTCAATTCTTCTTGCATCGCCATCATCCAATCCGGATCTTTTAATGCATACTCAACTCAGTATGGTTTCAAAGAGGATACAGAAGAATAGTGTCACAAAAATTAGCTATGCGAAATCGAGTTATTACTCCCTTTTAGATGTAACCGATTATGTGGTCAACGGGATGATCTCTTTGGATGCTTTGGTGTACTCTTGGATGTGGCACTTGTGGTCTTAAGTCTTCATTATCATCTTCTTCTCCCCTAGATAGTTGCCCTTATTGATGTTTTGATCTTCTTGATTTTCTTGAGGTTGATCTTGTATGGAAGCTCCCCCTTGATCATTTTCCTCCACCTGTGGTTCATTTTCTTCATTCGCATTTGAAGGTGGCACTTGTGGTCGAACATCGTCCAATGCCATTCTTCTCAATGCTTGACATGGAGCTTCTTCTTGATCTAGCACACACTAATCAACTTGCTCTTCTTGAGAGCCATTAGTTTCATCGAACACTACGTCACGTGCTACTTCAACAAGTCTAGAGGTTTTGTTGAAGACATGATAAGCGTAGGAGTTTGAATCATAGCCAAGTAAGAAACCTTCATCGGACTTCAAAGCAAACTTCGAAACCGCTGGCTTCTTATTTAAAATATAACATTTTGAACCAAAAACTCAAAAATATGAAATATTCGGTTTGTTACCCGTGAGTAGTTCATATGAAGTTTTCTTGAGTAACCGATGAAGATATAGTCGGTTTATGGCGTGATAAGCGGTGTTAACCGCTTCATCCCAAAACTTGTCCGAAGTCTTGTATTTATCGAGCATTGTCCTCGTCATTTTAATGAGAGTTATGTTCTTTCTTTCGGCTACTCCGTTTTGTTGAGGAGTATATGGTGCTGAAAATTCGTGCTTTATCCCTTCTTCGTCTAGATACTCCTCAACTTGGGTGTTCTTAAATTCTGTCCCATTGTCACTTCGTATGTTCTTGATCTTCAATGAGAATTCATTTTGGGCACGCTTGATGAAATTTTTGAGGGTTCCTTGAGTTTCTGTCTTATCATGCAAAAGGAAAACCCACGTGAAGCGTAAAAACTCATCAACAATGACTAGACCGTATTTATTACTGTCGATGCTTATGTAAGCAATTGGAACAAATAGGTCCATGTGGAGGAGCTCAAGTGGTCTTGTTGTAGTCATGATATTCTTCACGGGATGGGGTGCTCCTACTTGCTTCCCTGCTTGACACGCTCTACACGGCCTGTCTTTCTCAAAAACAACATCCTTTAAACCTCGGATGTGATTGCTTTTGAGAAGTTTTTGAAGATTCCTCATACCAACATGTAATAGTCGTCTATGCCACAGTCAACCCATATTAGTCTTTGCAATCAAGTATGTGTCAAGTTCGTCTTTATCTTTGTTTAAGTCAACTAGATAAAGTTTTCCCTTCAACACACCCTTGAATGCAATTGAGTTATCACTCCTTCTAAAGAAAGTCACACCCTCATTAGTGAATATGCAATTATAACCATTGTCACATAATTGAGATATGGACAAAAGCGTGTGTACTTGATATTCTCCTTTTCAAATATGCCACTTTGAGAAGATTGCTTGTCGTTTGTCGAGTTTGGCTTTTTCTTCAAGTTAGTGTCACTTTTGGCACAAGCACAAGTAATATTAGTTTCAGATTTTATATTAGTTTCAACTTGTACCTCAAGGATCTCATTAACTTTGGTTAAGTTACCAAGTTCATCCTTGATGATGGTGTTTGAGTCTTTTAACTTCAAGCAAGATTCCTTGCTTGAAGCTAACTCAAGCTCTAGTGATTTATTTTGTTCCTTTTCAAGTTCAAGAAGCTTTTCAATCTCAAGATATTCCTCTTTTTGAGAGATGGTCATATCTTCTTGATGATTGACTAACTTCTCCATATCAACAAGCTTATCAAATAGAAATTTCATCTTAGCAGGTGTCTTTTTGTCTAAACCCCTAAGCATATATTCATTTTCATCACTGCTATCATCCTCACTAGAATTATCACTATCACTAGTAAAAGAATGTGAGAAGGAAGATTTAGATATTACCTTTCTTTTACCTTCCTTTGCCATTAGACAAGTGTTGTCTGTGTCCTTTCGTGCGCCCATGGTTGGGAAGAGAGTGGATTTTTTGTTAGTCTTCTTTATGGCTATGGTGGCCATCTCGTCTTCTTCTTCGGATGAGGATTCATCACTGGAGTCCCACAACTTCCCTAGATGCACTTGGTCATATTGCTTCTTCTTCTTGAACATTTTCTTTGGTTGAGACTTGTTGTCTTTAGTCTTCTTATTGTTTTCTTCATATGGACAATCTACTATGAAGTGATCGTATTCTCCGCAGTTATAGCACCCCCGTCTCATCTTGGGTCTTTTTTGTCCCTTTGTCTTACTTCGTTCGAGATGCTACCCTTTCTTCTTCTCATCATTTTCTTGAACTTCTTCATGAACAAGATCATGTCTTCTTCATCGATATCACTACTTTCATCATCACTGTCGTCTTCTCCATGAGCTTCTCGGGCTTCTTTTGATACGGGTTTACATGTTGACTTAAAAGCAACTCCTTTCTTCTTTGCCGATGTGAGATCGGCAATTTTCTTGACATGCTTGGCTTGCTTCTCCATAATCTCAAAGTTGATGATCTTGCCAAGAAGTTCACCTTGGGTCATTTTCCGGTACCCGGGGCTTTCTCTAATCATAGAGCAAAGAGTCGTGTTGCGAGGCATGAATGCTGTGAGAATCAACTTCACGACCTCATGATCATTCCACTTCTTGCTGCCATAAGCTCGGACTTTGTTGTTAAGATTCTTCTAACGATTGTACATATCTTGTGGTGATTCATCTTCTTCTATCGTGAATCTTCCCAATTCACCTTCAATCATTTCTATCTTGGCTTCGCGTACATGACGGTCACCTTCATGTGCGGTTTGTAGTATGTCCAATATCTCCTTGGCAATTTCGAGTGCATCCACCTTGGTGAACTCGTCTCGGCTCAGTGATGACGTGATCACAGCTACAGCTTGAGCATTCCGATGAATGACTTGTTCTTGGCTTGGGGTCAACTCTTCATCATCATCCAGAATATCTATCCATGTACACACTATATGCCACAAAATTGGGTTAAGAGATATAAGGTGCATTTTCATGTTTTGTCTCCACATTGAATAGTCGTTGCCATCAAAGTAAGGTGCTTTCCCTAGAGGAATTGATAAGTAATGACTATTGTTAGAATTCAAACGCTCATAATCAAAAGGATATCATGAGTAGTCTGTGTGACTATCCCCTTTCTTCTTCTTTTCATCCTCGGTGTTCTTCTTCCCTTTTGGGGAGATTGCCTTCTTCCGTAGAAGGGTCTTGAGTTGGATCACCTCCTCCTCATCGTCCTCACTGTCCTGAATGGTGTCGAGTAGCTTCTTTAGCTTTTGAGTCCTTTCATCATTACTCTTTTCCTCGTCGATCTTCTTGTGTACATCCTTAACATCCGACATCGTCTCTTCAAGCGGTGAGTCTCTTTTGAAGAGTTTGGCTCTGATACCAATTGAAAGTAGCCTAGAGGGGGGTGAATAGGCTTTTTGATGCTTTATTGATCCCTGAAACACTTAGTAAATTTATCAAATACAGGGAAATCAGACTAGTACGGTAGAGTGCGGACTAGTCCGTTTTCTACTCAGAGAAAAACCGGACTAGTACGGTACTATGCGCACTAGTCCGGTATACGTGGACTAGAGAGATCAAAGTTGATCAATATTTTCACTTTTAGTACTCTATGCACCGAAAATTAATTTGATACTTAAATGTATTGCAAATGTGAAACAATGAAAGACAGAGATCAACTTTGGTTTCAATGCTTTAATGGTTACGTTAGGGTTTGCGAGGTCTAGACTAGTCCGTGGTTGACTCCGGACTAGTCCTAATGGGGTCATGCCTAGCATTCACTCATCTTCAAATGAAAATCCACTTGATATAGCTGGTCCAATTACAAGGAGTAGAGCTAAACAATTGCAGAAGAAAATTCATTCTCAGGTGAACGCTAACCTTATGTTTAATAATCAGTCTATGTTGAATGAGCCTATGCTTTTGAGTTCTTATTTCAATGTCCTAGGAATGATGAAGTGTATGAACCAGCATGGGATCAAGATGGATTCAAACCTCTGGACATCTGAACCAAGAATCCTATGGTGTGCATGAATAAAATGGTGGTTCATCACCTTAGCATGGGAATGCAACCAGAAGCTAGATGACTAACACATGGTACGAATCCCAAGCATTACTGCGGACAGAATACAAGGAGTTAGACGGTGTTATATAAGTGGATGGAAGCGTCTTCAAGTCTACTTTACAACCCATCAAACGGTTCATTATTTGGATGTCCTAATAAGGAGTTATGCTCATTTTAGTAACTGCTGCCAGAAGATGAAAAGACGCGCGAACCAGCCATGAAATCCACTAGAGCATGCGCATGCAGCCATTTACTCAAAGATGAACGCCCCTATCTCTATATATATCTTGTACTAGACAATGAAAAGGGGGAGATCTTATTTTTATTGAATTCAGAATACACAAACTCGTGGAGTTTTGTTTACGCATGAGTCTTGAGAGGCTTGCAATATTTGTTCTTTCGATTGTCGAGGGAGTTGTAGAACACCGAACTGCGGTTCACCCAGTTCGTGCCTTTACGTCTATAGGGCGTGATTGCGTGGGCTGTTTCGTCGATACGTGGAAGGGTTATTGTCTCGGTAGTTCATCGCGTGGACAGCCTCACGGTGCGCTGCCTCTTCACCAGGTCACGCAGCGACAATTTATCAAGTTCGCAGATCCTACAGAAGATCGGGCCACAACAACTTGTTACACGTGCTGCCTAGGCGCGTGCATATCATCTAGTATCACAACCTCTGTTTCCTCAGTAGGATTATTCTTGCTTTTGGTAGGATAGATTTTTATATACCTACTGTCCACTAATAGCCAAAAAGAAAACCTACAGCCCAAATCCATACGTGCTACTGATTTTGTTGTTTGCTTTATCGAGTTTTAATCCTTTAAGATTTGTCTAGTTGCTGAATTTTTTTCTTTTCCATATCGCTCGAGTTGTTATCTTTGTTCTAATCATCAAATCGCTTGTTGCATATACCTACCCATCCCACCCTTGTTTTCTACCCGCCACAAATTCCCCACCCGAGTTTCTTGTTTTTGTGCTGCACCATCCATCTTAATTGATCCTTATGCGACCCTTTAGTTGAAAGTTGTGCTGCATTTGTCACAAAGGTTAAAAAAAAGATGTATCTGGGTCTAAAGAAAGACTGAAAACAACGAGTTCTTGCTCAAAAAAAGAGGAAAGAAGAAATAAAAGAGAATTGTGTTCAGCACATCCAAAGGGGTTTGGGCAATAATAAGTTTCGGTTGATGCACTTGGTGTTCATCTATCCACTTCCTACATCTTGTTTCTACATCTATGTGCATCTTTTCCTTTATATTCAGCAACTTAGACTTGTGTTTTTGGATTATTATTCGGTTTTGCATCACTACATTTTTCAGCGCATTCCACTTACATATTACCCCACCAAGCTCCACTTAAAACGCACCGTGAGTTGTTGTACCGTCGTCGCTGTTACAATCACTCTTCCACTACAAATTGCAGCCCGGTTCTTGCTCTTTTTAGGGAGAGAAAGAACTTATTTTGTCAGTGGTGAGGGAGTGATTCCACATATATTTTGTCCTATTATTTTCTTCCTTTGTTACTAACATGGCAGGGAATGAAGATTCCCCTTCTCACACTGTTTCTGGTCAAGAAATTTAGGAAATGCGTGCACAAATGCAACAATTGATGCAGGGGATGCAAGCGCTTCAACGATCACTACAGCAGCAACACGGGGAGCATCCACCTCATGATGATGAACACATTGAGGATGATGATCAACATGCCGGTGGCGACGGTGGTGGTCGTGGCCGAGGATTCGCTGCTGGTTTTGATAACTTTGCAGGTGGCCGTGGTCGAGGATTTGCCGCTGGTTTTGGTCGTGCACGACGTGTTCCTGTTGGGCATCCTCCTGATTTTGATGATCATGGTGGTGACAACTTTGGCCGTTTTGGGGCCCGTGGTCGTTATGGTGATCACCGTCGACGTCATCATGAACGACGTCATAATGATGATGGTTTGGGCAAGGTTAAAGTGTCCATTCCTCCATTCAGCGGCAAGGAGAATGTTGATGATTACTTTGAATGGGAAACCAAAGTGGAGCAACTATTTGATTTGTATGAATACCCTGCTGAAAAGAAGGCAAAGCTTGAAGCCATTGAGTTTAAAGGCTATACCATAACTTGGTGGAATCAGGTCCGTACTGAATATCAAAGAGTTGGGCATGTTCGTATAACTTGGAAAGACATGAAGAGGGAAATGCGACATCGTTTTGTTTCTGCATATTATTCTCGAGACCTACATTTGAAGTAGAAACGTCTTGTGCAAGGTACTCGTACTGTTGATGAATATTTTCAAGAATTGGAAATGTGTTTACCTCATACAGGGATAACTGAAGATGAGGAATCCACAATGGCTCGGTTTATGGTTGGCCTCAATAAATCCATTGCTGATAAAGTGGATATGATAAGTTACACTTGTCTCACTGAGTTGGTTCATTTTGCAAAGAGGGCTGAACGGCAAGTTGCTACGTCTTACAAATACAATGCTTCATGGCGTCATTCCCAACGGCAAGGGGATGTCACTCCTCAATTTCAACAGCAAGGAGCTGCAACGCCCAAATCCTCATCGCGTGGAATAAATAGATCCATTCCATCTTCTTCCAAACAATTGGATGCGAAAGGTAAAGCTATGAGTTCAAATCAGCCCACTTCTTCTACTGTAGCCACCCAACGCAAGACAAGCAAGATTGAGTGTTTTAAATGTGGTGGTCATGGGCATAAACAAGTTGAATGTCCCAATCGTCGTACTATTATTGCCCTTGCTGATGGTTCTTATGATTTACAAAGTGAAGAGGAGGACGAGCTTACCAATATATTTGCAGATTTTAATCTTGACACTTGTGAGTATTCAGCAGAGGATGGTATATTTGAGCTAGGTCTGAATTGTTTAGCGGTTCAACCTATTCTAACTTTTGTTCCCAATGACATGTTACAAGATGTTATTTCTCCATCTTCTTATGAGATTACTAGTGCTGATTTTAATGAGTTGCTTTTTGATTTTTTTGCTTTCGAGCCTTCTACAATGAATACACCATCTCCTTCTTTGGTGCTTAGGAGAGTTCTTTCCACTCAGTTTGTTGCAGCTGAACAAGGACAACGCCATAATTTATTTCAGTCCCGATGCAAAGTGCAAGGCCAAGTGTGCCGTTTCATCATAGATGGTGGGAGCTGTAATAATATTGTTAGTGCTTTGCTAGTTGAGAAGCTTGGTTTGCAGCCACGTCGCCATCCACATCCGTACCATATGCAATGGCTGAATAATTCCGGGACAGATAAGGTTTCAGCCATGATTCGTTTGTCATTTTCCATTGGTGGTTATCATGGAGAGGTGGATTGTGATATTGTCCCCATGCAAGCATGCCATTTGCTGTTTGGTCGGCACTGGCAATTTGATGTGGACTCGGTGCAATTTGGACGGTCTAACAAATACACTTTCATTCACAATGACAAGAAGGTGGTTCTTGTCCCATTATCTCCAGAGGAGATACATACTTCAGATATGGCTCGCAAGAAAAGAGAGGAATTAGACAAAAGAAAATTGAGCGAGACCCTTAACCCAAGTAAGGGAGAGAGTTCTAACCCATCCAACCACATAAAGCCTCATGCCAATCCTAAACAGCCACGTCACACTGAGTATCTCTTTGTGAGCAAGAGTGATTTGAGAGATGTGAAAGACACCGCAGCCCCATTCTTTGTGCTCTTGCACAAGGAGGTCCTACTTTCAACTCACGATTTACCTTCATCGCTGCCTAATGTTGTTCTTGATCTCTTACAGGACTTCGAAGATGTTTTTCCCGATGAGATATCAGCTGGACTTCCTCCACTCCGTGGAATTGAGCATCAAATTGATTTGGTACCAGGTGCTTCGCTTCCAAATCGTCCAACCTACCGCACCAATCCTGAAGAAACAAAGGAAATTCAGTGACAGGTAAAAGAGCTTTTGGACAAAGGGTATGTTCGTGAATCCTTATCACCATCTGCAGTTCCCGTTCTTTTATTCCCAAAAAAAGATAGTTCTTGGCGCATGTGTGTTGATTGTCGTACTATCAATACTATAATTGTTCGATATCGCCATCCCATTCCATGACTTGATGACATGTTAGATGAATTGAGTGGTTCTATCATTTTCACCAAGATGGATTTGCGTAGTGGTTATCATCAAATCCGCATGAAATTTGGTGATGAATGGAAAACAGCGTTTAAAACTAAATTTGGTCTCTATGAATGGCTTGTGATGCCATTTGGCTTGACAAATGCTCCTTCAACTTTTATGTGCTTAATGAATCATGTTTTACGAGCTTTCATTGGCAAGCTTGTAGTTGTTTATTTTGATGATATTCTGATCTATAGCAAATCATTTGATGAACATCTTGATCATATCCGTCAAGTACTTGTTGTTTTAAGGGGAGAGAAATTGTATGGCAACATTGCTGTTGAAGTGTGTAGCCGACATTTTCCTCGGGCCTGCTCTGGGCAGCCCGTGGAGGTTCTTTTTCGGAGGGGCTAGTCACTCGCGGAGAGATTCAGCATTAGGGACGATTGAGGGAGAAGCTTGACACGGGGAGTTTTACGTGGTTTAGGCCGCCGGAGCGTAAAACCCTACGTCCACGGTGAGCAGAGATGCTCGCTGTATTGCTTGCTGCTCAGAACCGGAGTCCTGAGCTTGAGTGTGAGAGATGGCTAGAGTGTGAGGCAACAGAGTTCGAACCAACCGAGTTCGAACCCCTTGTAACGTTGCCTACCCGAGCCTTTTATAGTCCAAGGCTCGAGTGGCTTACAAGATGGGCCCCGGGGACCCGACAGGTGGCCCCGGGGTGATTTCCTACCAGCTATTATGTCTTGGCGCTGGCGTCGAAGTCCTCGTCCTGCCCATGCCACAGGCTAAGTGTAGCGTGTAGTCGTTAGCGATGGCACGGGCGGCAGGGCATGTCTTGTCCGGTCTTGTCGCTGCCTTCAATGGTCTGCAGCTTCAGACACTGTACGACTGTCCTGACTGTGACTGGTCACAGCGCCTCCTGACAGGCGTGCGCTGTGCCTCTTCGTCTTGGGAAGGTGCGGGTCTTGAATGCTTTGTACGGTAAAGGCATGGCGCGCCTTTACTCCCGCTGCCTACCGCGTCGGGCGGTAGCACTGCTCTGCTGGCCATGTGTCAGACCCGGAGCTCTCCTCTGAGGAGAGGGGGAGCTCCGGCTCCGCTAGACACGTGGATCCTTCGGAGCTCACCCCCACGGAGGGGCCGAGGTCCGGTCTTCTGGGCCACGTGGCAGGCTCGGAGCTATCCTCTGAGGGGAGGGGAGCTCCAGCCCCGCTGGACACGTGGCGCCTTCGGAGCTCGCCCCTGCAGAGTGGGTGAGGTCCGGCCTCCTGGGCCACGTGGCAGGCCCGGAGCTATCCTCCGAGGGGAGGGGAGCTCCGGCCCCGCTGGACACGTGGCACCTTCAAAGCTCGCCCCTGCAGAGGGGGCGAGGTCCTTAGGCGGTTTCACCCTGTACGCCAGGGTACCCGGTATTGAGATTACCGACAATTGCTAAGTGCACCTTTTGCACAGACCATGTTCTTTTCCTTGGCTTTGTTGTTTCCGCAAATGGTATTCAGGTTAATGAAGAGAAGGTTAAAGTAATAAAAGATTGACCTACACCGGTAAATGTGAGCCAAGTTCGAAGCTTTCATGGTCTTGCAAGTTTCTATAGGTGTTTTGTCAAAGATTTCAGCACTCTCGCTGCACCACTTAATAATCTCACAAAGAAGGATGTTCTATTCAAATGGGGACATGACGAAGACCAAGCATTTTAAACGCTGAAAACAAAGCTTAGTGAAGCACTGCTGCTGCAACTTCCTGATTTTGGTAAGACATTTGAGATCGAATGTGATGCAAGTGGTATTGGCATAGGAGGTGTACTGCTGCAAGAAGGTAAATTTGTTGTCTACTTTTCTGAAAAGCTAAATGGTCCACATCTGAATTACTTAGTTTATGACAAGGAGCTTTATGCGTTAGTTCGCGTTTTGGAAGTTTGGCAACATTACTTGTTACTTAAAGAATTTGTAATTCATTCTGATCATGAAGCTTTGAAATATCTTAAAAGTCAAGGCAAGCTAAAACGTCGACATGCTAAATGCATTGAGTTCATTGAAACGTTTCGCTATGTTGTCAAACATAAGCGTGGTAAAGATAACATTGTTGTCGATGCCTTGTCTAGAAGATGTGCGTTAATTACACAACTAGATACAAAAGTGCTTGGTTTGGAATCCATTAAAACGCTTTATGTTGCTGATGCTGATTTTAAAGAACCTTTCTCTCGTTGCATTGATGGAAAAGGTTGGGATAAATATTATACGCATGATGGCTTCATGTTTCGGACTAACAAAATATGCATTCCAGCTTGCTCGATTCGTCAAGTTCTTTTGCAGGAACCACATGCAGGTGGACTAGCTGGTCATTTTAGTGTCAAAAAGACATTGGACATGCTCTCTGATCATTTCTTTTGGCCACATATGTGACGTGATGTCCAGCGGCACGTTGGGTGCTGCATCGTTTGCTTGAAAGCTAAGTCCCGCCTCAATCCCCATGGTTTATATACTCCATTACCTATTCCACATGTACCTTGGGAAGATATATCTATGGACTTTGTTCTGGGGTTACCTCGGTCTCAGAGGGGGAGGGATTCTATTTTTGTTGTTGTAGATCGCTTTTCTAAAATGACACATTTTATCCCCTGTCATAAGAGCGATGCTGCTTCACACGTTGCTGATTTGTTTTTCAGAGAGATTGTTCGTTTACATGGAGTTCTAAAGACTATTTTTCCAGACCGGGATACTAAATTTCTCAGCTACTTTTGGAAGACATTGTGGTCTAAGCTTGGCACAAAGTTGTTATTTTCAACCACTTGTCATCCACAAACGGATGGCCAAACTGAAGTTGTCAACCGTACCTTGTCAACCATGTTGTGTGCTGTGTTGAAAAAGAATTTGAAGCTCTGGGAAGACTGCCTTCCACATGTTGAATTTGCTTATAACAGGGCAGTCCATTCCATAACAAACTCTTGTCCATTTGAAATAGTTTATGGGTTTAAACCGCAATACTCCCATGGATCTTTTGCCTTTACCATTACAGGAACAAGTTAACTTGGATGCCACAAAAAGTTCAGACTTTATCAAGCGGTTACATGCGGAGACAAGAAAGAATATTGAGAAGAAATCAGCACAATATGCAAAGCAAGCAAACAAAGGTAAGAAGAAGGTTACATTTCAGCTAGGAGATCTTGTATGATTGCATCTACGAAAGGATCGCTTTCCCCAACAACGTAAGAGTAAGTTATCTCCTCGGGGTGATGGTCCGTTCAAAGTTCTCTAAAAGATAAATGATAATGCTTACAAAATCGAGCTGCCACCTGAATATTTCAATGTGAGTACAACATTCAATGTCAAAGACTTGCTTCCATTTGTTGGTGAGTCTGAGTCGAGAACGACTCCTTCTCAAGAGGGGGAGGCTAATGAGGTCATGCCTAGCATTCACTCATCTTCAAATGAAAATTCACTTGATATAGCTGGTCCAATTACAAGGAGTAGAGCTAAACAATTGCAGAAGAAATTTCATTCTCAGGTGAACACTAACCTTATGTTTAATAATCAGTCTATGTTTAATGAGTTTATGCTTTTGAGTTCTTGTTTCAATGTCCTTAGGAATGATGAAGTGTATGAACCAGCATGGGATCAAGATGGATTCAAATCTCTGGACATCTGAACCAAGAAGCCTATGGTGTGCATGAATAAAATGGTGGTTCATCACCTTAGCATGGGAATGCAACCAGAAGCTAGATGACTGACACATGGTACGAATTCCAAGCATCACTGCGGACAGAATACAAGGAGTTAGACGGTGTTCTATAAGTGGATGGAAGCGTCTTTAACTCTACTTTACAGCCTATCACGGTTCATTATTTGGATGTCCTAATAAGGAGTTATGCTCATTTTAGTAACTGCCGCCAGAAGCTGAAAAGACGCGCGAAACAGCCATGAAATCCACTAGAGCATGCGCATGCAGCCATTTACTCAAAGCTGAACGTCCCTATCTCTATATCTATCTTGTACTAGACAATGAAAAGGGGGGTCTTATTTTTATTGAATTCAGAATATACAAACTTGTGGAGTTTTGTTTATGCGTGAGTCTTGAGAGGCTTGCAATATTTGTTCTTTCGATTGCTGAGGGAGTTGTAGAACACCGAACTGCGGTTCACCCAGTTTGTGCCTTTACGTCTATAGGGCGTGATTGCGTGGGTTGTTTCGTCGATACGTGGAAGGCTGATTGCCTCGGTAGTTCATCGCGTGGACAGCCTCGCGGTGCGCTGCCTCTTCACCAGGTCACGCAGCGACAATTTATCAAGTTCGCAGATCCTACGAGAAGATCGGGCCACAACAACTTGTTACACGTGTTGCCTAGGCGTGTGCATATCAAGTCTGGTGTGCGGTGTGTGAAAAATCCTAAGTGTTGTAAAATACCGGACTAGTCCGTAATAGTGCGGACTAGTCCGTTGTCTATCTAGAGACAAAATCGGACTAGTCCGGCTAATATCGGACTAGTCCATTTTCTGTTCAGAAAGAAAATCGGACTAGTCCGGTTGATATTGAACTAGTCCGCACATGCTGATTTTGTGCAGTTAGTGTGATTTCTTCCACTTGAGCTCTTGGTGTGTGTTTCTCCAACACACTCTATACTAAGTAATTTAATGTTTTCAGCTCCTAACCTCTTATCAATTTGGATCCTCCTTCTCCTTTCTTTTTAGGCTTTCTTCCTAATTTCTTTGAGAACCTACGCTCATCTCAACAATTTTGTTAGGGTCTCATTTGTTTGTCATAAATCAACCAAAAACCACAAGAGATAACTAAATGCACTTTCACTTAGTGGCCAAAGGCTTTAAGCAACAACATGCAATGATTATTTTCAAACAATTTCTCCAATGGTCAATCCAACCACGGTCAGAACTATTTTAACAATGGCTATCTCTAGAGGATGGCATATTGACCAAGTTGATATTCAGAATGCCTTCCTTCATGGTTTTCTTCAGGAAACAGTCTTCATAAGACAACCAACAGGTTATGTTGATCAAAATAAGCCCTCAAATTATGTCTACAGACTTAAGAAAGTATTATATGGGTTAAAACAGGCACCTCGTGCCTGGCATTCAAGGTTGACAAACAAGCTGCAAGACTTGGATTTCAAACCATCAGAGGATGACTCGTCATTGTTTATTTTTAACCATGGTGGAACAACTATGTACATGCTGATCTATGTAGATGATATCATCATAGTCAGCTCAACAACTTGTGCAACACACAAGCTGATCCAACAGCTGAAGTATGATTTTGCAGTAAAAGACCTTGGAGAGTTGAAGTATTTTCTAGAAATAGAAGTGAAGTCACTGAGGGATGGAATTGCACTTTCTCAGAAAAGATGTGCCTTGGACTTTCTCAAAAGAGCAAATATGGAGAAATGCAGACCCATTTCAACCCCTATGCCTCCAACAGAAAAACTGAGCAGAGATCAGGGAACACTGCTGAATGACAAGGAGCAATTCAATTATAGAAGCATAGTTGGAAGGCTACAATATCAGACTATAACAAGACCCTATCTCTCATTTGTGGTAAATCGTGTTTGTCAGTATATTCACTCACCAACTGGTATTCATTGGTCAGCTGTTAAGAGAGTGCTTCGGTATATTAAGGGTACTGCAGACTTAGCTCTGAAGCTTCACAAGTCAAGCAAACTGACACTCAATGTGTTTTCAGATGCTGATTGGGCAGGCTGTCCGGATGATCGTCGATCAACTAGTGGGTTTGCAGGCTGCCCGGATGATTGTCGACCAACTAGTGGGTTTGCTGTCTTCCTTGGTCCAAACCCAATCTCCTGGAGCTCCAAGAAACAAGCTATTGTCTCCCGGTCTAGCACCGAAGCCGAATATAAGGCCATTGCAAATGCTGCAGGTGAAACAATGTGGATTTAGTCATTGTTGAAAGATTTGGGAGTGAGTAAGTGAACAACTCCACTGTTATGGTGCGATAACCTTGGGGAACCTATCTCCCAACAAATACAGTGATGCACGCCAGAACAAAACACATTGAGGTGGATTTTCATTTCGTTAGAGAATAGGTTGCACGGAATGCTCTCAAGATACATTTTATTTCTTTAGCTGACCAATTGGTAGATATCTTCACTAAGTCACTGCCAAGGTCACCATTTAGCTTTATCACTCGCAATCTTAACATGATTTTAGCAGGTTAAGATTGAGGCGAGTGTTAAGATTATTGATTCAGTCGTCTTAGGCTTCTCAGTGTCAGTTAGATGACCGAGTCTTGAGTTAGTGTGTGTGTGTTGCGTGTAGTTCTGTTGAGTTGTGCAAGTCATGTGTGCACTTCCCATGAACGTGGATCATGGTATTAACACCTCTGTATATAACGAACTAATCCTCAAGGATCTGGTAGTACAGGCATACGACAATAACTTTCTGTTTCTTTACAAGCGGTTGTTCAGAACGGAGGGAAAGGCGGGCACGAGCAGCGGCGTTCAGAGCCGATTCCGCGATGTTGTCGTCCGAATCCCTATAATAGCCTGGCTCTGGCTGGGAGACCACAGGCGCGAGCGAAACGGGCCGGCAGAGCCTTCGTGTCCTAGTCGTTCGGACAGTATGTCAATCGTGTAAAGTCTAGCTAGCTTTTCTGCGTAAACACGGGCACGCACAAAGCTCGCTAGCGCACTGACTGTCCCCTCCAAACATTCAAATTGACAGAGCGGGTGGTAGTGCTTATCATCGTCTCGATGCAGCAAATTTCCAAGGCTGCATGTTCCAAGGATTTTCTTCCTCTCAGAGTCTCAGACCGTGTCTTCTCGTTGGCCATCTTTCGTGAAAGGAGGCAAACAACATGGAACTTTGTGCCATAAAAAGATGAGCTCCAGATTCTACCGACGGGGGAGGATCCTGTGAAAACTCACGTCACCGTCTTGTCATCATCACGACACAGAGCAAGCGGGTCCCCTCCCCCGCTTGTTGCCGCTGGCCTGGTCCGTCCCGGCCGGTCGCGACGATCTTCCTCGATTGCCATGCCGTGACCGGCGTCCCATCACCGGCAGCCCGCGCTGTCCTCTGTAGTCGCATCTCGCAGCCGGACCCACGAGGGTGCGCATGCATGCGTGACGCGTAAACATGGGGTCCTGCAGGTGCAGGGAACAGGGAAGCGAGCAAGCCCGTGCCGGATGAGAACGAACACGGACGCCCCTCGATCCCCCTGGGAAGCCGCGACCATGCGCAGTGACCGCGTGATGCTAGGTCGATCCTCCAATCATGTCATGTGCCACCTTTCGATCTGGAAGCATGGCGGCATGGACCCTGGCACCGCGGATGCGGTTGTTCTCTTGTTGCGTGCCCGGTTTCGATCGCTGGCGTCGACCCTACCGCGGAGCCGTGCGAAGTACTACACGCACGCACCTCGGCCACACCTTAACTTGCTGCGCTCTTCGGCGCCCCGGACTCCGGAGGACGGTCAGTCGGTCACTCGATTTGCATCCGGCGCGTGATCTGGAGCCCGGACCGCGCTAATCGACGGGCTGAATGGCTGCATGGATCGGAACGGTCACTTTAGGTAGCCTGAGCCCTGAATGAACGAACGAATGAACGAACGAACTGGCCGTTGTGAGTCCAGCTGGGCGTCGGACAGTCAGACATGGCGCGCACGGTTCGGTGCCTTTTGGCCTTGGACGGACCCCCTCGGCGCGGGCGCAGAAACACACCCATGGTACCGTGCGTCGTCCGCCGGCCACCACGTGACGCCGTCCCCCGGCGGCATCTGCCTACTGGCGCGTGTACGCCTGCTCCATGCTCGTCGGGGTGCGTGCATGCGTGCAGTCCCGGCTTTGGGAGCCGTGCGTGCAGGTGCAGGTGCAGCATCAGCGCGCCGGGGGGTGAAGAAAACGACCGGTCCTGCTGCACGCGCTCCACCTGCCACATGCGTTCATGTACCCGAAAAATCTGTATTCCAACATGGGAACGGGACCCTGCCCAGCCCACACGGGCTTCTCGGAACCAGCCCGGCCCGGCCCATCCCTCGAAGCCGTCTTGCGTCTACGGGCGGTAGAAAATGAACTACCAGACCATTTTTATTTTCGTCTTGCTGGTGACAAAAGGCCTGGGAAACTAACAAGTGGAATAAAAGGGCGAGTTAGCGAAGAAACGAGACCTGAAAGGTCGCTTTTTTGTGTTCCGTCAAGGAACAACAACGACGTCGCATAATTTTCGTCGGGTTTTCCTGGTGCAAGTTAGATGAAGCGGATGAACCACCGAAAAGTAATCCACGAAAGGCACCCGGAAAAATAGTCTTCCTGTCCCCTCGCGAAACCACACGAGCCAAATCAAGAAACTTTTGCGGAGGATCGTGGACGGAAAGAGGGTAGATTCGGGGAGCCGGCCGTCTCATCAACCTGCTCCCCGTTCCATCTACTAGTAATATGTACTGTACTTACTAAAATCGAAGCCCCAACTCGCCCTTTCTTCATTCTCTCTTATCTTCATTCTCTCTTGATCTTGCTGCTTGCGAATCGAGAGTAACTTCAACAAAGAAGGTCCGTAACCAAGGTAGGCTGCTCTTCAAAAGTAGTCTCTCCCACACTTGTATATGTGGAAATCGTCACCTACCGGACCGGAACCCCTTCCCTCAGCTCCGGGGACAATAAAGTACAGAAGAAACGAAAGCGTCATCAACAGCCTCAACTCTTACTGACACGGTTAACAGTATTACGCCTTGTAGACGAAACCGTAGATCCCGACAGTTCCGACACGACGGAACGTCGTCACGGGCTTGCACAGCGGAGTATACTAGTACATCACGCTACACCTGGAACGCACATCCTTGTGGGAGGAAGGAAAAAAAGGCTGTTCTACACTACAGACAGATACGGAAACAAACGACGACGGACATCATGAGTAACGAACGAAGGAACAAGTGTTGAGAGAGACATGCATGTGGTGGTGTCTGCACTTCTGGCTGGTGAAGTAGAGCGACGGACGAAAAGGCCTCGTAACCGAACCCGTAGATACTTATTTGAAGATAGTGGCATCTACATTTGGAACGCGTCATCCGTACACGAATCCAACCGTACGCCACCGGTAGGTTCAGTTGAGAACAGGAGTGGCGAAACCGTCCTCGCTCGCACCTGCAGCGTGCGGAATCCCCTGGATTCTGATGCAAAACGCCGCATCGCGTCCGTTGCAGCCGTCGGTGTGACGGCCAGGCCATCTCGGGTTGCAGCGTTTGTTATTTGTTATTAGGCTGAGCGCACCGGCGCTCTGTAAACGGCGCTGGACGCGAAATGTAGCGGCTCAGACGCTAGGAGCTCTCCGCAGCGGGATCTGTAAAAGAACCGCTAAATTCCAGGCTGCTACAGCGCAACGCTAAGGCTGCCCGCAGCGGCGGCCGGTAAACCGCCCGGGCCGCCGAATGTAGCGGCGCCGCTGCGTTCGGCTGTCCGCAGCGGGAGCGGGAAATGGACCGCTAATTCTCATATGTATACAGTGCAGCTCCAAATACAGAGGAGCGCTATAGCGCCGGTAGAAGAGGAAAAGAAAGAGAAAGAAAGAAAAAGAGAGGAAGAAAGGGAAAAAAAAGAAAAAAAAAGAGAGAAGGAGAAAGAGAAGAGAAAGAAAGGAAAAGAAAAAGAAAAAAGGAAAAAAGGAAAGAAAAAAAGGAAGGAAAAAGGAGAAAAGAAAGAAAAATATAAAAAATGGAAAAGGAAAAAAGAGAGAATAAAAAAACGAAAAATAAAGTTGCTGAATTTTTATAAGTTATAAGTATAATATTAGCAACATAAAAATAATTATATAAAATATTCTAAAATATAAAATAGATGTATTATCTAATATAAAATATGTTATAATTGATATAGAGGTCTGATTTAGAGGTGAACGAGTGCGGAGAATTAAACTGTAAACGTAGGAATCTTTTAGAGTTGACTATAAAAAAATAAAAATATTCGTTTAGAGGGCCGATATAGAGATCCACGAGTGCGAATAGCCTAACTGTGGAGGGCCTCCATAGCGCCGGGAGCAGAGGAAAAAAGAGAAAAAGAAAGAAAAGGAAGAGGAAGAAGGGAAAGAAGAGAAGAAAAAAAAAGAAAGGAAAAAAAGAAAAGAAGGCAGGAAAATAGGAGAAAAGATAGAAAAAAGGGAAAAAGGAAGAAAGGAGAGAAAAGGGAAGAAAAAAATTATGATTTTTATAAGTTCTAAATATAATATTATTAACATAAAAAGCAGTTATATATAATAATATAAAATATAAGATATTTATATTATATAATAAAAATATATAATAGTTGATATAGAGGTCTGATTTAGAGGTGAACGAGTGCGGAGAAATAAACTGTAAAGGTAAGAATCTTTTAGAGTCAACTGTAAAAAGCTAAAAATATTAATTTAGAGGTCTGATATAGAGGTCCACGAGTGCGAATAGCCTTAGTTACTCAGGCTCAGGCTGCTCAGGCTCAGGCCAGGGCCACAGGAAAGGGTCCCCCTCCCGTCTTCAATCATTTGCACGAACCCGCCCTGCAGACGAATGCGCTCAGCCCGTCCACTGGATGCGCATCGCACGGCCGAGAAGGACGCGTGCTTGCGATGACCGTGGGATGGGGAGTCGTCGCAGGCTGGTCAGCTTGAGGCAAGTCAAGTACTAGTGCAGTACACGGCACGCGTGGGGGTAGATCAACACATTCATTACTATAGTTTTGTCGTGCAGAATCTTGCTGTACCAGCTGGACGGATGGTTCAAGCTCTGCACCGTTTACGCCTGACGCACGCATGAAATGCTCTTGTCAGTGCACGGAAGCTCGCGACACGTGTAGAGGGTCGTATCATCAGTTTCAGCTAGTTCACTAGTTCAGGACCACTGCTCGTATTCTCCAGCTTTTCTTTTTCTTCTGTTCCCGCGATGTACTGCTAGTGTCCTAGTGAGGAAGTGCGGGTCTCACCTACTGTCGACTTGTACTCTGCAGGTATTTGGTTTAAATCGGTCTTTTTGAAAGTTAAGCAATGGAGAAACTGACAGCAATTTCTCTCCACTAAACCTCATGTCGATTGAGAGTTTTCAGCGCTGGATATTTCGTCACTGTACTAATTCCGAGATCATCGTCAGTGCTTTGGCTTTCTGCTGGTCGTTTTGTGCTGTTTAGTTTCCCCTTTTCTAGAAAACGATGGATTGGATGATGGACATCCAATCTAGAGTTTCTCGACGATTGTTCAGCTGAGCAACAAAAAGGTCAGGTCGATGTCACGTTGATATAGATACTTTCAAATAGATAGATAGCTATTGCCTCTGTCTATACAACGTCTTCGACAGACTTCCTTTTTTTGTTGTGTGCGTGAGAAGAAAGAAAAAAGCGTATCTAAAGTCTCACACATTGCAACGGGGAAGGAAGATCCTGATAAAACTTTACCCCGAGGAAAAAAGGGAAGAAGAATTCTGATGAAGACACCGATGCGGTCTAGGGGCTGCTACTGCTCTCTTCTTCAGATTTTTCTTTTTATAAGCAAACATTCTTCAGATCTTTCATTGCTATCTGTTCCTACTATATTCTCCTGATCGGGTAACTCGCCATGAAATCTGGAACAAAAAAAAAGTTGGTGTGAATGAGATCTCAACAAGAAGGCAAAGTACTGCTCATTAGTGGGCCCCGTATTAGGCTGACTCCAATGGAAGACCAAAGACCCAAATGGATTGGCATTTGTAAAATGGGTTGTTAGACGCTTGAAAAACGTCTCCAACAGTCAAATGGATTGACAAAATAGGTCACGAGGAGAGAGGACACCTAAAAATGAGTTCTCTACTTACATGATGCAAAATGGATATGTTATTGGAGACGGAAGCTAGGCAAATCTAAAACTAGACACTCAAACACCTATTTGCCTACTCATTTTGCAAATTCACAATTCGAGTTAGCCTTAGGCACCGCGGATGGATGGTTAACCTGAACTCTGAAACTGACGTGGGTGATGGTCCAAAACGCAAGTGGCGTGGGTGATGGTCCGAAACGCAAGTGGCGTAGGTCCTGGGCCTGAATTAACAGTGTTCAAAGGAAACACATCATGTCACAAATCACACGAGGAGCGTCTGATGTTGGACTGATCCGTACTAGTAGTACTAGTTGTTAAAACTCCCCCCAAACCATTGAGATGCTAACTTAATCCTATTTGACCTGGAAAGACGAATAATATACCATAGCACGATACAGATCAGGTGGGTCTTTTATTTTTTTTCAGGAATCACGCCCATCATCTGCTTCACCTACCACGCACCACGGGTAGGTTCACATGTAATCTGGACCGTCGGACTGCGATCGGGCCGCAGAAAAATAGTGTGGGTGGACAATATAGCATCAGTCAGAGCAAGTGGGGTGTTTACCAATTACTATTCATTTCTCTTAGGCCGTCGTCGTAGCAGTTTGATTATATTGCCAGAGATTTACACATGCAGCAGTTCATGCGGTTGAGATGGCCTTGTCAGAGGCTTACACTTTTTTAACCTGAAATCACGTGCAGGAACTGTGCTCTAAGGTCAGTCGAATATGGAGCAGAGTATTGAAACATGAAGGTGAATCTGCCCCCAACTGGAAAACCTGACCCCCTCATCATTGCGTGCTGTTTTTAAAGCTGCCCTTCTCTGGCCCTGAAATTTGGGTAACATACTTGAAAAGAACCGAGTCCCTCTATGAATTCAGAGGCGGGGAATAGTAGGACTGCTTGAATCTTGTCCAAAGTCTAAAGCAGGAGGAATCCATGATGGAAGGGGCATTATTTGTTCCTTTGGGATCTTATTCCTTCTGCGCTCAGCACCAAGGATTTGTTACTCCTCCGTAAAATCCGTCCAGGGAGATTTCGATCGACTAATGCAACTAGTCGATGTATAATAGCTCAATTTAAACAAGTACTAATACATAAACCTACGTACTGTTAGACACTGTGATTATGTGTGTGTCACAGGGGCATATTAGTCATTAGTGAGGGATTAGGGTTAGGGGTAGTTTAGTCTTTTTTCCCCTCCTAATCCCTCTATATAATCAGACCTGTACCTCAACATTATCATCCATCTAATACAGCCACCATTAGCCCTTTAATATGGTATCAGCTAGGAACTAATTAGGATTAGGGCCTAACCCTAACCCTAATGACCCAGGCCCAGCCGCCGTCGCCCCGCGTGCCTGCGCTGCAGGCCTCGCCGGCGCGCCGGCTGCCGAAGCCGCCGCCGTTGAGGCAACGCGCGCCTGCGCCGCCGCCGTTGAGGCAACGCGCGCCTGCGCCGCCGCCGCCCCGCGTGCCTGCGCTGCAGGCCTCGCCGCCGTCGCCGCCGCTGAGGCAATGCGGGCCTGCGTGCGGCAGCAACAGCAGCAGGCGGCGCGGCACCTAATGGGGCCGCCGCCTCTGTCGCAGGCGCACCCCCAGCCCGCGTCGCTGTGCCCTGGGGCGCCGCCGCCGGATCCGCGCCCGGGCTGCCCGATCTCGGGCAGAGCCGGCGCCCGCCCGGATTCGGGTTCGCTGGGGTTGCTGGTGTGCACCCGAGCCACGCCGTTGCGCCGTCTGATGGGGTCGCCGCCTCTACTGCCACCGCCGCGCCGCCACCCTGGGCCGCCGTCGATGCCGCGCCATTGCTCGGGGCCGCCCCGCTGCCACCATGCGCCGTCGGCGCTCCTGCAGCCCCCAGCGCTGCCACCCCTCGAGTCGCTGTTGCCTGGCCCGCCGTCGCCACCTCTACAGCGCCCCACGATGGCACCGCTACCTGGCCCGCAGCAGCTGCAGCCGCCCAGTGGACCGCTGTTGCCTCTGCAGTGCCCCACGACGGTGCCGCTGCCCGGCCCGCAGTAGCTGCAGCCGCCCCTTGGTCTGCCGGTCCTGCAGTCCCCCACGACGGCGCCGCCTGGCCTGCTGCCGCCCTAGGAGGTGCCTCTCGGCCGCCATCGGCTGATGTACCTGGATCGGCTGTTGCCTACTCTGTTGGCACCACTGTCGAGGGTCCGAGCGTGTTGTCTTCCTTCCCGGCGCCGCCACCGCCGGGGCATGTCGCGACCCGTTCTACACCGTCGGTCTACCTGCGGGGTCTCACGCCGTCTGGCCCTGACTGGGTGGTGGACTCCGGTGCCTCGTACCACACCACCCCTGACGTCGGTATCCTCTCCTCTACCCGCCCTTCCCGTCCCTCTGATCCTTCATCTATCGTTGTTGGGAATGGGTCGACTCTTCTAGTCACCGTAGTAGGTGACTCGGGTTCGCCGGATTCATTTCAGCTACGTGATGTTCTTGTTGCACCTAACATCATTCAACACCTTCTTTCCGTTCGTCGTTTTACTACTGACAACCATGTTTCCCTTGAATTTGATCCTTATGGTGTAACTGTGAAGGATCTTACTACTCGACGCATTCTCTTTCGTTGTGATAGTACGGATCCCCTGTACACGATGCGCCTTCCTGCTTTCGCTCCGCCTCTTGCCCTGACTACGACAGCTTCTTCGACCATTTGGCATCACCGGCTTGGCCACCCCGGTGTTGATGCTATGTCGAAGTTGTCTGGTAGTTCAGTGATTTCGTGTACTCGGGGTACTCATGAGTCTCTTTGCCATGCTTGTCAGTTGGGTTGCCACGTTCGACTTCCTTTTCCGCACTCTGTCACTCGTGTCGAGCACACATTTGATTTGATTCACTGTGATCTTTGGACTTCACCTGTTCTTAGTGTCTCTGGATGCAAGTATTACTTGGTGGTCGTGGATGATTTTTCGCACTATTCGTGGACTTTTTCCTTGCGACAGAAGTCTGATACTTTCGGTACTCTTTCTCACTTCTTCGCTTGGGTGTTCACCCAGTTTGGGCGCACGATCCGTGCGGTCCAGTGTGAAAACGGGCGCGAGTTTGACAACTCTACGTTCCGTGACTTTCTGCTTTCTCGCGGTGTTCAGTTGCGCATGTCATGCCCGTACACTTCTCCCTAGAACGGCAAGGGTGAGCGCATGATTCGGACCACCAACGATGTCATGCGCTCCCTGATGTTTCAAGCTTCTACCCCTGCTCGCTACTGGGCGGAGGCGCTTCACACTGTCACCTACCTCATTAATCGCCTTCCTACTAAGGCGATTAGTGCTCCCACCCCTCAATTCGCTTTGTTCGGCACCCATCCTCTTTACGACCATCTTCGAGTCTTCGGGTGTGCTTGCTACCCGAACCTCTCTGCCACAGCTCCCCATAAGCTTGCGCCTCGCTCGACTCAGTGTGTTTTCCTTGGCTATTCCCCTGACCATAAGGGGTACAGGTGCCTTGACCCTACCACTCATCGTATCTTGATCTCCCGACACGTCGTCTTCGACGAGTCTTCCTTTCCCTTTTCCACCCCGTCCTCTGACTCCGTCGCTTAGTTGGATTCCCTCTTATCTACTGACCCCGACGCCACTCCTGTACAACGACCTTGTCAGTTACCTCTTACATGTTACCCACCCACTGCACCACGCACGACTTCGGCGTCTTCCATGCCACCTGCTGTGCCTTACGTGGCTCCGGCGTCCCTGACGCCACTTGCTGCGCCACACGCGGCACCAGCGTCCCCGATGCCTCCAGCTGCGCCACGCGCGGCCTCGGCGTCCCCGACGTCACCCACTGCACCACGCGCGGCCCCGGTGTCTCCGACGACGCCTGCTGCGCCAAGTGCGGCCTCGGCGTCCCCGACGTCGACCACTGCGCCACGCGCGGCCTCAGCTTCCCCGACATCACCTGCAGCAAGCCCGACATCACCAAACGCACCAGGAGCAGCACCGACAACGACTTCTAGCTTTGCCGACCCCGTACTTGCCTACCAGCGACGAGCACGGGGGGGGGGGGGCCCTACTCCAGCTGCACCACGCGTGGCCCCGAGACGAGAGCAAGTTGTTGTACCTGAGCGCCCGGTGTACAACCCTCCTTTTCTCCACAGGGATCCTGGTCACGTCCACCCGATGGTGACTCGACGTGCATCCGGGAGTCTTCGGCCAGTTGAGCGCTTCACCGGAGCTGCTTTCTCGTCGACGACTTCTCCATCGACCGACTCTTCTTCGATCTCACCCATACCTACTTCCGTGCGTAGCGCCCTCGCCGACCCTCACTGGCGTCACGATATGGAGGAAGAGTATGAGGCTCTGCTTGCCAACAGGACCTGGGACCTGGTTCCCCGTCCTGGTCGTGGCAATGTTGTCATGGGCAAGTGGGTGTTCACGCACAAGAAGAAGGCGGATGGTACCTTGTAGAGGTACAAGGCTCGGTGGGTACTCCGGGGTTTCACTCAGCGCCCTGGAGTCGACTACGACGAGATCTTCAGCCCGGTGGTAAAGACGGCGACGATTCGTACCGTTCTGTCGCTGGCTCTCTCGCGTTCTTGGCCTGTCCACCAGTTGGACGTCAAGAATGCCTTCCTCCACGGTACACTGACCGAGACGGTGTACTGCAGTCAGCCGACAGGGTTTGTTGATTCAGCTCACCGAGACATGGTCTGTAAGCTGAACAAATCCCTATACGGACTGAAGCAGGCACCGCGAGCCTGGTATAGCCGGTTCGCCTCCTTCTTGGTCTCACAGAGGTTCGTCGAAGCTAAGTCGGACACTTCGCTGTTTGTCTATCGACGTGGCAGTGACACTGCTTACCTCCTACTGTACGTCGATGACATTGTACTAACAGCGTCTAGTCCGGCTCTACTTCAGCGCACCATTTCTGCTTTACAGCAGGAGTTCGCTATGAAGGACCTGGGCCGTCTTCACCACTTCCTGGGCATTGCGGTCGAGGACCGACCAGGCGACTTATTCCTTCACCAGCGACAGTACTGCCTGGATATCCTCCAGCGAGCAGGCATATTTGAGTGCAAGCCTTGCTCCACTCCAGTGGATACTCAGGCGAAGCTCTCCGCTACCGACGGGACACCCGTCTGTGACCCCACTACTTACAGGAGTCTTGCAGGTGCTCTTCAGTACCTCACCTTCACTAGGCCGGATATCTCGTATGCAGTCCAGCAGGTGTGCCTCCACATGCATGACCCGAGGGAACCGCACCTCACCGCTGTGAAGCGGATTCTTCGGTACCTACGAGGTACTCTCAACTACGACCTCCTCCTTCGACGTGACACGGCCTCCGAGCTGGTCGTGTACACCGATGCTGACTGGGCAGGCTGCCCAGACACACGACGTTCTACTTCTGGGTACGCCGTCTTCCTGGGCGGTAACCTCGTCTCCTAGTCCTCGAAGCGACAGCCCGTGGTGTCGCGTTCGAGTGCTGAGGCGGAGTATCGCGCCGTGGCTAACGGCGTAGCTGAGGCCTCCTGGCTCCACCAACTGCTTAAGGAGCTCCACACTCCCATCGCTAGGAGCACCCTCATCTAGTGCGACAACGTCAGCGCCGTGTACCTCTCCACCAACCCGGTCCAGCATCACCGCACGAAACATGTGGAGATTGACCTCCACTTTGTTCGTGAGCGGGTTGCACGCGGCGAGGTTCGGGTACACCATGTCCCGACTACGACGCAGTTCGCCGACATCTTCACGAAGGGCCTCCCGTCGTCGTTGTTCTCCGAGTTTTGGTCCAGTCTCAACATCTGCAGTGGCTAGATGTTGTGACTGCGGGGGGTGTTAGACACTGTGATTATGTGTGTGTCACAGGGGCATATTAGTCATTAGTGAGGGATTAGGGTTAGGTTAGTTTAGTCCTTTTTCCCCTCCTAATCCCTCTATATAATCAGACCTATACCTCAACATTATCATCCATCTAATACAGCCACCATTAGGCCTTTAATACGTACAAGTAAGATAAAAACGCTTTTATCCTGACCGAGGTTTTGGGATGCAGATAGAGGATCTTAACAATGGTACTGAGATGATACGGACTGGTAACAAACAAATGCATGGGCTGACACAGAGCGATGGGGCAGTTGGTCGCGATCTCGACGACGCACGCAGCTCGCGGCTTTGTTGTTGAACCGTCCGTTCGTTGTGCCTCCCTCTCTTTGTGGAAAAAGGACTGCCGCCTGCCTGGCTCAGATTATTTTACCGGGCCCGGACGATTCGCAGGTCACGTGACGCCGCGCGCGGGGACGCAAAAGAAAAGAATGTCGTTGGTAGGAGGAGCCGCCGCCTGTTCCTTCACCAAAAGATGATTCGATCCACGCGAAAGCCTCGAGCGAGCGTCACGAGGCGGGCGAGCCGGCAGTCTCTTCCTCGGCAAGCAACGGCCGCCGCTTAGTTATTACGGGCTCTGAACAGTCCGGACCTCGTATTAGCAGTGCAGGGTACCGTGTATTGAAACGGGCATCGGGACGGGACCTACGCGAGGCGGGTGAATCTGCCGGCCTAAACGGACGCGTGCGTCCGTGTGTCGCTAAACCGTACGGCCTGCGCGTCAAGTGAACGCTCGCGGGACGGGCAGCTGCCGGCACGCACGTACGTGTGTGGTCGCAGAGGAGACTGCACGTGCGTACAGCGGCAGCGGCGGCGAGAGGGAGGTGAGGAGCGGACTCCACCGTTCCGTTCCATATGAGCTGTACGTGCGTGGATCACCGACGGCTCCTTTCGCCGGCGGAGCAGTGGTGAATGAGATCGACCCGGGCAGGAGACGGCCGTTGGACGACGCGCGCCGTGGCCGGGACCGCCGTCTTCTCCTCCATCTGTACTCCCTGACAAGCCTCGCGTTCCGTCCACTTTTGTTACTATATAACTGTACACGGCTGACATCTGCATCCATGACCATGTCCGGATACTAGTAGAGGACACGCGCTGTACAGTGAAGATGCAGGCAAGCTCGCCCTGAGACGGTGCAAGAAACAAAGCCGTGAGTGAGCGCCCTGTCGCCCGCCGGCCGGCGTGGGCACGTTGTGGTTGCTAGAGTTAGGCTGGCCGCACCGGAGCCTCTATACCGACCGCGCCCGCGAATTAAGCGGCCGGCGCGCCGTTGGGACTCCGCAGCGGCTCAGTTACAGGCGTCGGTAAAAAAGCGGTGGGTACAGGGGCACGGTAAACCAGCCGGTGCACTGTAGACCCTGTAAGAAGGGAAGAAAGAAAAAAGAGAGGAGGAAAAAAGGAAAGAAAAATAAAGAAGAGAAGTAAAAAATGGAAAGAAAAAAAAGAATGAGGGAGGGAAAACAGAGAAAGTAAAAAAGAAGAGAGGGAAAAGGAGAAAAGAGAAAAAATAAGAAGAAAAAAGAAGGAAACAAAAAAAATAAATTTGATATTTTTTATAAGTTTTAAAAGTAATATTATTAATATAAACATAGTTATATAAAATAATATAAATATGAGTTAGTTGTGTTATGTAATATAAAATAGATGATATTTGATATAGAGTTTTGATTTAGAGGTCCACGAGTGCAGAGAATTGAACTGTAAAGCTGAGAATCTTTTAGAGTTAACCGTAAAATGATAAGAATATTGTTTTAGAGATCGGGTATAGAGGTGTACGCTCACGCGCCGCCGAAGCCTGTGGCGGAACCCCGTCTGCCACCAGCAGGAAGAGGCCGGCTTGAACGAGCGCGACCTTTTTCCTGGACTACCTTGAACGTCGTACGGTACGGGGGGGAGGAGATCGCACGGCAGGCTGGTACACGCAGGCAGGCAGCTCGAGACCAGACACGACGAAGGAGCCGAGCCATGGCGAGTGAACTGAACCTTGCCTGCCTGCCACTGCTCGCCCCCTACTCACTCTTCGTACCGGACATTCACTGCGGTGGTGGCCGGGGAGGGGCCCCGACGCCGGCCTGATTGGTGGCCTCATTTAACCCAGCGCTGCTTCAAACGGCTCTCTCGTTTCTACCGCGGCCGTTTGTCGGGGCAGTGTTGAGTGACCGACTTCTCGCTCGCAGCGCAGGCTGGCGGCCATGATCGCAGCACAGACTGCCGCCGGTGGCTCCCGTCCGCTGCACTTTCTACCTGGCTGGTAGCCGAGCTGCATCGGCATGGCTGGAGCTCGCAAGATGGGCAGTCACCCAGCAACGCCAAGTGGGGTGTCACTGTGACACACGACACGCCGTGTAGCTGGCGGTACTAGTAGCAGTAGTTCCTGCTTTCCCGACCCTTTCTCCTGGTCCTCCCCATCAGTCTGCCGAGTGCTGAACAAACTGTGGTGTTCATGCAAACATCTGATCGGTACCGTAGCCGTGAGAGAAAATGGCCTTTTCAGGGAAACACGAGGGTACGGCGCACAGCAGGAAAAAGGGCAATTACACCTACGTAGTACTACTCCACATACAGTTTACGGAGCACGCTCTACAGATCTGGTGGCACCCCTCACTGCGAGCCTCCACACGTCAAACACAAGAACAGAACTGCTGAATCAAACCAAACGCTGCACGCTGCACGATTACTCTCTCAATATTTTCGCGACACCCACCCACCTCGCTGGTCACAGGAAACCGGCACCTCCATCCACAGCTCTGCTCATGGTGGTCAGGCCGCCTCGAAACAAAACTCCACGTCAGTAACGCCCGTTGCATTAAAGGTTGGAACTACGGTAATCGGTTTAGGAAATCGCCGATAAAACCGAAGCGCGTGAGTCAAAAGAAATGGACGAAACTGCGAGGAAAAGAGGAAGAAAAAAAAACTGCCGTCCGGTCCGGGTGGCGGAGCAGGGGAGGAGAGAGAGAGAGAGAGCAAAAGCTAAGCAGCCGGGTAAAATCCAGGAGGCGTCCACGCCGCCGGCGGCAGGCGTCAATGTACGGATGTCCCCCGCGTCGCCCCCACACAAGACACTCCTCCCCCGTCTCCGTCCGTCCGTCCGCCCCTCCATCACCGTCAAAAAATTCGAGCTTTTCCGGTAAAACCACCGCACCGAAAGACGGCAGCAGACGCGCCTCGACGCCTCGTGCTCCGTAACCACGACGGACATAGCACTCCCTCCCCCACTCGTCCAGCCACTTTCCCCCCGTTCTGCGCGCCGCGGCCGGAGCGCTGCGAGGAGAGGTGGAGCGGAGCATGCGGGCGGGTTTCCACTGCGGGCTCAGCGGCGGGTAGGGAGGAGGAGGAGCAGGCGCATCGCGACGAGCCGCTCTCCGCTGGCACCCACGCCCGAACCAGGCCCGGCCCCCAAAAGGCGAAGATTCTCGCGGGAGCAGCCGCCTGCCGTCCCCTCCACCACCACCACCTCCCACCGTAGCCGGTACTAGCCTCTCCAGATCTGTTCGTCTCCGCGCCCTCCCCTAGATTCGCCGCCGCCATGTCACTGGACTGGGGGAGAGCAAGGGAGGAGTAAACACTTGTTTTTTTTCCTCCTCTGCTCTCCTTCCTCTGAGAGGAGGGGACCAGCCCAGCCGGCAGCCCGATGGGGTGCGGGCAGTCGAAGCTGGAGGAGGAGCACGCCGTGCGCCACTGCCGCCAGCGCTCCGAGCTGCTGGCGCAGGCCATCCGACACCGCTACACGCTCGCCGACGCGCACCGGGCCTACGCCGAGTCGCTGCGCGCCGTCGGCGCCGTGCTCCACGACTTCCTCCGCGGCGTCCAGACGCTGCCGCCGCCGCCACCCGAGCCCGAGCTCCGCCTCCCGCAGCAGCGGAAGGGGGACGGCCTCCCGGCCGCGTCGCCGCCCCCCGCGCCCGCAATCGCCTCCTCCTCCGCCGCCGCCGCCGCGGGACAGCGACCGCCGCCCGTGGCCAAGCAGGTACGCATCGCCCCCGACGACGAACACATCCACTTCCAGTCCGACGACGACTCCGATTCCGAGGACGGACACATCAAGTTCCACTCCGATGAGGACCCAGAACCGACTCAGCGCCGGCCGCAAGTCATCCGGTCCACCGGGCCAGCGGGTCCTCCGCCATCGCAGATGGGACCACCGTACGGCTCCGGGTATGCTCCGCCGTATGGTCCTGGGTATGGGTACGGCCCTGGTCCTGGTCCTGGCCCTGAATACGGCGGTGGAATGGGCATGAACGGGGACAGCTATGAACCAGGCTACGGGGGTATGCCAGGAGCCGGCTATGGACAGAGCTATGGTGGCATGGGTACCAGCGGTGGCAGTGGCGGCTACCACCCAGGTTACGGTGGCATGGCTAGCAGCAGCGGCAGCTATGACCCGGGTTATGGTGGCATGGGTGGCTATGGCCAAAGCTTCTTCAACATCAATTATGCTCGCAGCCAGCCACCTCCCCCTTCCGTCTCGCATGAGCACCGCCTGCAGGCCACAGACGCCAGAGTCCACTACTACTCTGGCGATGGTGGCACACAGCCACACCCACGAGGCTATGGCGGTGGGTACCCCTACCCGCCACCGAGCTCAAACTCTTACAATCAGTTTGGCTATGGTGGTTACGATGGTGGTGCTGGTGGTGGTGGTGCTCCCCCACCAACAGACATGCCCTCCTCCCGTGAGGCAGCTACACCACCACCGCCTCCATCTCCGCCAAGGGTGTCTACTTGGGACTTCCTGAATCCTTTTGAGACTTATGAGAGCTATTACGAGCCGACGTCTGCTGCAGCAGCTCCATACACCCCTAGTAGGAGTTCAAAGGATGTGCGTGAGGAGGAAGGCATCCCAGATTTGGAGGATGAAGACATGGAAATAGTTAAGGAAGCTTATGGTGATGATAACCACCCAGTGAAGGGGTACATTGGGCATGGGAAGGCAGCTAAGGAGGAGGGGAGAAGCAGCACAGGAGATGAGCTGCCACGGGAATCTAAAGCCTCTGAGGCGAGCAGTAGTGGGAGCAGCTTGGAGCATGATGTGCATGTTGTAGAGAAGAGTGTTGTTGGTGAACAAGTTCAGCGCTCCGAGCCGCGTCAACATGTTGCTGGCCTGCCCCCTGCAGGGTCGGAGAAGGTATATGGTGATGACACTGAGGTCGTGCTGGAGATCAGGACTCAATTTGAGCGTGCCTCTGAATCAGCTGGCGAGGTGTCTAAGATGCTTGAAGTCGGGAAGATGCCTTACTATCAGAAAAATTCAGGCTTCAAAGGTTGGTAAAGCTTAATGCAGATCTGTTATCAAACATTTCAGACTTAATCGGCACTAAAAAATGGTAAAATGCTAATTTGGCCCTATTGTCATGCAGTCTCCGCTATGATGATATGCGGGATGCCAACAGTTGAAGAGGAATTTCTGAGGTTTGAAGAGGACAAGGCAATGGGATCTGGCAATATCTCCTCGACTCTACAGAAACTGTACATGTGGGAAAAGAAGCTTCTCGAGGAAGTCAAGGTATATCATGTGCTTTAAATTTTTGAATTTGTCAAGGCATATCTTGATAGTCCAGAATCCAAATGCACGTACTGCCCTTCCAGATTTATGAGCAGCTCGGTGCACGTAGCTCCCGCTTGCGCAGACCCTTCCAGATTTATGCGTTCTCTTATTATTCTAGTTTCCTTATTTTATTAGTAGACCTTGTAATTTCCAGTCTTGCTGTTAAGACTTAAGAACTAGCTTCTCTTTAGTATTGACATTATGACATGTGTTACAGATCAAGTAGCTAGTTCTAGCTAGCCCTGGTTTTGTTCTTTTTCTCTGCAATGCTTGTTGAAAATTAATTACCAAAATTTTCTCATGGCTAAACTCATAGTGGTATTCTTTCTCTCTCCTTTGTTTGCATGCCATATTTCATACTTGCCTAGCTACCACTGGTTTTGTTCTTTTTTCTCTGCAGTGCCCTGGTTATGAGTGTGCCCACTTGAATACCTATTTTGGAGTTCCTCTGTATGTTAATCTCTGTTTCTGATATCCATGGGAATGACTTGCGTATTTTGTTTGCCTTTTTGAGAAATGTTTGTGCAAGAAATGATTAGGTCCGTGGTTTTATACTATGGCACAGGCTTTATGTTTCCTACATTAGACTCTTTTTATTTTGTTCACAATACTTTATTCGAGATGAAACACAATGCTTTGGTTTTGCCAGTGGTATGTATGGGATCATGTTATCCAAGTTCCAAATTTTTGTGTTCTGTTTGTATTCAGTCATACCTTGTTAATGACACCATGAGTTTCCAGTTTGTCGATTCTCTATCATTGGAATGATGTAATTTCAATGCCTTACAGACTGAGGAGAAGATGCGGGTATTGTATGATCGGAAACGTGAGGAGCTGAAAATTTTGGGTGAGAAAGGTGCAGAACCCGATAAGCTTGAGGCCACTGAAATTTACATTAGGAAGCTATCAACAAAGATAAGCATAGCTATTCAGGTTGTGAACACTATTTCAGACAAGATCAGTAAGCTCAGAGATGAAGAGTTATGGCCACAAACATGCGAGCTTATTCAAGGGTACATAGTTCGTTTCTGTAAACAGCTTTAAACCTTATTATGTTTGCTCATAGGCACTAATGGTGGTGCGATCTTTCTCTATATGTGTCCTCCTTTGTTTGTGTGCCGTATTTCATGCTTCTCTAGCTAGCCCTGGTTTTGTTCTTTTTCTCTGCGATGCATGGTGAAAGTTAATTACCAAAAGTCTCTAGTTGACTAAAGTTGTAGTGGTACTTTTCGAAGTAACTAATATTCTTGATTTTTTTGTGTCATTGGACTATCTTTTACTGATACCAATAAAGCGGTGATACGTAGAGATCATGAATAAAATCGGGTACATTTTTCAGGAAGTATAGGAACAACAACAGTAACAGCAACAAAGACAACAAAGCCTTTTAGTCCCAACTCCCAAGCAAGTTGGGCTAGATATGGGATTTCATCTCTATAAGAATGGCTAAGAATAGTTGGTTGGCTCACCAAGTCTATCTCAATCCCTCCTTTATCCAGGCTTCAGACCGGCTATGTTGGAGCAAAATAGGCAAAGTTTCAGGAAGTATAGGAGAAAAACAATTAATCTGTCTGCATTCCGGACCACCAAAACTATTGGAAGTGGATAAAAACTAGCTTGGCTGCTTATGGTAGTAAACTAGAGCACTACCATTGCAGTATGGCTTATCACTTTCTGATTGTTTCATGTTGATATCATTGGCTTCTATTCGTTTTAGTATCGCTATAATTTCTTACATGTTTTGTCTAATCGCCACTGTTCTATTGTAACAGCTTGATCTCTGGAAATGCATTCTGAGAATAATAAATTATCTTTACTTGATCGTTTGGATGTTAGCTTTGTTATTTTGCCGCCATGTAGTATTTCTCATGACTGAAAGCTTTGTATTTCAGATTGATGCGGATGTGGAGCGTAATGTTAGAATGCCATCAGATACAGTCGCATGCCATATCCCAAGCTAAAAATATAGATTCTATGATAGATATGGCAAAGTTTGGTGATGATCATATGGATTTGATCAAGCGGCTGGAACTTCAGCTACTGGATTGGCTTGCTTGTTTTGCTGCATGGGTTAATGCTCAAAAGAGCTATGTTAGTACTTTAAATCAGTGGTTGATAAAAGGAGTTGAATATGTTCCTGAAGTAACTGATGATGGGACACCTCCCTTTTCTCCTGGACGGTTGGGAGCACCACCGATTTTTATCATATGCAATAACTGGGCTGCCAGTGTAGCGAGGATATCCCAGAAGGAAGTCGTCGAGGCAATGCAGGCATTTGCATCTAATGTTCTGAAACTCTGGGAGAGGCACAGGTCAGAGCAAAGACAGGGTATGATGGCCGACAAAAATATGGACAGGGACCTTAGGCTAATGGAAAGGGATGAACAATCAATGCGTAAGGCTCTAGAAGCACAAAACAAGAAACTCGTGCTCATTTCAAATCAGAGTGGTGTATCCTTGTCTACACAGGTGTTACATGAGGGTGGTGCTGGTACTGAAAACGGTAGTTTGCAAACAAGTCTGAAGAATATTTTTGAAGCAATGGAGAACTTCACAGCTGTATCTGCAAACACCTATAGGAATCTCCACCTTGGTGCCGAAGAGGAGAAAGTTCGAGTTGCCCAGGAGAATGGCAGAGTTTCCTAGCTCCTTTCAAATCAAAGTATTTATACATGAGGACATGAGCATCTGGTCGGGCAAAGGAACAGAGGCAACTTCTCCCAAATTTTTTGGTTTCGGGCCTGCTGGATAGGCTGGTGGTGGGCTGAATAATGTTACAGGTTGCAACATGGCATGTTGTTGACCATGTACGAATTGAGAAAAGAGCTACATTGTTCGTATTGGATGATCAGCCATTCTCATGGTGAAGCCATAATCAGAAAACGTGATCGTGAGTGAGTGTTGCTAGATCACCTGGCATTGCAAGTAATTACCCTGAGGTAACGAGAAAAGAGGTACTTGAAAGTGGCTCAATAATGGTTTCCAGTTCACTGGAAAGGCCCAGTGAATACTTGAAAAGTGTAAGCTGTATGAACTGGAAGTCAGATCAAACATGGAGGACCAAGATGAAGATGTCATTGCCATGAATCTGAAATTCATGAAGCTCTCTCCATCCATGCTAAACATGTATGATTAGGTTGGCAAAGTTTAGCTGAAGAAGTGCCATGTCGACATGTCAATGTACAGACAGAGGCGATGCCGTATGCCGGAGACATGTGGTACCTGATCTGCAGCGCTTGGACTGCAGCTTCGCTGAGGTAGCGTTTTGTTTGTAGGGTTACTATAGGTCGATGAGCTCGTAGAGTTGTAGGGTAGATGTCCTGACCCTTTCTGCAGATCTGCTAACTGCTCCGGCCATCTTCAATTTTTTGTTTCTGCTTATTTATTATACATATAATTCATTTGTAGCCTTGTACAGTTTGCTGGCTAACTTAAACTTGTGTTATTTATTCAATCCATTTCTCTCCCCTCCGCCACATATAGAACCCTCTAATATGCCCTAATTCTTAGAGCCTGGAGTCTATATATGTATGTACCATGGGGAGGGGGGGGGGCGCGGCAGCCGTGGGAGGCGCGACAGTGGCCATGGAAGGTGCAGCGGTGGGAGTGTCGGGTGGGAGTGTCGGCCAGAGAGGTGGCCGCAGAGGCAGGGAGGCCCGGCGGCCCGCCAGCGGCACCAGCCATGTGGCGGCTGTAGGGGAGAGAGGGAGCTAGGGTTAGGTTAATCTGATACTATAATGGAGGATGAAAAATGATTTTATTAGCATAATAGGCTGTTAAGGGGATACATATATAGGATGTCAAGCCTTACTCCAAAATAACTAAAATACCTCTGCCTCCTAATGACAGTTTGACATAGAGTACTCTAACATAAATGTTGTTAGAGCGTCATTTATTTTGAAACGGGTTGAGTATCGTGTGCTGCTCGGGTTATTGCCTTGTTCCTTAGGCTCTACATGATGGCACTGGCACATTGGTCATTAGTCCTGCCTGGTTCACTAGGTCGTCATCACTTCTTCCTCCTCGCCAGCCTTCCTAACCTTGCTACCTCGCCTTCCTGTTTGCCCCAAGAGCCTCTTCGTCGTTGGTAACCATATTGAGGAGCAAATGTGAAATGGATTGGAGTACATAGCAGATGGGAATTGGAGAAACCGCAAAGGCGATGGTGGCTGATCACATTCTGTTAGAGCAGTGGAGGAGGTAGGAGACGCACGAGAATATGCAAAGAAAGATGATAGGAGAAGTACACCCCTTCTGCTGCAGCAGGTTGGCATGCAATGCATAGATGCACTTGCAATGCAGCTGAGGCACAAGAGGAACGGTGACGCAGGGTGTGAAATTCAACAGACATATCTTGCTCTGTGCCACGACTCAATTGGGGCATAATGATATATCGGGATAGCAACTGTATTCCAAGGAAATATGTTTCAGTAGAAGTATGAAGCGACGATTTGATATTCAGAAACTGACGCATTCCTGCACGGTAATTATGCTTTAAAATTCGACTAAATAAGTGCCATCCTGAACTCCCAACAAATCAGCTACAAATTAATAACTCCTGAGACATTGTTGCTGGGACCTGGAAATATTGTGCAGTGGTAATTGCTGTTTCTCATTTTTGAAGATTGATGTGACATGCACCGTACTCAAATAACTCTTCACTAGAACAGGCTTTCACCACAGTGGTGAGATCAGTATGATACAATCCCACCCACCAGGTGGTGTCTCACTGACATTTATTTTCAAAACCAATATTTCAGATCTCTTCCACGTGAAACCAAAACGGTAATATAACGTTTCCATCACGTATTAGACTCCGGTAGATTTCTAAAGACGCGGCCTTAGATCTGGATATGTGAGCGAGTGTAACAAGGGGTATTAAGTGTATATATAAACAAATACTATAATTGTAGGGATTTTAAAAATAGCTCTTCACGGTTTATATGCCCGTATGGCATATACAAATTTCAACAAAAAGATGGAAGAGAAGCATGAATATGGCTTGACATAAATCTCAACAAAATGGCGCATGTGTTGGACGGGATAAAAATAGGATCGATCACACTCAGTTCTGAATGCTCAGGCACGATGATAGCAGAAATTCCCACCTGCTCATTCAGATTTGCCAAACGTCATACGGATACAACTGTTCCATCGGATGGTAATTTCAGCTTCAAGGATGCAGGTATAGACAACGGACCTTTTAAACTAACACAGCTCATTTTTTGAACTAAAGTGAAATCTGAGGCATCCTATTGCTCCATGTTTGCTCAATATCATTCGTTGTACAAGTGCCAAAACGCATAAACCAACACTTTGATTTCATTCTTTCACCAAATTTTTGGCCTTCCATCACATGGACAAAACTCAGTTGACAGCCCAAAAATGTAGGAAATAACACAATCTTCAGAACCAACCGAATTCCCTTGCAGCTTATCTGCCAAATTTGCTGGCTACCGCAGGCTCCGTTAATGTGTTCCAGAGCTGTCAACAACACGAGAACCAGACAAATTAAGACGTTCATACACAGGAGGAAAAGCTTCACATATTACGCACAGGAGTGGTTCTTACTGTAAGTTCGCCTTTTGATCCTCCACAGGCTAACAGGAAGGGATTGTCATTTGAAAATGATACCGAAAAAACAGCTCCCTGAAATAAAAGCATGAAGCAAGATGTTTAACATAACTCTTTCTGAAAATAAAGTGCAAATCCACTAGAAAACGTACAATTTTGGGATTCAGAGAGGCAACAGATGACGGCTGGTTGTTTGATAAATCCCAGAGTTTCACCTGTGTTTTTAAAAAGAGGTTAGTAACTGACTAAAACATTATATTTGATATTCCATCAAATCATTTGTAAAGTTACTTACCATTTTATCAGTTGAGCCTGTTGCAAGCAACTGTAAGAAAATAAAACAGCATCAGTAATCCGGTTTCCATACATGCATCTAGTTCGCTGTTAGTATCATGTATACAAAACTTAACATACGTTAGGGGCAGATGGACAGAAGGAAACAGATGAAACAGCCTTTTCGTGAGCATGCAGAGTAAATGTGGACCGACTAGAAGAATTTGATGAAGCCGTTCGCTTATCGAATACTTGAACCATTCCATTTTCCAGACTAACCTGTAAGACAAAAACCATAGAGAACTGTTAAAATGGAGAAAGGCAACGTTCCATAAAATCAATGAGAATAGCATACCCTAGATATTTAATGAGAAAATGTTCATTATCATGGTTGAATCCATTATCTGCAAGTGCTAACATTGCCTCTCTTCTACTTCATATAGAGAGAATTACTATTTCAAAACAGCAAGATTTCTGCTAAGCTGTTCTCTGATGGAAAACCCACAAAGTGACAGCCCAAGGCTTCAACTGACTCCCAATTCAATTAGTGAACTCTTTCAGTGACAGTGTAAATACACAGAAAGAGTAAAGTTTTCACTTACTTACCACGAACAAGTGTTCATTGTGTGGATCCCAAGCTAAGCTTTCCACGTCTGCATCAACAGACCATTTATGGCAGCTCTGGCCACCATCTTTCATATCATTCTGTACATAAAAATGTTGGGTCAAATATAAGGAAAGAGAAAATCAACAAAAATACCCATGATAGCTAGCAGTAGATTACCATGGCAACTGTTTTATCGAAGGATCCACTAAGAAGAACCTCAGGAGACTGATGGCACCAAGAAACTGCTTGAACCTGCAAGCCAAGGGAAGAGAAATAAGATAAGGCAGCAACATGAAGTCCAGCGTCTCAAGAAGCACCAAACAAAGAAAATAAGTACTGATCATTGCCTTATCATCATGATGTTCAAGTGTTAATGCGCATTTACCAACAGCTAAATCCCAAATTTTAACAGTTTTGTCTGCGCTTGCACTAGCTAGAACATTCCTGTAGTCCAGAGTAGAAAATCATTAGGGCCTGAAAATCGATATGATGCAGTATCACTTAAATCGAATGAATGTTAAAAAGTCACCTCACTTCCTTGTTCCATGCAAGACCAAGCACAGAACTTCTATGGCTTCCCTTTTTGTACTTCTTTTCCTGCCACAAAATCATACAGTATGAATATTGGTATAGGTAACATAGGTGGGAAAAAGAAACATGAATGAACACTTGAAGTGTCACATGTAAATCATAATGCCACGGTGAGGGAAAAACATGCTAGTTATAATTTGTGCAAAGTGCATTTAATCAGCAACAAGCTGGTCAGCTATATAGGCCTTATCGTGATAAATCCAATAGCATAAAGCAACCGGTATAACTAAGGTTACTGAACCAAAAAACAGAATTTGATGTCATTTAAGTAAAGACAATCAAATGGAAATTTTTGATCATGCATTACACTGGGTCCAGGTCTCATTAGTCAGTTCATTTTAGCATATTTAAGAGTATAAAAAGTAAAAGTGATATGACACAGCTTAAAAGTACCTTGTGGTAAGAGGCTGACGCTATGTCAAGTGTAAAGTTTTTGTCAATTTAACCTAATATTTAGCTGTCGAGACACCGGATAGAAGATGCGCTACATGGTATGCTAGGCTCCATCACCACAAAAATCGAATAAACAAGTAGCAGATAACATATTAACGGTCCACTTATAACAGAAACTTTTTGGGGAATGCTACGAGTATCAGTGTTGACTGGGACTTACAACAAGATAGAAAGAGAAGGCATATGCAACCCATAGAAGCAATCATGACAATGGATAAATCAAAATTGGAGACAGCAGATAACCTTTTTGCCCTTTGCCTTTTTCTTCTTTTTCGAAAGCCCACCTAACACCATATGAGGTTGCAGCTCGTCAACCTGCGTTTAGTGAAATCAGGGTACTAAATTGTTTTGCAACCAAACAATTATGGCTGTATTAAATGATCACCCTGTATGTATTAGGATATATTACCATATCTAGGTCCCATATTTCAATTGCAGGATCCATAGTTCCAACAGCCATGAAATTCCCTGCAGTATGGGAAACGCAAAGAAAGCAACAGAATGAGATGCTAAGTTTCTTCTAGTGAAACAGAACGACACCATTTCCTAGGAATGCATGTGACAGCAAAGTTTACCTCTATCACCACCCTTAAGATTAAAATCCATCCAAGCAGTGCACAACGGAAAATCAGGGAGTGGAATATCATGATGCACAAACATGTTTTGCTCGCCATCCTCTAATTCTTCAATTATATTGACCTGTCATTGCTAATTAGTTCATGATGAAAAAAAATTGCGAAGTATCTAAACGTACATCAGATTGGCCAGGCATCTCAGGGTTGGGTGGGTTGGAAATAGAAATCAGCATGAACTGATTTACATTCTATGAACAAGTAGGTACTAGAGAGTATATTAAGATATGGAATCAATTTTAGAATACAATTTACTTAGCAACATTGCAGACAAATCAGTTGGCTACAAAACAGTGGTTGGGGGGGGGGGGTTAGTTGATGCTTACCTGAAGGGAGTAGACATCGTCCTCACTGTGTGCACAAACAATAACAAAATCGGTAGGCTTGATAATATTGTCTTCGATCTCCTCATCATCTTCATCTTCATCATCCTGGCGAGAGCGAAGAAAATGGTATCAATATGCATCCATTTGTTATGTCCATTGATTGAAAAAGGTGCCAACGCGTAATTACATCATTTTTATCGAGGTAGGGGTCCATATCGTTGCTTGGATAGTACAAGTCCCCCATCCCGGTGCTGAAAATCTCGAGCCCTGTTAGAAGCACAAGTTTTACCATAGCACAAACATCAGCCAGACCGGAACGAAGATGGCGGGAAGAAGAAAGGGGGTGAGAGAAGCACGCGCCGTCCTCCTCGTCATCGTAAGCGTCCATGTTGAGCTCGCGAAGCCCATCTGCGACATCGTCGACCCGGCCGCGGCTGGAGCCCTTGGCGAGCGCCTTGGCGGCGGCCTTGGCCTGGGCGACCTCGTCAACCTCCTCCGCCTCATCCTCTGCGCCGTCGACGTTCATGGCGCCGGCATCGTCGTCCTCGTCGGCGTCGCTACCACCACTGAGGACAGGTCACACACACGGTGAGAAGGGAGGGGAACATGAGTCACGGCTAGCACCGCGCGAAGCGACGCTACAGGGAAGGGGAAGGGAGAGGGGTAAAAGGGTAGCGTGCTCACTCTCTGGTTGCGACGGCTTTGATGGCCTCGTCGATTTCCTCCTGCGTGGGCGGCTCGGCGACGACGGGGACGTTCTTGGCGGCGCCCTTGGGCACCCAGGATATCGACGAGATCATTGCCTGGAGCGAGGCCCGGGGAGCACGCTGCCGGTCGAGGCTCGTGCCGCCCGAAAGAGAGCACAGGCGGGCGGCGGGAAGCTGTGGAGCGCGGGCCTCGAGAGAAAATAGAATGGTGGGAGAAGAGATGGGGAAGGACAGGAGCAGCCGACTTCGCTAGTCTCCGGGTGTCGGTGGGAGATGATACCCGCCGACGGAGACGAATCCGCGGCGCGGCGGCGGCGGCGGCGGCGGCGGCTGCGGACGTGGGGTTTAGCGAAGAAGGAAACACGGGGAAGGAAGGGAGAGATGGCCGTGCGAGTACAAAGGAAGCTAGGGCAATCGAGCGCTGGTGGGGTAATGGGCTGCTGTATGGGCCGTCACTCTTCCGGCTGCAAGATGGGCTCTATGGAGCGGGCCTACCCCGCTACTGGATCAGTTAACCACGGGCAAATCGGATAGCCAGCCCACGGTGCGCCCGAACGCGAGTAGGCCGCGAGCTCACCCTGTGTCCCTGTCCCCGCGTCGCCGGCCAGACGCCACGCCCCTGCGCGCCCACCTGTCGCCACTGAACCCGGCACGCACGCACGCAGGAGGCTGAAAGCAACGCGATTAGGCCACAGACACGCTCCCACGCGGCGCATGGCGACTCGCAGCGACCCACCGAGACGCGTGAACCCATGGAATCAACTGTTTGTTTTAAATTGTCTTGTGAACTCGAGAGGGACATGATCCGGGGCTGATCCACTGGGCACCCGCTGGTCGGTGTTCTTCCAGGTCACGTACCGGCGCATGCGTGCTACGACATGGACGGATGGAAGCGTGCGTCGCGATCACGCGCACGTAAGCCAGAGCTAAACAAGTCAAGAGAAAAACCACTGCCGAATACCTCACACGCGTTTTCGTTAAAAAGACACAGACTAGTCACTATATGCTTTCCACTCCAGCCGTGCCGGGCCGTGAATTCCGGTAAACACAGCACCGTTGCATTTACTCTACTCTCAGTCACCTTGAGTAAAACCGCAGCTCTGCTTGCGTTAACATGCATGCTCAAATCCTGTGCGAATTGAATATTGTCCCTAACCTTAATACCGGGTACCTCGCGCACAGAAGAAAACCGCCTAAGAACCTCGCCCCCTCCGTTGGGGTGAGCTCCGAGGGCGCCACGTGCCCAGCAAGGCCGAGGCTCCCCTCTCCTTAGAGGAGAGCTCCAGGCCTGCCACGTGGCTAGAAGAGTCGGACCTCGCCCTCTCCGAAGGCGCCACGTGTTCAGTAGGGCCGGGGCTCCCCTCTCCTCAAAGGAGAGCTCCGGGTCTGCCATGTGGCCAGAAGACCCGGACCTCGCCCCCTCTGCAGGGGCGAGCTCCGAAGGCGCCACGTGTCTAGTAGGGTCGGGGCTCCCTTCTCCTCACAGGAGAGCTCCAGGCCTGCCACGTGGCCAGCAGTGTCGCGCTGCCCACCCCAGCTCGGTAGGCAGTAGGGGTAAAGGCACACCATGCCTTGTCCAATCAAGGCATTCAAGACCCGCACCTTCCCAAGACGCGGAGGCGTGACGCACGCCTGTCAGAAAGCACTGTGACCAGTCACAGTCAAGACAAGCGCACCATGTCAGAAGTAGCAGACCAATAAATACGGCGACAAGACAAGCCCTGTCGTCCCTGCCAACATCAACCACTACGCCTAGCTTGTGGCATGGGCAGGACGGCAGGACGACGACCAAGGAGCCAACGCCAGAAGACAGCTACCAGCATTCACTGTAAGACATGGTAGATGGCAGGAAACCACCCGGGCCACCTGTCGGGCCCCGGGGCCCACCTTGTAAGTCGCTCGAGTCTTGAATTATAAAAGGCTCGGGTAGGCAACGTTGCAAGGGGTTAGGATCCCTCAGCATTTGACCCGAGTTAGGCATTTTGGCAATTCAGCTCATCACCAAGCTTAGAACTCCGGTTCTAAGCTCCAAGCAATACACAGAGCAACACAGCTCTCGTGGACGTAGGGTTTTACGATCCGGTGGCCCGAACCACGTAAAAATCCTGGTGTCAATCCTCCTTCATTTAACGCGACCCTCTCGAGAGAACTAGCCCCTCCAAAAAAGAACCTCCGCAGGCTGCCCTCACGCAGGCCCGAGGGAAGTGTCGACGGCTACACTTCGACATTTGGCGCGCCAGGTAGGGGGGTTTTCTCTCCCGAGACGGGTCTGCGCCAACGAAGATGTCCAAACTTCCTTCAACGGCTGGCTCTTCGCGCCATCATTCCCGGCGAGCAACAACTTCAAGATCTGCTGCAGCGTAGAGTGCAACTCAAGCAAGTGTACTAGCCGCTGCACAAGCGCTCTTGGACAATCCGCCTGTTGTGGACGCACCCCAGGGCGCCGCCCAGCAGTGGATCCGCGACGTCAACCACCTCGTCGCCGCTGCCGTCAACCCTCCGCTGCGGCGGGGACGACGCCCCCGTCAACCAGATGTATCGCTGTCGCGCACACCAATGGTTGACAGGTAGACGGCAGACTCCCGTTCTACCAGGCTCCCAACGGCAGACCTGAGAGTAGAGCTGGAGCGACGTCGCTTGGGAGAAGATGCTCGCGGGACCATCGAGCGAAAGCGGCAAAGGCATCGCATCCACGAGGCCGACTACAACATGTCGACTGCCTCGACTTAGCCTCGGCCTCAGACGTTTGCCATGTGACCTCTGCCCCAGGCGTACGCCACGCAGCATATGCAGCAGCCATATGCCCTGCAGTCGGCACCTCCAGTATATGGTGCACCATTGCCCATGCCAAGGTACACCGTGCCAGTAGCAGACCGAGCGTTCGCGACACTAGGATCTGCAGCAGCAGGGATGGGGTGTGCGGCCCTGGCGCCACACCTCCGCTTCACAGTGTGGCCACGCAAGTTCCGGCCACACCTGCCGGAGAAGTACGAAGAAAGTGTCAACCCGGCAGAGTTCCTGCAGATCTACTCTGCTGTCGTCCTCGCAGCAGGAGGGGATGAGGCCATCATGGCCAACTACTTTCCCGTCGCCTTGATCGGCCCGGCTCGGTCATGGTTCATGAACCTGCCCCAGGGTTCCATAACCTCCTGGGGAGAGCTATGTCGACAGTTCACGACGAACTTCGGCAGCTCCTACACGCGTCCCGGCACGGAGCTGGACCTCCACGCCGTGCGACAACAACCGGGGGAATCACTGCGCTCCTTCATCCAGCGATTCTCCCAAGTACAGAACACCATCCCCCACACTCTGAATGCATTAATGGTGGTTGCATTCCGACAGGGTGTTAGGGACAAGAATTTGCTCGAGAAGTTGGCCGCCAGGGAGGTGCGAGACGTCTCAGAGCTCTTCAGTCTGGCGGACAAGTGCGCTAGAGCAGCAGAAGGGCGCAACTGGCACTCACTGCCAGTCTCCGAAGCAGGAGGGCAGCCCGGAGATGGCGGAGTTCAAGTTGTACTTCCTACCACGTCGTACAGTCAAGCCAACTGGTTGGCTTCGTGGCCAGGTGGACGCCGTCACCAAGCAACCCAAGGGGCCCTGAAGGTGGAGAACTGGAGCTCCAAGCACCGGTCTTCACTGAGCCTCACTGGACGTACTACTCTGACGGCCCCTCGCGGAAGCAGGGGGCCCGAGCCGGCGTACTGCTTCTCATGCCAACGGGGGAGCAGTTCGGGTGCATGGTGCGCCTCAACTCCAAGTCAATCAACAACATGGCCTTGGACCTCTGCCATGTACCGCGCGCCGACAACACCGTCGCCGACGACCTGTCAACGAAGGCCTCCGCCGGAGCCCCGGAGCTCGAAGGAGCCTTCGAAGGGACGTTGCTGTGACCCACACCCCGGTCTGCCGAATCGGGTGAAGGGGGCGAGACCAGCACCTCAAAGCTGGCGGTCCCGGCGACCCTGCAGCCATGGTGCCCACCAAGGATCGTATGCGCCATGGGGACTCCGTGCTACCCAGCGCCCAAGATCTTGAAGCTCAAGTAGCCCCGATGCATGGACCACGGATGTTCGGGGCTTCTTGAAAGACAACATCCTTCCTGATGAACGTGCATTTGCTGAACGGATTGTGCAGATGGCTAAGAGCTACACGCTGGTATCTTTACCAGCATGGCGCCAACGGCATCCTATTGTGGTGCATAACCCAGGAGGAAGGGTGTGACCTGCTCGCAGCAATCCACGGAGGCGAGTGCGGGAGCCGCGCATCGTCCCGCACGCCGGTCGGTAAAGCCTTCCAGCATGGCTTCTACTAGCTGACAGCCTCCTGGACGCCGTCAAGACGGTTAAGAGATGCGAGGCGTGCCAGTTCCATGCCAAGCAAATCCACACACCGTTGCAGACGCTGCACCCAGAGCCATCGTGGGATATCGGCTCCTCTACGTCGGGGGTGAGCCGGACGTCCCAGGGACGGGTCACGAGAATCACCCTACTTCATGGTATGCGGGGCCGAAGCCGTGCTTCCCCCAGAGATCACCATGGGGGTCCCCCCGTGTCCGAGCGTACGACGAAGCCACGTAAGACCAGCTCCTGCGTGAGGACATCGGCCTCGTCGACGAGGCAAGATGGCAAGCAACGCTCCGAATCGCACGGTTCCGGCGGGAGCTCCGACGCTACCACCGTAGGTCCGTGCATGGGAGCTCAAGGCAGACGCTCCGGCGCTACCTCCGCAATTTCTACCCTTAGAACAGTGGTAGGACAGAACTATTCTTTCTGTAACAGATCCCATAGAGCCTAGGAGCAGCGCTCAGAGCAGATAAGCCCTAGTGGGTGGTCTAGGACTACGTCCGACTTAGCCTGGTCGTGTACCCTAAGCGCGTAGGCTCTGCCCTCCTTCACAATGGAGCAGGTCGTTGCCTCCATGTACGGCCTGTTTTCCTCCTATGGACTTGCATGAATGAAAAGAACCCTGTCCTACCACACTTACTTATGTGTTCATTTAAATTACGCATTAATTTTTATGATCACCTTCCCATGCTTAAGACAGTATACGTCCATTGTATACTCGGTTCTCCTTTTCCGCTCTCATGCCTAGTCGACATTTGCCATCCGGTCGAACGCGGTTGTGCTTGAGGTACCTGCCAAAGGCCCGGACGCCTCTCGGACCTCCCCCTGTTAGGGTACTGTGAAGCTAGTTGGTCCCCTCCAAGAAAAGACCTACGCCAGAGCGGGAGGTCCAGGAGCCTGCTTTGCCCGGTCTTGCACCTAAAGCGTGCGCACTCTGCCTCCCCAGCGCTACGGTCTAAGTACTAGGGGCCGAACGGTTATACCCTAACCTAGGAGGGAGCCGGACCTCTAGGACCGAGTGCACTAGATTGCCCAAGCCCTGTGTACTGGCCCATGACTGTAAGCCAAATAAGACTAAGAGGCACGGAAGGGAGGACCTCTGAGCAGGATTACCTTATCCTACTCGTGTGTAGTTCCGGACTTCACCCTCGCCTCAGAGGTGAACTCCGAAGCCGAACCTCACCCCCTCCGAAGGGGTGAGCTCCGAAGGCGCCACGTGCTCAGTAGGGTCGGGTCTCCCCTCTCCCCAGAGGCAATCCCCGGGCCTTCCACGTGGCCGGCAGTGCCGGCCCCCGCCCTCTCCTCAGAGGCGGGCTCCGATGCCGGACTTCGCCCCCTCCGCAGGGGTGAACTCCGAAGCCGGACCTCACCCCATCCGCAGGGGTGAGCTCCGAAGGAGCCACGTGCTCAGCAGGGCCGGGTCTCCCCTCTCCCTAGAGGCAAGCCCCGGGCCTGTCACGTGGCCGTCAGTGCTGGCCCCCGCCCTCTCCTCAGAGGCTGGCTCCGATGCCGGAATTCGCCCCCTCCACAGGGGTGAACTTCGAAGCCGGACCTCACCCCCTCCGCGGGAGTGAGCTCCAAAGGCGTCACGTGTCCAACAGGGCCGGGCCACTCCTCTACTCAGAGGCAAGCCCCGGGCCTGCCACGTGGCCGGCAGTACCGGCCCCCGCGCTCTCCTCAGAGGCGGGCATCGATGCCGGACTTCGCCCCCTCCGCAGGGGTGAACTCCGAAGCCGGACCTCACCCCCTCCGCAGGGGTGAGCTCCGAAGGCGCCACGTGTCCAACAGGGCCGGACCACCCCTCTCCTCAAAGGCAAGCCCCGGGCCTGCCACATGGCCGGTAGTGCCGGCCCCCGCCCTCTCCTGAGAGGCGGGCTCCGATGCCGGACTTCGCCCCCTCCGCAGGGGTGAACTCCGAAGTCAAACCTCACCCCATCCGCAGGGGTGAGATCCGAAGGCGCCACGTGTCCAACAGGGTCGGGCCACACCTCTCCTCAGAGGCGAGCCCCGGGCCTGACATGTGGCCGGCAATACCGGACCTCCCCTCTCCTCAGAGGCGAGCTCCGATGCGAGCCTTCGCCCTCTCCTCAAAGGCGAGCTCCGATGCCGGACTTCACCCTCTCCTCAGAGGCGAGCTCCGATGCCAGCCCTCGCCCTCTCCTTAGAGGCGTTCTCCGATGCCGGACTTCACCTTCTCCTCAGAGGCTGAGCTGTGATGCCGGACCTCACGCCCTCCTCAGGGGTGAGCTCCGATGCTAGCCCTCGCCCTCTCCTTAGAGGCAAGCTCTGATGCTGGACCTCACGCCCTCCGCAGGGCTGAGCTCCGATGCCAGCCCTCGCCCTCTCCTCAGAGGCAAGCTCTGATGTCGGACCTCAGGCCCTCCGCAGGGCTGAGCTCCGATGCAAGCCCTCGCCCTCTCCTCAGAGGCGAGCTCTGATGCCGGACCTCACGCCCTCCGCAGGGCTGAGCTCCGAAGAAGGCAAGACCCTACAAGCACAGGGAACACTCAAGACAAGAAAGTGCGCGGGGCAGACAAGGGGAAGGCCCCACCCCGGGATCGTTATCTCCCCCAAGATGGGCCCGGGGGCCACTGTCGGTACCCCCAATACCGGGTATCCCCACGCACAGGAGAAAACCGCCTAAGGACCTCGCCCCCTCCGTTGGGGTGAGCTCCGAGGGCGCCACGTGCCCAGCAGAGCCGGGGCTCCCCTCTCCTGAGAAGAGAGCTCCGGGCCTGCCACGTGGCTACAAGAACCGGACCTCGCCCCCTCTGCAGGGGCGAGCTCCGAAGGCGCCACATGTCTAGTAGGGCCGGGGCTCCCCCCCTCCTCAGAGGAGAGCTCGGTTTGCCACGTGGCTAGAAGAGTCGGACCGCACCCCCTCCACAAGGGCGAGCTCCGAAGGCGCCACATGTCCAGTAGGGCCAGGGCTCCCCTCTCCTCAGAGGAGAGCTCCGGGCCTGTCACGTGGCTAGAAGAGTCGGACTTCGCCCCCTCCGCAGGGGCGAGCTCCGAAGGCGCCACGTGTCCAGTAGGGCCGGGGCTCCCCTCTCCTCAGAGGAGAACTCCGGGCATGCCACGTGGCCAGCAGTGCCGCGCTGCCCACCCCAGCTCGGTAGGCAGCAGGGGTAAAGGCACGCCATGCCTTTTCCAATCAAGGCATTCAAGACCCGCATCTTCCCAAGACGTGGAGGCGTGGCGCACACCTGTCAGGAGGCACTGTGACCAGTCACAGTCAAGACATGCGCACCATGTCAGAAGCCGCAGACCAATAAATACGGCGACAAGACAAGCCCTGTCATCCCTGCCAACATCAACCACTACGCCTAGCTTGCGGCATGAGTAGGACGACAGGACGATGACCAAGGAGCCAGCGCCAGAAGATAGCTACCAGCATTCACGGCAAGGCATGGTAGACGGCAGGAAACCACCCCGGGGCCACCTGTCAGGCCCAGGGCCCACCTTGTAAGCCGCTCGAGTCTTGAAGTATAAAAGGCTTGGGTAGACAACGTTGCAAGGGGTTCGGATCCCTCAGCATTCGACCTCACTTTGGCATTTTGGCAACTCAGCTCATCACCAAGCTTAGAACTCTGGTTCTAAGCTCCAAACAATACACAAAGCAACACAGATCTCGTGGACATAGAGTTTTACGCTACGGCGGTCCGAACCACGTTAAAATCATGGTGTCAATACTCATCCATCCAACGCGACCCTCTCGAGAGAACTAGCCCCCGTAAAAAAGAAACTCCGCGAGCTGCCCTGACGTAGGCCAGAGGAAAGTGTCGACGACTACACTTCTACAAATGTCAAACCTCTACAGCACGCCGTGTCTATCAGGAGCAGCTTGCATGCGCTGCTCTGCAGTCTCTTGCCCCTAGTCGTAATCGATAGCTCCCTTCATGTATCGGAGTTGAATGGCAACACGTCGCAGTCAAATCTTTCCCTACGTTCTTGCCCCTGTTGTACAATACTACAACCAAACAATGAGGATTGAGGGCTGGTTTGAAGAAGATGGAGAGCCCCAAATCGATCGCCTTTTAACGGTGCATGCGCATCCTCCTGAGAAGTTTTCCCTTCATGCATCGGAGTTGAATGGCAACCGGAGGTTCACGAATAAGAAGTTTTCCGGCTTGAGATCTCTGTGCATCACCCAGAGAGAATGGCATGCCTCGACAAGGGCCGGGCGCGGCGCAGCAGCAGCGGCGCGCGGCGGCGTCGGGTCAGGTCGCGGGCTAGAAGACTGAATTACTTCAGGCCCACTAAAATAATACAATACAGGCGAGAGCATTGGCGATGCCTGGACGCGACTGACCAGCTCAGAGAATAATGGCCCTCCCGGTGTCAGTTATTACGGTTCAGAGAATGGTCCATGCCCCATGCACGATGGACGGACGCTTGTTGGAACGAAGCAGCTCGCTCGGTCGTTCACCCAATCACGCCTCAGCCTGATGACCGATTCTGATCGGCCTTATCGCTGCGGCAGATCGAATTGAATGGACGTGTGCATGCTACTCCTGCTACCGGTGCTACTCGGCCTTTTGGCGCTACGACCTCGTGCTAATTCCATGGACGGTACGGGGTTCACTTGCTGCAGTAGTGTGCTCCCCATTCTGCACGCGTCGTTCTTCAGGCTAGTCCTATGATTGTAACCAAAAAGAACAGACGGAAGCAGGAGAGAAGAAGAAGGGCCGAACGGAATCGGCACCCAAAACAAGCTCGAATTTCATTGCTCTCTTCCGCTGCCCAACAAGGGCAGTAGATAGCAGTAGTACCGGATTACCGGGGAGTAGAGACCTCAGCTCAAGTAACTGCACATGCACATCTACCAGATGTTATGCTTGAAAGCATGCAGCGATGTACTACTATTAATTACAGCAGCGGCAGCAGCAGATAGCAGCAGCAGTAGAGTGCCACTTTCACTTGCTGGATCCACTGAAACTCGTGAATCGCTCCTGCTCCGTGGCCCTGGTGCAGGCCTACACACAAAATTAGGCTACCTCTACCAGTAATTACTGTACTACAGTACCGTGTGTTGCTCCAGCTGGCTCCTACCTCTACCAGTAAGTACTACAGTACCGTAGTAGTAGTAGTATTGTAGGGCGGGAGTACTCATCGAGTGAATTAGCAGCGCGTAGCGCCAGGCAGCAGAGCCGGAGGCGTAGCATGCAGCTCTCGTGTTGTACTCTTGAGCAGGAGTAGAAGTAATGATTCTCCTATGGTAGTAGCAGTATGTGCCCAGCGTAGTGGTAGTGCAACTCCTGCGAAGCTGCTTCGTGCTCTGTGCAGGGAGGAACAAGTGAGGCCGTCAGCAGGAAAGAAAGGAGGGGTCAGGATATGGAAACAGACCAATTCAATCTCCTTGCCCGCCTGTTTGGGGTTTGCGTCATCTCTCTTCCCCTTGAACCGCCAGGGATGGCAGTTGGTTACAGTCTGGTGTGTGAGCTTCAGAGTCTGGGTGTTGGCTGCAGCCATGGAACTGGGAAGCAAATTCTCTAGATGGGTGTTGTAAACCGTATCCTATGCATCACGAGTAGGTTGGGATGTGGACGCCTGGAGTTTTATTTGGCTAATACTCAAGTTTACTGGTACACTGGCAGGGCCAATATGTTCATTTGACCCAAACTCTGCTCAGGCCATGACTACTTTGCACATGTAGAACTGTTCAGACGCTTGGAGCTGGATCGATTATAATCGCTCCGTTTCAAAATATTTGATGCTATTTAGTTCAATTTTAAGCTAACAACGTCAAATATTTCAAAACAGATGGAGGTGTTGATATAGGATAGAACTTACCAACCTAGCCCAAAAATTTTAATGCTATCTCAATGTAATCTTGGAAAAACAATAGAGCTCCACAGCCAATCATCACCTCTTGTTGCCCCCGATCCGGTCTACGTACCACACCAACAAGAACAGCCGCGCCTCCATGGGCGCCGCCTCCAGGTCTGCGAGCTTCTCTAACAACGACGTTGTCAGTACCCTGTGAACCAGATACCCCCGCGTAATAGGTAAAAAACACCTGGGCCCCGCTTACCTAGCTTAGGGGGGGCCAGCATAAGCCATGGGCTGTCCTAGGATTGCGACGTGTCTTCAAGCCTTGAGCCAGATTACCGGCCAAGGGTGGCTTGAGAGCCGACACACGTCCAGTAGTGCCGGACCCCGTCCTCGAACCTCCGATTCCCACCCCCAGCCGGAGAGGGCTCCGGAAATGCCACACGTCCTGCAGCTCCAGATCCGACCTCCAGCACGGAGGCCTCTGGTGCTGCCACGTGGGCAGCGACTCCGAGCATACCTTCCCCCTAGGGAAGGCACCGGATGCGCCACGTGTCCTGCAGGTCCGGATCCGACCTCCAGCATGGAAGGGCTCCGGTGCTGCTGCGTGCCCAACAACTCTAGACCGCCCACTACTCCACGAGACTGCTCCGGTGGAGACACGTGTCTCGGGGGCCATCCACCTGAACGTTACACCGACAGGCAACACACAGATGGACAAGGAGTAAAGAGGAAGGTGTGCTGTTAGGTCAAGCATTCAAGGTTCACGCCTTCCCTAGAAGCATGGCGCACGACGCACGCCTCTATCCCTCGTCTGCGCACCATTACGGTAAAAGATAGGGCGACGAGGCGTGACGGCCTAACAGTGTCGCCCAACGGTACAGAGCCGCCTAACAGAGCAAGGAGACGTTGCGAAAAGACGGGGACTTCATCATCACCTACATCCCGGACAGAAGCGACCGGCGGGAAAGGCGGCACACCATAAGTCCACCGGCAGCGATAACACTCAGAGATGTAAATGCCTAGATCACGTATAGGCACAGATAGCCGTGGGACCACCTGTCGGGCCCCGAGTTGTGTTGTAACTGCCCCGACCTTGAGCTATAAAAGGACCGGGGCAGCCTCCGGGTAGGGGTTCGCAACCTAGCCAACTCATTCTCATACGCGAGAAAGTAACTCACCAAGCACTCCCGTGGACGTAAGGTTTTACGCTCCGGCGGCCTGAACCACGTAAATCCTCGAGTCTGTCTTGCCATTGTGCTTAGACCTTCATGATCCTCTAGCCCCATCGAAAAAGGAGCCTCCATGGGCTGCTTCCGAGCAGACCGGGGGAAGTGTCGTAGCGAACACTTCGACATTTGGCACACCAGGAAAGGGGCTTTTGGTTCTTGAAGCTGTTCGTGAAGCCCACAATAACGAACATCCAATCTGAGAGAGGGCCTTCCCGCCCTTCGTGCCGCCAGCGGCGGGAAGAGCAGGAAATGTCATCTGGTCCCAGAGCAGGACCGTCTGCGCCGACGCCAGGCCCAGCGGCTACATCATCAGTTCTCTCCTGGTAGCCTTGGGTTGCGACGGTGTCGTGGGCGCCAGCCGAGGCTAGCCCGTAGAGTGCGCTCCTAGCGGCCCGTGCACTTCCCCACATCCCCCAGCACGAGGGAGCTTCCCCATTCGCTGTTGAGCAGTGGCGTAATGACGTCGACCACCTGGTTATCGCCGCGCTCAACTCATTAGCAGCAGCGGGGGGCCGGAGCCACGCAACGCCAAACGTTCGCAGCAACAACTCGATAGCGACGGTAGCGACCAGCATTGCCTGGTGCACAACTCCAAGCGGCACGGTGCCGGGGAGTGCCGGGAGATACAGAAGGTAGCGGGGCATTACGAGAGCTTCGACGACGGCGCCAAGATGGCGCACCCTTTCACCAGCGAGAGGGTAAGCAAAAAGCTGACTCAGAGGTCAGCAATGGTCAGAAGACGGAGTACCAAGACGCCCGACGAGCGTCGAAGGTAGTCTATGACCAGGGAAAAGACACTGGCCCTAGCCACACCCAAGATGAGCATCAAAAGACGCTTCACGTCATGTACGGGGGTCGTGGGACATCGCGTCCCGACGAGACGTCAAGACCCTCCGTCGAGAGATCATGGCAATGTCGCCTGTCCCCACACCGGCTCCCTACGCACGTGGATGGAGACGGAGATTAGCTTCATAGCTTCCGACCACCCAAATAACATGACAGGGGCCGGACAGCTACCGCTCATAGTCTCCCCGACCATAGCTAACGTGAAGCTCTACAACGTGCTGGTCGACGGAGGAGAGGGCCTCAACCTCATCAGCCTTGCATCCTTCCAGAGGCTGCAGATCCCCATGGGAAAGCTGGCCCCATCGTGCCCATTCTCTATATTAGGCCTGGGGTCCATTCTCCAGCGCGGGAGCATCGCCCTCCCGGTAACATTCAGGATGCCCGAGAACTACCGCACCGAGAACTACCGCACCGAGAGCATTATGGCTACCTGGCACTGAAGATGCCGACTCTGAATGGTGTCCTCAGAGTCCGAGCAGATCGGACCTGTGACACCCTCATTTCTGGTGTCAGCATATATTCATGTTTTATGAAGAGAAAACATTTTAAGAAGAAGTGGGAATAGAGAAATCATTAAATAGATAGCCAGTAAGAGCCGAATCTAGTTCACCGAGAGCGCCGAATACAACTTCCGCGGCCCGCTGGCCACGTGGCGTGTTCGGAGCTCATCCCTGTGAAGAGGGGAGAGGTTCGCCGCTAAGCTGGCTACGTGGTAGGCTCGGGGCTCAAACCGCAAAAGGGGAGTGGTCCGACCCTGTGAGACACGTGTTGCCCTGAGCTAGCCTCTGCGGAAGAAGCAAAGGCATTTCCGCAGGACACGTGTCAACCTTAGAGCACGTCTCTGAGGAAAGAAGAGAGGAAAGGTCCGACACTGACACGTGGCATGCGCGGAGCCACCTCCGAGTAAGAGAGGAGGTCCTGACCGCCAGGATACGTGGCGCACGCGGAGCTCACCTCCGAAGGAGAGGGAGGTCTCGCTCGCTTGACACGCGGCACAACCGGAGCTCGTCTCTGCGGAAAAGGGGAGACCAGGACCCGGTGGACACGTGGAGCCCCCGGAGCTCATCACCAAGGAGGTAACGAGTTCTAGGGACGGTTTTTGGATTCTGTACGCATAGAAATACCGGTACGAAGAAGAAACCGACCCGGATTCCACAATGATACCGCACCGAATCAACTAAAGATAAATTGTAGGATTCGACAACAAATTTGAACAGGACTCTTATTCGGGATAAAATCAAATTAGGACTCTTCTCTTCCCGATTATAAATAGAACCCAGAACCCTTGGCCGAAACCACAAACTTCTTTTCCAACTCTTGAGCCGACGACTTAGAGCCCTAGCCCCCAACTCGTCGAGAAAACCATCACCGGAGTTCAACAAGGAAGATCGTTAGAGGAAAGCTCAACGATCTGAGGAGGACCTCGAGACCGAGAAGAACGTAAGGTAGGTCTCCAATACCACCTTACGACATTGTTGTGTTTTCTTTGCATCTGTTCTTTGATTCCTTTCAAACAGAAGCCTTCTCGTGGACAGATCAATTGATGATCAGGTTGATCTAAAGACAAGATCATCGCCACGTCCACCTTTGATCTAAACACCTCTGTTCATTATAAAATCCATACAAGCCATGCTAGAACACGTACAAACCAATCTAATAAAACTAATCATAGGATAGCATGCATATGCATCATCACATCTAGTTTAAGGTTTGTGCATGATATTGATTGTTGTGGATATTGTATGCACGTGATCCTACCTAGCAGGACAAGCTCAGGGAGCTGTCTACGACGAGCTGCAGCAACAAGGTTTTGAGATCTAGGGACAACCAGAACCGCAAGAACAAGGCAAGTGCTCCTTGACCATATTGATCCTATGTTTTGGGGTAAAACCGTTTTGTTTTGTGAAAAGGTGTGTGTGCTGAGTCAAAATGATGGGAAACCCTTTTATAGGAGTTTACTAGTTTTGGTTAAACCACCCTTGTCGCTAGGGAAGTTCATGAGTCGGGTATGGTTTTTGTTTTATGCTTCGCTGAGTCCATGGGATTGGGAAGCGAGATAGATGTGTCTAGCTAACTGCACCCATAATGATATGAGAAACTGATGATGTTAATGAACATGGACCGGAGGGAGATCTAGGCAAGCCTGGGTTTGTGAATGAGGTAGCATGAGATGGTGGTTTACTTGCCATAGATCTAAGGACCGGTTCATGCATGCACATGCCAGGATAACAGTGCCACCACAAGGCCAAGTATGGGTGCGGCTTAGCTGAGTAATTAGGTAAGTTGCTAGAGTGTTATGGACTGTGGAAGGCGCGGCGAATGGGAGTCGAGTGAGGACTGCCCTGGGAACTGCATGGCACAAGAGGGGGCCCGTGGGTGGGAGAATTGGAGATTATAGCCTGCCGGTGAAACCTTAGTGAGTCCATACATCTAGTAACCCCTTTGTAAAGGCTATTTTTTGATCTCTTGACCATACACCGACGGTTGTGTACTGGTATAATGGAGGTTCTGCAGTCGCCGACGGGTGACGAAATCACAAACTTGTGGGTAAAGAGGTAAACTCTGCAGGGTTCTTAAAACTATCATGATAGTCGAGCTTACGGTCACGAGCGCCTGGCCAACTGCCATGATTAGTTGGGATGGTTATTGGGATGGTTACTGGGATGGATCTTGGTTATGGTTATTGAGTTTGGTTATGGTTTTGGGACTGTTGAGTCCGGGTGATAAGATGGTTGCACGACTGTTGAGTCATGGCAACGAGATTGGTCTCGGTGTGAGACGAAGTTGTTTATGAGATAAGATGGTAGCGAATACGGGAAGGTATTCGTGAGATGGTAGCAAATACGAGGAGGTATTCGTGAGTAAGAATGAAGTTGGTTAATGATCGTGTGGAACATGGCAAGTGATGGAGGTATGTTGGTAATTTAATACATGCTGGGATTACATTCATCTAAAGTTAAGTTGCTGTTTTATCATGGTTTTATAAATATGCTTTTCTGCAAATGAGCCTTTTTATATCTACCTTGTTATGAGCTACATATCATATTTTCCCGCACTTGCTGAGTACATCATTGTACTCAAACTTGCATTATTATTTCATCATCAGCAGCAGGAGAAGCCTACTATGAAGACCAAGTGGAGCATTAAGGCGTGTGATTTATTCTCAACCTTGCCTGTGAAGGGAGTAGAGATAGAACCACTTCTGCTTAGATTTGCTTCCGCATTAGTTAGATTGCTTCCGCACTAGAATAAAGACTTCCGCTGTGAGCATGAGTCCAAGACTCATGAGACATTGTAATAAACTCTGTTATTCATGGTTATATTTATTTTGAATTCAATTTGTGGAATATATGTGTATGTGTGATGAACATCCTGGGCACACATATGCATTAGTTCTCGGTTCCGTGGTTTACCACCGAATTGAGGGCGTCACAGATTGGTATCAGAGCCACGAGTTGACAGTAGGTTACACGCCTAGATAGAAACCTCAGATTGATATTAGAGCCACGGGTTAACAGTAGGTTACACCCCTAAATAGGAGTCATAGATTGGTATTGGACACAGATTGGTAGTTAAGCCACGTTGACCAAAGAAAGCACACTAGGACGCTTAGATTGGCTTTAAAACTACCTTGGCATAGGAAACCATCCTTGAATAGGAGTTGTGTGAGCCCTTGTGATGATTGTTTGTGATTATATGCTTAGTGTGAGTTGTGGGACGTCTTAAAACGTTGTCCATATCCACACGTAAATAGAAAGAGGTGCGAGATGTTTCGGCATTTGTTCACATCCTCATATGGGCTAGTATATATATATATATAGTCCAACTCACCTTGATGCATATAGTTGAAGGGACCTACCTAACCTTCTAACATTCTATTCTATTTTGATCTCTCTCACAGATGGTGAGAGGAAACGCCGGCCGAAGGAACGTCCGTGACAACCAAGAGGATGGTCACGAGGAAGTTCCTTTTAACCCCGGAGCTGGTGAAAACCACCTGGAACGGTTGATGGCTATGCAGAACCAACTTATGCAAACCATGATCCAAAAATTGGGTCAGTTGCAGGCCAACAACAACCCCGTTCCGGCACCACCGCCACCACCATCGCCGGCTCACAACAAACTGGGAGAGTTCATGAGGACTCGACCACTCACCTTTGCTCAAGCTAGTGACCCCATGGAGGCTGACGACTGGTTGAAATCCATAGAGAAGAAGCTTGCCATAGTATAGTGCAATGACCGAGAGAAGGTTCTCTTTGCGTCGCATTAACTTATGGGAGCTGCCGCTGACTGGTGGGATGCCCTATGCAACACCCATGTCAACCCAGAGACAATCACTTGGACTGAGTTCAAGGAAAGTTTCCGCTCTCATTACATCCCTGCTGGTGTAATGATGCTCAAGAGGCAGAAGTTCGAAAGTCTCCGCCAAGGACAGAGAAGTGTGAATGAGTACCTCAACAAATTCACGCAACTGTCCCGGTATGCCCCCGAGGATGTCAACTCAGACCAGAGGAAGCAGTACCTGTTCATGAGAGGGTTGAACAATGAGATCCAGGTTCAGCTCCTCAACAATGACTACGTAAGCTTCCAGAAGCTAGTTGACAAGGCTATAGTGGTCGAAAGCAAGATCAAAGAGATCGAGCGAGAAGGCAAGAGGAGGATGCCATACCAGCCTCAAGGGAGCAACGTACGACCTCAGTACATGCCCCTGCACTGCAGTATGGATCGACCAGTCCTGCATACTGCCCTGGTCAGCCACCACAACAACGACCCGTTGCACCAGCACCTCGCGCGCCCATGCCTCCTGCGCCCCGACCCAACAATGGCACTCCTGTTCAAAACCCCCGCCCCAACGTGCCTGCTGCCATAGGCAACAGGGCATGCTTTGCATGCGGGGAAATAGGACACTTCGCGAACCAGTGCCCGAGGAGAGGCCCTGGACAGCAAGGCAACGTGCCCAAGCAGAACCCGCGGCTGAACGGAGGGGACAATCAAGGAAACCGTGGACAGCAGAACTATGCTCGCGGCAACGTGAACCATGTCTCTGCTGAGGAAGCACAACAGGCTGAGGACGTCGTAATTGGTATGTTCCTTGCCAACTCCAACCCAGCCACCATCTTATTTGATTCTAGAGCATCACACTCCTTCATATCGTCCAAATATGTTGACAAACATCATCTACCCGTATCACACTTAGAATGTGCTATGTTAGTAAATTCTCCCGGAGGAGAAATGAGGACTAATATAGTATGTCTGAAAGTAAGCCTTAAAATAAGGGGGGTAGACTTTCTTGCCAACCTTATTGTCTTGGATTCCCAAGGGATTGACATTATACTCGGGATGGATTGGTTAAGCAAGCACAACAGAGTAATCCAATGTGCTGAAAGGAGCGTGCAGTTGACAAACGAGCATGGTATTTGTGTCAAGTTTGAGTCAGCCCAGCAAACAACCGAACAGGCAAATTTGAACCACGTTGAAGGAGCAACATTGGACAGCATTCCGGTGGTTCAGGAATTTTCGGACGTGTTCCCGGAAGAGCTTCCAGGTATGCCCCCTGATCGGGACATTGAGTTTGCCATAGATTTGGTACCCGAAACTGCACCCATAGCCAAGAGACCCTATAGGATGCCCGTCAATGAACTAGTAGAACTCAAGAAGCAAATTCAAGAGCAGTTGGAGAAGGGTTTTATACGCCCAAGCTCGTCACCATGGGGAGCTCCTGTGCTCTCCGTAGACAAGAAGGATGGAACCCAAAGGATGTGCGTGGACTATAGGTCTCTCAACGAGGTGACAATCAAGAACAAATACCGTCTGCCCCGTATAGAGGACCTATTCGACCAAATGAAAGGAGTCCGAGTGTTCTCCAAGATTAATCTTCGGTCGGGATATTTCCTGCTGAAGATTAAGCCCTCCGATGTAACCAAGACATCCTTTCGAACACGGTGTGGTTCGTACGAATATACCGTCATGTCTTTTAGGTTGACAAATGCACCTACATACTTCATGTACCTTATGAACAAGGTTTTCATGGAGTACTTGGACAAGTTCGTCGTGGTTTTCATCGACGACATTATGGTGTATTCAAAAAGTGAGGAGTAGCATGAAGAACATTTGAAATTGACATTGCAGAAATTGCGTGAGCATCAATTGTATGCCAAGCTTAACAAGTGTCAATTTTGGCTAAAGGAAATATCTTTCCTAGGCCACATTATCTCCAAGGAAGGGGTATCGGTTGATCTCGGAAAAGTGAGAGATGTTCTGAAGTGGGACCAACCGCAGAGCGTGAGGGATATTCGAAGTTTTATTGGGATGGCTGGATACTATCGACGTTTCATTAAAGACTTCTCTAAGATAGCAAAGCCTATGACGGAGTTGCTAATGAAGGGAAAGGTCTTCCAATGGACACCAGCATGCCAAGGAATTTTTGAGGAACTCAAGAAAAGGCTAACCACAACACCGGTTCTGATATTGCCAGACGTAAGTAAGAGCTTTGACATATATTGTGACACATCCAGACAGGGACTTGGATGTGTGCTCATGCAAGAGGGACAAGTGGTAGCCTATGCCTCATGACAATTAAAGAAGCACGAGCTTAATTACCCTACACATGACTTGGAGCTAGCAGCAGTAGTGCATGCATTGAAGATTTGGAGACATTATATCCTTGGTCATCGATGTGAGATCTATACGGATCATAAAAGCCTCAAGTACATATTTACACAAACGGACTTGAATTTGAGGCAACGTCGATGGTTGGAACTCATCAAGAATTACGATGTTGGAATCAACTACCATCCCGGGAAGGCCAATGTAGTAGCTGATGCATTGAGCCGAAAGGGAGCATGTCACCAACTCACGGTTCGGGAGCTACCACCCGAACTACGTAAGGAGTTCGAACGGTTACACCTCGGATTCTTGAACAACATGGAAATAATGGAAATCCACTCCTCATTGGAGCAAGAGATAAGAGATGGCCAAGCAACGGATGAGGAGATCAAGGAGATCAAAGAAAGAATCCGACAAGGAATAGAGAAGGTTTTCAAAGAAGATGAGAAGGGTATGCTTTGGCTAGGAAAAAGGATTTGTGTGCTCAACATAAAACACCTCCGCGACATAATATTGAAGGAGGCACATGATTCACCCTATTCTATACATCCCGAAAGTACCAAAATGTACAAGGACTTGAAAACTTGTTATTGGTGGGATGGTATGAAAAGGGATATAGCCGAATACGTTGCCCTATGCAACACATGCCAACGGGTGAAGGCCGAACATCAAAGACCCGCTGGATTGTTGCAACCCTTGAAGGTACCTGAGTGGAAGTGGGAGGACATTAGTATGGATTTCATCATCGGATTGCCACGTACTCAGTCGGGTTACGACTCCATCTGGGTTATCGTGGACAGATTGACGAAAACCGCCCATTTTCTCCCTATAAGGGCCAATTACAACGTTTCACAATTAGCCGAGTTGTACATGGAGCAGATCGTGTGCCGTCATGGAGTTCCAAGGAGGATAGTCTCAGATCGAGGTTCTCAGTTTACCTCTAGATTCTGGAGGAAGCTACAGAAAACTTTGGGTACACGACTGGATTTTAGCTCCGCCTATCACCCACAAACTGATGGACAAACCGAAAGGAATAACCAAAATTTGGAAGACATGCTGAGAGCTTGCGCCTTGAAACATGGGCGTAGTTGGGACAGGAGTTTACCGTACGCCGAATTCTCCTATAACAACAGCTATCGGGCTATCTTGAAGATGTCGCCTTTCGAAGCATTATATGGTAGGCGGTGTAGAACGCCACTGTTCTGGAACGAAACTAGAGAGAACCAGGTGTTTGGACCCAAAGTACTACAAGAACTTGAAAAGCAAGTCCAAACGGTACGGGAGAACATAAAGGCTGCTCAGTCACGACAGAAAGGCTATGCGGACAATAGGCACAGGAAGTTGACCTTTGAAGTAGGAGACTTCGTATACCTTAAGGTATCGCCTATCTGAGGCCAACGACGATTCAACGTCAAAGGCAAGCTAGCACCTCGCTAGATCGGACCATTTAAGATTTTGGACAAGCGAGGAGAAGTAGCCTATCAATTAGAGCTCCCAATCAACCTCTCTGACGTACATGACGTGTTTCATGTATCCCAGCTCAAGAAGTGCTTTAAGAGTACTAGGGGAGCAAGTATCAATGGGAGAGCTTGAACTTCAAGAGGACCTAGCTTAGGCGGAACACCCTGTCGAAGTGTTCGGTCGACACTTCCCCCGGGCCTGCACTGGGCAGCCCACGGAGGTTCTTTTTTCGGTGAGGCTAGTCCCTTGCGGAGAGCTTGCGCGGATGGACGAGTTAGTAAGAGCTTGACACTGAGAGGTTTTACGTGGTTCAGGCCGCCGGAGCGTAAAACCCTACGTCCACGGCGAGCTATGGAGCTCGCTGTATTGCTTGCTGCTCAGGGCCGGAGTCCTAAGCTTGGGGGTGAGTTACAGCTTGGGTGTGAATGGCTAGCGTATGAGTTGCAGAGTGCGAACCCTTGCTATCGTCGCCTACCCGAGCCTTTTATAGTCCAAGACTCGGGTGGCTTACAAGGGGGCCCGGGACCCGACAGGTAGGGGAGATTGACTGTTATCTACCGTATCTGCAGTTATGCCGGTAGTTGTCTCTGGCGAAGGCTTCCGAGTCTCCGTCTTGTCGCCCTGCCCATGCCGCACGCTAGTCGTAGTGGTTGATGTCAGCGCAGGCGGCATGGGATGTCTTGTCGCGGTGTTTATTGGCTGGCAGGTTCTGACACCGCGCGCCAGTCTGTGATGCGACTGGTCGCAACGGCACCTGACAGAGGCGTGCTCCGCGTCTTGGGAAGACGCGGGCCTTGAATACCTTGTACGGGCAAGGTATGGGGCGTCTTTACGCCCGCTGCCTATCGCTCGGGGGCAGGCAGCGCCGTTCTTCTGGCCACATGGCGGGCCCAGAGCCCTTCTCAGGGGAGAGGAGGGTCCGGCCCGCGGGGCACGTGGAGCCTCCAGACCTCTCCCCGCGGAGGGGGAGGTTCGGCTTCTGTCGGCCACATGGCGGGCCCGGAGCTCCTCACTGAGGAGAGGAAGGTCCGGCCCCGCCGGATACGTGGCACCTTCGGACCCCTCGCCCACGGAGGGGGAGGTCCGGCTTCTGTATGCCACGTGGCGGGCCCGGAGCTCTCCTCTGAGGAGAGGGAGGTCCGACCCCCGCCGGACGCTTGGCACCTTCGGAGCTCTCCCTGCGGAGAAGGGTGAGTTCCTTAGGCATTTTCCCCTGTTCACGGGGGTACCCCATATCTCGGGTACCGACAGTGGCCCCCGGGCCCATCTCGGGGGAGATAGCGAGCCCGAGGTGGGACATCCATCTCTTCTGATCCGCGCACTTCCTCTAAGTCCCGCATTGACCGCTGCCGGAGCTCAAACGGTCGCAGGATCGTGGGAGCGTGCGCCCACTTGATGGTTGTTTTTACTGTGGCGGTTCCCAAGACTGCCACTTCTGCATGTTGCGGCGCTTTCTTCGGGAACCGCCGAAGTGCCTTGCCAGCTTGTCTTCTTAGGAGACTGACTCCTTGACCCACCGCTCCAGACGGGCGGCTTGGGTCCACCTGTCATCGGCGCTCGGTCTAGGAGCCGAAGCGGTTGCCGATGCGGTGTATTCGAAGAGTTCCGAATCGTCTGGAATTGCTCCTGGGAAGGTTTTTATAGGGGATCTTACCCTCATTGCGGTTTCCCTTTGCACCTCCCAGCGTTTCTTCTCGGACCCTTGTGCTTTTGCCCTCTTTCCCTTGAGTCTTCCCTCGCCATGGCCTCCAACCTGCCACCAGAGAAGAAGCGCCCTCGATCTCCTCCAGCGGCAGCGTCTGTGCCAAGTCGGGAATCTGGGGTGCCTGGCACTCCTTCCGGCGGCGACTCGAAGAGGCCCCAGGCTGATGCGTTGAGGGGAGCTTCTGGGGCGTCCCCTGCTCCGCCAGTTCAAGCGACTGCGGAGCGGCCGTCAGTGACGGCAGCGGGCTCTGGGAGTCCTACCCCGGCTCGGAAGTCGGGGTTCAGAGCCCGCTGGAGTGTCCGCGCTTCCCGGCCATCCCCGACTTGCGGGGAGTCTGTGCCGTTGCGCTCGGAGCCCGGGACAACTGCCGCGGCCCCCAAGCCAGCGTGAACTTCTCCTGTTCCGGTGTGCCCGGACTCCGCGGCGGCGTCGTCCCTTCCTGCCGAGACGGCCACCGCGGCCCCCAAGAAAGAGCAGGTCGACCCCGCACCAGGCGGCCCAGCCTTTACTCCAGCGCCGCCTTCCGCGGCTCGCCCCTCTCCACAGGTCAAGAAGCCTGAAGCCAAAGAGGGCCCGGCAGGTCCGGCTGCCAGAGCCCCGGCGCCAGCTTCCCCTGGCCGGCGTCTCGTCTTGGTTGCAGGTGTCGCGACTCCCGTTGAGGACGAGGTGATGGAGGAGGTCGGGGGAACTGCCCCGACCTCTGTTGCTCCATTGCCCCTGGCTGATGCCTTTGCGCTTGCCGAGACGAGCGTCCGGCAGGTCTTGGCTGCACTAGGTCGCGAGCGGGAGGGGTATACAGTTGAACGGGATCGCCTCCTCACCTGGGGGACCTTTTGCGGGAGCGTATCACAAAGGTCAGGAGCGAGCTCGACTCCAGGCACTAGTTGCTCGACTTCAGGGAAGTGCTCCTCGACCGGCTGAAGCGGGCTGTCGAACGTATGGACGCCGAATCGCGGCGGATCAACAGGGAGGCCCTGGAGGCTCACGCCCGGGCCGAGGAGAGCCTCTCTGCTGCTGAGGGGATACGACAGCAGATGGAGCGCCGTAAACTCGCCGTTGAGGAACGGGAGCGTTCCACGGTAGCCGAGGCGGAGAGGGTTGCCGCGCAGCTGGCGGCGGGCGAGGATGACCTTCGAGCTCGGATCGAGGAGCTTGAGATCCTGAAGGCAGACCTCGACCTGAGGGAGGAACAGGTCTCCCGCGAACGCCGGGCGGTCTTGGACCGGGAGTTGGCCGCCGACTTCAAGGCTGCTGAGTTGGAGCGGCTCACCAAGACTCTCCATCTTCGGGAGAGCTCCCTGGCGGCCAAGGAGAAGGAACTCTCCGAGAGGAACCTGGAGGCCCTGCAGGCAGCCCGCCGCGAGGTGGAGGAGCTCTCGTCCTTGCGGTCCTCCGAGGCTCTTGCGGTCTCGAGCTTTGTGGATCGAGCGGGGTCCGCGCTGATCCCTCTTGGCTTCAGTCCGGTGAGGACCGCGGCTCCTGCGTTGAAGGTGGCGGAGGTGATCCCCGCGCTGGAGTCGATCGGCGCCAAGATGGACAGGCTAGACTCGGTGGTCGCCAGCGGGATTGAGGCCGAGGGACGCGGCCTAGCCCTAGAGGTCGCCTCACATGTGCTGGCATGTTTTAGGAGCCGCGACCCCTCTTTCTCGCTAGAACCAGCGAGAGAGGGCCCAGCCGCGGAGCGGGAGGAAGCTGTCAGGGCTGAAGTCGAGGATGTGGCCGCCCTGGTAGCCGCAAGGTTCCGGTGGGAGCCGGGAGGTCCTTAGGACTTGTTTCTCCCTTTTTATCGAGTCTGTAGTCCAGCTCATGGAGCCTCGCATAGTTTGACTCTTTTATATATTTGTGTCTGAAGCTTTTTCTCTCCTTTTTGGCTTTGCCTGGCTGAGTCCTTAGCTCCGCAAGGCACTCACAGGCCTTCTCCAATCTCGGAGCTCTGCTCAGACACCTTCCCCGGGCCCTAACGGTGTTAGGGGCACCTGGGGGTCTCCGGATCTCGCCATATGGGGAGCTCCAAATCTGCCTGCCACGTGGCGGGTCCGGACCCCCTCCTTAGGAGGCGGGAGCTCCAGCTCTGCTGGACACGTAGGGCTTTCGGAGCCCTCCCACCGGGGGGGGGGGGGGGGGAGGTCCGGTTTCCGCCTGCCACGTGGCGAGCCCGGAGCCCCCCTCATGGGAGGCGGGGGCTCCGGGCCTGCTGGACACGTGGGGCCTTCGGGCCTCGCCCCTGCTGAAGGGGCGGGGCCCGGTCCTTCCAGTCCTGGGCCGGTGCTGTTGATAGCTCCTTTCCCCCCGCTTTATGCAGTCCCCGTTGCCATAACCTAGAGGTCCTGCACACAGGCAGAGGAAACGTAATTCTCCTCGGGGGGTCCTCCCCTCCCGTCTCCTAGTCTTATTCGTCTTACGATCCTGATCCGTTATACGAGGCTTGGGCAATTCTGTGCTCGAGGCGCCGGAGCTCCGGCTCCCTCCGAGGTCCGGGTACGGTCGTCCGATCCCTAGTACCGGGCCATGCGCTGGGGAAGGAGAGTGCACATGCTTTGGGTTCATGACCAGGCAAAGCGGGTGTACTCCCCTGTACCTCCGGAGAGCAGGATGCGCATGCTTTGGGCTCATGGCCTGCTAAGCTGGATACGCACCCTGGACCCCCCATGCACAACGCAGGCCTTTCCTGGAGGTGACCAACTGCCACCGCAACACCTGACTGGGGGAGGCCCGAGAGACTCACTCGGCCATCGGCATGTGCCTCAAGCGCGACCGCCCTCGATAGGATAGCGAATGCTGACTATGGATGAGCACAGGAGAGGGGGAGCTAGATGTACGATGAGCATACATAGATAGTGCGATCATAAAAATTAATGCATAATTTAAATGAGCGCATGAAAGAAAGCTAAGTAGAGCAGGGTTCTGTGTTCATGCCCATAGGTGGAATTCTGGCTGTACATGGAGGCGATATTCCGCCTCGTCCACAAGGGAAGCAAGACTCTACGCGCTTAGGGTCGGAACCAGGCTAAACTGGACGTAGTCCTGTACCGTCCCTTGAGACTTAGCTGCCCCAAGCTCTGTTCCTAGATTCTATGGGATTCATTACAGAAGGGAACGACCCTGTTCTACTGATGCTCAGGGAGGAGGACTTACAGTGTTACTCCATGCCAAGGATTTTGGGAACGGATCCCACACTCGGTTGAAAGGCATGTGTACCTGGGGCGGCAGCTTTCATGATTCGGAAGGGACCTTCCCTGCTGGGGGAGAGTTTATGGGTCCTTCTCGGGAAAGAGTGTGCCGCGACACCAGGTCGCCCTTTTGCAGGTCCCTGATGCGTTTGGTTCTTTGGTGGTAGTGCTTAGAGCATCAGCCGAGACCTTGCATTGTGGGGTGTTACCTGCAGCCAAGTCTTGTCGACGAGGTTGTTATCTTCACGCTGGATCAGGTCCTGCGTGGCTTCTCCAGGGGGCCCCCGGGGAGTTCTCCCCATCTGGCTAAGGCCTTCAAGGGGTAGGTGGACCCGGGCTCGTCTTTGATGACCTAAGGCGTCTTCCCCTTCTGGCAAGGCCTTCAAGGGGTTGACAAACCTTGGGCGGCCCCCGGGAGGTATGTCCGAGGCACGGAGGCGTGCCGCTGTTGGCTACCGCCCTGGCCCGTCACCGTCGGAGCTGGAGTCCTCACCGTTATGCACTGTCTTTATGACACGCTGAGGCTCCTGGAACCCCACCTGATGGGCGGCGGTGATCGGGGCATCGACCTTCTGCTTGCCATCCCTTTGAGGGTAGGGCGGTGCTTCAGCTCTCTGCTGTCTTCCTTTGCGGAAGCGCTCTGCGAGCCTCTGGATATCCTAGCACTCGGCAGCAGTATGGTTGCCGGCGTCATGCACGGGGCATAGCCCGCCCTGGTCACTATCTGGGGCCGGTGACTGCCGTTGCCTTTTGTCGGGGCATGGCCCCCGAGCTCCACTAGTCGTCGCTGCTGCGGCGACAGGAGCCGTGAACGATGACTTCATCTTGCCACTCCCCCGGTTCTTGGCCTTCTTGCCACCCCCATAGGCAGCATCGCCGGACCCGGGTTGTCCTCCTGACTCGGAGGTTGGCAGAGAGTGCCAGTTCCGCCCTTCAGCCGCTCTGGCGCATTTGTCCGCCAGGCTGAAGAGCTCAGAGACGTCGCAGACCTCTCTGGTCGCGAGTTTCTCAAGCATCTTCTCGTCCCGGACACCCTGTCGGAACGCCACCACCACAGAAGCACTTTGAATATGCGGGATGGTGTTGCGTACCTGGGAGAACCGCTGGATGAAAGAGCGCAGCGACTCCCCAGGCTGTTGCTTGACGGCGTGGAGGTCAAGCTCCGTGCCGGGACGGGTGTAGGAGCTGCCGAAGTTGGCGACGAACTGCCGACAGAGCTCCCCCCAGGAGGTTATGGACCCCTGGGGGAGATTCATGAGCCAAGACCGAGCTGGGCCGATCAAGGCGACAGGGAAGTAGTTGGCCATGACAGCCTCATCCCCTCCTGCGACAAGTACGGCGGTGGAGTAGATCTGGAGGAACTCCGCCGGGTTGACGCTACCGTCGTACTTCTCGGGCAGGGGCGGCCGAAACTTGCGCGGCCACCTCGCAAAGCGAAGGTGGGGCGCAAGGGCCGCACATCCTGCTCCTGCCGCCGTAGGTATCGGCGCTGCGAACGCTTGGTTCGCAGTTGGCACCATGTACCCCGGCATGGGCAAGGCTGCACCATAAACCGGGGGCGCTGGTTGTGGCGCATACAGTTGTGGCATATGCTGCGTGGCGTATGCCTGAGGCAGGACTCGCGTGGCGAAGACCTGCCCTCCAGGTTGCGTCGAGGCCGACGACATGCTGTCGCCAGCCTCATGGTTGCGACGCCTTTCTCGACGTCGCTCGAGGTACACCCGGGCATCCTGGCCCAAGTGGCACCGTTCCAGCTCCCTTCTCAGGTCCGTCGACGGGAGCATAGAGGAGCTGGAATCCGCCGTTTGCCCGTGAACCGTGGGTGTGCGCGTCAGCGACACAGACGGTTGATCGGGGCGCCGTCCTCGCCGAAACCGAGGGTTCGCGGTGGCGACGATGAGGCGGTCCACCTCGCGGACCCATTGCTGGGTCGCGGAATGGGGCGCATCCCCAGCAGGTGGGTTGCGCAGCAGTGCTCTTGCTGCAGCTAGCGCACCCCCATGGTGTACGCTCAGCGCTGCAGATGATCTCACACTGGTCGGAGCCTGCATCGCCGGAGTCGGCGTAGCCAGAGTCGGCTGCTGGCTACCAGCTTGTGCCGACACACTCTGTCCTGAGTGCGTCGACATGTACTCCCCGCTGGTCACGGTTCGCCGTGAACGCGGAGGGGGAGAATTTGCCGCTGAAGGGAGCTTGGTCATCTTCGTCGGCAGAAACTCGTCACGCAAGGGGAAAAGTCCCCTACTTGGCGCGCCAAATGTCGAAGTGTTCGATCGACACTTCCCCCGAGCCTGCACTGGGCAGCCCGCGGAGGTTCTTTTTTCGGTGGGGCTAGTCCCTTGCGGAGAGCTTGCGCGGATGGACGAGTTAGTAAGAGCTTGACACTGAGAGGTTTTACGTGGTTCAGGCCGCCGGAGCGTAAAACCCTACGTCCATGGCGAGCTATGGAGCTCGCTGTATTGCTTGCTGCTCAGGGCCGGAGTCCTGAGCTTGGGGGTGAGTTACAGCTTGGGTGTGAATGGCTAGCGTATGAGTTGCAGAGTGCGAACCCTTGCTATCGTCGCCTACCCGAGCCTTTTATAGTCCAAGACTCGGGTGGCTTACAAGGGGGCCCGGGACCCGACAGGTGGTCCCGGGGAGATTGACTGTTATCTACCGTATCTGCAGTTATGCCGGTAGTTGTCTCTAGCGAAGGTTTCCGAGTCTCCGTCTTTCCACCCTGCCCATGCCGCACGCTAGTCGTAGTGGTTGATGTCGGCGCAGGCGGCATGGGATGTCTTGTCGCGGTGTTTATTGGCTGGCAGGTTCTGACACCGCGCGCCAGTCTGTGATGCGACTGGTCGCAACGGCACCTGACAGAGGCGTGCTCCGCGTCTCCGCGTCTTGGGAAGACGCGGGCCTTGAATACCTTGTACGGGCAAGGTATGGGGCGTCTTTGCGCCCGCTGCCTATCGCTCGGGGGCAGGCAGCGCCGTTCTTCTGGCCATGTGGCGGGCCCGGAGCCCTTCTCAGGGGAGAGGAGGGTCCGTACCGCGAGGCACGTGGAGCCTACGGACCTCTCCCCGCGGAGTGGGAGGTTCGGCTTCTGTCGGCCACGTGGCAGGACCGGAGCTCCTCTCTGAGGAGAGGGAGGTCCGGCCCCGCCGGATACGTGGCATCTTCGGACCCCTCGTCTGCGGAGGGGGAGGTCCGGCTTCTGTATGCCACGCGGCGGGCCCGGAGCTCTCCTATGAGGAGAGGGAGGTCCGGCCCCCGCCGGACGCGTGGCGCCTTCGGAGCTCTCCCTGTGGAGAAGGGTGAGTTCCTTAGGCATTTTCCCCTGTGTGCGGGGGTACCCCATATCTCAGGTACCGACACACCCTATCCAAATCTTGGACGTAAAGGAAAGGGTCACCCGAAACAAGGTGATTCGATGGTGCAAGGTACAACGGAGCCATCACACCGAAGCTGAAGCCACATGGGAGCGTGAAGAGGATATCAAGGCAGAATTTCCCTATCTATTCTCTACTAACGAATCTCGAGGGTGAGATTCAATTTAAGGGGGGTAGATTTGTGACACCCTCATTTCTGGTGTCAGCATATATTCATGTTTTATGAAGAGAAAACATTTTAAGAAGAAGTGGGAATAGAGAAATCATTAAATAGATAGCCAGTAAGAGCCAAATCGAGTTCACCGAGAGCGCCGAAGACAACTTCCACGGCCTGCTGGCCACGTGGCGTGTTCGGAGCTCATCCCTGCGAAGAGGGCAGAGGTCCGCCGCTAAGCTGGCTACGTGGCAGGCTCGGGGCTCAAACCGCAAAAGGGGAGAGGTCCGACCCTGTGGGACACGTGTTGCCCTGAGCTAGCCTCTGCGGAAGAAGCAAAGGCATTTTCCGCAGGACACATGTCACCTTCACAGCTAGCCTCTGCGGAAGAAGCAAAGGCATTTCCGCAGGACACGTGTCAACCTTGGAGCACGTCTCTGAGGAAAGAAGAGAGGAAAGGTCCGGCACTGACACGTGGCGTGCGTGGAGCCACCTCTGAGTAAGAGAGGAGGTCCCGACCGCCAGGATTCGTGGCGCACGCGGAGCTCACCTCCGAAGGAGTGGGAGGTCTCGCTCGCTTGACACTTGTCACAACCGGAGCTCGTATGCCGAAAAGGGGAGACCAGGACCCGGTGGACACGTGGAGCCCCCGGAGCTCATCACCGAGGAGGTAATGAGTTCTATGGACAGTTTTTGGATTCTGTACACGTAGAAATACCGGTACGGAGAAGAAACCGACCCGGATTCCACAATGATACCGCACCAAATCAACTAAAGATAAATTGTAGGGTTCGACAACAAATTTGAACAGGACTCTTATTCAGGACAAAATCACATTAGGACTCTTCTCTTCCCGATTATAAATAGAACCCAGAACCCCTGGCCGAAACCACAAACTTCTTTTCCAACTCCTGAGCCGACGACTTAGAGCCCTAGCCCCCAACTCGTCGAGAAAACCATCACCGGAGTTCAACAAGGAAGATCATTAGAGGAAAGCTCAACGATCTGAGGAGGACCTCGAGACCGAGAAGAACGTAAGGTAGGTCTCCAATACCACCTTACGACATTGTTGTGTTTTCTTTGCATCTGTTCTTTGATTCCTTTCGAACAGAAGCCTTCTCGTGGACAGATCAATTGATGATCAGGTTGATCTAAAGACAAGATCATCGACACGTCCACCTTTGATCTCAACACCTCTGTTCATTATAAAATCCATACAAGCCATGCTAGAACACGTACAAACCAATCTAATAAAACTAATCATAGGATAGCATGCATATGCATCATCACATCTAGTTTAAGGTTTGTGCATGATATTGATTGCTGTGGATATTGTATGCACGTGATCCTACCTAGCAGGACAAGCTCAGGGAGCTGTCTACGACGAGCTGCAGCAACAAGGTTTTGAGATCTAGGGACAACCAGAACCGCAAGAACAAGGCAAGTGCTCCTTGACCATATTGATCCTATGTTTTGGGGTAAAACTGTTTTGTTTTGCGAAAAGGTGTGTGTGCTGAGTCAAACATGATGGGAAACCCTTTTATAGGAGTTTACTAGTTTTGGTTAAACCACCCTTGTCGCCAGGGAAGTTCATGAGTCGGGTTTGGTTTTTGTTTTATGCTTCGCTGAGTCCATGGGATTGGGAAGCGAGATAGATGTCTCTAGCTAACTGCACTCGTAATGATATGAGAAACTGATGATGTTAATGAACATGGATCAGAGGGAGATCTAGGCAAGCCTGGGTTTTTGAATGAGGTAGCATGAGATGGTGGTTTACTTGCCATAGATCTAAGGACCGGTTCATGCATGCACATGCCAGGATAACAGTGCTACCACAAGGCCAAGTATGGGTGCGACTTAGCTGAGTAATTAGGTAAGTTGCTAGAGTGTTATGGACTGTGGACGGCGCGGGGAATGGGAGTCGAGTGAGGACTGCCCTGGGGCACAAGAGGGGGCCCGTGGGTGGGAGAATTGGAGATTCTAGCCTGCAGGTGAAACCTTAGTGAGTCCATACGTCTAGTAACCCCTTTGTAAAGTCTATTTTGTGATCTCTTGACCATACACCGACGGTTGTGTACTGGTATAATGGAGGTTCTGCAGTCGCCGACGGGTGACGAAATCACAAACTTGTGGGTAAAGAGGTACAAACTCTGCAGGGTTCTTAAAACTATCATGATAGCCGAGCTTACGGTCACGAGCGCCTGGCCAACTGCCATGATTAGTTGGGATGGTTATTGGGATGGATCTTGGTTATGGTTATTGATTTTGGTTATGGTTTTGGGACTGTTGAGTCCAGGTGATAAGATGGTTGCATGACTGTTGAGTCATGGCAACAAAATTGGTCTCGGTGTGAGATGAAGTTGTTTATGAGATAAGATGGTAGCGAATACAGGAAGGTATTCGTGAGATGGTAGCGAATACGAGGAGGTATTCGTGAGTAAGAATGAAGTTGGTTAATGATCGGGTGGAACATGGCAAGTGATGGAGGTATGTTGGTAATTTAATACATGCTGGGATTACATTCATCTAAAGTTAAGTTGTTGTTTTATCATGGTTTTATAAATCTGCTTTTCTGCAAATGAGCCTTTTTATACCTACCTTGTTATGTGCTACATATCATATTTTCCCGCGCTTGCTGAGTACATCATCGTACTCAAACTTGCATTATTATTTCATCATCAGCACCAGGAGAAGCATACTATGAAGACCAAGTGGAGCATTAAGGCGTGTGATTTATTCTCAACCTTGCCTGTGGAGGGAGTAGAGATAGAGCCACTTCTGCTTAGATTTGCTTCCACATTAGTTAGATTGCTTCCGCACTAGAATAAAGACTTCCGCTGCATAGAAATAAAGACTTCCGCCGTGAGCATGAGTCCAAGACTCATGAGACATTGTAATAAACTCTGTTATTCGTGGTTATATATATTTTGAATTCAGTTTGTGGAAAATATGTGTATGTGTGATGAACATCCTGGGCACACATATGCATTAGTTCTCGGTTCCGTGGTTTTCCACCAAATTGAGGGCGTCACAGGACCACCGGGGTTACAATGCTGAAGAAGCTCCAAAACCTGGCGACTTTAAAGGAGGAAGCTCCCGGGGGTGTTGGAGCAAGCAAGGAGCCGTCCAGCACACGACAACGTGGCTCGTCCTCCACGCCCCGCATACAGCCCTCGGGTGCGGAGGAGATCCCGGTCCGGGTTGTCCAGATAGGCGAGGGCGCTGCCCAGACTACCCGCATTGCGGGGAACTTGGGTAGCAAATAGGAACTCGCGCTCATCACCTTCCTCCAGGACAATGTCGATTTGTTTGCTTGGCAACCATCACAAATGCCTAGGATCCCCAGGGAGGTGGTCGAGCACCATTTGAAGATCCACCCTGACGCTAAACCAGTGATGCAGAAGCCTCGTAAGCAGTCTATCGAGCGACAGAACTTCATTTGTGAAGAGGTCAAAAAGCTGCTCGACGTCGGCTTCATCCGGGAGGTCTACCATGCGAGATGGTTGTCCAACCCCGTCGTGGTACCCAAAGCCGGCGGGAAGCTACGAATGTGCATCAACTACACCATTCTCAACAAGGCATATCCTAAAGACCCTTTTCCTCTCCCGCGAATAGATCAGATTGTAGATTCTAGTTCTGATTATGATCTGTTGTGGTTCCTGGATGCTTATTCTGATTTTAATCAAATACTAATGTCTAAGGAAGATGAAGAGCACACTGCTTTCATAACAGTAGATGGCCTTTATTGTTATGTCTCTATGCCATACGGCCTTAAAAATGCCTTGCCAACCTTTGTGCGTGCCATGCATAAGACATTCGGGGATCTGATAAGGGGACTAGTGGAGGTGTACTTAGATGACATCGTAGTGAAGGTTAAGTTGCATACATCTCTGTTGGTCAATTTAGCCTTAGTCTTCGATAAGTTACGCGTCACTCGGACGAAATTAAACCCGGATAAGTGCGTATTCGGAGTTCGTGTCGGGAAGCACCTCGGTTTCCTGGTCTCACACCGAGGAATCGAGGCTAACCCCGACAAGATTAAGGCTATAGAGATGATGCAACCTCCCACCTGGGTCAAAGACGTTCAGAAGCTCACCGGGTGCCTGGCCACACTCAGTCGTTTCATCTCTCGACTGGCACAGCGTGCCCTCCTGTTCTTTAAGCTCTTGTGAAAGTCCGAACCTTTTGTCTGGACCAAAGAAGCTGACAAGGCGTTCCAGGAGCTAAAGCAGTACCTCACCTCGCTACCAATAATGGTCGCTCCGGAGCTAGGTGAGCATCCGTTGCTCTATACTTCCGCAAAGGAAGAAGTTGTCAGCATGGTCCTGGTTGTTGAACGACTAGAACCTGAGCTACCCCAAGCGCCAATCAGAGAACCCACGACTGGTCGTCAATTTCAGAATCTGGGTCCGGTAGGGGAGTCTGGTGTAACTTCGACCCAGAATGCCCCCGAGTCCCAGCTTCCGATGGCCAGATACCCATATCAAGAAGTCGTAGACCTCTTACCAATGGAATAAAGTGTTCTGGAACCCGCCGGGAGGGTCCAGACCACTCAGCGACCGGTCTACTACGTCAGTGAGGTCCTCCACGATGCCAAGACACAGTATTTGGAAGTCCATAAGTTGCTCTACGCAGTTCTGATAGCGTCAAGAAAGCTCTGCCATTACTTCCAAGCTCATAAGGTGTCAGTAGTGACGACCTACCCACTGAAGGCAGTACTCCACATCCCCAACGTAACGGGGAACACAGCAAAGTGGGCAACTGAGGTGGCGGAGTTTGACCTCGACTTCTTGTCGCGCCACGCCGTCAAGAGCCAGGCGCTGGCGGACTTCATGGCAGAATGGACCCCGAGCCCATGTCGTTCAGGGGATCAAGACATCGGTGATCTGGAGCCCAAACCCCCGGTGCTCACCGGACCCCACTTGACACTTTACTTCGACGGTTCCTTGCGAAAGCAGGGAGCCGGAGCGGGGGTCCTTCTCCTCTCACCTGTGGGGGAGAAGTTCAAGTAAACGATGCATCTCGACTTGAAGGTTGCAAACAACAAGGCGGAATATGAAGCCCTCATATTTGGGATGAGTACCACCCTATATTTGGGTACGCGGTAGATGCTAGTCAAAGGAGACCCCCGCGCACAGGGGAAAATGCCTAAGGACCTTGCCTTTCTCCGCAGGGAGAGCAACGAAGGCGCCACGTGTCTAGCGGGGCCGGACCTCCCTCTCCTCAGAGGAGAGCTCCGGACTCGCCACGTGGCCAACTGAGTCGGACCTCCCCCCTTCGCGGGGAGAGCTTCGAAGGACCCACGTGTCCCACGGGGCCCGACCTCCCTCTCCACAGAGGAGAGCTCCGGGCCCGCCACGTGGCTAGCAGAAGCCGGACCTCCCCCCTTCGCGGGGGGAGCTCCAAAGGCTCCACGTGTACCACGGGGCCGAACCTCCCTCTCCTCAGAGGAGAGCTCCGGGCCCGCCACATGGCCTGCAGGACGACGCTGCCTGCCCCTGCATGGTAGGCAGCGGGCGTAAAGACGCGCCATACCTTGCCCGTACATGGTATTCAAGGCCCGCGCCTTCCCAAGACGCGGGGACGCGGAGCACGCCTCTGTCAGGTGCCGTTGCGCCCAGTCACATCACAGACTGGCGCGCCGTGTCAGAGCCTGTCCGCGATCTCTGCCTCAGGCATACGCCACGCAACATATGCCACAATCATATGCCCTGCAAACGGCGTCCCCGGTCGATGGCGCAACCTTGCCCATACCGGGGTACACAGTGCCAGCAGCGAACCAAGCGTTCGCGGCACCAACGCCTGCAGCAACAGGAGCAGGATGTGCGACCCTGGCGCCCCACCTTCGCTTCGGGAGGTGGCCGCGCAAGTTTCGGCCGCACCTGCCCGAGAAGTACGACGGCAGCGTCAACCCGGCGAAGTTCCTCCAGATCTACTCCACTGCCATCCTTGCTGCAGGAGGGGACGAGGCCGTCATGGCCAACTACATCCCCATCGCCTAGACCGGCCAAGCCCGATCTTGGCTCATGAACCTCCCCCAGAGTTCCATAACCTCCTGGGGAGAGCTCTGCCGACACTTCACCGCCAACTTCGGCAGTTCCTACACCCGGTCTGGCACGGAGCTCGACCTCCACGCCATCCAGCAACAACCTGGGGAATCGCTGCGCTCTTTCATCCAGCGGTTCTCCCATGTACGGAACACCATCCCACATATCCAAAATGCTTCTGTTGTGGTGACGTTACAGCAAGGCGTCCGGGACAAGAAGATGCTTGAGAAGCTCGCGACCACAGAGGCCCGCGACGTCTCAGAGCTCTTCAGCCTGGCGGACAAGTGCGCCAGAGCAGCAGAAGGGCGGAACTGGCACTCCCTGCCAGCCTCTGAGTCAGGAGGGCAGCCAGGATCTGGCGCCGCTTCCTATGGAAGCGGCAAGAAGATCAAGAACCGGGGCGGTGGCAAGACGAAAATACCGGCCGCGGCTCCCATTGCTGCAGCAGCGGCACCCAATGGGGCTCGGGGGCTGCGCCACGACAAAAGGCAGCGACAGTCACCAGCTCCAGATGGTGACCAAGGCGAGCTATGCCTCGTGCACGGCACTAGTTACCATACTGCTGCCGAGTGCCGGGAGATCCAGAAGCTCGCGGAGCGCTTCCGGAAAGGGAAGCATCTTCGAACTGATGCCCCACCCTACTGTCAAAGGGAGGGCAAGCAGAAGGTCGACGCCCCAGACAACGTCGACCATCAGGTGGAGTTCCAGGAGCCTCAGCGCGCCGTGAAGGCGGTGCGCAACCATGAGGACCCCAGCTCCAGTGATGACGAGCGCCGGAAGATGCTCTACGTCATCTACGGTGGGTCCGCTGACCCCTCGTCCCGAAGCGCGGTTAAGACCCTGCGCCGAGCGGTAGCGTCGGTGGCTCCCCTCCCGAGTGCCGCGCCGCACCTCAAGTGGATGGGAACCCCCATCAGCTTTGATGCCACCGACTGAACCAGGAACATGGCTGGGGCCGGCCAACTACCGCTCTTGGTAGCTCCCACCATCGCCAACGTGAGGATGTACCACGTTTTGGTGGATGGCGGAGCTGGACTGAACATCATCAGTCGCGCAGCTTTCCAGAAGCTGCAGATCCCGATGGCCAAGCTCACCCCATCGAGCCTGTTCTCAGGGGATGGCTGGGACAGGTCATTCCCTACGGCAACATCAGCCTTCCCGTGACCTTTGGGGCACCGGACAGCTATCGGACAGAGTACATTCTGTTTGATGTGGCGGAGATCGACCTCCCCTTCAACGCCATAATTGGCAGGCCAGCCGTGTACCGATTCATGGCAGTAGCCCACTACGGCTATCTCGTCTTGAAGGTGCCTACACCAACAGGCGTCCTCAGGATTCGTGGAGACCGCACTGCTGCAGTGTCAGCCATGGAAAAGCTCCAAGCGCTTGCAACAGCTAGAGCACCAGCCCCCAGCAGTGCAGAACCGGACCGGCTCCACCCGAGTGCACGCCACCGTGCCTCTACCGCAGCACCCCATGTGCAACCCCTCGACGAGGGCGACGTCCCCCTGAAGCTCGTCCAAGTCGGCGCCGATGCCACCTAGACCACCCGGGTAGCCGGGGGCCTGGATAGCAAATAGGAAGGCACGCTCGTCACCTTCCTCCGGCACAACGTCGACGTGTTTGCATGGCAGCCGTCGTAGATGCCGGGGATCCCTAGGGAGGTGATCGAGCACCACTTGAAGGTCTTCCCCGACGCCCGACCAGTCCAACAGAAGCCCCGCAAGCAGTCCATAGAGCGGCAAAACTTCATCCGGGAAGAAATGAAGAAGCTGCTGGACGCAGGCCTTATACGGGAAGTCCACCACCCCTGGTGGTTGGCAAACCCCGTTGTTGTCCCGAAGGCCGGCGGGAAGCTCCGGATGTGCATCGACTACACCAGTCTCAATAAGGCATGTCCCAAAGATCCATTCCCTCTCCCTAGAATAGATCAAATAGTAGACTCGACATCGGGATGCAATATGCTGTGCTTCCTAGACGCCTACTCGGGTTTTCATCAGATCCCTATGTCTAGAGAAGATGAAGATCACACCTCCTTCATCACAGTAGACGGCCTGTACTGTTATGTCTCTATGCCTTATGGCCTAAAGAATGCTCTTCCCACCTTTGTACGTGCAATGCACAAAACTTTCGGGGAGTTAATAAGAGACTTAGTTGAGGTGTATGTCGATGACATCGTTGTTAAGGTCAGGCAGAGTTCATCCCTGCTAGATAATCTGGCCTTAGTCTTTACAAACTGTGCTCTACGCGCACCAAGCTGAACCCCGACAAGTGTGTGTTCGGCGTATCCTCTGGAAAACTCTTAGGATTCCTGGTCTCACACCGAGGAATTGAGGCTAACCCAGAGAAGATCATGGCCATCGACTTGATGCGCCCCCCCGCCCGCATCAAAGAAGTCCAGAAACTCACGGGATGCCTAGCCGCGCTGAGTCAGTTTATACCGAGGTTAGCAGAGCGAGCGCTCCCCTTCTTTAAGCTCCTGCGCAAATCCGACCCATTTGCTTGGACCGACGAAGCAGAAGATGCTTTCCAGGAGTTGAAGCAAATCCTGACGACCCTACCCATCATGGTAGCCCCCGAGCCTGAAGAGCATTTGTTGCTCTACATCGCGGCGACAACTAAAGTGGTGAGTATGGTCCTCGTCGCAGAGCGGTCGGACCTCTCGCCGCCACAGCCTGCTCCAGTAGCAGGAGACAGGCTCCAAGACAACCCCTCGGAGGTCCAAGACGGACCCCTGGACCTCCATGACAACCTCCCAGAGGACCAACGGGACCTCCCGTAGCTCCCGGAAAATCAGCGGGACCTCCCGGAGGTCCAAGGCGGCTTGGGAGCCTTCGAGTCTCAGCTCCCGGCAGCCCCCCTGGACCCACCCACCTCCGGTAGGCCTGAGCCAATGGATGAAGACATCTCTGGCCTGGGAGGGAGGGTCCAGACCATCCATAGGCATGTCTACTACATCAATGAGGTCCTCCATGACGCCAAGACAAGGTACCTGGAGGTCCACAAGCTGCTGTATGCAGTGCTCGTGGCGTCCAGGAAGCTCCGCCACTACTTCCAAGCCCACCAGGTCTCGGTGGTCACCTCCTATCCGCTGAAGGCTATCCTTCACAGCCCCCACGCGACTGGCAATGTCGCTAAATGGGCAGCGGAGCTGGCGGAGTTTGAGCTGGGCTTCCTTCCTCGTCATGCAGTCAAGAGCCAAGCACTGGCTAACTTCGTGGTTGAGTGGACACCAACGAAGGCTGACCCAGGGGGCCACGAAGACGGTGAACCAAAGCACCGAGCTCCGGTCTTCACCGGGCCTCACTGGACGCTCTTCTTTGGCGGCTCCTCGCGAAAGCACGGGGCCGGTGCCGGCGTACTACTTCTCATGCCATCGGGGGAGCAGTTTGGGTATATGGTGCGTCTCAATTTCAAGGCAACCAACAACATGGCATAGTATGAAGCACTCATCTTTAGCCTAAAGACAGCCCTGTCTCTGGGCGCTCGCCAGTTGTTGGCACAGGGCGACTCCCAGCTAGTTATCAAGCAAGTTAAGGGTGAATGCTCCTGCAATGACCCACAGCTAGCTGCTTATCTGCTCCATGTGCAGATGTTGGAGAAAGACTTCCTCGCCTTGGACCTGCGCCACGTACCGCTCGCTGGCAATGCCGCAGCTGACGACATCTCAACAAAGGCCTCCACCGGAGCCTATGTGCCCGAAGGAGTCTTCGAGAGGACGTTGCAGCGGCCCACAGCCCGGCCCGCCGAGCCGGGCGAAGGGGGCTAGACCAGCACCTCAAAGCTGGCGGTCCTGGTGGCCATGGACGCCGCCAAGGATCGTAAGCGTCGCTGGGGACAACGTGCAACCCAGCGCTCAAGATCCAGACGCTCAAGTCAGACCCGATGCATGGATCACGGAGATCCGGGACTACTTGAAAGACAATATCCTCCCTGATGAACGTGTATCCGCTGAACGGATCGTGCGTATGGCTAAGAGACACGTGATGGTAGAAGGGGATCTCTACCGACGCGGCGCCAACCGCGTCCTATTGCGGTGCATAACCCAGGGGGAAGGCTGCGACTTGCTCGCTGAGATCCATGGAGGCGAATGTGGGAGTCACTCTTCCTCACGCACGCTTGTCGGTAAAGCCTTCCGGCATGGCTTCTACTAGCCGACAACACTCCAGGATGCCGTCAAGCTGGTCGAGAACTGCAAGGCATGCCTGTTCCATGCCAAGCAGATCTGTCGGTACCTGAGATATGGGGTACCCCCGCGCACAGGGTAAAATGCCTAAGGTACTCGCCCTTCTCCGCAGCAATGGCGCTACTGCGCAATCCGCCTGCTGGGGACGCGCCTCAGGCAGCGACCCAGCAGTGGATTCGCAAGGTAGACCGTCTTGTCGTCGCCGCCGCAAATCATTGGCTTCGGCGGGGACGACGCTCTGACCAACCGGCTGTGTCGCTGACGAGCACGCCAACGGTTGACGGCCAGACGACGGGATTCCAGCTCCACCAAGCTTCCGTCGACGGACCTGAGGACAGAGCTGGAACGGTGCCACTCAGGCCAAGATGCCTGAGTGTTCCTCGAGCGACGTCAAGAAAGGCGTCGCACTCAAGAGGCTGGCGACAACATGACGTCGGCCTCAACCCAGCCTGAAGGGCAGACCTTCGCTACGCGAGCTCTGCCCCAGGCATACGTCGCGCAGCATATGCCACCACCATATGCTCTGCAAACGGCGTCCCCGGTCTATGGAGCGGTCTTGTCCATACCGGGGCACATTGTGCCAGCGGAGAACCAAGCGTTCACGGCACCGATACCTGCACTGGGAGCCAGCAACCGGCTCTGGCAGCGCCGACCCCGGCAATGCAGGCTCCGACCAGCGTCAGGCTTTCAGTAGCGCTAGGTGTACCTAGTGAGGGTGCGCTAGCCGCAGCGAAGAGCGGGCACCGGAGCGTATGCCCCCGGTTGCCGGGGCATGCGGTGCTCAGCGCGAACCAAGCGTTCGCGGCATCAGAACCTGCGGCGACAGAAGCAGGGTGTGCGGCCCTCGCGCCCCGCCTTCGCTTCATAAAATGGCCGCGCAAGTTTCGACCGCTCTTGCGTGAGAAGTACGACGGCAGCATCAATCTGGCGGAATTCCTCCAGATGTCGGGAAATCCAGAAGCTCGCGGAGCGCTTTCGGAAGGGGAAGCAGATCCTAACTGATGCCCCACCCTATAGTCAAAGGGAGGGCAACCAGAAGGTCGAGGCCCAAGACGGCGACGACCACCAGGTGGAGTTCCAGGAGCTCCCGCGCGCCGTAAAGGCAGTGCGCAGTCATGGGAGCTCCAGCTCCAGTGACGACAAGCACTGGAAGATGCCCTGTGACATCTTCGGCGGGTCCGCTGACCCCCTGTCCCGAAGCATGGCTAAGGCCTTGCGCCGAGCGGTAGCGTCGGTGGCTCCCCTTCCAAGTGCAGTACCGCACCTCAGGTGGATGGGAACCCCCATCAGCTTCAATGCCAGCGACTGCCCCAGGAACATGGCTGGGGCCGGCCAACTGCCGCTCGTGGTGGCCCTTACCATCGCCAACGTGAAGATGTACCACATTTTGGCGGATGGTGGGGCTGGACTGAACCTCATCAGTCACGCAGCCTTCCAGAAGCTGCAGATCCCGGTGGCCAAGCTCGCCCCATCAAGCCCGTTCTCAGGGGTAGGGCCGGGACAGGTCGTTCCCTACGGCCACATCAGCCTCTCGGTGACCTTTGAGGCACCGGACAGCTACCGGACAGAGTACATTCTGTTCGACGTGGCCGAGATTGACCGCCCCTTCAATGCCATAATCGGTAGGCCAGCCCTGTACCGATTCATGGCAATAGCTCACTACGGCTACCTTGTCTTGAAGATGCCTACACCAACAGGCATCCTCAAGGTTTGTGGAGACCGTGCTGCCGTAGTATTAGCCTTGGAAAGGCTTCAGGCGCTTACAGCAACTAGAGCGCCAGCCCTCGGCAGTACAGAACCAAACCAGCTCCACCTAAGTGCACGCCACCGTGCCTCTACCACCGCACCCCGCGTGCAACCCCTTGATGAGGACGACGTCTCCACAAGGCTCGTCCGAATCAGCGCCGATGCCACCCAGACCACCCGGGTAGCCGGGGGCCCGGGTAGTATATAGGAAGGCGCGCTTGTTGCCCCCCTCCGGCATGAGGTCGATGTGCTGCATGACAGCCGTCACCGAGGCCAGAGATCCCTAGGGAGGTGATGGAGCACTACTTGCAGGTCTTTCCCGACGTCCAGCCGTCCGACGAGACGGAGAGTCCGCCGCTCCCGGTGCTTGGCAAACCGTGTTATTATCCCGAGGGCCAGCGAGAAGCTCCGAAAGCGCATCCACTACACCAGTCTCAATAAGGGCCCCCATCAGACCCCTGTGTCTGAAGTAGTTGAAGGGCGCCCCCTACCTGCTAATCCCGGCGTAAGCCGACTCGGCATGGCTAGGGGTCCCACGAATTTCTGGTTTTCGCGCAATGGCTTTAACCCCATACCACAGTAACCTGTTCCGCTACCAAGAAGCAAGCACCAGAAGACCAGACCTCGGATCCCCGACACAACCTCCCGGAGGACCAGCCGGACCTCCCGGAACTCCCGGGACGACAGCGGAGCTTCCCGCAAGGTCCAAAGCAGCCTGAGGACCCCCGGGTGTCGGGCACCCGGCGGTCTCCCCAAGCTAAAAGCCATCCCCCTCAGCTCCACGCGGCGGGTGATGCCGCCAAATGGGCGTCGGAGCTACTGGAGTTTAATCTAGGTTCCCTTTCCCATCATACAGACATTAACAGAGCATTAGTTCACTTGTGGCTGAAGTAGACGCACGCTCAGGGGGCCACGAAGACGATGAAACAGGACCCTGAGCCCTGACCTTCACCAGGCCTTATCAAATGATGTTCATCAACGGCTCCTCGCGAAAGCAGGGGCCGATGCTAGCGTATTGTTCCTCACGCCATCGGGGGAGCAGTCTGGGTATGTGGCACGTTTCAATTCCAAGGAAGCCAACAACATAGCAGAGTATGGAGTGCTCATCCTTCTCGTTAGTCGTTGGCTCAGGGCAATCCCCAGTCTGGTTATCAACCAAGACGGCGGAGACAGACCCCCTCGCCTTGGACCTGCACCACGTACCGCGCGCTAGCAAGGCCGCAGCTGACGACCTTTCAACGAGGGCCCCCACTGCCACCAGAGCCACTGTGCCTGAAGGGGGCCTCGAGAGGACGTTGCCGCGACCCACAGCCCGGCCCGCCGAGCCGGGCGAAGGGGGCTAGACCAGCACCTCGAAGCTGGCAGTCCCGGCGGCCATGAGCGCCGCCAAGGATCATAAGCGTCACTGGGGACTCCGTGCAACCCAGCGCTCAAGATCCAGATGCTCAAGTCAGACCCGATGCATGGATCACGGAGGTCCGGGACTACTTGAAAGACAATATCCTCCCTGATGAACGTGTATCCGCTGAACGGATTGCGCGTATGGCTAAGAGACACATGGCGGTAGAGAAGGATCTCTACCGACGTGGCGCCAACCACATCCTATTGCGGTGCATAACCCAGGGAGAAGGCTGCGACTTGTTCGCTGAGATCCATGGAGGCGAATGAGGGAGTCATTCTTCCTCACGCACGCTTGTCGGTAAAGCCTTTCGGCATGGCTTCTACTAGCCGGCAACACTCCAGGATGCCGTCGAGCTGGTCGAGAGCTGCTGGGCGTGCCTGTTCCACGCCAAGCAGATCCATACACCGGCTTGGACGGTACAGATGATCCAGCCCGCATGGCCTTTTGCCGTGCTGGGGCTGGACATCCCGGGCCTGGGACCATTCCCCAGAACCGATGACAAGGACCCGCTCCCGAACCTTCGGGACACGGAACACCGCTTCCGTGAACAGGGCTTGGAGCAACTAAGCCTCAGGGGACGGTCCAGGACTACGTTCAGCTTCGCCTTGTTCCGACCCCAAGCGCGTAGAGTCTTGCTTCCCTTGAGGTGGGTCGTGGCCTACATATGCGGCCCGCCTTCCCCCGTATGGAAATTTATATGAAAAGAAACCTACCCTATGTTGCTCTTCTTTGGTACTCATTTAATTTACTTATTAAATTTTTATGATTACCCTACTAACGCGTGCTCACTATGCGTTCAACTCCCTCTTCTCATTTTCATCTTTAGTCGGAGTTTGCTGCAGATACGACTAAGGAATAGAGGGGGGCGCCCCCAAGGAGAATTACGTTTCCTCTACCTGTGTGCAGGACTTCCAGGTTGCGGCAACGGGGACTGCATGAAGTGGGGGGAAAGGAGCTACCAACTACTTCGACCCAGGACTAGAAGGGGCGGGGCCCGGGGGCCCTACGTGTCCGGCAGGCCTGGAACTCACTCCTCCCCTGAGGAGGTCTCCAGGCCCGCCACGTGGTAGGCAGAAACCGGGCCTCCTCCCGCAGTGAAGGAGCTCCGGAAGCCCTGTGTGTCCAACATGGCCGAGGCTCCCGTCTCCGCAGTAAAAGCAATCATCAAGTGGGCGCACGCTCTCACGATCCCATGGCCGTTCGTGCTCCGGCAGCGGTCAATTCGGGACTTAGAGAAAGTGCGCGGATTGGAAGAGACGGAGGTCCCACCTCGGGCTCGCTATCTCCCCCGAGATAGGCCCGGGGGCCACTGTCGGTACCTGAGATATGGGGTACCCCCGCGCACAGGGTAAAATGCCTAAGGTACTCGCCCTTCTCCGCAGGGAGAGCTCCGAAGGCGCCACGCGTCCGGCGGGGCCGGACCTCCCTCTCCTCAGAGGAGAGCCCCGGGCCCGCCACGTGGCATACAAAAACCGGACCTCCCCCTCCATGGGAGAGAGGTCCGAAGACGCCACGCGTCCAGCGAGGCCGGACCTCCCTCTCCGCAGAGGAGAGCTCCGGGCCCGCCACGTGGCATACAGAAGCCGGACCTCCCCCTCCGCGGGGAGAGGTCCGGAGGCTCCACGTGCCCCGCAGGCCGGACCCTTCTCTCCTCAGAGAAGGGCTCCAAACCCGCCACGTGGCCAGAAGAACGGTGCTGCCCGCCCCCTAGCGGTAGGCAGCGGGCGTAAAGGCGCCCCACACCTTGGCCGTACAAGGTATTCAAGGCCCGCGTCTTCCCAAGACGCGGAAACGCGGAGCACGCGTCTGTCAGGTGCCGTTGCGCCCAGTCGCATCACAGACTGGCGCGTGGTGTCAGAACCTGCCAGCTAATAAACGCTGTGACAAGACATCCCATGCCGCCTGCGCCGTCATCAACCACTACGACTAGCGTGCGGCATGGGCAGGGCGGCAAGATGAAGACTCAGAAGCCTTCGACCAGAGGCAACTACCGGCGTAACTACAGATACGGTATATAATAGACAATCTTCCCGGGACCACCTGTCGGGTCCCGGCACCCCTTGTAAGCCGCCCGAGTCTTGGACTATAAAAGGCTCGGGTAGGCGTCGATAGCAAGGGTTCGCATTTTGCAACTCATACGCTAGCCATACACTCTCAAGCGGTAACTCACCCCCAAGCTCAGGCCCCCGGCCCTGAGCAGCAAGCAATACAGCGAGCTCCATAGCTCGCCGTGGACGTAGGGTTTTACGCTCCGGCGGCCTGAACCACGTAAAACTCTCCGTGTCAAGCTCTCACTAACTCGTCCATCTACGCAAGCTCTCCGCTAGGAACTAGCCCCTCCGAAAAAAGAACCTCCGCGGGCTGCCCAGTGTAGGCCCGGGGGAAGTGTCGACCGAACACTTCGACAAGATCCATACACAGGCTTGGACGGTACAGATGATCCCACCCACATGGCCATTTGCCGTACGGGGGCTGGACATCCTCGGACCTGGGACCATTCCCCAGAACCGAGGATGGGGACCCGCTCCCGAACCCTCGGAACACAGAACACCTCCGTAATTTGTACCCCTAGAGCAACAATAGGACAAACTCTTCTTTTCATAATAAATTCCATAAAGTCCAGGAACAGTGCTCAGAGCAGCTAAGCCTCAGGGGACGGTCCAGGACTACGTTCAGCTTCGCCTGGTTCCGACCCCAAGCGCGTAGAGTCTTGCTTCCCTTGAGGTGGGTCGTGGCCTCCATACTTAGCCTGCCTTCCTCCTATGGAAATTTATATGAAAAGAAACCTGTCCTATGTTGCTCTCCTTTGGTTCTCATTTAATTTACTTATTAAATTTTTATGACTGCACTACTAGCGCGTGCTCACCATGCGCTCAGCTCCCTCTTCTCATTCTCACCGTTAGTCGGCATTTGCTGCCCTACCAAAGGCGGTTGTGTTGGAGGTACCGGCCGATAGCCAGGGGGGCCCCGAGCCCCCGGCACTTCGCGCACGGTAGTCCCCAAGCACCGTATAAGTGGACGGGGACCGTAAGCCAAATAAGACTATGAGATAGAGGAGGGGGAGCCCCCAAGGAGAATTACGTTTCCCTTACTTGTGTGCAGGACCTCTCGGCCTCAGCTCCCCGCAGGAGTATGGTAGGCACATCCATCCAATGGAACGCACCTACCAGGGGGCCGCTACGGGATCACACAAGACCGAAACCCCAATGTAAGATCAAAGAACCTAGACCTCACTGCTTCCGCAGGGGCGAGGCCCGAAGGTCCCACGTGTCCAGCGGGGCCAGACCATCCACCTCCTTGAGGGGGAGCTCCGGGCCCGCCACGTGGCCTACAGAAGCCGTACCTCCCCCCTCCGCGGGGAGAGGTCCGAGGGCTCCACGTGTCCCGCAAGCCCGGACCTCCCCTCAGAGGGGAGCTCCGGGCCCGCCACGTGGCCAATAGGCCCGGACCCCCCCATTCTCGTGAGGCGGGTCCTGGAGACCTCCGAGGCCCTTAATATACAGTAAGGACCCGGAGAAGGTGTCTATGCAGAGCTTCGAGGTTGGTCAAGGCCTCCGAGTACCGTGCGGAGCTAAGGACTCGGCCAGAAAAACTAGGAAGAAGACTAGGACATGCAGACACAGAAGGAAACAGGAGTTTGTTCATACAAGGCTCCACGAGCTAGGCTACAGAATCAACAAAAATAGAAAAGGAAGTACAGGGCCTTGTGGCCACGGGGGCAAATGCCTAAGAGTCCCCGGACTCCCGATTAAACCTAGAGGCCACGAGGGCAGCCACGTACTCGACTTCGGCCCTGGCAGCTTCCTCCCGCTCGGCAACGGGTCCTCGACGGACTGGCCCCAGAGAAAAGGAAGGGTCTTGGCTCCGGAAGCACGCCAGTACGTGCATAGCGACCTCCTTCGCAAGGCCCTGACCTTCCACTTCATGCTCGTCGGCGATCACCGCTTCGAGCCGACCCAGCTTGTCGCCGATGGACTCAAGTGTCGGGATCGCTTCGGACATCTGCCGCGTTGGAGCCTCCATCCGCACAGGGCTGAAACCAAGAGGAGCCAAGGCGGACCCCGCCTTGGCAATAAAGCCCCAGACTGCCTAGGCCTCGGCAGACCGCAAGGACTGGAGCTTCTCTACCTATCGGCGAGCCGCGAGCTCGCGATCCATCGCCGCCTGGCGCTCCTGGGAGAACTGCTCCTCCCTCGCGGCAACAGCCGACTCACGGAGCTCCAGCTCCTCGGTCCGAGCCCTTAGCTCCCCCACTTTGGCTCTCAGCCGGGCGGTGGTCTTCTCCTCCTCGGTCGCTGCAGCGCATTCCCGATCGGCGACGGCGAACTCTCGACGGGCTACCTGCAGCCGCAACTCCTCCGCGGCGCGGAACGCTCCTCGGCCTTGGCTTCAACATGGGCCAGGGCCTCGCGGTAGGAGGCTCGGAGCCGCCGGGTCTCTGACTCCAGGCGGCTAATGGCCTTCTTCTGAGTGTCAAGCAGAGCACTCATGGCCTCAAGCCTTGACTGCCTCGAGTCAAGGTCCGCCTTAGCCTCCTGGGCCCGCTGCTGCCAGCTGAGAAGGCGTTCCCTCTCGCCGGCCAGCGCCCCCCGCTCCTGCTCGAAGGCGGACTTGAGCTGCCGGGCGCTGGTATGGACACGCCCCAGGGCATCCCACACGGGCGTCGGGACAGAGGGGACAGGAGTCACGCCCCTGACCCCCCCCCCCCCCCGTCGAGTCTAAGACCGGCGGAGGCGCCGGTGCCTCAGCAACCAGAGTGGTGCGCTGTCCTAAGGAAGCCATGGGGCCAGCAGGCGCACCTACAGCGGCCCTCCCAGTCTCAGGACCGGATTTCTAGGCTGGTGAAGGAGGGCGGATAGGAGCGGATGCGGCCGCCACGGAGGGTGAACTCGCCGGCACAGAGGAAGCCCCCGTCGATTTGGGGACCATGGGAGCCACCACGGTTCCCAGATGCTGAGGCGCGGAGCCTCCGTCGGTTGAAGGCGGCTGGGTAAGAGGCCCGCCCCCGGCAGCTGGTCAGTCCCTGCAAGAAAAGAAAGCTCTCAGGCTAAGAGAGGAGACGAGAACGCTGCTCCTACAAGCCAGAAGGAGCAACACTTACTGGGCGACATGAGCGCTCCAACGGGCCTGTAGCACCGGCCTCTGGGCTGTAATTGAACCGCCAGGACCTGCGGTTAGAATGGTCGCGGGACGTGACGCCTGGATCCCCGGCACACTCGCCGGCGTCGCCCCACCAGCATCCGTCCTAGAAGCCCCTACGCTTGAGGAAGGATGACGAGGTGCTTGGGTTACTTCGGACTGCCGCTGTTCGGGGAGAGACCCGCTGGGGAGGGACACCCGGGGCCTCTTTGGGTCGCCACCTGATGGACCAGCACCCCCGGGAGATGGGTGCAAGGGTGCTCCGGCACCCTGGATCGGCGCAGGCGGCGCCCTCGGAGGAGACCGGGCGCGTTTCTTCTCTAGATGCCCGGGGGCCGGCTCCTTCCCCTTCCCCTTGTCGGCGGCTTGAGTTCCGTCAGCTCTTGGGAAGGGTTGGGCAGCAATAGACGCCTCGTGCCCTGATCCGGAGCGCTCGGTTCCTGGAATCGTAATACCCCGGAAGGCATCCCCGACCTGCCGGACGGCGATCCCGATGTCGTCGAGGTTCGGCATCTTCCGCAAGAGCTCTGACCTCCTTTGTGGCTCCAAGAAGAGGGGGTGGCAGAGGGCGGAAGGGCGGGGTCGCCACTGGGAATGTAGTCGCCGCTCACCTTGCCCACCATCTCGTACAGCTCCTCATCGGAAGGGTCAGAGCCAGGGCCCCTCTCCAGCCTGGTACAGTCCCGCTCGCCAGTATAGTACCACGCTGGGCGACTACGCTGTTGCAAGGGTGCAATACGACGCGACATGAAGTCCATCAGCACCATCAGGGACGTGAGCCCCTCGTTGGCCAAGAACCGGATCCGCTCCAAGACCGGGGCGTACTCCTGCTCCAGCTCAGGGATATCCTCCCAGAAGCGATGATCGGTGGTTGGGCTGGCGGTCGGGAGTTGTAGGCGATCGTGCTCGTCGGTCTGCACTACCACCCAAATCTCCCTCCAGTTTTCCCACCTTGATGCGCTGAAGGGCAGAAGGTACCCAGAGACCTTTGGGTCCTTGCAGCGATGCTGGAAGTAGTATGCCCCCATCTGGGTCTTCGAGCCGCGCCCAGTCGTCCGCAACACAAAGAAGTAGCGGAAGAGCGTCACAGAAGCGTGCACCCCCACAAACATCTCGCAGAAGTGGACGAAGACAGCAGCCATTGCGAAGGAGTTGGGAGAGAGATGGTGGAGCTGGAGCCCATATGTCTCCAGCAGTGTGACAAAGAAGGAAGAAATTGGCGGGACGAACCCCGCCAGAGCATAAGCAGTGAAGAAGACCATCTCCCCCTTTTCCAGGATCAGGGTGAGGGATCCCCGGCGAAGCCGGTGTTTCTGTTCTTCCGTGCGCCAGCCCAGCAGCCTGCGCACTGGCCCAAGCTCGGAGGAACGAACGAGGCGCGTTGGGAGCAAGTTGGACGCCATGGCGAAAGAGAACACAAGGACAGGAAAGCCGAGGCGCAAGAGTTCAAGGGAAGAACGAGCGCTAGGAAATGCGAAGGGAAGCCGCGATGCGGGTGAGATCCCCTATTAAAACTTTCCAGGAACGATTCGAGGTGATTTGAAAATCTTCGAATACATCGCATCGGCGACCGCATTGGCTCCGAGACCGGGCTCCGATGACAGGTGGACCCAAGCCGCCCAACTGAAGCGGTGGGTCAAGGAGTCAGTCTCCCCAGAAGACAAGCCGGCAAGGCGCTTCCGCGGTTCTGGAAGAAAGTGCCGCGACGTACAGGTATGGCAGCCTTGGGAACCGCCGCAGTAAAGGCAACAATCAAGGGGGCGCACGCTCCCATGATCCCGCGACTGTTCGTGCTCCGGCAGCGGTCAATGCGGGACTTAAAAAAAAGTGCGTGGATCAGAAGAGACGGAGGTCCCACCTCGGGCTCGCTATCTCCCCCAAGATGGGCCCGGGGGCCACTGTCGGTACCCGCGATATGGGGTACCCTCGCGCACAGGGAAAAATGCCTAAGGAACTCACCCTTCTCCGCAGGGAGAGCTACGAAGGCGCCACGCGTCCGGCGGGGCCGGACCTCCCTCTCCTCAGAGGAAAGCTCCCGGCCCGCCACGTGGCATACAGAAGCCGGACCTCCCCCTCCGCGGGAGAGAGGTCCGAAAGCGCCACGTGCCCAGCGGGGCCGGACCTCCCTCTCCTTAGAGGAGAGCTCCGGGCCCGCCACGTCGCCGACAAAAGCCGGACCTCCCCCTCCGGAGGAGAGGTCCGAAGGCTCCACGTGCCCCGCGGGGCCGGACCCCCTCTCCTCTGAGGAGGGCTCCGGGCCCGCCACGTGTCCAGCAGAAGAGCGCTGCCTGCCCCTGAGCGGTAGGCAGCGGGCGTAAAGACGCCCCATACCTTGCCCGTACAAGGTATTCAAGGCCCGCACCTTCCCAAGACGCGGAGACGCGGAGCACGCCTCTGTCAGGTGCCGTTGTGCCCAGTCGCGTCATAGTCTGGCGCGCGGTGTCAGAGCCTGCCAGCCAATAAACGCAGCGACAAGACATCCCATGCCGCTCCCGCCGTCATCAACCACTATGGCTAGCATGCGGCATGGGCAGGGCGGCAAGACGAAGACTCAGAAGACTTCACCAGAGACAACTACCGACATAACTGCGGATACGATAGTCTGCAGGCAATCTCCCCGGGATCACCTGTCGGGTCCCGGGCCCCCCTTGTAAGCCACACGAGCCTTGGACTATAAAAGGCTCGGGTAGGCAACGTTAGCAAGGGTTCGCACTCTAGCCATTCGCACCCAAGGTGTAACTCATCCTCAAGCTCAGGACTCCGGTTCTGAGCAACAAGCAATACAGCGAGCTCCATAGCTCGTCGTGGACGTAGGGTTTTACGCTCCGGCGGCCCGAACCACGTAAAACACGCCGTGTCAAGCTCTTCCTAACTCCTCCATACGCTCAAGCTCTCCGCAAGTGACTAGCCCCTCCGAAAAAGAACCTCCGCGGGCTGCCCAGTGCAGGTCTGGGGTAAGTGTCGACCACACACTTCGACACCTGCTCCAGCTCTGGGACCTCCTCCCAGAAGAGACGCTCGGTAGTTGGGCCAACAGTTGGGAGCTGCAGGCGATCATGCTCGTCGGTCTGCACGATCACCCAGTTCTCCCTCCAGTTCTCCCACCTTGACGCACTGAAAGGTAGAAGGTACCCAGAGACCTTTGGGTCCTTGCAGCGATGCTGGAAATAGTACGCCCCCGTCTGGGTCTTCGAGCCGCGCCCGGTCGTCCTTAACACGAAGAAGTAGCGGAAGAGCGTCACTGAAGCATGCACCCCCACAAACATCTCGCAGAAGTGGACGAAGACGGCGGCCATCACGAAGGAGTTGGGGGAAAGGTGGTGGAGTTGGAGGCCATACGTCTCCAGCAATGTGACGAAGAAGGAAGAAATTGGCGGGACGGACCCCGCCATGGCGTAGGTAGTGAAAAAGACCATCTCCCCGTTTTCCACAAGCAGGGGGAGAGATCCCCGGCGGAGCCGGTGTTTCTGCTCCTCCGTGTGCCAGTCCAACAGCCGGCGCACTGGCCCAAGCTCGGCCGAACGAACGAGACGCGACGGGAGCAGGTTGGAAGCCATGGCAGGGGAGCGCTCAAGGACAGGGAAGACAAAGGCGCAAGAGTTCAACGAAAGTGCAAGCGCTGGGAAGTGCGAAGGGAAGTCGCGATGCGGGAAGATCCCCTTTTAAAACTTCCCAGGTGCGATTCGAAGCGATTCGAAACTCTTCGAATACACCGCATGGGCAACCGCTTCGGCTCCAAGACCGAGCGCCGATGACAGGTGGACCCAAGCCGTCCAGCTGAAGCGGTGGGTCAAGAAGTCAGTCTCCCAAGGAGACGAGCCGGCAAGGCGCTTCGACGGTTCCCGAAGAAAGCGCTGCAACATGCAGAAGTGGCAACCTTGGGAACCGCCGCAGTAAAAGCAACCATCAAGTGGGCGCACGCTCCCACGATCCCGCGACTGTTCGTGCTCCGGCAATGGTCAATGCGGGACTTAGAGAAAGTGCGCAGAACGAAAGAGACGGAGGCCCCACCTCGGGCTCGCTATCTCCCCCGAGATGGGCCCGGGAGCCACTGTTGGCACCCTCGATACGGGGTACCCCCGCGCACAGGGGAAAATGCCTAAGGACCTCGCCCTTCTCCGCAGGGAGAGCTCCGAAGGCGCCACGTGTCTAGCGGGGCCGGACCTCCCTCTCCTCAGAGGAGAGCTCCGGACTCGCCACGTGGCCAACTGAGCCGGACCTCCCCCCTCCGTGGGGAGAGCTCCGAAGGCCCCACGTGTCCCGCGGGTCCGGACCTCCCTCTCCTCAGAGGAGAGCTCCGGGCCCGCCACGTGGCTAGCAGAAGGCGGACCTCCCCCCCTTCGCGGGGGGGGGGGGGGGGGGGGGGGGGGCTCCGAAGGCTCCACATGTCCCGCGGGGCCTGACCTCCCTCTTCTCAGAGGAGAGCTCCGGGCCGGCCACGTGGCCTGCAGGACGACGCTGCCTGCCCCCACACGGTAGGCAGCGGGCATAAAGGCGCGCCATACCTTGCCCGTACATGGTATTCAAGGCCCGCGCCTTTCCAAGACGCGGGGACACGGAGCACGCCTCTGTCAGGTGCCGTTGCGCCCAGTCACATCACAGACTGGCGCGCCGTGTCAGAGCCTGTCCGCCAATAAACACAGCGACAAGACATCCCCTGTCGCCCCTGCCATCATCAACCACTACGACTAGCTTGCGGCATGGGTAGGGCGGCAGAACGAAGACTCGGAAGCCTTCGCCAGAGACAACTACCGGCATAACTGCAGATACGGTAGACGGCAGGCAATCTCCCCGAGACCACCTGTCGGGTCCCGAGCCCACCTTGTAAGCCACTCGAGTCTTGGACTATAAAAGGCTTGGGTAGGCGACGTTAGCAAGGGTTCAAACTCTGTGAACTCGCATCCTAGGCATTACTCACCCTCAAGCTCAGGACTCCGGTTCTGAGCAGCAAGCAATACAGCGAGCACCTCTGCTCACCGTGGACGTAGGGTTTTACGCTCCGGCTGCCTGAACCACGTAAAACTCGCCGTGTCAAGCTTCTCCCTCACTCGTCCATAACGCTTAAGCTCTCCGTAAGCGACTAGCCCCTCCGAAAAAGAACCTCCGCGGGCTGCCCAGAGCAGGTCCGGGGGAAGTGTCAACCACACACTACGACAGAGACTCTCAGCTTGTTATCAAACAGGTCAGGCAAGAGTGCTCCTCTAATGACCCTCAACTAGTCGCCTACCTAATTCATGTGCAGAAGTTGGAAAAGGAGTTTCATGCCTTGGAGTTGTGCCATATCCCCCGCGCCGACAACGCAGTAGCAGACAACCTTTCCACGAAAGCCTCTACATAGGCCACAGTCCCCAAAGGCGTGTTTGAAAGGAAGCTACAGCGTCCAACAGCCTAGCCCGTCGAACCAAGCGAAGGGGGTGAGTCCAGCACCTCGAAGCTGGCAGTTCCGGTGGCCCTGCAACCATGACACCCGCTAAGGATCGTATGCGTCACTATGGACTTCGTGCAACCCGGCGCCCAAGATCCAAATGCTCAAGTAGGACCCGATGCATGGATCACAGAGATTCGGGCCTACTTGAAAAAAAATATCCTTCGTGATGAACATGTATCCGTTGAACGGACCATTCGTATGGCTAAAAGATACACACTGGTGGATAGGGATCTCTACCAGTGTGGTGTCAACAACGTTCTATTGCGGTGCATAACCCGAGAAGAGGGTTGCGAGCTACTCGCAGAGATCCATGTAGGCTAGTGCCACAACCACGCTTCGTCCCGTACACTGGTCGGTAGAGCCTTGCGGCATGGCTTCTACTGGTTGACAGCTCTCCTGGATGCCATCGAGTTGGTCAAGAGATGAAAGGCGTGTCAATTCCATGCTAAGGAGATCCACACACCAGCGCAAACGATGTAGATGATCCAGTCCTCATGGCCATTCACAGTATGGGGGATGGATATCCTAGGGCCGTTCTCGAGGGCCATCGGAGGGTATCGATACCTCTACGTCGCCGTAGACAAGTTCACCAAGTGGCCGGAAGCAACCTCTGTAGTCAACATCAACAAGCAGTCCGCAGTAAAATTCATCAATTCGATAGCTGCAGGTTTGGGTCCTAAAGAGGATCATTATTGACAACGAGACCCAGTTCACCAGTGCACCACTTTCAAGGATATTGCGAAAACCTTGGTATCCGGGTTTGTTATGCGTCCGTTGCCCACCCAGAGAGCAACGTCCAAGTCGAGAGAGCCAATGATGAGATACTCAGGGGCCTCAAGGACACGTACTTACGCTGACCAGGAAAAGCATGGTGCCAACTGGATTGAGGAGCTTTCGTGCGCACTGTGGGCTAACCGGACATCACCCAGCTGAGCCACAAGGGAGACTCCCTTCTTCCTGGTCTACGGAGCTAGGGTTGTCCTTCCTCTGGAGGTCACCTAGGGTTCCCCTCGTGTCAAGGCATATGACAAAGCCACGCAGAACCAGGCCCGACGTGAAGATCTCGAGCTCGTCAACGAGCACAGATGGCTGGCTACAATCCGTAACGCGCAGTACTGTTAGGCGCTCCGACTTTATCTCCAGCGGACCGTAAGGAGCAGAGAGTTGCAGATCGGTGACCTTGTGCTTTGGCGAGTACTTACCCGAGAGGGGTTGTCAAAGTGTTCGGTCAACACTTCCCCCGGGCATGCACTGGGCAGTCCGCGGAGGTTTTTTTTCGGTGGGGCTAGTCCCTTGCGGAGAGCTTGAGCGTATGGACGAGTTAGTAAGAGCTTTACACGGCGAGTTTTACGTGGTTCAGGCCGCCGGAGCGTAAAACCCTACGTCCACGGCGAGCTATGGAGCTCGCTGTATTGCTTGCTGCTCAGAACCGGAGTCCTGAGCTTGGGGATGAGTTACAGCTTGGGGGTTAATGGCTAGCGTATGAGTTGCGGGAGTGCGAACCCAGGGTGCAAATGGCTAGAGTGCGAACCCTTGCTAACGTCGCCTACCCGAGCCTTTTATAGTCCAAGACTCGGGTGGCTTACAAGGGGGCCCGGGACCTGACAGGTGGTCCCGGGGAGATTGTCTGTTATCTACCGTATCTGCAGTTATTCCGGTAGTTGTCTCTGGCGAAGGCTTCTAAGTCTTCGTCTTGCCGTCCTTCCCATGTCGCATGCTAGTCGTAGTGGTTGATGACGGTGGGGGCAGCATGGGATGTCTTGTCGCTGCGTTTATTGGCTGACAGGCTCTGACACTGCGCGCCAGTCTGTGATGCGACTGGGCGCAACGACACCTGACAGAGGCGTGCTCCGCGTCTCCGCGTCTTGGGAAGACGCGGGCCTTGAATACCTTGTACGAGCAAGGTATGGGGCGTCTTTACGCCCGCCGCCTACCGCTCGGGGGCAGGCAGCGCTCTTCTGCTGGACACGTGGCGGGCCCGGAGCCCTCCTCAGAGAAGTGGGAGGTCCGGCCCCACAGGACACATGGAGCCCTCGGACCTCTCCCCGCGGAGGGGGAGGTCTGGCTTCTGTTGGCCACGTGGCGGGCCCGGAGCTCTCCTCTGAGGAGAGGGAGATCCGGCCCCGCTGGACACGCGGCGCCTTCGGACCTCTCTCCCACGGAGGGGGAGGTCCGGCTTCTGCAGGCCATGTGGCGAGCCCGGGGCTCTCCTCTGAGGAGAGGGAGGTCTGACCCCGCCGGACGCGTGGCGCCTTCGGAGCTCTCCCTGCGGAGAAGGGCGAGATCCTTAGGCATTTTCCCCTTTGCGCGGGGGTACCCCATATCGCGGGTACCGACAGGGGTCTAACAAGCTTTCCCCCCATTGGGAAGGACCGTTCCGGGTAACGCAAGTATGCCGACCAGGATGCGTCCGCCTGGCGACGGAGGACGGCGACCCGGTTCCAAATCCCTAGAACATCGAGCACCTATGCAAGTTACTCGTAGATTAAGGTAAGGCATTTTTCCTTGTAAAAGGGCGATAGAAACTAGGATCGTTGTCCCAATAGCGAAACTCTGGGGGGCCCGGTTGCCCTTACTACTCCGGGATAAGTCATTCGAACCTTTGTACGGCCTGACTCCTCCTATGTACCGCCATTAACAAGGAAATAATAGCCCCCCTTTCGAGCTCACATGTATTTTTCCACACATCTCAACGTGTACATATTTGTATTTCTCCGTCTCGTCCTTGGCCAAGGTTGTACAGCAAGGAGGAAACGTCAGAAGCACCTAAATGTGTCTCCGGACCCCCTAGGTTACCTCCTTGGTCGGGTCCGACGGTGCCAATGTGACGTTCCCCCCCTAGGGTTTGTATCCCGTGTAGCTTGCTCTGTGCCCTGAGAGCGCATGCCCTTGCCCTGTCAAAGCAACACTCAAGTGCTGGGGGCCCCGGAGAGGACTCCAATCTGAGAGGTTAGAACCACAGCCTTCTGAGGGGGCCATTCACAGACCCCGGAGGCCGGAGTCTCCCAAGGGGTCCAAACACAATGACATATTCCTTTTTGGCAGGTGCCCCCATAAACTTGGGCACACCTACCAGGGGGCCATCGCAACCGGTCAAGACAAGTAAGATGAAAGGCTAGTAAAAAGTCTTACATTCATCACATGAACACAAAGCAAAACGCAAAAGATAAAGGAAAATATACAAGAGCCGGGGGCTGCCTAGGACTCGCCCGTGTTATGCTTAAACCGCTCGACGACGAGAGCTCCTACACCATCGACCGAAGACCGGGTCGCCACCTCCCTGTAACACCCCAAAATTTTGATTCAAAACCCTAAATCATGTTAAGAGGGGGATTTAAAAAATTTTGGACTTGTTGCATGTTTTGCAAAAATTCAAATTCAAACTGGAATTCAAATTAAACTCAAATCAGAAAAGAAATAGAAAAAGAAAAAGAGAAAACAGAAAAAAAACCGGCGAGTGGGCCGAAACCCACCAGCCGGCCCAGCCAGCGCCCGCGCCAGCCCGCAGCCGCGCGCGCCGCTTCCTTCCGCTGACCGGTGGGACCCACCAGATCGTCTTCCACCTCGCGCCCGCGCCGGACTCTATCTCACCCGAATCCAAACCGATCGGAATTGTTGCGGATCACAGCCGAATTTCGCTCGGGGGTGAAGCAAACACGATCTAAACCACCCCGCCGCCCTCCCCCGTCTATAAAAACCCCGGCCTCGTTCTGTTTTTCCCACGCGATCCGCCGATTTTCCTCCGGTGAGAACCGAGACTTCTCCGGCGAATTCTGGCCGATCTAAGCTCGGAAATTCCGATCTAATTGCTGGTCTTGATCCACCGCCTCCGGGGAACCTTGCAGGTGCAGAAAACTCGGTGACTTGCGGTGTAAACACAGCGCCGACGAGCTTCGCCGTGGTTTCGCCTCGGACCTCGTCGCCGATCACCTTCCAGTACCTCCGAGCTCAAGAAAACCCCCGAGGTGAGATCCCCGACCTCCCCTCTACCGATCTATGCCATAAAATCACAGTTCTAGGGAGAATTCTCGAAGATCCGAAAGTCTCCGGCGAGATCGCCGCTTCCCGCCGCCGTGCGCCGCCGGCAGCGCCGCCTGCGCTCGATCACAGCGACGTGGCCGCTTGTGCGTCGTTTATTTTAAATCGCACGGTAGGGTTTAAACCCCCGCGTACCGGTTCGATGTTATAATCTCGGCCGTCGGTTTAAAATCGGACGGTCCACGTCAGTCCCGCGTTATAAAAACTGGAAATCTTACGTGCTACCCCTTGGGGTTCTCGGGAAATAAGAGCTAGCCCCGGAAACTTCTGATCTAGCCCCTCGAACTCTAGAAAATCATGTAAATTCATTTAAAAATCAGTTTTAGCCACTGAATTTAATAAAAATTAGGAAAAACACCTCTGATAAGTGTAGCTAGACCCCTGGAAATTCTGAAAATAATATTATAGACCCTATAATGGGGTGAGTTTACCTTTTTAGCCCTGTCTAGTATTTAAATTAGGAAATTGAATATGTGGCTAGTGTTTAAAAATTAAAAAGTGGGACCAACATATTGTCATAATTAAATTAAAAACTTTCTCAGTATTTAGAAAACTTTGGAGTGAGATAAAAACATATTTTGGACTGAATTGAATCTGTCTAATTTATTATTCACATTTAGGGACACATTTTTAAGTAATGAATAGTTTTAGAAAATAGGAAAAATAATTATGAAATAGTTTACATCAGAGGCAAAGGTCAAAATATGTTATTAAATTATTTAGGACCAGAACCTATTCTGTTTAGATGATGTGTATTACTAATTTCATAATAAAGAACACATTTATGTATAGGAAAATAAATCTGAAAATATAGCAACTAGTAAATGATAAATGGAGTTTCTAAAATCCAAAGAATTCAGTTTAAGGTTGGTAGAAATTCTAAAGGCACATATGGAGAAGAAAAATACTTTTCATACATACTTGGTAGTGAAAAGGTGTAGTAGTTAAATATAAGGAATTTATTTAAATTGGAAACTCATATATATATAGTAGGTAAGTATAAATGTGAACACAAAAGTAGGAATTATATACACATGATTAAAAGTGTATGCAAGCCACAAATCAACACACATAAAGTAAACACAACACATATAATGGTGAAGGACTTTCATAAATGTGAATGTGTGGTTTGTATGAAGTGGAAGTGTGAACTATGTCTTATGGATTGTTGTTTTTCTTTTGCTATGTGTGATGGTATGATGTAGAACCTGCTCAAGAACAAGTTATTCCTTTCCAAAATCAGGATTACCCATTCCAAGAGCAGCAGGAAGGAGGCAAGTGTCCTTGACCACTTTGATCCTATGCTAGGATGTGTAGCTAGAATTATTTGCATTGTCAATTTAAATATGAAACCCATGATAGGAAGTTTCCCTAGAATTGCATTACCTTGTTCCCTTGTAGCTTGGGATTGGGATTTATTTTATCATGTCATTTATTATTATGCATATGCTTAGCCATGCTTAGAATGGGATATTTGGGATATGAGATCATCAGTTTATTTTACCATACTCTTGAATGAGATATTGTGAGTTATGTAGAGGTAGGGATCAAGGCAAGTTGGATGTTTTAGTTGTGTGCTGGGTGCACGAGACTCGGGTTTGTGTTTAGTACTTGCCTCGATCCTAAGGACCGGTTCATGGAGCATGTAACCTGGCTTTACAGTGCCAACCACATGCTGAGATGGGGCAGCTTGGCCAATTAATTAGGTGTATCCCCGGCGTAGTATGGGTGTGTTGGATGGTGCGGGGAGTAGGTGTCAGCTGGACTACCATATGAACCGCAAGGCTCAAGAGGGGGCCACTGCAGCGGGGTTGGAGCCTCTTGTATGCTGTTAGGGGTGAAACCTCAGTGGGCCCACGCTCGTCGGGAATCCCTTTGTAAAGGCTTCGTAGTGATCTCCTGGCTACACACCTGGGAAGTGTGAATGTGGTTCGTAGCCACTGGCATAATGGAGGTTCTTTTAGTCCACCCGGCAACGGGGGATAAAATCACTACATGTGGGTACAGTGGTACAAACTCTGCAGAGTCAAAACTGTCATGACAGCCGTGCTCACGGTCAAGAGCGGCTTGGACTTATTCATGATTAGAGGGGTGATGGTTTTGGAAGTTGTGGATGTTAAGCGGGGAGCTTAACATTGGAAATGATGTTTTGGTTATTGGATTGTGATGATGGGATGGGAGATTGGGACCATTTTACTTGTGTAGTAATGTAGGTGCCTAATAAGCTAAGGTGATAGGTATTAATTGCGTAGTGCTTTAACCATGAGTTCAACCTCTCCTTGTTCTAGCCATGCATGATATAATTTTTCCACACTTGCTGAGTACCATTGGTACTCAACCTTGCATATTTTGTTGGTTTATATTGCTGCTCAGGTCAAGATAATGAGGTGGTGTATAATGACCAAGACTTTGGACCCGAAGAAGGTTTCTAAGTTCATGGAGACCCCCGGGCAACGCCTGTGACGGAGCCCTCAAGAATAATATTCTGCTGCTAGTTTATTTACTTGTGATGCACCTATTATTGTCCATTCAGACATTTGCTATGTAAGACTTATTTATATTCAACACCTGGCTTGTAATAAATGATGCTTCATTATTTGTCATCACATGTATGAGAAAATGATCCTGGCATACATGTGATATTCACTTGGTTGTTCTCCGGAAAAACCGGGTGTGACAGAAGTGGCATCAGAGCCAAGGTTGCCCGTAGGAACGTGGACCTAGGTAGAAATGGACGTATTTAAGGACCTTATTTTCTTAAAAACTATTTTTATAAGGTGTGTGTTGAAAAGTGTTATTTAATGAGTCACTTTCTTCATCTTACCCCAATTTTCATTCAAAATAGGATTTTTGTTTAAGAGTTTATCTAATCTAAGTTTAAATTCTTTTTGTTTTAGATGGTTCGCATGATTCGTACCGCTCGCAAGTCCACAGGAGGGAGAGTTCCCGTAGTTGCCCTTGCCGAGAGAGAGGAGAGCCGTCCGGTGACGTACCTTTCCTACAGATTGGCAGTAGGAGCCTTGTTGCGCCGTCTTCGACGTATGCTCGAAGCCGCCGGCAATACGGGCAAGTTAATCATCCACTATAACTCCACCAGGACCATCCGTGAGAAGAGGGAAGGATGGAGTTCAGAGATGAGGATTATACACGAAAATCGGCTGCTGAAAATCCACCGCTCTCCAGCTTGTAGAGCGACACAGGTCGATGCGGAGAAGGATGTCACCTAGGAGGCCATCACCTGCCAGAGTCACATCTATCGTCGCCACCTGGACAGTACTGAGTACATGTATGTCCTCCAGCGTGAGAGTGGTACCACGGAGTACAAGTACCCGCCGGTGCAGCAAGGGACTTCCCATGAGCACATGGACTTGTGCTTGGAAGATGCTTCTATGCTCAGCACTCGACTGGAGGAGTGTCAACAAGAGCTTCAGGATGTCCGAGACACCCTGAAGGAAACGGAGGCGTTGCTGCGAGCCTGCTTAAGGGCGAGAGAAAGAGGAGATGGGAATGAACTGTGTGTCACCGTGGATGATACATGGACTCCTGACTCCCCAGATCGCCGGGCGATCAGGCGTCGTCGCACTTCTCCACCAGCAGCTTCCCCACCCAAAGCAGAGTCAGAAGGCAGCCGAAATGATGAGGAAGATCCCGAGGAGCCAGCTCAAGAAAACGAGTAGTGTAGAGTCCTTCCCTTAGTTAGCAAGATGTCGAATAGTCGAGTCGTTACGTTAAGTAATGGTGTGTTAATGCTTGGTGTGTGACATGAGTTGTGGAAGCCATGAGCAATTGTCCACAGCCTCGTCTTCAGATTGTTTTGCTTTGGTGTGTGAACCCACATGAAATAATAGTGCATTTATTTGGTGTGAGATATGAACCCTCGTAAAAGTATAACAAAGCCTCAACACTTCAAAGTACAAACAAATGAAAGTAGTAAGATGATACTAAATGCTTTCAAATTAACATTGGTTGATTCTGCCAGATGGCCGGAAGAGGAAAAGGACGTGCTGTCAACCCCGCCAACAACAACGATGAGGCATGCACCCCTCATCTTTCTGGAGGCCAGGACCGGGGTGGTCGCCGTGAAGGAGTTGATCCCCTCCACCAAATGCTGGAGAATCAGAATCAGCTCATCCAGAACTTGACTCAAGTGGTGGCCAACTTGCATCAAGTTCCACCTCCACAAGCTGCACCACGCCAACCAAGGTCGAGTGAGTTTCTAGGAACTCAACCTCCGAAGTTTGCAAGTGCTGCTGAACCTCTGGAGGCAGATGATTGGCTTAAGACCATTGAGAGCAAGATGAGGATCATACAGTGCCAAGGGTACGAGAGGGTGCTGTTTGCCTCTCATCAATTGCATGGACCTGCTGCTGATTGGTGGACCGCCTACGTGGCCGCCCATCATGACCCTGAGAACATCACTTGGGAAGAGTTCAAGCGTAGTTTCCGCAACCATTACATACCAAGAGGTGAACTCAAAAACAAGAGGAAGGAGTTTTTGGGACTGCAGCAGGGAAACATGACGGTGAGGGAATACCTCACTAAATTTACTCAACTATCCCGTTATGCCCCACGGGACATAGAGACTGATGAGCAGAAACAAGATTGTTTCGTGGAGGGACTTACTGCAGAGATGCAGTGTGCAATGTCCTCAAATGAGTATGAAAGCTTCCAAAAGATGGTGGACAGAGCGTTTGTGGTAGAAAGGAAGCTGAAGGCCCTGGAAAATGAGAACAAGAGGAAGGCCGGGTGGTCACATCAAGCCTCAGGGAGCAACACTCGCCCACGTCTGATGCAGCCACCTGCAGGGCAGACGAACCGTGCTGCGGTACCCTACTCAGCACCAAGAGGGTACAACCTGAACTACAGGCCTCCCGTAGCACCAGCGCAGCCACAACGTCAGTTTGTACAGCAGCCTCGCCCCGCATATCCACCTCGACCAGCAATACAGGGACCCCCAAACCAACCCCAAGACAACAAAGGCCAGCACCTAAGGTTGGGGTGCAATGTTTTAGCTTTGGTGAAGTGGGGCACTACGCCCATAAATGCCCAAAGAAGAAGCCCGCACAGCCACAACAACAGAATGTGATGTGAGGACGGGTGAACCACGTCACTATGGAGGAAGCGCAAGAGGCACCCGACGTGGTAGTTGGTAAGTTTCCTGCCAATTTACACATTGCAACCCTGCTGTTTGATTCTGGTGCTATCCACTCGTTCATTGCTAAAGGGTTTGTTAAGAAGCATGATCTAGCAACAACACAAATGAACTATATGCTAGCAGTAAACTCTCCAGGTGGAGAAATAAGGACAAGACAAGTGTGTCCCAAGGTGAATCTAGACATTAATGGGGTAGTGTTTACTGCTAACCTCATAGTGATAGATTCCCAAGGGATCGATATTATTTTGGGCATGGACTGGTTGACCAAACATAAGGGAATCATCCATTGTTCAACCAGAACGGTGGAACTAACGCACCCTAGTGGCACAAGAGTAAAGTTCATAACAATACACGAGCCTAGGAGGGACATTAAACTAAATCAAGTTGAGGTGAAAGTTGAGGAAATCAGGACCATCAGGGAATATCCAGATGTTTTTCCGGAGGAGTTGCCAGGTATGCCTCTCGATCGTGAAGTGGAATTTGCAATTGAGCTAGTACCTGGAACAGCCCCGATTTACAAAAGACCTTATCGGATAGACTCCAAGCAGCTGGAAGAACTCAAGGATCATTTGACAGAATTGTCGGAGAAGGGGTATATTCGTCCTAGTTCCTCACCATGGGGAGCTCCGGTGATATTTGTGCCCAAGAAGGACGGAACCCAAAGGTTATGCGCGGAGGGGGAGGTTCGGCTTTTGTCGGCCACGTGGCGGGCCCGGAGCTCCTCTCTGAGGAGAGGGAGGTTCGGCCCCGCCGGATACGTGGCACCTTCGAACCTCTCCCCCGCGGAGGGGAAGGTCCGGCTTCTGTATGCCACGTGGCGGGCCCGGAGCTCTCCTCTGAGGAGAGGGAGGTCCGGCCCCGCCGGACACGTGGTGCCTTCGGAGCTCTCCCTGCGGAGAAGGGTGAGTTCCTTAGGCATTTTCTCCTGTGCGCGGGGGTACCCCATATCGCAGGTACCGACAGTGGCCCCCAGGCCCATCTCGGGGGAGATAGTGAGCCCGAGGTGGGACCTCCGTCTCTTCTGATCCGCGCACTTTCTCTAAGTCCCGCATCGACCGCTGCCGGAGCACGAACGGCCGCGGGATCGTGGGAGCGTGCGCCCACTTGATTGTTGCTTTTACTGCGGCGGTTCCCAAGGCTGCCACTTCTGCACGCTGCGGTGCCTTCTTCCGGAACCGCCGAAGCGCCTTGCCGGTTTGTCTTCTGGGGCGACTGACTCCTCGACCCACCGCTTCAGTTGGGCGGCTTGGGTCCACCTGTCATCGGCGCCCGGTCCCGGAGCCAACGCGGTCACCGATCCGATGTTCTCGAAGATTTTCGAGTCACCTCGAATCATCCCTGGAAAGTTTTAAAAGGGGATCTCACCCACATCGCGGCTTCCCTTCGCCTTTCCTAGCGCTCGTACTTGCCTTGAACTCTTGCGCCTCGGCTTTCCTGCCCTTGTGCCCTCTTTCGCCATGGCTTCCAACTTGCTCCCGACGCGCCTCGTTCGTTCTTCCGAGCTTGGGCCAGTACGCAGGCTGCTGGGCTGGCGCTCAGAAGAACAGAAACACCGGCTTCGCCGAGGATCTCTCCCCCTGATCTTAGAAAAGGGGGAGATGGTTTTCTTCACTGCTTATGCTGTGGCGGGGTTCGTTCCGCCGATTTCTTCCTTCTTTGCCACCCTGCTGGAGACATATGGCCTCCAGCTCCACCATCTTTCCCCCAACTCTTTCGCAATGGCTGCTGTTTTTGTCCACTTCTGCGAGATGTTCGTGGGGGTGCACGCTTCCGTGACGCTCTTCCGCTACTTCTTTGTGTTGCGGACGACTGGGCGCGGCTCAAAGACTCAGATGGGGACATACTACTTCCAGCATCGCTGCAAGGACCCCAAGGTCTCTCGATACCTTCTGCCCTTCAGCGCATCAAGGTGAGAAAACTGGAGGGAGAGTTGGGTGGTAGTGCAGACCGACGAGCACGATCGCCTACAACTCCCAACCGCCAGCCCAACCACCGATCGTCGCTTCTGGGAGGAGATCCCTGAGCTGGAGCAGGAGTACTCCCCGGTCTTGGAGCAGATCCGGTTCTTGGCCAACGAGGGGCTGACGTCTCTGATGGTGCTGATGGACTTTATGTCACGCCGTATTGCACCCTTGCAGCAGCGTAGTCGCCCAGCGTGGCACTACACCGGCGAGCAGGACTGTACCAGGCAGGAGAGGGGCCCCGGCTCTGACCCTTCCGACGAGGAGCTGAACGAGATGGTGGGCAAGGTGAGCGGTGACTACATCCCCAGTGGCAACCCTGTCCTTCCGCCCTCTACCACCCCCTCTTCTTGGAGCCACAGAGGAGGTCAGAGCTCCTGCGGAAGATGTCGAACCTTGACGACATCGGGATCGCCGTCCCGCAGGTCGGGGATGCCTTCCGTGGTATCACCATCCCAGGAACCGAGCACTCCGGGTCATGGCACGAGGCGTCTGCTGCTGTCAAACCCTCCCCCAGAGCCGACGGAACTCAAGCCGCCGACAAAGGGAAGGGAAAGGAGCCGACCCCCGAGCATCCAGAGAAGAAACGCGCCCGGTCTCCTCCGAGGGCGCCGCCTGCGCCGAGTCAGGGTGCCGGAGCTACCTTGCTCCCATCTCCCGGGGTGCTGGTCCATCGGGTGGCGACCCGAAGAGGCCCCGGGTGTCCCTCCCCGGCGGGTCTCTCCCCAGACAGCGGTCGTCCGAGTCAGCCCAAGTACCTCGTCACCCTTCCTCAAGCGGTGGGGTTTCCAGGACGGATGTTGGTGGGGCCACGCCGGCGAGTGTGCCGGGGACCCAGGCGTCACGCTCCGTGACCGTTCCAGCCGCTGGTCCCGGCGGTTCATCTACAGCCCAGAGGCCAGTGCTGCAAGCCCGTTGGAGCGCTCATGCCGCCCAGTAAGTGTTGCTCTTTCTGGCTTGTAGGAGCAGAGCTCTTTTCTCCTCTCTTAGCCTGAGGGTTTTCTCTTCTTGCAGGGACCGACCCGCTGCTGGGGGCGGGCCTCTTACCCGGCCGCCTTCAACCGACGGAGGCTCCGTGCCTCAGCACCTGGGGACCGTGATGGCTCCCATGGTCCCCAAATCGACGAGGGCTCCCTCTGCGCCGGCGAGTTCACCCTTTGTGGTGGCCGCATCTGCTCCTATCCGCCCTCCTTCACCAGTCCAGAAGTCCGGTCCTAAGACTGGGAGGGCCGCTGTAGGTGCGCCTGCTGGCCCCCTGGACTCCCTAGGACAGCGCCCCACCCTGGTTGCTGAGGCGCCGGCGCCTCCACCGGTCTTAGACTTGACAGGGGGGTCCATTGGCGTGACTCCTGTCCCCCCTGCCCCGGTGCCCGTGTGGGACGCCCTGGGGCGTGTCCAGACCAGCGCCCGGCAGCTCCAATCCGCCTTTGAGCAGGAGCGGGGGGCGCTGGCCGACGAGAGGGAACGTATTCTCAGCTGGCAGCAGCGGGCCTAGGAGGCTAAGGCGCACCTTGACTCGAGGCAGTCAAGGCTTGAGGCCATGAGTGCTCTGCTTGGCACTCTGAAGAAGGCCATTAGCCGCTTGGAGTCAGAGTCCCAGCGGGTTCGTGCCACCTACCGCGAGGCTCTGGCCCACGTTGAAGCCAAAGCCAAGGAGCGTTCCGCCGTCGCGGAGGAGTTGCAGCTGCAGGCAGCCGGTCGGGAGTGCGCCGTCGCCGATCGGGAACGCGCTGTCGCGGCCGAGGAGGAGAAGACCACCGCCTGGCTGAGGGCCAAAGTGGAGGAGCTAAGGACTCGGACCGAGGAGCTGGAGCTCCGTGAGTCGGCTGTTGCCGCGAGGGAGGGGCAGTTCTCCCAGGAGCGCCAGGCGGCGATGGATCGCGAGCTGGCCGCTCGCCAAGAGGTACAGAAGCTCCAGTCCTTGCGGTCAGCCGAGGCCCAGGTAGTCTGGGGATTTATTGCCAAGGCGAGGTCCGCCTTGGCTCCTCTTGGTTTCAGCCGTGTGCAGGTGGAGGCTCCGGCGCGGCCGATGTCCGAAGCAATCCCGGCACTTGAGTCCATCGGCGACGAGTTGGGTCGGCTCGAAGCAGTGATCGCCGACGAGCTTGAAGCGGAAGGTCGGGGCCTTGCGAAGGAGGTCGCTATGCACGTTCTGTGCGTGCTTCCTGAGCCGAGACCCTTCCTTTTCTCTGGGGCCAGTCCGTCTAAGACCCGTCGCCGATCGGGAGGAAGCTGCCAGGGCCGAGGTCGAGGACATGGCCGCCCTCGTGGCCTCCAGGTTTCATCGGGAGTCCGGGGACTCTTAGACATCTGCCCCCGTGGCCACAGGGCCCTGTACTTCCTTTTTTATTTTTGTTGAGTCTGTAGCCCAGCTCGTGGAGCCTTTGTATGAACAGTCCCCTGTTTCTTTCTGTGTCTGCATGTCCTAGTCTTCTTCCTGGCTTTTTTCTGGCCGAGTCCTTAGCTCCACAAGGTACTCGGAGGCCTTGACCAATCTCGAAGCTCTGCATAGACACCTTCTCCGGGTCCTCACTGTATACTAAGGGCTTCGGAGGTCTCCAGGACCCACCTCACGAGATCGGAGGGGGTCCGGGCGTGTTGGCCACGTGGCAGGCCCGGAGCTCTCCTCTGAGGGGAGGTTCGGGCTTGTGGGGCACGTGGAGTCCTCGGACCTCTCCCCGCGGAGGGGGGGGAGGTCCGGCTTCTGTAGACCATGCGGCGGGCCCGGAGCTCCCCCTCAAGGAGGTGGAAGGTCTGCCTCCGCTGGACACGTGGGACCTTCGGACCTCGCCCCTGTGAGGTCTAGTTCTTTGATCTTACCTTGGGGTTTCGGTCTTGCGCGATCCCGTAGCGGCCCCCTGGTAGGTGCGTTCCATTGGATGGATGTGCCTACCATACTCCTGCGGGGAGCTAAGGCCGAGAGGTCCTGCACACAAGTAATGGAAACGTAATTCTCCTTGGGGGCTCCCCCCCCCTCTATCTCATAGTCTTATTTGGCTTACGGTCCCCGTCCACCTATACGGTGCTTGGGAACTACCGTGCGCGGAGTGCCGGGGGCTCGGGGCCCCCATGGCTATCGGCCGGTACCTCCCACGCAACCGCCTTTGGTAGGGCAGCAAATGCCGACTAAATATGAGAATGAGAAGAGGGAGCTGAACGCATGGTGAGCACGCGCTAGAAAGGCAATCATAAAAATTTAATAAGTAAACTAAATGAGCACCAAAGAAGAGCAACGTAGGACAGGTTTCTTTTCATATAAATTTCCATAGGGGGAAGGCAGGCTGAGTATGGAGGCCACGACCCGCCTCAAGGGAAGCAAGACTCTACGCGCTTGGGGTCGAAACCAGGCGAAGCTGAACGTAGTCCTGGACCGTCCCCTGAGGCTTAGCTGCACCGAGCACTGTTCCTGGACTTTATGGAATTTATTATAAAAAGAAGGGTCTGTCCTATTGTTGCTCTAGGGGTAGAACTTACAGCGGTGTTCTGTGTTCCGAAGGTTAGGGAGCGGGTCCCCATCCTCGGTTCCGGGGAATGGTCCCAGGCCCAGGATGTCCAGCCCCCGTATGGCAAATGGCCATGTGGGCTGGATCATCTGTACCGTCCAAGCCGGTGTATGGATCTGCTTGGTGTGGAACAGGCACACCTTGCAGCTCTCGACCAGCTTGACGGCATCCTGGAGTGCTGCCGGCTAGTAGAAGCCATGCCGAAAGGCTTTACCGACAAGCGTGCGTGAGGAAGAGTGACTCCCACATTCGCCTCCATGGATCTCAGCGAACAAGTCGCAGCCTTCCCCCTGGGTTATGCACCGCAATAGGATGTGGTTGGCGCCGCGTCGGTAGAGATCCCCCTCTACCGCCATGTGTCTCTTAGCCATACGCACGATCCGTTCAGCAGATACACGTTCATCAGGGAGGATATTGTCTTTCAAGTAGTCCCGGACCTCCGTGATCCATGCATCGGGTCTGACTTGAGCATCTGGATCTTGAGCGCTGGGTTGCACAGAGTCCCCAGTGACGCTTATGATCCTTGGCGGCGTCCATGGCCGCCGGGACCGCCAGCTTCGAGGTGCTGGTCTAGCCCCCTTCGCCCGGCTCGGCAGGCCGGGCTGTGGGCCGCGGCAACGTCCTCTCGAAGCCCCCTTCGGGCACACGGGCTCCGGTGGGGGTCTTCGTTGAGAGGTCGTCAGCTGCGGCCTTGCTAGCGCATGGTACGTGGTGCAGGTCCAAGGCGAGGAAGTCTATCTCCACCATCTCGTTTGATAACCAGCTGGGAGTCGCCCTGAGCCAACGACTGGTGAGCGCCTAGAGACAGGGCTGTATTTAGGCCAAGGATGAGTGCTTCATACTCTGCCATGTTGTTGGTTGCCTTGGAATTGAGACGCACCACATACCCAGACTGCCCCCCGATGGTGTGAGGAACAGTACGCTAGCACCGGCCCCCTGCTTTCACAAGGAGCCGTCGAAGAACACCATCTAGTAAGGCCCGGTGAAGGCTAGGGCTCAGGGTCCTGGTTCACCGTCTCCATGGCCCCCTGAGTCAGCCTGCGTTGGCGTCTACTTCAGCCACGAAGTCAGCTAGTGCTTGGTTGTTGCCTGCGTGACGAGGAAGGAAGCCTAGCTCAAACTCCAGTAGCTCCGCCGCCCATTTGGCGGCATTGTCCGTCGCGTGGGGGCTGTGGAGGATAGCTTTCAGCCTGGGGAGACCGCCGGGTGCTGATACTCGGAGGTCCCCCAGGTTGTCTTGGACCTCCGGGAGGTCCTGCTGATTTCCCGGGAGCTCCGGGGGGTCCCGTTGGACTTCCGGGAGGTTCTGTTGGGCCTCCGGGGGGGTCCCGTTGCACCTCCGGGAGGTCCTGCTGGTCCTCCGGGAGGTTGTGTCGGGGATCCGAGGTCCGTTTTGGGCCTCCGGGGTTTTTTGGCACTTGTTTCTTAACAACGAAGCAGGTTGCGGTGGTATGGGGTCCGGCCGCTCTGCGGTGAGGACCATACTCACCTCTGCAGCCGTCGCCGCGATGTAGAGCAGCAGATGCTCTTCGGGCTCGGGGACTGCTATTACGGGTAGGGTCATCAGGAGCTGGTTCAGTTCCAGGGGAGCTTCTCCGCTTCGTCGGCCTAAGCGAATGGGCTGGATTTGCGTAGGAGCTTTAGAGAAGTTTCGCTTTGCTAACCTCGGTATAAACCGACTCAGCGCAGCTAGGCATCTCGCGAATTTCTGGACTTCGAGCCAATGGCTTTGACCCTCTTTGGGTTAGCCTCAGTTCCTTGGCGTGAGGCCAGGAATTCTAAGGGTTTTCTAGAGGGTACACCGAGCTCACATTTGTCGGACGGACGAAGACTAAGGCTAGGTTATCTAGTAGGGACGAACCCTGCCTGATCTTAACAACAATGTCTTCGACACACACCTCAACTGAGTCTCTCATTAGCTCTCCTAAGGTCTTGTGCATTGCACGTACGAAGGTAGGGAGAGCGTTCCTTAGGCCATAAGGCATAGAGGCATAACAGTACAGGCTGACTACTGTGGTGAAGGGTGCTCTTCAACTTCTCTAGACATAGGGGTCTGGTGGAAACCTGAGCAAGCATCTAGGAAGCACAGTATATCGCAGCCTGACGTCGAGCCTACTATTTGATCTATCATAGGGAGAGAAAATAGATCTTTGGGACATGCCTTATTGAGACTGGTGTAGTCGATGCACTTTCGGAGCTTCCCGCCGGCCTTTGGAGCAATCAACGGGGTTCGCCAAGCACCGGGGGTGGCGGACTTTCTGTATGGAGCCAGCGCTCAGCAGCTTCTTGGTTTCTTCCCGAATGAAGCTTTTTATTGCTCGGTGGGCTGCTTGAGGGGCTCCTGTCGGACTGGCCAGGCGTTCGGGGAGACCTTTAGTTAGTGCCCAATCACCTCCCTAGGGATCTCTGGCATCCGCGATGGCTGTCATGCAGCACATCGGCATTGTGCCGGAGGGAGGTAACGAGCGCGCCCTCCTATCTGCTATCTAGGCCCCCGGCTACCCGGGTGGTCTGGGTGGCATTGGCGCTGATTCGGACGAGCCTCAAGGGGACATCGTCCTCGTTGAGGGGTTGCACATGGGGTGTTGTGGTAGAGGCACGGTGGCGTGCACTTGGGTGGAGCCGGTTTGGTTCTGTACCGCCCGGGGTTGGTGCTCCAGCTGCTGTAAGCGCCTGGAGCTTTTCCAAGGCTAACACTGCTGCAGCACGGTCTCCACAAACCTTGAGGACGCCTGTTGGTGTAGGCATCTTCAAGACAAGGTAGCCGTAGTGGGCTACTGCCATGAATCGGTACAGGGCTGGCCTGCCAATTATGGCGTTGAACGGGAGGTCAATCTCGGCCACGTCGAACAGAATGCACTCTGTCCGATAGCTGTCTGGTGCCCCAAAGGTCACCGGGAGGCTGATGTGGCCGTAGGGAACGACCCTTCCCGGCCCTAACCCTGAGAACGGGCTCAATGGGGTGAGCTTGGCCATCGGGATCTGCAGCTTCTAGAAGGCTACGCGACTGATGAGGTTCAGTCCAGCCCTGCCATCCACCAAAACGTGGTACATCTTCACGTTGGCGATGGTGGGGGCCACCACGAGCGGTAGTTGGCCGACCCCAGCCATGTTCCTAGGGCAGTTGGTGTCATCAAAGCTGATGGGGGTTCCCATCCACCTGAGGTGCGGTGCTGCACCCGGGAGGGGAGCCACCGACGCTACCGCAAGGCCTTAGCCGCGCTTCGGGACGGGGGGTCAGCGGACCCGCCGAAGATGACATAGAGCATCTTCCGGTGCTCGTCATCACTGGAGCTGGAGCTCTCATGATTGCGCACTGCCTTCACGACGCGCTGAAGCTCCTGGAACTCCACCTGGCGGTTGACGCCGTCTAGGACTTCGACCTTCTGCTTGCCCTCCCTTTGACGGTAGGGTGGGGCATCAGTTAGGGGCTGCTTCCCTTTCCGGAAGCGCTCCGCGAGCTTCTGGATTTCCCAGCATTCGGCAGCGGTATGATAACTGGTGCCATGCACGGGGCACAACTCATCCTGGCCCCCGTCTGGGGCCGGTGATTGTCGCAGCCTCTTGTCGGGGCGCGGCCCCCGAGCTCCACTGGGCGCCGCCGTTGTGGCAACGGGGGCCGCGGCTGACGACTTTATCTTGCTTCCGCCTCCGTTCTTGATCTTCCTGCCGCTTCCATATGAAGCGTCGCCGGATCCCGGCTGACCCCCTGGCTCGGAGGCCGGTAGGGAGTGCCAGTTCCGCCCTTCGGCTGCTCTAGCACACTTGTCCGCCAGGCTGAAGAGTTCTGAGACATCGCGGACCTCCCTAGTCGCGAGCTTCTCGAGCATCTTCTTGTCCCGAACGCCTTGCCGGAACGCCACTACCACAGAAGCGTTCTGGATGTGTGGGATGGTGTTCCGCACCTCGGAGAACCGCTGGATGAAGGAGCGCAGCGACTCCCCTGGTTGTTGCTGGATGGCGTGGAGGTCGAGCTCCGTGCCAGGCCGGGTGTAGGAACTGCCGAAGTTGGAGACGAACTGCCGGCAGAGCTCTCCCCAGGAGGTTATGGAATCCTGGGGTAGGTTCATGAGCCAAGACCGGGCAGGGCCGGTTAAGGCGACGGGGAAATAGATGGCCATGACAACCTCGTCCCCTCCTGCGGCGAGTACGGTGGTGGAGTAGATCTAGAGGAACTCCGCCGGGTTGACACTGCCGTCGTACTTTTCGGACAGGTGCGGCCGAAACTTGCGCGGCCACTTTGCGAAGCGAAGGTGGGGTGCAAGAGCTGCACATCCTGCTCCTGTTGCCGCAGGTATCGGTGCCGCAAACGCTTGATTCGCACTTGGCACTGTGTACCCCGGTATGGGCAAGGCTGCACCATAGACCGGGGACGCCATTTGTAGGGCATATGATTGCGGCATATGCTGTGCGGCGTACGCCTGGGGCAGAGCTCGCGTGGCGAAGATCTGCCCTTCACGCCGGGTTGAGGCCGACGTGATGCTGTCGCCAGTCTCTTGGATGCGACGCCTCTCTCGACGTCGCTCGAGGAACACTCGGGCATCTTGGCCCAAGTGGCATCGCTCCAGCTCTGTCCTCAGGTCCGTCGTCGGAGGCCTGGGAGAGCTGGAGTCCGCCGTCTGCCCGTCAACCGTGGGCGTGCGCGTCAGCGACACTGCCGGTTGACTGGAGCGTCGTTCCCACCGAAGTCGAGGGTTTGCGGCGGCGACGACGAGACGGTCTACCTCGCGAATCCACTGCTGGGTCGTTGCCTGAGGCGCGTCCCCAGCAGGCGGATTGTGCAGTAGCGCTCTTGCTGCGGCTAGCGCACCCCCACTGGGTACGCCTAGCGCTACTGAAGACCTGACGCTGGTTGGAGCCTGCATTGCCGGGGTCGGCGCTGCCAGAGCCGGTTGCTGGCTCCCAGCTTGTTTCGACACACTCCGTCCTGAGCGTGTCGACATGTACTCCCCCCTGGTCGCGGTTTGCCGCGGACGTAGGGGGGAGAGTTTGCCGCTGAAGGAAGCTTGGTCATCTTCGTCGGCGGAAACTCGTCGCGCAAGGGGAAAATCCCCCTACCTGGCGCGCCAAATGTCGAAGTGTTCGGTCGACACTTCCCTCGGGCCTGCACTGGGCAGCCCGCGGAGGTTCTTTTTTCGGTGGGGCTAGTCCCTTGCGGAGAGCTTGCGCGGATGGACGAGTTAGTAAGAGCTTGACACGGTGAGTTTTACGTGGTTCAGGCCGCTGGAGCGTAAAACCCTACGTCCACAGAGAGCTATGGAGCTCGCTGTATTGCTTGCTGCTCAGAACCGGAGTCCTGAGCTTGGGGGTGAGTTACAGCTTGGGTGTGAATGGCTAGCGTATGAGTTGTAGAGGTGCGAACCCTTGCTAACGTCGCCTACCCGAGTCTTTTATAGTCCAAGACTCGGGTGGCTTACAAGGGGGGCCCGGGACCCGACAGGTGGTCCCGAGGAGATTGATTGTTATCTACCGTATCTGCAGTTATGCCGGTAGTTGTCTCTGGCGAAGGCTTCCGAGTCTCCGTCTTGCCGCCCTGCCCATGCCGCACGCTAGTCGCCGTGGTTGATGACGGCGGAGGCGGCAGGGGATGTCTTGTCGCTGTGTTTATTGGCTGGCAGGTTCTGACACCGCGCGCCAGTCTGTGATGCGACTGGGCGCAACGGCACCTGACAGAGGCGTGCTCCGCGTCTCCGCGTCTTGGGAAGACGCGGGCCTTGAATACCTTGTACGGGCAAGGTATGGGGCGTCTTTACGCCCGCTGCCTATCGCTCGGTGGCAGGCAGCGCCATTCTGCTGGCCACGTGGCGGGCCCGGAGCCCCCCTCAGAGGAGAGGGGGGTCCGGCCCCGCGGGACACGTGGAGCCTTCGGACCTCTCCCCGCGGAGGGGGAGGTTCGGCTTCTATCGGCCACGTGGCGGGCCCGGAGCTCCTCTCTGAGGAGAGGGAGGTCCGGCCCCGCTGGATACGTGGCACCTTCAGACCTCTCCCCTCCGGAGGGGGAGGTCCGACTTCTGTATGCCACGTGGCGGGCCCGGAGCTCTCCTGTGAGGAGAGGAAAGTCCGGCCCCGCCGGACACGTGGTGCCTTCGGAGCTCTCCCTGCGGAGAAGGGTGAGTTCCTTAGGCATTTTCTTCTGTGCGCGGGGGTACCCCATATCGCAGGTACCGACAAGCTATAATAGGACCGGGGCAGCCTCCGGGCAGGTGGTTTGCGACCCAGCCAACTCATTCTCATACGCGAGCAAGTAACTCACCAAGCACTCCTATGAACGTAGGCTGCTTAGGCTGCTTAGGGTTTTACGCTCCGGCGGCCTGAACCACGTAAATCCTCATGTCCATCTTGCCATTATACTTAGGCCTTCGTGATCCTCTAGCTCCACCGAAAAAAAACCTCCGTAGGCTGCTTCCGAGTAGACCGGGGGAAGTGTCGAAACGAACACTTCGACAAATGCCATGCGACGCTCACAGGTGATTATTAGGATCTAAACCATCAAAAAAAATACTCCGTTTCGCTAGAAATAGAAGTGGGGTTAACTTGGTTTCAAAAAAGGAGAAGATGCAGTGGTTATTTGGAGGCTTTAGCGTTAGGTTATTGGGAGGCTTTAGCGTTACAGCGTAGGGTGCACCACACTAGTACCACCTGGGCTGGCTCCGATCGATCGACGGACGGATTACTCGCCGCACATGGCGGCTACCAATTGCTTATCACACCGTAGGCCGTGTGGCAGCAGCAGCAGATTCATCAAGAACTTCTGTCCCCGCGGGCCCCGTCTCCAAAAGCGTACCTTTTCTATATTCCTCCTCCCCCCCGCTACATTGCTCGCACGCACCCTGCAGCTTGTTTTCCTCCGTCAGAGAGGAGGAGAGAAAGAGCGCGCCACTGCACAACACCTGGACGGCCGGGCGCCAGAGAAGCGATGGAAGGGGCGGCGGTAGCCACGAACGACGGCGGCGGCGGCGAGGGGCCGTCCAGGTTCAGGCGGGTGTGCGTCTTCTGCGGGAGCAGCTCGGGCAAGCGGAGCAGCTACCGGGACGCCGCCGTCGAGCTCGGCAAGGAGCTGGCAAGCACCGCCGGAGTTTTCACGATCGAGCGCTCGTTCCACCTGATGGCTTGTTGAAAAACTCATGCCTTTTTGCGTTGTCAGGTGGCGAGGAAGGTGGACTTGGTGTACGGAGGGGGCAGCCTGGGGCTCATGGGGGAGGTGTCCGAGGCCGTGCACAAGGGCGGCGGCCATGTCATAGGGTCCGTGTGATTCTTCCATCGTTCACTTGGCAATAGATGGTAGGACGATGGGTGGCGTTGCAACGATATATATGACGGTACCGCCTTTTTATTTGGTGTGGTGGCAGCGTGATTCCGACGACCCTGATGGGCACGGAGGTCACCGGGGAGACGGTGGGCGAGGTCCGGGCCGTGGCGGGCATGCACCAGCGCAAGGCCGAGATGGCGCGCAGCTCCGACGCCTTCATCGCGCTCCCCGGTAAGCAGCGAGCCCTTGCCGTCAGCTCGGGCACGCATCTGGCCTGCTGCCTTGTTCTGTCTTCTCAGTTGATCCACGGCGGGTGGCCGGCCGGGTCACGTCGTCCTTGCAGGCGGGTACGGGACGCTGGACGAGCTCCTGGAGGTGATCGCATGGGCCCAGCTCGGGATCCACAGCAAGCCGGTGAGTGGTGCCGATCTGCGTGCGTCTTCTGCTATCCGATTCCAATCCACGCGTGTCCATGCATGTCCGACCGATAACTACTGTACATGCCATCTGCTGGATGATCGTTGCGGTGTTACACTGCATGCCCCAGCACGTCCGTCAACTCGCTTGTTGATTCGGAGCATCTAATTAGATTGGCCCGGCGATTGTTACGTTTGCAGGTGGGCCTGCTGAACGTGGACGGGTACTACAACCTGCTGCTGGCGTTCATCGACAAGGCGGTGGACGACGGCTTCATCAAGCCGTCCCAGCGCCACATCTTGGTCAGCGCCCCCGACGCCAGGGGCCTCGTCAAGAAGCTCGAGGTAAATCATATCCGCGTCGTCTCATGAGTCATGACCACGTGAAAACTTCCGATTCGATCGGCTCCACCCGCACCAGCACGCACGTCCACCGGAAAGCGAGCTGGCCGGCCGGCGGTGGTGGTGGTGTGCCAACAGCAGCAGGAACGCCCGGGCCCGTGCCTGCGCGCGGCGGCGACTGCTCCAGCTGTTGTTTTGTTTGGTTCGTCCCCCGGCTGAGTTGGGCCGTACGTGTGCAGGAGTACGAGGCGGCGCAGGACGAGGACCCGGCCACGTCGTCCAACCTGCGGTGGGAGACCGAGCAGGTCGGGTACAACTCTACCATGCAGGCCGAGATCGCGCGCTGATCGTGAAGATGATGACTTTCTGGGCCAATCATCGATGATACATGCTCCTACACCTATGTAGCACGATCCTCCTAGCTAACCGGACTCCTGATGACAAGATTAATTAAGGAACGAAACGCACGGCAGATGTTGCAGTTTCAATTCGACCGTGCGTTTCGCCCCAGCTGGGCTGGCCAACAGCATACGTATCAGCAGCTTGTTGTAACTCGCCGACTGAATTCGCAACGCGTGGCAGTACGTGTTTACTTAGTCTGCGACGTATGCAGAGGGGCCCGGCCTCCATACATGATGGTATGGTCCGGTCCGGCCCCGTGCGAGCGCGTACGATTCGTCGCGCGTGCCGGATCGCGCCGGACGTACGCGCGCAGTGGGGTGCCTGGCTGCGGCGAGGACTCCGCACCAGGCTAGCTCGCTGGTTGGTCTCAGCGACTGCCGCGACCGGCCGGCCGGGGGCGCTGCTTGCCGGTGCTGGCTCAGATGTCCGGTCGTGGGCTAGGACGCACGGTCGGCACGGACCCTTGTGCGCGCCCCGGGACCGCCCGGGAGCACGGCCGACACGGACCGGCGATCCGTCAGGCGGCGGCAGCAGCGAAGAAGACGAGAAGCTCGACAGCTGCCGCTCCGTTTTCATTCAATTTGTCCGCCACGGGCGGCGGGGCTGCCTCCAGGCTCCTTACGCCGTCGCTGCCGCGACTTCCGCGCACGGCGCACGCCATCATCTTTCCTCTCCTCCTAGCCCTGGGGGGCCTTGCCTTTATGCTGCACGATCGATGCAACCAGTAGCCGGCCGCAGCAATCGCTCTATGACATCCATAGCCTCCAGCAGTAAGGTAGTACCACTCTATACGAGTAGTGGATCAGTGCGTCGTTCATGCCACATGGCGTGGGAGAGTACAGGAGGAGCAGCTAATCGCTACACGTTGTAAGTGGAATACCATACACAGACACTCTCATCACCATGCATATATATGAACAAACGTATAGACGGCAATGCCGCGCCTGCAGCTGCATCGTGGCTACGTTACGTCGTTACCCAGGACAAGTTCCGCCTACTACGACGACCTTCGCGGCGGAATGGACTCACGAGGGACCATAACGTGCCGCCACGCCTCCATAGGTACGTACGGAGCTCGAGTGTCACCGCACGCAAACTCCGCGCTTGAACACGGCTTCACCCTCGTTTCACGTGCCCGAAGCGACACGTCGAGAGGAGGCACGGCTGCACAGTTGCCGCTCCGACGACACCGTGCCGGCCGGCCGGCGTTGGTCATCCGCAGTGTCGCCGGGTCGGTGCATTGTCTATCTACGTACTACCACCAACCTCGGGCGCGGTCGGTATTCGCTTTGCCGGCCAGTCCTGCAGCAGGAGTTGAATCGAATGGCACACACCAGTGGACGGCACGTCGAGTGTGGAGCCCAACACCGCCTCACGTGGCAGCCACCGTGGCGTCCGATGCTGTATGAGCCTCGGACTCGGAGCAAAGCCAGGGTCTGATGGAAAGGGATGAACAGCTTCACTTCTGCATCTGCACATGCATGCCAAGGAAAGAGCTTGATTTGCCGAAGAGGGCGGCGGCTGATCGAATCGAGGCGCACGGATTTAATTTCCTACCAGTTTATTTCGGGGGGTTACTGTTACAGACATGCATGCATGTGTTTTTGTTGACACTCACTAGTGATGGCTGCTCGTAATCATGGTTCTGTTTTTCTCTGTCTTCTCCTGCAAAACCAAGTTCTCCCCGTTATAAATTACTCGTTATTCTGACTTTGATCAAAGTTAAAATATTTCTCTTTTTGATGATAATTTTCTAGAAATTCACATAGTTTACATATCGTTGAGTTATACAAATTTATGAAAAATGATGGTCATAGATGAAAACACTTGACTGTCTAATGCTAAAACGGCAATTTAAAACTGAGTGTTCCGAGGAATCTAAAGTCGGTTTGAGTATTGTTTCAAGTGAAAACGGGTGTTACTATCAAGGGGTCGGTCCAATGACCGATTCCGATGGAGATCAAAGTCTAACATTTACAAGCTCACATGGCACGTCCTTCAGCTTCATTCTTCTGAAATTGTTGGGCTCTATCTTGGATGTTCGTTTACCGTTGCTTCTAATTCGTCATGGGATTTTAGACAGATTACACTTCGTTTGCAGGGTTGACGATGCCTGCACTGCACGGAGACAGTTCCAAAAAAACACGCAATGCCTGTTGGCGCCGACACCTACAGAAGCTCACGAGGGGAGAGCATACAAACGGACAATCCCCTGTTGTCCCGCCCACCTCCGTGCCCCGCGTGTTGCCGCCCGATCGCTCCCGACACCATCCGCCGAGCACGCCCTCGGATATAACCTCGCGTGAAGCCTCGCCGAAACGTCGCACCGAGTACACGGAAGCCCCCTGGCTGGCGCAACGCGGTGCGGGAGCAAACTACTCGATCGGTCGAACGCACACCAGTCAGACACTGTTCAATATTGTTGAATGGCGCAAGTCAATCCCACCAGCCACATGTATTCATATATATAGTGGTACATCACGTGTTACATGCGCAGCCCCATAAAACCTCATAAAGCCTCATAATACACATCATTATCATCTATCAAAAATAGAGAGGTACAGCCTCATAATACAGCCCAATAACAGCCTCATAATGCACCTCATAATCAAGAGTGTATGACACTTTACTACTATACATAACCCTTCCAAATATAGGTAAAATTTCTATGTTTAACACCCCCCTCAATCTGAGCGGTATGTCATTAAGTTCAGATTGTTACAGATTTTTCCAAAAGCTGGACCAGATAATGGCTTGGTCATAATATCAGCAACTTGATCTTTGGAAGATATGATCCGGACATCTAATAGGTGAGATGCAACCTGCTCACGAACGAAGTGATAGTCGACTTCGACATGTTTGGTGCGACGATGAAATTGTGGATTCGCCGTCATATAAGTAGCCCCAATGTTGTCACACCAAAGAGTCGGCGGTCTAGTTTGTTGTATGCCAATTTCCCGGAGCAGTGCTTGAACCCAAATTAATTCTGCGGTAGTATTGGTAACCTCCTTATATTCAGCCTCTGTACTAGAGCGTGAGACGGTTGGTTGTTTCCGGGAACTCCAGGAAATGAGATTGCCGCCAAAGAAAACGGCATAGCCGCCAGTACTACGACGATCATCCGGGTTAACAGCCCAATCCGCATCAGAAAATGCACTGAGTACTGAAGAACTGGACTTAGTGATAGAGAGCCCCACATCTGAGGTGAAGTGAAGATACCGCAAGATGCGTTTCACCGGCTTCCAATGAGATTCAGTTGGTGCGGACATATACTGACAAACTCTATTAACCGAGAAGGATATATCAGGGCGTGTGAAGCATAAATACTGTAGTGCACCAACCACACTGCGATAACGCGTAATATCATCTGGTGAGAGAGGTGTACCATCGTGGAGAAAGAGTTTGTCAGTAGGCAACATCGGTGTAGTGACACCTTTAGAGCTCTCCATGTTGGTGCGCAACAGAAGATCCTTGATATATTTGCGCTGTGTGAGGATCAGTTCGGTAGCTGTATGATGAACTTCAATGCCTAAAAAATAACTGAGGCGACCAAGATCCTTTACCGCAAAATCAACTCTAAGTTATTGGAGGAGGTGATCGGTAGCCGAAGATGAGGAGCTCACAATGATAATGTCATCCACATAGATAAGTATATACATGTGGATGTCGGCTTGAGTGAAGATAAAGAGCGAGACATCTGCCTTGGATGCTTGAAAATCCAACCGAATCAGGGTGCTACTCAACCGAGAGAACCAAGCCCGCGGTGCTTGTTTAAGACCATATAAGGATTTATCAAGTTTGCAAATATAATTTGGACAAGTGAAGTCTTCAAAACCCAACGGTTGCTTCATATAAACGTCTTCATCAAGAAAGTCATGAAGAAAAGCATTTTGGATGTCAATCTGTCGAAGTGACCAACCTCGAGAAACCGCCAAGGATAATAAAAGACGAATGGTGGCCAGTTTCACAACCAGACTGAAGGTGGCATCATAATCAATCCCATATTGTTGTTTGAAACCTTTTGCGACTAGGCGGGCTTTATAACGATCAATATTTCCATCTGACTTATATTTGAGTTTGAAAATCCACATAGAATCAATGATGTTGAGATCAGCACGAGGAGGGACTAGATGCCAAGTCTTATTTTTCATGAGTGCATCAAATTCTTCTTGCATTGCACAATGCCACAAAGGATGTTTCATAGCAGTAACATGAGATGATGGTTCTTCAATAGAAGTCCGAGTAACAGAATATGTGACTGTACCATCAGTACGTTGTTTTAGTTGTCGAATATTATTTCTCAAACGTGTACCATAAGTGTGTCCTGTGCTATGATTTGAAATAATGGTTGGATCAGTAGGCCCGACAGTATCAGGTAGTACCTCCGGATTGAGTGATGTGGCATCATTATTTGTAGGGCCCATGCTGCCTGCTACGGTCGTGGGCGTAGAAGAAACAACCGGTAATGCCACGCCCGAGTCTGGCTGATGAATGGGCGGAGTGGTCAAAGCTTCGCATGCTGGCAGTTGTCCTGAGGCCAGGGCTCATTCTGTGCCACACATGGGGTGCGCATTTTCAGCAGGATTATATTCCATGAATGAGGATTGAATGCCATGCATGCTAGTAGCAGGCACATCAGTGCCGCATGAAAATCCTGGCATGGGCCCCAGCTGGACCGCATGCTCATCTGCATGACATGCAGGCATGTCCGTGTCACGCACATATCCGAGCATGTTCCCCGGTTGTGCCGCGCGCATTGGGAGAGCATCGCCCGACATTACTCCCGAGGTCGGGAGACAAGATCGGCCTCCTGCCGTTTCTGTGACGTGCACGTCGGGAGAGGATCCTGCTACGAGCCCCGCCTGCACCATAGATGTTTGGATGGGACTTGAATTTGCTCCTTCCATGCAGCGCATGCCACGCGAAGATGCAGGTCTCGGTGCCGTATTTTCAACGGGCGCGGTTGTCACGCGTGTGGAAGATCTGCCTGCATTTGTTAGTACCGTAGGCATTGAATAGGAAAACAAATTAAACAATTGGTTAGTAGTCCCATCAATACTATTATTGCCCGAAGGATGTGGATCAAAGTTGGATGAAGGATTTTTGAATGGAAAGACATGCTCATCAAAGATAACGTCTCTGGAAATATAGACATATCCAGTATCCATGTCCAGATATTTGTATCCTTTATGAATAACACTGTAACCAATAAAAACACATGGTTTAGAACGAAAAGATAATTTGTGTTTATTATATGGACGAAGGTTTGGCCAACATGCACAGCCAAAAATACGAAACATGGAATAATTAGGTGGTGCGCGAAATAATCGTTCTAGAGGGCATAAATTATCAATAACACGGGTAGGAGACGATTTATGAGGTACGTGGCAGTGGTGAAGGCTTCATCCCAGAATTTGAGTGGCATGTCAGCATGAGCAATGAGGGCAATACCAGTTTCAACAATATGACGGTGTTTACGTCCAGATGAACCATTTTGTTGATGAGCATGAGGACAAGATACCCTCTGTGCGATGCCCATTTTAGTGAAGAATTGGTTATGAAGTTTTTGATATTCTCCACCCCAATCGGATTGTACGCATTTAATTTTGGTGTCAAGGAGACGTTCTGCATGAGCTTGGAAAATCAAGAAAATGCGTTGAGCGTCAGTTCAATCATTCATGAGATAAATCCACGGGAATTTGCTAAAGTCATCAATAAAACTAATATAATATTTGAAGCCATAAACAGAAATGGGAGCAGGTCCCCAAACATCATAATAAATGAGTTCGAGAGGTTTCATGGACCTGTGACATGAAATACTATATGGTAATTGATGACTTTTTGATAACTGACACGCATTACAAACTAAGTAAACAATAGACTCCTTGAGACACGGAAGATTATGAATACGTAAAAGGGACCTAACAACTTGGGAAGATGGATGACCAAACTGAGCATGCCACTGATCTGGACGCGCAAAATAGCTCACAGATGCGTGCTTGATGAAGTTAATATTAGATGGCTTCAAGGGATAAAGACCGCCTTCACATTTGCCTTCGAGGAGTAGATTCCGAGTTGCTCGATCCTTTATGAGATAATATGAGGGATGAAATTCAAAGAATATATTGTTATCACGAGATAATTTATGAACTGAAAGAAGATGCTTAGAAATTTCGAAAACGTGAAGGACATTGTTGAGAGTAAGAGGGCGTGTATTAGTATTGATAGAACATGAACCGATGTGTTTAATTTGCAAACCTGCGCCGTTGCCCACTTGTACTGTGTCACCACCATGGTACTGATCCCGCACAACTAGGCGATCAAGATCACTTCTGATGTGATCTGTGGCACCTGTGTCGTTGTACCAGTTGGGATCAATTTTGTAGGAATTTGTAGACGCCAAAGCCGCCGAAGGAACGTCCTCCTGGTAGGATTCATCCATCCTATGCCAACAGCGAAGGGCGGTGTGACCCACCTTGCCACATATTTGACAAGTGGTGCGTGAAGAAGAGGAGCCTCGTCGATCGCCGTTAGGACGAGGAGGCGCACCACCGCGGGAACGACCGCGCCCGCGGTCAGAGCGGCCGCGCCCCTATTGTGGCCACCGCCGCGCCCCGCATAGTTGGCAGAAGAGCCGACGTTAAGCTGCAGTGCCGCCTGATGCTTCAGCTGGCGAGCTTCAAAGGCGATAAGGTGGGCATAGGCGTCGTCGAGGGTGATGGAATCCTTGGTCGTCATCGATGTGACATGCGGGTCATACTCGGACGGTAGCCCAACCAGGAGATATGTGAGGATCTCATCATTACTGAGGGCAGCGTGAGCCGCCGCCATTTCAGTGGCAAGATTTTTTATCTTACTGAAATAATCTGCCGTCGAAATATCTCTTTTCTGTGCGGTGGCGAGTTCAACACAGAGTTGAACCGTGCGCGCGCGAGTCGACGAGGAGAACTTCTTCTGAAGAGAGTCCAATAACTCCTTGGACGTCTTGGCGTCGACGACATCGCGGAGGACCTCCTCGGACAAGGAGGAGAGGAGGCCACTGAGGACCTGCTGGTCCGTGTTGTACCAGGACGCGTAGTCCGGGTTGTTGATGGGTTCAGCGCCGACGGTCGTCGACGCAGGAATCTGCTATGTCGGCACAAATTTGGTGCCGTCGAAGTATCCCATCAAATTGATGCTCCTGAGATAGGGGAGCATTTGAGCGCGCCATAGAAGATAATTTGTGTTTGTGAGTTTGATGGTCACTACGTGGTGGAGAGGGATGGTCTTGGAAGTTAACATGGATGCAGGAGCTTCTGCAGTGGTGGAGAGAGGGGAGGTGGTGGAAGGAAAATTGCTAATGGATCGATTAGTGTCTTGGCTCGGATACCATGTTGAATATTGTTGAATGGTGCAAGACAATCCCACCAGCCACATGCATTCATATATATAGTGGTACATCAGGTGTTACATGCGCAGCCCCATAAACCTCATAAAGCCTCATAATACACACCATTATCATCTATCAAAAATAGAGGGGTACAACCTCGTAATACAGCCACGTAATAGCCTCATAATACAGCCTCATAATCAAGAGTGTATGACATTTTATTACTATACATAATCCTTTCAAATATAGGTAAAATTTCTATCTTTAACGGTGATGGGAGCCAAAGCGTGGTGCAGGAGCTCGAGCGCGAGCTGCAGCGCCTCCGGTCCGGCGTCGCCGTCATCTCCCGCGTTATCTCTCGCGGGGCGGCCGCGACGCGCAGTAGAGCGCCCGGTGGCGGAGCTGGACGCGTCCGTGGCGCTGCTCGACCTCCGCCAGCGCGCCCGCGACGCCGCCGCCTCCGGTGCCCGGCCAAAGATAGCAAGGAATGCAGCAACGGCAAGAAGGCCCTGAGCAGGCAGCGTACCTACCACCGCAGCGCCGGCGAGCGATGGAGAGACGCCGGCGGCGGTGAGGGTAGGCGGTGGCGGTCACCGTTTGCCGTGCTGCAGCGCGTGACGTCGTCGCTGTCCGCGCGCGTCGCGGACAGGACGACGAGGAAGTGCAAGTGGTGCGTCGTGTCGAAGCTCTTACGTAGCGACTGGTCGCTAGGTGGCAGCCTGCGTGAGGATTTGGACGGTGATGATGATGATGGGGTGCTCAGGGCTCAAGAGACGCTACAGGAATTAGATGACAGTGTCGAGAGCGTTGAGAAAGGGTTGGAGCAACAGTTCAGGCGTCTAGTCAAGAGCAGAGTCGCACTGCTCAACGAGCACGAACCAAGATTCAAGTGTTTCTGGAACCTGGGCGATTGTGCAGTAACATTATGAATGTGAAGCGGTGTGGAACTGATAGTACTACATGCTACTGTCCAAGGCATGAATGGTCGCGTTTCATTTCAGGTGGACATGCCATTTCTCTCCTCCTCCATATCTCGGACCTCCCTAGAAAATCCTAGATCCCCCATATCCCATGGGCCATGGCCATCAGTCACGCGCAGACGTCCATTTTTTTTTGGTTGGGGGGGGGGGGGGAGGGGGGGGTGGCACTGGGTGCAGACCTTCATGTTGAAGGAGTGAACCTGGTAAAATAACATGGAAAACCGCAGAAAGTACCTCCGGGAAGTGCCTCGCCGTCTGGTCTATAGGACAGCTTCCGAAACGAAGTCACTGGTGATTTCTCCCAGGAAGAAAAAACAACACTCTTAACTCCAATGCTCCACGCCTTTAGACCTGGCCGGTTCATATCATTATCATATGGCCCGGAATCTCTGCTCGACAGCCGGTTCCAAACCCTGCTCCTGGGGGAATGTGTTCGGCGACGAGTATCGAGGGTGCGTGTCTCTCTCTCTCTGCCTAGGAGTTCGCTAGGGTTTAACGTTGCCTGTCCTGAGATCTTTAAAAACTGATGAGGGCTTGTAGTAGCAGCAGCAGCAGCTGTTGAGTTTGTGTTGATTGACCCGTAACGTTCCTTCCATCCAGAGTGCAGGGCGCTGGGGGGGGGGGGTGCGGTGTGTGCGTGGCCGTGGCGCCCCTATCCTCTGTGCGGTACGTGGGACGGGCGCAGGCGGACAACGGGACAAGGGCGGCGCGCCCATCGGCCGGCCGGCCGGCCGTCCACAGAGCCACTCTGCTCCCGCACGGCCCACTCCCACTGGGCTCCGCTGTCCTCTCCTGTGTCCTTTTCACTGACACCGGAGTCCCCAGCGCCATGATCCCAGCCGTGCAACGGTCGCTGGACGGCTCGCGTCACCTGCCATCGCCGGCTTTGACCGCGCGGCAACCTCTTTGCCTTGCTCGCTGCTACACACTGCTCCACTCCTCTACCTCCGCGCCAATGCGGCGCTTCCTCCCACCCCAACATTTAATCCAAACCACGCCCAGCACCGCACAGTAAATCATCACTGCACTCTTCAGTCCTCACTACAGTAGCGAATCCAAGACGAGCAGCTCGCAGCTCGAAAAACCATGGCAGCGGCAAGGATGACGCCGCTCCCCGTCCTCCTCCTGCTCTGCCTCCTCGCCGCGCCGCTCCCGGCAGCGGGGGCGGCGCGGTTTGCTTGCAACTCCACGGCGCCGCGGGCGAACACGTGCCAGGCGCTCATCTCCTACGCCCCGCCCAACGGCTCCGCCACCGCCACGCTCGCCGCCGTGCGCGAGCTCTTCCAGCTCCGCTCCCACCGCGGCCTGCTGGCCGCCAACGGCCTCCCGCTCTCCACGCCGCCGACCGCGCCGGCGCCCACGCCGCTGCGCGTCCGCCTCCCCTGCCTCTGCTCCGGCGGCGTGGGCGCCACCTTCCAGCGCCCCACGTACCGCGTCCGCGCCGGCGACACGCTCGACGCCATCGCGAGGGGCGTATTCGCGGGCCTCGTCACCTTCGAAGAAATCGCCGCCGCCAACAACGTCTCCGACCCAAACAAGGTCGCCGTCGGCCAGCAGCTCTGGATCCCCGTGCCCTGCAGCTGCGACCCCGTGGGGGGCCAGCCCGCCGTGCACTACACCTACGTCGTGCCGCCCGGAAGCTCGGTCGCCGGCATTGCGCAGGAGTTCGGCACCACGACGGAGACCATTCTCTCCGTGAACCGGATGCCCGACGCCAAGGGCCTGCTCGCCGGCCAGGTTCTTGATGTGCCGCTCCGAGGTACCAACATCTCGCATTCCTCTCCGGTTCGCATGTAATATTCACTTTGGTTCACGCTCTGCACTAGTTGTCTTGGCTCATTCTAGATGTGTCTTCTAAAGGTAGCCTCCTTTCCAATGGAACTTTTTACTCTTTCGTTGAATTCCTTTCTGATGATTCAAAAAGGGAAAAACGTTTTGTGGCTAGTTTCGTATCATGGTTCTTTTGCTAGTGGATGTAGTTGGGCAATGCTGAGCTCTTGTTGCTATATGCAACGAAACAGAGTATGAATGCATGCGTGCAGATGTTTCAAATGCTTGGGTTATCCTTTTCAACTTCTTCCTTTTATGCCATAGAGATGCTCTTTTCCTCCTGGTGAAATGCGAAGTTCTACCTCTTTCTGGTTACATTTTCTCTATGCTAATACTTCTGCTACCCTATCCATCTTTATAATGTTCAAAAGTGTCTTTTCTGATTTCTTGCCTTGAAAAGTTGTGCCTTTTGACTGAGGGAAAAAATGCGCTGGGGATTGATAGTACTACTTCAGTCCTTTCAGCTTGCTTCTTGTAATCTTTGCTAGATCGTAGTGGAAAATGGATTGATATGTTCAGTGGAGCTACTGCCTACTATTGGCGGCCTTAGTTCAGCATAAACTAAAATAATATGTACCCTGTAATTTGGTTATGAGGTTTTGACCATTTCCATTTGTCATATGGTAAATTCCAAGAGAATGTTTAGGTTTCTTATCTTGGGCTGAAGTTTGGATGAAAGGTTTACAACACTAGCTAAACTAGATTATATCAGCAATAAAAGATGAGCCAGATATTATTGTATGTTCTAACTTCTCGTCATTTGGAAGCTTATCATTTGTCGGGCTGTACCACGGCCTTCGTTTTGCCGGTACAACGTAGTGTTAAAAATGCATGTTAAGTTGTTAACCTTTTTTTTGTCCTTCAAGTTTCTGCGTTGAACTGGCATGGCAATGCCAGTAGTGTGCAACATAAGATGCTTGTTAGCCTTTATATTTGAATCCTAGCTGTTTCAGAAATTGTAATGCCTAATTTCATGGTAACACAGCATTTTCTTCCAGCTGGTATGTATTATTTGGAGTTCCATCTGTGGCTTATGGTTTACATTCCTATGCAGCTTGTGGTTCTAACATTAGCAACAGTGCCATCGACCGCAACCTTCTCGTTCCAAATGGAACCTACATCCTTACCGCCAGCAACTGTGTCATGTGTGGTTGCAGCTCCAACACTTGGCAGTGAGTGCTTACTCCACTTAAAAACTCTCACTTGCTGAATCAGTTCAGAGTTTACAATGCGCCCGTGACCTTGATTCAGGTTGGACTGCCAGCCAACCCAAGGATTAAGCACGTCTTCCTGCCCCGTCGCCAAGTGCGGAGACATGTTCCTCGGTAACACGTCCTCCACCTCAACCTGCGTGGCCACCAAGTGTGCGTACGCTGGGTACACCAACACCACATCCTTCACCATCCTTGCGAACTTGACTACTACCAATACCTGCATCGGTGAGTATGCTTTCGGTCTCGTTAAACTTAAACCTGTAACCAATAGATATTCCTTGCCTGTCAAAAAAGTTGTCACTTTATCATTGTTTCTTGTCACCCAGCTGCTGGGATGTCTCCAATGGCGCAGCCGGCGCATTCTTCAGCGTTTCTGTTGGAGCCGGCGCGGTGGAGATGGACGGAGCTGGTCGTCTCTCTCCATGTTTTGCTGTGTCTAGGCTACCTGCGTCAAGACTGATGTTGTGAGTAATATCTGGGAGATGTTTGCGTGAGTTAATCTGTAATTGGATGGTTTTGTAAGTGCAGACACACGAAGGGGGCAATCGTTTTCTTGTGTTAGAAGATAGAACAGGACACATTTGCACTGCCAAACTTTTGCAAAAATAATTTGTGGGATCTTGATTCTAGCGTTTTATTAGGGTTGTTCTAAAATTTGAACTTGGCTTGTGTTGGCACGGCGCAGAATCATCTGCCGTCATCAGCAAACATGACGGTTATTTAGTGGTAAAAGATTTGGAACCTGACCTTCAATATAAGATTAAGCAATTTGTATAGTGAGTTTCACATACCAGCCTCCCGTTACTTTTGAACATCTAACGGAGAGGTATGGATGATACAAGGTGCCCTATAATGAGCAGCCTCCCATCTGTTTCTAAAATGTAAGCGAGCGAAGAATGTTGGTGAAATCTGAACCTGGAACACATTCTGCTCAGGTTGCTGTCACGAGAATCTGCAAAGTGATGGATTTGATGCTGTCACTAGTGAGGACATCCATTTGACAAATATTTGTGGCATGCCTTAAACTCGAGAAATCATGTCTCCATCCTGATACAAAAAGCCCATGGTGCTAGAGAAGCTGAACAAGTTCCGGACTACACTGACCAGGGGGGTTGTTGGTCGTGTCGTCGACGGCGACTCCGGCCGTCAACCAGCTGAAGGTCATCTTGGCTAATCTCTTCGTCAGTTCACCGGACCTCCACTACATATTGGCTGCCACAGTGAATCCGCAGCCGGCGAGCGGGGAGCGAGCGACCGCAACCGGTTGAGCCAATTGAAATTTTACTATCCTCAAGATTGGGTTTCGATAAAATACCACTCCCAACATGCGACACTCTAAAATACCATTATAATTCTCCTCAGTTTGCTCGTTTACCACTGTGATAGTATTTTAGTACTAACTGACATTTTTAACACTAAAAGAATTCTAAGTGGACAAAATTAACAGAAAATATAAATAAGCTAAAATATTTCAAAAAATTTAAAAAAATTGGAAAAAATACAGTAAATAAAAAACATAAAATTTACACAGAAAAATAGAGATAAATTTAAATAAGTTTATAAATTATATGAAATTAGAAAAACCATAAAATTTACATAGAAAAATGCCCTTATGTGTTTTAAAGATATAAAAAGTTAACAGAAAATGCGCTTCTGTGTAAGTTTTCTGTTTTTTTTCTAATTTCATATAATTTATAAACTTATTTAAATTTATCTCTATTTTTCTGTGTAAATTTTCTGCTTTTTATTTCCTGTATTTTTTTCTAACTTTTTTTAATTTTTGAAATATTTTACCTTATTTATTTTTTTGTATTTTCTGTTAATTTTTTATATTTTTAAAACACATAAAAACATTTTTCTATGTAAATTTTCTGTTTTATCTAATTTCATACAATTTATAAACTTATTTAAATTTATCTATATTTTCTGTGTAAATTTTCTTTATTTTTTCCATTTTTTAATTTGTTTAAAATATTTTAGCTTATTTATATTTTTATTATTTTTTTATTTTTTTAGTGGACATAAAGGTATTTCTGTCGACTTAAAATTGTTTTATTAAAAAGATCAGTACTAAAATATTATTACAGTGGTAAACGAATAAAGTGAAAGAGAATTATAATAGTATTTCATTGTGTCGTATGTTAGTAGTGGTATTTTGAGAAAACACAATCTTAAAAACTAAAATTTCAATTGTCTCCAACCGGTTGGGCCCGTAAGTCGCGCCAAAGCTCTCGCCACCTCCCACCATCGCGAACGGGCGCTCCCCGCCGCGGGAGGGGGGCCACTCGCCGCTTCCCGGCGCATCGTTCACTCAGGGGCGGCAGGCAGCATCGGCGATGCGGGGTCCAGTGGCGAAGACGACAGACGTCTCCGTCGGGCGATCCGCGGTGAGCCGTAGCCTTGGCCATCTGGCGAGTGTGAATGCTCGTGCGTTTCGCCTCCGGGGCGGCGACTCTTCAAATCAGGCTTCTGCTTTCTTGCGCATGTTTATTGCGCTCTCAGCAATTTCATTGGGCTCGTCCTGGACGAACAAACTCATTAACCTAACTCATCAGGTGGTACCGGTCAGAACTAGGCTAGCAATCCATCCTGTGGAGCAGTTACTGGAGACTGCATATACTTCGCTTCTGCATCAGTAAGATAGAGGTGTGTTCTCCTCAGCTGGATCATTTGCTGTTGCGATGTTTGTTTCTGGATTCAATGACTGCAACATTAGTACATGAAAAGTCATTCTGGTAGTGGTTGGACAGTTGGATCAACAACAAGCCCCTACCCATCTAGTTCCCAGCGCTATTTTCACATGTGGAGCAACAAAATGTTTCGTGGCAGATTGCCGGAGAAATGGAACCTGGGAAACCAGTCTACCGCGCAGTCATGTCTGCTGAGAAATAAACTGCTCACTATTCTATGCAGGCCAGAGTAAAAAAAAATATCGATCTCAGGAGCTAATTTGCCAAATGAGATGATGATGGAGAATGAGAGTTATAAAATGCGTGCTGCAATTTCCCAACATATGAACTTAGCCATCTGGAAGTTTTAGATCTTCAAGAGTAAAGGTATATCAGACAAACTTTTCGATTTCACATAGGTAATTGTGATTCATGATCTCCATACTCTCCATGCTCGGATCTGAAACTTTATTTAGAAATTAGAATGTTGTAGAATTATTATAGATAGATCTGGTAGGTTCAGACCTTGATCACTGTTCAAACATCAGACAAATTTGCTTGTAGGTTTCAGATAGCTTACCATTGTTCATTACTCTCCCTCCTACCTGAAACTGAATGGACAACATTCTAGAATTATTTTTCAGTCCTGATCATCACAACAAACCTTTAAAGATAAAAGCCTTTCTAAAATCGTTTGTAGAGTCATGGATATTCACCCTTGCCTCTTCATCTTTCCCTGTGAATATGCACTTAAAAAGATGCAACTTTCTTCACTCTTCAATAAAGACCTGCATAATCAGCAGGTCCATATGGCTGGATCCATTCAGCCAAGAATCCTTTCTTCCTTTTTGGGTTGCGTCCGATGTCTTGGCACAACAGATCATTAAACCAGATGTTAATGGTGCTTATACAGGACCTGCGGAAATACTTCCCGTTGTATCGGTTCTTGTACTTTGCCCATTCTGCTATACTCTTTTCCATGCATCTTATGCTTGGCAATCCGAAGCCACCGCCCAACAAATGGGCTATCCAATTCGCCATCCTCTCTGAGGCATATAAGTCACTAAGGCTCTCAGAGTATCCGATTATTGCCAATTGAGGAATCCGGGGATGTATGCATTCTCTGTTCATTCCAACCAATTTAATTAATGAGATCACCACTCACCAGGACCAACTATATGTAACAAGTAAATCACCTAAATTAATATCTTCAGTTTATTAAACAGGTCTTTGTCTTAAGTTTGGGATTCTTTCATGACATGCTCATGTTAAAATTGTTAAGTGCTTAAGATTCCTTCATTACACGCTCATGTTAGAATAGTTAAGTGGTACACCGGTTTAGTGGAGTACTAAAGTGAGTGTCCACCCTTGTCGTTTCATCTGCACTGTGGAATGCACTGTTGCCTATGCTCCAAATATACACACTCAAAAAGGGAAGAAATGTCCAATGTGTACCTGTATAATGGAACTGCTGTGTCTGGTGACCCTGTCACTATCCTTTTACACCAGTTTGTTGTGAAGATATCCCTAAGTTTCTGGTCCCCTCTAAAACCTGTGGCTAGAATTACTATATCACTCTTTATGCATTCATTTCCATCTTGCAGGATGATTCCATTGTCCCAGAAGCTGAATGTCTTGGACTTCTTGAGAATAATGCTACCTTCATCTACCATGCCATAAAACCCTTCTGGCAGCATTGCAATCAAGCAAGCAGACATAGCATATGAGAAGCTATAGTCAGGTACCATGCCGTGCTTTTGTAAAGGAATACTCCGTTTGAAGTAAATTTCAATTGCTTTCGATATCGCCCATCTCTGAAACAGCAAAGTACATTAGCGGTTATTAATTTGTTGTATGATTGGGCTCTTTATTTGGGGATGAATGCTTTTGTGAGTAAAGTGCTTATTACCAGGGGAGAGAGTGCAGTGGCTAAAACATAATGTAGGAATCCTTCACCAGGTTTATGAACTAGAAGCTGTGAGATGCGATTTAAGTAGAAGTAACCGAGCTCAACTCCCCATACACTAGACTTATGGACTAGCCAGTGTTTTGTTCTATATATCATCGTGCAGGGTTGAGATGTGTCTGCATTGAAACGGAATTATCAACCATATATTCTCTTCAAAATAGTTATTGCTACATGGTGAGGTGCTAATTCTTGACTCACCATTCACCCTGGCGACCTCAGCAGCAATGTCGAACGCAGATTTTCCAGAACCAACTATTGTCACACGCTTCCCTTTAACAAATTTAGCAACATTATCCATGTAAGAATAGTCCAGTGAGTGCAATATTCTCCCCTTAAACAGCTCAGGCCCATTTGCCTTGAATTCTGGGATATTTGGGGTCCCACTATGCCGTCCAATGCACAAGATGAGGAAATCCACTTGGAAAACCTGTGGGAAGCGATGACACATAAGGTTTCGCAGTAAGCAGTATGGTATTCAAATTCAGTCCATATCTAGGTCGTTTTCCCTTCTTTTGCTCGGGGATTTCATTGCATCGTCCCTGTTCGCTCTCTTTCTACGCAACAACTTGACGTTGGTACTTGGACATGCTGTAACTCTGAAGAAGAAGAACAAAGACACCACAAGAGAGTTCACGTACCTCAGTGCTGCCAATTCTCGAGTCCTTAACCGTGAGGCGCCACACCCCATCCTTCTTCCCTGTCCCGAACGCCGTCCCATTGCCAGCCCAGAGCTCCCAGCTCATCACTTCTTCCTCGGTCGCACCAACGTATTCGACACCAAGCACCTGGCTGTTGAACCTGATGTGCCTGAGGAGGTCGAATCTGCACGCGTACGACTTTATGTAGCCCATGACCTCATGGTGGCTCGGGTATCTCTCCGTGACGCTCGCCGGCCATGCCAAGTCCGAGAACCGGTACGCTCCTGTTGTGGCCTGGAGCCTCGTGGACTCCAATGTGTGCGTCCACACCCCGCCGATGCTCTCGTCGGCCTCGAACACCACCGGGCTAAACCCCTGGTCGAGTGCATGCTTGCAGGCTGCGAGGCCACTTACGCCGGCGCCGACGATGCCTACCCTCTTCCTCCTCCCCATTCTCCGGTCTGCTTTCTGCATGGTTGTTGGAAGGAGGGAGGGAGCGGGAAGGGAGGGTGGCCCTTGCGTATGACGCCAATGTTTGATTCTATTTCTATCGTATTAGATTTTTTTGAGCTGTTGGATCTTTTCAGATGGGACCAAGGGGCAAAACAGACACCACTTGTCTGGTTCTTTGGTCGTTTCCTGGTTTATTATTCCTGACAACCTCATAAAGAAAAAAGATCGTCTCGCGGTTTTCCTCAAAAGACAAATGCTTGCAATGTAGCACCGTGAAAATCCACGAACCCTGTTCCTAAACAAAGGGAGCCGCCTCTTGTGGTCTGGAACTTAAACTTGTTTTTTTTTGGGCCTATCCATCACGGATCAGTTCAGGATGAGTAAATAGGACAAAACGACTGATTTTTTTAACTCCATAGATTATGCACAGCATGATTTGAACGGAAACCTCACGCTTCGAGGCTCTAACAAACTGAGCTATTGTTGGTTTGCCATAACCTCATATCTAATGTCTCGTTTCAGTCATTTCTCGTGTTTAGTGGGAATTTAGGAATCCTCGCATATTTTCAATGCCTATAGCTTTATAGTATTCTTCGAAAATAATTATCTATATCAATACAACATGAAAAGGTAGCTCGGGAAAACTTTCAAGACTATTGGAAAATATATACGCGTACGAAAGAGGATCATACAAAGTTCCTACGAAACTGTTCGTCGGGCGTCCTCTACTCCTCTAGTATGCGGTTAACCTGGTCCACCGTTTCATAAAAAAAAAATTGGCTCACGCCGATAAATTCTATATTTGGCCATCAACTCACCGTTAAATGTAAGGTAAAAAATCATACTCTCCGGTTCTAAAGTAAACAACGTTTATCACAAAAAATCTAGTTCTACTTGAACTAAATTATTTATCCTAAGCATCATTTAATTCAAAATAGAGGGGGTATGAACTTTTTTTGAACTAATACAATTTTATAAGTTTTAATAAAATATGTGTATGTACGCTCCATAATAGAGAAATGAAATGACCCAAAATATAGAAAAACCCTAGTCGGCCGACGCCCCCCTGTCCGGCATGGGTGGCCGCCCAGCCGCCTCTGTTAGGCCGAGTTCGAAATAGGCCGAGCTGAGATTCGTGGGCCGGATGGTTTGGTTGTGGCCGTCCGAGCCGCAGGCCCCATCCCCAAGTGGCCGAAAATTGGCAGTTCGAGGCCCACGCCGTAGTGCCCTCACCGCGTCACCGAGTGGGGCCAATCATTTCATTTCACTTTCGTCCGCCTCGCCCGACTCACGCTTCCACACTCCGCACAGCAGCCAGCTCAACTCATACGGCGACGCGAACGTGGCGCACCGCTCCGCACCTCCGATAAACCCTAGCCTCCTCGCTCCTCCCAGCTCGCTCCTCCGCCAGGATACCAGGTGACTCCCTCATCCTCGCATCCCGTCTGCGATTGCATCAATGCGCCGCTGGAACGGTAGCCCAACGCGGTGTCTGAATGTTCGGTACAGTATTTAATTAGGTATTAAGTTTGATACTGCGAGAAGTTATCTTGGCTGTAGAGTGCTCGCCTTGTGTATAACTGTTTCTATTTCCGTATGTTTGTAAGATGGAATCGAAAGCACGAGTAGATCTTAAATCTGCTCGAATTGCCTGACAAAATTGTACTCAAATTGTAGAGAACTGTAACTATGTAATGAATTGCTTGTCCCTAAGGCTCCATTGTTTACCTAGATGCATGGATTTATGTTATGGATACCAGGACATATGTGATATGTCATGGGTGTTCTGTTACTCTCTGTTGCCGTCTGCTACTTGCATCACAAAGTGCAGTTTTGTTACATCCTTTTCATCAGGTAGTCATTTTTCTGGTCTTAAAGGTTTAATTGCTAGGTGCATGTGGAATTCCTTGTCATGATTCGATAAGCGAAGTCACGATTCATCATTTGTCCAGTGTCATGTTGTTTATTGTTGTTAATATCGTACAGCTCGAGTGATGCTCTTTACCCAGCATTGAACTTTCACTATTGTTTCGTTCAAGAAAACATATGAATAGCTATACAGGCACAGCCAGAAACTACGGGTAGCTGGAAAGTGCACAAAAAACATAGCCAAAAGTACAAAACCTGAACGGTAGAAATAGCTTGCGCATTGATATGTTTTTGACTTTTTGTACTTGCTGGTTCTGATAACCTCATACCATGTTCCTTCGTTCAGCATCTGCCTACATGCTACTGATGAGTCGGTATCGGTAATTCAGTCCAGTCCATGCTGCTTAGCTGCAGGGGCACCATGCCTGCAGGGGACGACCCACACTCAATCTCAGAGAAAAAGGCAGCATTGAGGGAATCGCCAAAACAACATAGCAGTGTTATTAATGAGCAACAGATAACTTCTCCTTTTCCTAAAGACAATGTTGGTGCTATACTTGGCATCAAGCGAACAGGGTATGAGGCCCCGCTAAGTCCAACCAACCATCATGTTCTAGATAATTCAGGGGCAAATGGCCATCTTGTGTATGTGCGCAGAAGGCTTGAAACAGATCAAAATAAAGGAGGTGCTTCTGCTAGTCCAGGGACTGTCAATTCAATAAGCTTGAAAAAAGCTGTCGCAGGTGGATCCCATTCACAAGAACCAAGTCTGAAGCATCAAAACAATATACCAAATACTCAGTCGACTCCTCGACTTGCACCTCCTCCTGCAGTTACTGCATCCTCTGCTTTGCCATCTGCAGGTTTGCTGGCTCACCATTCTTTTGGGAGGCAATCCCCAGAAAAGGTTGATGTCCATCCAGCTAATGACGCGATTACTAGTCTGCCACCACGCAATGTGGAGTCATCTCCAGTTCTTCAAAGTTCCGCAACTGCTCATTTAGCACCTAGCAATGTTTCAGCTACCAGTACAGCACCTCGTCATGCTATTTCTGCTACTTCTCTAGAACCTAATCGAGCTGATCAGCCAAGATCAAGCAATCAAGATTGCAGCGATAGATTTATTCGGCTCCAGACGTTCTTGAGACATAATGAGCAATCAGGCCTGGAAGAATATATCCACAGTAAGCAACTATTTTACCTCAGTTATAATGCAATTTACTGCAACCAGGGCACACAAATCTTTTGTGTGTTCTCAAGAAATCTGTAGGTTTTCACGATTGGTATCTTATACAATGTGTCTTTTGGCAAAACTGTAGTGCTTCGGTCTTTGTCCCCTGTCGGACGAACTAAGCATGCCCTTGAGCTGGAGAAACGGGCAGCCGATCTATTGGTTGAGGAAGGTAATACCTGTGCCCAGATTCTTATACGTTTAATTTTTTTTTCAATATTGATAATTCTGCTGTCAATATTCTTGAATGACTGAATATCTTTATGAAACCATGTGTTCTAGGCTTTGACAGTTGCAGTTTTTCTTTCAGGGAAGGAGCTGCAGAAGATGAAAGTTCTGGATGTACCAGTCAGGCTTATGCCTGGTGACCTACCATCGTTTCCATCTCAGCCCCCTTCTTTCGTGCACCTGCCATTCCCAACTCGCCGATGAAAAGAGCAAAAAATTCAGTTATGTTGCTGCATAATAGGTGTTCAGTGAAATTTCCTCTGAAGTTGTACCACCTGAATCTTGTCACATGGTCATGCTTGTTGTGTAGCCTGCGACAATAAGTCTTGTATATATAAACCCTGGTAACTTATTAACTAGATTCAACGACATATTGTCATGGTTAACTGTGGTGCATCATTCCTGCCGTTCATTGTGCAACTGGGGGATAATCTGGTCTGACAATGAACTCAACATGGTAGCTTATTGTGGTTCCTTCTCTGCCCAGCATGTTAGGCTGACTCCAATGGTGGATTGGCAAAATGGAAGAATTTGCATGTTTGTTCCATAGTCTAACTAGAGTGGAAAAGAGGATTTTCCTATTTTGTCAACAAACCATTCCCAATCGTACCCCCAATATTATGCAGCTTCTTGAAATTAAGAAATGTGGAGCTAATATTTGTTCAACAAGATGACGTGTCACATTGATGCAGACAGTACCTGTATAGTTTGTGTATCCTACGTCTTGTTTAATTGCACGGGGACATCAAGGTACGAATTCTGGCCGCAAAAGAGAATCGCTGGCACTTTGACCATTCGAGCCCAGATGCTCCATTATTGATGCCTAAACGACAATGTGTCCAGGTACCGGTGATGACATGATTTACAATTGTTATTACGAAAAATTAAAGACGGGGACAGGTGTGCTCCCTCCTAACCAGCACATTATACCTTTACAAAATGAAAGGCGAGAGGAGAAAAAAATTGACACCAGCACGGTGTAGATCTGTGGAACAAAGTTGTTTTTGACTCTTTCCCCCAACTTCAGATTGCCACTTGTCCAAATGAATAACTTGACCAATGATATGAGCAGTGGCCTCATGCTCTCATCAACTAGCACTTTACCAGTGATGTAATTGGCAGAACTCAGAGCTTTCTTCCAGCTCTTGCACAGAATAGAAACAATAAAGAGTCACATTCATGTAAAGCCAAAAAACTTGGATTGCCACCCCCTTACCCAAACAATACATCCACAGCAGCCAGTAAAGAAAAAGCTACAAGGTGACTCCTATGTTACTTCCTGAAGGTTTGCTCAAACACCATCCTGAGGAGCGATGGGTTCAGCACTGTGGTGTTGAAAGCTCAGTCGCTCCGCATATATTATCAGCAGATACTCCAATTATATCAGCTTTCTTAGACTTCACGATGTCCATGGAAACAACATCTACGAGACCAGACTGAGCTTCCATTCGTACCATTGGCCCTGCAAACGTCAGAAAGCAGCAACTTTCAGCAGCGTTTTTTTTTGGTTCAGTGTTTCATCATCTCGGACGGGCTAGCTTCCCGTGGATGCAGTTTGCCTATATCTTGTACCCATAGCAAAGCTGAAATTATACTCATGAATGAATCCATCCTCCTTGACTCGGAATATTCAAATTCCAGAGTTCGATGCAGTTCAGTACAGCCTCGAGATGTCAGGTTCCAGGTATCAATTGTTGAGTGCGACACTGTTGCATGTCTCTATTAATAATGTGAGCCCGTCAGATCAACCATTAGCAAAGTTCCCTGTAAAAATTGCTCACTATTGTACCGGGTTATCAGAACACAGTACTTCAGGAAGTGATGTACAGTACTATCTTGACACATCATACATGAAGATTCAAAAGATGCACACGGTAGCAAAGAACTCAAGCTGGTGATATTTTTATTGCAGTTTCAAGCCGAACTGGTGTTTGCTGCTAAGAAACGGTGCCCCCACTAATACTGTTTTACATGTTCCTGTGCCGAATTGGATCCATGTTGGTGGTGACTCCTCATGGGCCCCAAACATTAGGCGACTCTTGGATTGGGACCCACTAACAAGAGAATTATAACGACCAGGACGGTCTCTGATTGGCAGGAATTAAGAAGACCTCCACAGCTGGTGGAGCGGTGCTGATGCTATCTATATTGGCATGCCACTATAGAACACCAGAGCTTTTGGTCAAACAACGAGCAAGTAGCAGATAGATCTATTTGCTATGAGCTCTATGGCAGTGACCGAACCAATATAGAAAAGGGAAAGCAAGCAGAGAAAAGTGGGGCTCTGCATTTGTTCTCTCTCGGGTGATGTCAGGGTGGCTCAGATGCGCATTCTTGGTGCCTTGCACTTTATCATTGATGTCATTCTTCATCTAGTGTCTTCTCTTCGTCCTTTCAATCTGACGCAATGCGCATCTCTCAACGCAGCAACACAAATTCAGCAGATTAGTGGGTCAGAAGGAATACAGAATGTAAAAAGATTTGTGCTTCCATGCTAGATTATGAAAATGGACACAGTAAAATGTAAGCAAGCCATGCACTTTTCTTGATATTGGATATCTGATTTAACTATACCATTTTCTTAAAATCAAAGATCAACACTATTAGCGCGTTCCAAATGTAAAAGGGAGGATAAAAAAGTTCAAAGCTTATATAAAAAGGCAGGCCTACACTAGTACGCCTGTACTGTGCTGGCTTGTTGCATCGCCAAGAGGCATCAAGATTCTTGAACATGTCAAGGAATAATGGATCAAAGCACTATATTATTGCATTCCTCCCCGATCAGGGCACAGAAACACGTTCACATGGGGGGAATCAAGCAAAATGTGGCTAGTACAAACAGTATGTAACATTTTTGGTGTCTTCAAAGCCCTTTCCAAACTGGAACTGCCTTGGGAATAAAAATCTACAGTGCATCATACAAGTGACCGTTCTAATTGGATTTCGGTGTTTGGATCACATGTGTCACCGCCAAACCGCAATCATGTAGGGAATAACTGGTACTTTCTAATCTTCCCAAGTAAAGTACGGTGGGGAAATAATATTAATGTAAAGATCTCGCCACATAAACTAAAAGACTAGCCAATCCCAAATAGAAACGTAACGGACCGTACATATGTAGCTTTACGAGATGCAGATCCTAGGAGCAGACACAAACAGTTTTTAAATGAGCAAGTGTTTGCATGGTTTCTAGGAATATTGTTGAGCTCATAAAGCGTGTGCAGATAAAATAACTTTGGCGCTAGGCAGCCCCACGACTCATAATGTTGTATTGTTAATATGGAGTTTTACTATTTCTTCTCCCTTTAATTTAACCTGAAACGTGGAAGAACCTTTTCTTATTTTTTTTCGATAAAAAAGAACCTTTTTACGTAAACACTTGGAACAGCCCTGCCCGTTTGGATACATACGAGAAAACGAGATGACTGTGCAACTCTATATGCAATCATTCATTTTTTTTTCGAAAGAAATTAATACCAGATTGCAAAGGTAATTCTAGCCAAAATGTTTCAGCAACTCTGATTTTTTTCCAGTATGGAATTTGTTGTCTGCTAGAAATCATGTTATGTATATGCCAGTGTTAGAAGACACTAAAACTCCGATCCTTTTCGAGTAATAAATAATTGTCCCGGGACCTGTGGCCTACCGTTTTCTGCGTAGAGGACAAATTTGCTGTGGCCCTACACCCAATATATATGGTAGAATCTCCAATCAGTACCACACCACCCCTGAATCCTGATCCCCTCAACGCAGGCACCACTGAGGTATTTCAGTTGTCCCTCTTATGGCCCCAGAACCAACAGGGACCGGTTCTACAAACAGGCTTGACATATGGCATCAGATTGTGCACGGCACCAGCAATAGTAACAACATGTACTGTACAGTAAAAAAATTATACACGGTTCTAAGATTTACTATGATAACACGGCATGAATAGACAGTTTTGGAATCAGAGTCACAGGTATTTGTTTCAATGTGAAAGAAACAAGCTTCGCCAGTTCATCCCCACTTGGCAAATTAGCACTCCTCTATTGTAAAATATTTTCAAACTAGCCAGCGTTAAATAAAAAATAACGGAGAGAGTAGAGGATTTCGTACAATGGAATCCATCTTAAGCCGCATAAATTACCCATAAAGTTGACTTTAATATGGAAGCGGGTATGGTCGGATTCCTGCGTAGTGCATCTGGGGCCCTCGGTGAGAGGGAAAGATTCTAACAAATAGAGAAAAGAAAATCGCAGCGGTGGTCCCATGAACTTTGCTGTTACGACAAAACCACAGAAAAACAAGGGCAAAACCGAAGCAAGGCAGGCCAAAGCAAATTTCTTGTTTTTTTCCGTTCCATCTTACAGCAGCAGCAGCAGGATCCGGCAGATGCCTTCGGGACTGAATGGTGGCGAGTGCTCTGGTGGAGCACCCAACCTTCTCTAGCAGTGGTGAGATGCTTGGTCGAGGCTAACAGCAAGCTAGGAAGATGAGAGGAGGGCCCTTTTCTTGATGACGGGAAGGGAGGCGTGCGTGTGATTTCTAGCTAGTGAGCTACTACCTCTCTATCAATCTCTTTCGTTGCTGCCTTTCTGCCGAAAAAGATGTAGTCTCTCTCCTGCTACCCTCACCCTGCAATCCAAGCACTCGCACGCATGGCACAGAAATCTCCCTAAGATACCCACCCTCCAATATGGTTTCCTTGCGCATGGAGCTTTGCCTCTTGATCCCCAGCAGGAGAGGACAATCGTTGTGATTTGCATGCTCAAGCTCAAGCGTTGTTGCTATCAATTTTCTTTTTTCTTTTTCAAAATTGAATCACTGATGCAGTGCGTTGGTGACAAACTATATATGTGATCAGATTCTGGAGGGAGCTTTACCTGCATGGAAGGAGGAGGAGGAGATCCCCGGCTGAGCGTCTCCTTGGGACGCCCCCCGTCGGAAGGCGACTTGGACCTCCTCGAGCAGCTGCTGTCCGGCGACAACGCCTGGCTCGAGGTGGCGTCACGCTCGCCGGGCTCCCTGGCGCCTCATCCACCGACGGCGGCCTTCTTCGCGGCAGATGCGACGGCCGCCACCGTGACGACGACGACCTCCGCGAACACCGGCTGGCTGCTTCAGACGGGCGGCGCGAGCCCCTCCTCCGTCCGGGAACGGTTCAGCCAGGCGCTGTCCTACATCAGGGAGACGCAGAGAGAGGGCGACGTGCTCGTGCAGCTGTGGGTGCCGGTCAAGGGACACGACGGCCAGCTGGTGCTCACGACGAGCGGCCAGCCGTTCACGCTCGACCACCGCTCCGACAGCCTCATCCGGTTCAGGGAGGTGTCCACCAAGTACCACTTCTCGGCAGACGTCACGTCGGGGACCCCGGGGCTGCCGGGGAGGGTGTTCATCGGCAGGCTCCCCGAGTGGTCACCGGACGTCAGGTATTTCACCAGCTACGAGTACCCCAGGGTGAGCCATGCGCAGATCCTTGACGTCCACGGCACCATGGGGCTGCCGGTGTTCGAGAAGGGGAGCTACTCGTGCTTGGGCGTCATCGAGCTGATCATGACCAAGCAGAAGCTCAACTTCACCCCTGAACTCAACGCCATATGCAGTGCTCTCCAGGTATGACGCCTGACTTTTACTGTCTCTGAAAGTTCAGAACTTGTGGTAAATTCAGCATAGTGCAAAAAAAAAGAGATATAGAATAACTGTTTCCTGGTCTGGGATTTCCTAACGACAATGGTATTTACAGGCAGTAAATCTGAGAAGCACAGAAGTTTCAAGCATTCCACGCATCAAGGTGAGCAACAGAGAAATATTTATACTACCATTGTTTCATAGCTTTGAGTTTTGGCAAACATCTGACATTCACTAGAACTAAGTTGGTATATACCAAATGACCGTAGATTCCAGTGTATGCATGGTTTATGAAAACTACTTGTAAACCTGCATTTTTTTTCCTTTGAAAAAATGAAGTAACAGTCAATTTACCCTTAATCAAGCTTAAAAGTGTAGATAAAGAAACTGAGACAGGAAACAAGGATACTTATATCTTCTCATGAGACTTCATGCCAACTCTTGTTGATTATCCACCAGTTGTGCAGTGCTTCCTACAAAGATGCTCTACCAGAGATACTTGAAGTTCTGAAAGCAGCCTGCCTCATCCACAAGCTGCCATTAGCTCAGACCTGGGTCACGTGCGCCCAACAAGGGAAACGAGGCAGCCGCCACAACGACGAGAACTACCGTTACTGCATCTCCACCATTGACGAAGCATGCTTTGTGAATGGACCACAGATGCAGAACTTCCATGAGGCCTGCTCTGAGCACCACCTGCTACGCGGGCAGGGGGTAGCAGGGAAGGCCTTCACCACAAACCAGCCATGTTTCCTGCCGGATATTGGGTCCTCGACTAAGTTGGACTATCCATTGTCTCACCATGCTAAGATCTTCAACTTGAAAGGTGCAGTGGCGATCAGATTGAGGTGCACGCGCACAGGGACGGCAGACTTCGTGCTGGAATTCTTTCTGCCGACAGACTGTGAAGCACTAGAGGAGCAGAAGGCAGTGCTGGACTCATTGTCAGGAACTATGCGGAGTGTTTGTCAAACTCTCCGCGTGGTCACCGACAAGGAGATGGAAAACGAGGCAATACTGGAAATGAATGAGCTCAACTCGTTCACGCCTAAGGGGAAGAACAAAGCTGAGGAGTTGTCCTTTGGAGGCAGCACAACAGATCGTAGAGGGGAGACATCTTGGACAAGTTTAGCAGAAACTTCACAGCAGGATTCCGAGCTAGCTGCATTGCGAATGCATGGAATGTTATCGCCTGGAGAGCAGGGTCCATCTCTAGCTGGCGTTCAGACAAGTGCAGAAGGCAGCAAAGCAAAAAGGCGTACCAAGGCGGAGAAAACCGTGAGCTTGCAGGTTCTTCGACAGTACTTCGCTGGTAGCCTGAAGGATGCAGCAAGAAACCTTGGAGGTGAGTGACAGCGAGTCATCAGATAAATGCAAGATTCAGCTCTAAATAGTTTACCGCTTCAGTATATACCATCAGTCGTTTAGTCATGGCAAAAGTTCTAAATTGGTGTAAATTGATTAGTCAATAAGCTTCAGCAAGAGCCAGCATGCTAAATTGATTACTAATCAATAAGACAATGTTTTCTTCCATGCAAAAGTCAACCATCACATGCATCTTATAGTCAAAAGATGAACAGTCTTATCACCCTTGTCGTGATTGATCTTTCCTTCCGTGTAGTACCACTAGGCCCATATGTAATCAAAGCATGATTATAAATAGGTATGATACAAACATAGAACAGCAGGTCAACTATCAAGAACTGTAACAAATAATACTCTCTAAGATCGGTTTAAAAAGATCACAATATGACCTTGTCTGGTTGAATAGACAGTGCATATAGCCTATAATTGATCAGTCTCTCATAGTCTCAATCAGTGTTTTGAGCTAAAAAGAAACTTGACATATAACCAAACACTCAACTATATAGCAGCGTTTGAAAAGTTCAATACAGGGATCTGCCCATAAACTAGCTTATCATAATGGCATCGTGACACACATAGGAAGACACACTTTCCACAAATAAGCCCATAAATTAGCTAATCTTGTGAGGTCATGAACGATTAGAATATTAGATGGTTAATGCAGAAGTAGAATATTAGATGGTTATACAGAAATAGAATATTAGATGGTTTTGCAGATCCATGGATCAAAGTGGGTAAACTTATTACTCAGCAGTCCGCATGTGTACCTTGCATTTACAGATTATGAAAACATTCTTTATGACAGTATCAGTATGCTTACATATGTATTTGATCTAGCTGCAATATACTCACTTCTTTTTTCTTGTCTTCCATAGTGTGCCCTACAACCCTCAAAAGAATATGCAGGCAGCATGGTATAAATCGCTGGCCTTCACGAAAAATAAAGAAGGTAGACCACTCTCTAAAGAAGCTTCAACAGATCATTGATTCGGTTCATGGAGCAGAGACAGCTTTCAAGCTCAACACCCTGTACAAGGATCTCACGAACACCTCTATATCATCAGACAACAATTTGTCAGGAAGTATCACGGTTCCTCCAACGGATCAGAGCAATCATACAGACAAGCACCAACACAATAAGTCAATAAGCAATGTGCCATCAACGTCACACTCAAACTCTTCATACGGACACAATTCTGATTCAAGCCCCGCTTGCAGTGGTGGAGCAACAAAACGTGCACCACAGGTTATACTTGATATGATGAAGTCAGGAAACCCTGTAAAAGACAGCCCTGTTCAGCCTCTGCAAACAGAGGACACTTCGTTGTATGAGCATTTCTCAGTTCAGGAGGCATCAATAAATCTTCTGCAAGATGTTACTGAAAAGGCCAATGGTTTACAGCATTATTCACAAAGCCCGACATCCCCCAAACAGAATGCAGATGTGAATATGAGAGTGAAGGCCACGTTTGGCACAGAAAAGATGAGGTTCAGATTGAAGCCTGATTGCAACTTTCAAGAACTGAAGCATGAGATAGCAAAACGATTGAGTATAGTAGACACAAATTCTTTGGTTTTAAAGTACTTGGACGACGATTCTGAGTGGGTCTTGATGACATGTGATGCAGATTTACATGAGTGCCTTCATGTATACAAACTAGCAGACATCCAAACAATCAAAATTTCAATTCATATAGCTACAAGGGTCACTAATGGTCACACCGGTTTGTCATGAAGACAGCATTACGAGATTTAGTCACAGATCTACCAGGAAGTGCTTGGTTTCATACCAGGGACTCAGTATCCACGTTGAGCAGCATGTGCAAGGTACTGAGCACCAACACGACCTAGTTGTGCTGTTTGCTGGATTAGCCATCGATCTGTTTTTGCTCAGGTTAGAACTGACAATCAAAATAGAGTACATGACCATGCTAAAGCCAGTTCTAGAAATATGATAAGCCGCAAAAAAGCATTGTTTGTACATACACTCACTGATGCACCTAAAAATCAGTCTTGCTCAAACTATCCAAGCATATTTGGTTCTTGGAATACTGATGTGCAATAACTATAATGCCTCCTTCAGATTGGTCAGCTATAAGAGTCTCTTCAGATGACATTACAGCATTCCTTCCTCACCTGAGTCCTGTTGGATATGAAGCTCTGTTTCTTAAAATGCAATATTCTGCAGAAGTTACTCTGGATTAGAACTAGAATTTGGAGGATAGGTACTTATTTTGTTCATTTTGTTTGTAAGCAAAAAGTATGGTACCTAGTGCCACATGATGGGCCTGTTTGGAAAGAATGTCGGCTGTTTTAGACACTAGAGATTGTTTTTTCCTGAAGAAACTTTCATCTTCTGAACTGTTTTGTATCAACATAAAGATTATATTGTGTCATCACTCTAATAACTCACACTTGAAAGCATCTAACGCCATAATTACATAAAAATTAACTAGTCTACATATAATACGCAAGTTAATGGCTGCCACTTTATTTTCATCCTTCCCTAGCTGATGATCTATACTACATCACACCAGAACACTGTTTGCATCAGAAAGTCTCCACATTCTCTACCATCGTGGGCAAATAGAGTAGAAGAAACATCATGCCATTATTATAGAAAAATTAACTAGTCTGTATACAATCAGGCTTGTGAATCACCGCCCGGACGCCTAGGCACCCGGCGGCGACGGCGGGGCGAGGAGGAGGAGGCGGCAGCGGCAGGGGGCGAGGGGAGGAGGAGGAGGCGGCAGCGGGGCGAGGATGGGAAGCGGTGGTGGCGGGGCGTGGAGGAAGGGAAGGCGGGGCGGCGGTGGGCTAGGCTGGACTGAGAATAGGTCTGCTATGTGTGAACCATCCGATCCTCATCCAATGGTCAGATCACACATATAAAAATACCCCACTCTTCACCCTAACCCTATCACTCTCGGCTTCTCCTCCCCTTCTCCCAACCGGCGGCGGCAGCGAGACTTGGCGGCGGCGGCGTGACTTGGCAGCGGCGACGCGACTCGGCGGCGTGACCCGGCAGCAACGCGACCCGGCGGTGGCGACACAGGGCTGTGGCGGTGCAACCCGTCAGCGGCGGCGCAGTGCGGCGGCGGCGACTCCAGACGAGTCGACCGGCCATGGTGTCCAGGCCGGAGCGCCTGGACGCCTAGGCGGCGACTAGGCGTTGCCTAGGCGACGCCTTAAAAACGCTGTATACAATACACAAGCTAATGGCTGCCACTTAATTTCATGCTTCCTTAGCTGATGAAAGAGTAGAAGAAACATCATGCCTTATCACATCACGCATATCCAAATGCAGTGAGTAGTAAATTATTTCTAGAATATCTGATAACCCAAGAAGTCAATAGTATGAGAAAAGGCAAGTATATCAGTAGGAACAATTTAAAAAACTAAGATCTGAAAAGATTTGCTACAGGATTTTTCATTTACTTCTTATTTAGCCTTCTTTTCATTCCATCAAGGATCTTATTTGACCAACGGTAATACTACAGGCCCTAAACTTAGTAGTCAAGACATTTTAAGTTCTCTGTCACTCACTGAGGCTTATCACATGCATCTGCTGAATTTCACCAAACCAGATACAACTAGACTATCCTCAATTTTAAAAATTCACACTTTAGAAGCTCCTTCTAAACCAAGATATCCTGATACACTAGAGTTTCTGGCAAAATTTGACATGATGGACCCAACATTTTATAGTCGAAACATTCTTAATATCTCTAAAGAGACTCACTTGGTTGGTTTGACCTTCCTGAAAAGTACTAATGAACAGTTTGATCCTCTTTGGTGGAACAAAGTTCCCAGTCATTTTGCTTAAAAATGTGTGCTTCCTTGTAAAGAAGATGGAGGTAGCAATGTAATAGAGAATAATGACTTGACTAATTAACCCCATAGGGGTGGGTACACATATATAGATACAAGAGTGGGTTGGGCCTAGCCCAAAACACTAATACAGTCCAACACCCCCCCACCCCCGCAGTCCCAACATCTAGCCACAACAGATGTTGAGACTGGAGCGGAACTCTGAAAACAGCATCGACGGGAGGCCCTTTGTGAAGATGTCGGCGAACTGCGACGTCGTCGGGACGTGGAGAACCCGGACCTCGCCACGTGCAACCCGCTCACGAACAAAATGGAGATCAATCTCCACATGCTTCGTGCGCTGATGCTGGAGGGGTTGGTGGAGAGGTAGACGACGCTGACATTATCACAGTAGACCAACGTGCTCCGGACGACGGGGGAGTGAAGCTCCTGAAGTAGCTGCTGAAGCCAAGAAGCCTCAGCCACGCCTTTAGACACAGCACGATACTCCGCCTCAGCACTCGAGCGCGAGACCACGAGCTGCCGCTTCGAGGACCAGGAGACGAGGTTCCCCCCCAGGAAGACGGCGTAACCAGAGGTGGAACGACGGGTGTCTGGGCATCCCGCCCAGTCAGCGTCGGTGTAGACAACCAACTCGGAGGGCGAGTCACGTCGAAGTAGAAGGCCGTAGTCGAGGGAGCCGCGCAGGTACCGAAGAATCCGCTTCACAGCGGTGAGGTGCGGCTCCCGCGGGTCATGCATGTGTAGGCACACCTGCTGAACCGCGTAGAAGATGTCTAGCCTGGTGAAGGTGAGGTACTGGAGCGCACCTGCAAGACTCCTGTAGGCAGTCGGGTCACTGACAGGTGTCCCATCGGCAGAGGAGACCTTTGCCTGGGTATCCACCGGCGTAGAGCACGGCTTACACTCAGCCATGCCCGCGCGCTCGAGGATGTCTAGACAATACTGCCGCTGGTGAAGCAACAGGCCACCTGGTCTATCCTCGACTGCAATCCCCAGGAAGTGGTGAAGCTGACCCAAGTCCTTCATAGCGAACTCCTGCTGGAGGGCAGAGATAGTACGCTGACGGAGAGCCGGACTAGACGCCGTCAGCACAATGTCATCGACGTACAGAAGAAGGTAATCAGTGTCACCCTCCCGTCGATAGACAAACAGTGACGTGTCCGACTTGGCTTCAATGAAGCCCAAGGAGACCAAGAAGGAGGCGAACCTGTTGTACCAGGCTCAAGGTGCCTGCTTCAGACCGTACAAGGACTTGTTCAGCTTGCATACCATGGCTGGTCGAGCTGAATCAACAAATCCTTTCGGCTGATAGCAGTACACCGTCTCCGTCAGAGTATCGTGGAGGAAGGCATTCTTGACGTCCACCTGGTGGACTGGCCAAGAACGCGAGAGAGCCAACGACAGAACGGTATGAATCGTCGCTGGCTTAACCACCGGGCTGAAAGTCTCGTCGTAGTCCACTCCAGGGCGCTGAGTGAAGCCCCGAAGTACCCATCGAGCCTTATATCTCTCCAGGGATCCATCGGCCTTCCTCTTATGCGTGAAGACCCACTTGCCGGTGACAACGTTGCCACGAGGTGGACGAGGAACAAGGTCCCAAGTCCGGTTGGCAAGTAGGACCGCATACTATTCCTCCATAGCACGACGCCAGTGAGGATCGGCGAGGGCGCTACGGACGGAAGTCGGTATAGGTGATACCGAAGAGGAAGCAGACGGGAGGCGTCGTCGAAGAGAGGACGACCCCGGAGAAGCGCTGTGCAGGCCGGAGGACCCCAGCTGCACATCTAGTCACCATCGGGTGAACGTGCCCTAGGTCCCGGTGGAGCAAAGGCGGGTGGTACACCGGGGGCTTGAGGCGAGCAGGAGTGGAGTCACCAACCCGCTCTCGTCGCAGGTAGACAAGAGCCGGGTCGGCAAACCGTGGGACCGTGGCCGTGCGTGGCACAGTGCGTGACGTCGGAGAGGCCGGAGACGCTGGGGCCGCGCGTGGCGCGGTGGTCGAGGTCGGAGACGCCGGGGCCGCGTGTGCCGCGGTGGTCGCGGTCGGAGACGCCGGGGCCGCGCGTGGCACGGTGGTCAGGGTCGGAGACGCCGGGGCCACACGTGGCGCGGTGGTCGGGGTCGGAGACGTCGTGGCCGCGCGTGCGTGGTGGTCGAGGTCATAGGCGTCGGGGCCTCGCGTGGCGCGAGAGTCGAGGTCAGAGACGTCGGGGCCGCGCGTGACGTGGCTGGAGGGGTCGAAGACGCCGGGGCCGCGCATGGCGCGGTAGTCGACGTCGGAGACGCTGGGGCCACACGTGGCGCAGCTGGGAGCCCCAGGGACGGCGGAGCCCCAGGGGTCTGGGCACCAACCCGCGCTCGTCGCTGGTAGACGAGAGCAGGGTCAGTGAACCGCAACGTCGGGACTGTGCGAGGCACAGCCTGAGTCGCCTGAGGTACCGGTACTGCGTGAGGCGCAGCAGTCGACGTCGTGGGTGCCGGGGTCACACGTGACCCAGCGGGTGGCGTACCTGCATAAAAGGGCCAAGACAGCTATGGTGGAGCAGTCTCGGTGTCAGTAGGAAACAGAGAGTCCAACTCTGCAACTGAAGCAGAGGAGGAGGGAGAGAAAGGAAAGGAAGACTCGTCGAAGACGACGTGTCGAGAGATCAAGATATGGTGTGTAGTGAGATCAAGACACCGGTAGCTCTTATGATCAAGAGAGTACCCCATAAAAACACACCGAGTAGAGCGGGGCGCAAGCTTATGTGGAGCTGTGGCGGAAAGATTAGAGTAGCAAGCGCACCCGAAAACTCGAAGGTGGTCGTAGAGAGGAGTAGTGCCATACAGGGCAAAGTACGGGGTAGATGCTTTGAATCGCCTTGGTGGGAAGGCGAGGCGATTAATGAGAAAGGTGGAAGTGTAGAGTGCCTCTACCCAGTACCGAGCAGGGAGAGAGGCCTGAAACATCAAAGAACGCATGACATCATTCGAGGTGCGAAGCATACGCTCTGCCTTGCCATTCCGAGGGGAAGTATATGGACAAGACATGCGTAGTTGGATGCCATGTGCGAGTAGAAAATTACAGAGCATCGAGTTATCAAACTCACGTCCATTATCACACTGGATGGCACGGACAGTGCGATCAAACTGAGTGGAAACCCAAACGAAGAAGTGAGAGAGGGTGACATATGTCTCAGACTTCAAACGTAAGGGAAAAGTCTAAGAGAAATGCGAGAAATCATCAATGACCACCAGATAATACTTAAACCCAGAAACACTGGTAATGGGAGATGTCCACAAATCATAGTGAATAAGATCAAAACTATGCTCAACATGAGTCACTTATGTAGGAAACGGAAGCCTAACATGGCGACCAAGCTGACAAGCATGACATAAAGACTCATGTGTGCCCCTAGTACACGATATAACTGAACTACTAGACAGCTTAGACATAGCATCAACGCCAGGATGACCAAGCCGGCGGTGCCAAGTAGTGGACGAAGTTGTCGTAGCCAGAGCAAAAGTCGGAGATGCAGCGGAAGCAGGAAGTCGAAGTGTGTACAGGGGCCCCAGGCTATCACATCTAAGAAGAAGACGCCGGGTGGAAAGATCCTTCACAGATAAACCAAGAGGATCAAATTCAATAGAAACACGATTATCAGTGGTAAAACGACGAATAGAAAGCAAATTCTGAATAATATCTGGGGCGACAAGGATATTGTTAAGCTGAAAAGAACCCGGAGATCTCGAGTCACCTACTGAGGTGACCGGAAGAACAGACAAATTCCCAACAACGATAGATGAAGGAAAAGAGGGATGTGGGGGTGGGTAGAAGAGAGGATACCGACATTGGCAGTAGTATGGTACGAAGCTCCGGAGTCAGCCACCCAATCTGCAGTAGGTGGTGTGAGGTGCATAGTGATGAACGAAGACGCTAGCGACTGGCGGTCCCACCCCAGGGGCGGCTCCTGGCGTGGTGCAGACAGCTCCGAGTACCCAGCAGGGTAGTCTGTGGCCTGAGTCGATGTAGTAGCAGGGTAGGCGAACCCGCCATAGCCCGGGTTAGCCACGTATGCCGGCTGAGGATGTGGCTGGCGTGGAGAAGGAAGGCCTGGGGGCGGCCCAAGTAGACCCAGAGACGGCCCAGGCCACATGGAGATCTGGCCAGTCCACGAGTTGTAGGGTGTGGACCAGGGCGCACCTCCCCGGCCGGTGCCACCACTACCGCCTTCAGGAGCAGAAGTAGACACAGAAGTGCTGCTAGCACCTCGTCCTGTGCGCTTTCCACCGCGGCGTCGACGATTACCACCCCCTGAGCCTGTAGAGGCACCTGGGGCGGTAGACAGAGGAGGTGGTCTCGGCGGTGGTCCTCCAGAAGTCGGTGGTCGCGAGGGCTGCCGAGAGCCATAAAAAGTTGTGGTAGGCCCCGAGCTAGTAGGACCACCAGTCGCGATCTCCTCAAGCTCAAGATCCGACCAGACCTTCTCAAAGGTCGGCGGTGGCTCCACACGAAGAAGCCAGGAACGGAGGTGGCTATAGCGCTCGTTCAGCCCCTGAAGGACCCGAAGAACAAGAGTGATGTCGGTGACCGGCTCACCAAGGTCACGCAGGGCGTCAGCCATGTCCTTCATCTCCCCCACAGTAGGCAGAGATGGAGCGGTCACCCTAAACTGTGGTCTGGAACCGTGCGTTGATGTTGAGTGCCCAAGTTGCACGGTTCCCCAGGAAGTGTTGCTCAAGCACCAGCCACGCCCGGCGCGCAGTGCCACCACCGCGCTGCCCGACAAGGTCGTGTAGCTCGTCGGTGAGGGACCCAAGGATCCAGGAGAGGACCAAGCTGTCCATGCTGGTCCAAGAGTCGTCCCACGGGGAGCCCTCCCGCTGGACGTGGTCCTCAAGCTGGTACCGCCTCAACGTGAGAAGGAACACGTTACGCCAGCGGGCGTAGGCAGTGGAGTTAGAGCTAAGGACAACCGGCACAAGGGTTCGCATGTTCCGAACTCCAAAAGCCTGGACGTGTAGAGCGGCGGCTAGAGATGCCGAGTACGCAGAGTGCGCACTAGCATCCGAGGGAGGCTCGTGTGTAGTGCTCAGTGGTCGGTGAGCACTCTCCTGGATCTGGTGAGAGAGAGCAGCTACCGAGGCACGCTCTTGCTCCAGGGCGAGAGCAAGTGCCCGCTCACGTTCGCGGGAGACAGCTAGGGCTGCGAAGATACCGGAGGTATCCGCAGTCGCCGGAGTGGTGCTGTCAACACCGTAGAGGGGGGGAGTGGCCGCGCTATGAGCAGCAGCGGCACCACCCGTAGATCCGTCTGATCTGGAGCCCGTCATGAAGGCAACAGCAGTGGGGCCGGCAAGAGGGCCGCCCGCTGCCGGACCGGTCGTGGCGTTGTACGTGTGTCGCGTCACAGCCGCAGGGGGCACGCCGGCCAAAGGGACGCTAGCCAGGTGCGCGCCGGCCAGAGTGGCGCCGGCCAGGGGCGCCGCGCCGGCCAAGGGAGCGGCGGCCAGGGCCGCGCCGGACAGGGGCGCGGGGGCGAGTGGCGCAGCGGCCAGAGGTGCACCGGCCAGGGGCTCGCCGGCCACGCCGGTAAGAGAGGAGGTGGGGCACCGATCAGGGGCGCGCCGACCAGGGGAGGGGCGCCGGCCAGGGGAGGGACGCCGGCCAGAGGTGGCGCGTCGGCCAGGGGGAGGGAGGCGGCCGGTGACGGCCTGGTTGGAGGCGCCATAGGGCGGCGGCCAAGAGGGGGAGGGGGAATTAGGGTTAGGGATTACTGGCTAATGATACCATAATAGAGAATAATGACTTAACTAATTAACCCCATAGGGGTGGGTACACATATATAGATACAAGAGCGGGCTGGGCCTAGCCCAAAACACTAATACAGTCCAACACAATGAATTAACGATGCCACCAGGAAATCCACATGCTTAACTTTGTTTCAGCTGTATACCATATACCATAAAAACCTAAACCTTACAAGATCTCTGATGTTACAACCTTCAATCTGAAGATGTTTTGATGATGCGATGTGATCTATTTATATATCAATCCCAGCTTCTCGTCCTACTTGTGAGTTGTATCAACAGAAGTGAAAACCCTCCCATGGTACACTGGAAAAATGTAAGAAGAGCAACAGAAAACAATAATTTTTTTATTAAAAAGGTATGGTCCCTGTGGAGAAATTTTGTCTCCACTTCTTAAATGAGGATAACTAAAAAATGTATATACATATTTGAGACAACTTTCAGGATAAGCTTACTCGTATCTCTAAGTTAACCAAAAACTACGCTTCCTTTGTATTAATAGACTATGAAGATTTTAATCAGAAGAAATAAACAATCCAAAATATACCGGTACGAGAAAAGATCTTAAGAGCGTTTGTTTTTATATATAAGGCTGCCCGCACCGGCGGCCGGTAAACCGCCCGAGCCGCCGAATGTAGCGGCGCCACTGCTTCCACCTGTCCGCAGCGGGAGCTGGAAAGGGGCCGCTAATTCCCAGGTTTATACAGCGCAGCTCCAAACACAGAGGAGCGCTGTAGCGCCGGTAGAAGAGGAAAAGAAAAGAGAAAGAAAGAAAAGGAGGAGGAAGAAAGAAAAGAAGAGAAGTAAAAGAGAGGAAAAAAAAGAAAGAAGTGAGGGGAAAAGAAGAAAAGAAAGAAAACGAAAAAAATAAAAAGAAAGGAGAGAAAAAGTAAGAAAAAATTGGTGATTTTTTATAAGTTGTAACTATAATATTATTAACATAAAAGTAGTTATATGTAATAATATAAAATATGAGTTAGTTATATTATATAATAGAAAATAGATGAAACTTGATATAGAGATCTGATTTAGAGGTGAACGAGTGCAGAGAATTGAACTATAAAGGTAGGAATCTTTTAGAGATAACTGTAAAAGGCTAAGAATATTTTTTTAAAGGTCTAATATAGAGGTCCAAGAGTGCGAGCAGCCTAATATGAGGTTCAATGAAGCATATACAGCTACCAAACTTCTTATAGCTAATAAGAAACTACTCGAAGCAAAAATAGTAACATACAATCCTTCACAAAAACATGGAAATCAAGGCACTGGCAATTACTCATTGGTCTACAATCTACATTCCTAAGTAGAACATTGATAAAACGATTTTCTGCTTCTCTTCTGAGTGACCCAACAAGCCATAGTAGCTACTAAACCAGGGGCATTGCTCATGATCAATGATCTTAATAATCACAGAAACGAAACAGTGATAGCTAGGCGAAGCTTGTAGCAAGAAATTAGCCATTATCTTGTAAAAATTCAAGAAGCTAGGATACAGATACACGTTTAGTATCTTGAGAGAACACGAGAACGCTAGCACCATACACTGAAACTTAGTCGTCGTCACTCTCGTCGATGAAGTAGCCTTCCTTCAATTCTTCTCCTTCCTCGCGGTCTTGGCCCTCCCCACCACCTTCCCAGCCGCCTTCTCATCATCTCCCCTCGTATCCACCACCGATGCCCATCTATCGTCCTCGAACGCCGCGACGGCATCCTCATCGTCCGAGTGCCAGGAAGCCTCGGCCCCGCGAACGCCAACAGCACCGCGGCGCGACTTCCTGGATGGCGCGGGGTCCGAGCTGGTTACGGGGGCACTCGTAGGACAGGTGCCCCTCCTCGGCGCACTCGTAGCAACGCGACTTGTCGCGGCACTCGCGGCTGCGGATGAACTCCTTGGTGCGGCCGTTGTCCGCGGCGACGGAGGCGGAGAGGGTGCGCCCGTTGAGGACCTTGCCGTGCATCTCGGCTGCTGCTGCTGCTGCGGCGGCGTCCTCGCGTTGGTCGAAGAGGACGAACGCGACGCCCCGGCTGCGGCGGGACTCGCGGTCCTTAGCACGGTGACGCGATCGAAGCGGGAGAAGAGGAGGTGGGGGTCAGAGTGGGTGAGCGCGCAGTCCAGGTTGGACACGTACACCGTCGACTAGGACGGCCCGAGGCCGCCCGAGCCGCCCCGGGGCTTTCCGCCGCCTCCCGTGGACCCAGACCCGGAGGCGCCCTATGCGGCATCGGCGGGGAGCGGGTAGCGGTAGAGGAAGCTGTCGTCGTCGTCGGGAGTCGGAGTCTTGCCGCCGCCGGCGAGACATTCTGCCTGCGGTTCGTGCTCTTCGTCTTTCCGCTCGCGGATCGGATCGGATGTCAGTGGAATTTTCGGGCGTCAATTTGGGCTCAGTAGGTTATGTTGGGCTGAGATATATTTGGGCCGTACTTAAGAGATGCGACTATGGGCATGTAGTGACATATGGGCCAGATTCTGCTTATATGTCAGCCTACTGGCTTCATTGGGATCTGTTTCTTCTCTTTTTCTTTTGGACATGTAGTGACAGACAGCTACCAGCACACTATTACTGTGAAGGGTCAAAGAAATATAGGCATTAAAATGAAAAAAAAGAAGGCCAAGGTATTCGTCTGAAGTCAATGAAATTGGTATCAGTCATGGTGCAGATCAGATGGCGGGCCAACACACACTGTGATCAGGACTGTGATCAGCTCCGGAGAACAGGATCTCAAGACAAGCTCCCATGGGGACAGTAGTGAGGAGCTTCTTACCTTGCTCTTCTTCGGATGATGTCGAGATGTCGAGATGCACTGCCGCTGCATCGGCTGCATTAGGAAGGTCGAGAAGGCACAATGCCGTCAACCTATCCGAGTCCAAGATGTAGACCGACACACGAGGTATCCGAGTCCGAGCGTGTCGTCGATATGAACCGAACCGAGGTCCTTCCTCGACCATGACCTCGCCTTGAACATGTCCGAATGGCTTTTCCTGCGGTTCGAATTGAACACTAGTCGGACAGCCGAGCCCGAACTGGACTCTGGCATGCACCGGCGTGTGTCATAAAAACCCCGGTTCCACGCTCTTCTCGTTCCACACGGCCGTAGACGCCAGGAACGGAGGCAGCTGCAGCGCAACACCTAGCAAATATCGCCGCCAGCAGGAGACGACCGGCTGCCCATCGTTCGCGACCATGAAAGAGGAGAGCCAGGTGGCGGCGGAGCCGGAAGCCGTGGAAGAGGAGGAGGCGGAGGAGGAGACGTCGCAGCGCGTCTCGCCCATGGAGAAGATCGCGACGAGCCTGGGCTCGGTGGTCAGCCTGTGCATCCTCTTCTCCCCGCAGGTGGCCCTCGACCCGGGCGTGACCGCCCTAGGCGTCGTCGTGGTCGGCGCCGCTGCCTTCTGCTGGGACGTGTACGGCAGGCCGCTGCTGCGAGCTGCCAGCCTCCACTCGGAGTAGTCGCCGGCCGTGGGCCCCGTACGACGACAAGAGAGCAGCGTCTTTTTATTTTATTTTATTACTATTTTGTCTCCTTAACTGTAAACGACTACAAATTTGTACTTCCTTTGGAACCGGTGATACAATAGAACGACAATGATGTATCAACTGTCAACTGCTGACAGGGGAGACCGGTGTCGTTGGAGTGGTGTAATTTCAGTTACTTTGAGAAATTTTGCTGAGTGACTCATCAGTGTTTCAGTTATCTGAAACAAACACGGAAAATAAGCATACAATAGTTCGATCAGTGAGACATTTCAACAAGCACACGTCATGCACGCACCAGACGATATTTTCCTATGGTTATGACGAACGGCAAGCAATATATGGCACGATTCATGCTCGGTCACATCTGCGACCAGTCATAACGCTACGCTTCTGAATAATCTAATCTATACAGATCGCCCCTGCCCCTCCCTGTGGTTTAATTTCTACACATCCGAGTCGTTGAATTCCCGACTGCAACTCACCGCGCTCTCTTGTTACAACCCTCTGCCATGCCGATAAATCCACCCTACACATCGAATCTATGCATGCTATCATCCTATGTTACTAAGCAATTACACAACAGGCTCACGGTTGCAACACCAGGGCACGGCCCGGCAGATCAACAACGACCTGAACATCGTCAGATCGGTGGGTGCCAGGCCGCTGGCAGGATGCAGCCAAGGCTTTAGTCCCTTGCTGCCCATGAACCGAGCTGACAGCTCGGGTCTCTAGTCGCTACTCAATCAGCTGTATGTGTCTGCATCTGGTTCACCACCAGTTGCGCTGAAGGTGGGAACAGCCTTGGTCCTGAAAGGAGGAAAATCATTTTAAAGGCTAGTGAACTTTGAACTAAACCAAGCACAGTGGAATATTTAGCAAAACGATGTATTAAGATTCCAGCTTCGCACCTGGAACAGCATTGAAACCATTAACAGTTTGCTGCATTGCTGGGTGCTCATGACGAATCTGGTTGTTTTTCATCACAACACCATGTCCACCTGAATCCATCGACATTCGTGGTACCGTTTCACATTGTTGGGCTGGTGGTTCCCGAGAATCAATCCTCTGTCCAGTGCTGGTAGAAGCATATGCCACAGCATGTGGATGTGATCCCGCAAGATGGCTTGTGCTGGCAGCACAGTCCATAGAGGCAGGCCTGTTAATGGTTGGCTGCTCGTCTGATGCTTCTATATTGCTCGGTGGTGCCATTGCTTCTGAAAACGAATCTAGTAATACAGGTGGCTGAAATGTTCTTGGTGCTTCACCATCTCCAACCCAGCCACGACCAAACTTTGTTCCAGGAGGAAGGCTTCGTTCAATCCGCCTTGATGCAAGTTCCCAACCAACAGGACCAAGCTGTGCAGCAAAACGTGCAAGGCTGCGGGGATAGGATTGCTGCAGCTGAAACCCAACCTGATAAAACATTGTGTTAGTGTTGATCGCATGTTTTGCTGCTTTCTAGTGTTCATAAAAGGCACCTATTATATCAATATATCATCAATTACTTGTAGAACAGAACTTGGACTGGGCACTCAACTGGTATTAGCAGCTTCCTCGCCCCATTGTATGAAGATGACACCGGCAGCTCATACATTGAACTAGATGGCTGTGTCTCATAATATGTGCTTCGACGACTATCTTCCATCAGAACTGGTTTCTTTCCATTCGCTGACCATTTACTCCCAGAACCTAGAAGAGACGTGAAACACCAAAGGTGGTTAAGGTCAGAAATGAATTAATCACTAATTTCGGACTGATGTCCATTTTTTACTGAGTTTTAATTGACTGCTGACCTATTCAAAAGACACATTAGAAAAAGGGAATAAAATAAAACCTGGGTAATCTTCGATTCTTTCTGTTTTCCGCTCACCAGACCAGTTGTACTCATTTCTTTGATTGGCAAAAGAAGCTCTCAGTACATCAGCAATCATCGCTCTCCGTGACAGATCAAGTTCTGATGGTGCATGACGCCCACTATTTGAAGCAGTAGCAAGTGATGAACCAGAGATGTCTGCAGTAGCACGTTCTGCAGGTGGCCTCCCAACTTTCTGTTTGACGTTGTTCTTGTTTGGAGGCCTGCCCCTGCGAGGTTGTGGTTTTGGTCCCGGTTCCTGTTCTGGTTCTGGCTCTGGTTCAGGTTCTGGTTCACTAGCATCACTATCTTGCCTAAGATTCTCAAAGTCCTTTTTAGCAAGCTCTTGAATTGCTCGTGCCTGTAACAAATGGCATATCAATGTTAAATATGCACCAGAATTCAATTTATTATACAAAGATCATAACAGTTCAGCTTAACATTTGACCTGTCGGTAGTATATTGTATCCGGTGAGTTGTAGCACATCGCATTTGAGCTTATCAGGAACACATCATCCTGTAAAACGAAAGTTCAGGCCATATTAAATGAGCTTAACAAGAGTATGTTGCTTTTGGCATTCTTCTGACAGATTGTATGAGTAAGAAGTAATGTACTCAAAGGGAAACGAAATCTTTACAGTATCACAGCAGTACTCAAATGTGTGCAAATAGTGAACTAATGATGTTGCTTGCAGCCAAGATGCTTGAGCTTAAATATTATGGCATAAATTTGCCTTCTATTATGGATTCAAAGTATGACAGTCAAATGATCAGTGAAAATAAAAATACGAATATGCGATTTTGGTGGAAGTATAGAACAGATGCTTCCCAAATAATTAGAGCTGGTATTGTATGAGTAACTTGATTAACTAGAAACCTTGAGGTTGTGGCATAAAGCATAAAATCCCTGGCCAAGCTATGCAGAAGGTCAAACCATCTCACTTTACAAATTCTCTCATATTGCAAGCAAAAGGTAATTTCAAGTGAAATTCAGCATACAACGATCGTGAGCTAGCACTTTGACAGCAATTTAACACTTCTCTGTTCACGGGCATGATTTAACTGAATATGTTCACTAGCCCGTTCCAGTGGTTTTACCGAACCCTTCTAAAAAGCATCAACTCATCTTTTTCAAGCTGAGGATCATTCCAATTTTTATCATACCAAAATTAACTAGTATATGAAAAGAATTAATAACAGCAGATTCTTCAATTAAATCATCTTCTACAAAAAAGTTCTAATGTTATGGCATCGAAAGACTAATTTGCACGCCTAGAGAAGAGTATATTTCTCCTAACAGAAGTAATACTGGTCATGGTACTTCTGCCTAGTTACTTGTACTGGAATAATATATAACAGTAGCCGCCTTAGAAGATTTCATGTGAATATTCCTTGCTGACCAAATAACACATATCAGAGTTCTTCGACAGGATCTAATGCATAGTCACTGGGTTCGGGTATGAGGGTGCAATCTGACACCAGGATGACAGGGAGTCAGGGTTGCTGTAATGTGTAGAATTGATCTTATTATTGGGCATGCTACTTAATTCACAACCATACCCTGCAGCAAACAAAAATTGGCATTTGATATTGTAGGAGTTTGAGAGTTTCTTTTAGGCATGCCAACAGGACAATGTACACACTCTACAGAGTTCAAACTGGGCCAGGTAGTTGAAAAGTAGAAAACAAAATCCCTCATTTCTTCTTGACATTAGGACAAAAAATTTAGTTAAAAAATGAACTAGTCTTCTTGCACTAAGGTCATCGAAAAAAGAATGGAGGGGGTATAGTCTTGCCCAAGGAGTAATTAGGGTATATAGAAAAGAAACCCAAAGTGGATAAAGAAATGATTGTTAATAGGTTGCCTACTAGCCTAGCACGATTGCATGTCGGAAATTCTATATCTACATGCCAATCTCACTGTGGTTCAACAAAAACTAACGAAGATTTCAAAGGTGAAACAGGTGGTTGTTTTTCTCCTCCATATTTAGAAACAGGAACTTTATAAATTCAACGTTTAAACGCAGATTTGAGCAAATAAGAGAAAAACAGCGCTGGATAGGTCACTGGATGCAAACACAGTATCGATCATACTTTTAACTTCTTGCTATTAGAATCCCAGTGATGGAACCAATCAAATAAAACTAGGGTCACTCGAAATGAAACTACTACCAGTAAAATCCATATCGATTGCATTTACATGATAAAATATATTCATCGCAAGTCACAGAAGTGTTTATATTGCCAAGAAAATCTGGTGAGGGGTTATGAGATTTTGTACACATGGAACACCACCAGAGACAGTATCCAAAAGCAAAACGAAAAGGTTTATTTGAAGCTATTTGTGGAAGTATTTCAACATCTCTAAGCAAGAGCTGAAGAGAGTGAATATTGGTACCTAAAATGTACTACAAATCTTTGGTGCATATGTGTTGCACAGGGGACTCTGCAGGGAGCAGTACAAACTACAAGGACTTTGCAGACAAGATGAAAAGGTAGACCGCATGTAGCTCTCGCTTGCGCAGGGTCTCGGGAAGGATCCAACCCACTTGGGTGTTTTGTACGCAGACTTCGCATACAAGATGGATATACCAAGATTTTACAAACGGACTGTTAGACTGATAAAAATGTCAAACAATCACCAAGTACATTTTAGGCTGCAGCGAGTTATGACTAATCCAGCTGATACCGCAAGCTAACCAAGTTAAACATTCAAGCTTTCAGGTTAAAGCACACTGGCTTACTAGTAATTTCCCACCAAAGAACCGCAATTAGCTGCCTGGCACAAGGAAGGTTTGGACAGAGCGGATAAAAGCAAATCAGAAATCAACCTAAACAAAACCGGAGACCTACCTCGAATTGCTCCAAGTTAGAGTACACCTCCTTATCAAGTTTTTTCCGTATTGTCGAAAAATCCATTGGATGCTCGATAATATCATGATAATCTGGCAGCTGGCCATAAGGACACATGAACCGGTAAATCAATCAGATTTCGAATAACTAAACAAAAAAAAAACAAGCATTCACAAGGTTATTGCAAGTCTTTTCTAACTAAAACAACATACCTCCTCCGGATCCACGGACTCTGAGAATACACCATACGTGTCCTTTCTGCAAGAAACCAGGAAACACAAATATCAACGATCTTGCGGCTGTGAATGAAAGAAATGAGGGAATAGCAAGCAGCAAGCACAGCAGTTTACTTCTGCAGCCGGTCAAGGACGAAGAGCAACAACTTTTTGTTCGGCAGAGGTGTTGTGGGCCCGGAATCTGACGGTTCTGTCAAATAAAAAAATCACCCAAGAGCACAGCAGCAATCAGAGGCAAGAGCATTAATTAAACGGGAAGAATCGGAATGCACCCAACACTGCATAAGAATTAAAAATGGCATCTTTGTGCACATTTGTACAGGTATTTCTTTGGGCTTCCAGAAATCTGAAGAGTAAATGCCACAGAGCAAGGAGCGCCAACCTTGACGCCCATCCGTCGCTTTCCTCGTGTTTTCTCCCTGCAGCAGCAGCAACAACAGAAGATAAAGGAGAATTAAAAACAGGACATCTAAAATAAAAAAATCTGGACAAGAATCGAAGACCCCCGGAGTAGAAAAAAGCACCACAAGAAGTGGGGGCTTTCGTTTATCAGCGCCAGTTACCCAGTACAGAGATCTAACGAGGGCGCGAAATGTATAGTCGAAATTTGGCGCGAGAAGCAGACAAAAACACCCCGAAAAGGGCACGCCTTTAAAAGCTTGGAACTGGGGCGTTTAAAAAATTTGCGCCAATTATTGCGACGACAAGCCGATGCGCAGGGTTTAGGTTTATCTCCCAAATGATTGGGCGCGCGCTAAGGCTGGCAGGAGTCCGAGTTGACCTCTGCGCCTGGTGCTACAGAGATAAATAAATAAACGCGGGCTTTTCATGCCAAAAATAGCAAAGAAATTTCCTCGGGCGGCGCGCGGTGGCGCAGATCCGTACGAGCCCCGAGGCCAGGCCCCCAAATTAGGTAAATTTCGCGCGAATTCGACCGAATCTGCTTGGATTCGAGGTGGATCGGGGTCGGGGAGCGAGAGCGGGGGAGGGGAGAAGGCGCCCACCTTGGCCGAATCGTCGACCAGGCCCGTGACAAGGCGGAGCTTCTTCTCGCGGCGGCCGCCGCCGGTGGCGGGCCCGTCGGAGTCATCGGCGGAGCCGGGTCCCGGGTTGCGGCGAGTGGACGGGCGGCGCTGCGCGGGCGCCTGCTGCTGCATCTCGAGGCGGAGGCTGCGCTTCTGGAGGTCGAGGAGCGAGGGGCGGCCCTTCTTCTTCCGCTTGCGCGGCGGAGGCGCCGACATCGCCGGACCCCGCGCGGGCTGCTTGCCCATTGCCCCTGCGGTGAGCTGTCCTGTACGCGCCCAGCTCTTTTTCCTTTTCCTTTTTCTTTTTTCTTTCGGTCCCGACTATTGTGCGGGGCGTAGTTGTGGGCTTGCTTGGCTGGCGTGTTGGGGGCGTGAGTGTGGCCGCGGTGGGTAGACTTTGCGGGGCCGTTTTCTTTTTCTTTTCCTTTTTTTTTGCCTCTCAGGGAGGAAAGCACGTGACCGGCGTGTTCGGCTGCGATTGTGAAGAACCATTTGCGTGCGCGGGCGTGAGCCGTGTGCTCATCTGGTGCGGTGCACGAAAAAATAACTAAAAATATTAAGGGCTGGATTAGATTTGGATCGGGTTAAATTTATATTTATTTGAGAATAATATTTAATAAGAGGTAAAATAAACTATGAATGCGCCTGCGGACCGAGCCCAACTACCATGCACTTATACAGAACCATATGGATCGGGCTACACGGCCTGGCACGAGGCCCAACATTTTCAGCATCGCCCAAGCACGGTCCGGCCTGATGGTAGCCCTTATAGGGTATTGAGGCTCCAATGCAATGAAAGAATAAACATTTTTGTGTGAAGTGGAGCAGATGTCGAAAAAGAAATACACTCTCCTTTCTAAATTACTTCATTTATATCATAATATTTTTTAATTACTTATCATCAACCACACACCGGTGTAGTTTTGACTTTATTATAGACTGTCTTGGCAAGTCGCTACGAGTGGTAGAAGTAATTTTCAGAGGTCACACTAAGAGGGAGCACCACCTTTTGAAAATCCAACTTTAGAAGAAAAAAAGAAAGAAAAACGGCGAGCAACACTGGAACCTATAGAATGGTCGGTTGCTGGTTGGTGCTGCTCACCAAACTTTGATCCGTTAGGCCTCGAACAACCCGATGAAAGAGAGGAGGGTGTCATGCCAGCCCACGGGCTCAACTGCTGGTTCAAGCATGGTATTGGCGACCGTTAAATAGGTGGTGTCAACCCGATGATCTATTTAGCCCCTAGTTATTGCTGAAAAATTAGAGTTAAATGGTGCAAAAATGAAGAGTAGTGTCAATTGAACCTACAACCTAAGGTAACCATGCAATGAACTAACAATTAGGTCATGCTTGTTTTTAATGCAAAATATAAATATAATTAATATATCTTGTTATATGGGTTGTAAATTAAAAGCTCAACACCGAGGGGTAACACAGCAGAACATTATTAGAATATGTAAGTTTTTCTAGACCTCAAATTACTAGGAAGAAGATAGAAAACAATCGGGAACTATTGTCCCTGTGGTATTTCCTAAGGAGTTTTTTGACGGGTAAGATGGAGTATCCTATAGTTTTTTTTCAGATAAAGTAATAGAGAAAAAATATTTCTCTAGAAATTCAAATCGTAGGGAGATTACTTAACATAGCAAAGCTAGTTGTTGATTTGTAACAGGTTGGTTCCTTGACTCAGATTTTGTAGTTGTAGGGAAACTTGCAAGGTTTCTAGGGTTTTCTTTCTTCTTTTCCTTTTATTATAAATAATGTGTTAATGATTTTAAATTCTTTTGATACTAAATATTTAACCCTCCACTATAAATTATTTGCCATTCTTACTTTGAACACAGTAAATAAGGAGAGATAGAAAAGGTGAAACACACATGAGACGAACAGACATGTAGGAGAGGGTAGAGAGAGATGCACATTGAGAATTCATAATGATAAGTAACTTGAGAAAAATATTAAAGTCTAGAATGACAAACAAATCAAAAACTACAAATTTTTTCTTTCTAGACATCTGCTTTACTTCGTAGAAAAATATCACATTTATAAAGAATGGATCAGGAATTTATTTCATAAAAAACGCAAAAGAACACTCATACAACATCACATATGCGAACACTTTATTATTCATCCCTGTTGCTTTTGTTACCAAGTTTATGAACACTTAATCTGCTTTGGTAGATGGTGTTGTGGCTCCTTGTAAGTCAAGACACATGACATGGGCTAACGGCACCGCTCACCAAGAGAAGGAGCATTCTTTCCACGGTGAATCGAGACTCTGTAAGGCCTCATTTGGAAGAGTAGGGGAGGACATCGGGGCATGAATTCACCACTGAGGGAATCCTTGCACGCTCGCAACCCTGGGTGTGCGTTCCCCTTGGGGGACCTATCTATATTTGGCAGCGGATGGGAAACTACCCTAGGAAGGCTTCATTTGGTAAGGCTGGGTTCCACATGAATTAGGGGTCAATTCTGGCACCACGAGGAAATAGGTCCACGACGGGATAGAATACTCGTGATGGTGCAAATGAACATTTGGCAATGATGGGGATTGGAACGGAACCACCCGAAACCCCGTGAAACTACATGCGAAGAAATACTCTCCACCCCAGGCCGGGAAAGGAAGCACTTGCGTACGCTTCGCAATCTTCCCTCATCGCGCTCTCAACTCTCGTTCGTATTCACGACCGCATCACCAATTCTGACAATCGCGATGGTGTCCACAAGGGTGTTGGGTGTCTACATCTCCCTCTTGCACCTCTTCCTCCTCCATGTGGCACCCCTTCATTGGGCTTGGAGGTGGTGGAGTTTAATGGCAGGTCACCCCCCCCAATAGGGATGGCAATGGGTCGGGTTCAGATCGGGTGGAGCATAAACCCGCCCGAAACAAAAGAGGTTGCGGGTAAAATCTGAGACCCGCACCGTCGAGTTTTGGGTGTGTTTCGGGTGCCCGTTGTGTTTGACTTTTTTATAAATATACTATAACATTTAATAAATAAGTCCAAAAAATTATCCATTTTTAATGGTAATGCAACAAAAAATATTAATTTGCTTATAAATATTTTAAATATAGGTTGCACTAAGTAATATAAAACAATTAAATTATAAAAAGCAATCAAATTTGACTTTAAAATTATAAAAATAAATTATTTTAGGTACCCACGGGTGCAAAATAAAACCCGCACCCGCCACAAGTCGGGTCGGGTGCGGGTTAGACCCGCGGGTGGAAAATCCCACCCGCATCTGTTGGGTGCAAAACCCGTCGGGTACCCGCACCCGCGGGTGGGATTGTCATCCCTAACCCCCAATAGGCCATGTAGGTTAGACTATTAGTTTACATTTGAATGAATGACATTATGGCACCCTCATGCCATAACTAAATGAAATCTACATACACATGCTCAAGAGCACTCTTGTAGCGCACGACAAACACTTAGGAAATCAGCAAGTGCACAAAGCAGGTATAGGGTGTTACACCTCTAGCTAGATGACCCGAAATATGGGTAAATCCTCATATTCTTGTTGTTTAATCATGTCAATCTCTCATTGATCAGCCCCCGACTGAATCTTAAAGGACATTTAATGTAACCCTCACATATGGGTGTTTCACACATAGACAATAACCTTACAATCTAAAAGGCAAAATGATAAAATATGGAACATGGACTTAGCGAATGCAATCTGTAGTACAGGTAATTGCTTACAATAAAGTAAAGTTGTGTTTCTTCTTGGTGAACAGTTCATGCCGTTCCACTATATGTATTAGTTAGTGAGATAAATCATGTTAACATGAATTCTGGCCAATAGCACTAGTGAAACGAATGAGGTAGATTCTGTCTTCTATCAGAGTTGCCAAGAAGGTGAAAATTCTACTCTTCACTTAAGAACTTTAGTAACCAGTATCCGTCATAGAAGGATGGGTTTCTTTTAATTTCATGTTTCTTGTCGAAGTGTGTGGTCGACACTTCCCTCGAGCAGCCCGCGGAGTTTCTTTTTCGGAGGGGCTAGTCACTTGCGGAGAGCTTGAGCGTATGGACGAGTTAGGAGGAGCTTGACACGACGAGTTTTACGTGGTTCAGGCCGCTGGAGCATAAAACCCTACGTCCACGGCGAGCTATGGAGCTCGCTGTATTTGTGGGGACCACCCCGTGGTTCACCCACTCCAAGATCGCATAGGATGGTGCCGTGCGATGCGGCACCCAACAACACACACGAAAAGAATAAAGAACAACATATAAACTTTTATTTGATATAAAACAGCGGAAGTCTTTTACAAAACCTAATTAACAGCGAAAGTTATATACATAGTTGCTCTCAAACCCTAACTAAGCAAAAGTGCAGCCGTCCAGCTCGGGGACGCTACACACTAGCAGCATGGGACCGGAGATCACGGCGGCGTGCATGGCTCCAGCTCGGCCGTGTACCCCGACGGGGGCATTGCCTCGTCCTCAGAACCTTCCTCATAACTCTCACCTGCACACAGCTCAAATATTGCAACCGTGAGCACGAAGGCTCAGCAAGTCTTAACCGTCAACCCTAGGCATGGAACTCTACGTGCAAGGGTATGTAAGATAGGAAAGGATTTTGCAATAAAGACACGACTATAAGTTGGTCCTTACTTTCAGTTTTATAGCAGCAGATTCATGTGCCTTAGGCAGCCCTCACATCGGAAGTACACAATCAAACAAGAAACACTTTCCTCCGATGTGGTGATGCCCAAAGTGGAATGTAAACTTAATTAGCTCTATATCTACAGCAATCAAGGTATTCAAGACATTAAGATCAATACAGCATTTTCAGTTGGCTTATTTCACTTCTTACTACGTCACAGCGCAGTGAACAAGCGGGTACTCAAATAACCGCGAGGGACGGTGGTTGCAATCAAGACACACCCGGATAACACGTTACATACACCCACTTTCAGAAGCGTGATTCCACACCCCTTCCTACTCTGTTGTATGCAACAACCTTTCAAAGGCAACCCAAATGCCGAACCGGTCCATCCGTAACGGGTAGGAGGTCCCCGCGTGGAGCGTGACTGTGACCACCGGCAGATTTACACCTTGTTACCCTCAACCCACTCCTATTTACGGTTGGGTAAGCCTCGACACCCAGGTTAACCAATTACATCGGTTTCCTGGTTCCCATATGCCAGTATGCATCCGGTACTGTTCGATACTTGTCCAGCAGGGCCGCACACGGACGGTCCTCAACCGACACCAACAGGGCTACGCACGTGAGACCTCTGCTCACTGCTTCCTATCCCCCCTGCTGGGTCTCATTTTCATAACTTAAGCCATTTTCTACCTCTTTTCATTTCGTGTAATAAGTACTACCTCGCGAGTAGCTTCTAACCACTCGACTTCTACCGAGATCCTATACATTAGCATGGCATTCTCTACTCGTCGAGTTTATAAACTACCCAACCCTCCATAGGATTTAAAGAGGCTATGCAAGTGGGGTTTCAATCACCCTAACTCTAATGCAAGCATTCACCCTAGACATAAGTGATACAAATAAAAAGCTTTATAAAAGGTACTTAAGTGCAAACCGGGGCTTGCCTGGTTGCGAGTTAAACGGAAAGTCAGCTTCTGGTGGGAGGACGTCCAAGGGCTCCTGCGTATCCTCAACTTCGGTCACTATTATGAAATGTAATAAAATACATGTATAAGTATTAAGGATTTATAAGAATTGGACTTCTACTCATAGCTACTGCTATTTAAAATCCTTAATTGGCTGTGGGATTTTTACGGTGGATACTAGACTTTCTAAGGATGATTTGAGCCAAATTTGGAGACATGTCATTGCATAATGTAGTCTTTAAAATTCGTACAAGTACAATGCTTATCTGCATTTTTGAGCCCAAATCAGGAGCTTGACATAGCTAATGGTGGAAGATCTGATTAGGGTAAGTCTCCATGGTTATAACAAAATTTGTTTCACCATTTTTGGAGCTACCATCAGAGAGATATGAATTTTTGAAGTTTGGACAGAAGTGCTGAACAGTTTCTGTTTATATTTGAATTTTCAAATAAAGGCTGAACTTGAGAAGGTAATTTGACCTAGCAAATGACCTCCAATGAAACCCAAATTTTTACTGGGTATCAGTATCTATGAAGAGGATTTGCTGCCCAAATTTGGGAATATTTCATAAAGAATTGCTCCTGTAATAAATCCCTAAAGGATTTACTAAAAACAATTCTACAGAAACTCCTGGGCATTTTCATAGCCAAAATTTGGTTTCTCTGTGAAGTACATCTCATGAGGATTCCAACAAAATTGGTCTCACTCTTTTTGAAGTTTTCTACCCAAAGTTATGGGCTTGCAAAGATCAGCTAAATTCTGGAATTATTTCTCTAATAGAAACTTCAAATAATTGGGCTGGGCCCACTGTTTTAAGTTGGACCAGTCAGATTTCGGCAACACCGGGGGCTACGGGTTTATTCCCGTGCAGCCGCACCAGATCCGGCGCCACAAACCGATCCTCGCGCGAACCCGGAGGCTGACCAGTGGGACCGGCCCTCCTTCGTCTTCCTCGCGCTGCCCGCGCCTCCCGCGGCGGCGCACGCCGGCGAGGCTCGCCGGGACAGGGTTCCTGTGGTCCAAACTTCGTCAAACTCGCCGCCTGTGAGTTCTACACCGTGCTGAACACGATGGTGGGGTCGGGAGCCGATGACAACGGCCGGAAAGGTGCTTGCACCGGCGACCATGTCGAAGCTTACTTTGGCGACCTTGCTCTCCCTCAACAGTGGGTCATTCGGACTAGGGTTTGCTCCAAAAGCACCAGTGTCCCATGGACATCCTCGACCCATAGCTCGCTCTCCCTGAAACCCACCGAAGATGGGACCTCACCGGCGACCTGAGCCCGCAAAACTCCGGCGGCGACAAAAACTCGATACCAGGCATCTCTACTTGCTCATTTGAGCTGCTAGAACTTCGGGGAGATGCACAAGCCTGTGCTGGAGCTACTGTAAGCTTATCTAGAGCGGAGCTACCCCGAGCACAACGAATTTCTTCGAAGAGTCCTCGGGTTCCTAAAGAACTGCCGGCGCCAAACTTCAAAATACTCGGTACCGGAGCTAAGAAAGCAGGAACTGGTGGAAAGAAAGGAGGAAGGGTTCCTCACGCACCTCAGGGACCTTTCTGTTGATCGAAAGAGGCCGCAAATCCGTCGGGCGACGGTGTGGCGTGCAGGCGATCAACACCAGAGCTCCGAAGAGAATTCCAGCTCGTAGGCGCCAACCACCGGTGCTGGTGTTCACTTGAGGCTTCGGGGAGCAGGAGAGAGACCTGGCGCAACGATCCCGCGGCTCAGCCGCGCGAGAGGCACGCCGAGCTCGCCGGGTGCCGATGAGCCGAAGGTTTCTTCCGCCGGGCGGGGGTTTGGGTTCGCGAGGCTCGAGCAGAGCGTGGAGAGGCTGCGGGGTAATGAGGATGAGGGCAGGTACGGCACTCGGCTGCCGCTATAACCGGCCACGCGTGTGAACCAACGTCGGGGGAAGCAGCTCGGTGGACAACGTCGGGCGACGGGCTGCTCGGGAGCTGGCGCGCGGTGATCACCCAAGGAGGAAAAACAGTCGGTTGGTTTGCTTTGGGTGGCTGACAATTGGGCCCCACTATTTCTAATTCTTATCCAATTTTCTCTGATATTTTACCCCAGCAACTCAACATTAAAGACTTGACTTCAACCCCAAGTCATAGTTTGAATTTGCTGAATTCAAATAGTTTGAATTCGGGTGTGAAAATTGGATGTGGTTTGATCATTTGAATTTGAAAACTGAATTTGAATTCTCCACTTTGTATTGCCTCAAAAATATAGCAAACCAGCTCCAAAGTTTCCAATTTTTGGCATGGCTGCTTATTAAAAGGTGGAGAACACCTTTGTGAAACCAAATTTTCAAATTGAGGAAATTGGAATTTGAAACTGAATTTGAAATTCAGATTAGAGGGCTTCTCCTTTTAATCCCAAACAAATATTAAAACTCCTCCAAATGAGCTGAAATTTGGAAGGTTGAATATTTGGACTATGAAGATCCAAGTTATGAATTTAGATCTCCATGTTTAGAAATTTTGGGAACTCTAAACCCTCACTTTGAACTCACACTTATTATAATTCAAAGTTTTAATTCCTCTCATTTTTCATAAGTGTACATGAGCTGAATTTTCTTGCTACCACTTTTTGGGATTTTACAGTATTGCTTGTTGCTCAGAACCGGAGTCCTGAGCTTGAGGATGAGTTACACCTTGGGTGTGAATGGCTAGAGTCCGAACCCTTGCTAACGTCGCCTACCCGAGCCTTTTATAGTCCAAGACTCGGGTGGCTTACAAGGGGGGCCCGGGACCCGACAGGTGGTCCCGGGGAGATTGTCTGTCATCTATCGTATCTGCAGTTATGCCGGTAGTTGTCTCTGGCGAAGGCTTCTAAGTCTTCGTCTTGCAGTCCTGCCCATGCCGCATGCTAGTCGTAGTGGTTGATGACGGCGGAGGCAACATGGGATGTCTTGTCGCTGCGTTTATTGGCTGGCAGGCTCTGACACCGCGTGCCAGTCTGTGATGCGACTGGGCGCAACGGCACCTGACAGAGGCGTGCTCCGCGTCTCCGCGTCTTGGGAAGGTGCGGGCCTTGAATTCCTTATACGGGCAAGGTATGGGGCGTCTTTACGCCCGCTGCCTACCGCTCGGGGGCAGGCAGCGCTCTTCTGCTGGACACGTGGTGGGCCCGGAGCCCTCCTCAGAGGAGAGGGGGGTCCGGCCCCGTAGGACACGTGGAGCCTTCGGACGTCTCCCCGCGGTGGAGGAGGTCCGGCTTCTGTCGGCCACGTGGCCAACCCGGAGCTCTCCTCTGAGTAGAGGGAGGTCCGGCCCCGCTAGACACGTGGCGCCTTCGGACCTCTCCCCCGCAGAGGGGGGAGGCCCGGCTTCTGCAGGCCACGTGGCGAGCCCGGAGCTCTCCTCTGAGAAGAGGGAGGTCCGGCCCTGCCGGACGCGTGGCGCCTTCGGAGCTCTCCCTGCGGAGAAGGGCGAGTTCCTTAGGCATTTTCCCCTGTGCGCGGGGGTACCCCATATCGCGGGTACCAACAGTGGCCCCCGGGCCCATCTCGGGGGAGATAGTGAGCCCGAGGTGGGACCTCCGTCTTTTCTAATCCGCGCACTTTTTCTAAGTCCCGCATTGACCGCTGCCGGAGCACAAACAGTCACGGGGCCGCGGGAGCGTGCGCCCACTTGATGGTTTCCTTTACTACGGCGGTTCCCAAGACCGCCACTTCTGCACGTTGCGGCGCTTTCTTTGGGAACTGCCGGAGTACCTTGCCAGCTCGTCTTCTTAGGAGACTGACTCCTTGACCCACCGCTTCAGCTGGGCGGCTTGGGTCCACCTGTCATCAGCGCTCGGTCTTGGAGCCGAAGCGGCTGCCGATGCGGCGTATTCGAAGAGTTTCGAATCGCTTGGAATTGCACCTGGGAAGTTTTAAGAGGGGATCTTACCCACATTGCGGCTTCCCTTCGCACTTCCTAGCACTTTTTCTTGGACTCTTGTGCCTTTGTCTTCTTGCCTTTGAGTCCTCCCTCGTCATGGCCTCCAACCCGCCACCAGAGAAGAAGCGCGCTCGATCTCCTCCAGTGGCGGCGTCTGTGCCAAGTCGGGGATATGGGGTGCCTGCATCTCCTACTTCTGGAGATGGCACTCCTTCCGGTGGCGACTCAAAGAGGCCCAGGGCTGATGCGTTGAGGGGAGCTTCTGGAGTGTCCCATGCTCCGCCAGTTCAAGCGACTGCGGAGCAGCCGTCAGTGACGACGGCGGGCTCTGGGAGTCCTACCCCGACTCGGAAGTCGGGGTTCAGAGCCCGCTGGAGTGTTCGCGCTTCACGGCCATTTCCGACTGGCGGGGAGTCTGCGCCGTTGCGCTCGGAAACCGGGACAGCTGCCGTGGCCCCCAGACCAGCGCAGGTCGACCCTGCACAAGGCGGCCCGACCTCTACTTCAGCGCCGACTTCCCCCGCTCGTCCCTCTCCACAGGTCAAGAAGCCAGAAGCTAGAGAGAGTCCGGCGGGTCCGGCTGCCGGAGCCCCGACGCCAGCTTCTCCTGACCGGCGTCTCGTCTCGGTCGCTGGTGCCTCGACTTCTCTTGAGGATGAGGTGATGGAGGAGGTCCGAGGTGCTGCTCCGGCCTCTGCTGCCCCACTGCCCCTGGCGGATGCCTTCACGCTTGCCGAAGCGAGCGTCCGGCAGGTCTTGGCCGCACTTGGTCGCGAGCGGGAGGAGCATACGGCTGAACGGGACCGCCTCCTCACCTGGGGGAACCTTTTGCGGGAGCGGACCGCGAAGGTCAAGAGCGAGCTCCACTCCAGGCAGGAGTTGCTTGACTTCAGGGAAGTGCTCCTCGACCGGCTGAAGCGGTTTGTCGACCGCCTGGACGCCGAATCACGGCGGATCAACAGGGAGGCCCTGGAGGCACACGCCCGGGCCGAGGAGAGCCTCTCTGCCGCGAAGGAGATACGACAGCTGTTGGAGCGCCGTAAACTCGTCGTTGAGGAACGGGAGCATTCCACGGCAGCCGAGGCGGAGAGGGTCGCTGTGCAGCTGGCGGCGGGCGAGGATGACCTGCGAGCTCGGGCCAGGGAGTTAGAGGCTCAGAAGGCAGACCTCGCCCTGAGGGAGGAACAGGTCTCCCGCGAACTCTAGACGATTCTGGATCGAGAGTTGGCTGCCGACTTCAGGGCTTCTGAATTGGAGCGGCTCGCCAAGACTCTCCGCCTTCGGGAAAGCTCCCTGGCAGCCAAGGAGAAAGAGTTCTTCGAGAGAAACCAAGACGCCCTGCAGGCAGCTCGCCGCGAGGTAGAGGAGCTCTCGGCCTTGCGGTCCTCCGAGGCGCTTGCGGTCTCGAGCTTCATCAATCGGGCGGGGTCGATCGGTGCTAAGCTGGACAGGCTAGACTCAGTGGTCGCCAGCGAGCTTGAGGCCGAGGGACGCGGTCTGGCCCTAGAGGTTGCCTCACATGTGCTGGCATGCTTCAGGAGCCGGGACCCTTCTTTCTCCCTGGAGCAAGCGAGAGAGGGCCCAGCCGCGGAGCGGGAGGAAGCTGCCAGGGCTGAAGTCGGGGACGTGGCCGCCCTTGTAGCCGCTAGGTTCCGGCGTGAACCGGGAGGACCCTAGGGCTTGCTTTTCCCTTTTTATCGAGTCTGTAGTCCAGCTCATGGAGCCTCGCATAAATAGACTCTCTTGAATGTTTGTGCCTGTGATGCCTTTTCTCTCCTTTTTGGCTTTGCCTGACTGAGTCCTTAGCTCCGCAAGGTACTCAGAGGCCTTTACCAATCTCGGAACTCTGCACAGACACCTTCCCCGAGTCCTAACTGTATTAGGAGCCCCCGGGGGTCTCCGGATCTCGCCCCATGGGGAGGTCCACATCTGTCGGCCACGTGGCGGGTCCGGAGCCCCTCCTGAGGAGGCGGGAGCTCTTGCCCCGTTGGACACGTGGGGCTTTCGGAGCCCCCCCAGAGGGGAGAGGTCCGATTTCCGCCTGCCACATGGCGATTCCGGAGCCCCCCTCTGGGGAGGCGGGAGCTCTGGGCCCGCTGGACACGTGGGGCCTTCGGGCCTCGCCCCTGCTGAAGGGACGTGACCCGGTCCTTCGAGCCCTATGTCGGAGTAGTTGGTAGCTCCTTTCCCCCCGCTTCGAGCAGTCCCCGTTGCTGTAACCTGGAGGTCCTGCACACAGGCAGAGGAAACGTAATTCTCCTCGGGGGGTCCTCCCCTCTTGTCTCCTAGTCTTATTCGGCTTACATTCCCAATCCGTTATACGGGGCTTGGGCAATTCTGTGCGCGGGGCGCCGGAGCTCCGGCTCCCTGCGAGGTCCGGGTACGACCGTCCGATCCCTAGTACCGGGCCGTGCGCCGGGGAAGCAGAGTGCACACGCTTTGGGTTCATGACCAGGCAAAGCGGTTGTACTCGCCTGTACCTCCGGAGGGCAGGATGCGCACGCTTTGGGCACGGAGCCGGCTAAGCGGGATACGCACCCTGGACCCCCCAAGCACAACGCAGGCCTTTCCTGGAGGTGACCAACTGGCACCGCAACACCTGACTGGGGGAGGCCCGAGAGACTCTCTTGGCCATCGGCAGGTGCCTCAAGCGCAGCCGCCCTCGGTAGGATAGCAAATGCTGACTATGGATGAGCGCGGGAGAGAGGGAGCTAGATGTACGATGAACATACATAGAGAGTGCAATCATAAAAATTAATGCATAATTTAAATGAGCACATGAGAGAGAGCGAAGTAGAACAAGTTTCTGTGTTAATGCCCATAGGTGGAAGACTGGCTGTACATGGAGGCAATGACCCGCCTCGTCTACAAGGGAAGCAAGACTCTACGCGCTTAGGGTCGGAACCAGGCTAAGCTGGACGTAGTCCTGGACCGTCCCTTGAGACTTAGCTGCCCCAAGCGCTGTTCCTAAACTCTATGGGATTTATTACAGAAGGGAATGACCCTGTTCTACTAATGCTCGGGGGATAGGACTTACAGTGTTGTTCCATGCCAAGGGGTTTTGGGAACGGATCTCACACTCGGTTGAAAGGCATGTGTACCTGGGACGGAAACTTTCGTGAATCGGAAGGGACCTTCCCGGCTGGGGGAGAGTTTATAGGTCCTTCTCGGGAAAGTGCGTGCCGCGGCACCAGGTTGCCTTTCTGCAGGTCCCTGACGCGTTTGGTTCTTTGGCGGTAGTGCTAGACCAGCAGCCGAGACCGTGCGTTGTGGGGTGTTACCTGCAGCCGAGCCTCGTCGACGAGGTTGTCATCTTCACGCTGGATCAGGTCCTGCGCGGCTTCTCCTGGGCGCCCCCGGGGAGTTCTCCCCTTCTGGCTAAGGCCTTCAAGGGGTAGGTGGACCCGGGCTCGTCTTGGGAGACCCAAGGCGTCTTCCCCTTCTAGCAAGGCCTTCAAGGGGTTGACAGACCTTGGGCGGCCCCCAGGAGGTATGACCGAGGCACGGAGGCGTGCCCTCGGGAGGGGCTGGCCGGATCTTGCACCATTGTGATTGGTGCTTGGGCTGCTGCGACTACTTGGAGCTTCTCCAAGGTTGATGCCGCAGCAGTGCAACCTCCACTGACCTGGGACGGCAGCCACAGTCGGCTACCGTCCCGGCCCATCACCATCGGAGCTGGAGTCCTCACCGTTATGCACTGTCTTCATGACACGCTGAGGCTCCTGAAACCCCACCTGGTGGCCGGCGTTGACTGAAGCGTCGACTTTCTGCTTGCCATCCCTCTAAGGGGGGAGCGGTGCCTCAGCTCTCTGCTGCCTTCCTTTGCGGAAGCGCTCTGCGAGCCTCTGGATATCCCAGCACTCGGCAGCACTATGATTGCCGGCGCCATGCACAGGGCATAGCCCGCCCTGGTCACCATTTGGGGCTGGCGACTGCCGCTGCCTTTTGTCGGGGCGTGGCCCCGAGCTCCACTAGCCGTCGCTGCTGCGGCGACGGGAGCCGCGAACGATGACTTCATCTTGCCACTCCCCCGGTTCTTGGCCTTCTTGCCACCTCCATAGGAAGCAGCGCCGGACCCGGGCTGTCCTCCTGACTCGGAGGTCGGCAGAGAGTGCCAGTTCCGCCCTTCAGCTGCTCTGGCGCACTTGTCCGCCAGGCTCAAGAGCTCAGAGACGTCGCAGACCTCTCTGGTCGCGAGCTTCTCAAGCACTTTCTCGTCCCGGACACCCTGCCGGAACGCTACCACCACAGAAGCACTTTGAATATGCGGGATGGTGTTGCGTACTTGGGAGAACCGCTGGATGAAAGAGCGCAGCGACTCCCCAGGTTGTTGCTTGATGGCGTGGAGGTAAAGCTCCGTGCCGGGACGGGTGTAGGAGCTGCCGAAGTTGGCGATGAACTGCCGGCAGAGCTCTCCCCAGGAAGTTATGGAACCCTGAGGGAGATTCATGAGCCAAGACCGGGTTGGGTCGGTCAAGGCGACGGGGAAGTAGTTGGCCATGACTGCCTCATCCCCTCGTGCGGCAAGTACGGCGGTGGAGTAGATCTGGAGGAACTCCGCCGGGTTGACGCTGCCGTCGTACTTTTCGGGCAGGTGCGGCCGAAACTTGCGCGGCCACCTTGCGAAGCGAAGGTGGGGTGCAAGGGTCGCACATCCTGCTCCTGTTGCCGCAGGCATTGGTGCCACGAACACTTGGTTCGCTGCTGGCACAGTGTACCCCGGTATGGTCAAGGCTGCGCCATAGGCCGGGGGCGCCGTTTGCAAAGCATATGGCTGTGGCATATGCTGCGCGGCGTATGCCTGGGGCAGAGTCCGCGTGGCGAAGATCTGCTCTTCAAGCTGGGTCGAGGCCAACGTCATGTTGTCGCCAGCCCCTTGGATGCGACGCCTTTCTCGACGTCGCTCGAGGAACACTCGGGCATCTTGGCCCAAGTGGCAGCGCTCCAGCTCTGCCCTCAGGTCCGTCGACGGAAGCCTGGTGGAGCTGGAGTCCGCCGTCTGCCCGTCAACCGTTGGCGTGCGCGTGAGCGACACAGCCGGTTGACCGGAGCGTCGTCCCCGCCGAAGTCGAGGTTTTGCGGCGGCGACGACGAGGCGGTCTACCTCGCATATCCACTGCTGGGTTGCTGAATGAGGTGCGTCCCCAGCAGGTGGGTTGCGCAGTAGCGCTCTTGCTGCAGCTAGCGCACCCCTGTGGGGTTCGCTCATCGCTGCAGAAGATCTCACACTGGTCGGAGCCTGCATTGCCGGAGTCGGCGTTGCCGGAGTCGGCTGCTGGCTACCAGCTTGTGCCGACACACTCCGTCCTGAGTGTATCGACATGTACTCCCCGCTGGTCACGGTTCGTCCGTGAACGCGGGGGAGGGGAGCTTGCCGCTGAAGGAAGTTTCATCATCTTCGTCGGCGGAAACTCGTCGCGCAAGGGAAAAGCCCCCTTCCTGGCGCGCCAAATGTCGAAGTGTGTGGTCGACACTTCCCCCGGACCTGCACTGGGTAGCCCGCGGAGGTTCTTTTTCGGAGGGGCTAGTCACTTGCGGAGAGCTTGAACGTATGGACGAGTTAGGAGGAGCTTGACACGGCGAGTTTTACGTGGTTCAGGCCGCCGGAGCGTAAAACCCTACGTCCACGGCGAGCTATGGAGCTCGTTGTATTGCTTGTTGCTCAGAACCGGAGTCCTGAGCTTGAGGATGAGTTACACCTTGGGTGCGGATGGCTAGAGTCCGAACCCTTGCTAACGTCGCCTACCCGAGCCTTTTATAGTCCAAGACTCGGGTGGCCTACAAGGGGGGCCCGGGACCCGACAGGTGGTCCCGGGGAGATTGTCTGTCATCTACCGTATCTGCAGTTATGCCGGTAGTTGTCTTTGGCGAAGGCTTCTGAGTCTTCATCTTGCAGCCCTGCCCATGTCGCATGCTAGTCGTAGTGGTTGATGACGGCGGAGGCGGCATGGGATGTCTTGTCGCTGCGTTTATTGGCTGGCAGGCTCTGACACCGCGTGCCAGTCTGTGATGCGACTGGGCGCAACGGCACCTGACAGAGGCGTGCTCCGCGTCTCCGCGTCTTGGGAAGGCGCGGGCCTTGAATTCCTTGTACGGGCAAGGTATGGGGCGTCTTTACGCCCGCTGCCTACCGCTCGGGGGCAGGCAGCGCTCTTCTGCTGGACACGTGGCGGGCCCGGAGCCCTCCTCAGAGGAGAGGGGGGTCCGGCCCCGCAGGACACGTGGAGCCTTTGGACCTCTCCCCGCGGAGGGGGAGGTCCGGCTTCTGTCGGCAACGTGGCCAGCCCGGAGCTCTCCTCTGAGTAGAGGGAGGTCCGGCCCCGCTGGACACGTGGCGCCTTCGGACCTCTCCCCCGCGGAGGGGGGAGGCCCGGCTTCTGCAGGCCACGTGGCGAGCCCGGAGCTCTCCTCTGAGAAGAGGGAGGTCCGGCCCCGCCGGACGCGTGGCGCCTTCGGAGCTCTCCCTGCGGAGAAGGGCGAGTTCCTTAGGCATTTTCCCCTGTGCACGGCGGTACCCCATATCGCGGGTACCGACATTTCTGTACTGTAATATAGACCAAGAAAGATGACTCGGGCAATTAAGATGCATCATTTCCACAATTGTTTGCAAAAGTGACGGACGTATTTCAACCAAACAGCAACAATGTTATGAACTCATGCTAAGCCATTTAAACTTTTGACAGCAACTTGCTGGCGCCCTAGTAACCCCTTCAGAACTGTTGCATCTGTGAGTCTACTTACAGATGGATCGAAATTATAAGGCTGGTCAACTTATGAATGCCAACAAGAAGTGCCAATAGGTGACCTGCTACTTCATAAAACAAGGTGAAAGCGCCTTCCCACTAATTTAAGTTTCAGAGAATAATGGAGTTACAAATAAACAGTGAGCCAACCAATCATATTCTGAATACCGTAGAGAACAAACAAGACAGTGAGAGCTTTTCAGCAGCTCCTACTTGGAAACATCCAATCGCTTGAGCTTTTTTGCAGCATGGCCAATGTTAACTGCTTGCCAGACCCATACGTTCAGGAAAATAAGTGGCAAGTACAATTAGCGTTTGTAAATCATTCTTCAGTTTAATTACAAAGAAAAGTCTATCAAAATTAGTTACGTCATAGAAGAGGATTTAACTGCGTACATCAACATCCGACCGACTCCTTCAGCAGATGCTCTCTTTGTAACCGTGTAATCTGAGCTGCTCGTCTCTACGCAATCCCCTTTGGATTAGAGTCTGTCCAAAGTGTAAGAATATCTGGCGGTCGGCTGGTGGCTAAGGCGCGGCCACATCAGCCACCCCATCCACCCACCTCACCTCCCGCGCGCCAATGGCAACTCGGCTTAAGATCCCACGAGATAAGGACGCCGATCGCTTGCCGCTGCTATTTAGCCCGCGCGTCCCGCTCCAGGCACCGTCATCGTACAGAAGCAGCTAGCAACCGGTCCGACACACTCTCCCAGCCCTCACGCTCAGCAATGGCTGCCTCCACCATGGCGATCTCATCCCCGGCGATGGCCGGCACCCCCGTCAACATCAAGGTAGCCGCCTTCGGCGAGGGCCGCATCACCATGCGCAAGACCGCGGCCAAGCCCAAGGTGGCGACGTCCGGCAGCCCGTGGTACGGCCCCGACCGCGTCAAGTATCTCGGCCCCTTCTCCGGCGAGGCCCCGAGCTACCTGACCGGTGAGTTCCCCGGCGACTACGGCTGGGACACCGCCGGTCTGTCGGCCGACCCCGAGACCTTCGCCAAGAACCGCGAGCTCGAGGTCATCCACTGCCGCTGGGCCATGCTCGGCGCGCTCGGCTGCATCTTCCCCGAGCTGCTCGCCCGCAACGGCGTCAAGTTCGGCGAGGCCGTCTGGTTCAAGGCCGGGTCCCAGATCTTCAGCGAGGGCGGGCTCGACTACCTCGGCAACCCCAGCCTGATCCACGCCCAGAGCATCCTCGCCATCTGGGCCTGCCAGGTCGTGCTCATGGGCGCCGTTGAGGGGTACCGCGTCGCCGGTGGCCCGCTCGGTGAGGTCGTCGACCCGCTGTACCCCGGCGGCAGCTTCGACCCCCTCGGCCTCGCCGACGACCCGGAGGCCTTCGCTGAGCTCAAGGTGAAGGAGATCAAGAACGGCCGCCTCGCCATGTTCTCCATGTTCGGCTTCTTCGTCCAGGCCATCGTCACCGGAAAGGGCCCGATCGAGAACCTTGCCGACCACCTCGCTGACCCCGTCAACAACAACGCCTGGTCCTACGCCACCAACTTCGTGCCCGGCAACTAAGCATGCGTGGCCAGCAACTTCACTGCCTTCAACTCAGGGAGAGCCAGCGTGGGTTCATCGATATATGCTGCAGCAAGCTGCGTGTGTGTTTGTCTCTTGTTTCTTCGCGTTGAATTTCTGGGGCAAGTAGGGATGCTGAGTTGGCATTTGTACACTTAGAAGAAGATGATCATGTCTGTGCAATAGTAGTTTTGTTCCCTGCTGGTGGTTACTTAATTTCTCAGATTAATTTGTCCTCCTCTCTCCTGCTTCTCTCGGAAGAAAATTATCAGCAGCAGTTACACTTACAGCACCGCTCAGATTCCTCCGACTCGCTCGTAATATGGAACAAAAAATATGGCTCAACGAAACGGTGCGGCCCTGGCCCCCAGCGGCGCCGGCGGCCATGGAAAACCATCGCTAGGCTGAAGCGGAAGTCGTGCCCACGAGCCTGTCACCGCCACCGACCGTCCGCTGGAGCCATACTGTTGAAGATCAAAATATGTCAAGCATGTCAACAAAGTTTACGTGAGCAAAGATAAGATACCGGATGATGATCAGATCTCTAGATAAAGATTAAGAGGTAGTTTAGATAATGTAGTTGAAGATATACATGTAATCTTTAGCTTGTTAAGATCAGAACTGAGAATCGTGATCAGCCACACGAATTTATATCTCCAATTGTACTCAGGCCGCACCATATACTCTTTTTATATAATCAACACGTAATGCCAAAGCTCTTCGAGTTTGAAGATTTGGCCTTTCTACCAGTTAAACAGATCTCAACATGGTAACCAAAGCCTTCTAAATCTCCACCCAGAAGTTCAAGTCGACGGCGATGTCGTCCTCCTCAATGGCGACAGGGTTTAATACTCTTTCACATCACGTGGAGAAGTTAACCAGAGAAAATTTTCTTCTCTGAAAAGCACAGGTATTACCGGCGATAAGAGGGGCTCAACTTTATGGCTTGCTCGACGGCACGATCAAGAAGCCGGAGGAAGAGTTGACGGTGCAAACAGAAGGCAGATTTGAAAAGGTTCCAAATCCAGAGTTTCAAGCGTGGCTTGTATAAGATCAACAGCTCCTTAGCTATATAAATTCGACTCTCTCCAAAGAAGTACTAGCGCAGGTAGCTATGTTCTCATCTGCAGCTGAAGTATGGCCTGTCGTACAAGAAAGTTTTGATTCACAATCTAGGGCACGCATTATGCATCTACGTTCTAAACTTTCAAGTACAAGGAAGGGAGAGATGTCTGTTGCGGTTTACTTTGCTAAAATGAAGGAATATGGAGATGAGATGGTTGCGGCTGGTAAGAAACTTGATGATGATGATGATATAGTGTCTTATATACTAACCGGCCTTGATGCAAATTATAACTCACTTGTTGAGAATGTGAGTACTAGAGTCGATCCGATCACTCTATCAGATTTATTTGCATAACTTTTTGCAACCGAGGCTAGATTAGAGAGACAAAATCCCTCTAATCAGTATCAGATTGGAAATCAATATCAAGCCAATGTAGCATCAAGGGGTAGCTTCCGAGGAAGAGGAGGCAGAGATGGTGGAAGATTCGGACGTGGACGTGGTAGAGGTCGTGGTACATCAAATGGACGACCAGTATGTCAGATTTGTGAGAAGATAGGCCACACTGCTAATAGATGTTATAAGAGATTTGATAGAGAATTCAAGCTTGAAGAAAAATCAGAAAATAACACCATGACTTCCTACGGTGTGGATACAAATTGGTATACGGATACGGGAGCCACTGATCATATTACAGGAGAGCTAGAAAAATTGACAACAAAAGAAAAATATGGAGGTCAAGAAAAAGTTCACACAGCAAACGGGTCAGGTATGAGAATCAATTATGTTGGCTGCTCTATTCTACACACTCCAGCACGATCATTACATCTTTCCAAAATACTTCATGTTCCAACCACTAAGAAAAATCTAGTTTCTCCTCATAAGCTGATCTCTGAAAATTCCATTTTTCTTGAATATCACCCACATTATTTTCTTGTGAAGGATCGGGATACGAGGAAAGTTCTTCTTCAAGGCAAATGTGAAGGAGGGTTGTACCCATGGCCATCATTAGAAAACTCATCCTCCTCCAAGTGTGCTCTTACGATCACCAAACCATCTCTAGAATTGTGGCATGATAGGTTAGGACATCCTTCGATGACAATAGTAAATAAAGTCATCAATCAGAATAAACTCCCATGTTCCTTCGAAATTAGTAATAAAGTGTGTGATGCTTGTCGGCAAGGCAAGAGCCACCAATTGCCTTTTCCAAAGTCATCTAGCAGTTCTCAAGCACCACTTCAACTTGTTTTTTTTTTCGATGTTTGGGGACCTGTCCCTACATCAGTAGGGAGGAACAATTACTATGTGAGTTTTATATATGATTTTAGCAAATTCACGTGGGTCTATCTCATCAAGAATAAATCTGATATGTTTTCTAAGTTCAAAGAGTTCCAAAAACAAGTTGAAAGAATTCTTGACAAAAAGATCATATCCATTCAAACCGATTGGGGTGGAGAGTATCAAAAGCTAAATGAATACTTCACGCAAATCAGAATATTTGCATCAAGTCTCTTGTCCACACACTAATCAGCAGAACGGATCAGCAGAAAGAAAACATAGACACGTAGTGGAGGTTGGCCTTTCTCTGTTAGCCCGAGCATATATGCCCTTGAAATTTTGGGATGAGGCGTTTGCTACCGCCTCATATCTTATCAACAGAACACCATCGCGAGTCATAGGGTTTAGCACACCATTGGAAAAGCTATTTCACATTAAGCCAGATTATTCTCAGCTTAAAACCTTTGGTTGTGCATGCTGGCCAAACATGAGAGCATACACAAATCATAAGCTATCTTTTCGATCTAAAAAGTGTGCCTTCCTAGGGTATAGTCCCATCCACAAAGGCTACAAGTGCCTTGACATAAACAACGGTCGAGTATACATCTCAAGAGATGTAATATTTGATGAAACCACTTTTCTATTTGAAACTTTGCATCCAAATGCCGGTGCTATCCTTAAAAACGAGATTTGTCTCCATCCCACGTTGTTGAATCCCGGAAGACGTGTTGGAGAGGAGGAACAATATACCGATTCTCAAAACTTGATTAATTCGGGTGATTTTTCTTACCAGAATAGTGAAAGCATTGGTGACTGTATGCAGGATGAGGAGGCCGCTGAAAATCCGAGCGCGAGATCTAGAGGAGATCCGGTCAGAGAAGCATCCTCGGATCAGGTGTTGCAGCAGAGTCCTTGGTGTGCGGCTTCGGAAGGTATGCGACAACGGGAAAAATCACCTGCGATAGGCGTCAGTCCTGAGGCTGTCGGGGGCAGTCTGGACCCGGGAACCGCGTCTCCAGTGCGCTCAGGACAGGTGTCATCACAGAATTCGCCTGCTCTCTCCATTTGGATCATGAGATAACAACAACATCTGCACCTCTGGAAGTTGTACCGTGTGTACAGGCACCTTGAATCTCAGCACGAATACGACCAATAACTCGCTCTCAAAATAATATCTCAAAGCCTACACACTTTGGAGATGATTTTATTTGCATGTATACAACTATAGGTGAACCCTCCTCCCTTCAAGAAGCACTAGAAGATAAACAATGGAGACAAGCTATGGATTCTGAATTTCATGCCTTAGAGAAGAATCAAACTTGACATCTAGTTCCAAGGAAGGGTATAGGTAACGTAATTGACTCCAAATGGGTGTTTAAAATTAAAAAACGTGCAGATGGCACTATTGACAGGTACAAATCTCGACTAGTTACCAAGGATTTCAAATAACGCTACGGAATTGATATAAAGATACATTTAGTCCGGTGGTCAAGGTTGCTACTATCAGAATTGTGCTATCCATAGCTGTCTCAAAAGGATGGTGTATACGGCAACTAGATGTTCAAAATGCCTTCCTTCATGGCACCTTGGAAGAAGAAGTATATATGAGTCAACCTCCAGGGTATAAAAATCCTTCCTATCCTCACTATGTGTGCAAGTTAGATAAAGCTATTTATGCGTTAAATTAAGCTCCAAGGGCATGGTACTCTAAGTTAAGTACAAGGCTTATTCAACTCGGTTTTTCAGCAGCAAGAGGGGATACATCACTATTTATCTGTAATAATGATGATGTGACTGTTTTTCTCCTAATCTACGTTGATGATATAATTGTCGTGAGCTCCTCTGAGAAGATGATTGAATTATTGTTGAATAACTTGAGGAAGAACTTTGCGCTGAAAGATCTTGGGACACTTCATCATTTCTTAGGCATGGAAGCTGCGCATACAAGAGAAGGTATTCTTCTAAATCAAAAGAAGTATGCAACTTATATATTAAAAAGGGCGGGCATGGAAAAATGCAAACCAGTCAACACGTCGTTGTGTCTCTCTGAGAAGTATTCGTTGCATCACGAAGATAAATATGGAGAGAAAGAAGCAACGAAGTACGGAAGCCTAGTAGGAGCTTTACAGTATCTAACATTAACACATCCAGATTTCGCAATTTCGATAAACAAAGTTTGCCAGTTTCTTCATGCCCCAACAACAGTTCATATGACTGCAGTAAAAAGAATATTAAGGTATGTGTCGGTACCCTCGATATGGGGTACCCCCGCGCACAGGGGAAAATGTCTAAGGATCTCGCCCTTCTCCGCAAGGAGAGCTCCGAAGGCGCCACGTGTCCAGCGGGGCCGGACCTCCCTCTCCTCAGAGGAGAGCTCCGGACCCGCCACGTGGCCAGCAGCAGCCGGACCTCCCCCCTCCGCGGGGAGAGCTCCAAAGGCGCCACGTGTCCCGTGGGGCCGGACCTCCCTCTCCTCAGAGGAGAGCTCCGGGCCCGCCATGTGGCCGGCAGAAGCCGGACCTCCCCCCTCCGTGGGGAAAGCTCCGAAGGCGCCACGTGTCCCGCGGGGCCGGACCTCCCTCTCCTCAGAGGAGAGCTCCATGCCCGCCACGTGGCAGGCAGAAGCCAGACCTCCCCCTCCGTGGGGAGAGCTCCGAAGGCTCCACGTGTCCCGCGGGGCCGGACCTCCCTCTCCTCAGAGGAGAGCTCCGGGCCCGCCACGTGGCCAGCAGGACAGCGCTGCCTGCCCCCGCGCGGTAGGCAGCAGGCGTAAAGACGCACCATACCTTGCCCGTACAAGGTATTCAAGGCTCGCGCCTTCCCAAGACGCGGAGACGCGGAGCACGCCTCTGTCAGGTGTCGTTGCGGCCAGTCATGTCACAGACTGGCACGCCGTGTCAGAGCCTGCCCGCTAATAAACACAGCGACAAGACATCCCCTGCAGCCCCTGCCGTCATCAACCACTGCGACTAGCTTGCGGCATGGGCAGGGCGGCAGAACGAAGACTCGGAAGCCTTCGCCAGAGACAACTACCGGCATAACTGCAGATACGGTAGTCGGCAAGCAATCCCCCTGGGACCACCTGTCGGATCCTGGGCCCCCCTTGTAAGCCACTCGAGCCTTGGACTATAAAAAGCTCGGGTAGGCAACGTTAGCAAGGGTTCGAACTCTGTGAACTCGCATCCTTGGCATTACTCACCCTCAAGCTCAAGACTCCGGTTCTGGGCAACAAGCAATACAGCGAGCACCTCTGCTCACCGTGGACGTAGGGTTTTACGCTCCGGCGGCCTGAACCACGTAAAACTCGTCGTGTCAAGCTTCTCCCTCACTCGTCCCTAACGCTTAAGCTCTCCGCAAGCGACTAGCCCCTCCGAAAAAGAACCTCCAGGGCTGCCCAGAGCAGGTCCGGGGGAAGTGTCGACCACACACTTCGACATTTGGCGCGCCAGGTAGGGGGCTTTTCCCTTGCGCGACGAGCTTCTGCCGACGAAGATGACGAAGCTTCCTTCAGCGGCAAGCTCTCCTCCCCCTCGTTCACGACGGACCGTGACTAGCAGGAAATATGTGTCGACACACTCAGGACGGAGTGTGTCGGCGCAAGCTGGAAGCCAGCAGCCGACTCCGGCAACGCCGACTCCGGCAATGCAGGCTCCAGCTAGCGTGAGATCTTCTGCAGCGCTGAGCGTCCCCCACGGGGGTGCGCTAGCTGCAGCAAGAGTACTACTGCGCAATCCACCTGCTGGGGACGCGCCTCAGTCAGCGACCCAGCAGTGGATTCGCGAGGTAGACCGTCTCGTCGTCATCGCCGCAAACCCTCGACTTCGGCGGGGACGACGCCCCGGCCAACCGGCTGTGTCGCTGACGTGCACGCCAAAGGTTGACGAGCAGACGGCGGATTCCAGCTCCACCAGGCTCCCATCGACGGACCTGAGGACAGAGCTGGAACGATGCCACTTGGGCCAAGATGTCCGAGTGTTCCTCGAGCGACGACGAGAAAGGCGTCGCGACCAAGAGGCCGGCGACAGCATGACGTCAGCCTCGACCCTGCCTGAGGCGCAGACCTTCACCACGCGATCTCTGCCCCAGGCACAGGCCACGCAGCATATGCCACAGCCATATGCCCTGCAAACGGCGCCCCCGGTCTATGGCGCAGCCTTGCCCATACCGAGGTACACAGTGCCAGCAGCGAACCAAGCGTTCGTGGCACCAACGCATGCAGCAACTGGAGCGGGATGTGCGGCCCTGGCGCCCCACCTTCGCTTCACAAGGTGGCCGCGCAAGTTTCGGCCGCACCTTCCTGAGAAGTACGACGGCAGCGTCAACCCGGCGGAGTTCCTCTAGATCTACTCCACCGCCGTTATCGAAGTGTGTGGTCGACACTTCCCCCGGACCTGCTCTGGGCAGCCCGTGGGGGTTCTTTTTCGGAGGGGCTAGTCGCTTGCGGAGAGCTTAAGCGTAAGGGACGAGTGAGGGAGGAGCTTGACACGGCGAGTTTTACGTGGTTCGGGCCGTCGGAGCGTAAAACTCTACGTCCACGGTGAGAGAGGTGCTTGTTGTATTGCTTGTTTCTCAGAACCGAAGTCCTGAGCTTGAGGGTGAGTTATGCCTGGGGTGTGAGTTGCTGGAGTGCCAACCCTTGCTAACGTTGCCTACCCGAGCCTTTTATAGTCCAAGGCTCGTGTGGCTTACAAGGGGGAGCCCGGGACCCGACAGGTGGTCCCGGGGAGATTTCCTGCCGACTATCGTATCCGCAGTTATGTTGGCAGTTGTCTCTGGCGAAGGCTGCCGAGCCTTCGTCCTGCCGCCCTGCCCATGCCGCAAGCTAGCCGTAGTGGTTGATGACGGCGGGGGCGGCAGGGGATGTCTTGTCGCTGTGTTTATTGGCTGGCAGGCTCTGACACGGCGCGCCATTCTGTGATATGACTGGGCGCAACGGCACCTGACAGAGGCGTGCTCCGCGTCTTCGCGTCTTGGGAAGGCGCGGGTCTTGAATGCTTTGTACGGTAAAGGCATGGCGCGCCTTTACTCCTGCTGCCTACCGCGCCGGGCGGCAGCACTGCTCTGCTGGCCACGTGTCGGACCCGGAGCTCTCCTCTAAGGAGAGGGGGAGCTCCGGCTCCGCTGGACACGTGGAGCCTTCGGAGCTCACCCCCGCGGAGGGGGCGAGGTCCGGTCTTCCGGGCCACGTGGTAGGCTCGGAGCTATCCTTTGAGGAGAGGAGAGCCCCGGCCCTACCGGACACGTGGCGCGTTCGGAGCTCGCCCTTGAGGAGGGGGTGAGGTCCGGCCTCCTGGGCCACGTGGCAGGCTCGGAGCTATCCTCCGTGGGGAGGGGAGCTCCGGCCCCACGGGACACGTGGCGCCTTCAAACCTCGCCCCTGCAGAGGGAGCGAGGTCCTTAGGAAGTTTTATGCTGTGCGCGGGAGTACCCGGTATTGAGGGTACCGACAGTGGCCCCCGGGCTCACCTCGGGGAAGGTAACGAGCCCGAGGTGGGGCCTTCTCCTACCCACGCACTTTCTTGTCTTGAGTACTCCCTGTGCTGGCAGGGTCTTGACGGCTTCGGAGTTTAGCCTCTGAGGAGAGGGTGAAGCCTGGCATCGGAGCTCTGCCCTTGTGAAAGGGGGAGGTCCGGCTTCGGAGCTCGCCTCTGAGAAGAGGGGTGGTCCGGGAAGTCATCGGAGATCAGGCCCACGAAGGGCGTGAGGTCCGGCATCAGGGCTCGCCTCTAAAAGGAGGGCGAGGGCTGGCCTCGGAACTCGGACCAGCTGTGGGGGCGGAGGTCCGGAAGTCATCAGAGCTCAGGCCAGCGAAGGGCGTGAGGTCCGGAGGTCATCGGACCTCAGGCCGGCGAAGGGCGTGAGGTCCGGCATCAGCGCTCGCCTCTGAAAGGAGGGTGAGGGCTGGCCTTGGAGCTCGGCCCAACTATGGGGGCGGAGGTCCGGAAGTCATCAGAGCTCAGGCCCACGAAGGGCGTGAGGTCCGGCATCAGGGCTCACCTCTAAAAGGAGGGCGAGGGCTGGCCTCGGAGCTCGGCCCAGCTGTGGGGGCGGAGGTCCGGAAGTCATCGGAGCTCAGGCCAGCGAAGGGCGTGAGGTCCGGAGGTCATCGGAGCTCAGGCCAGCGAAGGACGTGAGGTCCAGAGGTCATCGGAGCTCAGGCCGGCGAAGGGCGTGAGGTCCGGCATCAGCGCTCGACTCTGAACGGAGGGCGAGGGCTGGCCTCGGAGCTCGGCCCAGCTGTGGGGGCGGAGGTCCGGAAGTCATCGGAGCTCAGGCCAGCGAAGGGCGTGAGGTCCGGAGGTCATCGGAGCTCAGGCCAGCGAAGGGCGTGAGGTCCGGAGGTCATCGGAGCTCAGGCCGGTTAAGGGCGTGAGGTCCGGCATCAGCGCTCGCCTCTGAAAGGAGGGCGAGGGCTGGCCTCGGAGCTCGGCCCAACTGTGGGGGCGGAGGTCCGGAAGTCATCGGAGCTCAGGCCCACGAAGGGCGTGAGGTCCGGCATCAGGGCTCGCCTCTAAAAGGAGGGCGAGGGCTGGCCTCGGAGCCCGGCCCAGCTGTGGGGGCGGAGGTCCGGAAGTCATCGGAGCTCAGGCCAACGAAGGGCGTGAGGTCCGGAGGTCATCGGAGCTTAGGCCAGCGAAAGGCGTGAGGTCCTGAGGTCATCGGAGCTCAGGCCGGCGAAGGGCGTGAGGTCTGGCATCAGCGCTCGCCTCTGAAAGGAGGGCGAGGGCTGGCCTCGGAGCTCGGCCCAGCTGTGGGGGCGGAGGTCCAGAAGTCATCGGAGCTCAGGCCAGCGAAGGGCGTGAGGTCCGGCATCAGCGCTCGCCTCTGGAAGGAGGGCGAGGTCTGGCCTCGGAGCTCGGCCCAACTGTGGGGGCGGAGGTCCAGAAGTCATCGGAGCTCAGGCCAGCGAAGGGCGTGAGGTCCGGAGGTCATCGGAGCTCAGGCCAGTGAAGGGCGTCAGGTTCGGAGGTCATCGGAGCTCAGAGGTATACTGTCCCTTAGTCTCATTTGGCTTATTGTCCCGGGCCGGAATACGAGGCTTGGGTAATCCAGTGCACTTGGTCCCGGAGGTCTGGCCCCCAGCCCCATTCAGGGTGTAACTGTCCGGCCCCCTGGTACTCAGACCGTAGCGCTGGGGGGCAGAGTGCGCATGCTTTGGGTGCAGGACCGGGCAGAGCAAGGCTCCTGACCCCCCGGTCTAGCGTAGGTCTTTTCTCGGAGGAGACCAACTGGTGGTACAGTACCCTTACAGGGGGAGGTCCGAAAGGCCCCCGGGCCTCTAGCAGGTACCCCAAGCACTACCGCCTTCGGAAGGATGGCAAATATCGACTATGCATGAGCGCAGGAAAGAGGAACCGAGTATACAATGGATGTACACTGTCTAGAGCGTGGGAAGGTGATCATATAAATTAATGCGTAATTTAAATAAACACCTAAGTAAGCATGGTGAACTTACTAGGGTAACGTTGGAGCGTCATGTCATCACGCAGAGCGGGTCATGCGCGGCTTCGTCGTACGCTCGGACACGGGGGGACCCCCATGGCGATCTCAAGGGGAAGCATGGCTTCGGCCCCGCACACCATGTATAAGGGTAGTAGTTCCCGTGACCCGGCCTTGGGAAGTCCGGCTGGCCCTCGACATAGAGGAGCCGGTATCCCCCGACGGCTCTGGGTGCGGCGTCTGCACCGGTTGTGTGGGTCTGCTTGGCGTGGACCTGACACGCATTGCATCTCCTAACCGGTTTGACGGCGTCCAGGTGGCTCTCGGTCAGTAGGAGCCATGCCGGGTGGCTTAACCGACCAGCGTGCGGGACGATGAGCGTTCCCAGCACTCGCCTCCGTGGACTACTGCGAGCTAGTCGCAGCCTTCCTCCTGGGTTATGCACCGCAATAGGATGTCGTGGCGCCATGCCAGTAAAGATACCAACACGTAGCACTTAGCCATCCGCACAATCCGTTCAGCGAATGCACGTTCATCAGGAAGGATGTCCTTCAAGGAGTCCCGGACCTCCGTGGTCCATGCATCGGGACTACTTGAGCTTCTGGATCTTGAGCGCTGGGTTGCACGGAGTCCCCAGTGACGCTTACGATCCTTTGGCGGCGTCCATGGCTGCAGGGCCGCCGGGACCGCCAGCTTCGAGGTGCTGGTCCAGCCCCCTTCGCCCGGCTCGGCGGGCCGGGCTGTGGGCCGCAGCAACGTCCTCTTGAAGACTCCTTCGGGCACAGGGGCTCCAGTAGAGACCTTCGTTGAGAGGTCGTCAGTTGCGGCCTTGCCAGCGCGCGGTACATGGCGCAGGTCCAAGGCGAGGAAGTCTTTCTCCAACATCCGCACGTGGAGCAGATAAGCAGCTAGTTGTGGGTCATTGCAGGGGCATTCACCCTTAACTTGCTTGATAACTAGTTGGGAGTCGCCCTGCGCCAACAACTGGCGAGCGCCCAGAGACAGGACTGTCTTTTAGGCCAAAGATGAGTGCTTCATACTCTGCCAAGTTGCTGCTTGCCTTGGAATTGAGACGCACCATGTACCCAGACTGCTCCCCCGATGGCATGAGAAGCAGTACGCCGGCACCGGCCCTCTGCTTTCGCGAGGAGCCGTCGAAGAAGAGCGTCCAGTGAGGCCCGGTGAAGACCGGAGCTCGGTGCTTTGGTTCACCGTCTTCGCGGCCCCCTAGGTCAGCCTTCGTTGGCGTCCACTCAGCCACGAAGTCAGCCAGTGCTTGTCTCTTGACTGTCTGACGTGGTCGGGAGCTCAGCTTGAACTCCGCCGTCTTCGGGCTGTCTTCTGGCTTCGGAGGCTGGCAGTGAGTCCCAATGACGCCTGTGTTCTGCTCCGACGCACTTGTCCGCCAGACTGAAGAGCCCCGAGATGTCTTGCACCTCCCTGGTGGCCAACTTCTCGAGCATCTTCTTGTCCCTCACACCTTGTCGGAATGCGACCATCGCTGATGCATTCGGGATGTGGGGGATGGTGTTGCGTACCTGGGAGAACCGCTGGATGAAGGAGCGCAGTGATTCCCCAAGTTGTTGATTGATGGTGTGGAGGTCAAGCTCCGTGCTTGGACAGGTGTAGGAACTGCCAAAGTTGGCAATGAACTGCCGGCAGATCTCTCCCCAGGAAGTTATGGAACCCTGAGGGAGGTTCATGAGCCAAGACCGGGCTGGACCGGTCAAGGCGACGGGGAAGTAGTTGGCCATGACGGCCTCATCCCCTCCTGCAGCAACGACGGCGGTGGAGTAGATCTGGAGGAACTCCGCCGGGTTGACGCTGCCGTCGTACTTCTCGGGCAGGTGCGCCCGAAACTTTCGCGGCCACCTCACGAAGCGAAGGTGGGGCGCCAGGGCCGCACATCCTGCCTCTGTTGCTGCAGGCGTTGGTGCCGCGAACGCTTGGTTCTCTGCTGGCACAGTGTACCCCGGTATGGGCAAGGTTGCGCCATAGACCGTGGGCGCCGTTTGCAGGGCATATGGTTGTGGCATATGTTGCGTGGCGTATGCCTGGGGCAGAGTTCGCGTGGCGAAAGTTTGCGCCTCAGGCAGGGTTGAGGCAGACGTCATGCTGACGCCGACCTCTTGGCTGAGACGCCTTTCTCGTCGTCGCTCGAGGAACACTCGGGCGTCTTGGCCCAAGTGGCATCGTTCCAGCTCAGTCCTCAGGTCCGACGACGGAAGCCTGGTGGAGCTGGAATCCACCGTCTGTTCGTCAACCATCGGCATGCGTGTCAGCGACACAGCCGGTTGGCCGGAGCGTCGTCCCCGCCGAAGTCGAGGGTTTGCGGTGGCGACGACGAGACGGTCTACCTCGCGAATCCACTGCTGGGTCGCTGAATGGGGCGCGTCCCCAGCAGGTGGATTGCGCAGTAGCGCTCTTGCTGCAGCCAGCGCACCCCCGTGGGGAACGCTCAGCGCTGCAGAAGATCTCACGCTAGTCGGAGCCTCAATTGCCGGAGTTGGCGTTGCTGGAGTCGGCTGCTGGCTTCCAGCTTGCGCTGACACACTCCGTCCTGAGTGTGTCGACATGTATTCCCCGCTAGTCACGGTCCGCCGTGAACGCGGGGGAGGAGAGCTCGCCGCTGAAGGAAGCTTCATCATCTTCGTCGGCAAAAGCTCGTCGCGCAAGGGAAAAGCCCCCTACCTGGCGCGCCAAATGTCGAAGTGTGTGGTCGACACTTCCCCCGGACCTGCTCTGGGCAGCCCGCGGAGGTTCTTTTTCGGAGGGGCTAGTCGCTTGCGGAGAGCTTAAGCATAAGGGACGAGTGAGGGAGGAGCTTGACACGGCGAGTTTTACGTGGTTCGGGCCGCCGGAGCGTAAAACCCTACATCCACGGTGAGCAGAGGTGTTCGCGGTATTAATTGTTGCTCAGAACCGGAGTCCTGAGCTTGAGGGTGAGTTATGCGTGGGGTGTGAGTTGCTGGAGTGCCACCCCTTGCTAACATTGCCTACCCGAGCCTTTTATAGTCCAAGGCTCGTGTGGCTTACAAGGGGGGCCCGGGACCCGACAGGTGGTCTCGGGGAGATTTCCTGCCGACTATCGTATCCGTAGTTATGTTGGCAGTTATCTCTAGTGAAGGCTGCCGAGCCTTCGTCCTGCCGCCCTGCCCATGCCGCAAGCTAGCCGTAGTGGTTGATGACGGCGGGGGCGGCAGGGGATGTCTTGTCGCTGTGTTTATTGGCTGGCAGGCTCTAACACGGCGCGCCAGTCTGTGATATGACTGGGCGCAACAGCACCTAACACAGGCGTGCTCCACGTCTTCGCGTCTTGGGAAGGCGCGGGTCTTGAATGCTTTGTACGGTAAAGGCATGGCCCGCCTTTACTCCTGCTGCCTACCGCGCCGGGCGGCAGCACTGCTCTGATGGCGACGTGTCAGACCCGGAGCTCTCCTCTGAGGAGAGGGGGAGCTCCGGCTCCGCTGGACACGTGGATCCTTCGGAGCTCACCCCCGCGGAGGGGGCGAGGTCCGGTCTTCCGGGCCACGTGGCAAGCTCGGAGCTATCCTTTGAGGAGAGGAGAGCCCCAGCCCTACCGGACACGTGGCGCCTTCGGAGTTCGCCTTTGCGGAGGGGGTGAGGTCCGGCCTCCTGGGCCACGTAGCAGGCTCGGAGCTATCTTCCGTGGGGAGGGGAGCTCCGGCCCCGCTGGACACGTGGCGCCTTCAAACCTCGCCCCTGCAGAGGGAGTGAGGTCCTTAGGAAGTTTTACGCTGTGCGCGGGGTTACCCGGTATTGAGGGTACCGACAGCCGTCCTTGCTGCAGGAGGGGACGAGGCCGTCATGGCCAACTACTTCCCCGTCGCCTTGAACGGCCCAGCCCGGTCTTGGCTTATGAACCTCCCCTAGGGTTCCATAACCTCCTGGGGAGAGCTCTGCCGGCAGTTCAGCGCCAACTTCGGCAGTTCCTACACCCGGCCTGGCACGGAGCTCGACCTCCACGCCATCCAGCAACAACCTGGGGAATCGTTGCACTCCTTCATCCAGCGGTTCTCCCAGGTACGGAACACCATCCCACATATCCAAAATGCTTCTGTGGTGGTGGCGTTCCGGCAAGGCGTCCGGGACAAGAAGATGCTTGAGAAGCTCGCGACCAGAGAGGTCCGCGACGTCTCAAAGCTCTTCAGCCTGGCGGACAAGTGCGCCAGAGCAGCAGAAGGGCGGAACTGGCACTCCCTGCCAGCCTCTGAGTCAGGAGGGCAGCCAGGATCTGGCATCGCTTCCTATGGAAGCGGCAAAAAGATCAAGAACCGGGGCGGTGGCAAGACGAAACCACCGTCCGCGGCTCCCATTGCCGCAGCAGCGGCACCCAGTGGGGCTCGGGGGCCGCGCCCCGACGAAAGGCAGCGACAGTCACCAGCTCCAGATGGTGACCAAGGCGAGCTATGCCCCGTGCACGGCACTAGTTACCATACTGCCGCCGAGTGCCGGGAGATCCAGAAGCTCGCGGAGCGCTTCCGGAAAGGGAAGCAGCTTCGAACTGATGCCCCACCCTACAGTAAAAGGGAGGGCAAGCAGAAGGTCGACGCCCCAGACAACGTCGACCACCAGGTGGAGTTCCAGGAGCCTCAGCGCGCCGTGAAGGCAGTGCGCAACCATGAGGACCCCAGCTCCAGTGATGACGAGCTCCGGAAGATGCTCTACGTCATCTACAGTGGGTCCGCTGACCCCTCGTCCCGAAGCGCGGTTAAGACCCTGCGCCGAGCGGTAGCGTCGGTGGCTCCCCTCCCGAGTGCCGCGCCGCACCTCAAGTGGATGGGAACCCCCATCAGTTTCGATGCCACCGACTGCCCCAGGAACATGGCTGGGGACGACCAACTACCGCTCTTGGTAGCTCCCACCATTGCCAACGTGAGGATGTACCACGTTTTGGTGGATGGCGTAGCTGGACTGAACCTCATCAGTCGTGCAGCTTTCCAGAAGCTGCAGATCCCGATGGCCAAGCTCACCCCATCGAGCCCGTTCTCAGGGGTAGGGCCGGGACAGGTCATTCCCTACGTCAACATCAGCCTTCCGGTGACCTTTGGGGCACCGAACAACTATCGGAGAGAGTACATTCTGTTCGATGTGGCGGAGATCGACCTCCCCTTCAACGCCATAATTGGCAGGCCAGCCCTGTACCGATTAATGTTAGTAGCCCACTACGGCTACCTCGTCTTGAAGATGCCTACACCAACAGGTGACCTCAGGATTCGTGGAGACCGCACTGCTGCAGTGTCAGCCCTGGAAAAGCTCCAAGCGCTTGCAACAGCTAGAGTACCAGCCCCCGGCAGTGCAGAACCGGAGCGGCTCCACCCGAGTGCACGCCACCGTGTGCAACCCCTCGACAAGGGCGACGTCCCCCTGAAGCTCGTCCAAGTCGGCGCCGATGCCACCCAGACCACACGGGTAGCCGGGGGCATGGATAGCAAATAGGAAGGCGCGCTCGTCACCTTCCTCCGGCACAACGTCGATGTGTTTGCATGGCAGCCATCGCAGATGCTGGGGATCCCTAGGGAGGTGATCGAGCACCACTTGAAGGTCTTCCCCGACGCCCGGCCAGTCAAACAGAAGCCCCACAAGCAGTCCATCGAGCGGCAAAACTTCATCCGGGAAGAAATCAAGAAGCTGCGGGATGCTGGCTTCATATGGGAAGTCCACCACCCCCGGTGGTTGGCAAACCCCGTTGTTGTCCCGAAGGCTAGCGGGAAGCTCCGGATGTGCATCGACTACACCAGTCTCAATAAGGCATGTCCCAAAGATCCATTCCCTCTCCCTAGAATAGATCAAATTGTAGACTCGCCATCGGGCTGCGATATGCTGTGCTTCCTAGACGCCTACTCGGGTTTCCATCAGATCCCTATGTCTAGAGAAGATAAAGAGCACACCTCCTTCATCACAGTAGACGGCCTGTACTGTTATGTCTCTATGCCTTATGGCCTAAAGAATTCTCTTCCCACCTTTGTACGTGCAATGCACAAAACCTTCGGGGAGTTAATAAGAGACTTAGTTGAGGTGTATGTCGATGACATCGTTGTTAAGGTCAGGCAGAGTTCATCACTGCTAGATAACCTGGCCTTAGTCTTTGACAAACTGCGCTCTACGCGCACCAAGCTGAACCCCGACAAGTGTGTGTTCGGTGTATCCTCTGGAAAACTCATGGTATTCCTGGTCTCACACCGAGGAATTGAGGCTAACCCAGAGAAGATCAAGGCCATCGACTTGATGCGGCCCCCCGCCCGCATCAAAGAAGTCCAGAAACTCACGGGATTCCTAGCTGCGCTGAGTCGGTTTATACCGAGGTTAGCAGAGCGAGCGCTCTCCTTCTTTAAGCTCCTGCGCAAATCCGGCCCATTTGCTTGGACCGACGAAGCAGAAGAAGCTTTCCAGGAGTTGAAGCAACTCCTGACGACCCTACCCATCATGGTAGCCCCCGAGCCCGAAGAGCATTTGTTGCTCTACATCGCGGCGACAACTGAAGTGGTGAGTATGGTCCTCGTCGCAGAGCGGCCGGACCTCTCGCCGCCACAGCCTGCTCCGGTAGCAGGAGACAGGCTCCAAGACAACCCCCCGGAGGTCCAAGATGGACCCCCGGACCTCCATGACAACCTCCCGGAGGACCAACGGGACCTCCAGGAGGTCCAACGGGACCTCCCGGAGCTCCCAAAAAATCAGCGGGACCTCCCGGAGGTCCAAGGCGGCTTGGGAGCCTTCGAGTCTCAGCTCCCGGCAGCCCCTCTGGATCGACCCAACTCCGGTAGGCCTGAGCCAATGTATGAAGACATCTCTGGCCTGGGAGGGAGGGTCCGGACCATCCAGAGGCCTGTCTACTACATCAACGAAGTCCTCCATGACGCCAAGACAAGGTACCTGGAGGTCCACAAGCTGCTGTATGCAGTGCTCGTGGCGTCCAGGAAGCTCCGCCACTACTTCCAAGCTCACCAGGTCTCGGTGGTCACCTCATATCCGCTGAAGGCTATCCTTCACAGCCCCCACGCGACTGGCAATGCCGCTAAATGGGCAGCGGGGCTGGCGGAGTTTGAGCTGGACTTCCTTCCTCGTCATGCAGTCAAGAGCCAAGCACTGGCTGACTTCGTGGCTGAGTGGACGCCGACGAAGGCTGACCTAGGGGGCCACGAAGACGGTTGTCGGTACCTGAGATATGGGGTACCCCCGCGCACAGGGTAAAATGCCTAAGGTACTCGCCCTTCTCCACAGGGAGAGCTCCGAAGGCGCCACGCGTCCGGCGGGGCCGGACCTCCCTCTCCTCAGAGGAGAGCTCCGGGCCCGCCACGTGGCATACAGAAGCCGGACCTCCCCCTCCGCGGGAGAGAGGTCCGAAGATGCCACGCGTCTAGCGGGGCCGGACCTCCCTCCCCGCAGAGGAGAGCTCCGGGCCCGCCACGTGGCATACAGAAGCCGGACCTCCCCCTCCGCGGGGAGAGGTCCGGAGGCTCCACGTGCCCCGCAGGCCGGACCCTTCTCTCCTCAGAGAAGGGCTCCGGACCCGCCACGTGGCCAGAAGAACGGTGCTGCCCGCCCCCGAGCGGTAGGCAGCGGGCGTAGAGGCGCCCCTCACCTTGCTCGTACAAGGTATTCAAGGCCCGCGTCTTCCCAAGACGCGGAAACGCGGAGCACGCGCCTGTCAGGTGCCGTTGCGTCCAGTCGCATCACAGACTCGCGCGCGGTGTCAGAACCTGCCAGGTAATAAACGCCGCGACAAGACATCCCATGCCGCCTGCGCCGTCATCAACCACTATGACTAGTGCGCGGCATGGGCAGGGCGGCAAAATGAAGACTCAGAAGCCTTCGACCAGAGGCAACCACCGGCGTAACTCCAGATACGGTAGATAATAGACAATCTTCCCGGGACCACCTGTCGGGTCCCGGCTTCCCTTGTAAGCCGCCCGAGCCGACTATAAAAGGCTCGGGTAGGCGTCGATAGCAAGGGTTCGCATTCTGCAACTCATACGCTAGCCATACACTCTCAAGCTGTAACTCACCCCTAAGCTCAGGCCCCCGGCCCTGAGCAGCAAGCAATACAGCGAGCTCCATAGCTTGCCGTGGACGTAGGGTTTTACGCTCCGGCGGCCTGAACCACGTAAAACTCCCCGTGTCAAGCTCTCACTAACTCGTCCATCCGCGCAAGCTCTTCGCTAGGAACTAGCCCCTCCGAAAGAAGAACCTCCGCGGGCTGCCCAGTGCAGGCCCGGGGGAAGTATCGATCGCACACTTCGACAGTGCGTATCCCGCTTAGCCGGCTCTGTACCCAAAGCGTGCTCACCCTGCCCTCCGGAGGTCCAAGGGAGTACTACTGCTTTGCCTGGTTCCGTACCCAAAGCCCGTGCACTCTGCTTCCCCAGCGTACGGTCCGGTACTAGGGGTCGGACGGTCGTACCCAGACCTTGGAGGGAGCCGGAGCCCCGGTGCCTCGCGCACAGAATTGCCCAAGTCCGATATACTGGACTAGGACCATACGCCGAATAAGACTAAGAGACGGGAAAGGGAGGACCCCCCGAGGAGAATTACGTTTCCTCTACCTGTGTGCAGAACCTCCAGGTTATAGCTACGGGTGTTGCATGAGGTGGGGGGCAAGGAGCCACCGACTACTCCAGCGCAGGACCGGAAGGTCCGGGTTTCGCCCCTTCAACAAGGACGAGGCCCGAAGGCCCCACGTGTCCAGCGGGCCCGGAGCTCCCGCCTCCTGAGGAGGAGCACCAGACTCGCCACGTGGCCGGCAGAAGCCGGACCTCCCCTCCCTCCGAGGGGGAGCTCCGAAGGCTCCACGTGTCCCACGGGGCCAGACCTCCCTCTCCTCAGAGGGGAGCTCCGGGCCTGCCACGTGGCCAGCAGATCCGGACCTCCCCATCCTCATGGGGCGAGCTCCGGAGACCTCTGGGGCCCTTAATACAATAAGGACCCGGGGAAGGTGTCTGTGCAGAGCTTCGAGATTGGTGAAGGCCTCTGAGTACCTTGCGGAGCTAAGGACTCGACAAGGCGAAACCAAGAAGAAGACAAAAGCATCACAGGCACAAAAGGTCACAAGAGTCTATTTATTCGTGGCTCCATGAGCTGGACTACAGACTCAATAAAAAGAAAAAGAGGGGGATACAAGCCCTAGGGCCCCCCTGGCTCGCGCCGGAGCCTTGAGGCTACAAGGGCAGCCACATCCCCGACTTCAGCCCTGGCGGTCTCCTCCCGCTCCGCGGCAGGGCCCTCTCTCGCTGGCTCCAGTGAGAAAGAAGGGTCCTGGCTCCTGAAGCATGCCAACACATGCGTGGCAACCTCCAAGGCCAGGCCCCGTCCCTCTGCCTCGAGCTCGCTGGCGACTACCGCGTCTAGCCTGTTCAGCTTGGCGCCGATTGACTCCAGCGCGGGGATCACTTCGGCCACCTTCAGCGCAGGAGCCGCCGCCTTCACCGGGCTGAAGCCAAGAGGGACCAAGGCGGACCCCGCCTGATCGACGAAGCTCGAGACCGCACGGGCCTCGGAGGACCGCGAGGCCAAGAGCTCCTCTACCTCGCGGTGGGCTGCCCGCAGGGCGTCGCGGCTTCCCTCGGAGAATTCCTTCTCCTTGGCCACCAGGGAGCTTTCCCGACGGCGGAGAGTCTAGGCAAGCCGCTCCAACTCTAAAGCCTTGAAGTCGACAGCCAACTCCCGATCCAGGATCGCCTGGCGTTCCCGGGTGACCTGCTCTTCCCTAATGGTGAGGTCTGCCTTCCGGGCCTCTAGCTCCCTGGCCTGAGCGCGCAGGTCACCCTCGCCTGTCGCCAGCCGCGCAGCGACCCTCTCCGCCTCGGCTGCCACGGAACGCTCCTGGTCCTCAACGGCGCGCTTACGGCGCTCCAGCCTCTGCCGTATCTCCTCCACGGAAGAGAGGCTCTCCTCGGCCTCGGCATGCGCCTCAAGGTCCTCCCTGTGGAGCCACCGCGTCTCGGAGTCCAGACGGTCGACAACCCGCTTCTGCCGGTCGAGGAGCGCTCCCATGATGTCAAGCGGCTCCCGCCTGGAGTCGAGCTCGCCCTTGACCTTTGCGGTCCGCTCCCGCAAAAGGTTCCCCCAGGTGAAGAGGCGATCCCTCTCAACCGCCTGCTCCTCTCGCTCATGACCAAGCGCGGCCAAGACCTGTCGGACGCTTGCTTGGGCGAGCACGAAGGCATCCGCCAGGGGCAGTGCGGCAGCAGAGGCCGGAGCGGCGCCCCGACCTCCTCCATCACATCGTCCTCAAGGAAAGACGACGCACCGGGGACCGGGATAAGACGCCGGTCAGGGGAAGCCGGCACCGGGACTTCGACAGTCGGACCCGCCGAACCCTCTCTGACAGCTGGCTCCTCAGCCGGTGGAGAGGGACAAGTGGAGGGAGTCGACGCTGAAATAGAAGTCGGGCCGCCTGGTACAGGCGGACCTGCACTGGCTCGGGGCCCGCAGCAACTGTCTCGGCAGGAGGAGTTGACGCTGACATAGAATCCGGGCAGACCGAAACAGGAGGAACTCGCGCTGGCTTGGGGGCCGCGGCAGCTGTCCCGGTTTCCGAGCGCAACGGCGCAGACTCCCCATCAGTCGAGGACGGCCGAGAAACGCGAGCACTCCAACGGGCCCTGAACCCCGACTTCCGATCCGGGGTAGGACCACCAGAGCCCGCCGTCGCCGCCGACGGCCGCTCCGCAGTCGCCTGGACTGACGGAGCAGGGGACGCTCCAGAAGCTCCCCTCGACGCATCAGCGGGTTCCCTGGAGACCCCACTGCTTGAGGAGGGAGGATGCGACGTTCGGAAACCTTCGGCCTGTTGTCGCTTAAGAGGAGTCCCATCGGGATGATGAGCCCGGGACCTCTTGGAGTCTCCACCGGACGGAGCGCCATCCCCAGAAGCAGGAGGTGCAGGCACCCTGGCTTCCCGACTTGGCACAGATGCCGCCATCGGAGGAGATCGATCGCGTTTCTTCTCTAGGGGCGGGTTGGAAGCCATGACAGGGGAGAGCTCAAGGACATGGAAGACAAAGGCGCAAGAATCCAAGTGCAAGCGCTGGGAAGTGCGAAGGGAAGCCGTGATGCGGGTAAGATCCCCTTTTAAAACTTCCCAGGTGCGATTCGAAGCGATTCGAAACTCTTCGAATACACCGCATGGGCAACCGCTTCGGCTCCAAGACCGAGCGCCGATGACAGGTGGACCCAAGCCGTCCAGCTGAAGCGGTGGGTCAAGAAGTCAGTCTCCCAAGGAGACGAGCCGGCAAGGCGCTTCGGCGGTTCCCGAAGAAAGCGCCGCAACATGCAGAAGTGGCAGCCTTGGGAACCGCCGCAGTAAAAGCAACCATCAAGTGGGCGCACGCTCCCACGATCCCGCGACTGTTCGTGCTCCGGCAACGGTCAATGCGGGACTTAGAGAAAGTGCGTAGAACGAAAGAGACGGAGGCCCCACCTCGGGCTCGCTATCTCCCCCGAGATGGGCCCGGGGGCCACTGTCGGTACCCTCGATATGGGGTACCCCCGCGCATAGGGGAAAATGCCTAAGGACCTCGCCCTTCTCCGCAGGGAGAGCTCCGAAGGCGCCACGTGTCCAGCGGGGCCAGACCTCCCTCTCCTCAGAGGAGAGCTCCGGACCCTCCACGTGGCTAGCAGCAGCCGGACCTCCCCCCTCCGCGGGGAGAGCTCCGAAGGAACCACGTGTCCCATGGGGCCGGACCTCCCTCTCCTCAGAGGAGAGCTCCAGGCCTGCCACGTGGCCGGCAGAAGCCGGACCTCCCCCCTCCGTGGGGAGAGCTCCGAAGGTGCCACGTGTCCCGCGGGGCCGGACCTCCCTCTCCTCAGAGGAGAGCTCCGGGCCCGCCACGTGGCCGGCAGAAGCTGGACCTCCCCCCTCCGTGGGGAGAGCTCCGAAGGCTCCACGTGTACCGTGGGGCCGGACCTCCCTCTCCTCAGAGGAGAGCTCCAGGCCCGCCACGTGGCCAGCAGGACGGCGCTGCCTGCCCCCGCGCGGTAGGCAGCAGGCGTAAAGATGCACCATACCTTGCCCGTACAAGGTATTCAAGGCCCGCGCCTTCCCAAGACGCGGAGACGCGGAGCACGCCTCTGTCAGGTGTCGTTGCGCCCAGTCATGTCACAGACTAATGCGCCGTGTCAGAGTCTGTCCGCCAATAAACACAGCGACAAGACATCCCCTGCCGCCCCTACCGTCATCAACCACTGCGACTAGCTTGCGGCATGGGCAGGGCGGCAGAACGAAGACTCGGAAGCCTTCGCCAGAGACAACTACCGGCATAACTGCAGATACGGTAGTCGGCAAGCAATCTTCCCGGGACCACTTGTCGGATCCCGGGCCCCCCTTGTAAGCCACTCGAGCCTTGGACTATAAAAGGCTCGGGTAGGCAACGTTAGCAGGGGTTCGAACTGTGTGAACTCGCATCCTAGGCATTACTCACCCTCAAGCTCAGGACTCCGGTTCTGGGCAACAAGCAATACAGCGAGCTCCTCTGCTCACCGTGAACGTAGGGTTTTACGCTCCGGCGGCCTGAACCACGTAAAACTCGCCGTGTCAAGCTTCTCCCTCACTCGTCCCTAACGCTTAAGCTCTCCGCAAGCGACTAGCCTCTCCGAAAAAGAACCTCCGCGGGCTGCCCAGAGCAGGTCCGGGGGAAGTGTCGACCACACACTTCGACAAATACTAAAAGGGCTTGGTCTAAAACAAGATGAGATACCTTGTCTATGGTGTGACAATCTTGGAGCAACGTATATGTCTGCAAACCCGGTCTTTCATGTCAGAACAAAACACATAGAAATTGATTTTTATTTTGTTAGAGAGAGTAGCTAACAAACTTCTTCAGGTTAAATTCATATTATCCAAAGATCAAATTACAGATGGTTTTACTAAGATATTAACAGCAAGAGGATTTACCAATTTTAAGGACAATCTTAATATGAAGAGTTGAGATTGAAGGGTAATGCTGAAGATCAAAATATGTCAAGTGTATCAACAAAGTTTACGTGAGCAAAGATACGATACCGGATGGGTTACGTGATCAGATCTCTAGATAAAGATCAAGAGATAGTTTAGATAATGTAGTTGAAGATATACATGTAATCTTTAGCTTGTTAAGACCAGAACTGAATCGTGATCGGCCACACGAATTTATATCCAATTGTACTCGACCGCACCATGTACTCTTTCTATATAAATCAACACGTACCAAAACTCTTCGAGTTTGAAGACTTGGCCTTTCTACGAGTTGAAAAGATCTCAACACATACAACTTCATTGAGCACGAGGCTAGCTGTTTGCGTTGGGAAGCTGCCTGTAATTCCATGCAATACTTGTCGCTCTATCACACAGCCGGTTGCTTGGGTTTGTGATAACTAAACGTGGACACCCAGTACCTCAAATTAAAGACTACGTAGTTTATAGCTCTGCATCATCTTCCTCGGTCTGAACTTGTCAGCATCCGCTAAGTGCATGTCCCTTGTCTAACCTCAATCAATCCCTGTCACGGCAGGCACGAGAGCTGCGTCCATGAGGTCAGTTATGATCCACGCAACATCTTATCCGACATGAGAATCCTCCATGGCTTCTAGCTAGGCATCACGGGGTCTAGATATTAGTGACTTGAGTGGCGGGACAGGGGATGGCCGGAGCGACGACAACGACGGACTCCGAGAGAGAACCGGAGCGGCAGATGTATGGCAAGAGCGGACGACAAATCGTTTCGATGCCGGCGGCGGCGGTAGGCAGGCAGAAACTACCTCGTGGCCTCGTGGGCCGCTTCTGCTTCAGCCCGACGGCTGTCGAGGGCTAGGGCTGCGCCGTTTCGCCCAGCGACGCGACGACAGTCGAATTTGCTGCTCTCACGAGCGAGCCCAATTGAATGAAACCGAGCTGAATGTGGGAGGAAATCTCGTTTGTTACAGTTTCAGATTCTTCGTGAATTATAAACGTTTTAGTTTCAACTTAGAAATGTTTCTTAACTGAAATAGAATCACTTTAAAAACCGTTTGTCTAGTTTTCTTATTTCAGTTTCAGTATAGAGAGGAGCGCAATTGAAATAACATAAGACTATTATTTTTATCATAGTATAACATATAATAAATTTTTATAATATATGTTATTTATAAGTGTCATTTCAAAATAAATTTCATCATTCACATGCATTGATAAATCGTTAGCGCCACAACAGCGGGGACGAGTTGAGAATAAGAGTCGACGATGACAAATTACTGTAAATAATTATAAAACTGGAGGGGATGTACAAAAATATAAAGTGATTCAGATGTGGAACACCTTTTCAGGTGTTTCAGATTCGTAGGCAAAAAACGTGAATCGTTTCTCATGGATTCACTGCTGAAACGTTTCACTTTTTTGCTGTTTGGTACTGTTTCAACTGATTCAACTTAGAATCTAAAACGTTTCTTCTTGCCAAATGCACCCTTAGAATCGGCTAGCAGGACACGTTGTCCCAATCCCGACGATGTTGTAAATCAATTGGTTTGCAGCAGGGATTTTTTTTCTAAGATAGGCTTGACTGACAAGAATTCGCCAACATGGAACTCGTCATGCGCAAACTGCTTAGCATCAGATTGATGTGATAAATTGGGTCAGATATATTATTGAGAGGCTAAGAAAATATTAATCTTAAAAGAGTTAAATAGTGCTCTTTCTATGTTTCGAATTATTTGACGCTGGCTTAATATCAAATAAGTCAAAACAGAGGAATTAGTAAAAAATTATCCATCATAAGCATACACAAGCAATTGCCGCACTCGTGCACTTCTCGAGGGTCTTTCTACCGCCAAGGCGCAGAAACTTCGCAACTTCAAATAAGGCAGTGTCAAAAACCGTCACTGCACCGCAGCGACCCCTTTCGCCGGCAGCCCCTCAAGGCCTACAGTACTCGTACTAGCTGTACCCCAATGGCCTGCAGTCCTTGTACTAGCTGCACTTTAGGGGTTCTTTGGAACAAATGAATTCTAGAGGAAAAAACGAAGGAATTGAATACAAAGAAAATATTTCTATAGGTACCCTTTGAATTGTAGGATTGGTTCAAAGGAATTTTGAAGGATACTAAAGCTTCATTCATATTTGGGAAGAATTCTAGCATGAGGTCTAACCTCATGTTTTTAAATCCTTTAAAATTTCAAGGTACAATCTCTCCCTCCTTATTCCCTCTTGCTAATGAACATCTAACACCAAATTCCTATGGTTTTCAACTTTTCATGTGACATCCAAACACCTTGTGTCTGTAATTCATATGTTTTTTTCATTTCTATAGGATTAAAGTAGATGTGCAACTCTAATAATATATTTCTTGTATTTCTATGTTTTAAAAAATCTGTGTTACAAAGGAGGCCATAATCCGTACTAACATGGTAAGCTTGCCAGAATTCCGCACGGCCGAGGGGTTGATGGATATGCCAAGCAAGCACTGGCAGCGTGTGACCGAGTGACTGACAAGTGTGAGGCGCAAACTTTGCTCTACTTTTCAGAAACCACTAGAGGCTCGTGGGACTTCTCCGAAATGCTTTCGAGTCTGTTGCCCGCCCAGAAGCAGAAGATCCGACTGCTTCACTATACGGATGCAACTAATCAACAAACAGCAAACTTTTACAGTGGGCATTCATTTTGTAGAAAAGCCAAAGAGAACATGTTCAGCAACATTTATACATCACTTTGTTTGATGCATCGTGTTCAGCACACAAGCACAACAATTATGTTTACAAAATAGATACGAAACCAAGAAGTGATACAAAAATTATAGCATGATCATAAATTACGTGGTAAAATGACTGATCAGATTTGCCTAAAAAAAGGTATTATCAGAGAAGACTATGTGGAAAGGACCTAGGGATGCAGTAGTATGAAGCTGAATTTCTGGCACAACAATTTGCTGACTCGAGAGGTCAAAAATAGCCATGGGAATATCCCAACCTGCACTAAGAGGCAATAACAGCTTCAGTGACTGTCCAAATACAAGGTAAGGTTTTCTAGATCTCTTAAATGCGATGTTGAATAAAAGCAACATCATGGTTATAGCCTACTGATCTTCCAAAGAAATGTTTATGGCCTACTGTGGAAACAGAAAATAAATTTTCCCCATCCACCAATGAACAATTCACTTTCAAACATATAAGTTAGAGTCAATCGTACAAAGGAAATGGTTGGTTACTTAGTCCACTTCATGCAGTATTTTAGCAAGGCAGCAAGACATTATATGAAACTAAAATATCCACACTGTCCCTTTAATAAAACATAAAGGTTATGTAGTGTTTACCACGACATGGCCTGTAGCAGCATCAACACCTCTCCAAGAAAACATCTTTCCTGTAACATTAAAATGCCACCATTACTTTTCTTATTACATGAATCATATGGGCCAGAGACCTGAAATGAAAATTCAAAAAATGATTATGTTTGCTGATGGTGAAGGATACCCATCCACGAAGAGTACTCCATAATCCAAAAGGGTAAGTTGAAATATCTTGATATGAACACTGGACCTATAAGTTAAAATATCATGATCTGAAGTTCTGCACACTGGACCTAGTGATGCAATATTCAGAGTTGAGATGATTGATTGGAATGAATGAAATCCTTTTTCAGATGAATAGCTCATATCTTTCTGCTGTATCAATGAATCAATGATTGAGCTACATAATGTTAACACGGATTCCAGACACACTAATGAAATGTGTGAGACAGTGTTTTGTAGACTATAAATGCTATACGGGCAGTCAACCATCGTTTAGCCAATATTCGGGGCTACACGGATGTTTAATCATGCTAAGCAACCATTTAGGCAAACAAGACTGACTGTGTAGCATTTACACACCGTTTAAACATGTTTAATCCTGTTTGGGAAATAGAGGCATGAGGTATGTTTTGTCTCCAGATATTAGATCATTAGATGGGAGTTGCCAAGAAGGTGAAAGTTTTGCTCGCCAGCTTCGTTATACTTAAAACATTCATAAGTAGACTCTTCAGAATAAAATGTTTGGCAATCTTATGATAGCTGAACAAACAAGTATTCCACCAAGGGGCAAATACTGAGCAAGGGAACAAGCTTGAGAAACTGAAAACCACTGGGAAGTGGCACTGACATACCGAAGGGCTGTAGAAGATGTTGTGGAACTGTAGTTACAGGAGAGCTCCAAAACCACAGAACAAGCATGGCACAAATTACCACCTATTTGATACAAAATAATTAGTATTCTTGAAAGTACAGTGGGCAGCCCGGTGCATGTAGCTCCCGCTTGCGCAGGGTCCGGGGAAGGGTCCGACCCATTTGGGTCTTTTGTACGCAGCCTTTCCCTGCATTTCTGCAAGAGGCCATGGGAAAATAACAAACGAAACATATGAAGTAGTTGCCATAGATGAACCTTAGTAACCAGCAAAAATCTTCTGTATCGGTCATACATGGATTGATTTCCTTTAATGTCTTGTTCCTGTACTGTAAAATGGAAGGGAAAAATGCTTGAGATAGTTAAGATACATCATTACACTGATTATGTTTGCAGAAGTAATGAACACAGAATTTTTGCTTTCAAACAAACAACAACAATGTCATGGCATCTAATTATCTAGCAGTTAGAGAAAAACGGGGCCAACTACTCATATCCAAATCCAATGCTGAATCAAAGTCTAACAAGAACAAACAAGATAGAGAGAACTCAGCACTCACTTTTTGCTAGCTCCTTCTCCTTAGCAGCAGCCAGCCGCTTGAGTTTCGCAGCTTGTGCAAATGTTGACGGCCTGCCAAACAGATTCAGAAAAAGTGACGAGGTTCATTTAGGGTTCGCAAACCATTCTACAGTTAACAGAAAAACTAAATGATACAGAAGCGAGTACAGTAACTGAAAAGGATAGTTAATGCGTACGTTGACAACTGATTAGCCTCCTTCAGCAGTTGCTTTATTTCTAGCCGCAACTTCTTCTGCTCATCACTGTGTGATCCCCTCTGGATTACAAAGCGTGTGGCAGCATTAGTGATTGATGTTATAGACGCCATAAAAGGCAAACATAACCAAAGCCGGAAACAGTATAGGGATCAAGAAAACTCGGTCCTGTGATTCGTAGGTACTCCCCATAGACACAAGAAATTTAACCCAAAATTTCTTTAAATTATTCAGACCGTAGGGCTAAGAGCAATAATTACTTCGAGAACCGAAACTCGAGCTAGAATCTTCGCCGGAATAGGAGGAACCGCAGGTGAAACTCTCTATTACAACAAGAGCATCAACCATTCGCCTGCCGAATCAGAATTCATGGAAGATCCAAGCAGGACGGAGAAAGGTGGGAGGGGCAAAGGTCGAGGGGGTCGGTGCTGACCTTTCTGGCGAGATCGAGGTAGCGGTCGACTAGCTGCAGCGCGGATACGATGAAGAATACGAAGATAGCCGCCAAGGACATGGTCGCCGGCCGGCGGCGGAGCCGCTCACTACCGTCTCCGGTCGGGTTCGGAAGGGCGTGTGGTCTAGTCGGCTGCACGACGTGCCGGCCACGCTTGGGCAGGAGGCTGCCCATTTGCGTCTGCAACAGCTTCTGCAGGTGCCTGACTTCCGTGTAGCGCAGCCCATTGAGGCCTAATAATAAATGGGCCGCGGTCCACTCTCTCAGGTAAGTTTTTTCTTTCCCGTTTTTTGTTTTATCGGTAATTCACAATTTGAGTGGTTTTGATGACTGATTTTTATTTTTTATACTCAAGATACGCACAACTTGCTGCACGGCTGGCCGACCATTGAGGTTTTCCGGAACACATAAGAGCGCTAGATGGACACGAAGTGTAACTTCATCCAATTTACAACCGGTCGAAATAGATGGGTCTATCATAGTCTCTGCCTTCTGTTCATCCCATAGGTTCAATGCCTGCATCGGGTATCAGCAAAAATCACATTAACTCGAGTACCTAGGATGTTCCAAATCTTATTATGTAATAAATTTGTAACTTGCATGAGAGGGACGAGGAGATGGATGCAATATCCTCTGCAGTACCATGTGAACCCGTGAAATGCAAGCCCACATGTCAGCGAATGCATGTGCAGTACATGAGCCCCGAGGACATGGGGGAGCACGCGTGTAGGAACGTACGGCGTCGAATGGCGCGCACAGATGAGACGAGCGCAGAGCGCTTGATTGATTCTTACGGGGTTTTGGAACGAAGCCTTACTGGAACGTTCTCGCACCTGACGTGAGCGCAGTGAAGGAAGCGGCGCGCTGGACTTCTGGGACCGGGGGAGAGGATTCTGCACGCTCTTGGTGAGGTCTTTGTGGCCAGGGCAGTGTGCTCTGCCTGCTTCATGGGTCTGTTTGAGCTGCTTAATTTCCTACTAGTTGCTGGTTCAATGCCACTACTCGCGTGAGTTCTGTGCCCAAATCTGAGCTCAAAGCCCGTTCCGTGAACAACTAATCCTTCCCTAACAGTACTCTGCAGACATACACAATACTGACAGACACCGAGACACGGCTTCATCAGAGACGTGCAGGCTCTGAAGTCCGAACCGAAGAGGCCAGCCAGGAGCGTCAGCTGTTCAGACTACTACCTACCGTCCCTGAAGAACGGTCATGGTCATCGAGTTCCTGGTGTGCTCAACATCCTCGCTTTTCGCTCCCGCTCTACTGCTTCTTTCCGCGAAATACGCAGGCTGGTCCGGCATCGGCAGTGACACGCTTCCGTTCTCCAGGATGGACACCACCGACGACATGAGTGGCCTGGCGTTCGGGTCGTCCTGAACGCACAAGAGCCCGACGTGGATGCAGAGCAAGGCTTCATCGGACGCACAGCTCCTTGCCACGGCGGAGTCTACCAGGTCACCTGCGTTGCCGTAGTTCCACAGTTTCCAGGCCTGCAACAATCAAACCAATCATCTTTTTTTCTTTCTTCTCCTTCTGAAGATAGCGATCAGATAAAAAACTCCTAAGCGTTTCACAAATTCAGAAACGCTTATCTAGTAGAATAAGTACTTACATAGGCTACAAGGCCCGGAGATCCCATTATGTCATCGGTAGAGCTTATCCTGATACCACTTACAATCTCCAGGACCAGTACGCCGAAGCTATAGACGTCAGATTTGACCGAGAAGACGCCCTCAGACTGATATTCAGGAGCGATGTAGCCGCTACAGCAACACCATATGTCGTAGTAAGTGATTCAGAAATCAGTACACGCTTATCAGAGTTCAGATCATGAGCCGAGCTATAAACAGGTGGTCTGTTCAAAGTAAGGACTCACTATGTCCCGACGACCCGCTTCGTGTTCGCCTTTTGCTGGTTCTCGCCGAAGATCTTGGCCATGCCGAAGTCCGCTATCTTGGGCCTCATCTCCGCGTCTAGCAGAACGTTGCTCGCTTTGAGGTCCCGGTGTATCACCGTCAGCCTCGAGTCCTGATGCAGGTAAAGGAGCCCCCGAGCGACGCCTCTGATTATCCCGAACCGTGTTGCCCAATCCAGCAATGACTTCCTCTCGCTGTCTGCATTAAACAGCAACGCAATCGCCACACGAAGATCGTGTTTTCACGACGCCATCGAGAGGAAGAATGTGGCATTGAAGGGAAAGCGACGCCGGTTTATGGCGGATGGAGCGTACTACGTACCGAAAAGGACAGCGTCTACTCCTTTGTTGGGAAGGTACTCGTAAATCAGTAGCCTCTCGTCTCCCTCCGTGCAGCAACCAAGGAGCCGGACCAGGTTCCTGTGCTGCAGTTTCGCGATCAAACTAGCTTCGTTCTTGAACTCCTCTATTCCTTGCTCGGAATCCTTACCGAGCCTCTTGACTGCAACCTCTCGACCACCGGCCAATGTTCCCTTCCAAATTGTAGAGAGCCAGAAGTGAGACGATCCAGAACTAAGTTGGAAATGACTACCGGCAACATTCACAAACCTTAGATCTACATTTAACAGCTACAACTTACAATTGTTTCTGTAGTTAATATATTAACAATTTTTCTAAACTATAAAAAATCCTACAAAAATAGAAAAAAAATTTATCAAAAAGTGCACAAATCTTGAAATAGATAGGACATCTTGTGCATTAAGTAAAAGAACCTTAAATTTCAACTGATTAAAAATTAACATTCCTAGAATTTACCATGTAAACTTTACCGAAACCTCCGCGACCGATCAGGCATGCTCTTGAGAAGTTGTTTGTCGCTGCGACGATATCCCTGAATTGTATTGATGGGAACTCAAGATCCTCTGTACGATTTCCTTCTCCAAGTTCGCTTGACGTACTACGCACACTACTACCGGGGGGAACCAGCTTCTTCTCGCTCTCGTTGCGTCTTCTTTTTTTACCTGTAAAATAAATTTTATCAGGACGATTACGAAAAAATTAACGGCAGAAAAAAAAAGAAAAAGAAAGAGGAGTATGATTATACCTCTGAACTTACAGAAGCATACGAGGAGAATGCATGTGAGCATCAAAGCGCTAGCCACCAGTGGCAGTACAATTTTCAGTATGTTCGTCCTGCGCCCTCCATCTGCACAAATACAGGGCAAAGTTGGATGAACAAATGCATAGAGATGCTTTCGTTGCGTGTTGGTAATTGGGAAATCTAACCCATCTGAGTGCGTTGCGTGTTGGAAATTAAAAAAAAAAACAGAACAACAAAAGGCAAGTTTTTAGAAAATTGAAACCTATGGAACCTGATGGAACACGGAGGTAGAGCGTCTCAGCGGTGACGCCCCACCGCTTGCCGATCATCTGCGCGTCCACCAGCTCCCCCGTCCACGTCAGGCACCGCGACCCGTCGCCCTTGGCGCTGCTGCTGCGCAGGTTCGCGAACGCGTACGCCACGCAGGAGCAGTCGCGGCTGCACTCGGCTGCGCACTCGGCGTCGGAGCTCTTGTTCCCCACAAACACGAACTTGTCCGGCACCTTCATGTACCGGAAAGCCAAGAACTCATCACTCCCGACGCCGCACGGCGCCAGCGCCTTGCTTCGCCGGCACCCCTGAGAGAACACGCCGCCGCTCCACTCCTTGCGGCTCGCCGGCTCGAAGCCGTCGAGGCACCTGCACGTCGCGGCCGGCGCCCCCGTGAGGTCGCAGTAGCCGTAGGGGCCGCAGCTGCCGTAGGGGCTGCACGCGCTGCCGGGCCACGACTCGAGCGTGGCCCAACCCGACGCGTTGCGGTTCCAGCCCAGGAGCTGGAACCTGCCGGTCTCGGTCACCACGTACCGCGTCGGCGAGGCGCCGTCGGAGACGGAGAAGGACATGTAGAGCTCGTCCTCGCCGTCGACGACCGGCACGTAGATGGCCGTGTTGGTGACGGCGTAGTACCTGCTGATGGTCATGTACCCCGTCCACGGAGCGCTGCGCCAGTACGGGCGCGTCCCGTTCGACGTCCAGACGAACATCTGGAGCAACGTGTCCGGGTCCATGCCGTAGGAGAAGCTCCCCGGAGAGGGGTCGCCGGGGCCCTTCCACGACACGATGCGCCAGCTGTCGCGCGACGTCGACCGGTGGCGCAGCCCGACCTTCATGCCGGGGATGATCGTGTCCGTCAGGTGGTCGAAGCTCTGCCACAGCGTGGTGCCGTTCGGCGACCGGAGGACGAGGTTGCCGGTGTTGAGGAGCACGGCCGTCGTCGAACCGTTGGATGACGAGCTCGTAGCCGCCGTGATGTTCGTCGTCCAAACGATGCGGCCATCGGCGTCGAGCAAGGCGAGATTGGAGGTGTCGTTCGCCAGAGCAAGCGACGGCCCGGAGGAGGAATTTCGGGAAGGCTCGTCGACGATGACCGGTGCGTCCCGGTTGCCGACCCAGACCACGGTGCGCTCTGGGATGTTGTTGTACCATATGCCGACGTACTGCCTCCCCGGAGTGGCGTCGGAAGGGGAGAAGAAGCCCAAGGCAAAGGCGCCGCCATCAGACACGACAGTCTGACCGGGTAGCAGTGACTTGCCGATCTCCAGCTGATCGCCGGCCGGTGAGCACAAAAGCGGCAAGAGCAGGAGAACGGCTGCGATGCAGATGGAACGTGACCACCTCATCTTTCAGGTCATTCAGTACGGTACAAAAACCAGTCTACTATTGGTTTAAGGCGCAGACATACTGTGGCTCCCTGGCAAGTTACAAACGAAAGCACCCTTGAGACTTGGCTGCCAAGACAAAGAGATCGTGATTGAAATATTTGAGTTCCCTTGGACTAGTTTCAGCATTCAGAGCTTCAGACTTGAGGCAGCGTTGGAGCTTGACGTCTTCGGCAGTTGGCGTTAGAACGACGCTTGGCACTGGTGCCTACATGGACATGCTGACATGGCGTACTGGCAGAGAAATTAAAGCGATGAATGCAATGGCTAGTCTTCCATGCATGTGTCACGCGCACGCGCAATGAAATCTTCACCAACAACTACACGACACGCATAGTCATGGTGGGTGTGGAACCACCATTTCCTGGCATATGCCTGTTCTTCGAACTGCACGAAAAAGTTCAAACCTTCTCAACTGCAGAAATATTCATCATCGTCATGCTTCAGATTTACGTCCACGTACGTAGCCTTTTACATAGAGTGGGTTGGTACTAAAGGATCGAACAGTGACTGGAATTTCCACCGTCTCCGTGATCTCTGAAACTGTCAATAGTTTTGAGTCAAAGCACGAGAGATTAGGCACCTACCAGACTTAACCAATCCGATGAAGATCTACCCTTGTCATTCTGAAGAGAGTCACCAACTCCTATTTATAACCATTTGAGCATTTGTCTTCCAGTGTGGCTTCTAGAATTTGAACTGTTGAACACCAAATCTCGTGTTACAGTTTAAATTTTCCTTTTTGGAAGCAGGATATCTGAACGCATGCGCTTCATATCTGTTAACTTTCCTGTCTGACTGGAACGTCACAGCCCTTAATGTTGTCCAACAGCGCCATTCTGAAATTCGATAATTACCGCCAATTTTCATCGTAAGAACGAAAAGGATTTAACTGATTTATTGAATTCAAGTTCAGTTCTTTCAATTCCTTTTTCACTGTCCTAGGAAATAAATTATTTATATCTTCATAGCTTATTCAGACTGGTAACAAGGCCAAAAATCGAAATAGAAAAATCAGCAAAGAAATGATTACCAAGGACATTGCAATATAGATAGTGCTTGATACATCAAAAATAATTATCTCCCCTCTATATTTGTGAGGGTCAAGGAATTCATGGAATTCTCAATATTGTCTCTTATTTGCTCAATTTCATTGTTCCTCTGCCCATGGTACCCAGGGATGTTGGGATTTGGAAGTGTGGTGCTTCCATTTTCCAGGGTGAACACCACATATGACATAAGAGGCCTATCATCTGGGCTATCCTGAAGGCACAGGAGTGCCACATGGATGCAAAGCAAAACTTCATCCAGCAAACAAGTATCCGCAATAGATTGATCGGCCAAATCTTTCGCTCTGCCTTCTTTCCACATGTTCCATGCCTGAAACAATCAGGTAATCATTTGGATTATAATAACTTCAAAAAATTGGGAACCGTTTTTTTTTCAAATATGCAAAGAGCTATGTATCTTTTAAAAAAGACACAGAAACCTTTGTACTCTAGTCTTAGTTTATGACTTCACGAAAAGATATATACTTACGTAGATTGTAAGGTTTGGAAAACCCATGATGTGACTGAAGGAACTTCTCCTTCTACCAGTCACAACCTCCAACATTAGCACACCAAAGCTGTATACATCAGACTTGACAGAGAAGACACCTTCCATTGCGTACTCCGGGGCCATGTAGCCACTGTTTGACCATTTCACTTGCAGAATTTATAGCATGAAATTTGGATATAATGCATAGTAATCTGAGAATCTGATTCAAACATGCACTCACTATGTTCCGACGACACGTTGTGTATTTGCATTTTTCTGGTAATCACTGAAGATCCTTGCCATGCCGAAGTCGGCTATCTTTGGTCTCATGTCTGCATCTAGCAAAACATTGGCAGCTTTGAGATCTCTATGGACTATAGTCAATCTTGAATCTTGGTGGAGGTAGAGAAGTCCTCTTGCAACCCCTTTTATTATATTGAATCGAGTCGGCCAATCTAATAAAACTTTTCTTGAAGTGTCTGGACACACAAATTCAAATGAAAACGAAAAATATTCGTGAGTTCTTTTACTTTTGGTGTTACAAGCTTACGGTGTGTCTTACACGACATACCGAAGAGGATAGCATCTAAGCTTCCATTAGCCAAGTATTCATAAATTAGGATCTTCTCATCACTGTCAGCACTGCAACCAAAAATTCGAACCAAATTCCTATGTTGCAATTTGGCAATTAGAATAACTTCGTTCCTGAATTCTTTTGTTCCTTGCTCAGAGTCCTTACTTAGCCTTTTGATAGCAACTTCCTGACCACTTAGCATTGCCTTAAAATGTAAGGACAAAGAACTTAGACTTGACTTGCAATGCAGAATTAATAACAATTCGATATAATTCTAAAAGGAAATAGCCAAAGGTACGACTCTAGTGCTCCTTCTGCTGTCCGACCATGTGGGTCGAACTGGTTATTACCCTGCCTTGAAACCTCATGATGAGCACGGTGGACAAAAAGCTCCAGTGGATGAGTAGAGTCGCACCTATAGCCTAATGATTCATTATGGAACTAGAATTAATAAGAAGAAAGTATAACTAGGTACCTTGTAAACTTTTCCAAAACCTCCTTGTCCAATCTTGCATGCTTCCGAGAAATTGTGAGTTGCAAATACAATATCCTCAAACCCGACAAATGGAAATTCCACATCTTGAGTAGGGTTTGCCTCCCCAAGTTCATCAGATGTACTCAAGCCATCCAAATTTAACTTTTTATGCCCTTTCCTCTTTTTTGCTTTACCTGTGACTGAAATTTATTAACTTCTCATTGATGGATATGGTTTAGACCTGTAAGAATGGAGTTATCCAGAGCTGTCTGTACCTTTGAACTTGAACCATGCAACGGAAATGCCAGCTATTACCATAATGCTACAAATTAGAACCGTGGGCAGTGTAATCTTCAGTACCTTGGTCTTGGGCCTTACCCCTGTTTTAAAAACCAATAATGCAGAGTTTATGAGTGTACGTATTCTGGGACGGAGAGAGTATATAAGTAATGGAATAGTTGGGCCATATTTGGAACCCTGGAACCTCATATGGAAAATCAAGTTCCTGAAAGAAATTGATATATACTCCGTGCATTTCAAATGAACCTTCATATTCGTAGCCTACGGATGATGAAGAAAACAATACGGTCAGATGCACTCCACATACCAGCATCAAGGCCTGCAGTACGGAGGTACAGCGTCTCGCTGCCAGCCACACCGCCCACCTTCTTTGCGTCGATTAGCTCCCCCGCCCACACCAAGCACCTCGTCACGTCCCCCATGGTTCTGCTGGTGCTCAGGTTGGCATACGCGTACGCCACGCACGAGCAGTTCCTGGTGCACTCCTCGGCGCACTCCTCGAAGGTTCGGTTCTCGACGAGCACGAACCTGTCCGGCGCTTCCATCCCCGGCAAGGCCAAGAAGCCGTCGCTACACCGTGCCGCCTCCTTCCGCCGGCACCCCTGAGAGAACCTGCCGACGCTGCCGTCGTTCCAGTCTTCCAAGCTCGCCGGCTCGAAACCGTCGAGGCACTTGCACGTCGGGGCGTCCACCGTGTTGTCGCAGTACCCGTGCGGGCCGCAGTAGCCATAACGGTTGCACTCCCAGGTTGGCCACTCACCGAGGACCGCCCACGCCGATGAGTTGCTGTTCCAGCCCTGGAGTTGGTACTCGCCGGAGTACGTCAGCACGTACCTGGTGTGCGGGCTGCCGTCGGAGAGGCTGTAGGTTATGTAGATCTCCTCCTTCGTGCTGAAGATGGCCTGGTACACGATGGCGCTGGTGTTGGCCTGGTACCAGCTGGCGACTGCGTAGCCAGTCCACGGGCCGTTGCGGAACAGGGGACGCGTCCCGTTCCAGAGGTAGACCTGCAGGAACGTGTCTGGGTCGCCGCCGTAGGAGAACAGCCCCGGCGAGGGGTCGTCGGGCCCCTTCCACGACACGAGGCGCACGCCGGCGCGCGTCTCGTACCTGATCCGGATCTTCATGCCGGGGAGGAACGTGTCGTCCGGGTGGTCGAAGCTCTGCCATATGGTGGTGCCGTTCGGTGACCGGATGACCAGGTTGCCCGTGTTCAAAAGCACCGCGGCGAGGCCAGCGGCTGCTGGAGAGGAGCCGCCGGTGGTGTTGGTCGTCCAAAGAACGCGGCCGTCGCCGTCGGACAAGACGAGGTTGGAAGTGTTCGTCAGGGACAGTGCCGGCGACGAGGACGTGCCGTTTGTGGCCGGGGTTTCTTTGTTGGCGACCCACACCACGGTGAGCCGGGGGATGTCGTTGTACCATATGCCGAGGTACAGCTTGGCCGGAGTGGAGTTACTCAGGGAGAAGAAGCCAAAGGCGAAGCTGCCGCCGTCGGATACGATGGGGGAGCTAGGAGATAGCTGCTTCCCGGGGACTAGCCGGTCGTCGGGTGCACACAGCGGCGGCAGCAGGACGAGGAGAAGGACAGTGGCGTACCTGATGAGAGCTGACCAAGCCATCAAAAGTACCTTTCCTTCCAATTCGGTGAGCAGGATTCTTAGAATGCAGTAGCATGCTTGTTTGATTGATCGACGGATCAGCTTGGCGACTTGAAGGTTTTACTTGATTTCGAATTGTTTATTGTTGCCTTGAGCCTTGGTCTAGACTCTAGAGGCAACGACGATGAAAATTAATTTCTCCCGTTATTTGCTCTTGCTCGTTTTGTTTGAACAACGCCTGTTGCATTACGACTGATGACTGAAGTAAAAGGGGAGATGAGAGAGACATCTGATGACATATACATACGCACTCCTTCCACCATCGAGGAACCTCTCTCCAGGGCTTCATTACGAAGGCAGAAGGTAAACACACTGGGCACGAGTCATCGTTGACATTTCAGCTGGGCACGCGCAGCACCGCGAGGTAGCCATTACTATTACTACAGAGCTACTAGCGGACATGTCCAGTAGGCGTCTCACCAGTCTTCTCAATCACTGACTTGAGATGCCCATCCCCGACGGTCCGTAGTTTGAGAACAACGCGCTCATACAGTGATGGTCGTACTAGTCTGTTAGAATGCTGGGCAAGGATCAGCTAACACATCGGAGCATTTGGTCTTGAAGCAACCAGATGCCAATCATGTTCGTTTTTTTTTTTGACGAAGAAGGGAAGAAAAGCCCCGCTGGTTTATGACCGAAGCCACAAAGATAATGCAGCTGCTCTGTTTGAAAGTCCAGCTGTGCGGTAGCTTATGGATTCAGACTCTTCTTGAGTTGACATTCATCAGGTGTCTTCTTGGAACCTACTAGGTTGCTGGGATGGCCTTGACATAAGGAGATGTATAGAGTTTTATAGAAGACTTTGGATGGTTATGTCAGTTTGATGCAGTCGTCTTATTATTCTGAATTAGTACGTGAAAGCGAGGCAATGTGCAGCAAAACTTACTAGCTCTTACGGAGCTTCACTCCATTCTCCACCGATCAAGGTCGCCACCTCGTTCTTTTCCTTTTCTCCAGTCAATTTGGTGCTGCCACGTCATGCCTACGTGCTAGTTTGACGCCTCCTCTGCCATTTTTAAGGGCCCGCAGTAGCCGTAGCGGCTGCACTCGGTGCGCGGCTTCGCGCCCGAGCCCACCCCACGCCGGAGGGAAGCGTCGTTCCGGCTCTGGAGCTCCAGCTTGCCGGCGTATCTCTCATCACGTCCGCGAGACCACGACTGTGAAGTAGACGATGGCGCTGATGTTGGCGACGTACCCCGGTGGCGGCCACCCTGTAGCCCGTCCACACGCCGGTCCTCGCCTTTACACGAAGGCAGCAAGAGGAAGAGGACGCTGCAAGCCAACAACTCCATCAAGTTCTCGCCAGAGCATACTACTTGCCAGATGCCAGGGCATTGAGCGCCCCCCGACTTGAGCTCTCCTCACTGATCCGGAAGTTCTGCAGTAGACTGTGTTTCCGTATAGTCTAGAGTTCGCTGAATTCCACATTTCTGGTTGAAACCGTCTTCCGAGAACAATGTGATTATTACTCCCTCCGTTCTGAATTAATTGACGTTTAGGACAGCTAATTTAGTTCAAATTGAACTAAGTTTTTTGTCCTAAACATCAGCTAATTCGAAACGGAGGGAGTATGTAATCACATATATAATTAATACATGATGGCCGGAACAGATGACTCTAGTGCGCATTCGTCATGCCCTGTTTAGATTGCAACCCGTCTACGAATAATCCTCTTGGTCTGTTTACTTTCACGTTTGGCAGGTGCCCGATCCTGCTACCCTTTGCTGAAAAAGAAAAGACAAAAATATACTCAATTTGTTCCTAAATTGATGCCCTCAATCAAATTAGAACAACAACGATTTAAGGAGGTGTATTTACCATGTTTTGGCATTAATATTTTTTAAGCACTATGCATCATGTTTGATTTTAAGCACCTTCCATCTAATCGACTATCTGTAGCTGTTGACTCATGCAGCCACAACCTGCAAAAAAGAAGAAGAAAAAGAGCATAGTAATCTTGTCAAGCATAAAGAAAGATTCTAATATACCAGAGACGTTTTTCAAAAATCCACCTCACACTTGAAAATCCAGTTATGCTCGAAATTTCATTTAGGCCTTTGGCATCCTACATAGTACTCAGTCTGATCCATGTGGTTTTTTTTAACAGTGACCCGTGCGATTTAGACAATAGATGTTTGGTTGCTATGGATGATCATGGGTCACGTTTGGCTCCGCTGAAGCAAAAATCCACCTGAAACAAAAAAGAGATTACGGGTGAAATTTGAGACTTGCACCCGTCGGATCTAGAGCAAGTTTCTAGTTCTCGTCCACTTTGATTTTTTATAAACATACTACAATATTTAATAAACAAGTCTAAAAAGTAATTCATTGTAAATGATAATGTAACAAAACATATTAAGTTTCTTATAAAGATTGTAAATATAGGTTGTGACAAGCAAGTTGAAACAAATAAATGATAAAATAATTAAATTTGACTTTTAAATTACAAATATAAATAATTTCAGATGCCCGTCGGGTACCCAGTGCAAAATAAAACTACACTCGTGATAAGTCGGGTCGGATGCGGGTTAGACCCGCAGGTGGAAAATCCTATCTACACCTACACCTGTCGGGTACTCAAACTCGCGGGTGAGATTGCCATCTCTATTGGTTGCTTTCTTCACACTACGATGTCTGGTTTCAAAAGGCGGCTACGAGCCAAGCTGAGTAGATACCATTTTGTCTCTTTTTTTAGAAAACATTGTTTCATTTTAATCTCGTGGAACATGTCTCTGTGTGGAAACCTCCTCTTTCCACCTAGGATGAAGCGCAGCCAACACAGAGTAGAGGTAGTCTAATGGTATTATTAGCTGCCAATGGCCGAAAAAATAGAAAAAGGCCCTCTTCTAGATGCAACATGAGAATATCACATGGCCCGTAAGCACAAAAATTGGGCTGAAAGCGTGAAGAAAAAGCCCATATCGATTCAGGCGAGCATGTGGCGTCCATGGGCCAAAAACAGTTGATACGATTCGATTCGTCGCTTACAGGGCCCGTGTACGCTGTACGGTTACACAGTCCTGTACAGCAGGAAAACAGATACGCTCACGCGTACGTACTCTCTTTGAGGACAAGACACCCGGATAACTACCAGAAAGCAATAAGGGCAATACCCCCACCTCTCTGACACGTGGCTCCTCGAAGCTTCCACAAAGCGCCCGGGATTCCGAAATGCCCGAACTGACCCTCGAAGAAACACAGCGAGGAAAGGGAGGAAAGGCACACCGCGCGCGAAAACTTCCGCCTTCACCCCGAAACAACCCGGTCCCCATCCAATACTCACTGACGTATGGGACCCGCATGCTCCACCGGTCCCTCGTCGAGGCACAACCCGCAGGCTGGGCAAACATCTCGTAGCGGAAGGCATTAGCCAGAGGCGGCCAATGGGAAGGGAGCGTCCGGATCGCTGACGTGGCCAAAAAATTTTCAGATCCCGCGCAAACGATCACCGCCCCCGGCGCCCGCGACTTTAAAAGCCACTCCCCTTTGGCCGCCTCCACACCCTTCCATCCCGCATCACCCTACGCACACGCGAAACTGCACACGGCGCAGGCGTGAACACACCCAAACCACTCGTCGCGATCCGACTCCAAGGTATCGCGATTTCGAAATCGAGATCGATCCCTTGCGAATTTGTCGGTATGGGGTTGTGCGTTGTCGCTGATCGTTTCGTTCTCGGTTGAATCTGTGTTGCTAGGTTTCGAGATGAAGGCGAAGACGAGATCAGCCGGCGTCGACTCCAGGTACGACTCGATTCGGCCGGTTCCGTTCGTCCATTTTCGTGACGTTTCCCCGGTGGTTTGGATTCGTTTTGTTTGGGTTTTGATCGGGCTGTGTTGGTTTTTGGATGTTGTGCCGTAGGCTCTCGGTGAGGAAGGGCAAGGCCGAGAAGGACCCCAACAAGCCCAAGAGGCCCCCGAGCGCGTTCTTCGTCTTCATGTGAGTACTAGATACATGCCTGTTTGTTTTAGTACGGATTTTTTTCTCGTTTATTGCGACTTCGTTCTGATCTATTTTCTCTGTTCGTTTCGTGCAGGGAGGGGTTCAGGAAGGAGTACAAGGAGCAGCACCCCAACGTGAAGCAAGTCTCTGTGGTAAGTTTCGCATCGATTCTAAATTTTCTCGCTGCTAGCGCTTTGAATTTGCTTGTTCTGATTCGTTTGCTACTGTGGATTGCAGATTGGCAAGGCAGGTGGTGAGAAGTGGAAGTCTATGTCTGATGCTGTAAGTTTCTTCGGCCGCATCCCTGCGAATGCTAGATTCGTAGTCTGTTTCGATACTCGGATACATTCTCCATTTTCAATTTCCTCCATTTTTACATGCTCTATGCATTTGTCTCGCGGTTACTTGTTCTTGTACTAGACTTGTGAATTTTCTGATGCTCCGCACTAGTCTTGTTGTTTGGTTATTGTCTGTTCTGTTCCCCATTGTTCGTGTGAATTACTTGAAATGGTTGACTTAAGCTCGATAGTTATCAGACCCCGTCGTGGAATTCCAGTTAGGTCCAGGTTTTCAATACAAATGGATTGCTGCACTTGTACATTTATTTTTTTTCTGTTTATTAAATACGAGTTACCCCATTTCATTTCCCCCCTTTGGCTGTTAGTTGTCCTGCACGGAGATTCCTATACAATATAAACTTGCTTAGTTTGACTTATATTCGAAATCGTCATGTGCAGGAGAAGGCTCCCTTTGTGGCTAAGGCCGAGAAGCTCAAAGCTGAGTACACCAAGAAGATAGACTCATACAACAACAAGCAGGTATGCACTTTCCAGATGCCATGATACGACTGCGAATCCTGCTCTCTGTTATGGATATGGCAGTGATGTTCGTTGTTTTGATCTGCGCTCTGCAGTCTGGAGGCCCCACCACATCTGGTGACTCTGACAAGTCCAGGTCTGAGGTGAACGACGATGATGAGGGCAGCCTGGAGGTTAGAGGAGCCTCCTGTTCCTGCCCACCACATCCCTTGATGTTTGCTTGACTCTGTATCGGCAACCACAGTGACACCTCTACCTGAAACTGGCTTTGCAGGGAGACGAGTGAAGGAGATCATCTTCACCAAGTTGCCGCGTTTGTGTAGGGAAGTCGTCGTCGGCCTAACCGGACGTTGCCGTCACTGCTCGTTGGCCCTTGGATGCTGTCTGTCTCTAGATATCGTAATGAGCCCCGTTCGTGTTGGTAGGATGCTGCAACGTAGTTGTCAGTGTTGTCGTTGAAGTGATGCAGTTTAGTTCGTAGGGTTCGCTTCTTCTCAGCACTTGACCGTTATCTGTACCTGTTTTAAGAAATCCCATATCTCAGGACATGATGGCACCAATTGTTAATTTCTGAACAGAAAATAATCTCCCCCAGCTTGTTTGTGTTGTCTGCCTGAAACCGATTTGAGAAGGGACGACCTGATGGTACTGTGGCTATGATGCCCCTTTTTTTCCATCGTGATACCGTTCTTGTTATGTGAAATCTTCGGCCTGAATCGTGAGCCTTGCAGTAACAGTCTCAAAGATACTGAATTTGTGCTGTGAGATTTTCAGGTTCTTGATGGAAAGCCTCCCGTTGCAATTTTACCAGCAACCTGAAGTGTTGGAAGAAGCTATCTTTGACTAGTTGTCATGGCACTGTGTTCGGAACTTGCTCTGTTGGTTCCGTAGATCTGGTGCTCTGCATAGGCTACAGTCAATATCTTCCGTTGTGATGTGCAGTACATTCCCTGATACTGTAAGGGCCGCTCGCGCCGCTGCCCCAAAGCGGTGAAACGTACGCTCAGTAGCTTTAGGGGCAAATGATCGCTGAAAGATGTGTAACGACATGTTTCTTTTCTCCAGCAAATGACCCGAAAAGGAATGATCTGAACCGTGTCAGCCAAATCTTATAACTAGCTGACTTTCCGTGGCAGCATCATACTGTACCTATAGCATAACTTTGTGCGGTGTTTGAAGCACATCGATGTGATCATGTGCCCCTGAAATCTTGAGTAGTGTTCGAACCTCAGAACGTGCCCCTCAAACTTTGAGCGGGTGCCTGCCTTCGCTGAACGGTATGTTTTGGCACGATGGAGTGGAGGGGGCGCGCGGCCGTGTGCCTTGGTGCTGCCGGGAAACGTGGACGACGTCCGCGGCAGAATTGTTGGCGAGTCGCGGCTCGAGTTCCCAGATTGGCCGGGACGGTGCGGTTCGGGACTTTTCAGCGTTCCCAGATTCGCCGGGACGGTGCGGTTCGGGACTTTTCAGCGTTCCCAGATTCGCCGGCACGGTGCGGAGGGGGTTGCGGAGGAGGTCGTTCTGCCGTGGGCCACGGGACCGCCGGTTCTCTCGCTTGTCCCCAATTTTTGACGAGTTTATTATGCAAATATCCTCTCGCGGAACGGGCATGATACTCGCCTTGAAACTGTCGGTGTTTGGATCGGACGGGGTTGTCGATTGTCGTTGCTGAGCCGCTCCCCCCCGCGATGTCATCGTCTCCCAAGGCGCCACCTTCGCGTTAGGCTTCTCATCCCCCTCCAATTCAACCCCGTCCTAGCCGTACCTCGGCACCCCCAAGCTCACCGTGGCGTGGGTTGGGAAGCTCCGATCATTGATCGCTCTTCCTCCGTGACAAGACGACTGCATCAAACTGACATAACCATCCGTGGTCTTCTACTAAAACTCTATACATCTCCTTCTGTACTACTATATATACGCTGGCTCCATGACAAAGCCATCCCAACAACCTTGTAGGTCCGAAATAGACAGCTAATGAGTGTCAACCCAAGAAGTCTGAATCCATAAGCTACCGTACAGCTGCACTTTCAAACATCTGCATTATCTTTATGGCTTGAGTCATAAACCAGCAGGGCTTTTCTTACCTTCTCCGTTATAAAAAAGGGTGCTAATTATGGGGAGGCTAAAATTAACATCTCCATTCAACCTATGTTCTAAGTCGCTAGATTTAGGTTGAAGACTAACTTGAAAATTTTTATAGTCAAAAGGGTGCTAATTATGAGGAGACTAAAAATAACATCTCCATTCAACCTATGTTCTAAGTCGCTAGATTTAGGTTGAAGACTAACTTGAAAATTTTTATAGTCAATATATCATCAAATTTTTCTATAGTGAATACATAATCCTATAACAATAAAAAATAACTGACAACAAGTGTGTGAATTTTGAAATAGATCTGATGACTTAATACTTGGATTGAAAAAGGGGGTTCTAAAAAAGACTTGGATTGAAAAGCGATACTAGTTTTAGTCATATAAAAATTAACATTCCCTTAATAAAAAACAAACATGATTGACATCTGGTTGCTTCATGACCAAGGCCCAAGAAAGTTCAGAGTCAAGCCAAATGTTCCGACGTGTTACCTGATCCCTGCCCTACATTCCAACAGACTACGACTATCAACGTATGAGCGCGTTGTTCTCAAACTCGGCTCGATCAACAAGTTGCAACGGAAAGCGCTTGATGCACGCCACTGTCCTTCTCCATGTCCAACTGCCGCCACTGTGGGCACCCCCCCGGTGCAACCTTCGCGTTAGGTTTCTTCTTCCCTATCCAATTCCACCCCGTCCAAACTGTGCCTCGGAATCTGGTATAACGGCATCCCCAAGCTCACCGTGGCGTGGGATGCCAACAGGGAAGCTCCGATCATTGATCGCTCGACCTCCTGTGCTGCGCCGACGCTCGCCCTGACCAACACCTCCAACCTCATCTTGTCTGATGCCGACGGTAACGTTGTCTGGTCGACCAACATCGTCGTCGCCGGCACGGGTGGCTCAGCGTCAGGCGCGGCTGGTACGACGACAGCCACGCTTACGGACGCCGGGAACCTCGTCGTCCGGTCACAGAACGGCACCATCCTGTGGCAGAGCTTCGACAACCCGACGGACACGTTCCTCCCCGGCATGAAGATCCGGACGAGCCACGGCACCCGCGCCGGTGACCGCCTCATCGTTTCTTGGAGGGCTTCCGACGAACATCGACTCGGCCACGTCCATGCAGCTATTTACCTGGAACGTGTCGAGCCCGGTCTGGTGCAGCACCGTGTGGACCGGCTACAGGGACGCCTCCTTCAGTTTCAGCTTCTCCGACTAGGAGTGAAATACGAACAGAAATTTCACGGATCAGCTGATATCGATTTTAAAAAATTTCGAACATTTTTCCATTTTTATCATAATTGTTCGGATATTGGTTGAAAATCGGAAACAAAAATTTAAAAATCGGGACGAAAATGATTTGAGCAGATTTTCGACCGAACACTCAGAATTTCGTATTTGTTCCAAAATTTCGGAACAATTTCGCTCTCATTTCCGGAATCAGCAAGGGGGTTGGCCAAATATTAAATACCTCAATATGCGGAGAGCCTGAGACCTAACATAAAGGAGCACCAAACCCTAATCACATCTCAAATTCCCAATCCCACTCGACTTGTTATTAATTTGTTATGGTTAATAGAGTGAAGCTATTATCATAGTTTGCTTATGTCATTTTAAATAATAGTGACAATATTTTGGTCTTTAGGGCATTCTTTTTTAAAAAGAAACCATTCCGATATTGACATGTTTCCATTCCGATATATTCGTTTTCTATATTTCCGATATCATATTTATTTCTGATGATACCATTTCAGATTTCGTTTCTAAAATTAGATATCGAAATGAAAATGATTTAACTATTTTTTCAACCGTTTCCGGCTATTTTCACCCTTATGTCCGACAGATCCCTGCGCTAGCTAGGGCAGGCTCTAGACCTAGGCGGGAGGGGTGACCGCCAAGGGCCCAGGCAGAAGAGGGGCCCATGAGCTGCTATGCAGACTATTCTAGATGGGATCAAGAAAATTGAACAAAAATAGATAGTGAGACTTATTAGGTTTGTAGGAAATTGATTTTTGGGTTGAATATCAAAGTTGTATGAATTTTTCTTTAGATTCTCATAGTGTACTCGCGCAATCTTTTTTTGTTGTATAAAAATAGTTATAAAATTTTGAAGCCTATTTTTCTCCAGTAGACAGATCAACTTTAAGGGGTTGTTGGGGTTATTTTTGCGATTGACTTTAGAATCATTTTTTCTTTATTTGACTGCTAATATGCTTATAAATTTATCTTTATTACTGCTGAACAGTGTGCTAGTGTCTTTAACCGTGATTAGGCTTGATTGCTTCAATCATTGCCATCGCTTAACGACGTATATATATATATATCTATATGCACATATATATCTACTCCCTCTGTTCTGAAACAAATGATGTTTAAGACAACTAATTTAATTCAAAATAAACTAGATTTTTTTCGGGAGGGAGTATAGTCTTAGAGGTTCTATCATCGACTTGGCCTTCCAAAACATAGAGCTGGTCCTGCCCCCGTCGCGGCAGGTCATGAGCCACTCTGGCGATCTGGTGCTCCAGGGTTGGAGCAACGCCTCCCTGGATCGGGACAAGATCGGCGTTTGACCGTCGTACGAATGCTGCCGCTACGGCTATCGCAACAAGATGCACGAGTCCAATGACAAAAACACGCACGCGTGTGGCAGCTCATCGGAACCCTAGCTACCGGCGATGACGAGCAACACATCGGAACCCTAGCGACCGGTGATGACGACGACGACGGGTTGGGATGCGGTAGATGGCTGATGGCGAGGAGCGGTAAGGCACGTGATCTCGGTTGCTGCCTGAGGCTCATGACGTGACATGGGTATCACATGCACAAACAAACTGTTGTTATAGCTGTAAAAGTCCCAAAAATATAAAGGTAATAAACTTGAACTATGAATAAAGTGATATTTCAACTTCATAAAAATGGGACTTACAAAAACTTTCTAAACATGATGGTGCATATGATTGTTCTACAAAACAGGCTCAAATGTTCATACGAATGTTTCAACCCGGGGTTGATTTAAACACCATGAGTAAATTTACTCATGTGCATGACGGAGATTAAATTCAGATTTTTGAACTCAAAGGTTCACCTCAAATTTGCTGCCAAGATTATGAATACACATGTAACCTCATAGCTTTGAATTTGAGGTAATTCATATTGGCAAGCTTCTGAATTTAATGTGGGCCAAAAAGAGGTTAAAGATGATTATCACCAAATTAGGGCTGAATTCAAATTTAAAAGGGAAACTCGACCCAATTTAGTGTAATTCAAACTCCAGCCCACTTTCAAATTTCAGAAATTTGAATTGTCGTGGATCACTATGACTAGAGATATTTTTGGAGAATTTAATTGGGAGTAATCGGTGGAGAGAAGGAGGAAAGTGTGTGGGACCCACATGTCAGCTACACAACAAAGTCTCCAGCTCAGTCGGTCCCCGTTTCTCCTCACCGAGTGCCACCGAGGGGCAGCTACGCTGCCACCTCCCCGCTGCTTGCACCACGGTGGAGACCAGCTCCGCTGCCTTATATGGCAGGCCTCTGCACTCATCGGTTGCACAACCGCCGTTGCTCATTGCTTCTTCCTCTCGGCGGCCAAAACCTCACCGAAATGATTGGCTCTTGTGGGCAGCTCAAAACACACAGTGGAAAGCCCAAGCAAATCCACCCCGAGGCGCGTCGGAGGATCACATTGCTTCTTCCCAAACCCCAGCTCGAGCCATGAATCATCAAGCACGAATTTGGAGTTTTTCTCCCGGACCGTGTAACTCAACCTTGCGGTATGAATTCGTGAAATTCATTCTCAATTCTTGTTTCTAGTCCATCAAGTTGTGCACACTTGGTATCAACTAGCTAATAATCTTTCTCTCCCGAAACCATAGCTTAAAATCGGATGTAGATAAACAATTTCAAGTTTTCCCCTTTACAAACGGGGGTAACCGTCGGTCTCACGGTGACAGCCTACTTGGTTACCTCCCCGAGCAATTGTGCGTCCATGTCAAACTTTTCCATGCTCCCGTAATGCTGTAGAGCAAAAAATCCTCAACTTTGGAGGTCTAGGGATGGTTGTCGACGTCGCCAGAGTGGAGAACCGGTCGCTGCCCGTCGCGCAGTGTGTTGGAGCCATCGCCGACCTCCGGTGAGGACACAATCGTGTTCCTCACCCATTTTTAGGGGCTAGCAGAGAATTCTAGGGCAGGGGAGGACCGCCCGGGGGGGGGGAGAAGAACCAGAGCACGCTGCCGCTGCGGGCGAAGGAAAAACGCGCTTGCACGGGAAGGTGCAGGAGGAAGAAGAATGGGGTGCCGGGCCCACCCGTTAGTGGCTGTTGAACTTAAACAAGGATCTTCAGTGGCTGGTTTTAAAACCAGTGGGCCTAGCTACTGTGCACCAGATTTCCAATTGAAAAGAAATTCCAGTTTCGGTTTAAACTTTGGAAATTCATAATTTCTGCTAGGAAACTCCAAATTTAGTGATTTAAATTGGGTTAGACTCAGTTTGGTAAGATCTATCCATGTTTGCAATTCAATTGGTATGAAATTCAATAATATATTCTGGATAATTCTTTGAAATTTTTTAGTAAAAGAATTATTGAGGGAGTTTGGTTCATCCAAAAACCCCCAACATTTACCAGAATACTCTTTATAATATTATTGAATTTCTATAAAAGTTTCAGCTCATTTGGAAATGATTTGAGTAGAAAATTTCAGAGCATAAACCACTATAATAAAAAATGTCCAGAAACATTTTCAGAAAAAGCTAAACAGTTGAAAAATCCGTCCTATTAAATCCTTAGTTCTAAAAGCCCCAGGAAAATTCATGAATACTCTCTGAGGTATGATTGAAATAGTAGTTCCATTTAATTTGCATGAAAATGCAGATTTATGCAGAATTTATTCCTTTTAGCGTAACTGCTTAGTGAATTATTCTGTATGAACTACTCAATGAAAAATCCTGAAACATAGTCCAAAATTCTTTCTTGTGACAAGGAACTCACATGCAAAGTTTCAGCTCAAGTTGAGCCTTGGATCTTCCTGTACTTATCCATTCTTATGTATATGAGAACTCATAAGAATACTGTTGGAATTCTTTTTTCTTTCAAATCAATTACAATTTTAGGACTCCTCATCACATCAAATCCAGTTCTAAGATCATTCATTTTATTCCTTCAGTTTGACCATGTTTAGATTAGAATTCTTATACTTGTTTGTGCATGCAAATTCATAACGTGTAGTGTTAACGTGGAGTTTCGTTAAGAAATTGAAGATTGTATCAAGAAGCAAGAAAAACAAGTGATCAAGCAGCAAGTGATAGAAGAATTCTAACTGTTATATATAACCCTAGTCACCTGTAAAACAAGGCAAGTCTCGGTTTGCATTTAAGTGCTATTATAAAGATTTGTTTTTTATACACTATATTGTGTAGTCTTGAGATGTGTATTAAGTCTAGTTTGTATGAAACCCACGTGCATAACCAAAAGACCACTAGAGGGTTGGTTAGTTCGATACCTAATCGTGTCGAGAGGCTAAGCTTAATGTTTAGTTGAAAGGTTGGTAGAAGACGAGTAGTTGGAATCTACTCGCGAGATGGTCACATTTTATCGACCACAAGTCGAGTAGTGGCATTCTACTCACGAGAGGAGTCGAGTAGCGAGGTCTAATCACGAGATGATACTCGTAGATAACTCTTTAATAAATTGAGATGTGGACGGGGAGTTGTATAGGATGGAACATGCAAGGTTGTCTCGACCGGATCAGTGGACAATGCTTGTGGCCACGTCGCGTCCGGGCCGTTATGGAGGTTGTGACCACATCATGTGGAGGTTGGGATTGTAGCCCCGTATGTGTCGATTAAGGACCACGCCATGCGCGGCTCCGCTGGACGAGTTTTGACATGTACCGGGTACATACTGAATTATGGGGTTCAGTAAACCGACGTAACTGGTTAACCTTAGTGTTGAGGCTTTTTTCAAATGCATCACGCTGTCAGCCGAACTGCACAGTAGCGGGTAACTCGCTCATGAACACTATCACGTCGGATAGGTGCACCATGAGAGAGGCTATTGTCTGGGGCGATTGAAGCGATTCGACATGTTATTGTCTTGTGAAAGGTCGCCATATACGATGAGTATTGAAGGAGACGACAGTTCTCTTCCAAAAGTGTGTATGTGTCGTGCAGTTCGGGTGTTCGTTAATTCGAATCACCGTCTTCCGCGGTTATATGAGTACCACTTGTTCACTGAGTCATGACATAGTAAGAAAGAGTAGTGAGAACTTATTATACCCACCGATTTGCTTAATACCCTGTATTGCAACCTTGTTTGGATTAGAGTTAGAGCAAACTAAAGTTTATTTCACCTTGTGCTAGAAGCATCGTGATGAAGTGTTTCTTGTTTGATTGTGGAGTTACAATGCTGCTCGCCTCAAGACTTTAAATTGATGCTATAGAAAAGAAAGATAAAGACAAACTTGTAGGCGAGTTTTGCGAAGGTCAGTTCCTCCTATATTAAAGTCCTTGCATGTAGAGTTGCAAGTTTAGGGTGACGGTTAAGTTTTGCTGAGCCTCCGTACTCACTCTTGCTATATGAAATGTTTTGCAGGTATGAATATGCTTATGATGAGGGTTATTCAGTGAGATATCCCAACCTTCGGGTTGTATAATCTCATTGGGAAACCTTGCCGCTGACTTACGATTCCATTTGCTAGTGGGAAGCGCCGAGGGCTAGATGGTTTACTCTCTGCATAGTTAGGTTCAAGAGTATGTGTTATGTAGATTTCGATTGTGTTGTACATTGGTTGTACAATAATTGTAAAGGAGAACCTTTTTAGGCAATAAAAAAATTGTTCATGTAATTTGTGTTACCTTTTTGTGTATGTTATTGGGTGTCGCGTAACCCGACACCACCCAATGCGATTTCTGAAATATTGGGGTCCTATTCCCCACAGTAGCAGTTTATAGTAGCAGTCAAGTTTTTAGAGGCCTCGATCTAGACGCCGCTAGGGACGCTCCCTACCTATTAGACTTGTAAATTTATTGACTCGCCGGTTTACAAGGCCATGGTGCGGACGATCTTAGACTGTCTACACCGTTGTACTGGAGGACGTGCAGGACCAGGTGAAAAAATGTCCGCACACGCCAAGAGATATGCACGCTACATGGCAACAGTCAAGCGAGCGTACACAACCTGAGTGGGATGGCAGGGAGATCATTGTTCATTGCTTCGCGTGTGGAAGAGTCTTAGTGTCCGACTGACAAGCCGGTGACAAAGGAGGCGTAACTGGAGTGGAAAAGCGACGTGAGAGGAGGTGGTGGACGACGATGGGGGTCGTTCACGGTGGCGGAGGGTGGCGACGGGGCCGCTCGTGGTGCAATGGAGGAGTGCGAGAGAGGGGAGGAGGTGGGACGTGCAGGGCAGAGGCCAGCGACTGCAGTGGAGGCGGGCAACGAAGATGAAGGCGGGACCGGCGGGGGCGGCACTGAGGAGGGAGGCCGTTCTCGATTGCTGAGGGAGAGAGCGGTAGAGGAGGCGTGGAACGACAAGGGAAGAGGTCGACGACCACGGTGGAGACAGGTGGCAAGGGCAGAGGCTGGCATCGGGGTGGGAGGCGAGCCCAACAAGGCCATATCGGTGTTTTTTTCCACCGGCCAGTAATCGAATGCTACGTGTTTTATGTCTGGATGGCTAGCTAATAAAGACAAGGATTTATACTGGTTCAGATAGAATGTCCTACGTCCAGTTCGGTGTTCGTCAGTCTTGTATTAGCTCGGCGGTTCGTGGAACCGGGGTTACAAGCGAGGCTTCCTCGTGTGCGGAGGTGCGAGAGAGACGGCTAGTAATCGAATGCTGCGCGTCTATGTCTGCATGGCTAGCTAATAAAGACAATGATTTATACTGGTTCGGATAACGTGTTCTACATCCAGTCTGGCATGTTCATCGGCCTTGTACTAGCTCAAGCCGTTGAAGTAACGGTGGTTACAAGCGAGGCTATCCTGCGTGCGAGAGCCAGGATGAAGCCTAAGTGTCACGTGTGTGAGAGCTATCTTCACCGTGCGAGGGGAGGTTCTAAACCTTCCATTTTATTGCCGGCACTCCTATTCCTACCCGTCGGCTCCTCATAAATGGTACGAGGGTTTACATGGTTTGTCGAGGCATAATACGACCCAAAGTGGTGTAGGAGCAACGAGTACACCGGGTCCCGTAGTACACGGTCCATATCTACTTTCCATCTCTGTACACTCACACCGAGCAGGATGGGACGGATGGTAATGATGGCCCGGCGTCGTGCTTGTCTTGTCGCACGTGGCCTACCACTCCGTCTTGAATTACTTCTACCGCTCCGTAACGTCGACATTTAAGCCTCTCATCTTCCTCCGGTCCGGGTTCTAGTTCGGATTGCTTTTTCCTCTAGCCTTGTTGGCCGGGCTCGAAGGTCAGACTTCTCTTTCGAAAGTGGAGGTCGGCTCACTCCTCAGGGCCGACTCTTGTTGTTGTGTCATCCTAAGTCCGAGCCCTAGGTTGGAGCCCGCGGAGCCACGTGTCCCATTGTGACTAGCTAGCCGGTTGCCTCTTGGGTACCCTAGGTACGTTACTCCGTTAGTAGCCCTCAGGCCTTCGGCTGATTTCCTTCTGAATCAGTCGGAGGCATGTTCCCGTGTACGTTGAAGGTCTGAAAAGGATAAGAGAAAACATAAGCTATGTGAGATCATTGTTTCGTTTTGGTTCGTGGCTACGTACGACCTCAAAGCCTTGGGCGCCAAGCCCATTTTTACTTTGAGTCGTTCGATAGCCCTCGAGCCCTCGCTTCGCGGGTTGGGATTGGTTCGTTTAGCGAGTCTGCTTCGCTCCCCGTCCGCAAACCGTTTGCGGGCTTGGAGGGGTTGAGCCGGACAGGAATTTACCTCGATGGCCAAATTCCCGGACCCAGTGAGCTGCCTAATGGGTAAATCCAAGTGTAACCCCATTGCCTCCCCGCAAGGACGGAGGAATCAGGTTACCTGATCGAGGCTCGATGCCCGCGTTTCATAAGATCCCTCTTGGTATACTCGCGTGGATCTCAAGCCGTTCACGGGCCCGGGCGGCTCGATGTCGACCCTGCGGGGAGTTACCGGGAGTCGACAAGATAAGACTCGGATATCAGAGACCGAGCGCCGAGAGAGAGAATGGAGGACGTCGGTTCACGAGCTAGGTGTGATAAGGGTGAGCAACCAAGCAGAGAAGCAGGAGCTGGCGTGATGAAAATCATTGAGGGCTGGCGTCCTCACGGCGATCGCCCGAAGAGAGCAACTCCGTTTTGCTCTACTGAGTGAGTGACTAGTGGGCTCCACCCTCTCATTTCTTTTTTCCATTTTCCCGCTGATATTTTTACCACAGCTACTCACAATTAAAGGATATACTTCCACACCAAGTCATGGTTTTAATTTTTGAAATTCAAATGGATTGAATTCTGGTGTGGAATTTGAAATGTATTTGGCTCTTTAAATTTTGAATTTGAATTTGAATCTCCCTCCTTCCATTGCTCCAAAAGCATAGCAAACCAACTCAAATAATTCTAAATTTTGGCATGGATGCTAATTCAAATGTGGGAAACACATTGGTGAAACCAATTTGCCACTTTGGAGGATTTCGAATTTGAAAATGAAATTCGAACTCAAGTTTGAGGGCTTCCTCTGTTAATTCCCAACAAATAGTAAAACCCCTCCAAAAAAGCTGAAATTTGGAAGGCCTAATATTTGGATTATGGAGACCCAAGTTATGAATTTAGGTCTCCATGTTTGGAAGTTTTCGAGAAGTTTGAATCATCACTTTGAACTCACACCGTTATAATTCAAAGTTTTAATTCCCCTCATTTTCCCTAAGTATGAATGTGCTGAATTTCTTGCTAGCACTTTTTGGAGATTTTACAGAGGCTGCCAAAATGGAGTTTCTCGCCAACGCGGAAGCTCGAGCTCACGAAAGCCATCATAGAAGAAAAGGGAAAATGCGAAGCAGCCCCCTTCCTCGCGCGCCAATTGTAGGTGTTTCTACCACCTGCTAGTAATAGAATGTTGCACGTTTTGTCTGGATGGCTAGGTAATAAAGACAATGATTTATACTAGTTCGAACAACGTGTCCTACGTCCAACCTAGGGTGTTCGTGAGCCTTGTACTAACTCAGGCGGTTCAAGGAACCGTGGTTACAAGCGAGGCTACTCCGCGTGCGAGAGCGAAGAGGAAACCTAAGTGTCGCGTGTGTGTGAGCCATGTTCGCCGTGCGAGGAGAGAATCCGAGGTGGGGGTTTACATGGTGCGTCAGCGCCTAAGGTGGCCCAAAGTGGTGCAGGAGCGACGAGTACACCTGCTCCCGTCTAGTCTACGGTCTACGTCTACTTTTCGTCTCTGTACATCTGCGCCGAGCAGGATTGGACGGATGGTGATGATGACCCGGCGTCGTGCTTGTCTTGTGGCATGTGACGTCCCACTCTGTTTTGAATTCCTTCTACCGCTTCGTCACGTCGGCATTTAAGCCTCACGTCTTCCTCCGATCCAGGCTCTAGTCCGGATTTGCCTCCGGCCTTGCTGGCCGGTCTTGAAGGTCGGACGTCTCTTTTGACCTTGGAGGTCGGCTCACTACTCGGGGCAGAGTCTTGCGATTGCATCATATTGAGTCCAGGCGTTAGGTTGGGGCGCACGGAACCACGTGTCCCCTCGTGACTGGCTAGCCGGTTGCCTCTTGGGTACCCTAGGTATGTTACCCCATCACTAAGTGTCGAGTGTGAAGGGTGGGCGTGAAAATCATCCGTAGGGAGGTTTCGGGACTCCCTTTTAATAGCCGGGATGCTTCCACCTACCCATTAGATCCTCATAAATGAGGCGGGGGTTTACATGGTGTGGCAGCGCCTAAGGCGGCCCGATAAGCTACATGAGCGATGAGTACACCTGCTCCCGTCTTGTCTACAGTTTATGTCTACTTTCAACGCCTACACACCTGCGCCGAACGGGAAGGGACGAAAGGCGATGATGGCCTGCGTTGTGCTTGTTTTGTCACACGTGGCCTCCCACTCCATCTTGAAGTCCCTCTGCTCTTCCTTTGTGTCAGTATCGAAGTCTTCCACTTGCCTTCAGCTCGGGCTCTAGCCATGATCGCTCCTTCTGACCTCGATGTCCAGGGTCGGAGCTCGATTGGGGCCCGTGGAGCCACGCGGCTCTGTGCGATAGTTTGATCGATTGTCTTGGGTATCCGGGGTACGTCATCCCGTCAGGCCGGAGGCCGACTGCGGGGGTGGAGGTGGTAGGAATGTCGAGAAAATGAGAATAAGCAACAAGAAGGATCGGGAATATGGGTGAAATACGGACGGAAATTTCCCGTATCAGCCGACATCGATTTTGAAAAATTTCAAACCTTTTTTTATTGGAATTGTTCAGAAATTGGTCGGAAATTGGGAATAGAAATTTAGAAATCCAAAAGAAAATGATTTGGGCAGATCTCCGACCGAATAGTCAAAATTACTTATTTATCCAGAAATTTTCGAATAATTTCTGCTTTTGTTTCCAGAATCATCAAGCGGCCTTAGCCCAATACTTAACACCCCAATAGGGCGAGAGTCCGAGACCCAGCCTTAAGGAGCACCAAACCCTAATCCCATCCTAAATTTCCAATCCCACTCGACTTGTTACTAGTGTGAAGTTATTATCATGGTTCGTTTATGTCATTTTAAATAATGATGACAATATTTTGATCTTTGGGGTGCTTTTTCTTGAAAAAAATCAAAACTTTCCGATATCGACATGTTTCTGTTCCGATATATCCATTTTCGATACCATACCCGTTTTTGATGGTACAGTTCCCGATTTTATTTTCGGAAATTATATATAAAATAAAAACCATTTAACTATTTTTCCAACTGTTTCGCCCCTAGTCGGGAAGACATAGAAATAAAAAGAAAAGAAAAAATAGGAGAGGGATAAAGAAAGAAAATAGAAGGAAAGAAGAGAGGAAAAAAAAGAAAAAGGGTGGAAAAAATTATTGAAGAATTGGTGTTAGTTGATATAGAGTAAAATTTTAAAGTAATGCGGTGTAGTATGTGTTGAAAAGTGGAAAATCTTTAAAAGTGTGTTGTAAAAGAGGAAGGATATATTTTTAGAGTAGATTTTTAAAGTACATGAGTATAAATAGTGTTAGCTTCTTTATGTACCGAAGTTTGCAGTTAAAGCATTGGCGGTAAAAGCAGAACTAAAGATCATATTTCAGTTCACAATTGCGAGGCTTCAGCTGCATAGCGGTAGCGCATGAATGCGTATCCTCTGCATGTGGTCAAGTCGCTGACATGTGGTCCACGTCCTGCACATGCAGTAGAACTTGGGCTGGTAGTGTATTTGGTAATGGAAAAGTCGTGAGTTAGATTCCCGTCAGGAGCTCAAAAAATGAAATGCATTATTTTTAAAATGATAATCATCATATAAAGGAGGAAGGACCGAAGGAGTATTCCACAGGAACTTGCCGACACGCCAACTTATTTATCTACCCAAATATTCTTTTTCAAAATAATTTCGAGTTTACTAGGTTTTATCAGGCATAGTAACGTTGCAAAACTTTATCCTTGCGCAGACTTCAAATGTCAGGAGTTGTGGGCAAGAAACTGTTTGCTGGAGAAAAATTATACATAAATATACATTATTTTTTCCGTCAACTCTGTATCTACATCAGCATCATACTGCCATGGCGTGCATTAACACTACTTCAGCTCAGGGAAAGATTGCTCTGATCCACGAACATATTTGCACCTCGACAATGAATTCACATATTCTCAAATGCCGTGAGTCGTAGAATGAGTTCCTCCAGATTAGATGATCCGAAAGCAAAGAGAGGATATTGGTTCTAACTCATAGGTCCGTCCATGTTTAGGTACCAGCAGTGGATTTGTTCATGGTAGGTAACCTAAGCTGCTCCATAGAACATACAAAGGGAAGCATAATCGGAATTTGATCTCAATCATACATGAGAACTTTACTACGTTGATAAAGATGAGGACCATGCGAATCCTGATTACGTTTCCAAAACTGGGAAAGTAACCACAAGCAGAACTGCTAAAGATAACAACAGGGGCAGCTGGTAACTGACCTTAGATCTTCTTGAGTTCAGTGGTGCAGGTTGCTTCTTCATTGGTTTATATGCAAAAGACTCCAGATCAACCACTAATGGCGGTGAGACTGGGCTACCAGCATCCTTTTGAGTCCTTGGAACCTTTACATGGAATAAAATAATTCAATTAATCCTTGTTAATCATCAAAAGCCTGTGTCATCAGCTTAGTCTGGGAAGAAGAAAAGACGTACCTGTTTCTTCAATGGCTCATGCTTGACATCCAAACGATCACTGAACAAAAGCACCTTCATTTGAAGGACAGCAGCAATTAAAATAAGTCAACAGTAGCAGTAAATTAATTACAACTTGCATCCAGATATGCAAAGTACCTTGTCTGCCAATGGTTGATTTGCTACATCAGTTGCAACAACTTGGACACCGAGGGTCGTGGTACATGTATTTTCAGAAGAGCAAAAAGGACAGGTTACTGCCCTGTACACACATCCATCCTTTGCAGACCAAATGCCAGAATGGTGATCATAACCTTGGATGCTTAGTTTTGTAATTACATTCTGGTTGAGTGAGGAAGCATCACAGTCCATTACTTCTACTTCCACTGGTGATGATGCCAAAGTATCATCCTCTAGGAAGCGAACAGTTGGTAGCCCATGTTTCAAAAGATACGCCACGTAGAACTTTGAGCATAATAACCGTGAACATGTAACGAGAAACCCATTTTGTTTTAACCCAAGTGCTGTTTTGCATCTGTTGCAACTAATGAGAAGCCTTTTTTGCACGGATTTCTTCACTGAAACCTTTTCTTGCTTGGGGCTCCTTTCAACCTTAACAGTTTCACACTTGGACAATTTCATACTTCTACAGCACGGTTCAGCATTTGTCATCAGATCTCCAGACACCACGTCAACAGCACCATTATTACAGCAGAATGAGTTACGAGGAGAATTAGAATGGTCTGTGTAAGTACAACAACTCATTGGGGAGCTAAACCTTTTCTTTTTCTGGCAGTGGGAATTTACACTTCTGTTTATCAAAGACTCATTGTCCAAATGGCAGCTCCTGTTAGTTGTTCTTTCAGGAGTTGCTGATGTGGACGGACAAGAAAGATTTCTGTTTGAGGTTGAAAGCAAAAAGGAAGTGTCTACAGTCTGCTCTCCACCAGTACTGATCGCGACCGAGGTGTTTACCACAGAATAGAAGCTGGGACTAACCACTGGAGCCTCTGCAGAAGTTTCCCCAACAAAAGGAGACTGCTGTGACATTTCTAACGGATTCAAGATAGTTAAATTTGCATATCTGCACATGTCAAGACAGGCAATTAAAAACAAATGATGATATAATATCAGGAATTAAATATGCTAAAACGATGATATATTACCGAGGTTTCAAACCATCCTCTTCCAAATTGATAACTTCTTTTCTGACTCCATAATTCAGCCCAGTATCAGTTACACCTTCAAAATTAGATTCAACTTCACAGGGAGGCAGTTGGTACGCCATCGAATGATTGTCGGGCTGTGGAGATATTTCTTTCTTTCCTAAAAAAAATGACCCCAAAGAGATTTTTGATACCTCTTGTGATTTATAGCTCACATCCTCCTTTCCATGGTCCGCTGCCACACCATTAATGTTGGAAACTGTTTCACTAAGATATTCAGTCTTTCCCTTCTGATTATTTTGTGGTACTGAGAATTTCAATTCTGTCCATGGCAGCTTTCTTTTATCACCGTGAGATCTAACTGCATCTATATCTATCTTGTCTTTTGGGGTGATGTCCTGAGCTTTGACTTTTATTTGTTCCTGAAGTGATGCCACTTGTTTTATGAAACGTTCACCACATTTAGAAAGATCAGACTCATGACAATTGCAATACCTGAGCGTTTTGAAAGAACTTTTGCATCTCATCCATTGTATCCTGGAAGCTATTATACTCTTTGATTGCACTCCTAAGCCATTTAGATATGTAGACAAGATTTCTGTCTTCTTGATATCTCTCGTCTGTACATATAACATAGAAACTAAATGTGAGAACTACATGTCACATTTACTAAATAGTCAAAATGATCAAATTAAAGAAATAGACATTTCTGTCCAGCTATGTAAAAGCTGGAGAGTACAGAACACACCAATCAAAATTATGCCCCCATAGTCAAATTTATGACGAATGCACCGACCTAGAAACAAGATTAATAATTAGACAATTTTAACATCTTAACCAAGCAGATGCTCAGCACGTAAATCATCAATTAAATACCTGCAGCTTGATTCAGAGCACGAAATGCTTGATGGCAATACCATTCACTCCCACTTAACAGATGTTTTGATGATTTGTTAGAATCATTATATCGTTTTTTCAACTTTACTTGAACATCATTTCTGATCCATGTTGAATCAAATTAGAACACAGGATAAAAATCACACTTATCCCAAGAGAGAGCATAGTAGAAAAGAGACTTACATATTTGGAAATGGAATGCCAACAATGACCTATGTCTAGTCAAGGAAACGACTTGATAACAAAATCATTAGGTTGACAGGAATGATAAAGTATATAGAAATTCATGCTATAGGTTAACAGGGGCAAACGACTTGACAATAAACTTTTTGGGGATACCACAACTCTGGCGTTGTCATCAGAGAAGTCAATTCCTTCAGACACCTGGAAATGAAACCAGCAACAAGCAAAGCATCAGATAATGATACCTGGTATAATCACCTCATAGAATAAGAATTTTAAATGGTTTTGACATGTGCATAAATTTATTTACAGATATATACTTTAAAAAGTAGCACCTTCCCACGACAAACTGCAAGAAGAGCAGCTCCTGCTTTAGCTGATTCCTGTGACAAATTCTTTGTCACTCGATTCTTCACAATTCGTTTCATACCACCTCTGCTTTTCTTCACAGGATCCTTGCCGAGGATTGTGTCATAGTACCCTTTTAAAACAGGCTCCAGTTCCTCTGTACTTCCCTTAGGTTCTGAAACAAACAAGCCTTCAATAAAAGAACACAGGGAACTGAACATGGCATGCTGTCTTCTCCACTATTTAAACAGTACTTTAGAATATTTGACAAAGTATTACCAACAAACACAGGTTTTTGAGCATTCAGTCGTGCCCATTGACCTGTTCGAGTCCAGCGTGTTTTTAATTTGTCCAACAACTTGTAGCTAGGGAAAAACACTAGAGCACCACCAGGCACAATTCTGCATATTTCTTCTAGTGAAGCTCCAAGTTCATCCTAGTGTAAACAAAATTATTAGAGTGGGAATTGTAGGATGATTAATCAGCTGTCAAGGGGTACAATTATATAGGGCTGTCAAGGTTGAAAAAGACTAAAATGCCCCTAACCCTAATCACCCCCTAACGACTAAAATGCCCCCCTAATCATACTCTAATTACATAGTCTAACACCTCCCGCAGTCCCAACATCTAGACACAACAGATGTTGAGACTGGACCGAAACACAGAGAACAGCGACGATGGGAGACCCTTCGTGAAGATGTCGGCGAACTACGACGTTGTCGGGACATGGAGCATCCGAACCTCGCCACGTGCAACCCGCTCATGAACAAAGTGGAGGTCGATCTCCACATGCTTCGTGCGCTGATGCTGGACAGGGTTGGTGGCGAGGTAGACGACACTAATTTTGTCGCGGTAGACCAAAGTGCTCCGGGCGGAGAGTGGAGCTCCTGTAGTAGCAGCTGAAGCTAGGAAGCCTCAGCCACGCCGTTAGCCACGGCGCGGTATTCCACCTCAGCACTCAAGCGTGACACCACGTGCTGCCGCTTCAAGGACTAGGAGACGAGGTTGCCGCTCAAGAAGACGGCGTAACAAGAGGTGAACCGACGAGTGTCCGGGCAGCCTGCCCAGTCAGCGTCGGTGTACACGACCAGCTCGAAGGCCGAGTCACGCCGAAGAAGGAGGCTGTAGTCGAGGGTGCCGCGCAGGTACCGAAGAATCCGCTTCACAACGGTGAGGTGCGGCTCCCGCGGGTCATGCATGTGGAGGCACAACTGCTGAACCGCGTAGGAGATATCTGGCCCGGTGAAGGTGAGGTACTGAAGGGCACCTGCAAGACTCCTGTAAGCAGTGGGGTCAGCGATGAGTGTCTCGTCGAAAGAGGAGACCTTCGTCTGGGTATCGACCAGAGTGGAGCACGGCTTGCACTCAGCCACGCCCGCTCGCTGGAGGATGTGCATGAAGTACTATCGCTGGTAAAGGAACAAACAACCTAGTCGGTCCTCGACCGCAATACCCAAGAAGTGGTGAAAGTGACCCAAATCCTTCATAGCAAACTCCCGCTGTAAGGCAGAGATAATGCGCTAAAGGAGTGCCGGACTGGACGCCGTCAGTACAATGTCATCGACATACAAGAGAAGGTAGACAGTGTCACCGTCACGTCGATAGACAAATAGCGAATTGTCTGACTTGGCCTCGACGAAGCCTAGCGAGACCAAGAAGGAGGCTAACCGGTTATACTAGGCTCGGGGTGCATACTTCAAACCATACAGGGACTTGTTCAGCTTACAGACCATATATGGATGACCCGAGTAAACGAACCCTATCGGGTGACTGAAGTACACCGTCTCCGTCAAAGTGTCGTGGAGGAAGGCGTTCGTGACGTCCAACTGGTGGGCGGGCCAAGAGCGCGAGAGAGCCAGCGACAAAATGGTATGAACCGTCGCCGACTTCACCACCGGACTGAAGGTCTCATCATAGTCGACTCTAGGGCGCTGAGTGAAGCGCTAAAGTACCCACCGAGCCTTGTATCTCTCCAAGGAATCATCCGCCTTCTTCTCATGCGTGAACACCCACTTGTCCGTGACAACATTGCCACGCTCGAGACGTGGCACCAGGTCCAGTTGGCAAGCAGGGCCGCATACTCTTTCTTCATAGTGCGACCCAGGTGAGAGTCAGCGAGGGCGCTACAGACGGAAGACGATATAGGCGAGATCGAAGAGGAGGCGGACGATGGAGAAGTCGTCGACGAGAAGATGACCCCGGAGAAGCGCTCAATCGGCCGGAGGACCCTGTTAGTAGTTGAATTCTTACTCTCATTGGAAGAGAGGATGACACTAGGAGTTGGGGCAATTTTCTTATCTATTTCTCACACAATGCCATACCAACCCAAGGGGTTGAGGCTACATATTTATAGCTGCCATGGCAGCCAAGCATATGCCACAAAGATGTTAGTCTAAGATGTTTAGATGCTATCCTAATATGCTGTCCTTGGCTGACACTAAGATGCTGTCCTAGTGTCCTTAGATGCTGTCCTAATTGGGGCCACAAAGACCAAAGGACTAGATTACAACAAGGACCAAAGATCAAGGACTAAAGTGCAACAAGCTAAAGGACTAGGGTACAAGGGACTAGGGGACCAAAGACCAAAGGACTACAAGACTTATTCCAGCATTCTCCCCCTAAGTCTTGTACGTTGTCTTCTGAGAGGGTTGGACCACCCCGATCTTGGTGCAAAGTTCAATGAACTTGAGCCTCCCAAGGGGCTTCGTGAGCAGGTCCGCAAGCTGGTCATTGATGTTGATGTAGTTCGCCTTGATGCTCCCTTCCTCTAAGCATTTTCGGATGAAGTGGTACCTCACCCGGATGTGCTTGCTCCGTTCATGGAAAACGGGATTCTTTGCCAGGGCCAGAGCGGACACGTTATCCACCCTGCGTTCGACTGCTCCAGTGTCTCTGCTGAGGAGATCACCAAGCAGTCGACTAAGCCAGAGCGCCTGAGTCGAAGCGGTGGAGGCCGCTATGTACTCGGCCTCACAACTGGACAGGGTCACCACCTGCTGCTTGACCGAAGAAGAAGAGGATCCCGCTCGTGCTCTTGCTGGTGTCGATGTCGCCGGCGTGGTCGCTATCGCTGTACCCGACAAGGTGTGCCTCCCCAAGACACCTCGGGTAGTGGAGGCCGTGATCGAGAGTCCCCGCAACATAGCAGATGATCCTCTTCACAGCCTGCTGGTGATCCGTCGTTGCAGGAACCGACTAACGTAGCCGACAGAGAATGCCAAGTCCGGCCGTGTATGGGTGAGATAGCGAAGGCTCCCCACAAGACGCCGGTACTGCGTAGCGTCCACCTCCTCCGCCGTGCTATCGCGGCTCAGCTTCAGCCTCTCCTCCATCGGAGTGAGAGCTGGGTTGCAGTTTGTGAGCCCAGCTAGCTCAACAATGCGCTTGGCGTAGGCAGTCTGTCGAAGTGTGATCCCGGAGTCGGCCTGGTGCACCTCAATCCCAAGGTAGAAGGAGAGAGATCCCAAGTCACTCATCTGGAAGGTGGCTTTCATCTCTTCCTTGAACGCTGCCACCTCCGCATCCTTGGAGCCGGTGATCACCAAGTCGTCGACGTAGACACCCACCAGTAGGGTGTTTCCTCCATTGCCCCGCCGGTAGATGGCCGCTGCGTGCGGGCATTGCCCGAAGTCCATCCTCTTGAGCGTGGAATCCAACTTGGCATTCCACGCCCTTGGTGCCTGACGCAAGCCATAGAGGGCCTTGCGCAGACGCAACACCTTGCCAGGGACCACAAACCCCAGCGGCTGGTGTACGTAGACCTCCTCCTTCAAGTCGCCGTTGAGGAACGCCGACTCGACGTCCATGTGTTGGACACGCAAGCCTTCTTGGGCAGCGAGTGCAAGAAGGAGTCGCACGGATTCCATCCGTGCCACGGGGGCAAAAGCATCGTCGAAGTCGATCCCCTCCTGCTGCACGAAGCCGCGTGCCACCAAGCGAGCCTTGTGCTTGACGATGGCGCCGGCTTCATCCCTCTTCAACTTGAACACCCACTTAAGGGTGATCGCACGGTGATCACGAGGGAGATCAGCAAGCTCCCAAGTGCGGTTCGTCTCAACCGCGTCCATCTCCGACTGCATCGCGGCACGCCATGCCGCGTGTCTCTCAGCCTCCGCGAAAGACCGAGGCTCGCCGTCATGGCACGCAAGGTGCAACTGCGCCTCCAGATCTTGATCATCCAGATCGCGAGGGGCCAGTCCCGGCACCGGCTGGTTGCCGAGAATGTTCTCCATCTTGCGATACCACAACTGCTCGCCGTCATAGCACCCGTCGAGGCGCTCCTCGTCGTGGGAGAGCGGAGTAACAAACTCCACTGGGTCGTGCTCGACACGAGCTGGGGACGTAGTGGGCGTGCCTGGAGGAGTGGCCGTCGGTGCTGGAGTGCGTGGGGTCGCCGACTGAGGTGGAGGTGGACGATCGGGGGCTGGGGTAGACACGCTCGGTGGAGAAGAGTTGCCTACTCCCCCAACTCCCTTGAAGTGGACGTAGTCGACGATGAAGTCGTCGTGCGTCAAGGTGGAACCGTCGTCCACCGCCTTGTCCCATGCCCATCACCGCCCTTCGTTGAACACAACGTCGCGCGTCGTGCGCACACGCTGTGTCTCTGGGTCGAGAATGCGGTAGGCCTTTGAGCCCTCCGCGTAGCCGATGAACACCCCCGGAGTGCTCCTGTCGTCGAGCTTGCTGATGTGGCCAAGCTCCTTGGCAAACGCGATGCACCCGAATACCCGTAGATGAGAGACCGTCGGCTTGCGCCCATACCAAGCCTCGTACGACGTCCTGCCGTTGAGAGCCTTGGTGGGCGAGCGGTTGAGGATGTAGACAGCCGTCACCTCCGCCTCTCCCTAGAAGACAGCCGGCATGCCCCTCTGCTTGAGGAGAGCCCGAGCCATCCCCACAACCGTCTGGTTGCGCCGCTCGATGACGCCGTTCTGCTGCGGGCTGTAGGACACGGAGTAGTGGCGCTGGACACCCTCATCCGCGCAATACGACGCGAATTCAGCCGCCGTGAATTCGCCGCCGTTGTCGGTGCGCAGCACACGCAGCTTGCGGCCGCACTCCGCCTCCGCAATGGCCTGCGCGCGTCTGATGGCGTCCGCAGCCTCTCCCTTGCTGCCAAGGACCACGGCCCACATGTAGCGGGAGAGGTCGTCGACGAGCAGCAGGAAGTAGCGTCGTCCTCCTGGTGTAGCTGGTGTCACCGGGCCACACAAGTCCCCGTGAACGAGCTCGAGCCGTTCCTTAGCTCGAAAGCTCGGCTGCTAGGGAAAAGGAAGCCGCCTCTGCTTCGTCAATACGCAGACATCGCAGAGCTGCTCCACGTGGTCAAGGCATGGCATGCCTCGCACCATCTCCTTGGCACTGAGCTGCTTTAGGGCCTCGAAGTGAAGATGCCCAAAGCGCTCGTGCCACTGCCATGCCTCATCGTCCCAAGGAGTGCCAAGGCAGACAGGCTGTGCTACCTGCACGTGAAGGACATAGAGTCGATTGGTGCCTCTAGTTACCTTGGCAAGAAGGCGACGATGGCGAGATCCCAAATCCTCATGACTCCGTCCTTAATCTCCACGCGCGAACCGTTCTCATCCAGCTGTCCCAAGCTGATGATGGAGTTTCTCAACGCGGGGATGTAGTACACTCCGACGAGCAGCCTGCGCTCACCAGACTCGGCGGTGAGGATGACGGAGCCGACACCCTTGATCTCCACGCCGGAGGCGTCACCAAACTTGACAGAGCCTCGGAAATTGGAGTCAAGCTCAACGAAGAACTCCCGTCGACCGGTCATGTGATGGGTGGCACCGGTGTCGAGGCACCACCCGTCAGTCTTGTCGTTGCTGGAGCTGTCGCCGAGGAAAGCGTGTGCTTTTGGCTCATCAAGATGAAGGAGAGCCGCTGCGGTCGATGCCACTAGAGGTGGCTTGATGCTTCCGTGTGCCAGAAGCAAAGTTGGCTCCTCCTCTACCTGTGCCACGTGGGCCTTCTTCTCCACTTGTGCCACGTGGGCCTGGCCACGTCATGGCTGTCGACATTCACTGGCCCAATGACCAAGCTTGCCACAGTTGTGGCAGGTGTCGGCTTGTGGTTGCCGACGGTGCCGCCCTAAGCGCCTCCGCGTGCCCCGGCCTGGGTACCTCCGCGCCCCTTGCGCGACTTGCCACGCTTGCGGCCGCCTGTCGAGGAAGAGGACTCCCCCTTCTTCCGGTCACCCTGGCCAGCCTCCCACTGCTCGCGAGTGAGATGAAGCTTCCCGCCAATGGTGATAGGCCCCGAGAGAGGTTGTGGTTCGTCGCTATCGACGACCTTGAGGCGACCTATCGCCTCTTCGATCGACATCGTGGAGAGGTCCAACAGGGACTCGATCGAGCGATCTGCATGTACTTCTCGAGGATGCACCGAAGGAGCTTCTCGACAGCTTTCTCTTCGTCATAGGTGTCGTCGCCAAACTGCACCAACTTCTGCAACAAAGTGTTGAGACGGAGAGCAAAGTCATCAACATCCTCACCTGGCTTAAAGGCCAGGTTCTCCCACTCCTTGCGAAGCGCCTGCAGTGTGGACTTGCGGGCGCGGTCACTGCCGATGCGTGCCGCAGCGATGGCATCCCATGCCTCCTTAGCAGTCCACTTCTTGGAAAGCGATAACTGCATATCGGGCGGGACTGCAGCAATGAGGGCATCCAACGCCCGTCGATCCTCGTAGTAGTCGACGTCGCCGTACTGAACTGCTTCCCACATGTGTCGCACCTGGAGCCGTACCCTCATCACCGCGGCCCACTCGACGTAGTTGGTCTTGGTGAGGGTAGGCCACCCACCGCCGTGGTGTCCATGGTACCTGTCCGGGGAGGGAGAACCGCGCCGCCTGTAATGGCCGCGTTCTCCGTCGACCCAGCCGCCGGGAGCGCCACAGCCGGGCTGAGACTGTCCGTCGGACATGGCGCACTAGTGGGGGAGGGCTGTTGTGTGTGGAAGACAAGCTGCTGCTCGTCTGTGCAGGAGAGAAATGAGCTGGAACAACCGGTGTTCCTGCTGCCGGTTGCGGACAGAGAGAGGTGCGGGAAGGGGATGAGCAGGAGATGTTTAAGCTGCAGGATAGAACGGCTCTGATACCAGATGTTAGTAGTTGAATTCTTACTCTCATTGGAAGAGAGGATGACACTAGGAGTTGAGGCAATTTTCTTGTCTATTTCTCACACAATGCCAAGGACACTAGGACAACATCTTAGTGTCAGCCAAGGACAGCATATTAGGACAGCATCTAAGCATCTTAGACTAGTATCTTTGTGGCATATGCTTGGCTGCCATGGCAGCTATAAATATGTAGGCTCAACCCCTTGGGTTGGTATGGTATTGTGTGAGAAATAGACAAGAAAATTGCCCCAACTCCTAGTGTCATCCTCTTTTCCAATGAGAGTAAGAATTCAACTACTAACATCTGATATCAGAGCCGTTCTATCCTGCAACTTAAACATCTCCTGCTCATCCCCTTCCCGCACCTCTCTCTGCCCGCAACCGGCAGCAGGAACACCGACTGTTCCAGCTCATTCCTCTCCTGCACAGACGAGCAACAACTTGTCTTCCACACACAACAGCCCTCCCCCCACTAGTGCGCCATGTCCGACGGACAGTCTCAGCGCTCGGTCGCCTCGAGCGCGCGGCAGACGGAGGTCGCCGCGGCAGAGGAGCGCGAGCGAGCGGCGGCGACGGCAGCAAGGTTGGCGGCGGCGGAACTGGCAGCAGCGAGGGCGGAAGTGGAAGCAGCGGCGGCGGCGGCTGTAGCGCGTGCGGCGGCAGCGGAGCTAGAAGCTCTGTCGACGGCGGCGTCGACGATGAGCTTAGGCCGGTGAGGGAGGCGGCGCGAGCACGAGAGGTGCAGCGAGCAGCCGCGCGCCCCCGGCTGTGGCGCTCCCGGTGGCGGCGGCTGGGTCGACGGAGAACGCGGCCACTACAGGCGGCGCAGTTCTCCCTCTCCGGACAGGTACCATGGACACCACGGGGTCCAGGCCATCGTCAGGGACGTCGGTCCCGGCGGTGGGTGGCCTACCCTCACCAAGACCAACTACGTCGAGTGGGCCGCGGTGATGAGGGTACGGCTCCAGGTGCGACACATGTGGGAAGCAGTTCAGTACGGCGACGTCGACTTCTACGAGGATCGACGGGCGTTGGATGCCCTCATTGCTGCAGTCCCGCCCGAGATGCAGTTCTTGCTTTCCAAGAAGGGGATTGCTAAGGAGGCATGGGTTGCCATCGCTGCGGCACGCATCGGCAGCGACCGCGCCCGCAAGTCCACACTGCAGGCGCTTCGCAAGGAGTGGGAGAACCTAGCCTTTAAGCCAGGTGAGGACGTTGATGACTTTGCTCTCCGTCTCAACACTTTGTTGCAGAAGTTGGTGCAGTTTGGCGACGACACCTATGACGAAGAGAAAGCTGTCGAGAAGCTCCTTCGGTGCATCCCCGAGAAGTACAAGCAGATCGCTCGCTCGATCGAGTCTCTGCTGGACCTCTCCACGATGTCGATCGAAGAGGCGATAGGTCGCCTCAAGGTCGTCGACAGCGACGAACCACAACCTCTCTTAGGGCCTATCACCATTGGCGGAAAGCTTCATCTCACTCGCGAGCAGTGGGAGGCTGGCCAGGGTGACCGGAAGAAGGGGGAGTCCTCTTCCTCGACAGGCGGCCGCAAGCGCGGCAAGTCGCGCAAGGGGCACGGAGGTACCCAGGCCGGGGCACGCGGACGTACCGAGGGTGGCGCCCGCGGAGGCGCCCAGGGCGGCACCGTCGGTAACCACAAGCCGACACGAGACGACACCTGCCACAACTGTGGCAAGCTTGGTCATTGGGCCAGGGAGTGTCGACAGCCACGACGTGGCCAGGCCCACGTGGCACAAGTGGAGGAGGAGGCCCACGTGGCACAGGTAGAGGAGGAGCCAGCTTTGCTTCTGGCACACGGAAGCATCAAGCCACCTCTAGTGGCATCGACCGCAACGGCTCTCCTTCATCTTGATGAGCCAAGAGCACACGCTTTCCTCGGCGACGGCTCCAGCAACGACAAGACTGACGGGTGGTGCCTCGACACCGGCGCCACCCATCACATGACCGATCGACGGGAGTTCTTCGTTGAGCTTGACTCCAATGTACGAGGCTCTGTCAAGTTTGGTGACGCCTCCGGCGTGGAGATCAAGGGTGTCGGCTCCGTCATCCTCACCGCCGAGTCTGGTGAGCACAGGCTGCTCGTCGGAGTCTACTACATCCCCGCATTGAGAAACTCCATCATCAACCTGGGACAGCTGGATGAGAACGGTTCGCGCGTGGAGATTAAGGACGGAGTCATGAGGATTTGGGATCGCCATCGTCACCTTCTTGCCAAGGTAACTAGAGGCACCAATCGACTCTATGTCCTTCACGTGCAGGTAGCACAACCTGTCTTCCTTGCCACTCGTCGGGACGACGAGGCATGGCAGTGGCATGAGCGCTTTCGGCATCTTCACTTCGAGGCCCTAAAGCAGCTCAGTGCCAAGGAGATGGTGCGAGGCATGCCATGCCTTGACCACATGGAGCAGCTCTGCGACGTCTGCGTATTGACGAAGCAAAGGCGGCTTCCTTTTTCCCAGCAGTCGAGCTTTCGAGCTAAGGAACGGCTCGAGCTCATTCACTGGGACTTGTGTGGCCCGGTGACACCAGCTACACCAGGAGGACGACGCTACTTCCCGCTGCTCGTCGACGACCTCTCCTGCTACATGTGGGTCGTGGTCCTTGGCAGCAAGGGAGAGGCTGCGAACGCCATCAGGCGCGCGCAGGCCATTGCGGAGGCGGAGTGCGGCCGCAAGCTGCGCACCGACAACGGCGGCGAATTCACGGCGGCTGAATTCGCGTCGTATTGCGCGGATGAGGGTGTTCAGCGCCACTACTCCGCGCCCTACAGCCCGCAGCAGAACGGCGTCGTCGAGCGGCGCAACCAGACGGTTGTGGGGATGGCTCGGGCCCTCCTCAAGCAGAGGGGAATGCAAGCTATCTTCTGGGGAGAGGCGGTGGTGACGGCTGTCTACATCCTCAACCGCTCGCCCACCAAGGCTCTCAACGGCAGGACGCCGTACGAGGCTTGGTATGGGCGCAAGCCGGCGGTCTCTCATCTACGGGTCTTCGGCTGCCTCGCGTTTGCCAAGGAGCTTGGCCACATCAGCAAGCTCGACGACAGGAGCACTCCGGGGGTGTTCATCGGCTACGCGGAGGGCTCGAAGGCCTACCGCATTCTCGACCCAGAGACACAGCGTGTGCGCACGACGCGCGACGTTGTGTTCAACGAAGGGCGAGGATGGGCATGGGACAAGGCGGTGGACGACGGTACGACCTCGACGCACGACGACTTCATCGTCGACTACATCCACTTCAAGCGAGTTTGGGGAGTAGGCAACTCTTCTCCACCGAGCGTGTCTACCCTAGCCCCCGACCGTCCACCTCCACCTCAGCCGGCGACCCCACGCACTCCAGCACCGACGACCACTCCTCCGGGCACGCCCACTCCGTCCCCAGCTCGTGTCGAGCACGACCTAGTGGGGTTTGTTACTCCGCTCTCCCACGACGAGGAGCGCCTCGACGGGTGCTATGATGGCGAGCAGTTGCGGTATCGCAAGATGGAGAACATTCTCGGCAACCAGCCGGTGCCGGGACTAGCCCCTCACGATCTGGATGATCAAGATCTGGAGGCGCAGTTGCACCTTGCGTGCGATGACGGCGAACCTCGGTCTTTTGCGAAGGTCGAGAAACACGCGGCATGGCGTGCTGCGATGCAGTCGGAGATGGACGCGGTTGAGACGAACCGCACTTGGGAGCTTGCTGATCTCCCTCGCGGTCACCGTGCGATCACCCTTAAGTGGGTGTTCAAGTTGAAGAGGGATGAAACCAGCGCCATCATCAAGCACAAGGCTCGCTTGGTGGCACGCGGCTTCGTGCAGCAGGAGGGGATCGACTTCGACGATGCTTTTGCCCCCGTGGCACGGATGGAATCCGTGCGACTCCTTCTTGCCCTCGCTGCCCAAGAAGGCTGGCGTGTCCAACACATGGACGTCAAGTCGGCGTTCCTCAACGGCGACTTGAAGGAGGAGGTCTACGTACACTACCCGCCGGGGTTTGTGGTCCCTGGCAAGGAGGGCAAGGTGTTGGGCCTGCGCAAGGCGCTCTATGGCTTGCGTCAGGCACCAAGGGCGTGGAATGCCAAGTTGGATTCCACGCTCAAGAGGATGGGCTTCGGGCAATGCCCGCACGCGGCGGCCATCTACCGGCGGGGCAATGGAGGAAATACCCTACTGGTGGGTGTCTACGTCGACGACTTGGTGATCACCGGCACCAAGGATGCGGAGGTGGCAGCGTTCAAGTAAGAGATGAAAGCCACCTTCCAGATGAGTGACCTCGGATCTCTCTCCTTCTACCTTGGGATTGAGGTGCACCAGGCCGACTCCGGGATCACACTTCGACAGACCGCCTATGCCAAGCGCATTGTTGAGCTAGCTAGGCTCACAAACTGCAACTCAGCTCTCACTCCGATGGAGGAGCGGCTGAAGCTGAGCCGCGACAGCATGGCGGAGGAGGTGGACGCTACGCAGTACCGGCGTCTTGTGGGGAGCCTTCGCTACCTCACCCACACACGGCCGGACTTGGCATTCTCCGGCGGCTACGTTAGTCGGTTCCTGCAACGACCGACAACGGATCACCAGCAGGCTGTGAAGAGGATCATCCGCTATGTTGCGGGGACTCTCGATCACGGCCTCCACTACCTGAGGTGTCCTAGGGAGGCACACCTTGTCGGGTACAGCGATAGCGACCACGCCGGCGACATCGACACCAGCAAGAGCACCAGCGGGATCCTCTTCTTCTTCGGCAAGTGCCTCGTTAGCTGGCAGTCGGTCAAGCAGCAGGTGGTGGCCCTGTCCAGCTGCGAGGCCGAGTACATAGCGGCCTCCACCTCTTCGACTCAGGCGCTCTGGCTTAGTCGACTGCTTGGTGATCTCCTCAGCAGAGACACTGGAGTGGTCGAACTCAGGGTGGACAACGTGTCCGCTCTGGCCCTGGCAAAGAATCCCGTTTTCCATGAACGGAGCAAGCACATCCGGGTGAGGTACCACTTCATCCGAAAATGCTTGGAGGAAGGGAGCATCAAGGCGAACTACATCAACACCAATGACCAGCTTGCGGACCTGCTCACGAAGCCCCTTGGGAGGCTCAAGTTCATTGAACTTCGCACCAAGATCGGGATGGTCCAACCCTCTCAGAAGACGACGTACAAGACTTAGGGGGAGAATGCTGGAATATTCTTGTAGTCCTTTGGTCTTTGGTCTCCTAGTCCCTTGTACCCTAGTCCTTTAGTTTGTTGCACTTTAGTCCTTGGTCCTTGGTCCTTGTTGTACTCTAGTCCTTTGGTCTTTGTGGCCCCAATTAGGACAACATATTAAGGACACTAGGACAACATCTTAATGTCAGCCAAGGACAACATCTAAGCATCTTAGACTAGCATCTTTGTGGCATATGCTTGGCTGCCATGGCAGCTATAAATATGTAGCCTCAACCTCTTGGGTTGGCATGGCATTGTGTGAGAAATAGACAAGAAAATTGCCTCAACTCCTAGTGTCATCCTCTCTTCCAATGAGAGTAAGACAACTACTAACACAAGACACCAATACCCCTTATGATCAAGGAAATACTCAAGAAAAACACAACGCGTCGAGCGAAGTGCAAGCTTATGTGAGGTGGTGCCGGAAAGATTAGGGTAGCAAGCTGTTGTGTTTCTTGTGTCGGGAAGAGTGGAGGGGTGAGTGTAGATGGATCTGAGATGAGGGAATTGAACGCAGAGGGTAGGGAGCCCTGTGCGGCTGCTGCTGAGAAGAACCCCCTGCGCTGGCAGAGGATCCAGCCAGGGTGAACAGCTGCCCCACAGGGAAACTGCTTCTATTCTGGATAATCCTCCTGGTACAGACTAGGCCTGGTTTTATAGCTGGCCGGCACCCAGCGTACAGGAGTAACAAACTCCACAAAATCCGAACAATCCTAACAGATTTATTCTTCTAGAACAGATGTAACAAATTGTTATTATCTAAACAGCAGTGGCTGGCGCCCTGCTGGTGGACCCTTTGTGGGCACGCCTGTGGTACTGACGGCCCACAAAGGAGTCCACAACATTACCCCCTTTCCCGACAAACAGCTCGTCCTCAAGCGTTACATCAGGAAATTGACACTTAAAATCTTCCAGCTGCTCCCATGTAGTATCCGCATCAGAACGTCCCAACCACTTGACCAAAAGCTCCCAAACGCCTCTGTTGAGTCTTGCTTTGATGATATGCTTCGGTGTAGGGACTACTTTCCCATGGAGCAGAGGTGGAAGAGGAACAAATTGTGCTGGAGTAGCGCCTTCAAATTTCTTCAGCACTGAAGCATGGAAAACATCATGGATACGAGCCCTAGGAGATAGCAGAAGCTTATAAGAAACTTGCCCAATGCGCTGCAGCACCTGGTAGGGGCCAAAAAATTTGGAACCCAACTTGGAGTTCGCTGCAGGTTTCACTCCAGCTGTTGTTTTCTGCTGGAGCCGGAGCCACACCCAATCACCAATCTGAAATTATACCTTCTTTCTCTTCTTGTCTTGATAATTCTTCATGGTGGCCTGCGCCTGGATCAGCCTGTCCTTGATTTCAGAGAGAAATTCATCTCTGTTCTGCAAATGCTTATCCACCGCAGCCACTTTAGAAGCCCCTGGCTGATAGGATAAAATTGTAGGAGGGTTCCTACCGTAAACCACTTTGAAGGGAGAGCATTTAACAGCCGTCTGGTAGGACGAATTGTAGCAGAATTCTGCCCAAGGAAGCCACTGTAACCAGGACTTCGGTCTATCTCCAGCCAGGCACCACAGATACATAGTCAGAACGCGATTCACCACTTCAGATTGTCCGTCTGACTGTGGATGGAAGGCAGAGCTCATGTGAAGTTTTACCCCTGCCAGTGAGAACAGTTCAAACCAGAACAGGCTGGTAAACTGTGTCACGGTCACTGACAATAGAGCAGGGAAAACCATGGAGACGTACAATGCCTTCAAAGAATGCCTTGGCCACTGGTAGAGCAGTATATGGGTGGCCCAAGGCAATGAAGTGGGCAAATTTTGAGAATCTGTCCACCACAGTTAATACCACTGACTTCCCCCCAACTTTTGGAAAGCGCTCCACAAAATCCATAGAAATGTTGCTCCAAACTGCAGAGGGAACCGGCAAGGGCTGTAGCAGGCCTGCTAGATGCAAGTGTTCAGATTTATTGCGCTGGCATACTTCACACCCACGAACAAACTCCCGAACACGGCGGAGGGCTGACGGGCTGTAGAAGGAGGCTTGCCAGCGATAGAGGGTCTTCTGAACACCTTCATGTCCTGCTTCATGGGCGTCTGCTAGCAGTAGCGGCCAAACAGAAGAAGTGTCCGGAATAAATAGTTTACCCCGGTGCAGCAGCAACCCATCCACCTGTGTCCAATTTCCATTGGTTGTTCCTGCTTCAATCTGCGCCTTTACTTCAGCCACCTGAGGATCCGCAGCCGCCTCCGCTCTCAGAGTATCAAAGAGCTGAAATGTCGGAGCTGTGGACCTCTAGAGTGTGTTCCTCTCTTCTGGACGGTGCGTCAGCGGCTCCATTTAATCTGCCAGGCCTGTATTCCACCGTCAAGTCATACCCAAATAATTTGCTTACCCAAGTATGTTGAGGAATAGTGGACAGCCGCTGGTCCAGAAGAAATTTGAGGCTGTAATGGTATGTTCGGACCGTAAAATGCCGGCCCCAGAGGTAGGGACGCCAATGCCGCACTGCCTTGACAAGTCCAATCAATTCCCACTCATAGGCTGGCAGTTTCTGGTGATGAAGAGCCACTGCACGGCTGAAATAAGCGACCGCACCATCGCCTTGGTGCAGAACAGCACCAAATCTAGAGCCGGAGGCATCGCAGTCGGGCATTTGGAGCAGGGGTGCAGAAATCAATGCCTGTTTCAGCAGGTTGAAGGCGTCCTCCGCATCTTGAGTCCACTGAAAGGACTCTCTCTTGAGCAAGGCAGTGAGAGGGGCAGCCACGGCGCCATATCCCGCAATGAACTTGCGGTAGTAGCCCGTGAGCCCAAGGAAGCCCCGAAGTGCCCGCAGCGAGCGGGGCGGTGGCCAACTCTCCACTGCGGCCACCTTGGCGGGGTCTATGGCCACGCCACTGGAGGAGATGATGTGTCCAAGGTAGGACACCGACTCCTCACCGAAGAAGCACTTCGATTTATTCAGGGCCAACTGGTGTGTACGTAGGACCTGAAACACTTGCTTTACATGTTGTAAGTGTTCTGACCAGGACCTGCTATATATCAAGATGTCATCGAAGAAGACCAAGACACATTTGCGGATGAAGGAGTGCAACACTTCATTCATCAAAGACTGAAAGGTCGAAGGAGCGTTAGTGAGGCCAAAGGGCATCACCAGAAACTCGTAGTGGCCACGGTGGGTGCGGAACGTAGTCTTGTCAATATCATCCGGGTGCATGCGCACCTGGTGGTAGCCACTGCGGAGGTCGAGCTTGGTGAAGAACCTCGCGCCCCGTAGTTCATCCAGCAACTCATCAACCACCGGAATAGGAAACTTGTCCTTGATCGTTTTCGAATTGAGCTCGCGGTAGTCGATGTAGAAGCTCCACATGCCATCGGTCTTTTTGACCAACAACACTGGCGACGAGAAGGCCGACGTACACTCACGGATGATGCCTTGGCGCAGCATATCTGCGCACTGCTTCTCAATCTCGTCCTTGAGGAGTTGTGGGTAGCGGTACAGTCGGACGGCGACGGGGGCTGTTCCGGGCAACAACCTGATGCGGTGATCTTGGCGCCGAGGTGGGGGCAAGCCATGTGGCTCCTCAAAGAGGTCGTGGAAGGAGTCTAGGAGGGCGCCCATGAGGTGGTCAGGGCTGCCCAAGGAGGCGCACAAGGGGTTGCTGGTAGTGAGACCCCTCCAACACACCTCCTGGCCATGGCGCCATATCTTCATGCTAAGGTCGTCGAAGTTCCAGAGGATGGGTCCAAGGGACCGCAACCACTGAACCCCCAACACAATGTCGAAGCCGTCAAGAGGAAGAGCATAACAGTTGATGGTGAAGGCCTCTCCTGCAATTGACAAAGGAACATGGGGGCATAGTCCAGTACAGGAGAGCTTCTCACCATTGGCGACCTTGACCCCCACACCCGGTCGAGGGTGCATCATCAAACCGAGCTCCTGGATAAGAGGCTCTCTGATGAAGGTGTGGGTGGAGCCCGTGTCCACCAAAGCCACCAATTGCTGTCCTTGAATCTGGACAGCAAGTTTCATCGTGTTGGCGACGTTGATCCCGGTGAGGGCATGGAGGGAAATGCCCAACTCAGCCATCGCAGCATCCTCACTATCACCATCATCAAGTTGAGATAAACCCCCTTGTTGGCACACTTGTGGTCAATGGTGTACTTCTCCGTGCAGTAGTAGCATTCACCATTGGCCCGCTTGGCTGACATTTCTTCAGGGGACAGACGCCTGAACCGCTGTCTGGAAGGTGCAGATTTCTGCGCCTGAGCAGGGCTGCGCCCAACCGCCAAGGAAGCAGCAGCAGGGGCTTGCACAGGAGCAGACGGGCGGCTGACCAGGGGCGCAGCAGTAGGAGGCTGCGCAGGAGCAGGAGGGCGGCCAGCCAAGGCTGCAGTAGCAGGAGAGGTTACTGCCAGACGACGCTCATAAGCCCGTGCGAGGCTCATTGCTGTCTGCAGATTGGAAGGGAACTGTAGTTCCACATCAGTACGAAGCGGTTCGCCGAGGCCTGCGGTGAACATATTGACCTGTTGGCGCATAGACAGGTCCTCGCAGCGGCAGAGCAGCACCAAAAATTGGCACTGATATTCCTCAACGGTCCGTTGCGACGCAGCTCCTTTAACTCCGCCAAGTCGTTGGAACACAGCGGTGGTCCGAAGCGCATGTTCACAAATTCTGCGAACCTGGCCCAGGAAATAATGCCGCAGTCCCGTTCCAATGCGTAGTACCACTCAGCAGCGGCACCTTCCAGATGGAGAGATGCGAGCCAGACTTTTTCCTCTGCCATTGTCCAGTACCTCAGAAATAAGCCTCACACTTATTAATCCAAGGTAGCGGATCGGTCTCCCCATCATATTTAGGGAAACTGATTTTATGGCGGCGAGAGGAGGGATCCTCAGTACGGTCATGGTTCCAAGGACCACGACCGCCGGCTCCTAGTCCTTGAGGGAAGGTACCAGTAGGGCCCTGATCTCCTGCGCAGACCCCATCGTCTCAGGGGCCTTCTCCAACTTGGCGAGGCGTTGATCATGCATATCCAGCCTGGAGTTCATGGTGGACAGCTGGGCCAAGATGCGAGTCATCGTGTTGTTGACATCGCCTAGCATGGTGGAGATGGTGTTGATCTTGGAGTCCAGGCCGGCCAAGGACAAGGTCTCAGGATCAGTCTCGGGGCCGGACATGGTCAATGTCCCGAGTGAATCTGATACCAAATTGTTGTGTTTCTTGCGTAGAGAAGGGTGGAGAGGTGAGTGTAGATGGATCTAAGATGAGGGAATTGAACGCAGAGGGTAGGGAGCCCTGTGCGGCTGCTGCTGAGAAGAACCCCCTGCGCTGGCAGAGGATCCAGCTAGGGTGAACAGCCGCCCCACAGGGAAACTGCTTCTATTCTGGATAATCCTCCTGGTACAGACTAGGCCTGGTTTTATAGCTGGCCGGCATCCAGCGTACAGGAGTAACAAACTCCACAAAATCCTAACAATCCTAATAGATTTATTCTTCTAGAACAGATGTAACAAACTGTTCTTATCTAAACAGCAGTGGTTGGCGCCCTGCTGGTGAACCCTTTGTGGGCACGCCTGTGGTATTGGCGGCCCATAAAGGAGTCCACAACACAAGCGCATCTGAAAACTCGAAGGTGGTCGTAAAGAGAAGTGGTGCCGTATAAAGCGAAGTAAGGAGTGGGGGCACAAATCGCCTTGGTGGGAAGGCAATTAATAAGTAGGGTGGCAGTGTGAAGGGCCTCTACCCAATACCAGGTAGGGATGGAGGCCTGAAACATTAGGGAGCGCATGACATCGTTGATGGTAAGAATCATGCGCTCAGCCTTGCCGTTCTGAGGAGAAGTGTAGAGACAAGACATGAACAACTGGACACCATGTGCGAAGAGAAAGTTACGAAACGCCGAGTTATCAAGCTCGCGTCTGTTATCGCACTGGAAAGCTCAGATAGTGCATCGGAACTGAGTGGACAACCAAAAGAAGAAGTGAGAAAGAGTGAAAAATGTCTCAGACTTCAGACGTAAAGGAAAAGTCCACCAAAAATATGAAAAATCATCAATTATCACCAAGTAATAAGTATAGCCCGACACACTAGTAATAGGCGATGTACACAAATCACAGTGAATAAGATAAAAAATATGCTCAACATGAGTCACAGAGGTCAGAAAAGGAAGTCGGACATGGCGACTAAGCTGACACGCATGACATAAAGACTCATGTATGCCCCTAGTACACGAGATAACTGAACTACTGGACAACTTAGACATGGCATCTACACCAGGATGGCCAAGCCAACGATGCCAAGTGGTGGATGAAGCTGTCGTAGTCAAGGCAAAAGGCCGAGACGCAGCGGAAGTAGGAAGTCGAAGAGTGTACAAGGCCCCAAGCTATCACATCGAAAAAGAAGTCGTCGGATAGGAAGATTCTTCACAGATAAACCAAAAGGATCAAATTCAATGAAAACATTATTATTAGTGGTAAAGCGACGGACAGAAAGAAAATTCTAAATAATATCTAGAGCAACAAGAATGTTTTTGAGCTAGAAAGAACTCGGAAACCCAGAGTCACCTACTGAGGTGACCGGAAGGACAGATCCATTCCCAACAACGATAGATGAAGGAAAAGGGTGAGGAGGGTGGGTAGAGGTGTGGTACAACACTCCGGAGTCAGCAACCTAGTCACCATCCGGTGGAGTGAGGTACATGGTGCTGAACAAAGAAGCCAGTGACTGGCGATCCCACGTCAGGTGCGGCTCTTGGTGCGGTGCCGACGACTCCGAGTACCCAACAGGGTAGTCGGTGCCTCCGTAGGCCGAGGCCGACTGTCCGCCTGTAGGGTAGCCATGGCCGCTGTAGGCCTGAGTTGGCGACCAACCAGCAGTGTAGGTTGGTCCACCGTACCTCGGGGTGGCGACGAACGTCGGTTGAGGACGCGGTGTGCATGGAGGCGTAAGACCCGAAGACGGCCCATGCCACATGTAGATCTGGCCAGCCCACAGGTTGTAGGGTGTGGGCTAGGTGCACATCCTTGGCCGGTGCCAGCACTACCACAAAGAGCAGGAGCAGGAGTGCCACCAGCACTGCTACTACCATCACGAGCACCACGTTTACCACGACATCAACGATTACCACCCCCAGAGCCGGCGGGAGTGCCTGGGGTGGCGGGTGGTCGCGATGGTGGTCCACTAGTAGCAGGCAAAGGTGGACGCGGAGACTACCCAGAGCCGTAAAAGGTTGTGGTAGGCCCGGAGCCAGTAGAGCCGCCAGCAGTCATCTACTAGAGCTCAAGATCAGACCAGACCTTCTCGAAGGTCGGGGGTGGCTCCAGACAAAGAAGCCACGTCCGGAGGTGACAATAGCGCTCGTTCAGGCCCTGAAGGACGAGAGCGCTGTCAGTGACTGGCTCGTCAAGGTTACATAAGGTATCCGCCATCCCCTTCATCTCCCGACACTAGGCGGAGATGGAGCGGTCGCGCTGGACGGTGTTCTAGAACCACGCGCTAATGTGGAGAGCTCGAGTCGCACGGTTCCCTAGTCGCTGCTCAAGGACCAGCCATGCCCAGCGAGCGGTGCTACCACTGTGCTGCTCGACGATGTCCTATAGCTCCTCAAAGAGGGATCGAAGGATTCAGGATAGGACCAGGCTATCCATGCTGACCCAGGAGGCATCCACCGGAGAGTCATCTTGGAGGACGTGGTCGTCGAGACGGAATTGTCTCAACGTGAGAAGCAGGTCACGCAGACGGGCATATAAGGTGGATTCAGAACTAAGGACAACCGGCGCGAGCATCCGAATGTTCTGAATCCCGACGGCATGAGCGTGAAGAGCAGCGACAAGAAAAGCCAAGTACGTGCCAGCATCTGAGGAAGGCTCGTAGGTAGCACTCAACGGTCGGTGAGCACTCTCCTCGAGCTGGTGAGATAGAGCGGCCACATAGGTACGCTCTTGCTCCAAGGCGAGAGCGAGTGCCCGCTCGCGAGAGGCAGCCAGAACCGCGGCAATACCAGAGGTGTCGACGACCGTCGTGTCGATGCCGTAGAGGGAGGCGGCAGCGGCGCTAGGATAAGCAGCGGCGCCAACTGCAGGAAACGTGATCGGCGACGGGACGGTGGCTGTGGTGCTCCCGTCTGGCGAGGGCTCGAGGCCGGCGATGTACGGTGGCGACGACTGCGCAAGCCCGGCAGAGGTGGGAGCAATCCCATCTAGCCTAGAGGCCGCACCGGCCATGAGGAGGACGATAACAGGTCTGCCGGTGGCGACTGCAAGAGGTCCGCCAGCGGCCGGACCGGTCACAGGAGAGGGGGCGCTGGCGGATCTGGTGCCGGCCGGCGCGCCATGGGCCGTAGAGGTGGTTGCGGCCAGCCAGTAGGTGACCGGCCAAGGGCCGACAGCAGCGGCCTGCCCTGGTCTGACGGCGGCCCGCCCTGGGCCGGCGGCGGCCTGCCCAGGAGCGGCGCCGGCCACCCAGGAGGCGGCAGCCGCCGGCCAGGAGGGGAGGGCATCAGCCGATCTGGCGGCGACCGGCCCAATGGTAGTGCCAGCCGGCCTGGCGGCTGCCTGCCCGAGCGCGCCGGCTGGGGGTGCGCCCTGCTAGGGCGGCGGCAGTGGCGCAGCCATCAGGAGAGGGAGATTAGGGTTAATCCCTAATTACCTAGCTGATACCATATTAGAGTGGAAATTGTAGGATGATTAATCAGCTGTCAAGGGGTATAATTATATAGGGCTGTCAAGGGTAAAAAAGGACTAAAATGCCCCCTAACCCTTATCACACCCTAATGACTAAAATGCCCCCCTAATCACACCCTAATTACATAATCTAACAAAAATTAATCGGAATAGGGTTAATAGAATACAGCAAGAGAAGTCAACCAGGCATTTTGTATTTTCCCCTGAAAATCTGACCCAGGGAAATCCTATCTGTTTTTATTATTAAGGAAACAAAAACAATTGAGGCTGAAATGTTCTACAATTTTTCTCAAACACAGAGGAGAGCTGCATGTAATTTCACTAACAGAAGTGAAGGCTCCCCACACCCACCCACCCCCCATCAGCATCCAACATTCTAACTTATTAAATTCTTTTGTATAGGCGGCGATCCATAACAAGCCCCTGCAATCTATGCACTTGTTTAAATATATGACATCTTAAACTTAAGCATGCAAAGCTGGAAAAACATAGCACTCAGGTTCATGACCATCTAAATAACTTAAAGACCAAAATATAAACGTGACATCACACTCCATCGAGACAATTGGAATTATAACCACTCTTAACGTTGGGCTTCGCCAGAATACCACTCCCAACAGATGACTCGCTAAAATACCATTATAATTGTGACCAGTTTGCTTGTTTACCATCGAGACATTATACGTCTCACAACCCTCTTTTAACAGAAAAGAACATAGAAAAAGACCAAAATGTCCTTAACTCTTTTACTCACATCACTCACTTGAAAATGCTCATCTTTGTTTTCAAGTGAGTGATGTAAGAGAGTTAAGGGTATTTTGATATGTTTCTATGTTTTCTATTAAAAGGGGCTGTGAGACAACTTATAATGTCTCGATGGTAAACGAGCGAACTAGGCACAATTATGATGATATTTTAGCGAGTCATCTGTTGGGAGTGGTATTCTGGCGAAGCCCAACATTGAGAGTGGTATAATTCAAATTGTCTTCACTCCATCTGCTACATGATATTTGAAGTTTGAGGTCACTGTTTCCAAGGAAAGTTACCTGGAAAGAAAAATTATCTGCAGTTTTATAGCTGGCATTCAATGTGAGATTTTTTGGCCCGGATGATAGCACAGCTGCAAAAACCTGCAAGCGATTATAGACTGTTAAAAACTGCAAGTTATAGCTACTGTTTGATATAATCATCTTAGGTAACCTTTGTAAGCATAAAATATTCATAGCTTATCCAGGTCACCAGTACTTAATGGTTAAGCCTCTCCATTCTGATTGTATGAGGACAAAAGTAACCAACATATGGAATGAAATTCACTTGCAAAGTTCTTAGAGAGACTACGACTAACATAAGAATAGTAATTTTAATAAACAGATTGATTAGAAGTCTAGAATCCAAATTGAGATAAGACTATAAGAGTAATGTATATCAAGTTTAAGCCGTGACTGTCATCTCCCTAAGTTTAGTTCTCAATTTTAAGCACCTGTTTTCGCCTACATATTGATACACACTGGCATGCCAATTCAGAAATATGTAAACGAATCAAACAAGGACAGCCCAGTCCCTAATTCCATCAGACAAAACATGCAAATACACAAAGGAAATCCCCACGTTTTCAAGACGGGAGAAGCATGAAGCAACCTACTGTCACCTAAAATGTTTTGTTCCCAGACACCACAATGGAAAAAAGTTGAAATTCTTAATATAAATGGCATACAGTTGGCCTGCAAGTTTTAGGGAAAAATATCTATTAGCAGAAAACAAAGAATCCTATCTCAGGTTTTACCAGTTACTATGCGTGCCACAATAACGTTTTGAATCTGGGAATCGAGTAACACAATATGATCCATTTTTGTCAACTTCAATACAAAACTAGCACAACATTTATTGCATGAGGAGAAATTTCACAGGAGTACCTGAGAATCAACATTAATCACATGTGGAGCTTCCATGCAAGCCTCGAACTGGACACCAAGTTCAGATGTAAAAGAGCCCATGGGTGACAGTGTGCTGCAGCGACATGTAACTAGAGGCTGTAAATTACGGTCTACAACAACAACAAAAACAAAGTCTTTGTCCCAAGCACGTTGGGGTAGGCCAGAATTGTGTATAACATTATGACATTTTAATTTGGAAGGTGAAGGTCTCTCTCAGGTGGTTCATGTGCATACAAGAGTTCAAGATACTGGAAAAAATTTTACTTGGGCTATTCCACATAAGAATGCCCAATCAGTACAAATCTCCATAGTGTCAATTTGTCGAGTCAGTAATGGTCACTGTCTCATTTCAATTTGTCACGCCCATCCTGGACACCATGGCTGGTTAACCTGCCTGGTATCACCAAATACGTTGCCGCCTTTGCCTGTCACCCAGGCCGCCGCCGCCTCCGCCTCCGCCTACCACCCAGGCCTCCGCCCGCCACCTCTCATGTCGCCGCCTCCTCCTAGGCGGCACGTCGGCCAGGACGCTGCCCCCTCCTCCTGGCGCCTCCTATGTCACTGCCGCTTCCCATGACATCCGCTGCCTCCCAGCCTGCAGCTGCCCCTCAGGCCGCCGCCGCCCGCCCGACCTACTGGGCGCCTAGGCGGTCGCCTTGGCGTCCCTAGGCGCCCAGACGTCCATTTAAAAGCCTGGTCTCATTGACTATTCCCCTCTCCGAATAAGTTAACAAACATTAATTTACATTGTTCCAAATCCACGTGCATACAATTATAACCATGGGAATAAACTTAGACTTTTCCTTAAAAGAAGAAACTTCAGAATACTAGATTATGAGGGATTAATACATTCACTTGGTTACAAGACAGAACTAAACCTCCTTGGGCTGCACTATATATACAAGTGCCGAACCAGGTTCATGCATTCTTTATTTCTTTTTGGTCGCTATGATGACACAAATAGGGGATGGAGGTGCTACCCTGTTTTGCAGTGATCAGTGGTTGCATGGTCATCAAATTGAGGATCTTGTACCCTGCCTCCATGCAATAATTCCTAGAAGAAGAGTACACTGAAGAACCGTTCAGGAAGCACTTTCTAATAGATCATGGATCAATGGTATTCAAGGAGCAAGTACAGTTGGAGTATTGATGCAATTTTTACGGTTGTGGGACATTCTTTCTGACTTACAACTATAACCTGGAATGGAGGATATTCATATTTGGAGGCTCTCAGCAAGTGAGCAATATTGAACCAAGTCAGCATATGAAAGCCTTTTTTCTTGGGATCAACACAGTTTGGTTCTTTGGAACGGATATGGAAGCCATGGGGGGCGTCTAAGTGTCGCTTCTTTCTCTAGTTGGTAGCACACAAGAAATGTTGGACTGTTGATTGTTTAGCAAAGAGGGGTTCGGATCACCCTGAGAAATTCCCTCTTTGTGACCATGAAGACCGAGACCATTGATTATCTGTTGATTTCCTGTGTCTTAGTTCGACATTTCTGGTACCACCTTCTAGCCCAAGTGTCTTCAAACTTTATCTCCACAACCTGGAGAGGTCGCCTTTGATGACTGGGGCAACGATCAAGCGATGAGGTCAGTGACATGACAAGACATGACCTTAATTTTCTCACCATGGAAATGTTCCTCATATAGCTGCCGCTCTATCCCTTGCTGGTGAGGAGCAATGCCTTTGAAAGATGGCGGGGGCTCACGGGGTGTCATACTTGACTGCCTCATTGATCAGAGACTAGGCTGATTTGAGTGGTGTTTTTTGTGCTATTCGCGAGGGTGTTGGTAGTGTGTGTGCTGTACAGGTTTTTAACCCAATTTTCTTCTTAATATAATGATACATAACTCTCCAGTGTGTTTCAGAGAAACATTCACTACCATGTCTTGCATGCACACCTAGTTCCTCTTCTATGTTCTATGTTTTTTTTGGGTTTTGAGTTTCATATTCACCATCTATTTAAATATCTAGAGCCAAGGTTTTAAAACAGCGCCTGGACGCCAAGGCAATAGCCTAGGCAGGCGGCAGCCTGTGATGCGGTGGTGGCTAGGCGCCACTCAGATGACTCGACCAGCCATGCCATCCAGACCAGTTACACTGTCTAGAATTCAGTATTGTTAGACTCTATAATTACATGAGTAACACAGGGGTAGTTTAGTCATTAGTGAGGGATTAGGGTTAGGTGTAGTTTAATCTTTTTTCCTCACCTAATCCCTCTATATAATGAACCCTGTACCCTCTTGATTGGATCATCTAATACAGTCCAGAATTATTCCTCTCTAATATGGTAGCATTAGCTAGGTTAGTTTAAGAGTTAGGGATTAACCCTAACCCTAATGGCCCAGCCGCCGCCGTGGGCCGTCGCCAGCGCCACCGCGCCGCCGCCCTGGGACGCCACCGCGCTGCCGCTCTGGGCCGCCGCCGCCCCTGCTGCTGTGCCGCAACACCACGCCGCCACCCAATCCCGCCGCCAGCCCTACCCCGCCACCGCCGTTCCTGCAGCTGCTGCCGCTCTTCCTGTAGAAGCCGCCGCGCTACCTCATCTCGCCGCCACTGTAGGCAACATTGCCTCTTCCCCTGCACGCGCAGCGGCCGCTGTACATGCTGCGCTGCCGCCCTGGGCCGTTGCCACTGCGCCGCCTCCCTGGGCCATTGCGCCCCTTCCTGCCGCAGCCGTTGCACCGCTGGATCTTGGTCGACCAGCGCACGGGGGGGCCACCGCCGCCGCGTCTCCGAGGATTGGACCGGCTGCCGGCAGACTTCTTGTAGGTACCACCGGCAAACCTGCCGCCGCCGTTGTTTTCATGGCAGGGACTACATCCGGGCATCACGATCCCATCGCCACGTCTATCGACGTTGATGGGAGCACCACAACCACCGTCCCACCGGTGATCCCGTCTCCAGCCACAAGCGTTGCTGCTGACAACGCGGCTGCTGCCTCCTTCTACGGCACCGACACGTCGGACACCTCCGGCATCGCCGCACCTCTGGCTGCCTCTTGTGAGCACGAGCGGGCACTTGCTCTCGCTCTGGAGCAGGAGTGTGCCTCCGTGGCCGCTCTATCTCACCAGCTCGAAGTGAGTGCTCACCGACCGATGGTTGCTGCCTACGAGCCCGCCTCAGATGCTGATACGTACTCGGCTTCACTTGTGGCTGCTCTTCATGCACAGGCCGCCGAGATTTAGAACATCCAGACACTCATGTCGGTTGCCCTCAGCTCCGAGTCTACCTCATATGCCCGGTGGCGTGACCTGGTGCTCCTCACACTGAGGCGCTTCCGCCTCGACGACCACGTCCTCCAGGACGGCTCTTTAGTGGATGTCTCCTGGATCAACATGGACAGCCTAGTTGTATCCTGGATCCTTGGCCCCCTGTTGGAGGAGCTACATTACATCGTCGGACAGTGCGGTGGTGGTACCGCTCGACGGGCTTGGTTGGTCCTTGAGCAGCGTTTTCTGGGAACCGCACGACTCAAGCCCTCCACATCAACGCTCGATTCCAGAACACTGCCCAGGGTGACCGCTCCGTCTCCGGCTACTGTCGAGAGATGAAGAGTGTGGCGGATGCTCTACGTGACCTTGGCGAGCCGGTCACCGACAGCGCTCTCGTCCTTCGGGTCCTTCAGGGCCTGAATGAGCGCTATTGTCACCTATGGACGTGGTTTATCCGTCTAGAGCCACCCCCTACCTTCCAGAAGGTATGGTCTGATCTTGAGCTTGAGGAAATCACTGCAGGAGTCTCTACTGGCTTTGGGTCTACCACAGCCTTTTATGGCTCTGGGCAGTCCCCTCGTCCACCCTCACCAGCTGCTGGTGGACCACCGTCACGACCACCTTCCACCCCAAGCACTCCTGCTAGTACTAGGGGTGGAAATTGTCACCGCCGAGGCAAACGCAGCGGCCGTGATGGAGGTAGCAGTGCAGGCGGCACTCCTAAATCTACTACTCCGACTACTAGTGGTAGTGGTGGTACCAGCCGGGGAGGTGCACCCTGGCCCACACCCTACAACCCGTGGACTGGCCAGATCTACATGTGGCTTGGGCCGTCTCCGGGTTCTCAGCCTCCACGACCATCGCGCCCCCAGCCGGCGTTCATAGCCACCCCGGGCTACATTGGACCAGCCTACAGTGCTGGTGGGCCGCTGACTCGGGCTTACGGTGGGCTTGGCTACCCTTCTGGTGGAAAGTCAGCCTCGACCTACAGAGGCACCGACTATCATGTTGGGTACTCAGAGCCGTCGGCACCGCTCCAGGCGCCACCCTCGACATGAGATCTACAGTCGCTGGCCTCCTCCTTCAGCACCATGCACCTTACTCCACCAGGTGCCGACTAGATAGGTGTCTGCGGAACGTCATACCATACCACTCCAAATGCTGGTATACTCTCTTCCACCCACCCTCCCAATCCCTCTTTTCCTTCATCTATCATTGTTGGGAATGGGTCTGTTCTTCCGATCACCTCAGTACCTGATTCCGGTCTCCCGGGTTCTTTCCAACTTAAAAACATTCTTATCGCTCCGGATATCATTCAAAACTTGCTTTTTGTTCGTCGTTTTATCACTGACAACAATGTTTCCATTGAATTTGATCCGTTTGGTTTGTCTATGAAGAATCTTTCTACCCGACGACCTCTTTTTTGATGCGATAGCTCGGGCACCTGTACACACTTCAACTTCCTACTTCCGCTGCATCACCGCCTTTTGCTTCGACTAGGACGGCTTCATCCACCATTTGGCATCGCCGCCTTGGCCACCCTGGTGCAGATGCTATGTCGAAGTTGTCCAGTAGTTCTGTTATCTTGTGTTCTAGGGGTACACATGACTCTTTATGTCATGCTTGTCAGCTTGGTCGCCATGTTCAGTTCCCTTTAACAATTCTATGACTCATGTTGAGCATGCTTTTGATCTTATACATTATGATTTGTGGACATCACCGATTACCAGTGTATCGGATTTTAATTATTACTTGGTGATCATTGATGATTTTTCTCATTTTTCTTGGACTTTTCCATTACGATTGAAGTTTGAGACTTTTGTTATCCTTTCTCACTTCTTCGTTTGGATTTTCACTCAGTTTGGGCGCACCATCCGAGCTGTCCAGTGTGATAACGGATGCGAGTTCGATAACTCTGTGTTTCGTAACTTTCTCTCCGCACATGGAGTACAGCTCCGCATGTCTTGTCCGTATACCTCTTCTCAGAATGGCAAGGCAGAGCGCATGATTCACACCAACAATGATGTCATGCGCTCCCTAATGTTCCAGACATCTATTCCAGCTCGATACTGGGTGGAGCTCTCTACACTGGCACACTTCTGATTAATCGTCTTCCTACCAAGGCAATTCGTGCCTCCACCCCCTATTTTGCTTTATATGGCACCGATCCTCTTTACGACCACCTTCGAGTTTTCAGGTGCGCTTGCTACCCTAACCTTTCCGCCACTGCCCCACATAAGCTTGCGCCCCGCTCAACATGGTGTGTTTTCCTCGGGTATTCCCTTGATCATAAGGGGTACCGATGCTTAGATCTCACCACTCACCGGCTTTTTGATTTCTCGACACGTTGTATTCGACGAGTCCTCCTTTCCCTTCTCCACCACCTCTTCTAGTTCCATCACAGAGCTAGATTCTCTTTTTCCCACTAACCCCTTTTTCCCACTAACCCCAAGGCTGCTCCCTAGCTGCCTTTGCCTCTTTCTTCTGCAGTCACACGCGGCCTCGAGACCCACTCTCGTCTATCCACGACGGGAGCGGATTGGTGTACCCAAGCGCCCATTGTACAATCCTCCTCTCTCCATAGGGATCCTGGTCACGTCCACCCGATGGTGACCCAACGTGCGTCCGGGAGTCTGCGGCCGGTTGAGCGCTTCTCCGGAGCTGTCTTCTCGTCGACGACGTCTCCACAGACCGACTCTGCTTCGATCTCACCCATACCGACTTCCGTCCGTAGCGCCCTCGCCGACCCTCACTGGCGTCGCGCTATAGAGGAAGAGTATGAGGCCCTGCTTGCTAACCAGACCTGGGACTTGGTTCCCCGTCCCGATCGTGGCAATGTTGTCACGGGCAAGTGGGTATTCAATCATAAGAAGAAGGCGGACGGTACCTTGGAGAGGTACAAGGCTCGGTGGGTACTTCGGGGCTTCAGTCAGCGCTCTGGAGTCGACTACGACGAGACCTTCAGCCCGGTGGTGAAGTCGACGACGGTTTGTACCGTCCTGTCGCTGGCTCTCTCGCGTTCTTGGCCCGTCCACCAGCTGGAAGTCAAGAATGCCTTCCTTCACGGTACACTGACCGAGACGGTGTACTGCAGTTAGCCGAAAGGATTTGTTGACTTAGCTCATCCAGACATGGTCTGTAAGCTGAACAAATCCCTGTACGGTCTGAAGCAGGCACTGAGAGTCTGGTATAGCCAGTTCGCCTCCTTCTTAGTCTCACAGGGCTTCGTCGAAGCCAAGTCGGACACTTCGCTGTTTGTCTTCCGATGTGGCAATGACACTGCTTACCTTCTACTGTACGTCGATGACATTGTACTGACAGCGTCGAGTCCGGCTCTTCTTCAGCGCACTATTCCTACTTTACGGCAGGAGTTTGCTATGAAGGACCTAGGCCGCCTCCACCACTTCCTGGGTATTGTGGTCGAGGACCGACCAAGCGGCTTGTTCCTTCACCAGTGACAGTATTGCTTGGATATCCTTCAGCGAGCGTGCATGGCTGAGTGCAAGTCGTGCTCCACTCCACTGGATACTCAGGCGAAGCTTTCCACTACCAACGGGACACCCGTCACTGACCCTACTGCTTACAGGAGTCTTACAGATGCTCTTCAGTACCTCACCTTCACCAGACCGGATATCTCCTATGCGGTTGAGCAGGTGTGCCTCCACATGCATGACCCGAGGGAGCCGCACCTCACCGCTGTGAAGCGGATTCTTCGGTACCTACGTGGCACTCTTGACTATGGCCTCCTCCTTCGACGTGACGCGGCCTCCGAGCTGGTCGTGACACCGACGCTGACTGGGCAGGCTGCCCAGACACTCGCCGGTCTACTTCTGGGTACGCCGTCTTCCTGGGCGGTAATCTCGTCTCCTGGTCCTCGAAGCGACGGCACGTGGTGTCGCGTTCGAGTGCTGAGGCGGAGTATCGCGTCGTGGCTAACAGCGTGGCTGAGACTTCCTGGCTTCAGGAGCTCCACGCTCCCGTCGCCAGGAGCACTCTGATCTACTACGACAATGTCAGTGTCGTGTTCCTCTCCACCAACCCTGTCCAGCATCGGCGCACGAAGCATGTGGAGATTGACCTCCACTTTGTTCGTGAGCGGGTTGCACGCGACGAGGTTCGGGTACACCATGTCCCGACGACGACACAGTTTGCTGACATTTTCACGAAGGGCCTCCCATTGTCGTTGTTTTCGGAGTTTCGGTCCAGTCTCAACATCTGCAGTGGCTAGATGTTGTTGTTGAAAATCCGGGGTAATTAGTCTCTAATCTTTCTCTGTTCTTCTGTTGATTTATTCTCAATGGGGGGTGTATATATAGCCCCAAATTACAAAGTCCTAATCAAACACTACCTAGACTCCTACTCTTATCTGACTTGGACTCTATCTCTAACACTAATTATTCTAGAAAAACGGGATTATATCTAACAATCACCCCTCTAATCTCGTTTTTCTAGATCACACTCACACTATTTAGGATGGAAACACACTTCCACCCCCTACACACACATTTGGGGTGGACACTACACCCCCAGGATAGTCACTTCACCCCGCACACACTAGAGGATGGGCACTACATCTCCCGAGATGGGCACTACATCCCAGACACAAATTTGGGTTGGGCACTACAACCCTGAAGTGGGCACTACACTCCTGAGGTGGGCACTACACCTCGAACACTCAATTTTGGGATGGACACGTCTTCATCCCCAGAATGGTCGCATCTTCATCCTGCACACAAATTCGGGTTGGTCACATCTTCAACCCCAAGATGGGCTCATCTTCATCCTGCACACGCATTCAGGTTGGCCACATCTTCAACCCCAGGATGGACTCATCTTCATCCTGCATTTGATCTCGAAATAGACGCTTCTTCATTCCGACCACATACTCGAGATGGTCACATCTTCATCTCGAGCACACCTTGCATTGGCCTGCTCTTCCTCATGCGACAGAGCATCCAATATTCTTCTTCTTCACCTTCATCGTCGTGGCGATAGCATCTTGGGTCAGTGATCTCATACTCCTCTAAGATCCATCCCATGCTACGACGCTTCCCGAGTTCACGCATGTAGAAGCAGAACTTGACCATACACCACTGCACCACAACTCCCATGTTGGAAATTGACTGTGTGCACTTGGTTGCGCTATGCTTCCAGATGCCGCTGTCGCCGAACCGTTGTACTCGAGGCTTGCTCTACCTACGTAACGTGAAGAAGTATTCCAAGTCACGCAGGTCGTAGTTTGCCAACAGGTCCAACGGCATCACATCGTAGAAGTCTGCTTCTATCACAATGCCTGCCATACATAGTGAAAAACCGCGCAGCTGCGGCCGAAGAAAGTGGAGCACCAGCTCATCCTCTGTTAACTTGATCGTCGAATCACCCGCTATGTTCTGTTCTGCAGAAACCTCCTTGGTCGTGGACTGGCACTTGACCAACACAAGAACACGCAGTCCAGCCCAGCCCAGATCCTCTTGACCTCCTCTGCACCTTAGCCCAGCCGGCCCAACTGAGCACATTGGCCCAACAGGCCTCAGCCTTGGTCTGTATCACAAGAGCCAGCTCAAGCCCACGAGGCCCAGCTAGCCCAGGGCGCTTCACCTCTTCACTGAAACCGTAGCAGCAGACGCTTTCTCCCTGGAGCCACCTCCACCGCTACCTGCGCCGCTGGGCTCGTTGATCTCTTCTCGCTGTCCGGCGTCAGTGGCTCCTCGCCAGCACAGCCGCCGCCGAGTACGCCTCCCGCCACCTGGTCGCGTTCGCATCGCTGGCCATCGCCTACCTGGCCACCTGCTGCGCACTCCCGCCGACGTCAGCCTTGGGCCCCCTCGCTCTGCTCGCTGGATCTACGCCGGGATCCACTCGATCCCCGTGCTTGGTGGCAGCCGCCAAGCTGCGGCCACCGGTGGGCCGCCCGTGCTGTCGGCTAAATTCGTGCTTCGCCCAAGCAACTGGTATGCTCGATCCAACCGCTCTCCACCTTACCTGCGCATGTACGATCTCCAAGCTGCCACCACGAGGGCCTCGTCCCCACAGGCCGTTGCCCACCCCCGAGAGCACGTCCTCCCGGGGGCAGATCTAAAAACCCTAGCTCTGATGCCAATTGTTGGAAATCTGGGGTAATTAGTCTCTAATCTTTCTCTGTTCTTCTGTTGATTTATTCTCAATGGGGAGACTGTATATATAGCCCCAAATTACAGAGTCCTAATCAAATACTACCTAGACTCCTACTCTTATTTGACTTGGACTCTATCTCTAACACTACTTATTCTAGAAAAACAGGATTATATCTAGCAGTTGAGACTGCGGGGGGGGGGGGGGGGGGGGGGGGGGGGGGGGTAGGCTCTGTAATTACATGGGTAACACAGGGGTAGTTTAGATATTAGTGAGGGATTAGGGGTAGTTTAGTCTTGTCCCCTCACCTAATCCCTCTATATAATGGACTCTGTGCCCTCTTGATTAGATCATCTAATACAGTCCAGAATTATTCCCCTCTAATAAGTATGAGCGGGTTGCTATAATTACATTTGAGCAGTTAATTAGTCTTTTCATGAGAGGGAGGACGGGGAATATGGAGACTTACCCAGATGTCAGAATTACTGAAAGGGTTAGATCAGCAATTTCCCGGAAAACAATGGCAGGATTGAGACACCACAAACTCATTGTGCATTTAGAAGAAATGTCATTATCGCCTGTAAATGGTTCAAAACTATTGTCATTCCTTCAATTAAATAATGAAAAAGAATTGGTAGGGCATGCTAGAATTATATGAAACTGCATCAAAGCAGATCAAGCAATCAGATCATTTATTTGAACAGCACCACTAATGAATTCCTTACAAAATCTGAATTTCAAGTGCACAGTATGGAGGAACAAATTTTCATATCCGCCAAATTCTAATAGAAAAACATTTCAGGGCTAAGATGGTTGCTGAAAAAGGATAACATAGGCTGATATTGCTACCTTCTTTTTTAACAAAACTCTGCAAGGCAAGTTGATAATCACACGAATTATGCCCATTCTGAGCAAAGAAGTAACTCAATGAAGAGAATAGACCTGCAAAAAGTTTATAACATCATTGACCTAAGTGCACCTAAGATGAATGAAATATGCCATTTATTAGCTTAATGCTTACTCTCTAGTGTCATAGCACGGCCACCACTTAAGTGTGCTCCATCTGATTCAGTATCTGAAGCAGCTTTAACTGCCTAAAGCAATAATGGTGATATCAATATGCAAGTTCAAAACATTACACGGGCATATGAAATCAAATGATGAACACAATAGACATCATTGTTATGAATTACCTTTGTGGCGCATTCTTGCAATACTGGGAAGTATACTGACGTTATACCAGCCTGTTGGAGTTCTTGAACAGCCTTTTCGCCAGTCCAACTGAAGATTGTGAAAGCCTAAGTCAGGTGAATGTAGGAAAAACATCTAGTTCTCATTGCAATGATTTAGTGCTTATATTAAATTAGTGCAATTGAAAGTAATATAGTTGTTTTGGGAACCAAATATTTGTTTTGCAAAAAATACCGAGGAATGGATTTTCTTTCTTTAAGATATAAATATTGGCTGAAGGGGAGCCCTGTCGCAGCGGTAAAGTTGTTGCCGTGTGACCACGAGGTTACGGGTTTGAGTCCTGCAGACAGCCTCTTGCAGAAATGCAAGGAAAGGCTGTGCACAAAAGATTCAAGTAGATCGGACCTTTCCACAGAACCTACACAAGAGGGAGCTACATGCACTAGACTGTCCTTTTTTAGGATATAGATATTGGCTCAAAACAATTATCCATGCCAAGTAATGGTTCAGTATTGTCAACTTATGTTGGTATAGGCATGTGATGGGTCAACTTTTCAAAACATAGTTGGCTAAAAGGCTGTTGATAATTGATATAATGTCAAACACAACAATAAGTCAATTTTGTCAACTTATGTTGCATGAGCAAAAATGGATCAATTTGACCTAATGTAGTCAAAACATTAAAGTTTTCATTTATTACATCTCATATATACATGCCTGGAATGTTGACATCGTTTAGGATAAAAGCTGAAATAGTAAACAAGAAATTATTTAGGCAATAAGAAAAGAACATTTGCTACATACTATGAAGCAGGATGCCCAAACTCATAATCCTGCAGATTATTCTCCCGTGCCGCAATCCAACTGATAAGGCCCTGCAGTAGTACCAAAAGGTTAACCCTTTATTCAGTGAGACATTACTGACTCTTCTCTTCTTATAGAACTACCTGGATGACATCATGCAAAGGTTGGTATATCATTGCAACAGCCTCAACAGTGGCTAAGCTTTGTAATTCTGCCTGCAACACTTTATTCACAGTGTCATTTTTAACTTTAACAGAACATTGTTTCCAGAATAAAAATAACTGAAAAAATTGTGCCCATTCACTTACAATGAAGTGAATCTTCATCAACATCAACACTCCCAGCATCACGCGCTATGTCTTCTATGTTGCTGCCAAGCAACAATGTAAGATGAAGGAAAACGATTAGATACACCATTTTTTCTATAAATCTACAGCCACCTTTTTTAGTGCTGGTCACATTTTTTTAGATAATGAAGTCAAATATCCAGGCCTCTGTCAGGACGACATATAACCCTCACTATTACAAAACTTAGCACTAAGGATGCCTCGTCAATGTAAAAAGGCACACAAGAACAATTATATTTTACTTGACGAACCATTGAAGAACATCAGCCTAACCAACAAGTAACTGATTGACTGAAAGAGAGTCAGGAAGTGAAGTCTTACTGTGCCTCATCAAGAATAATGATGGAGCCACCAATGTCAATATCCATTGCTCTCCTGACAATCGGACTAATTAGGTAGTTATATGGGCAGAAAACAAGTTGAGCTGGCTCTGCCATGTGTTGTGCAGCAAAGTATGGACATCCTGAAGATAACACAAAAGAAACAATCAAATAGGTACCAGAAGCGACAAGATTGGATTTCCCTCTGGAGGAAACATGCAATTAAAAAGATATACAGACCTTTCATTTTCTGTCCAACTCTGACAAGGTCCTCTATATCATGAACTTCATAGCAGCCACCAATCTGGAGGGATGGGTGATGACTTAATTTCAGTGCATTCCTGCATAATGTACGCATTGTATTAGCAGGCAAAGGGGAGAAAACACTCACCATGGTAATTATATGCTTTGAGATTGAAAAAGAATAGGAAGGCTCACTTAAATTCTGGGCAACCTTGACCATTCTTGTCCAGCAGCAGCTTGCTGGTTAAGGGAAGTCCACATAAGTGGTAAGATTATCAATGAGGAATGCAAAGGCTGTGAAAGAAATGATGCATTATGTACGTTACCACTGCTCATCAATGTTTTCGCTCATGCATGCATACTTATTGACACAGTAGTGCTTCCTCGAGGCCTGCATGACTCATCAGTGTAAACCAAAAACGGAAATAGTCATGTTAGAAACCAGGCAAAATCTCAGCATTTGAACTTAGCATTTTGCATGCCCTAGGTGAAACAAGTTCAGTAACATGTGGCACTGCTATCAACCATTCAGTAAGTCCTAGCGTTATTCGAGCCACTGCTACTCACATCAGATAATGATTTTTAAAAAAAAAGAAAAAAATAGGAAACACAAGAACTAATCAGATAGGGCCAGGGGTTACCAAGATGGCCATGCGCACTCTGTATGATGTCTTGCGGTACTCGCGAACAACCTGGGTTATCTGCGCGTGCGTCCTCCTTGAGAAACACAACAAACCAAGAAATCAATCAAGATTGCCCCCGTCATCTATGAGAGACTCCGAGCAGAAATCTTACGTTGCATAATAGATGGTCGGAACATTCTTCTTCTTGGTCACCTTCTCCGGGACGCCTAAACACCAAGAATCGCAAAATGAGCAAACCCAGAAAGCAGCTCCGGTTAACCAAGAAAGCAGTTCCCGATCCAAGCAATCACCGAAAAGGAGCCACGATTGGAGAGAGGATCGGACGCTACCTGGCGTCGCCCGCGCCTGCGTCTCGTCCGCGACGAATCCTCCGCCGTGGAGGAACGGGTCCTTGGCAGCGGGCGGGTCCGGGGCCCGGAGCGGGTAGTGCCGCTGCCAGGCAAGCGCGGAGCAGAGGAGGGAGAGCGACTTGCCGGTGCCGGTGGGCGACTCGAGGAGCGCGTGCGACCTCCCCTGCCGCCGCGCGCGCTCCAGCGTGGCAATGACCCGCCCCATGAACGCCAGCTGCGTCCCGTACGGGGCGTAGGGGAACTCCACCGGCAAGCCGCCCACGTGGTACACGCCGGCGCCTCCGGCCCCCCGCGCTCGCGGTGTGGGCGCTGACGATGGTGGCGGAGAGGCGAAGTCGTCGGCGCCGGCCATGTCGACGGCGCCCATCGGCGGCGGGCGCCTCTGAGGATTTCGGTGGTTGAATGGGCGGGAGGAATTGGGGGGAAATGCAAATGCCGCTCAAAAGTCGCCGCGCGGCCAGCTCGGTGATAGTAGTATCGTAGGTAATGTAAATGGGCTCACATGGGCTACAAAGGTCACTGGGCCCATATTGGTTTCGAGAGGATCCTTACCTAGGTTAGTAGTGGTAGCAAAAACAAATAGTCTGTCCGTTTTTGTTTTACCAACGTTAGGACAGAGATCTTAGTTCAAACATGAACTAGCTCTCTTGTCTGAAAGACAGGAAAACAAAAAATAGAGTTGAGTACACCGAAAAATTTGGGGAGGGAACAAAAACAGAACAGCAAGAAAACAGAGCAAGGCCTCTCGAACAGATGAAGTTCAGGGACGGGCGAATTCAGTGGATCCATGTGAACTGCAGAACCTCAGCAGTCAGCACTCAGCAAACACAGCCACCCCATTCTGTTTGAGATGTTGCTGGGCGTCTACACATTGCTCAGCAAATGCCGATCTCGCCGCGTTTGGCCATCGTGTCCACTTCCATCTGATTCATCCAAGGTCACGTCCTGCAGCTTCGTTGAAGGCTCTACAAATTCTCTGATTTACGGAGTCACTCCATGAAATACCTTAGGCGTCGCCTTCTTCGCTGGCTAATTCTAGGACACCAGGTGTATGTATGTACTCCCTCCTTCCTTTTATCTGAGCTAAACAGCGACAATAAAAAAAGGAGGACCTGTCAACACCAGGTGTATGTATGTAACAACCTGTTGTATATACAAAGTTTATACAACAATGCACGCCGTGGCAATCTGCAGTCACCTGTCAACACCGGCGATGGGCGCCATTCCTTTCATCTCTTCTTCAGAAATGAATGTTTGAGGTACGCACTATACAGCGGAACTCCACTTCCTACAAGCTATACAAGACACACTCCACATTTTCTGTTACATCATCTACTGTTCCCCTACAGCTTGTTTGAGGCGTAGCTTTCTCAGTTGTTTGAGGCGCGTTTGAGCGCGCTCAAGGCTGGGTCTTTGGTGCGCCAAGCCATGCCAGGTCTCTGTCCGCCTTCCTCTAAGCATTTCGAGCCTCCCCAGCTCGTGGTGGAGGGATGCTATGTTCACTATGGGCACAGTGGTTGGGCGCCCATGAGCACACTGCAAGAGAGTTCTTATTCAACAGAGGAAGCTACCACCAACAGAAACACAGGGTAATAGCATAAATGATGACCATTCAGCCTTCTTATTACCTGGAAACATAGAGATGTTTCTTTCAGTTCTTCAATTATCAGGCAACACTCAGATGGTAGCAAGGCATCACCAAACATGATAGCACCTATAAATAACCCAAAAAGTAACATCAACAGATCTTAGATCAAAGTCGAATATACAGAACTGGCTTGCCTTATGAACGGGTATAGGAGGAATAAGTAGAAACCTCTGCAAGCTTTGAAATTAAGAATACGGAGAACTGCTGGAGGGATAGCTGATGACCCATCAGTCTCATCAAGCTGGAAAAAAAAGTGTAACAGGTAGACGACTAGATGTTAGTGACATAACTGTAAGAAAATATCCACATATTCCTTCATTACAGATAGCGCACAGATGAAAAATCTGCAGCTCATTCACCCAGAGCTGTTTGAGCATAGATCTAAGCAAACGAGAACTTAAAAAGGCAACGTCAGTTACCTGATGAATAAACTCCATCAGATCTTTCCCTGTTAAATTGATACCCAAAATACATGGAACCTGTGTATCATATATGTGCATGTATTATGAATAACAACTTCGATTTATCTGATAAAACAATCAGACATTTGTTATTTGTAACTGCACAAACTGTAGACATAAGATGCAAACCCTCCCACGATTGCAAAAAGACCCTAACAATAATAGAAGTCCCCAAAATGACTACCTGAAATGGGAGTTCTTATGATTGTCCAATCCAAGAACAGTTATCACTTAAATTTATCGATTTTCAAAAGGCATAAAGTAGTCATATAAAATTTAATTACGTGAAGGTTATAAGAAAATATCACGTAAGGCATTGTGTTTGAAACCTCTTTCTCCTGTAAATGCTTCGTATGAACTTTTGACAGACCTAGGTTCACTTTTCCATTTCATTGGACACAAGTAGTTATGCACAGTTTACAGATACAAAATAAAATTTAATGGGTTCTAACCTAGTAATTGTTTTACCAAGAAATAAACAGATTATAAAAAGAAATGCTAATCAATAGGCAAATCTACAAACAAGTTGTGTAGTATAGATAGCAGATATGGTTCCTTACAGCAACAAGAGTAACAAGACGGCTTTGTCTCCTCAGAATGTTCATGTTCCTTGGGAAATGTAAAGAAAATGATTAAATGAAAACCATATATTTAGTACATTTGCATTTTCACAATTGTTAAAGAATGGCAGATCAAGCTACTCTAAAGAAAAAGGTTTTGTATTCTGCAAAGATAGAAACCAAAATTCAAGGCAGAGCCAACCAAGGTGATGGTGTACATTGTTAGCAAACTATTCTCAAAAATAATAAACTAAATGTATGATTAAATTGCAAAACAAAAAAGGAACATCAAACTTTAGATCATTTAAGAAGGAATTGAAGTCCCTTAAGGAAACAACCTTTCATAAAATAAGGACACAATAAAAACACAAGTAAAACCTCATTCACAAACCAGATAAAGAAAAGGCCCTCATCCACATGGCAGTCAAACACCTTACTTTTTGAATGATTCAGAGGAAGTGTTATTGCTGTTGATGATCCAGCCCCATTTCTGAATCTGCTCAGCATACTTTTGGAACAACTGAAACCCAGTTTCAGGGAGAGACTGAAAACAGTTTGGAGTAAAATATCAAATGCCGCATTTTACTATTTAAATAAGTTGATGAATGTTATACTGGCATAATGCAAATATGCTGACTGTTAGACACGGTAATTATGTGTGTGCCACAGGGGCATATTAGTCATTAGTGAGGGATTAGGGTTAGGGGTAGTTTAGTCTTTTCCCCTCACCTAATCCCACTATATAATCATCCCTGTACCCTCATTATTCTAATCATCCAATACAGCCACAATTACTCTTCTAATATGGTATCAGCTAGGAATTGATTAGGATTAGGGCTTAACCCTAATCCTAATGACCCAGCCGCCGCCGCCGCACTGGCCTTGAGCCGCCGCCGCCGCCGAGGCGCCGCGCCGCCCGCTGGGGTTGCCGCCGCCGCCGCACCGCTCACCTCCGCGGCCCCCAACCACGCCGCCGCGCCTAAGGCCACAGCGCCTCACGCCGCGACCTGGGTCGGGCCCGCCGCTGGCGCCACTGTCGCCAGCGCCCCAGCCGGCGCCGCCACGCCCTAGATCGGAGCGGCCCCGACCGGATCTGCGCCGCCTCCGCCCGGATTCGGGCTGCGCGTGCACAGGGGAGCCGCCGCCGCCTCTGGAGGGACCGGCTGCGGCTGCCCCCTGGTCCGCTGCCCCCAGGCCTGCAGCTGCCGGCGGGGCCCCTGGAGGGGTTGCCGCGGCCACCTCCATTCCCGGATTCGCAGCTCCTTGGCTCGCCGCCGCTGCTGCTGATGAAGGCGCTGCCACCCCTCGAGCCACTGCTGCCGTCTGGCCCGCCGCCGTCGCATCTGCAGCGCCCCACACGACGGCGCTGCTGCCTGGCCCGCAGCAGCTGCAGCCGCCCCTTGGGCCGCCGGCCCTGCAGCCCCCCACAACGGCGCCGCCTGGCCCGCAGCCGCCACTCCGTGGACCGCCGCCGCCGCTGCACCATGGGACGCCGCCACAACAGCCAGGGTGCACAGGGGGCCCCCGCTGCGGCCCTGGGAGGTGCTTCTCGGCCGCCATCGGCTGGTGTACCTGGATCGGCTGTTGCCTACTCTGTTGGCACGACCGTCGAGGGTCTGAGCGTGTTGTCTTCCTTCCCGGCGCCGCCACCGCCGGGGCATTGTCGCGACCCGTTCTACACCGTCAGTCTACCTGCGGGGTCTCACGCCATCTGGCCCTGACTGGGTGGTGGACTCCGGTGCCTCGTACCACACCACCCCTGACGTCGATATCCTCTCTTCTACCCCCCTTCCCGTCCCTCTGATCCTTCATCTATCGTTGTTGGGAATGGGTCGGCTCTTCCAGTCACCTCAGTAGATGACTCGGGTTCGCCGGATTCGTTTCAGCTACGTGATGTTCTTGTTGCTCCGGACATCATTCAACACCTTCTTTCCGTTCGTCATTTTACTACTGACAACCATGTTTCCCTTGAGTTCGATCCTTATGGTGTAACTGTGAAGGATCTTACTACTCAACGCATTCTCTTTCGCTATAAGAGTACGGGTCCCCTGTACACGATGCGTCTTCCTACTTCTGCTCCGCCTCTTGCCCTGACTACGACAACCTCTTCGACCATTTGGCATCGTCGACTTGGCCACCCCGGTGCTGATGCTATGTCGAAGTTGTCTGGTAGTTCAGTGATTTCGTGTACTCGGGGTACTCATAAGTCTCTTTGCCATGCTTGTCAGTTGCGCCGACACGTTCGACTTCTTTTTCTGCATTCTGTCACCCGTGTCGAGCACATCTTTGAGTTGATTCACTGTGATCTTTGGACTTCACCTGTTCTTAGTGTTTCTGGATGTAAGTATTACTTGGTGGTAGTTGATGATTTTTCGCACTATTCGTGGACTTTTCCCTTGCGACAGAAGTCTGATACGTTCGGCACTCATTCTCACTTCTTTGCTTGGGTGTCCACCCAGTTTGGGCGCACGATCCGTGCGGTCCAGTGCGACAACGGGCGCAAGTTTGATAACTCTGCGTTCCGTGACTTTCTGCTTTCTCGCGGTGTTCAGTTGCACATGTCTTGCCCGTACATTTCCCCCTAGAACGACAAGGTTGAGCGCATGATTCGGACCACTAACGATGTCATGTGCTCCCTGATGTTTCAGGCTTCTACCCCTGCTCACTACTGGGCGGAGGCGCTTCACACCGCCACCTACCTCATTAATCGCCTTCCTACTAAGGCGATTAATGCTCCCACCCCTCACTTCGCTTTGTTCGGCACCCCTCCTCTTTACAACCATCTTCGAGTCTTCGGGTGCGCTTGCTACCCTAACCTCTCCGCCACGGCCCCCCATAAGCTTGTGCCTCGCTCGACTCGGTGTGTTTTCCTTGGTTATTCCCCCGACCATAAGGGGTACAGGTGCCTTGACCCTACCACTCGTCGTATCTTGATCTCCCGACACGTCATCTTCGACGAGTCTTCCTTTCCCTTTTCCACCCCGTCCTCTGACTCCGTCGCTGAGTTGGATTCCCTCTTCTCTACTGACCCCGAGGCTGCTCCTGTACAGCGACCTTGCCCTTTACCTCTTGCAGGTTACCCACCCCCTACGACTTTGGCGTCTTTGACGCCACCTGTTGTGCCTTACGTGGCACTGGCGTCCCTGACGCCACTTGCTGTGCCACGCGCGGCCCCGGCGTCCCTGACGCCACTTGCTGCGCCACGCGCGGCACCGGCGTCCCTGATGCCACCAGCTGCGCCACGCACGACCTCGGCGCCTCCGACGTCGGCCGCTGCGCCATGCGTGGCCCTGGTGCCCCCGACGACGCCTGCTACGCCGAGCGCGGCCTCGGCATCCCCAACACCAGCAGTTGCGCCGTGCGCGGCCTCGGCGTCCCCGACGTCGACTACTGCACCACGCGCGGCTCCTGTGCTGCGGTTCGCCGACCCTGTACTTGGGGGCGGCCCTGCTCCAGCTGCGCCACGCGCAGCCCCGAGACCCACTCTCGTCTACCCACGACGAGAGAAGGTTGTTGTACCCGAGCGCCCGGTGTACAACCCTTCTCTTCTCCACAGGGATCCTGGTCACGTCCACCCGATGGTGACTCGACATGCGTCCGAGAGTCTTCGGCCAGTTGAGCGCTTCGTCGAAGCTGCCTTCTCGTCGACGACATCTCCACCGACCGACTCTTCTTCGATCTCACCCATACCTACTTCCTTGTGTAGCGCCCTTGCCGACCCTCACTGGCGTCGCGCTATGGAGGAAGAGTATGAGGCCCTGCTTGCCAACCGGACCTGGGACCTGGGACCCCGTCCCGGTTGTGGCAATGTTGTCACGGGCAAGTGGGTGTTCACGCATAAGAAGAAGGCGGACGATACCTTGGTGAGGTACAAGGCTCGGTGGGTACTCCGGGGTTTCACTCAGCGCCCTGGAGTCGACTACGACGAGACCTTCAGCCCGGTGGTGAAGCCGGCGACGGTTCTTACTGTTCTGTCGCTGGCTCTCTCGCGTTCTTGGCCTGTCCACCAGTTGGACGTCAAGAACGTCTTCCTCCACAGTACACTGACCAAGACGGTGTACTGCAGTCAGCCGACAGGGTTTGTTGATTCAGCTCACCCATACATGGTCTGTAAGCTGAAGAAATCCCTGTATGGACTAAAGCAGGCACCGCGAGCCTGGTATAGCCGGTTCGCCTCCTTCTTGGTCTCACAGGGGTTCGTCGAAGCTAAGTCGGACACTTCGCTGTTTGTCTATCGACGTGGCAGTGACACTGCTTACCTTCTATTGTACGTCGATGACATTGTACTGACAGCGTCTAGTCCGGCTCTGCTTCGACGCACCATTTTTGCTTTACAGCAGGAGTTCGCTATGAAAGATCTGGCCGTCTCCACCACTTCCTGGGTATTGCGGTCAAGGACCGACCAGGCGGCTTATTCCTTCACCAGCGACAGTACTGCCTGGATATCCTCCAACGAGTGGGCATGGTTGAGTGCAAGCCGTGCTCCACTCCAGTGGATACTCAGGCGAAGCTCTCCGCTACCGACGGGACACCCGTCTCTGACCCCACTGCTTACAGGAGTCTTGCAGGTGCTCTTCAGTACCTCACCTTCACCAGGCCGGATATCTCGTATGCAGTTCAGCAGGTGTACCTCCACATGCATGACCCGAGGGAGCCGCATCTCACCGCTGTGAAGCGGATTCTTCGGTAGCTACGAGGTACCCTCGACTACGGCCTCCTCCTTCGATGTGATGCTGCCTCCGAGTTGGTCGTGTACACCTACGTTGACTGGGCAGGCTGCCCGGACATACGACGTTCTACTTCTGGGTACGTCGTCTTCCTGGGCGGTAACCTCGTCTCCTGGTCCTCGAAGCGACAGCCCGTGGTGTCGCGCTCGAGTGCTGAGGCGGAGTATCGCGTCGTGGCTAACGGCGTGGCTGAGGCCTCCTGGCTTCAGCAGCTGCTTCAGGAGCTCCACACCCTCGTCGCCAGGAGCACCCTGATCTACTGCGACAACATCAGCGCCGTGTACCTCCCCACCAACCCGGTCCAGCATCAGCGCACGAAGCATGTGGAGATCGACCTCCATTTTATTCGTGAGCGGGTTGCACGCGGCGAGGTTCGGGTACACCATGTCCCGACGACGACGCAGTTCGTCGACATCTTCACGAAGGGCCTCCCGTCGTCGCTGTTCTCCGAGTTACAGTCCAGTCTCAATATCTGCAGTGGTTAGATGTTGTGACTGCGGGGAGGTGTTAGACACTGTAATTGTGTGTATGTCACAGGGGCATATTAGTCATTAGTGAGGGATTAGGGTTAGGGGTAGTTTAGTCTTTTCCCCTCACCTAATCCCTCTATATAATCATCCCTGTACCCTCATTATTCTAATCATCCAATACAGCCATAATTACTCTTCTAATACTGACTATAGATATAACATACTAATTCCTCCTCGGAGTCCAGGTAAGTGACTCCATGGCCTTCTTCCGATAAAACCTACAAGTCATATCACCATATGAGTAAAAAAGAGGGAAAAAATGTTGAAGAGATGCTCCTGGTTGCTGTATCAATAACAACCTTGTTGCGGAGGTCTTCCAAACGTATCCTTTCGTCAGCTGCATGCTGCAAAAACAGTAAATAGAATATAACTTGCTAAATCTTCCAAAGGCAAAAGCATTTCATCAGTGCACATGTATTACCTAAATCTGAATGAGCATGAACATAAGAAATGCACGTTTCAGATTTCCATATGGAAATATATACCAAACGTTTAAGGGCATGCATTAAAATATTTACATATTTAAATTTCAAACTAAAAGGTAAAAGTAAGAAGATCATTATAAATAACTGAGCTTAAAGTACTAATAATAAAAATCAAACATAAGGTTTGTTGAATCAAAGAGAGTAAATTCCACAAAGTAACAATTGTGTGCACCTATGACCTAAATACCAAAAAACAACTTCTGGGAGCATGTTCACAGGACTACAAGGCCCACAATCCAACTATTCCAAATCCAGCCATCATTTAATCAATAAAACAGGTTTTATTTCCATAATAAGTTACAACAACAATAAAGCCTTCAATTCAAGCAAGTCGGGGTAGGCTACATATGAAACCCAACAGAATCGTATGAAAGTTATTTAAAAAAATAACAGGACTAGAAAATATTAATGAATATAACTACCATTTGCCTTAAAATAACGGTATCAACTCTGAACTTAATCCTCTCAACTAGAAAAACAAAAAAAAAAGAACCTGATCAACCAGGAGGATTGTTTCCCCAGATATGACAGGAATAAATTTCTTATCCAGCTGCAACAAAACCCTTGCCACCTCAAAGCAGTTTCTGTCAACACATTCAGGAACTAGCGAGCTACAAGAGAGATGCAAGGTCCCAGAAGAAATTCTAAGTACATCATCACAGCATCCAAAAGGACCTTGTGGTAAGTCCAAAGCCTACAAAAGCAGATAAATCAGTAAGCGTATAAAAAGCGCACAGTACCAAGAAACTATAATGTTAGTACCCAAACACAAATGTATGCTTAACTGTTTGTTGGCCAGAATCATCTCGCAATTTAGTTATTTGAGCAGTTGTATCTTCAAGCCCGTCAGAACAAGCATCCTCACACATTTTCACATATATGTTTGAGCTATTCCGAATGAGAATGAGAGAAGCAAGTGTGCAGTAACAGGCTTAGAGATATGGTCCTCAGGTTTTAAAGGTACAACCAGAGAACTGGACGAGAGCAGCATACCTGAAATTAGGATCTGGAAATTCACTGCTATCAGTCTCAGGAATAGGCTGTGTTGCACTCATATGTGAGATATCCATAGATGTAGGTGCATTGTCTGCATTTGATTAAAAGAGCGTAAGTTTAGCACTCATAACAATGCAATTCAGAGAAGGACGGTAAAAGTTGTAAGATGTACCTTCTAGGTTGTTACTGCAGATACCTTTATCACCATCTGTGGTTGACTTGCTCAGCGGCTCATTTATTCTAGTAAATTTCTGTTTACCTCTATAAAATGGTGGAGCAGAATGACTCCTAGATCTACTATCCTTGGATAGCCTGGATCTCTGATTGCATCTAGAATTATGTTGATTCAGTAGATCTTGAGCAAGTGTGTTGCCATTTGCCATTTTGGAAGAACGGACATTCAAATGGGAACCATCAACAGTTTTCACACGAGAAATATCATCTGACAATCTTGCGCCAAATTTTGATGTTGAACTTGTCAAATCATCTTTAGAATCAAACTGGTCGCTGGAACAACAATCATCATTGGAGTAGTTGAGCCACTGTGTTTCATACTCTCTATCCAAATGTTTGGTTCCTTCACATAGTATTGACTGATCATTGATAAATCTGTCCAAAGTAAATCCAAACTCATTGTCGATCTTTGCACAGTTAGAGAAATTAAAGCTTTTATTTGATCTCTTTTGACATTTCAAGTCGGTCTTTGCCTCACTGAAAGGTGTATCAAGTAATGAGAATGGATGAGAAAAATGATGGAAATTATTTTTGATGGAGGACCTATCCATGACGTCACTGCTCCACACAGGATGGATATCAGGAAAGTCCATCTGGCTAATAGTATCAGCGTCAAGGCCTTCAACACTTAGATGTGCAGTTTCAAACTTGGTATTGGTGCTGCACTTTCTCAAACCTCCACAGAAGCCCCTCGAGGTGCTACCATAATCATGATAACATCCATCATTGAACTGTGAAATTTCATGTCTGACTTCATTGACTAGACAACTCCCAATTAATTTGTCAAACTCGACACAGAATCCATCCCAGCCTGATGTGTGTGCGAACATGTTGGTTTGATTTTGCACATAATCACATGTCATTCTGTTTGGTCTATAGGAAGCCCTGAAGCAAGGTTCTTGGATTTCAGTTTCTAGATCAATGAACTCAGATTCTTGTTCACGAGCTAAGAAACCTTCAGTTGGTACATCTTCCAGCATTCTAAAATTACCAGAATATGCATACTCTTGGTATACACCCTCTGTCCGTTGCATTTCCCAAGAAGTTAAGTTAAGACTTGAAATATCACCTTCTATATGGGAAGGACCATCCTCTAACCAATGATAATTGCCACTTCCAGGAGAAAAAAATTGCTTATGCCCGAACTTGCAATCAATACTGGTGACATTGTTATTTAGCTGGGATGCACTAACGATCCTTCCAGAGGAAGAAGCATGCCATAAGGATGGTTCCATATCAGAAGAAAAGCAGCACGAGTCTTGTAGTACTTCTGTGGCACCCATATCAAAGTTAGTGTCTCTGACTGCATTCTCATGCTGAGTGCTTTGAAAGGTTGCACAGTCTTCCTTCTTCTGCACATTATGGTGCTTTAGGATGCCCTGATTCAGTTTCACTGCAACAAGCACCATATGAGAAAAGTTTATAAAGTTAACAGATCAAACGAGACCAATAAAAGCAAAAATGAAGTATACTAATCAAGTCACCAACCATCCTTCTTCAGATGAACATTGGTACCATCAACAGAGGCTTCATTTGCCACCGGAGAAGGGTACAATAAGAAATGCATTCATACAAAGAGCTGTAAGCTGTTCATTCAGAAATACTAAGCAAAGGGAAATTAGTCCCAGTTTCTAACCTTTTGGTGATTGCAGTGCATGCTTCTTCCAGTAGTTTGTGACAGTTTGCTCAATGAACGACAAGACAGTTTGCCAATCCTAAAAAGTGGGAAAAGAAAACAAAGGCAAGGTTAAATAGCCAGCTATAACAAATTAAACATTATTTAGAACTGACATGATGTAAAATAATTGGCATCATACTTCCCGAAAAGCACAATACATTTTACTAATATTCTGTCCCACTCCCACCCATACAAGAAGCTTAGTTACAAGTGAAGCTAACAATGAACAAGGAAACACAAGAGGAGTTGTAGCGAATTACCTTGAATTCTACAATGGTCTTTGTAGGCTCAAAATGTAGATCATAGCTAGATCTAGGGCAGCATAAGTTTAGCAGATAAGCAGGGTAGGTATCAATCTTCTGCCTCTTAGTGCTCTGAACGTCAAATTCTTCATTCTTCCTTACGATAGAAGATTGAAAACTAGCTGCCAGATTATTAAGTATATTATGGATCGGGTTTCTACACACAAATCTTGAGTTGATGTCTGTGGAAAGTCAAGGATGTCCCCATAATTTGAAAATATAGTAAATAAGAGTAGGTAATGGTCCATTGACAAAGAGGATACACAAGTATTGGAGATCCTGAAAAGGAGAAGATCACTATGCTGAAAACACTTGATTGAATCTAGTTTCAAAAGCTCAACAATTACATGGTGGACTTACCTTCGTGCAAAACACATCTGTCGGTCCAGATATGTGCCCTGAAAGAACCCAGTCCTGTTCAGAGACAGCTATTTCGTGGAGATGTCTGGAGACATCGTCCCCAAAACTTTTGGATATAAGAGGTAAAGGGGATGAAGAAGGAGCTGTACGCAGAAGCTCATCTTCTCTGTAGTCATAGAAAGGACATTGTAAGTATCTGTTGTGTAAAAGCAAACAATTGATAATAGTAAAAAAAAACAAGCATAGCACAAAACAAGACCTGTCAATATCAAGGAGTCTGATTGAAATAAGTGGATGAATAAGTGCAATTTGCAGGATAAGCTTCTTCAAATGATGCAATTCTCTTTTTTCCCTAGAAAATATGATAAACAGTAACAAAATAATCTTCCAAACATAGCGGCGAATAAGAGGAGATATTTGTAAATGAATAGTCATGATAACAATCATGTACCTAGAGAGCAATTGTTTCCTCCGTACTGGTTGGTTGTAAAAAAGCTCCCGAACAACAACTACAAAGATGGAAGTCCTGATAAATAGTGAACATAACCATTGCCATCTCACTAATCATGCCTATACATATATAGGTATACATTGGTATCATTTCTAGGAGAAAATAGAACAGTTACCTGTGGTACCAACAACTTCCCTCTGGTCATCTATTCCCAGATGTAAGCATTTCGAACCCTGTGCATTGATAGAAGAAATTCAGATGCACTAACCATGGATAAATAAAGAATATGCACAGAATTGAAAAAATAGCGTTTTGTTGATGCCTTTATTATCTTGCAATATGAATTTGGTCTCCCACGGGCTTTTGTCCTGACTTCAACCACAGAGATATCAGAAAGTGATGCAAGTGCTTCGCCATTTAGTCCAAAACTTCTAGGATTAAGTTCCACATTATCCATGAGACTATGAGATTTGGATGTTGCTGTTATAGCATAAGGAAATTATACATTATCAGCGCAGTCAAGAACACATAACTTCAAAGAATAGAAATCAAGTTCAACCCTGATGGCAAGGGCCCTTAGTATCTAAATAGAAAATTTTATAAAAAGGAACAATATGGAAACCCCGTTTTTTATGTTGATAATTGACAATATTCCAATTTAACATGAATAAAGGCACCACGGAGTATGGGAAAAAGCAAGCAAATTAAACAATATAAGACAAGTTCTGCCCTACCATATTTTTCCCCCAAGAGAACCAATTCATCTCGAGTAATACCACAACCTGCAATACGTACAGTATACCAATAAGTTCCTCTAAGGGCGAAACTGTATAAGAAACTAAAAATAAGGATAATTACATACCATCATCTTCCACTTTTACGTAACATGCTCTCACGTTTAATGCTATGTCAATCTGAAATAGGTATCGGTGATTCAACGTATAAATTAGTAATGCACAACATATAAGATACTACATGTAGATTGTTTGGTCATACGTGTAAGCAATACCTTGCTCGCATTTGCATCGATGCTATTATATATCAACTCCTCAACAACCCTTGGCAGGTCAGACAGAATAACGCTTGAGCGCAAGGAGCTATGGACATTTTTGGGCAAGCGCTTTATGGTCTTCATTCATGCATTCTTGGAAAAAAATGGACGAAAATAGAAAGTGTGAGTAATGAAAGGCACACCATAATGAAACATATCCAAACAATATAAATATCATCAGGTCAGGAAATTTCTCCAGTAACATCAGAATATCAGTTATAACTTGCGAATATGAATGAAGAAATGATGGCCATGAAACCGAAGAAGTGCATCAATCTTCAGGGCATAGCTTACATGACGTTTGCATGGCGGACCAACCAATAGGGCGAGGAAAGGCAGCCTCGTCCCCGTCCCCACCCAAGGGCAAAAATTTCTTCCCGTACCCACCCCCGTATCGAAAGGGTTCCCATACCGGCTACATCCAGCCCAAATGTAAACTACGTAAGAAAGAAGGACGAATAGAGGATTGTCACCGTTGAAGCTGGACGAGGAGGGCCAACCCAACGTAAGGCGCTAATCTTGTGCTCCTTTCTGGCCGCGCTTGCTGCCTTGCGCTAGCCGTGGTTAGGGTTCGTTACCAAGAAATGCAATCAATCCCAATTCCGGACGGACCTCCACTCCCACGCCACGCCAATCCAATACCAGTAGAGAAGGGCGGAGGAGGAGCACCAAGATTAGTAGTGCGGGGGGGCTTCCTTTGGGGCGGTTGGCTCGGATGCTTCAGCGGCGGGCGGGAGGAGGGAGACGGCGGGGTTGAGCGTAGCGGGCGCGGGCACCGGAGAAAAAGAAGACGGTGGACACAGGCACACCGGCATAGCATACCGGTTCAAATACCGGTCTAAGGGCCGGGCGGAGCTACGTGTTGGACCGTCCACGAAGGAGTAGATATGGGCCTGACCCGTCTGATTAGGCCGAAACCCTAAAACAATTGTGGTATCTTTAAGGAATTGACTAAAATATGGAGGTTGCTCAACTTGTTTTACAGTATCATCTAGGTCGACGTGTAGTGTGATCCGTGTCTATGAACATGTAAATTATAGTATGAGTGCATCCTTAAATTTGCTATAAATTGTCATTCAGGTCCAAATATTCATCATGACGTATAAACTTAAAAGTGTGCCGCGTGAAGCTCTAACTCATTGTCTTACACCTCGAAGGAGTATCCATGCTCGCGTACCTTATATATCTCTTGCAGCTGCCCTTTATCTTCTCCCACTCTATATCGAGCTTAGAGATGGCAATGTATAACTATTATCCGTATACTCACGGATATCCGATGCAATGGTACGGATTTTGATAGGAATTTTATACCTGCGGGTACGGTTCCAGTAACGGATAAAACCCAATAAATAATTTTTATTGGTAAGAAAATAACATATCCATATCTGCTTACCCTTACCGTAATACTGACATGCGGGTGACATGTGGGCTTCATGTAACATGTGGATTAATAAGAAACTAAATTTTTATTATTATAGAAAAAATACTTTTATTGGCATTATTTTTTGAATATTTTAGAGCTAGCATGATTATATATTCTTTCGTCATGATTTGATCGTGGATATTGGTTAATTAATTAGATTATTTACGCGAACAAGGTTTGAAGAACGGGTAATGGATATACACACGGATAACGGATAAGCATAACATTTCTTACGTGTTATGGATAATGAATACGGATTCAGATATAAATATTGTTTAACCAGTACAAAAAGATAGAGATAAATATTCATAAATATTTTAACCGTTGTCGTCTCTATTTCAGCTTGCACGAATGAACAAATGGTCGCCCCCTCTTTGTCGGTGCCAGCCGCCGTGGGTATCGTCCCACCCAGATCGACTTGTATAAATTCCTGCTGAGCCTCCTTTTCCCTATCAAAAGTGTTCTCGGATTCACTGCAAAAAGTGGTCAACAGACATGTGATGGCATGACACGTAGTAAGGTTTGTACGTTCAAATGGAGATTTAGATTTGGATGATATCGTGAAACAAGTTTAAGGATGTGTTTATACAATTTGCACGTAGTTCCAGCCGCCGTGGGTATCGTCCCACCCACATCTACCTGTATAAATCCCTGCTAGAGCCTCCTTTTCACAGTTCCACCCACCGGGTTGCTTGCTGAAAAAGAGTGTTAAAAAGCAAAGCAGCAGCATGAACTGGCTTTTTATTTTTCTGCGAGAAAACTGGCTAAACTTTACACCTCACGCTGTCAGAAAACTCGAGCTGATTCTGAATATTGAAACATCTCTAGCAAGCAAGCTGCAATGCAAGCGTAGCAAGCCTGGTCTTAACCGTCAGACAACTTTACAGCACACAATCCACTGAACAAACCGTTGAAAGCACTACTGCACTTCACTTTCTTGGGTAAAGAAAAAGGTTGGTGGCCAGATCAACGATCTTACAAAAATGTTTCGGCTCTACAGCACACATGCAGGTTAACATTCCATTAGCTTTTCACCCCAAAATACACCAGTGGAAACTTAATACATCACGATACATGTTACCGCGAAGAACAAGGAGGCTAAAGCTTATGCCTCGCTAGAATAAACTCATTCTACCTGTAAAAGAACAGCGGCTCCTGACTCCAATCCTATGTTACGTCAAAGTCCATGCATATCTTCTGTCCCGGTCACAAAGAGCCTTTGCTCGAAGACACTAATACGTATAAACTTCTACTGGTTAGACTTCAGATCTTGTCGAATCAATTAAGCCACGGGTGATTCAAGCACTGCGCAGCAGAAGGTCTATTCTCCGGAGTGAAATCTAGGATTGGCCGAAGAAAGTCAGCAAAGCCTTGGGCATCGGGTTCAGTGAAATTGTACCGTTCAACAAGTACACGGTCCAGGGGCCAGAATTTTAGCCTTCTGATCCTCTTTAGATCTCCATACCGATCAAAGTAATCCTTCGAACAAGTTCCTGAGCTAGCAATCTGAATGACAACAAAATAAGATTAGAGCCTGATTAATATAGATGTGCAGATGGAGAGAGTGAGGAGATTGTGGAAACCTTCCGGGGCATTTTTCCTAGTTTTTCCATCATCTGAGCCAAGTGATCCTATAAAGAGGCAAATAGACCAGTGAATTGGTCAGTGATAACACTAACATCACAATAGATTTGAGAGACATGAATCAACATCTGGAGTTGATTGATACACAAGCAAAATTGATAAGGAATCATGCATAGATATGATATCGAATTCACATCAATAGAACAACTGGGTTGTAACAGAACCAAAAAAAGTTGTACATGCTACTATTTTCTTTTATCCATTTGATACTTCAATTGCTGCTAGGCTTACATCTGGCAACCAGAACCCTATAGATTCATTTAAATTTTCCAAAAGGGAAATACCAGTGGACAAACTATCTATTTTTGTGACAGTTACTAGAATTACATAAAAATACAGTGTCATTTTCAGCTAACAGTATTTACATGAGTTTTTTCAAAGGTTCCCAGTTTTGTGATTCAAAACTGCATATTCTATTGGACTTTATTTTTCAAGGTCGTCATAAAAAGGCACACAGAATCATATTACCAGCAGAAAGAAAAAGTCGTTCACGCAGCAGCATCACATAGTATGCAAACGTTGCACATCAAAGTTGGTAATTCAGATAAATACTGAAAGAATGGGCCCATTAATTGTTATTATTTGATAAAGATTTCAATAGCTAGGTTGGCATCTGTCAGGTTAGGTGTCTTTCCACGATGTGCCTATTGTTTGAAATTTTTTATGTGGCCCACAATCTGATCCATATACATGATACAGAGCAATTTTTAAAATGTCCAGAAGTTGCAAGGTGTATTTGAATGTCTGGTGCATGAACTCAAAAAGCTGGAACACACAAAACATAGTGTTGTCTGCACTCTGCAGTATAGGCATGATGAAAAGTAGGGGCTTGTTCTCAGGATTTTTTGCAAAATAGGGAATACCAAAGTGGTATTTTAACCATATGGGTGAACTACTGACTATAGATATTAGTAAGCAAAGTTATGTTGCAAATAAATAAATAAATAAAGGTGCTTTACCTCATCTTCGCTGCATCCCTGACAATTCTTGGGAGCAAACAACAAGTCACCGGTGGCAAGCTCAAAGGCCATACAGGCAAATGACCACAGGTCAGCAGAATATGAGTACCCGGAACCAATGATAACCTCAGGAGCTCGGTACTGCCTTGTCTGTATTTCAACAGCAGGTTGCTGATCGGCCCAGCAGGCATTCCCAAAATCAACAATCTTGCACTTCAAGCTGATCCCATCCAGACTTCTCTCCTTCTCTACTTCAGCCACAACCCCGCCAAGTGAAACCCGCCTCTGCGAAAGCTTTGCCACTGCACGTCTTGCTCTCATCCTAAGCATCTTCTCACTGAAACTGATCACTGTCCCACCGTACTGGTTCCCCACAGGCCTATCAAGGATTGGTGTGAATCCAGAGCGCAGCGGGTCCTTGTTCGGGTTAATTGTCGAAACCAGAAGAACATTCTCAGGTTTCAAATCAGTGTGGATGATCCCAAGCTCGCTGTGCAGGTAATCAAGGCCGACCAGCACTGATCGGCAGATTTCCTTCACCCTGTTTAGGCCAATGCCCTTGTTCCGGTTGTACCGTATCAGCCGGAGCAAGCTATCCCCGAGGATCTCTGTGACCAGGCAAACGTGCTGACCGTTGGGGCCAGCGTGCTTGAAATGGTCCAGCAACTGCAACACGCATTTGGAATTCGTCGGGTCGCCTTTGGCTACCGCCGAGAGCAGCTCGATTTCGTGGAGAGCCGCATGTGCATAATCCCTCGCGCTCTTCTGGATCTTGAGCGCCACAAATCGCTGCGAGATTGATGATTTTAGATGAGAAAATGGAGAATTTTGGTCAAAAGTCGAAATTGTACAAAGGCGACAAGAACATAATAAGGATGATTTTCAATCACTATGTAGGAAAGCTATATTTTTTAGATCAGAAACATGATTTTGCTGCTGAATAAGGGTCTAAGTGTCTGCAAAGCTCTTCTGGGGAAGAGAAATTAAACGTGTAAGGACGCAATGAAACAGGGGTAAAAAGATAAAGCTGCGCTGTCTTGGATTCGGTTAACAGCCAGACTCCAAACAACCGCCACCGGAACAACCGAACAGGCACAGAACGTTGCGCAAAGAACACGCAAATAAATAAAAATATTATTCATGACGGGAACAAGAAAACAAATATAAAATAGATAGATACAAATAGAGGCGAGGCGCGCCCGTACGCTGTGGAGGGTGTCGTAGGCGAGCCAGACGGTGGAGAAGTTGCCCCAGCCGAGCTTCCGCTGCGCGACGTACCTCCCGCCGGCGAAGCGGTCCCCGGGACGGGCGGCATAGTACCCGCCCTTCCGGTACCCCTCCGCCCCCTCGTCCTCGTCCTCCCCCTCCGACCCCGACGAATAGCCGTACCCGACGTTGCCGAACAGCGACGCCATCGGCCTATCGGCCGGCGAACCGGTCTCCTCCTTCCCCGGCGGAGGATTCGAATTCGTGCGGGGAGAAGAGGAGGCAGACGGAGGCCAGGCTGAGGCTGCCTTTTATAAAGCGTCGGCTTCTTTCCTAGTATTTGCTTCGTTGGGTCGGGCAGAAGAAGTGACCGTTCCGCAAGCAGCGCCAAAGGAAAGAAGCGCCTTGGTTAATTAGGATTAGGGCGCTTTTAATCGCCGCGCTAATTGTTTTCTCCGTCTCCCTCGCTTGGGTGGCTCAAGCTCTTGCGTGTTTGAATTCTCACTGACGTGTGGGGGCGGAGTTTTCTGGGGCCACGACTGCAGTCTGAAGCGGGTCGGACTTTGTGTGTGCGCTGCGAATGGGCTGCGTTTTTGGGGCCGGCCCTGGTGATCGACCGACGGCACTGGCAGGGCATTGCAGCCGGTGAATGGTGCAGACTGCAGAGGGCCGGCACGTCCGCACTTGTGTACCAAGCATGGACGTCTCCGTGATGATCGACGAAATGAACTAAACTAAGTTTTTGTTTTTGTTTTGGAACACAGGTATAGACACCATATACATGCACGTTGCTACATATGCACGAACACACGCACTACCCCCTATAAATGCCTTAAGACTAGCTGATTTATCTTTAGATTCACAAGTTTTATCATGGACGTCTTGTTATCTAACGTCATCACCCATTACATGCACCGGTGGATCCAAATTATAGGGGTTTGAACCGCATACTAAAGTGAACATATGTTTAAATCTTATTATACATAAATTTCAAATTTAAATATTCAAAGTAATTTAATAGATAAAGATAATGTATAACATACGCATGTGCCGACATTCTACTAATCGTTGTGACTAACAATATGAGAAAGAATAAAATAGTTATAAGTGTTGACTTTTATATGGTATCATTTACAAATTTTCATGTCTTTGAACTCAACCGGCCTGTGTTTACTTGCGCCCTTTGAATGACTCCCTTAATTTTGGCATTCGGCTAACATGAATGCCTTCATTGCAGATTGGCTCATGTAATAGGACTAACAAACACTTAGTGCTATAATGTAATAGTAAAATAATATTGTGCACAACTTCACTACAGGAAAAAGATAAATTAATGATGGTCAATTTTATTAATGACAACACCATCGTTAATAAAATTATTTACGACAGTTGAAAGCAGCCGTCGTGAATAATAGTCTTATTCACGACAACTTGACCAAGATCGTCGTGAATAAGAGCATTACTTACGACGTTGCTTGTCCCCGTCGTGAATAAGACCATTATTCACGACGGTTGAGCTGCACCGTCGTAAATAAAGCCCTAGTTATCTGTCGCTCGGCCGCCCGCCCGTCCCACTCACGCGCCTGACTCGACGCCGCCGCTGCTGCACGCCCCGCCGCCGAGACGCCGCCCCACCCCCTCGCCACACCGCGCCGCCGACGTCGCCCCGCCCCCCTCGCGGCGCCGCCCCACCGGCCCGGCCGCCGCCGCCGCACCACCCCCTCGCGGCGCAGCCTCGCCCCGGCCGCCGTGGCCGCCCTAGTGTCCTGACCCGTCCGCCCCCCGGCGTCGCCTCGGCTGCCTAGCGCCGCCCCGTTCGGCCCCCGCTGCTGCCTCGGCCGGCCACCCGCTGCCGGCCCCGACCCGGCGCCGCCCCTCCCTGGCCCGGTCGGCGCCGACCGCACTACCGCAGACCTGGCGCCGCTCCGACCCGACCCATTGAGGTTTTTTAATTAGTTTTAATTAATTAGCTTATTTTAGTTTAGTTTAGTTTACTTGAAATATATAGTTCTAATTAGGTTATTTTAATTAGTTCAGTTGATTTTATAATTAGTTTAGTTTGTACTTATGTTTTAATTACTTTAGTTTAGCTTAATTACTTTAAATTAGTTTAGTTTAGTTAATCAACCCGCCCGGGTCAGGGTCGGCGCGGGCATTCACGCCCACGTCGTCCCCGACCGGTTCCGCCGTCGCCGCCCACCCCGGCATCCCTGCGCATCGCCGCCCACCCCGGCCCACCCACACGCCGCCGCCGCCACCCACTCAAGCCTCCTGACGCGCCTTTCCCGCCGCCCACCCCGGCCTCCCCGCGCGCCTTTGTTGCCACCGCCCCGGCCGACCCTCCCGCCCCCGACCGCCCCGCGCCGACCCGGTCGGCCCCGACCGCCTCGCCGTAGACCCGGCCCGCCCTGATCCGCCGCCGCCCCGACCCGACCCATTGAGGTTCTTTTTAATTAGGTTTAATTAATTAGCTTATTTTAGTTTACTTTAAATATATAGTTGTACTTAGGTTATTTTAATTAGCTTAGTTTATTTTATAATTAGTTTAGTTTGTAATTATGTTTTAATTAGTTTAGTTTAGCTTAATTACTTTAAATTAGTTTTATTTAGCTTATTCAACCCGCCCGGGTCGGGGTCGGCGCGAGCATTCACGCCCGCGCCGTCCCCGACCGGTTCCGCCGCCGCCCACCCCGGCCTCCCCGCCCGTTTGGTTCCTGCCTTGCCCACCCCGCCCGCCGGGTCCCTGCCCGCCCCGCCCGCCGGCTCCTTGCCCGCTCTGCCCGTGAGCTTACTATTGTTTAAATTATTTAATTATTTATTTTGTTTCGAATTGTTCAATTAGATTATAATTAGTTAATTGATTGATTATGAGTGTGTACTATTTATACGTATATTAACACGTTTCGAGCCAGTCTGACCCGGCACGACCCAATCCGGCCCGACCCAGTACGACCCAACCCGGCCTGACCCAGTAAGGCCCAATCCGACCCAACCCGGTAAGGCCTAATCCGGCCCGACCCGGCACTGTCCAATCCGGCCCGACTTGGCACGGTCCAACCCGGCAAGGCCCAATCCGGCCCGACCTGGCACGGTCCAACCCGGCAAGGCCCAATCCGGCCCGACCCGGCATGGCCCAATCCCGCCTTGACCCGGCACGGCCCAACCGGCGAGACCCGGTAAGGCCCAATGCGGCCTGACCCGGCACGGCCCAATCCCGCCCCGACCTGGCACGACCCAGATGGTTTTAGTCGCAACTTATGTGTCGAGACGAGCACGAAGGCGAACGGCGACAATGACTTGTAACTTTCAACAGTGACGCGTCGCCCCTTTGAACTTTCAACTCTAACCAACTTACCCCCTCTTTCTTGTTCTTTCCTATCTTGTAAATGACTAAAAAATAAAAATGAGTAACATAACCTATAGAAATTTATTACCCATTTCAAATCTGTATGTCTCACATGCGATAGGCATGTGAGCCGTGCAGGTTCAGAATTTCCCCTTTTTGGACAATGTGAGATTGACCGAGGACGTGCTTTTGACGAGTTATGTTCGGGGTATGGATCTGGAGTGATTTCGACAGCATAACCCTAATGTTCTCTGCTGCACCATTTTTGAGCGTGCAGTTGGAGAACAACGGGGTTATGCTGTCGAAATTTCGTCCAGATTCGGACACCATGTCTCGTTATAAGCACATTACCTCGGTCACTCTTAGGTGGGTTTAGGACCTATCTGCTTAGTTGTAGGGGCTTTGACAAGACATAAAAATGTACTAGTAATGAGAAGCCGGGAATATGGAGCTTAAAATAGTCTTCTTTGACTACGAATGGAGTTGTCGACTCGAGGGAGGCACGACCTTCTTCGAGTGGCTCTTCATTGCAGTAGGCGGGATCGTGACAAACTAGCTCCCTGGATCTCCAGAGTGTACAGGACGAGCTTCGCAGGACATAGGAGGAGCTCCGGCTAGAAAGGGAGCGTCAAGCCGCGAAAAGCAGGGCTCGGGACGAGTATCAAGCCTCGTTCCTGCTACAGATGCAAACGGCAATGCATGTATGTAATGGCCATTTTAATTAATATTTATAACATATCAATGATGGTCATATGATAATATTTTCTGTTCACAGGCTATGGTGGTAGGGTATCCGGTCGTCTTTCCACAGTGGCAGCCCCCACAGGACCCACAGACCCCGTTTACAGGAGCAGAGGTACAAATTTACTCAAACTTACACAACATAGACATATTTGATGAAATTTAGCCAAATTTATTAGAATATCACCAAACTTAGTCAAACATAGCCAAAACTAGTTTAACTTGATCAATTCTAGGTTATAATAAGCTCACTTAGGCAAATATGCATTTTAAAACTTATAACTTGTCTAACTACACTTATACATAACAGGGCTCCGCGACCGAGGCTCACACGCCATCGCCACAGCTACTGGGAGGATGAAGGCTAGAGGACGAGTTCCCGGGTTCTGGAGGTAGCACACGTGGTAGTGTGTAGTGTGGTGTGTGTGTAAAGCTAGTGTAGATGTTTATAATATTTTCACTGCATGTTGTCGTTGTTGTTGTTTTTGACTGTCTGTGTGAGCTGACCATCGAGCTAGGGCTGATCTCGAAGCCAGAACAATATTTTATAATTTTTTCTAAAATACCAAACTTATTTACGATGATTTTATGGTGTTGGCCATTCTAAATAAGCCACTAGCATTTACGACGGCTGTTGTCGACCGTCGTAAATAATGGGTCTATTCACGACGGCATGTCGTGAATAAATTCCCCCAGCCACGTGACAGTCGGGGGGAACTTATTCGCGACGGGATTTTTTAGCCGTTGCGAATAAACTTATTTATGACGGGAGTCATCGTTAACAACCTTATTTACGACTAATTATCGGTGACTGCCGAAAATCATCGTGAATAAGCCTTCTCCATTGTGAATAACCTATTTACGACGGTTTGCCCTTCATTAAAGATGATTTCCAGACGTTGTTCATATTCCTGTAGTGTTCTTAATATTATTGACCACATATTTGTAGTCTAGATTTCTCGTTTTAGAGGAGTGAGCAGATCAGGACACATGACTCATTAATAATTAACAAACCTGCCGCTGCAGCTCACGGCTCATTGCTGGTCATGCGACGCTCGCACAAGCTCGTCGCCGCCCGGCCTCCCTAGCTCGCCGATCGCCCGTGCTCACTAGCTCGCGTCCAGCCCACCACTCGTCTGCCACCGGTCGCCATTGTCCCACGCCTAGCATCCGCTGCCCGCGCTCGTCTGTCGGCAGCCACCACGGTCGCCCACGAAATTAGGTCAGTCGTCCAAATGGGTCACTAGGCCAAACACGATGAGCTAGAATTCTATTGGTGGGCTCGTCACTTGTTAGGGCCAAAATCCATATATATGGCCCAATATCGAGCCCAAAATCATGAATATATTCTTCTTCAACCTCCAGCCCCCTCCAAACTCTCTTCCAGAACTGAAAAATATCATAAACAGGCTGATGGAGGGGCTCCACTCTCAGGAGGGGGCTAGAGCCCCTTGCTGCTCCGGTGGATCCACTCCTGATTACAAGAATAAATGTTTGTATACAACAGTTGTGTTGAGTCTCAGACTCAAAACTAGATGAACAACTCCGATCATAATTAAACCAAGTTAATAACTTTGTTCCCTTGAAATGGTCATTGGATTGGATTAACATGGTTGCTTTGATGATTAATGTTACTAACGAATATAGATATCATTTGGTGTTGTAATCACGTAATGGTTACAGTCTCGATATTATAGTGTCAAGATTGACGTTGAGAGGACACATAGTATTCAGAACTATGCAAGCGGTGCAGATATCCATAAAGTTAGAGTTTATTTATTTCTCTTTCAGCCTATTTTTTAGTTAGCTTAAGCCCTAAAAAATATAGAAAGTATCACCCTAGATGTCAAATAAGCTGAAATAATCTGTCTAGTAACAACTTATTGCAGTAACCTCTAAGTTGTCGTTTTACCATATTATCCATAACCCATAAGCTAAGCTTATATAAGTTGCATTGTTAGGTGGAGTGACTTGATTACTGTATTTGATCCTATCTTTGTAACGAAGAAGCAATTTGGAATCGTTAGAGCTGGGATTTCGCAAACCAAAGATCGACCAAGTGGTATATGATAGATTAATTTAAACAAAACCCGCATAACTTGGTTGGGGGCTACTATATTTATAGCCTAGAGTTCGGCCATGAGACCCCTAATGCGTTTCTAATGGTCCCAGACTCGATACAAAGCTCAATATGCCAATAGACGGTGACAAAACATCTTGAAAGATTTTGAACTAGATTTTATTTCGATTATTCTTGTTGGCTTTGGTAGAATTTAAAGTGAGGTTAATGTCATTGGAAATGTTATCCTCTCAACTTTTTGTGCATATATACAATGTAGAATGTCAAAAACGAAGCCAATATGCATATTGGGTGTCTATTTGAAGGTGAACTGTTCAGATCTCCAAGTTAGACTTGAAGTCGAGTTGGGCTCTACCTCCGACTTATTATGGACATCTTTTCTGGTTCTCCACGCCCCCAAGACTTCCTCTAAGTATTCTTTGGCCTTATGCATGGTTTCTAATTATAATTAAATTATTAGCTAGCAATTTATTCTCAAAATCATATAAGGCAACATATAAGAGCAGCACACACCTCTATATTCGATTATCGCGCATGAACTCTAGATATTGGAGCTTGTTTGCCCAGTGAGATAGTGTGGTGTGCATTTAAAGGAATGATGTTGTCATCACGATTTAAGTGAAAAATAATATAGATGAACTTGAGAAGTTGCTTACACGATTACATCAAACTAATGATTGCAGTTTTCCTTATTTCAAAAAATGGCAGAGGCTCGATCTCGCACTTGTATCGACACAACTAGGGGAACGACTGGGATACAAACAATTCTTTAGTGTAATCTGTCGAAGTGTTCGCTACGACACTTTCCCCGGTCTGCTCGGAAGCAGCTCGCGGAGGTTCTTTTTTCGGAGGGGCTAGTGGTTTTCGAAGGCCGGAGCACAATGGCAAGAGGAACACGAGGATTTACGTGGTTCGGGCCACCGAAGCGTAATACCCTACGTCCACGGGAGTGCTTGTTGTATAGCTTGAGTGCGTGAGAGAGTGTATTGGCTGGGTTGCGAGCTTGCGAACCATTTGCCCGGAGGCTGCCCCGGTCATTTTATAGCCCAAGGCCGGGGCAGTTACAATGTGGCCCGGGGCCCGACAGGTGGCCCCGCGGCTATCTGTATCCTATACATGAGCTAGGCATTTACAGCTATACGCATTGTCACTGTTGGTGGAGTTAAGGCGCGCCGCCTGTACCGCCGGGCGTCTCTGACCGGGTAGCAGGTGATGATGGAGTACCCTTGTCTCCGCGTCTGCTTGCTCTGCTGGGCGGCTCAGTGCCTCTGGACGGCACTGCTACGCTGTCACGCCTCGCCGCCCTGTCTCATCACTCTAATGGTGAGCAGGCGGAGGGCGGCGGCATGTGCCGCAAGCCATGCTTCTGGGGAAGGCGCGAACCTTGAATGCACGGTCTGACAACATACCTTTCTCTTTACTCCTTGGTCATCTGCCCGTTGCTCGTCGATGCAGCGTCCGGGCGGCTGGCCCTCGGGACACGCATCCCTACTAGAGCAGCCTTGCGGAGTAGTGAGAGATCCGGAGTCGTTGGACATGTGGCAGCACCGGAGCCCTCCCATGATGGAGGTCGGGCCCGAAGCCGTAGTACACGTGGCACCTCTGAAGCCCTCCTTGACGGGGAGTGTGGCTCGGAGGTTCTGGACACGTGGCAGCGCCAGAGCCCTCCTTGGCAGAAGATGGGGTCCGACACCACTGGACACTTGGCGGCTCCGGAGCCACCCTCGGCCGGTAGTCAGGCTCAGGGCCCGAAGACACGTGGTAGCCTCGGAGCCCTCCTTAGCGGGTGGTCGGACCCGAGGCCTAGGGCACACGCCTTCTCATGAGTGCTCCCTAGGTGGCGGTTGGGCTTAGCCTGCAGGCCGGGTCTCTGTCTTCTGCATACGTGCTGACATATGTCTTCTTTTGCTCATACACGCGGGTGTACCCGGTCTTGACGGTACCAACAGTAGCCCTGGGCCCATCTGCACAGAGACAAAGGCTCTTGTGGATGGAGCCTCCGTTTAAAATCCCGCGTGGTGGTCTCCTAATCTTTCTTCGGTCGAAGAGACTCCTCCGCTGTCAAGGACAAGTGCCTCTTCATTGTTGGAGGGTCGTGGGGGGCGCATGTTGCGTGCAACTGTCGCATTACTTGTGGTGGTTCCCAGCACGACCCCTGCTCTTCCTCTTGTCAGGCTTTATCGGGGAACCACATTTTCCTATCGTAACAGTTGTGCCTTTTGCCCACACTATCTGCTGAGTGGGCCTAGCACTCCTGCTCTTGGCGGTTCAGCTGATGCCACCGCGATTCTATCAGGCACATCGCGTTCGGCGCCCGAAAGGTCTGGGGCAAATAAAGAGACCCTCTGTTGCTGGCAATAGTCTTCTCCTTCATTTGTTCCCTTGCGCTTCCCCGTCCTTCCTTCTGTTCCCGTCGCCTTGTCTCCTTGCATTCTCTTCCTGCTTTAATGGTGACGAACCTCCAAGAGTCTTGTTTCCAAAGCGTTGGCAACGTGGGGCGCGTGAGTACGATGGGATAATTTGCTGTTGTTCCCTCCCGCTTGTAGGCCTTGAGCCAGGCGAAGTCATCGTCTTTGTCGCGTACATGCTAGCGGGGCTCGCCTTCCCTGCTTCTTCCTTCTTCCTGACCCTGCTGGAGTTCTACGGGCTCCAACTGTAGCTTTTGACGCCGCACTCCCTAGTGCTGGTGTCGATTTTCGTCCACCTCTGCGAGATGTTCGTGGGGGTGCGGCTGTCCCGGGCGTTCTTCGTCCTACGGTCGTCGGGGGGGGGGGAGCTCGAGCTTCTTGGGAGCCCACTACTTCCAGCACCGCACAAAGTCCGTGGCGACGTACATCTCTCCCCTCTCCCCAACAAGTGGGAGAACTGGAGGGATGACTGGGTCATTGTGAAGACCGACGTTCGCGACCGGCTGGATCTGCCGACTTCCCCTCCTTCGATCATGCGGGCCGACTGGGAGAATATGTTGCACCTTGAGAGCACCTACTCCCCCGTGCTGGCAAGAATTAAGCTCCTGGCGGACCGTGCGTTGTCTTCGTTGATGGTGTTGGCCGACTTCATGGGTCGGCGCATCACTCCTTTCCAGATCTGTTGTTGAGCGGCCTGGATGCACACCGGCGAGAACGACTCCACCCGCCTGGAGCGTGGTCCCGGGACCAACCTGAAGATGGAGCTCCTGGACGCCATACTGGGGAAGTTATGCGTCGATGTTGGACCCGGCGGCGTCCCCGACGATCTCGTCATCCCACCGCCGTCGTGCTTGCCCATCTTCATGGACCAGAAGTTGAGATCGCAGCTCCTGAAGACGATGCCGACGCTGGACGTCATCGACATCGCTCTCCAGCAGGTTGGCGACGCTTCACGAGGAATAATGATCCCTGGGGTGACTGGAGCGAGCGACGGGAGGACTGCTTCCTCCGCTCTAGCCCCGGCTGCTCCATGTACTGTCGCGCCGAGCTCCGCGGCTCCGACTCCCTGTGCCTCAAGCATGGACAAGGGAAAAAGGAAGGCGCTGACGGCCCCCAGCCTAGCTACCCCGGGAATAAGCGGAGGCTGACTCTCGCGGACGGGAGCTTCGTCTTGGCATCCGTCCCTGTGGCGCCTGCGGTGACCCCAAGCGCACCCGAGGTCGGACTAGGGGCGCGACCGGATGCAGCGTGGTCGGTCCTGCAGCCAAGCCCGTAGAGGGAGCTCCTGCAAATCCAGCACCTCCGCAGTCGGCGAAGAGACCGGCTACAACCGGAGGTTCTGGTGGCTCCGGAGGCCTAGGCAAGTGTTTTCGAGCCGCTTCATGGAGCTCCAATGGCCCCAGGTAGATCATCCGAGGCCAACTTCCGCTGCTTTTGTCTATGCTTTCAGGTTGTCTACTGACCCCTGTTCTTTACGCAGAGCTTTGTCCGCTGGTGCTCCTGGAAGCGCTCCGGTGCCTGTGGTGTTCAGCGATCCACCGGCGGCTTCTGGGACTGCTCTAGTCCAGGGTGCGGACCCTCCAGCACCGCCGTCGTCCATGTCGCGTGCCTCTTTTGCAGATGTCTCTTCGGCAGCTCCTGGTGCGGGGGACCCTAGCCAGGATCCTTCGTCATCCCAGGCTCCGGGGCCTGGTTTCGGACCAGCCGCGGCAGATGAGGCTCGACCGGCTCATGGCGATGAGCCTACTCCTGTCGCCGATGAGGGAGTGTCGGATGCCGCGGTCTCTACCCCGAAGGGTAGCATTCCCCATCCAGAAGCTCACCCGCCTCCTTTCGAGGACCAAGCCGAAACTTCCCTGAGTCCCTGTGTCTTAGTGCCTACTCCGGCAGCCATCGACATCCCGGAGGGCGATGCCTAGGAGGCTCCGACACGCGTCAAGTGGGTCCCTTTGTCTTAAGCCGTGGCCTCGGCTCAGGCAAGCCTCCGTCGAGTTCAGCTGGCGCATGGCCAGCAGCAGGAAGCCATCCAGCAGGAGGAGGAGTGCCTCGTTGGTTGGGAAAGGTTGCTCAAGCTCCGGACCCGGGAGACACAGAGGAGGTTGGAGACGAAGGAGGCTTGCCTGCGGGAGGAGCAGAATCTAACCAAACAGCAGCGGAGCCTGGTTGATCAGCTGGACGAGCAGTCCAAGAAGCTATGGGCTGATGCCAAGGAGGCCCACCAGGCGGCCAACGATCCCCTCGCAACCCTGGAGGAGCTACGGCTAGCGCTGGCTCGTCGTGAGATCACCGTAGGCGAGCGCGAGCGCGAGCTAGCGGAGAAGGAGGAGGAGGCTTCATCGCGCTTGCGGCGGGAGCAGGCCGACAACTTGGATCACCAGCAAGCCTCTCTGAATAAGGAGTGGGAGAGGCAGTCGAAGGAGCGCTAGGACCTCCTAGCTACAGAATTTGGTGCCTCGTTACGCGAGGAGGGACTTCAGCGCCGTGCCCGTGAGCTTGATGCCTAGGCGGCGACGTTGGCTGCCAAGGAGAGAAGACTCCCCGAGAGCGACGCAACAGCCCTGGTAACGGCACGGCGCGAGCTTCAGGAGCTTCGGGCCTCACGCACGGCGGAGGTCCATTAAGTCTGGGACTTCCTAGGCCGTGCCGAGTCAGCACTGGTGCCCTTCGGCTTCAGCCCGGTGCGTGTCGGCGAGCCTTCACAGAAGATGAGGCAAGTGCTCCCTGCGCTTGACTCTGTAGGCTTGAAGATGGCAGCGTTGGAAGACGTTGTTGTCGACCAGCTGGAGGCGTAGGGCAAGGCCCTGGCTAAGGAGATGACAACAGATGTGTTGACCTGCTTTCGAAGCTGGGACCCCAATGTTTCCCTGGAGCTAGTCGTCCAAGGCCCCGTCGCCGCAAGGGAGGCGACAATCCATTCTGCGGTCGAAGATTTAGGAGCCCTCGTCGCCGAGCGTTTTAGGCGTAGTGCGAGCGAGTCCTAGGCGGGCCCTGGCCTGTGTATCTTTCTTTTATCTTTTGTGTCTTATCTTGTATTCCTGTGCTCATGAATGAAAGACTTTTTGTTAGCCTCTCATCCTTAAGTCACCCGGTGCAGGATCCGGTAGGCAGAACCATCTTTAGCTTCCGCGAGGCCCCCTGGTCCTTGATGCCGCAAAGACCGGAGGCTCTCTGATTTGCTAAAGTGAAAGTGCATCTAGGTAATCCCTATGGGTTTTGGATGATTGATGATGATAATTAAGATATTAATGAGCTTTACTAAGTATTAGCATAGGTCCTTGAGATAGGAATGAATGTGGAGTATCTCAAAAAGCAAAAAGGAAAAGAAGAAGACTTGCAAGAGTAGAAAATAAAATTTTATTATTGAGTTTCACATTTTATAGTTGTATATAGTGTCTTCTCTTTTAGAGTGCTTGAGAATCATTAGAGAGCTCAAATTTTTAGTTAGAATCTTGGGAGGAAATAGTCATAGGTATGGCTGAGAATGTAGATCGGACTTGTCCGGACTCAAGGCCGGACTAGTCCGACCCAACCGGACTATTCCGTTTTGGACCGGACTACAACTCTTAGAGTGAGTTCGGACTTGTCCATTTTAGGCCGGACTAGTCCATTGTTGTGTAAGTTTGAGCCTTTCTGAGACCAAGTCCAAGAAGGCCGGACTAGTCCGCCTATCGGACTAAGCCGCTTAGGTCCAGAGGAAGTACCTCTGAGTGACCTCGAACTAGTCCGCTCAGCTGGCCGGGCTAGTCCGATTTCTTTAGACTAGTCCGGCTTAGGACGGAACAATTGTTCCTATGTGAGCTCGGACTAGTCCGGATATGGCTAGTCTAGTCCGTAATCTGATATTAGAGAGTTGTCGAGACTAAGCCTGGTAAGACCGGACTAGTCCACCCTTGTGGCTGGACTAGTCCGCTACTTGCCAGACTAGTCCGTTCTCACCCGGAGCAAATGTTCCTAAGTGAGATCGGACTAGTCAGCTCCTCAACAGACTAGTCCAGGATTTTATGACCGTTTGAATTCAAAGTTCACTGGGAATTTAGTTGGTAGCCTTTATGACGTAAGTGGTCCCCCAAGGACGGAGTAGTCCGGGGTTCTGATCGGACTAGTCTGGACTTTAGTAGGTATAACGGTTAGATGTCGGGATCCCTATAAAAAGGGACCCCCCGGTTTCAAATCAAATGTACTAAAACCCTAGCATCAAAAACTCTTTCCTTAAGCTCTTCTAAGCCTCTTTCATCACCTTCTTGACCCCTAAGATTGGATCTTGAGGGGTTCTTAGATTTGTGAGAGGAGAGACGCGGTAATCAACGTTTGAGCTCTCGGTTTGAATCTCTTGCACTCTAATTGTCAATTTTAGTTCTTGGCTGTTGTATTTTGTTTCCTAGAACTACTAGGTTGTTGTAGGGAGCATCAAGTTGTGAGTAGCCCCTAAGAATATTGTATTCACACTTTGATTGATAGTGAAGAACCCGAGCTTGAACTTGGTGATCGCTCGGTGAGGGTAGGGTTGGAAGAGACCCGGTCCTTTGTGGACTCCTCAACGGGGACATAGATTTCTGTGTGGAATCGAATCTCGGGATAAATCGAGTCTCTTGATTTCTTTACTTTCTCGTTTATTCACTAGAGTTGCTTGTTATGTTTTTGTCTCGCTCAAAACATGTTAATGTCTTTATAGTTGTGAGTCTTATAATCCAATCAGTTTCTTATTCACAAATCGGTTGACTAGATTGTTAGACTACTTAGATATCTTCCGCTTAAATAAACTTGAAAAGAAATACATAAAAACGCAATTTCTATACCTAAACCGGACTAGTTCGCCCCCAGACCAGACTAGTCCGACCCTTCAGATTTAATCCGTTGTTTTCAGTAGTTTCAGGTTTTATTAGCCTATTCACCCCCTAGGCAACTTTCAATTGGTATCAGAGCCTAACTCTCCACAAAAGCTTAACCGCTTGGAGAGGAGATGGGGGGCAAGACTGGTAGCAAAGTTGATCCTACCAAGGGAAAAGGAGCAAGTCCGAGCAACTTCGAAGAGCAAGGTTCTAACCCCACCTCCAGCTGTTACTCCTCCAAAAAACATCTCAAGCTCGGAAGAAGATGAAGAAGTTCTTTGTCTCATGGCTCTTCTCAAGAAGAAGAAGGAGGAAGCTAAGAAGAAAAGGAAGGAGAAATTGGAGAACAATCTCAAGAGTAGTCAACAAGACTACTCGTGATATCCTTTTAATTTTGAGCGTCTAAACTCACATTCTAATTATTTGTCAATTCCCTTAGGCAAACCACCTCACTTTGATGGAACTAACTATACCATGTGGAAACACAACATGAAGTTGCATCTAATCTCCTTAAACCCAAGTCTTTGGCATGTTGTTTGTACAGGTATAGATATCTATGACGACGAGGATGAACTCACCCAAGAGCAAGAACAACAAATCCACCGCAATGCACAAGCGACGGTCGTGCTCAACTCATCCCTAAGCCTCGAAGAATTCAATAAGATGGATGGGTTAGAGATCGTCAAAGATATTTGAGACACCCTCAAGATCGCATATGAAGAAAACCGATACATGAGGGAAGCCAAGATCGAGATGATCGAAGGAGAGCTTGGAAGGTTCGCCATGGAAGAAGGCGAAACACCTCAAGAAATGTACAACTGGCTCAAAACACTCATCAACAAGAGTCGGACGTACGGGTACAAGAAATGGAATGATCATGAGGTGGTGAAGAGAATGATAAGAGCTTTCATGCTTCACAATGTGACCCTATGCACTCTAATCTGGGAAAGTCCAAACTTCCACATGATGACTCCGGATGAAGTGTTAGGGAAGATCATCAACCACGAGATGATGGAGAAGGAAGCCCAACACGTCAACGACCTAGCAAAGATCACCTCATCTAAGAAGAAGGGCATTACTCTCAATGTGACATCCAAGTCCAAGGGAAAATAAATGCAACTCACAAGTGATGATGAAGAGAGAAATGATGAGAGCACGGACATGGATGATGAAGAAATGACCTTCTTCATCAAAAGATTCAAAAGAAAGATGAGGATAAGAAAAAGGCATCACTATGAGAACAAGAGCAAGGACAAGGGCAAGTCGAGAAAAAAGAAGACTTGCTACAACTGCGGCGAATACAGGCATTATATTGTAAATTGCCCCCATAGCAAGGAAGATGAAAAGAGGAAGAAGAAGAATGGGAAGCCTCAGGACAAGAAGATCTTCAAAAATAAGAAGGCTTATGGACAAGCTCATTTTGGAGAAGAGTGGGACTCAAATGAAGAGTACTCTTCTAAAGATGAAGAAAAGATGGCAACCGTCGCCATTAAGAGGCCAACCATGAAGAAATCACTCTTGCCAAACAAGAGTGATTAGAAGAGTCCAAGCCACACATGCCTCATGGCAAATGAAGGAAAGCGTAAGGTAATATCTAAACCTTCCAAGTTACATATTGTTGATGATGATGATGACTTTGATAGCAATAGCGAAAATGAATTCATGTTTAAGGGCTTAAACAAAAATGCTATAGCTAAAATGAAAATGCTACCGGATAAAATATTTGAACAAGAAGAGCTTCTCAATCAACAAGAAGAATTGCTTATCCTTAAAAAGGAAAGAAACCTTGAGATTGAAAAGCTCCTTGAACTTGAGAGAGAGAAGAGTAGAGCACTTGAAAGCGAACTTGCCTTGAGCAAGGAAACTTATGTAGAACTTAAGAATACGAATGTAGTACTTCAAGATGAACTTGTGAGTTTGACCAAGACTTACAAGAATCTTGAAGCACAATTCAACTCACTTAAGTCAAGTATCTCAACTACTTCATCCTCCAAGAACTCCTCATTAACAAATATGGAATCCAACACAAAAACTTGCAAATGTGCTAATCTTGTTCTAAACTTGAAAAATGAGCTCAAAGAGGCACAAAGCAAGAATACAAACAAAAGTGGGATCTTTGATAAGGAGAAGATCAAGTATGCACGTAGTGCATACTCAATCACAAGATCACCTCTTATCAAAGATGGACTTGGTTATACTAGGGGAGGAAAGCAAAATGCTAGAATCCTCAAGAATAACAACAAGTGTGTAGCTTTTGTCAAAGAGAACTCAGCTCAAGCCAAAAATAAAAACTCTACCATGTTTCATAACTTTGATGCATCTTATGTTATTATGAAGAGCAAGTATGGTCGAGTATATGCCTAAATATATTGGGCCACTCCACAAGAGTCCAAAAACTTGTGTGTGGGTGCCCAAATGCCTTGTGACTAACCTCAAAGGACCCTTCCTAGTTTGGGTACCTAAAACCAAAGCTTAAATTGTTTTGCAGGCCTACTCCTCCGGTGGCACTAAATGGGTACTAGATAGTGGGTGCACTAATCATATGACCGGAGAGAGGAAGATGTTCATTGAGTATGAAGAAAATGATGATCCAAGTGAAGGTATCCACTTTGGCGACAATAGTCAAGGAAGGGTGCTCGGTATTGGTAAAATTATAATCTCTTCTCAACACTCGCTCTCTCATGTTCTACATGTTGAATCACTAGATTATAACCTATTGTCCATATCTCAACTATGTGAGAAAGATTATAATTGCTTGTGTACTAACAAGGGTGTGACCGTCTCTAGAAGAAGTGATAACTCAGTTGTCTTTAAGGGTGTGTTGAAGGGACATCTTTATTTAGTGGATTTTTCCACGGATAAAGCTCAACTTGACACATGCCTAATAGAAAAAACCAACATGGGATGGTTGTGGCATAGGAGACTAGCCCATGTTGGCATGAGGAACTTACAAAAACTTATAAAGGGGGATCACATCCGTGGACTAAAGGATGTTGTTTTTGAGAAAGATAGACCATATAGCGCGTGTCAAGCCGGAAAGCAAATTGGAGCAGCTCATCCCGCCAAGAATGTGATGACGACAACAAGACAATTGAAGATGCTTCACATGGACCTCTTTGGTTCAGTCACCTACATAAGCATTGATGGTAACAAATATGGTTTAGTAATTGTTGATGACTATTCTCGCTTCACTTGGGTATTTTTCTTGCATGATAAGGGAGAAACTCAAAATATCCTCAAGAAGTTCTTGAGGAGAGCTCAAAACGAGTTCTCTTTAAGAATCAAGAAGATAAGGAGTGACAACGGCTCCGAATTCAAGAACACCCAAGTAGAAGAATACTTGGATAAAGAGGGCATCACACATTAGTTTTCGTCTCCATACCCCCCCGAACAAAATGGGGTGGCCGAAAGGAAGAACCACACACTCATATAAATGGCAAGAACTATGCTTGATGAGTACAAGACTTCGGATCGGTTTTGGGCGGAAGCGATCAACACTGCTTGCCACGCCACAAACCGCCTCTATCTCCATCGACTTTTGAAGAAAACTCCATACGAGCTCCTAACCGGTAACAAACCCAACATCTCTTACTTTCGTGTTTTCGGAAGTAAATGCTACATTCTCAACAAGAAGCCTAGGACTTTGAAGTTCGCTTCGAAATCTGATGAAGGTTTCTTACTTGGTTATGACTCAAACACCTACGCCTATCGTGTTTTCAACAAAACCTCCGGTTGTGTTGAAATTGCACATGACGTGGTGTTTGATGAAACTAATGGCTCCCAAGTGGAGCAATTTGATCAATATGTGCTAATTGAAGAAGAAGCATCATGTGTAGCACTAAGAAGAATGGGGATTGGAGATGTCCGTCCTTAAAAAGATGTAGGACAAGATGCTCCAAGTTCATCATAATCGGCGCCTCTCACACAAGATCAAACTCAAGAATCCCAAGATCAAGACGGTCAAGTTCAAGAAGGAGAAAATCGAGACCATGACGTTGATCAAGGGGGAGACGAAGAAGAATAAGACCACTCAAAAACTCAAGTGCCTCACCCAAGGGTTCATCAAAGCATTCAACGGGATCACCCCGTTGACAACATCCTTGGATATATCACAAAAGGGGTAACAACACGATCTCGAATGGCTAACTTTTGTGCGCATTACTCTTTTGTATCTACCTTGGAACCATTTAGGATGGAAGAAGCACTCAAGGATCCGTATTGGGTGGTGGCCATGCAAGAAGAGTTGAACAACTTCACAATAAACCAAGTGTGGGAGTTGGTAAAGAGACCAAATGCAAATATGGTAGGCACCAAGTGGGTGTTCTGCAACATGCAAGACGAATACGGAGTGGTGACAAGGAACAAGACCCGACTTGTGGCAAAGGGATATGCTCAAGTCGAAGGTTTGGACTTCGATGAAACCTTTGCTCCCGTAGCTAGGTTTGAGTCAATTCGTATTCTATTGACCTATGCTACTCACCATGATTTCAAGTTTTATCAAATGGATGTGAAAAGCGCCTTTCTCAACAGTCCAATCAAGGAGGAAGTGTACGTGGAGCAACCACTCGGGTTTGAAGATCAAGAATATCCTTATTATGTGTTTAAATTGCATAAAGCTCTCTATGGCCTCAAACAAACTCCTAGAGCTTGTTATGAGTGTCTTGGAGACTTTCTTATTGATAATGGTTTTAGGATAGGCAATGCTGATTACACGCTTTTCACAAAGAATGTAGATGATGATCTCTTTGTGTGCCAAATATATGTCGATGACATTATATTTGGTTTGACTAATAAATATTTTTGTAATGAGTTTAGTAAGATAATGACGGATAGGTTTGAGATGTCCATGATGAGGGAGTTGAAGTTCTTCCTAGGATTTCAAGTCCAGCAACTCAAGGAAGGCACGTTCATTAGTAAAACGAAGTACAACAAGACATACTCAAGAAGTTTGATATGGACAAGGCCAAACCCATCAAGACACCAATGGCAACGAACGAGCACCTCGATCTCAATGAAGATGGACCAAGCGTGGATCAAAAGGTATATCACTCTATGATTGGTTCATTGCTTTATATTTGTGCATCTAGGCTCGATATCATGCTTAGTGTATGCTTGTGTGCAAGATTTCAAGCCTCTCCTAAAGAATGTCACTTAACTTCCGTTAAAAGAATCTTAAGATATTTAGTTCACACACCGAAACTAGGGTTGTGGTATCCAAAGGAGTCTAAGCTTAATCTCATCGGATATTCCGATGCGGACTACGCCGGATATAAAGTAGATAGAAAAAGCATCTCTGGTACTTGTCAATTCTTGGGTAGGTCCATAGTATCATGGTCATCCAAGAAACAAAATTCCATTGGACTTTCCACAGCCGAAGCGGAGTATGTTGCAGCCAGAAGTTGTTGTGCTCAACTTCTTTGGATGCGACAAACTCTAAGGGATTATGGTTACAATATAAACCACATTCCACTCTTGTGTGACAACGAGAGTGCCATTAAGATTGCCCATAACCCCGTTGAACACTCTAGGACCAAACACATAGACATCCGTCACCACTTCTTGAGAGACCATTCTATAAAGGGGGACATAGCTATCTCACATGTAAGAACCGAAAAACAACTAGCCGATATTTTCACCAAGCCACTAGATGAAATACGATTTTGTGAACTTTGAAATGAGCTAAACACTCTAAACTCTAGGAATGTGTCCTGAAATGTTGTACATCTGAATGCTAGAAATTTGGAATCTTCAAAAATTTTCACAAACTTCAAAAATATGCATGATTGTGAAAAAACTTGTTTCTCTTCTAATTTTCTCTCACATTATTTTTAGATATATTATGGTCGTCATCTAATTGTGTGCTTTGGTATATCCTGACCATAGTTATCTAATAGAAGGTGCAAGTAAATTCACCTTAATCACTCTTGACAAAATTCTAATATATAGGAATTTATCAGCCTTCAAGAATCGGACTAGTCCGCCCTACAGGCCGGACAAGTCCAGATATCTTGAATAATTCGAGATGCAGCAGACAAATCCACAATGGACTAGTACGGACTGCATCCGGACAAGTCCGGACCTAGTCCAATTCTACACCACCTGCTACTTCCAAACTTATGGAAACATGAAGATCACTTGGATGACAAATGGTGTGGTGTACTAAGTATTGTACGATGAGTTTGCAAGGATCCTCGGGCTTGAGGAGCATTTGAACTATGAGATCATAGTTCACGATGAAAGGACCTTGGGAAAGGATGACTTGGACTTTATGTATCCAGCATACCTCACCTATGAGCCATCCTCAACTCACAACATCAAGCCCTTCTTTGGAGTGCTCAACCGAATCCTGAGGAAGACACTAGCTCCCAAGGATAGAGATGCGGGGATGATACAAGGGTATCTAAGAAACTTGTTGAAGCTACTCAATGAAGAAGAGTGGTTCAACGTCTTCGACTACATCTACAACGATATCTTCAACATCTCTTACACTCCAAACATGTCTTCTAGCTATGTGTCATATATTATGTGCATGATCGAGAGAGTCACCGGCGTGAAATTTGCCAAGGATGTGAAGCACAGGAAGATACGTCCACAAATGCCGACTCCTCTTCCTCGCCCTCCCGTGTCCTTGGGTAGGAGCTCCTCTGCAGCTCCATCCTCTTCAACTGGGCCGTCTGCTCCTCCATCATCGAGTGCCTCTTCTAGTGGGCTGCTCAAAATCTTCTAGGCAATCTTCTTGTCATGCCGGAAGGTGGAAGTTCCCACACAGAAAATGAAGCAACACCTAGAGAAGTACCTCAAGGCAATATGTGACAAGATGGAGATACCTATGTCTCCACCGTCATCGAACGATGAAGGAGTAACCGAGTTTCCACTCTCACCGAGGACGATCTTGCCTACTTTGGTGAAGGTGTTTCCTCCTCTGCTGCTCCTCCTACCTCCCACGCTCATCGTGAGGATAACGATAAGGACGACTATGAGGATGAGGAAACTCAAAGTGAACAAGGCGAATATCAAGATGAAGACGATAGCGATTAGGCCCCTCTCTCTTTTGTTTTCCTTTTTGGTGCTTTGATGCCAAAGGGGGAGAGAAAGAGGGGGAGTAGTCTAGATTAAGCTTTTTAAAATTCTTGTCTTGTGTTATTTTGTAAATATTATTCCACGTTATGTTATTTTTTAATGACTATGCCACATTATGTCTTCATACTATGCCATGATGAGATGATCTTGTTAGTTGATGTCATTTATATTCCCCTCTATGCATTTTACACTTCTTTAATCACATCACACTTAGACACCCCACCATAACACATGTGTGTATGAAATCCCCATAGAACTCATTCATGTACAAATTTTTTTGACAAACTCTTGTGCACACATTTAGGGGGAGTAAATCATACATACATGTATTATGAAAACAAACTCTTATATCCATTAATCGAGAGTCTTAATATGTTGTCATCAATCACCAAAAAGGGGGAGATTGAAAGTGCATCTAGGTAATCCCCGTGGGTTTTGGATGATTGATGACAACAATTAAGATACTAATGAGCTTTACTAAGTATGAGCACATGTCCTTGAGATAGGAATTAATGTTGAGTCTCTCAAAAAGCAAAAACGAAAAGAAGAAGACTTGCAAGAGTAGAAAATAGAATTTTATTATTGAGTTTCACATTTTATAGTTATGTACAAGTCTTCTCTTTTAGAGTGCTTGAGAATCATTAGAGAACTCAAATTTTTAGTTAGAATCTTGGGAGGAAATAGTCATAGGTATGGTTGAGAATGTAGAGCGGACTTGTCCGGACTCAAGGACGGACTAGTCCGTTCCAACTGGACTATTCCGTTTTGGACTGGACTACAACTCTCAGAGTGAGTTTGGACTTGTCCGTTTTAGGCCGGACTAGTCCGTTCTTGTGTAAGTCTAAGCCTTTCTGAAACCAAGTCCCAGAAGGCCGGACTAGTCCGCCCATGGGACCGGACTAGTCCGCCTATCGAACTAAGTCGCTTAGGTCCGGAGGAAGTACCTCTGAGTGACATCGGACTAGTCCGCTCAGCTGGCCGGACTAGTCCGGTTTCTTTAGACTAGTCCGGTTTAGGACGGAACAATTGTTCCTGTGTGAGCTCGGACTAGTCCGGATATGACCAGACTAGTCCGTAATCTGAGATTAGAGAGTTGTCGAGACTAAGTCTGGTAAGACCAGACTAGTCCGCCCTTATGGCCGGACTAGTTCGCTACTTACCAGACTAGTCCGTTCTCACCCGGAGCAAAGGTTCCTAAGTGAGATCGGACTAGTCCGCTCCTCAATGGACTAGTTCGTGATTTTATGACCATTTGAATTCAAAGTTCATGGGGACTTTAGTTGGTAGCCTTTGTGACATGAGTGGTCCCCCAAGGATGGACTAGTCCGGAGTTCTGTCCGGACTAGTCCCGACTTTAGTAGGTGTAACGGTTAGATGCAGGGATCCCTATAAAAGGGATCCCCGGTTTCAAATTAAATGTACTGAAACCCTAGTGCCGAAAACTCTTTCCTTGAGCTCTTCTAAGCCTCTTTCTTCATCTTCTTGACCCCTAAGATTGGATCTTGAGGGGTTTGTGGATTTGTGAGAGGAGAGACGCGGTGATCAACGTTTGAGCTCTCGATTTGAATCTATTGCACTCTAATTATTAATTTGAGTTCTTGGGTGTTGTATTTTGTTTCCTAGAATTGCTAGGTTGTTGTAGGGAGCCTCAAGTTGTGAGTAGCCCCTAATAATGTTGTATTCGCACTTTGATTGATAGTGAAGAACCCGAGCTTGATCTTGGTGAACGCTCGGTGAGGGTTGGGTTGGAAGAGACCCGGTCCTTTGTGGACTCCTCAATGGGGACGTAGATTTGTGTGGAATCAAATCTCAGGATAAATCGAGTCTCTTAATTCCTTTACTTTCTCGTTTATTCACTAGAGTTGCTTGTTAGGTTTTTGTCTCGCTCAAAACTTGTTAATTGCTTTATAGTTGTGAGTATTACAATCCAATCAGTTTCTCATTCGCAAATCAGTTGACTAGATTGTTAGACCACTTACATATCTTCCGCCTAAACAAACTTGAAAAAAAATCCATAAAAACACAATTTCTATTCCTAGACTGGACTAGTCCGCCCGAGACTGGACTAGTCCGGCCCTTCAGGTTTAATCCGCTGTTTTCAGTAGTTTTAGGTTTTATTAGCCTTTTCACCCCCCTCTAGGCAACTTTCACAAAGTGGTTGATGGTTCCTTATTGCTTGTTGTATATGTGTACCCTCTTCCCTCCTGCGCGTTGCAGGGGTCCGGCTGTATTTCTTGGCTTGATGATTCGTGATGGCCCCCGGCAGGTGTGCCAAAGTGATTGGGGATACCTGCCAAAAGGCGCAAGACGCTAGCTCTGGACCCTTTAGGAGATGCCAGCCTTGGGGGTCCGAGAGTGGCCCCCTGGGAAAGCTGAGGTTCCATCCCGATGGACCGGAGCCCTATGGCCTGCACAGACACTAGAAGAAAAGGGTAACCATGCCGTGTAGTTGTATTTTCTCTGTTCGATGGCCCCATTATGGCCTATGGTTCTCTGCTAAGTTACGAGACCTGGGCAATTCGGTGTAGTCGTGTCCGCACCATGGTTACTATCCTCCCTAGGGTGGTGGATCATTCGGGCCCCTAGCACTTGGATGCTGCGTTGTAGAGGCAGAGTGTGCACGTTTAGGGCACAGGACCAAGCTAAGAAGGCTACACACCTTGGACCTCCCACTGGCCACGCACTCCGAAGAGGGGAGACGTTCTTCCGGTGCCACCGGACCCGAGCAGGATGGTAACCAAGGGTGTCCAGAGACAACACGGGTGCCTCACGCATTTCCACCTTTTAGATGGACAACATAACTTTGGCCAAGAGCGAGACAGAGAAACACAACTATGTACACATCGAGGGGTACACAAAAATACACGCAAGCTCGAAAGGAAAACTACAAAGATGTAGCCGTGCATCACGTAGGGTGACATTTTTCTTTATAATGGTGCTACATAGGAGGAATCAGGCTGTACAGGGGTTCAACGTCCTGCTTCAGAATGACAAGGGTAGCCATACCTCCTTGGAGTTTTGTTGATCCGAGCACTGGTCCTAGGCACTATGGCCCTTTTACAGGAAAAGATTGCCCTACCCTAAGCTACGGGTAAAACTTACGGAGGTGCTCGATGTTCAAAGGATTTGGAATTGGGTCGCCATCCTCCGTCGCCAGGCGGACGCATCCTGGTCGGCATACTTGTGTTACCAGGAAGGGACCTTCCCAGTGGGGGGAAATATTGCTGGACCCCTCCCGGGAAAGTATTCGCCAGAGCACTAGGTCGCCCACCTGCATCTCTCTGCTTCGCACGGACCGCTGGTGATAGCGCCAGAGCGTCTGGCGGTATCGCGTGTTCCGGATTGCAACCTGCCATCTGTGCTCATCGACGAGCTCGAGATCTTCACGCCAGATCTGGTCCTACGTGGCTTCGTCGTATGCCTTGACACGAGGGGGAGCCCAAGGTGATCTCTGGAGGGAGAACGTCCTCAGCTCCGTAGACCAGGAAGAAGGGAGTCTCCCCTGTGGCTCGACTGGGTGATGTTCGGCTAGCCCATAGTTCGCACGGAAGCTCATCAATCCAGTTGGTGCCATGCTTTTCTAGGCCAGTGTAAGTACACGTCGTGAGGCCCCTGAGTATCTCAACATTGGATCTCTCGACCTGACCGTTGCTCTCTTGGTGAGCAACGGAAGCATAGCAGACTTGGATACCAAGATCCTCACATTATTCTTGGAATGTTGCACTAGTGAACTGGGTCCCGTTGTCGGTGATGATCCTGTTCGGGACCCCGAACCTGCAGATGATTGACTTGATAAATTTTACTGCGGACTGCTTGTTGATGGTGACTACAGAGGTTGCTTCCGGCCACTTGGTGAACTTGTCTACGGCAACGTAGAGGTACCAGTACCCTCCGACGGCTCTAGGGAATGGCCACAAGATGTCCAGCCCCCATACTGTAAATGACCATGAGGGAGGGATCATCTGTAGTGTCTGTGCCGGTGTGTGGATCTGCTTGGCATGGAAGTGGCACGCCTTGCATCTCTTGACCAGTTTGACGGCATACAGGAGAGGTGTCGGCCAGTAGAAGCCATGCCGAAAGGCTTTACCGACTAGCATACGGGACGAAGCGTGGTTGCCGCACTCACCTCCATGGATCTCTACGAGCAGCTCGCAGCCCTCCTCCCGGGTTATGCACCACAATAGAACGCTGTTGGCGCCACACCGGTAGAGATTCCCACCTACCAGTGTGTATCTCTTAGCTATACAAACGATCCGTTCAATGGATACATGTTCATCGGAAAGGATATTGTCTTTCAAGTAGGCCCGGACCTCCGTGATCCATTCATCAAGTCCTACTTGAGCTTCTGGATCTTGGGCGCCAGGTTGCACGGAGTCCCTGGTGAGCATACGATCCTTGGCGGGCGCCAAGGTTGCAGGGCCATCGGGACTGCCAGCTTTGAGGTGTTGGACTCGTCCCCTTCGCCTTGTTTGGCAGGCTAGGCTGTTGGACACAACAACTTCCTTTCAAACACACCTTCGGGGACCGGGGCCCATGTAGAGGCTTTCGTTGAAAAGTCGTCTGCCACCGTGTTGTTGGCGCGTGGGATATGACACAACTACAAGGCATGGAACTCCTTCTCCATCTTCTGCACATGGATAAGATAGGCAGTTAGCTCAGGATCATTACAGAAGCACTCACGCTTGACTTGCTTGATGACAAGCTGGGAGTCTCCTTTGACTAGCATCTGCCGCGCGCCCAAAGATAGGGCAGTACTCATCCCAAATATGAGGGCTCCGTACTCCACCATGTTATTCGTAGCCTTGAAGTCGAGGTCACCATGTACTTGAACTGCTCTCTCGCTAGCGAGACGAGCAAGACCCCCGCTCCGGCACCTTGCTTGTGTGAGGAGTCATCGAAGTAGAGTGTCTAGTGGGGTCCGGTGAGCACCGGAGGTCTGGGCTCCGGGTCGCCGTCGTCTTGACCCCATGGGTGGCATGGAGACGGAGTCCATTCCGCCACGAAGTCCGCCAGCGCCTGGCTCTTGATGGCGTGGCGCAGCAAGAAGTTGAGGTCGAACTCCGCCAACTCAGCTGCCCACTTTTGTATGTTCCCCGTCGCGTTGGGGCTGTGTAGCACTGTCTTCAGTGGGTAGGTCATTACCACCGAGACCTTATGAGCTTGGAAGTAGTGGCGGAGCTTCCTTAACGCGATCAACACTACGTAGAGCAGCTTGTGGACCTCCAGGTACCATGTCTTGGCATCATGGAGGACCTCACTGATGTAATAGACCGGTCGCTGAGTGGTCCGGACCCTCCCGGAGGGGTCCGTAACATCTTCCTCCATTGGCAGGAGGTCTGCAGCTTCTTGGTCTCAAGGTCTGGCCTCCGGGAGATAGGACCCAGAAGCATCCTGGACCGGAGTTATGACAAGCTCTCCTGCGGGGTCCGGGTCCTGAGACTCGCGACCAGCGACAGGCTCCTTGCTTGGTGTTTGGAGTCACTCGGGTTCTGGCCGCTCATCGACGAGGGCCATGCTAACGACTTCTTCCACGCTGATCTGGACGACCTTGACCGGGACCTCCTCCGCACCCGAAGGCTGAATGCGGGGCGCAGAGGATAAGCTACATTGTCGTGTGCTAGGTGGTTCCTTGCTTGCCCGAGCACCCCCGGAGGCCTCCACCTTTGAAGCTGCCAAAGCCTGGAGCTTCTCCAGCGCTACGACTCCAGCGGTCTGGTCTGCTCGGACCCTGAGGACGGCACTTGGGGTCGACATCTTCAGCGCCAGGTAGCTGTAATGAGCTACGGCCATGAACTGGTTCAAGGCCAGCCTGCCGAGGATGGCATTGAAGGGGAGGTTGACCTCCGCCACGTCGAAAACAACGCTCTCGGTGTCGTAGTTCTCAGGCGTCCCGAATGTCACCGGGAGGGAGATACTACCACGTGGAAGAATGGACCCTGGGCCCACTCCAGAGAATGGGCGCGACGGGGCCAGCTTTCCCATCGGGATATACAACTTCTGGAAGGCTGCAAGACTGATGAGGTTGAGGATCGCTCCTCCATCGACTAGCACGTGGTAGAGCTTCACGTTAGCTATGGTCGGGGAGACGATGAGTGGCATCTACCTGGCTCCCTCCATTTTCTTCGGGCAGTCAGAGGCGTGAAGCTGATCTCCGTCTCCATCCACTTGCGGTAGGGAGCCGTCTTGGGGGAGGGCGCTATCGCCATGACCTCCCGCCAGAGGGTCTTGACATCTCGTCGGGACGTGATGTCCCAAGACCCTCCGTACATCAAATGGAGCATCTTTCTATGTTCATCCGGGATATGGCCGGAGTCAGAGCCCTCTCCTTGGTCATAGATGACCTTCGACGCTTGCTTGGCGTCCTGGCACTCCATCTCCTAACCATTGCTGACCTCCGGGTCAGCCTTTTGCTTGCCCTCCCGCTGGCGGAAGGGCGTGCCATCCTGGCGCTACTGTCGGAGCTCTCATAAGCGCCCCGCTAGCTTCTGTATCCTCCGGCACTCGCTGGCGCTGTGCCGTTTGGAGTTGTGGACTAGGCACCACTGGTTGCCATCGTCGCTGTCGGATGGTTGTCGCGGTCGCTTGTCGGTGCGCGGCCCCTGGCCCCCTGCAGCTGCTAGCGACTTGAGCGCGGCGACGACCAGGTGGTCGACGTCGTTGCGCCACTGCTCGGCAGCGAACGGGGAAACTCCCGCGCTCGGGGGATTGTGAAGGAGCCCGCGAGCTGCTAGCAGCGCGCTCTTTGGGCTGGCTTCGGTCGACGCTTGTGACACCGTCGTGACCGAAGGCTGCCAGGAGGCAATGGGCACCGTCGCCATAGGGACTGGCGCTGGCGCAGTCGGTCCCGCTTTGGGACCAGAGGATGCTTCCTGCTTGCTCTGCCGCTAGCGGCGTGAGGGGAGGGAAGATCCTCCGATAGATTGGATGTTCACCATTGTGGGCTTCAGAACAGCTTCAAGAACCAAAAAGCCCCCTACCTGGCGCGCCAAATGTCGAAGTGTTCGCTACGACACTTCCTCCGATCTGCTCGGAAGCAGCCCGCAGAGATTCTTTTTTCAAAGGGGCTAGTGGTTTTCAAAGGCCGGAGCACAATGGCGAGAGGAACACGAGGATTTACGTGGTTCGGGCCGCCGGAGCGTAATACCCTACGTCCACGTGAGTGCTTATTGTATAGCTTGAGTGCGTGAGAGAGTGTATTGGCTGGGTTGCGAGCTTGCGAACCCTTTCCCTAGAGGCTGCCCCGGTCCTTTTATAGCCCAAGACCGGGGCAGTTACAATGTGACCCGGGGACCGACAGGTGGCCCCGCGGCTACCTGTACCCTATACATGAGCTAGGCATTTACAACTATACGCATTGTCGCTGTTGGTGGAGTTAAGACGCACCGCCTGTCCCGCCGGGCGCCTCTGACCGGGTAGCAGGTGATGATGGAGTACCCATCTTGTCTCCGCGTCTCCTCGCTCTGCTGGGCGGCTCAGTGCCTCTGGACAGCACTGCTACGCCATCACGCCTCGCCGCCCTGTCTCATCACCGTAATGGTGAGCAGGTGGAGGGCGGGGGCGTGCGCCTCGAGCCATGCTTCTGGGGAAGGCGCGAACCTTGAATGCACGGTCTGACAGCATACCTTTCTCTTTACTCCTTGGCCATGTGCCCGTTGCTCGTTGGCGCGGCGTCCGGGCGGCTGGCCCCCGGGACACGCATCCCTACTAGAGCAGCCTTGCGGAGTAGTGAGGGATCCAGAGTCGTTGGACACGTGGCAGCACTGGAGCCCTCCCATGCTGGAGGTCGGGCGCGGAACCGTAGGACACGTGGCACCTCCGGAGCCCTCCTTAGCGGGGGGTGTGGCTTGGAGGTTCCGGACACGTGGCAGCGCCGGAGGCCTCCCTGGCGGAAGATGGGGCCCGACACCACTGGACACGTGGCGGCTCCGGAGCCACCCTCGGCCGGTAGTCAGGCTCAGGGCGTGAAGACACGTGGCAGCCTTGGAGCCCTTCTTAGCGGGTGGTGGGACCCGAGGCCTAGGGCACGCGCCTTCTCATGAGTGCTCCCTAGCTGGCGGTTGGGCCGAGCCTGCAGGCTGGGTCTCTGTCTTCTGCATACGTGCTGGCATATGTCTTCTTTTGGTCATACACGCGGGGGTACCCGGTCTTGAGGGTACCGACATAATCAATATAAAAAATCTTTTTAGGCCACATGATCTTCAACTTAAAGTGAACATTTTTCCACTTTAGCTCCTCCCACGTTGCAACAGTGTCTACACTTCATTTTTCAATTTATTTTGTTAAATAGAGAGGTTTAAGTGAAATATATAGTGATTGTAGGATAAAGATCATTAACTCAGGAGAACTTTTTACACAATTGCACTAAAAAGTTATTTACATCCATAATTTAGATCATTTCTTTAGCCAACTGATTAAACATCAGAGTGGGACGAATAGAAAGTATAAAATTATATGGAGAGTAGTCATTTAGAAGTTTAGATGTTATCCTTGTGGAGGTTCTTGAAAAATGCAGGATGCCCTGGTGGGTTGGTGCCACTTAGAAGGAATTCTTGCTGTTCTTTGGTTCCTTGAATACTTGATTAACTGAACAATTCTGAATGTGTTCTTATTATTGATGATGATAGTGTAAATGCAGTGGTGCAGGAGTAACCTATTGTGGTGATATCTTACTCAATTTTTTTACTTTGTGAATATCCACAAGTTATGCAGGGAATCCCTGCCGTATTCTCATCACAAGAAGATGGCAAAGGATCAAAATGGTGTAGTTACTAGCAGAGATATGTTCTTCCATGAGTTAGTCGGTTTATTCCCTTCCCTTTGGTTGTGATTTGTTTTATTACTTAGTTTGCAATTGCTAGGTTTAGGGCCAGCTACTGCATTTGAATGAGCAAAGCTCTGGTGTTCTTTACTCATTCCGTTCTAAATTATTTGACGCTCGTTAGCTTAATTTTAAACTAACCAGAGTCAAATAATTCGAAAGTATGATCAAGCTCTAGGGGAGCATAAACCCTAAATACCCAACACCTATAGCATCTGGTATTCTACTTGCATGAGTCATCATCTCTATGTTCCCAAGTAAAAAGAAGCGTTAGATCAGCCTGCAACGAAGAACATCCACTTCTGTAGGTTCTACTCAAATAGCTAAAGGTGCACGCGGCATACTTCATTATGGCTAAAGGTGACCATGGCCCTACGTGATCTTGAAAATTTGCTGATGAAGCGCATGATTTTACAACTTAAATGGCAAAAAGATACCAACCTTGCTCCCTCTAGTTATGTCGTTTCTTAATGGCCATATGTTGGACCAGTTCTTCAAAATTGATGAGATCAGTTTTGAAAAAAAACTGAATCTAGTAATAATGAATGTAGAATGTACACAAAAGGAAAAATAAGACGTTAGAAATATCGAGAGTACAAGAAGTAGGCAGACGTGACAGATAATGTCGGAAAGGAACGCTTTGTACGTCGTGTCAAGGAACTCAGGAGTTGGTCCTCACGGTCATTGTGTAGCTGTACAAGATGTGTCGTGCACCCCACTCTTTTCTCTTCTTCTGTTTTTCCTTAAGTCCCGTAGCCGTACGATGAAAAAGGTAAGATGGTCGTACCCGTACAATAAAAAGAGAAGGTAGCTGTACGGCGGTCGCGGAAGATGGGCCGCGGACAGCGCAACGCGAAATGCAACCGGGGCTGGTCCGTCTACGTTTCGGCTGTTTTCCGTGAGCCTCGATGCTCTTCTCCGCTGTTTGAGCCGGCTGTACCCACGCTGGGATGACAAGCCCGGTTTCAGCCCAGTTAGCAACGAAAATTGCCTCGGTAATTTCTCTTCTTCTTCCGCTTTCCGCGCTGTCGATGCCTCGTCACTCGTCATCCCGGCCCACTTCCCGTCTCGCCGTCTCCGCGTGCGCGATTGGCAAACCAGTCCCGGTCCCATCTCCCGTTCGTCTTTCAACTACGCCAACCCAATGGCGCAGAGTCAACCTCACCACCGACCCCTTCTCTCTCCGTCCCGGGACCCTCCTCCTCCTTTCTGGGCCACCAACCATGGAGCGCCGCGGCCAAGATTCAAAGCGCCAAGGAGAAGGTACATGCTTTAATACCTCAGTAATACAGGGCCGTTTCAGCGCCCTCAGAGTGTCTGATGAATTGCTCACGAGGCACTCCGTCTTCCTTGATTTTTGACTCGCAGGCGGTTCTGGCGGACCCGAGGACGGTGCAGCGACAGCGGGCGCTCTCGGCGTTCCTCTGCCCGATCACCATGCAGGTTATGAGGTCCCGGTGGTGATCGAGACCGGTCACTCTTATGAGCGGGATGCCACCGCCAGGTGGTTCGCGGGGTGTGGCCAGCTCTCGGCAGGGCCCGTGCTGCCCGATCACAATGCAAGAGGTGTACAGAGCGGACCCGAGGCCGGTCTTGGCACCGCAGGACGCCATCCAGGAGTGGATGGAGAGACATGAGAGGGATGAGCTTCAGAGGGCCTGTCGGTGGCTGACGAAGGACGCACTTGAGAAAGAGACGGTGTGTGCTTGAGGCTGTGTTATGCGACGTTGGACCAAAGGGAGGGCAGGAAAGCATGTCGTGCGTGGTAAGGGATGCATATTGAAAAACGGCAGTGGGATGATACTCTTCAATGCTTTGCCGAAGACATGGTGGGTAATAGGAGGTGCAACGAATTTTTAAGCATATATTATGTGTTGTAAGACATTATTGTGACATGTTTTCATCCTTCACGGAAGCTGTGGAGGAAGGAGACACCATTCGCACAATCATCAAGTTCATCGATTATGAGGACTGTCAGGAGAGAGAATTGACAGTGTCTACATTGTGCGATCTTTCAAAGTCTGAATTAGTACGTACAAAAATAACTGAATTGAATGGAGCGATACTGATTTTGGGCAAGGTGGCGGGAAGCAAAACCTGCAGCCCAACAATGGCTGATAAGGCTGAAAAGACACTTGATAATTTGGACAGATGTGAGAAAAGTGCCACGCAGATGACTGAAAATGGCAGGATGGAACCTCTACTTAATCTGCTTATTGAAGGTGCCATCTCATTCTGTATATGGTTCACAAGCATATTATGTTCTCTATTTCAGTTAATCAAGCAATACTAGCTTGAGCTGTATTTAGATAGTAAAAAAGGGCGTACATAGTGCCGAAGGCTCCCACATATGTGGGATCTGGAGAATGGTATTTCTAGACAGCCTTATCCCTGTTTTTTGCAGATCTCATATACATTATTTAAGGCATTTAATTTTCCATGACATGATATTAACACTAGAAAAGATTGTTTTGTCTAATGACTTGAAGATCTTAGTCCCCCAAAGGGTGGGTTCCTTACTTGCTGGAATTGTTGAAGATGGAAGCTTGGAAGCAATAGAAGCGGCTTTCAAGCATAAGCGTCATTCCCGCGTTCTTCACTCTCGTCTTCTTCTGGTTGTTAATATTAAGCAAGAGTGAGTATCGAAGTTACTCAACAAGCTCTAACACTACTTAATAGAGGTGGTTTATGGATGGTGGCTTTAACAATGAGAGGTTATAGGCATATTTTGTCAATAGCTGTTCATGCAATGCTCTCTTTTTAAATAGATTTGCAAAACTGGGAGAGAGGGAGTTGAAGTCAATATTTTAGTGGGTTGGCCACGAAAGAGATTAATCAATCCCGCCAGTAAATTGTATATGAGACTTCAGATATACGTAATTAAGTACCTACTAACTCTAGCATATAGCCAACTTCTAAAACACGACAACCACTGCCAACACACACATCAAGAAGGGGTATAGTAACTCTAGTTTTTAAGAGCTCAAGACCATAGTATGTTAGTAAATGACTATCTGAATAGTTTAACACTTTAAGGAGGTTGTACACTTTACTCACAAGTTATGCACTCAGTAGCTCATGTGGAAGTCACAAAAAAGGTAAAGCGAGTCCTGCCCATATTAGAGTCTGTGATTGTATGACATTGGTACTATGTAGAGATCCAAGAAACTGATCCTTATACTGCTAAAGAGAGTTTCAATCAATCCATGATAGATGGACTACATCGAAGCACATAACATCACTTTCATCGTACCTCGCCTCAACCTCACTATAACTTCCCATTTCTCTTAACACCAGTTGCTATTTATCCATCCCACTTGCTTACTCACGCCACCAAACACATCTTCACACCTTTTGCAAATCATGTTTGTTGTGTGTAGGCTGTGTAGCTATGCAAACATCGCATGGGTCCTAAGCAAACTATTAGCAAGGAAGTCTTTTCGACACTACTTGTGTAGTGAAGAAATTCTTAGGTTACCAAGGATGAGGTTATCAAGGTCAAGGAGGGGTTGTGGTAGTTAACACTATTATCGAGTAATCGACGTTGATATTTTGCAACTGACTTTGATAGCAAGTAACCGATATAAATATCAAGTAACTAGTATTGATAGAAAGTAACTGACATCAATATCAAGTGGCTAGTATTGATAGCACATAACTAACATCAATAGCAAGTAACTGATATTGATGTCGAGCTATTGTATCAATAGGAAGTAACTGATATCGATATCAAGTAACCATTATTGTTAGCAAGTAAATTGACATCAATACCGAGCTACCAACGTAAATGTTACTACCATCATTTAATCAGTTTCTAACTACTTCAAACATTAAAATAGCTAAACAATTATGTAGTATATTTAAAACAAGCCAAATAGGCGCGATAGTAAAACATAGGTGCAATATGATTAAGAAAGTTAGAGTTTGCCTTCACACACTTCGTTGAGTTCTTCGTAATTCATGTCTTCGGGTTCTTCATCGAACTCTTCGGGTCCTATAGTACGCAACTATGGCTAATTAGTGGCTACCAAGAAATCTCCAAAAAATCCAAACAGAACTCAAAAAATGAGAATTAAAATTTTTGATAATCATTGTTGAAGATATTCAAAGTTGTACTAATTATCGAGGTATTAAGCTTATGAGTCATACTATGAAGCTTTGGGAGAGAGTGATTGAATACCGTCTGAGGAAAGTGACCAATGTCACTAAAAACCAGTTTGGTTTTATGCCTGGGAGGTCTACAATGGAGGCGATTTTCTTGCTTCGTCAGCTTATGGAGAGATATAGGGAGCAGAAGAAGGACTTGCATATGGTGTTCATCGACTTGGAGAAGGCGTACGACAAGATACCAAGGTCGGTCATGTGGTGGGCACTAGAGAAACATAAAGTGCCAACAAAGTACATTACCCTTATCAAGGATATGTACAATAATGTTAGGACAAGTGTGCGCGTAAGTGATAGTGAGACTGATGCATTTCCTATCACGGTAGGACTACATCAAGGATCAGCTTTGAGCCCATACATCTTTTCCTTGGTGATGGATGAGGTGTCGAAGGATATACAAGGGGATATCCCTTGGTGCATGCTCTTTGCTGATGATGTAGTGCTGGTAGATGAAACTAGAGATGGTGTTGATAAGAAATTAGAGTTATGGAGACAAACCTTAGAGTCCAAGGGGTTTAGACTTAGTAGGACCAAAACCGAGTATATGAGATGTGACTTTAGTGGTGTTGGTCGTGAAGAGGGAAATGTTAGTCTACAAGGACAAATAGTACCTAGAAGGGACTCTTTCCGATACTTAGGAGCAATGTTACAAAGCAATGGCGATATTGATGAGGATGTTTGCCACAGGATCAAGGTAGGGTGGATGAAATGGCGACAAACCTCTGGAATCCTATGTGATAGGAAAGTCCCACAAAAGCTAAAAGGGAAGTTCTATAGGACGGTGATCAGACCCGCGATGCTCTATGGGGCGGAATGTTGGCCAACTAAACGGCAACATGTCTAACAAATGAGTGTCGCAGAGATGCACATGCTACGGTGGATGTGCGGGCACACGAGAAGAGACCGAATAAGGAATGAGGCGATTCGTGATAAGGTAGGGGTGACGCCGATTGAAGAGAAGTTAGTCCAACATCGACTTAAGTGATTTGGACATATCCAACGGAGACCTTCAGAAGCACCGGTTAACAGTAAGATTTTAAGAGGTAGAGAAAATATTAGGAGGGGTAGAGGACGACCAAGATTGACCTGAGAGGAGGCGGTAAAACGAGATTTGAGAGATTGGAATGTATCCAGAGACTTAGCTCATGATAGGACCGCATGTAAAGTAGCGATTCATGTGGCAGAATCGTAATCTTGTTTTTTTTTTCTTTTTTCTTTTTTCTTTTTTTCTTTTTTCTTTTTCTTTTCCTTTTTTCTTATTTCTTTTCTCTTTTCTCTTTTTCCTTTTTTTCTTCTTTTTTTCTTTTTTCTTTTTTTTCTCTTTTTTTCTTTTTTCCTTGTTCTTATATCTCTTCCTCTCTTTTACTTCATTGATATTGGGTTTCATGTCTAGCCGACCCCAACAGGCTTGGGATAAAGGCTTGGTTGTTGTTGTTGTTGATTGTTGAAGAAATTAGTTAATTTGGAGCGTATTTGGATATTTTCCAAATTTGGGGTTAATTTAGTATATTTGGGAAGACCATATTTAATTTATGATTTTTTATAATTTATTTGGGCCAAATAAGACTTGTGTTATGCACTAGAGGCCCTATTTTTAGGAATTTTTCTGTATTGTTTAATGTTTTTTAGATCATTTTGTGTGCAATAGATGTGTGGCTCTAGCAGTTTTACTTTTATACAGAGGTTGGAATGTGGGCCTAAGGTGTCAGTGGGCCTAGGGGGTAATGTGCTGTTGACTAGAACCAAATGTATGAGATTTTGTGTCTTTTGTCCATGCGAACCAGGTCTACAGAGGGCTGCCACGTGTGTGTATGCTGAGATGGCGCTGATCAGGCAGCCACGTGTGCTTATGTGCTTGCATCGTCGGTCACATGGCAACCACGTGTGTCGGGCAGGTGAGGTGGCGACCGACGCAGTGGAGTGTCGCCGACGGCTTGTTGGCGGCACAAATTTTTCTTTGCACGAGGAAACTACGTCGTGAAGGTGACTGGAACGGTGGCGTCGGCTTGCAGGAGGGGCGGAGGCGCCGATTCACCGCCTGAACGTGCATGCGTGCTTAATTCTTCTAACTGTCGGGTCGGAAGTGTGCCCAAGTGTGCGTAGAGTGTTGTGGTGTGCTCAGCCGGGCCAGGAAGGCCTGAACAGCAGATGGCTGCGAGCTTGGATGGCGGTGAGCAGTAGTGCACGGTGCGCGTGTATTTTTGGTGCTTTAGCTCACATGTGGAGAAGGATGGGTGAGTGCTAGAGGTGCCATAGAGGAAAGGAATTGGAAGGACGAGAGCTCACCGTGGAGAAATTGCAGCGGCGGCGGGAGGGGAGGAAGAAGAGAGATTTTGCAAAATTGGTGCTTAGTGGGGTTTTGTTTTGCTCAAAGGGTGCTGGTGGAGTTTGGGTGAGCCGGTACAAAGGTTTGGTGAGGGAGAAACTGGCCGTTTTATAGGTAAGAGAGGTCGGTTCACCGGAGCGGTGGTCGGTGACATTTGTGCTAGGGTTTCGATGTGACTATGGTAGTGGAGCATGTCGTGCGTGGTTGAGGGATGATACCAATGGTCGCTGTCATGCTGAAAACGGCAGTGAAATAGTGCGCCTGCAAGCGTTGTAAACTCTTCAACGGCTTGATAAAGAAACTGATTCAAACATGGTGGGTAATAGGAGGTGTAACAATTTTTTAAGCATATATTATGTGTTGTAAGACATTAGTGGTGACATGTTTTCATCCTTCATAGGAAGGTGTGGCTGAAGGGACACCATTCACAGAATCATCAAGTTTATCAATTGTGAGGATTGTCAGGAGAGAGAATTGGCGTATCTATATCATGTGATCTTTTAAAGTCTGTGTCGGTACCCTCAGTACTGGGTACCCCCGCGCACAGGAGAAAAACCGCCTAAGGACCTCGCCCCTCCGCAGGGGTGAGCTCTGAAGGCGCCACGTGTCTAGCGGGGCCGGGCCTCCCCTCTCCTCAGAGGCGAGCCCCGGGCCTGCCACGTGGCCAGCAGTGCTGGACCTCGCCCCCTCCGCAGGGGTGAGCTCCGAAGGCGCCACGTGTCCAGCGGGGCTGGACCTCCCCTCTCCTCAGAGGCGAGCCCCGGGCCTGCCACGTGGCCAGCAGTGCCGGACCTCGCCCCCTACGCAGGGGCGAGCTCCGAAGGCGCCACGTGTCCAGCAGGGCTGGGCCTCCGCTCTCCTCATATGCGAGCCCCGGGCCTGCCACGTGGCCAGCAGTGTCGGACCTCGCCCCCTCCGCAGGGGTGAGCTCCGAAGGCGCCACGTGTCCAGCGGGGCCGGGCCTCCCCTCTCCTCAGAGGCGAGCCCCGTTGTAAGGATCGAAACGCCCAAGAGGGGGGGTGAATTGGGCTTTTTTTAAAATTTTAGAGCAATTTAAAACTTTAATGGTTGAAGCCCAATTCCCTATGCAAACTAACTACGCAAGCAAGAGAGTTAAGTGCGGAATAGTAAAAGCGTAATAGTAAGGGGTGAGGAGAGAAATGCAAACTCCCGCGGAGACTCGGAGACACGGCGATTTTTCCCGTGGTTCGGCAAGATCACAAAAATCTTCCTACGTCCACGTTGTGGTACCCACCAAAGGGTATAGCCACTCCCTAGTCACCAAGACGAGGGAATCCACTATCTTTCTCCGTTCGCCCTCTCCGGCAAGGTGGAGCTCAAGCCTTGTACAACGGTGATCCTCCGGGCTTCCACAAACACCTTGGTAAGCTCCGGAGTGATCTCTTCTTCCTCCAACGTTTACAAGGTGAGAGAAGTCACCAAGACACTCTCTCTCACTAGTCTAGAGATTCCAATCACCAAGAATGGACGCACATAAGCTTCTCTCTAGCTAGATATAACCTATAGTTGGATTACAAGAGGTTTTGAAGTGTGGAAGTGGTAGCTCTTGGTCTTGAATGCTTGAGAATGTGCAGTGAGGCTCAGGAGATCAAGACTTGTCGAAATGGCCGGTTGGAGGGGTATTTATAGCCAGCCCACACGAGATAGCCGTTGGAAAAGTGGGCAGACTTTGTCAGTTAACATCGGATCCTCCGATGCACCCCTTTATATGATCATCGGTCGAATTCCAAATTAGCTGATGTCACGTGTCAGATGTGACCGTTGGATATAACCGTTGGATCTTTTAATCGACCGATGTTACTTCAATTTATCATCGGATGATCCGGTGAGTTGATCTTCAGAACTGGGTCAGAAATATTGTCTCTGTTGAATTTGACCGATGTACACTTACTTCCTCATCGGATGATCCGGTGTGTATATCTTCATAATAACTCAGATATCAACCTTCGGGTGAACTCAACCGATGTGCCACTTCCTTCACATCGGAAGATCCGGTGTGTACTGGGCTCTAAGGTCTTCTTCTTCTGCCAACTCAAACTCGACCGATGTAGTCATTTTGCAAAACATCGGATGATCCGGTGAATGCAACTTGTTTGCTTCGAGTTATTTTGAGTTGATCCTTTGGAATCTTCTTGAGTGACCTCTTTGACACTTGTTTGAAATGATATTACGGTAAAGTGTAAGCTTCTTGTGTTGCCAATTTCGATAGAATAGATTTGTATGAGTTCTTCATATCGAATGACCCCTTAGAATAGATCGTTCAGGGGTTTCCATTTGTATCCAATGAGCAGTAGATGGTGTGAATAGATAGTTCATTAACGGTTGTTGTGATATATGTGAAACCTCGCATCCACAAACTCATTAGTAATAACGAACGGTTGTCATTAATCACCAAAACCACATCTCACGGGGGCCTAGATGCTTTCAATCTCCCCCTTTTTGGTGATTGATGACAACACAACGAGTAGAGCATATAATTGAATTAAAACACAATGCTCCAAAAAGAAATATAACAGGTACAAATTGCAACACAAGTGGCTCGAAGGCTCAAATAATAAATGATAAGGCGTAAGAGCACAGAGTAGCACCCGGAGTACAATAATAGCAAATAATAATAACGGTCAATCTCAAATAAAGTAGCAAAAGGATGGACAATCTCAGATATAGTAGCAAAAGTATAGACATAGACACTCCCCCTAGAACTGAGCTAACCCTCCCCCTGACTCTAACTCTTCTCCCCCTTTGGCATCAAGACACCAAAAAGAGAAGTCGAGTGCCTACGACTCAGGCGCGCTCCTGGCGATGGTGAAGCGGTCGGCGTCGACGGTGCTGTCGTCGGAGCTGCTGGAGGTAGAGGTCGCTGGTGCTGGAGCTGGAGCGGGAGGAGCTAGAGCTGCTGTGGGGGCTGGAGCTGGAGCTGCTGGGGGATCCGCTGAGGCTGCAGGCGCCGGTGGAGGTACTGCCGGAAGAGGTGAGGACTGGAACGGCGTCGGCGACAGTACTGGAGCTGGCGCTAGTGACGGTGCACCTGGAACCTGACCGAGTCCTGAGTGCTGAGGTGGAAGAGCGACTCCTGTCTGCTGATAGAGGTTGGTGACCAACCCCAGGATACCCAACAGCATCTGCTGAGTCTGCTGCTGCTGGTCCAGAGTGCGCCGCGTCATCTGATCGACAAGGTTGGTGAACCTGTCGGTGTCCTCTCGCCTCTGACGGGCAATCTCCAGCTGCATCTCCTGCTGCTCCCTCTGAAGCTCCTCCTGTCGAGCTGCCTGCTGCTCCTGCTGCTGAGCCATCCGCTGAAGTAAAGCGGTGAGCTCTGACGGCTGAGTCACCTGAGCCTCTGACACTGGAGGAGGTGAAGGTGGTGGAGCAGCTGAGCCTCCTGCCTCTGCGTTGTGCTGCCTCGGTGAGGGAGGAGCAGGAGGGAAGTACTCCTCGACACTGTCGCTGGTGTCGCTGTCCGACCATACGTGCTGTAGGTCCCCTCCCTGAGCTTCTGCCTGTGCCAGCTCTGCGTCCTCCTGAGTCAGCTCTGCCCAGTCCTCCTCGGACAGTCTGGCTCGTACCTCACGCTCCACGGGACGGCCAAGGCGGCGGTCTCCCGGAGTGGGGACTCGGTAGTGGCTGAACCGGGTCACGTGCATCTCTGTCAGCTGAGAGACTCCTGGAGTGTCCTCTGGAACCAGCTGGTGAAGAAGGTGACAGATCCAGTGACCAAAGACCAGCTGTCGTAGCATCCCAACTCCATCGGTGATCACGTCCTCCATCTCGCAGATCAGAATGTCTACTATGTCGAACTCCATCCCGTTCATCACATAGAACAGGATGGTCTGCTGAAGGCTCGTGAATCCCTCCAAGTAGCCGGACCTCGGCAGCAGGGTACGCCTGAGGACATGGTGAACTGTCCAGGCTGCTGGGGTGAGAAGAGCTGGCACCCTCGGCTGGTCAGGAGTGAACGTCTGAGTGAACAGACCTCTGATCTCCTCGAAAGGCGGTGCCACTCCTCCAGTCAGTGGCCTCCTCGGCGGGTCTGCGTCTCCGTAGACTATCTGGTGCAGACACGTAGTAGAAAGCTCCACACCGAGCAGTCTGCCCAACAAGTCTCGAGACACGTCGTGGATCCGCCCCATGAACATGAAGTGGATCGAGCGACGGCCCTCAGAGACGTAGAGTGTCGCGTAGAACACCCTGACCCACTCCTCGACGTAGGCACTCCTCTGGTGTGAGAGCAAATCCACAAGTCCTCTGTATCTCTCAAAGAGGGGCCTGATCCCGTGTCCTGCTGCCACTGCAAGCTGATCCCAGTCAATGCTGTTATGCTGGAATAGCTTGTGACCCCGACGCCTGTAAGTCTCGTACAAGGACGCCTGTGTCAGGGTCCAGAAACGGGAGTCAACTCGAGAGTCCCTAGGCCGCGGGAACCACTCCTCAAGGATCACTGACCATCTGAGCTTCTTCAGTTGCCTAGCCTTCGTCTTCCTGTAGTCGGTGAGTCTGACATCCTCGGCAACACGGACAGCTGTGTCCATCAGGTGGATGGCCCTTTCGGCCTCTCTGTCCTCGGCGCGGTCAGCCGCAGAGGGACGCCGACTCGCCGTAGGGGTCTGTCCACCCCCACGAGTCCTCGGGGTGCGCCGGCGGATGAGTGGCGGCACCTCGGTCTCCTCCTCGTCGGAGCCCTCGGGAGGCACCGGCTGGATCGGAGGCTGCTCCTGCCTCTGCCGGGACTCGCGGATCCGTAAGGAACCGCGATGGCCGCGCTCACGCTCCTCGGCGGCGCGAGCGGCCAACTCCGCACGACGAGTGTCCTTGGACATTTTGCGCTTCTTCGCGGCGGGCTGCTCAATAGCCTTGCCCTTTCCTTTGCGATCGCGACCCATCTTGATGCAATTGAGAGCTAGGGTTAGCGACGGTGAAGACGCACGACGAAAACAACGAAAGGAGTCGCGCGGCACGGAGCAAACCTTATCGACGAATCGGTGAACCACGGCGAAACCCTAGCGGAGAGGGTGATGCGTGCCGGCGGCGAGTGGTGGAGGGGAGACGGCGCGCGCGGGAGGCGGCGTGCGCGGGAGAGGCGGTTGTGCGTGGGAGGCGGCGGAGGAGGCACCTGGGAAGCGGCGGCGGCAGGGAGGCGGCGGCGGCCGAAGGGAGGCGGCTGCGGCAGGGAGGCGGCGGCGGCTGCGGCAGGGAGGCGGCGGCGGCTGCGGCAGGGAGGCGGCGGCGGCCGAAAGGCGACGGCTGCGGCAGGGAGGCGGCAGCGGCGGCGGCCGAAGGGCGGCGGCTGCAGCAGGGAGGCGGCGGCGGAGGAGAGGGGTGAGGACGGCGGCGAGGGCGTCGGGCGGCGGCGGAGCTCGGGAAAGAAGAAAGAAAAACGATCGGTGGCCGACCCCCCCCCCCCCTTTTTAAACTGTACGGGCAAACCCTAGCCGCGCATAACACACCGGATGGACCGATGATCATCGGAGGATGCATCGGTCGAGTTCAACAGAGAGCTGTTCCAAAAACTCTCTTTGAACACCGGATGATCCGATGTTGATGTGACGATCATCGGTCGATTTCTGCAGGGCACCAGGAAGGCTGAACATCGGATGCTCCGATGCCTTCTGAAAAGAACTCATCGGTTGATTTGTGACATCTGACTTGATCTGAGCACTGAGCTGAAGCACCAATTGATCCGATGATCTGCTGGCCCTAGCATCGGATAATCCGATGACTACAGAAAATCTAAGACTGCTCATATATGTCCTTGGACTTAAGCACACAAAGATAAGGATTGGTCTTAGGACTTTTTGGGCAACTCCTAACCTCTAATATAAGGCCTTAAATATAGTGCCACATATTGGCTAAGCCCTTAAGCAAAGAGAACACACAGGGTTAGGAGTGAAACCATGAAAATGTAAGGCCCATGCTTTGTGAGCTAGAGTGTAGAGAACTTCTATCTCTTTAAAGCATGTACCTTTAGAATTTTGCTCTATCCACATCATATGAGTTGAGCTATTGCATTTTGAACAAGTCTCCTTCTCATGATGTGGTTTACCCTTTGTGACAATCTACCGTATGCAATGCCAAACAAAATAATGCAAGATATTGAATGAGTGCAAGTCTATATGGCAGGAATCATGCAAGGCGTAATGTAAATCTATCTTGCCAAGTTTAAACCTGCCAAAGGCTTCCTCAGGAAAAGCTAATCCTAGCTTGCCCCTATCCTTTGGGAGTTAGACAAGACCTATTTGATATGCAACCTTACATGAACATGGCAACTTACATGACGTTAGATGCATCTAGCACATTCAATTCACTTCTAAGTCTAGAAAAAGTTTTCTCATCAAGTGGTTTAGTGAAGATATCCGCCAATTGTTCTTCGGACCTAACACCTTGCAAAGAGATGTCTCCTTTAGCCTCATGGTCCCGCAAGAAGTGATGGCGAATATCAATGTGCTTAGTGCGGGAGTGTTGAACGGGGTTTCTAGCTATCTTAACCGCACTTTCATTGTCACAAAGGAGAGGCACACAATCAAACTTAATTCCAAAGTCCAGAAGGGTTTGCTTCATATATAGAATTTGGGCACAACATGCACCGGCCGCTATATACTCTGCCTCCGCGGTGGACAAAGCCACGGAGTTTTGCTTTTTGCTTGACCAAGACATTAGAGAACGCCCAAGTAAGTGACACCCACCGGATGTACTCTTGCGATCCACACGGCATCCGACAAAGTCCGAATCCGAGTAACCCAAGAGATGAAAACTAGCGTTCTTGGGGTACCACAAACCTACACTTGGAGTATGCTTGAGATACCTAAGTATCCTAAAGACCGCCTTACGATGCGATTCTTTAGGTGCTGCTTGAAAGCGAGCACACAAGCACACACTAAACATGATATCGGGCCTAGATGCGGTAAGATATAATAATGAACCAATCATGGAACGGTAATGAGATTGATCAATAGGTTTACCGTCCATGTCCGCGTCGAGATGACAATTTGTTGCCATTGGAGTACTTCTTGAGCTGCAATCTTCCATTTCAAACTTCTTCAAGAGGTCTTTGGTGTACTTTTCTTGGTAGATGAAAGTCCCCTCTTGGAGTTGCTTGATTTGAAATCCTAGGAAGAAATTGAGTTCTCCAATCATTGACATCTCGAACTCCCTAGACATCATGGTGCCAAACTCAAGACTAAGAGATTTGTTAGTTGAGCCAAAAATAATGTCATCAACGTAAATTTGACAAAGAAATAAATCCCCGTTGATGTCCTTGGTGAAAAGTGTAGTATCCACCCTCCCGATCTTGAATCCTTGCATGACTAGGAAATCCCTAAGACGTTCATACCATGCGCTAGGTGCTTGCTTGAGCCCGTAGAGCGCCTTGTGTAACCTATACACATGGTTAGGATTCCTCGGATCTTCAAACCCGGGAGGTTGCTCAACGAAAACAAGCTCGTTAATATAACCATTGAGGAAGGCACTTTTCACATCCATTTGATAAAGCATAATATTGTGATGTGAAGCAAAAGCTAGGAGTATACGAATAGCTTCTAACCGTGCGACCGGGGCAAATGTCTCTCCAAAATCCAGTCCTTCAACTTGTGAAAAACCCTTGGCCACAAGCCTTGCCTTGTTGCGGACCACCACGCCATTCTCGTCTTGTTTGTTGCGGTACACCCACTTCGTTCCGATGACGTTCTTGTCCTTAGGTCGCTCCTCCAGTACCCAAACTCTATTGCGGGTGAAGTTGTTGAGTTCTTCTTGCATAGCCATCACCCAATTTGGATCTTGGAGTGCTTCCTCAATATTTGTGGGTTCTACACACGAAACAAAGGAGTAGTGCTCACAAAATGAGGCAACATGGCGAGAACGAGTACTTACTCCCCGTGACGGACTTCCGATGATTTGATCCATCGGATGTGCCTTGGAGATGCGCCCATGCCTCATAAGAGGTTGTGAGGCACTTGGTGGTGGTGAGGCATCTTGCTCGTCTTGTGGTTGGACTTGACCTTGGACTTCTTCTTCTTCTTGGTGTTGTGTGGCATGTGAATCTTGCATTGGCAATGGATCATTTTTCTCTTCTTCTTCATCAATTTGAGGCGCCATGGAGGTGTTGATGTTGGAACTTGAGGCTCCCCCTTGATCATGGCTCTCCTCAACTTCGGGCTTGATGTCTCCTATGGTCATGTTCTTCATAGCTTCTCGTAGAGGCTCATCATCTATATCATCATGACCAAAACCCTCCTCTTGGGAGCCATTAGTCTCATCAAACTCAACATCACAACTTTCTTCAACTAACCCGGAGGTTTGGTTGAATACTCGATATGCTTTTGAGTTTGACGCATAACCAAGAAAGATACCAACATCACACCTTCTTTCAAACTTACCGAGCCTTTTCTTGCGGTAGATGTAGCACTTGCACCCGAAGACTCGGAAGTAGGAGATGTTGGGCTTTCTCCCAATGAGGAGCTCGTATGGGGTCTTTTGAAGTAGTCGATGAAGGTAGACCCTATTTGCGGCATGGCACGCCGTGTTGATTGCTTCGGCCCAAAACTTCTCCGACGTGCCATAGTCATCAAGCATTGCTCTTGCAAGGGTGATGAGAGTCTTGTTCTTCCTTTCTACGACACCATTTTGTTGAGGGGTGTATGTGGCCGAAAACTCGTGCTTCACGCCTTCACGATCACACCACTCCCTAATGTTGTAGTTCTTGAACTCGGTGCCGTTGTCACTCCGGACCTTGATGATGGGAAGTTGAAATTCCCTTTGAGCTCGTTTAGCGAAGGTCTTGAAGATTTCCGGAGTTTCACCCTTGTCGCCTAGGAACAATGTCCAAGCATAGCGAGAGTAATCATCAACAATAACAAGACAATAGAGGTTACCGCCAAGGCTTTGATACGTGGACGGTCCGAAGAGGTCCATGTGAAGTAGTTCAAGTGGCTTGGAGGTTGACACCATTGTCTTTAACGGATGGTGTGAGGCAACTTGCTTCCCGGCTTGACATGCGCTACAAAGCTTGTTCTTCTCAAATGTGACATCCTTCACGCCGGTCACCATCCCAAGCTTGAATGACTTCTTGAGCTTGCTCATCCCAATGTGAGCAATGCGCCGATGCCATAGCCATCCCAAACTAGTCTTGGTGAAAAGACAAGTGGTCAAGCTAGCATCCTTGTTGGAGAAGTCCACCAAGTAGAGATGTCCATGCCGAAAACCTTTGAATATTAGTTCTTTGCTTGACTCACTAGTCACCACAACACCATTCTTGTCAAATGTGCACGTTAGTCCAAGATCACATAATTGTGCAATAGAAAGTAAATTAAAGCTAAGAGACTTAACGTAAAGCACATTAGAGATGGACAAATCATGAGAAATAGCAATTTTACCCAAACCAATTACCTTCCCCTTTGAGTTATCACCAAAGGTGACTTGTTCATGATTGCCGGGGTTTTCTATGGAGGTGAACATACCATCATTGCCGGTCATATGTTGAGTGCACCCACTATCGAGTACCCAATGCTTTCCTCCGGCTTTGTAGTTCACCTACACACATGAAGTTAGTTTTTGAGTTTAGGAACCCAAGCCAACTTAGGTCCTTGTATGTGTGATACAAGTGATTTTGGAACCCAAAGTTGCTTGGGGAGCTTCCCCTTCATGCCCTTGATGTCTTTGCCGATGAACCTTGCCTTCACCTTTCCACCTACTTTGCTCAATAGATAGTGATAATCATTGAAAGTAGATTTGTAGTTAGGAGGCAATTTGGGAGAAGGACGGTTAGGAAGAGGACACTCCCTCGTGTGATGTCCGGTGACCTCACAATGTTGGCAATATGACCCAACTTCCTTAATGAAGCTTGTCCTAAGCTCCGGTGAGGGCACCTTTCCTTTGTTGGGTACCGGGAAGGATCCAAGTCCTCTCTTGTTGAAGCTTTTCGCTTGTTGGTAGAGGATTTCCTTGTGCTTGTCCTCCCCCTTAGAGAGTCTTGCCACACTAGTGCGAAGACTTTCAATTTCGTCCATTAGCTCCTTCTCCCTAGGGCTTGCTTTCAAAGGCAAAGACTTATTCAAAACATTAGTGGCATGTGAATTAGATGATATTTTGCCATCAAGGGTTTCTTTCTTTGTGTTTTTCAATTTAAGTTCAATAGCTTCATAAGCACGGTTAAGCACTTCATGTTCTTGAACCAACTCATTGTGCTTTGCCAAGAGTGCTAAGTTAGCTAAGTCAAGCTCATGATACTTAAGCTTGATTGTAGCATTTTCATCCTCGATTTGTTTGACATTTAATTTGAGCGTGTCATGCTCTTTAAGTATGGTTACATACTTGTCATGCAAATCGAGGTTAGCACTTTCAAGCTTAGCACGAGCTAGCTCAAGAGCCTTAACCTTAGCCTTTTCCCTTTTTATCATGGCATGATATTCACTAATCATGGATGCTAATTCATCGGGTGAAAGCTCCTCATCATCATCGCTAGAGTCTTCACATACCTTTGAGTTACCTTTCGCCATTAGGCACATAGGAGGTGGACGAAGAGGTGAGTCATTCTTGTTGACGATGGCGAGGCCCGCCAAGTTTTCTTCATCTTCACTATCTTCGTCGCTTGACTCTTCATCCGTGATCCACTCATTTGCTTCACACATGAAGACCTTTTGAGGCCCTCTTCTTTTCTTTGGAAAGAGCTTGGTTTTCTTGCCTTTGTCAAATTTCTTCTTTCCAAAGGAGCGCTTGGGCTTGACCTCCTCTTCATCATCACTTTCTTCTAGCTTGTGATGCTTGCCAATTTCCTTTCTTTTGTCCGGTCTTGGGCAGTCATATGATATGTGGCCTAGATCACCACAATTGTAGCACGTCTTGTTTTCATCTTTTCTTGGCAAGAAGGCTTTCTTTTTGGGATCAAAAGAGTATCCCTTCTTTGCAATCTTGGAGTTGAGGCGTGAGAATTTTCTCATCATCAAAGCAAGCTCATCATCATCATCTTCGCTTGTTTCTTGCTCTTCTTCACTTGAGCTAGGCTCAACCACTTTCTTCTTCTTGGGAGTTGTCTTCTTGGTTGACGCCTTGAGAGCAATGGTTTTTGATGATGACTCCTCCATCATTCCAAGTACGCTCATTTCATGAGCATGAATTTCTCCAATGAGCTCCGAAACTTCAATGTTGTCTAGTGACTCTTTTTGGAGCATTGAATTGATAATGTTGTACTTGGGCTTGGGTAGAAGCATGAGGATCTTGCGATTTATAAGTCCCTTGCCAAGAGAAGCAATATCAAGTGCGTTAATTTCCTCAATGAGCACATTTAAACGAGAAAACATTTGATTAACGTTTTCATGAGGAAACATCTTAAATTCATCATATTTTGATTTAAGCATGTGATATTTGAGTTCTTTGACACGAGATGAGCCCTCATGTATTTCAACTAGACATGCCCAAATTTCACATGCTTTTTCCTTGCTAGCAATCCTAGCAAAAACATCTTGACTAATGCATTCATATATGGCATTTCTAGCCTTAGCATCCCATTTTAATTGGTCTCCAACATAGTCAAGATTTCCAAACCCCGCATGGGTCGCTTCCCACACTTCGGGAGCAATTGCCTCAAGGTAAGCGCGCATGCGTGCTTTCCAATAAGCAAAATTCTTGCCCTCGAAGGTAGGAACCGAACCCCCATTCTTGGCCATTTTTGCTCTCTAGCGGTGAAGCTAGAATGATCCAATGAGCAACCAAGCTCTGATACCAATTGTAAGGATCGAAACGCCCAAGAGGGGGGGGTGAATTGGGCTTTTTTTTAAAATTTTAGAGCAATTTAAAACTTTAATGGTTGAAGCCCAATTCCCTATGCAAACTAACTACGCAAGCAAGAGAGTTAAGTGCGGAATAGTAAAAGCGTAATAGTAAGGGGTGAGGAGAGAAATGCAAACTCCCGCGGGGACTCGGAGACACGGCGATTTTTCCCGTGGTTCGGCAAGATCACAAAAATCTTCCTACGTCCACGTTGTGGTACCCACCAAAGGGTATAGCCACTCCCTAGTCACCAAGACGAGGGAATCCACTATCTTTCTCCGTTCGCCCTCTCCGGCAAGGTGGAGCTCAAGCCTTGTACAACGGTGATCCTCCGGGCTTCCACAAACACCTTGGTAAGCTCCGGAGTGATCTCTTCTTCCTCCAACGTTTACAAGGTGAGAGAAGTCACCAAGACACTCTCTCTCACTAGTCTAGAGATTCCAATCACCAAGAATGGACGCACATAAGCTTCTCTCTAGCTAGATATAACCTATAGTTGGATTACAAGAGGTTTTGAAGTGTGGAAGTGGTAGCTCTTGGTCTTGAATGCTTGAGAATGTGCAGTGAGGCTCAGGAGATCAAGACTTGTCGAAATGGCCGGTTGGAGGGGTATTTATAGCCAGCCCACACGAGATAGCCGTTGGAAAAGTGGGCAGACTTTGTCAGTTAACATCGGATCCTCCGATGCACCCCTTTATATGATCATCGGTCGAATTCCAAATTAGCTGATGTCACGTGTCAGATGTGACCGTTGGATATAACCGTTGGATCTTTTAATCGACCGATGTTACTTCAATTTATCATCGGATGATCCGGTGAGTTGATCTTCAGAATTGGGTCAGAAATATTGTCTCTGTTGAATTTGACCGATGTACACTTACTTCCTCATCGGATGATCCGGTGTGTATATCTTCATAATAACTCAGATATCAACCTTCGGGTGAACTCAACCGATGTGCCACTTCCTTCACATCGGATGATCCGGTGTGTACTGGGCTCTAAGGTCTTCTTCTTCTGCCAACTCAAACTCGACCGATGTAGTCATTTTGCAAAACATCGGATGATCCGGTGAATGCAACTTGTTTGCTTCGAGTTATTTTGAGTTGATCCTTTGGAATCTTCTTGAGTGACCTCTTTGACACTTGTTTGAAATGATATTACGGTAAAGTGTAAGCTTCTTGTGTTGCCAATTTCGATAGAATAGATTTGTATGAGTTCTTCATATCGAATGACCCCTTAGAATAGATCGTTGAGGGGTTTCCATTTGTATCCAATGAGCAGTAGATGGTGTGAATAGATAGTTCATTAACGGTTGTTGTGATATATGTGAAACCTCGCATCCACAAACTCATTAGTAATAACGAACGGTTGTCATTAATCACCAAAACCACATCCCACGGGGGCCTAGATGCTTTCACCCGTGCCTACCACGTGGCCAGCAGTGCTGGACCTCGCCCCCTCCGCAGGGGCGAGCTCTGAAGGTGCCACGTGTCCAGCGGGGCCGGGCCTCCCCTCTCCTCAGAGGCGAGCCCCGGGCCTGCCACGTGGCCAGCAGTGCCAGACCTCACGCCCTCCGCAGGGGTGAGCTCCGAAGGCACCACGTGTCCAGCGGGGCCGGGCCTCCCCTCTCCTCAGAGGCGAGCCCCAGGCCTGCCGCGTGGCCAGCAGTGTCGAACCTCACGCCCTCCGCAGGGGTGAGCTCCGAAGGCGCCACGTGTCCAACAGGGCCGGGCCTCCCCTCTCCTCAGAGGCAAGCCCCGGGCCTGCCACGTGCCCAGCAGTGCCGGACCTCACGCCCTCCGCAGGGGTGAGCTCCGAAGGCGCCACGTGTCCAGCAGGGCCGGGCCTCCCCTCTCCTCAGAGGCGAGCCCCGGGCTTGCCACGTGGCCAGCAGTGCCGGACCTCACGCCCTCCGCAGGAGTGAGCTCCGAAGGCGCCACGTGCCGTGCTGCCCATCCCGGCTCGGTAGGCAGCAGGAGTAAAGGCGCGCCATGCCTTGTCCGATCAAGGCATTCAAGACCCGCGCCTTCCCAAGACGCGGAGACGCGGCACACGCCCCTGTCAGGTGGCACTGTGACCAGTCGCGTCAAAGTTAAGACAATCACACCATGTCAGAAGCTGTTGACCAATAGATACGGCGACAAGACATCCCCTGCCGTCCCTGCCATCATCAACCACTACGCCTAGCTTGCGGCACGGGCAGGACAGCAGAACGACGACTAAGAAGCTACTGCCAGAGACAACTACCAGCATTCACTGCAAGATATGGTAGATGGCAGGAAATCTCCCCGGGGCCACCTGTCGGGCCCCGGGGCCCACCTTGTAAGCCGCCCGAGCCTTAAAGTATAAAAGACTCGGGTTGACAACGATGCAAGGGGTTCGGACATTCGAGGGTTCGGTTCGGCTCCCTCCAGCGCCTAGGGCAACTCAGTTCATCCATATCACCAAGCTTAGAACTCCGGTTCTAAGCTCCGAGCAATACAACTCCCGTGGACGTAGGGTGTTACGCTCCAGCGGCCCGAACCCCGTAAAAATCTTTGTGTCAGTCCTCTCACAACCAACGTGACCTCCCGAGAGAACTAGCCCCTCCAAAAAAGAACCTCCGCGGGTTGCTCCTGAAGCAGGCCCGGGGGAAGTGTCGACGGCACACTTCGACATTTGACGCGCCAGGTAGGGGTTTTTTTTCTCTCGAGACAGGTCTGCGCCAACGAAGATGACCAAGCTTTCTTCAGCGGCTGGCTCTTCCTGCACTCATTCCCGGCGAACGATGACCAGTGAGGGTCATGTCTCGACACGCTCAGGGAGGAGTGTGTCAGGACAGGTTGGGAGCCCGCGTCGGACTCCAACAACGAGGACTCTTACAATCTCAAGATCTGCGGCGCGCAGAGTGCTACTCAAGCAAGTGCACTAGCTGCCGCACGAGCGCTCCTGCACAATCCGCCTGCTATGGACGCTTCTCAGGGGGCCGCCCAGCAGTGGATCCACGACGTCGACCACCTCATTGCTGCTGCCTTCAACCCTCTGCTGCGACAGGGACGACGCCCTGATCAACCAGATGTGTCGCTGTCGCGCACACCAACGGTTGACATGCAGACGGCAGACTCCCGTTCTACCAGGCTCTCAACGGCGGACCTGAGGACAGAGCTGGAGCGACGTCGCTTGGGGGAAGATGGTCGCGTGACCATCGAGCGACAGCAGAAAAGGCGTCGCAACCACGAGGCCGACTACAACATATCGACTGCCTCGACTGAGCTTGGGCCTCAAACGTTCGCCATACAACCTCTGCCCCAGGCGTACGCCACGCAACATATGCAGCAACCATATGCCTTGCGGTCGGCGCCCCCGGTATATGGTGCACCATTGCCCATGCTGGGGTACACCGTGCCAGCAGCGGACCAAGGGTTCGCGGCACCAGGATCTGCAACAACAGGGACGGGGTGTGCGGCCCTGGCGCCGCACCTTCGCTTCGTAGTGTGGCCACGCAAGTCCGGTCACACCTGCCGGAGAAGCACGACGGAAGCATCAACCGTGCAGAGTTCCTGCAGATCTACTCTACTGCCATCCTCGCGGCAGGAGGGGATGAGGCCATCATGGCCAACTACTTCCCCGTCGCGTTGACCGGCCCGACACGGTCATGACTCATGAACCTGCCCCAGGATTCCATAACTTCCTGGGGGGAGCTATGCCGACAGTTCACGGCGAACTTCGGCAGCTCCTACACGCGTCCCGGCACGGAGATGGACCTCCACGCCGTGTGACAGCAACCGGGGGAATCACTGCACTCCTTCATCCAGCGATTCTCCCAGGTACGGAACACCATCCCCCACATCCAGAATGCATCAGTTATGGTTGCATTTCGACAGGGTGTTAGGGACAAGAAGATGCTCGAGAAGTTGGCCACCAGGGAGGTGCGAGACGTCTCGGAGCTCTTCAGTCTGGCGGACAAGTGCGCCAGAGCAGCAGAAGGGCATAACTGGCACTCAAAGCCAACCTCCGAAGCAGGAGGGCAGCCCGGAGCTGGCGGAGTTCGAGCTGGGCTTCCTACCACGTCATGCAGTCAAGAGCCAAGCACTGGCTGACTTCGTGGCCGAGTGGACGCCATCACCAAGAAACCCAGGGGGCCCTGAAGGTGGAGAACCAGAGCCCCGGGCATCGGTCTTCACCGAGCCTCACTGGACGCTCTACTTCGACGGCTCCTCGCGGAAGCGGGGGGCCGAAGCCGACGTACTGCTCCTCACGCCGACGGGGGAGCAGTCCAAGTACATGGTGCGCCTCAACTTCAAGGCAACCAACAACATGGCTGAGTATGAAGCTCTTATCTCCAGCCTGAAGACGGCGCTGTCTCTCGGCGTTCGCCAGTTGTTGGTCAAGGGTGACTCCCAGCTAATCATCAAGCAAGTCAAGGGTGAATGCTCCTGCAACGATCCACAGTTAGCTGCCTATCTGCTCTACGTGCAGATGTTGGAGAAGGACTTTGAAGCCTTGGACCTGTGCCATGTACCACGCGCCGACGATGTGTCAACGAAGACCTCCACCGGAGCCCCGGTGCCCGAAGGAGCCTTTGGAAGGACGTTGCCGCGACCCGCAGCCCGACCTGCCGAACCGGGCGAAGGGGGCGAGACCAGCACCTCGAAGCTGGCGGTCCCGGCGGCCCTGCAGCCATGGTGCCCGCCAAGGATCGTATGCGCCACTGGGGACTCCGTGCTACCCAGCGCCCAAGATCCAGAAGCTCAAGTAAGCCCCGATGCATGGATCACGGAGGCCCGGGACTACTTGAAAGACAACATCCTTCCTGATGAACATGCATCTGCTGAACGGATTGTGCGGATGGCTAAGAGATACACGCTGGTAGAAGGGGATCTCTACCAGCGTGGCGCCAACGACATCCTATTGCGGTGCATAACCTAGGAGGAAGGCTGCGACCTGCTCGCAGAAATCCACGGAGTTGAGTGCGGGAAACGCGCATCTTCCCGCACGCTGGTCGGTAAAGCCTTCCGGCATGGCTTCTACTGGCCGACAACCTCCTGGACGCCGTCAAGCTGGTTAAGAGATGCAAGGCGTGCCAGTTCCATGCCAAGCAGATCCACACACCGGCGCAGACGCTGCAGATGATCCCACCCTCGTGGCCGTTCGCGGTATGGGGGTTGGACATCCTGGGGCCCTTCCCTAGAGCCATCGGGGGATACCGGTTCCTCTACGTCGGGGGCCAGCCGGACATCCCAGAGCCGGGCCACGGGAAACACCCTTCTTCATGGTATGCGGGGCCGAAGCCGTGCTTCCCCCCGGAGATCACTATGGGGTCCCTCCATGTCCGAGCGTGCGAAGAAGCCACGCAGGACCAGCTCTAGCGTGAGGACATCGGCCTTGTCAACGAGGCAAGATGGCAAGCAACGCTCCGAAACACACGGTACTGGCAGGCGCTCCGGCGCTACCACCAGAGGTCCGTGCATAGGAGCTCAAGGAAGGCGACCTGGTGTTGCGGCGCATACTTTCTCGAGAAGGGGCCAACAAACTCTCCCCCAGCTGGGAAGGTCCCTTCCGAGTCACGAAAGTTTGCCGCCCCGGGTGCGTGCGCCTTGCTTCCGTAAGTTCTACCCTTAGAGCAGTGGTAGGACAGGTTTTTTCTTTCTGTAACAGATCTCATAGAGCCCAGGAGCAGCGCTCGGAGCAACTAAGCCCCAGGGGGTGGTCCAGGGCTACGTCCGACTTAGCTTGGTCCTATACCCTAAGCACGTAGGCCCTGCCCCCCCTTCACAATGGGGTGGCTCGTTGCCTCCATGTACGACCTGTTTTCCTCCTATGGACTTATATGAATGAAAAGAACCCTGTCCTACCACGCTTACTTATGTGTTAATTTAAATTACGCATTAATTTTTATGATCACCTTCCCATGCTCAAGACAGTGTACGTTCATCGTATACTCGGCTCTCCTTTCCCACTCTCATGCCTAGTCGGCATTTGCCATCCTGCCGGAGGCGGTTGTGCTTGAGGTATCTGCCGAAGGCCCGGGGGCCTCTCGGACCTCCCCCTGTTAAGGTACTGTGACGCCAGTTGGTCTCCTCTAGGAAAAGACCTACGCCAGAGCGGGAGGTCCAGGGTGTGCAACCTGCTTTGCCTGGTCTTGCACCCAAAGCGTGCGCACTCTGCCTCCCCAGCGCTACGGTCTAAGTATTAGGGGCCGGACGGTTACACCCTGACCAAGGAGGGAGCCGGACCTCCGGTACCGAGTGCACTGAATTACCCAAGCCCCGTATACCGGCCCAGTACTGTAAGCCAAATAAGACTAAGAGACAGGGAAGGGAGGACCTCTGAGCAGAATTACCGTTTCCCTACTCGTGTGCAGGACCTCCTGAGAGGCCTCCCGGACCTCCGGCGCCGGAGCTCCAACACCGGCGTGCTCCGAACGGTCAGGGGGCCCTGGCCTTGGCTCCCCCACGCAGTTGGGTCGTGCTGCTCTTGCAACGGCCTAAAGGAGTTTCCAAGAAAGTGCGCGGGGTAGAAAAGGGAAGGCTCCATCCGCGGGATCGTTGTCTCCCCCGAGGTGGGCCCGAGGGCCACTATCGGTACCCTCAGTACCGGGTACCCCCGCGCACAGGAGAAAAACCGCCTAAGGACCTCGCCCCCTCCGCAGGGGTGAGCTCCGAAGGCGCCACATGTCCAGCGGGGCCAGGCCTCCCCTCTCCTCAGAGGCGAGCCTCGGGCCTGCCACGTGGCCAGCAGTGCCGGACCTCGCCCCCTCCGCAGGGGTGAGCTCCGAAGGCGCCACGTGTCCAGCGGGGCCGGGCCTCCCCTCTCCTCAGAGGCGAGCCCCGGGCCTGCTACGTGGCCAGCAGTGCCGGACCTTGCCCCCTCCGCAGGGGCGAGCTCCGAAGGCGCCACTTGTCCAGCGGGGCCAGGCCTTCCCTCTCCTCAGAGGCGAGCCCCGGGCCTGCCATGTGGCCAGCAGTGCCGGACCTCGCCCCCTCCGCAGTGAGCTCCGAAGGCGCCACGTGTCCAGCGGGGCAGGGCCTCCCCTCTCCTCAGAGGCGAGCCCCGGACCTACCACGTGGCCAGTAGTGTCGGACCTCGCCCCCTCCGCAGGGGCGAGCTCCGAAGGCGCCACGTGTCCAGCGGGGCTAGGCCTCCCCTCTCCTCAGAGGCGAGCCCCGGGCCTGCCACGTGGCCAGCAGTGCCGGACCTCACGCCCTCCGCAGAGGTAAGCTCCGAAGGCGCCATGTGTCCAGCGGGGCCATGCCTCCCCTCTTCTCAGAGGCGAGCCCCGGGCCTGCCGCGTGGCCAGCAGTGCCAGACCTCACGCCCTCCGCAGGGGTGAGCTCCGAAGGCGCCACGTGTCAAGTAGGGTCGGGCCTCCCCTCTCCTCGGAGGCGAGCTCCGGGCCTGCCACGTGGCCAGCAGTGCCGGACCTCACGCCCTCCGCAGGGGTGAGCTCCGAAGGCGCCACGTGTCCAGCAGGGCCGGGCCTCCCCTCTCCTGAGAGGCGAGCCCCGGGCCTGCCACGTGGCCAGCAGTGTCGGACCTCATGCCCTCCGCAGGGGTGAGATCCGAAGGCGCCACGTGCCGTGCTGCCCACCCCGGCTCGGTAGGCAGCAGGAGTAAAGGCGTGCCATGCCTTGTTCGATCAAGGCATTCAAGACCCGCGCCTTCCCAAGACGCGGAGACGCGGCGCACGCCCCTGTCAGGTGGCACTGTGACCAGTCGCATCACAGTTAAGACAAGCACACCATGTCAGAAGCTGTTGACCAATAGATACGGCGACAAGACATCCCCTGCCGTCCCTGCCATCATCAACCACTACGCCTAGCTTGCGGCACGAGCAGGACGGCAGAACAACGACTAAGAAGCCACTGCCAGAGACAACTACCAGCATTCACTGCAAGATATGGTAGATGGCAGGAAATCTCCCCGGGGCCACCTGTCGGGCCCCGGGGCCCACCTTGCAAGCCGCCCGAGTCTTGAAGTATAAAAGACTCGGGTTGGCAACGATGCAAGGGGTTTGGACATTCGAGGGTTCGGTTCGGCTCCCTCTAGCGCCTAGGGCAACTCAGTTCATCCAGATCACCAAGCTTAGAACTCCGGTTCTAAGCTCCGAGCAATACAGCTCCCGTGGACGTAGGGTGTTACGCTCCAGCGGCCCGAACCCCGTAAAAATCCTTGTGTCAATCCTCTCATAACCAACGTGATCTCCCGAGAGAACTAGCCCCTCCGAAAAAAGAACCTCCGTGGGTTGCTCCTGCCCGGGGGAAGTGTCGACGGCACACTTCGACAGTCTGAATTAGTATGTGGAAAGATAAATGAATTGAGTGGAGCAATACTGATTTTGGCAAGGTGGCGGGAAGCAAAACCTACGAGGCTACGACCCAATAATGGCTGATAAGGCTGAAAAGACACTTGATGATTTGGACAGATGTGAGAAAAATGCCGCGCATATGGCTGAAAATGGCAGGCTGGAACCTCTACTTAATCTGCTTATTGAAGGTGCCATCTCATTTCTTATATGGTTCACCAAGCATATTATGTTATCTATTCTAGTTAATCAATGCAATACTAGATTGAGCTGTATTTAAATAGTGCTATTAGTATGCATTCTGTATCCTATGCATTATTCGAGGCATTTAATTTGCCATGATATGATATTAACAGAGGTGAATTATTTAATTTACTATCTCTAGTGGAACCTTAGTTTACTCATATTTTGTCACTCTTATCTCACTTTCTTCCTTTTACTTCCTCTTTTTTAAAAAGACAACAAGGCCTTTGCCCCAAACACGTTGGGGTAGGCTAATTATTGGTTTTTATATCTAGCATATCCAACGTGCTTGGGACAGGCTTTGTTGTTATTGTTGTTATCTCTCTACTAGAACTACTTATTTTTTGCTCCATGATACATGTTCTCTGCAAATTTACCAGGTTCTCCAGAGATGCAGCTGCTGATGACATCACCGCTAAAAAAGATTGTTTTGTCTAATTACTTGAAGATCTTAGTAGCCGAAAGGGTGGGTTCCTTATTTGCTGGGATTGTTGAAAATGGAAGCTTGGAAGCAAAATAAGTCACTTTCAAGGTGTTAGAGCATATATCTGCCAACCCAGAAAGTGCTAAGGTTCTTATTGAGGAAAATGTCATTTTCCCTCTTTTTTGAGTTCTCTCTATCAGTTGTCAATCCCTTGCAAGAGGCTGCAGCAGCAGTTCTGTGTAATCTGGTAGCATCTGGTGCTGACATCGGAAAACTACCACTTGATGGTGATCGTACTCTGGTTCCTGAAGACATTGAACTTGCTTCATTTGATCAGCAACACCCTCACCTCCAATGCAGTGCAAACTTGAGTTTTTTTTGGGTAAACTTAGCAGTTCCCCTGAAACAGTTCAATCTATGGTCTCACCTATAAAATCTTCTGGTGCCATCACCAACTTAGTGCAGTTTGTTGAAAGCTATCATCAGGAAAGCCGCATCGCCCCTTAAAGCTGATATACAAAATATCGTTCCATGTAGACCGTGAGATAGCTCTGCTTGGCTGCTTAGTTGGGGATAAAGAAAGGGCAGCCCGGTGCATGTAGCTCCCGCTTGCGCAGTGTCCGGGGAAGGGTCCGACCCATTTGGGTCTTTTGTACGCAGCCTTTCCCTGCATTTCTGCAAGAGGCTGTTTCCAGGACTCGAACCCGTGACCTCGTGGTCACAAGGCAACAGCTTTACCGCTGCGCCAAGGCCCCCCTACCAAATTGTGGAAACACGGGTGAGCAGAAGCTGCAGTTCAGATTTTGGCAAACTTTCCTAAAAGGGACATGTACCTTACTAGAGTCAATGGAGCAAGGGGCTTTCAAGATGGTTGCTCGTAAGGTGTTAAGCATTTGTGGCACGGAGGCTGGCAGTAATATCTGAATTATTACTCTCATGGAGTGGATGACACTAGGAGTTGAGAATTTTTTTTATTCATTCCACACACAATGTCATGCCCAACCTAGAGGTTAGGGTTATATATTTATAGCTGAGGCAGCCAAGTATATACTTATATGCTAGTCTAAGATGTTAAGATGCTATCCTAACAAAGGACTAATATGCTGTCCTAACAAATGACTAATATGATGTCCTCTTGGTCTAAGATGCTGTCCTAACAAGGGCTAAGACGCTGCCCTAATTAGGGGCCACAAAGACCAAGAGTATAAAACTTATTCCATCATTCTCCCTCTAAGTCTTGTGCTTCGTCTTGTGGGAGAGTTGGACCATCCTGATCTTAGAGCAAAGCTCAAGGAACCTGATCCTCCCAAGGGGCTTGGTGAGCAGGTCTGCAAGCTGGTCCTTGGTGTTGATGTAGCACGCCTTGATGCTCCCTTCCTCCAAGCAACCTCGGAGAAAGTGGTAACTCACCCAGATGTGCTTGCTCCGTTCATGAAAGACGGGGTTCTTGCTAGATCCAGAGCAGACTTGTTGTCTACCCTGAGTTTCACCGCTCCGGTGTCTTTGCCGAGGAGATCACCGAGCAGTAGAGGCCTATGTACTCGGCCTCGCAGTTGGACAAGGCCACTACCTGCTGCTTGATCAATTGACAGCTAAAACGAGACACTTGCCGAGGAAGAAGAGAATCCCGCTCGTGCTCTTGCTAGTGTCGATGTCGCCAGCGTGGTCGCTATCGCTGTACCGACAAGGTGTGCCTCCTCAGGGCACCTCGGGTAGTAGAGGTCGTGGTCGAGAGTCCCCGCAACGTAGCGGATGATCCTCTTCACAGCGTGCTGGTGCTCCGTCGTTGGTCGCTGCATGAACCGACTGACGTAGCCGACAGAGAATGCCAAGTCTGGCCGTGTGTGGGCGAGGTAGTGAAGGCTCCCCACAATACGTCGATACTACGTAGCGTCCACCTCCTCCATCGTGCTGTCGCGGCTCAACTTCAGTCTTTCCTCCATCAGAGTGAGAGCTGGGTTGTAGTCCGTGAGCCCAACCAGCTCAACAACACGCTTGGCGTAGGCAGTCTGTCGAAGCATGATCCCGGAGTCGGCCTGGTGCACCTCAATCCCTAGGTAGAAGGAGAGAGATCCCAGGTCACTCATCTGGAAGGTGGCTTTCATCGCTTCCTTGAACGCTGCCACCTCCGCATCCTTGGTGCCGGTGATCATCAAGTCATCGACGTAGACACCCACCAGTAGGGTATTTCCTCCATTGCCCCGACGGTAGATGGCCGCCTCCTGCGGGCTTTGCTCAAAGCCCATCCCGTTGAGCGTGGAGTCCAACTTGGCATTCCACGCTCTTGGTGTCTGCCGCAAGCCATAGAGGGCCTTGCGCAGGCGCAACACCTTGCCCTCCTTGTCAGGAATCGCAAATCCCGGCGGCTAGTGCAAATATACCTCCTCCTTTAAATCGTCATTAAGAAACGCTGACTTTACATCCATGTGCTGAACTCGCCATCCTCCCTGAGAAGCCAGCGCGAGGAGTCGCACAGCTGTCATCCGTGTCACGGGCGCGAAGGCATCGTCGAAGTCGATCCCCTCCTGTTGCACAAAACCGCGTGCCACCAAGCGAGCCTTGTGCTTGACGATGGCGCCGGCTTCATCCCTCTTCAGCTTGAACACCCACTTAAGGGTGATTCGCACGGTAACCACGAGGGAGGTCAGCAAGCTCCCAGGCGCGGTTGTTCTCAACCGCGTCCATCTCCGACTGCATCGCGGCACGCCATGCCGCGTGTCTCTCAGCCTTCGTGAAAGACCGAGGCTCGCCGTCGTCGCATGCAAGGTGCAACTGCGCCTCCAGATCGCGAGGGACCAATCCCGGCACCGGCTGGTCGCTGAGAAGATCCTCCATCTACGATACAGCAACGGCTTGCCGTCGTGGTACACGTCAATGCGCTCCTCGTCGTGGGAGAGCGGAGTAGCGAACTCCACCGGGTTGTGCTCGATAGGAGTTGGTGTCGGAGTGGACATACCTGGAGGGATGGCCGTCGATGCTGGAGTGCGTGGGGTCGCCGGCTGTGGTGGTGGTGGCGAAGAACTCGTCGCAGCCGAGGTCGTGACTAGGGAGCGTGGCGCTGAAGTCGGTGGATGCTCGGGGACTGGGATAGACATGCTCGATGGAGAAGAGCTTCCTATTCCCCCACTTCCCTTGAAGTGGACGTACTCGACGATGAAGTTGTCGTAGGTCGTAGTCGAGTCATCGTATACTGCCTTGTCTCATGCCCATCCTCGCCCTTCGTTAAACACTACATCACGTGTCGTGCCCACGCGCTGTGTTCCTGGGTCGAGAACGCGATAGGCCTTCGAGCCCTTCGCGTAGCCGATGAACGCCCCCGGAGTTCTCCTGTCGTCGAGCTTGCTGATGTGGCCAAGCTCCTTGGCGAACGCGAGGCAGCCGAAGACCCGTAGGTGAGGGATTGTGGGCTTGCGCCCATGCCAAGGCTCATACAACGTCCTGTCGTTGAGAGGCTTGGTGGACGAGCGGTTGAGGATGTAGACAGCCATCACCACCGCCTCTCCTCAGAAGACAAACAACATTCCCCTCTGCTTGATGAGGGCCCGAGCCATCCCCACAATCGTCTGGTTGCGCCGCTCGACAACGCCGTTCTGCTGTTGGCTGTACGGCGCGGAGTAGTGGCCCTGAACACCCTCATCCGCGCAGTACGACGCAATCTCAGCCGCCGTGAATTCGCCGCCGTTGTCGGTGCGCAGCACGCGCAACTTGCGACTGCACTCCGCCTCTGTAGTGGCCTGCGCGCGCCTGATGGCGTTCGCAACCACTCCCTTGCTGTTGAGGACCATCACCCACATGTAGCGGGAGAGGTCGTCAACAAGCAACAGGAAGTAACGTTGTCCTCCCGGTGTAGCCGGTGTCACCGGGCCACACAAGTCCCCGTGCACGAGCTCGATCCACTCCTTGGCTCGGAAGCTCGAGTGCCACGGAAAGGGGAGTCGCCTCTACTTTGTCAATACGCAGACGTCGCAGAACTGCTCCATGTGGTCAAGGCACGACAGGCCCCGTAGCATCTCCTTGATACTGAGCTGCTTCAGGGCCTCGAAGTGAAGTTTCGCGAAGCGCTCATGTCACTGCCACGCCTCGTTATCCCGACGAGTAGCAAGGCAGAGGGGTTGTGCTACCTGCACGTTAAGGACGTAGAGTCGATTGGTGCCTCTGGTTACCTGGGCAAGAAGGCGACGATGGTAATCCCAAATCCTCATGACTCCGTCCTTGATCTCCACGCGTGAACCGTTCTCATCCAGCTATCCCAGGCTGATGATAGAGTTCCTGAACGCAGGGATGTAGTAGACTCCGATGAGCATCCTGTGCTCACCATACTCGACGGTGAGGATTACGTAGCCGACGCCCTTGATCTCCACACCAGAGGCGTCCCCAAACTTGATGGAGCCTCGGACATTGGGGTAGAACTCAATGAAGAACTCCCGTCGACCGGTCATGTGATGGGTGGCGCCAGTGTCGAGGCACCACCCGTCAGTCTTGTGGTTGCTGGAGCCGTCACCGAGGAAGGTGTGTGCTCTCGGCTCATCGAGGTGGAGGAGAGCCGTTGCGGTCGATGCCACTGGAGGTGGCTCGATGCTTGCGTGTGCTAGGAGCAGAGTCGGCTCCTCCTCCACCTGTGTGACGTGGGCTTGTCCGCGTCGTGGCTGCCGACACTCCCTAGCCAAATGACCAAGCTTGCCACAGTTGTGGCAGGTGTCGTCTCGTGCTTGCTTCCAGTTGCCGGCGGCGCTGCCCTGAGCACCTCCGTGGGCGCCACCCTGGGCACGTCTCTGCGCCCCGGCTTGGACACCTCCGCGGCCCTTGCTTGGCTTGCCGCGCATGTGGCTGCCTTTCGAGGAGGAGGTCTCCCCCGTCTTTCCGTCACCTTGGCAGGCCTCCCACTGCTCTGGAGTGAGATGTAGCTTCCCACCGATGGTGATAGGCCCCGAGAGAGGCTGAGGTTCGTCGCTGTCGACGATCTTGAGACGGTCTATATCGCCTCTTCGATCAATATCGTGAGAGGTCTAGCAGAGACTCGATCGAGCGATCTGCTTGTACTTCTCGGGGATGCAATACAAGAGCTTCTCGACAACTTTCTCCTCGTTGTAGGTGTCGTCGCCGAACTTCACCATCTTCTGCAGTAGTGTGTTGAGACGGAGAGCAAAGTCATCAGCATCCTCACCTGGTTTGAAGGACAGGTTCTCCCACTCCTTGCGGAGTGCCTGCGGTGTGGTCTTGCGGGCGCGGTCGCTAGCAATGCGTGCCGCAGCGATGGCGTCCGAGGCCTCCTTAGCAGTCCGCTTCCTGGAAAGCGAGAACTGCATCTCGGGCGGTACTGCAGCAATGAGAGCATCCTGCGCCCTTCGATCCTCATAGTAGCCAACGTCGCCGAACCGGGCTGCTTCCCACATGTGCCGCACTTGGAGCCGTATCCTCATCACCGCGGCCCACTCGGCATAGTTGGTCTTGGTGAGGGTAGGCCACCCACCGCCGGGACCGACGTCCCTGACAATGGCCTGGATCATGTGGTGACCACGGTACCTGTTCGGGGAGGGAGAGTCACGCCGTATGTAAGTGTCGCGATCTCCGTCAACCCAACCACCCCCGTCGGGAGCGTCGCCGGCGCGTCCGCGCCCGTCTGGGCTGCACCCGCTGTGCCCATGGGGGTGCGTGGCTGCCCACTGTGGCGTCTGTTGTCGTGCTACCTCCCTCGCTAGCTTGAGGTCTTTGTTGGTGCCGCCGTCGGTAGAAACAGAGCCTCTGTCGCTACCGCCACGCAGAGCCTCAAGCTCTGCTGCAGCCGCACGCGCTGCATCCGCAACCGCTACTGGTTCTACTTCTGCCCTTGCCGCTGCCAGTTCCGCCGCCGCCAGCCTCGCCGCCCTCGCCGCCATCGCTGCAGCCTCTGTCGCTGCTCACTCGCATTCTTCTGCCGCGGTGACCTCGGCCTCCTGCCGATGCCGCGCGCTCGAAGCGACCGAGCGCTGAGACTGTCCTTCGGACATGGCGCGCTAGTGGGGGAGTGTTGTGTGGGGAAGAGGCTGTCTCAGACAAGTTGTTGCTCGTCTGTGCAGAAGAGGAGGGATGAGCTGAAAAACCGGTGTTCTTCCTGCCGACTGAGGACGAAGAGAGGCGTGGGAAGGAGATGAGGAGGAGATGTGTAGGCTACAGGATAGAACGGCTCTGATAACACTTGTTAGTATCTGAATTATTACTCTCATGGAGAGGATGACACTAGGAGTTGGGAAATTTTTCTTGGTTCATTCTACACACAATGCCATGCCCAACCTAGGGGTTGGGGTTACATATGTGGGCTGATTTGTCCGTGGCCCAGGACGGCCAGAACTAGGCCGTGTGGGCTGGTCTTCCCTGGCCCAGGCCGGAACCCCCTTCTAGAAGAAATCAGAGTTTAGTCTTCTTAGAGGTAGAATTAGAGATAGACTAAAAGATTGAGTTGTAATAGATCAGAACTCTTGTAAGAGGGGCTATATAGAGATAGACTAAGGTGGAATAGAGGCCGGTTTTTGGTGTGTTCAACACCGAAATTGCAACAATATATTTATAGCTGAGGCACCCAAGCATATACCTAGATGCTAGTCTAAGATGCCAAGATGTTGTCTGGTAGGATTAATATGCTATCCTAACAAAGGACTAATATGCTGTTCTCTTGGTCTAAGATGTTGTTCTAACAAAGACTAAGATACTGCCCTAACTAGGGGCCACAAAGACCAAGAGTACAAGACTTATTCGATTAGTTCATTCACTGCTTGAGGTCCTTGTAAAGGTTTTAGCAAGGATAACATATGCTTTGAGGGATGAACCACGATGCATTGCACTTGCTCGTGAGTATAACCTTGCTACCTTGTTCACCAGCTTGCTTCGACTGAATGGGTTAGATGAGGCACAAGTGATCTCTGCAAAGGCATTAATGAATTTTTCTTTAGAATCTAACTATCTGTCCAGCACACAGAAGTTTGATGAACGTGAGCAGAAGTCCATGCTTGCACGCTTTGGGAGAAATCCATCTATTATTCGACTTTGTTGTGTTCACTCTGGGATTTGCTAATCAGGGATAACTTCTGTATCCTGGAAGGAAAAGCAGTGGAGTGGCTGATTCATTGTTTGAATCATTGTAACAAAAAGGTTGTTGAAGCTGCTCTGGCTGCTCTTTCCACTGTACCTGAGGATGGAGTGGAGATAGCTGAAGGTATTTTGGTGCTACATAGGGACAACGGAATCACACCAATATTTGATATCTTGAAGGAAAATCTAACAGGCAGTCTCCAGTACAGGGTGGTGTGGGCTGTCGAAAGGATTTTGTGGGCCGAGGAGATTTCTAAAGCTGTTTCAGATGGTCGCAGTTTGGGCTCTGTACTTGTTCATGCATTCCAACATGGAGATTCCAGAACACGGCGTATTGCAGAGGCTGCCCTAAAACACATAAAGATACCAATTTTCTCCCAGATTATTGATAAACGTTTCTCAAGATGAGGATCATCCATGCGAAGCATGAAGCGGTTTTACAAGTTTGATCGCTGGGTTGGTACTAAATCTCCATGTAAGAGGTAACATGGCATGTAGGAGGTAACATGGCCTTAGGCACTGTTGTCCTGGAGACAGATAATTAGTTCTAGTTGATTGTATCACTTTCACTGCCAAAGGTGACCGATTAGGTCGTTGTCACGGGTAGGCACTGATGGTTCTGATAATGTGTGTATCCCTTTCTTTGCATGTGTAATTTTGACAAACTATGCGTCCAGTAAGTCTTATGTTTAATTTGTCAATATATTTGGCTCCAGTTTTCTTGTGATTTCATCAATGCGTAAAGGCTTACGGTGTTCCCATTGGCACGTAAGAAAGGATAATGGATGTAGCAACCATTTTGGCTGCCATACAACGGTTGTGGTTGTGGAAAACAATTGTTCCAATTTTCCGACGATCGCTCCCCCGCCTACGTGGTGGTCTTAGTTACGGTGGATATTATAAATAAACTTATTTAGGATCAAAATTTAGTTACGGCTAGATGCCGTCGTAAATAAAACAATACCGTCGTAAATAAGCTATTTACGACAGTTTTTTTTCTTATTTATAACTACATCTACCCATCGTAAATCTATGAGATTCCTGTAGTGTCTGTGTTGTTTCAAGGCTAAACTTCATGCTGAGAATAAATGAATGGTGATTTCTTCAAGCACCCAGTTGACCGTAAAAGTAGGCCTCTCGTTCATAGGATTGGAGATTAAAGCACACATATCTCAAGGCATTACGATGAGATAACCGGCAGCTTAGAATAATATAGCCCTACCAGGAAGCCCCTTTTATGAAATGATGCGACGCCTAGGGTTGAACCGAGGCGGGCACCCTCCCACTCAATGGATGTAACCACCCCTTGAGCACTTGCATCTCTTATATCAATGTTCTACATGATCTTGCCTTAATACTATATGTATTTGTAACAACACATATTGTGTATACTTTTCAGTAGCAAAGTTGGTAATATGCACAATAGAGTGGAAATAAACTTTCTCTTTCCTGCCTCCTCCGCGTCGCTCTCGTGCAATTGTGTGTGTGTTGGGGGGGGGCAAAGAAATCCCGAGCGCTCCCCCTGCCACACCAGCACCGGAGCCACCACCAGAATCTCACACAGCTTTGCAAAGATGGTGCCGCACGAGGCTCTAGCTTACAATTGAAGCTTGGAGGCACTGGATCTATCGGTTTGTTGGGGGGTGGGGAGGAGGCGGTGTCGGATGTTGGGAGGCCGGAGGAGGTAACGTCAATACGAGGGGGATAACACGCATGGCCATCGGTGCATTGCAAGGAGTCGGCTGGGGTGGTTCATCGACGTGTTGTGCGGGGAAGACAGTGATTGGCGGCAATGTCATTCGGAAGCAGCCAACGGCGGGTCATCCGCGATGGCTGGGCCAAAGAATATCACCAGCGCTGGAGCAGGCTAGATCTGAATGACTCCGTTCTGATCTAGGAGAGGAGCGACCTCGTTGTTGCTCGAGGTCTTCTGCCTTGAAAAGGTGTGCCAACCGCTGAGAGAGAGAGAGAGATGACACAACATATGTGGAAGTGGTAGGCGTGACGATGCGCGGTGGAGGTAACCACAAGCTCTCGGGAGGTGGGTACCTCCAACTCCACAGGTTGGTGATTGTTATGATGGCCTAGAAGCAGTAGTCAAGGGGTTGCCGAGGGCCAGAGGGGTACAGGTGAAAGCCTATTCTGACCGTGGTCGGGTCGACAACAATGACGGTAAGATCCTCCGGGTGAAAATCATATCAAAATTTCTCTGGATGAGCGGCGGCGGCGGTGTTTCCGTGTTGTATTCTTCCCTAGAGGCATTGTTATTAGAGGTCCATTTACATCCTATCTCGACGTATTGGTGGATTTTCTATGATCAATGGTGCTCTTAATGCTTTGATGGCAACAGGTGTGTAAACGAGGAGCTAATCTTTTCTCTCTTGCCTTTCCTCAACTACAGTTTGCTTCCTATGACAAAGCGGTCGGCGACATGTTTCCTGGTGTTGTTCGTGTTGGGCGTTGCAACAAAAGGATCATTGTAGGTGTGTGGTGTTGAGCTGGATTCTGCTTGTTGACCAACCAGTTGTACAGTTTCCAGACCTGATTTTTCTTCAACCCTCTTGTTCTATAATGAGATGCAAGAGCTCTTTACCTTTTCGAAGGTTTCTTCAAAAAATAAAGCTGGTAATATGCCAGTCCAGGAAATTAATGAACCATCAGCAAGCCCGAAGGGTGTGACATCCGTGACTCTTTGTAGAATAATGGCAAAGGATCGAGAAACAATGAACCTACCCTTTGTAGCCATAGTCACTCTGTCTCTTGCAATAATGGTTGTTGGAGATGAACCTTCACTGCAAACATGTCCAAGCAAATATATCACAACAAACTAAGCCATGCAATTGACCACAGACTACACCAAAGTTGTAAAATGTCGTCTTCCAGAGCCGTTCAACTTCCACGAAGTCAGTTTCTGGCACTGTGTTAATAGATACAGCTGGTTCCTGCAGCCCCTGGTTCATGCCTGCTTGCTGCATGCAGCACGTTGGTGTGCTAGAAGGAAAAGAACTATTAATAATTCTAAAAAAACAATTAATTTGTGCCTTTTTATCATGTTGCTAAATCTCTTCCAGCTTTATCTGGATTAATACTTACAGCAAGACCTGCGTGTTTCTTGCTAAAATTCTCTATTGGAAGCTGTTCTTTTAATTCCCTTTCCCCACTCCAGTTTTCTAATCCATCCGCCGCTAGACACCATTTCTGATAGTTGATACCATCTGTCCATGGCTCCGCAGCCTCCCGCGGGAAGATCATGGCCGGACTGGAGCTCTGGCCTGCCGGAGCCGGAGCTCCTACAGTCCATCGGGAAGCGTCTCGCGTCCGGCCATGACGCGGCGTCCTTCCGATCCGTGTGCTTGCCGTGGCGCGCCGCCGTGCCATTCAAGAGCTTCGCGCCGCTCCTTCTGCTCCCGTTCGGCCCCGAGTCCGAGAGCATCACCTTCTACAGCATTTCGGAGGGGAAGGCCTCGTCCTTACGGCTCACGGACGACGTGCGTGGCAAGGTGCTGTGCGGTGCGTCGCGTGGATGGCTGGCGCTGATGGACGAGGCGGCGTCAGTGATGCTGGTGAACCCCTTCACTGGCGCCCGCGTCGAGCTACCACCGGCAGACGAGCACGTCGCGGTGGCGTCCTCCTCGACACGTATTTCGAAGGTCGACGGCCGGTGGGTGCTCCATCCCGACGACGGCTATGGGAACGCGGGTGCTGCCAGTGTCATCAAGCTAGACGATATGAGAGATGTGTTCTTCCGTGAGATCGTGCTCTCCGCGCCGCCGTACGCCGGCCGTGCGTGCTTGGCCATGGCCGTGCTCGCCTACTCCACGAAGGTCGCGCTCTGCTGGGTAGGGGTCGACAGCGCGTGGACGCTGCTCGACACCAACCTGGAATGCTCCGTGGACTGCATCGTTCACTGCCAAGAGAAGATCTTTGCAGTCGACATCACTGGGGACATTTCCATCATCTGCAATTGCAACGAGTCAGGTGCAACTCCAAAAGCGACGCCTTTGCCATCATTGTCGCCGCCTGCAGAGCTCTGCAATCGCAGTTACCTGGAATCTAACGGGGAGCTGCATCTGGTCGGCGCCGTGGTGAACATATTCCATGGAATACAGCGCTTCACCTACAACATCATAGTTTACAAATGCGATTTCCTGCTGGATCAGACGCCCGTGTGGTCCAAGCTGAATGACCTTGGTGACCTGACACTGTTGGTGTCAAAGAATTTTAATGAGAACTTCAGTGGAGAAAGTGTCTCTGAGTACAAGAGGAACAGTGTCTACTTTTCTGAAGCTTTGTATGGAGGTCAAAGCTACTTGACACACTGTTATGAGATTGTGGATATCTCCACTGACACATCAGATGTGGTGCCTTTCCACGAAAAGATGGAGCAATCGGAAGCTCTTTGTTGGTTTCGACCTAATATTTGGATGGGTGGTACGTGAATGTTACTTGATAAGTTCTAATATTATAAGGACAGCAATATATCTACGCATATTCAATTTTTATAGGGAGTTATATCAGGTGCAAACCATGCAAAGTTGAAAAGCATGACTCGTTAGATCTTGAAACTATGCTCAATATTTATTGGAAAATGATGCATTGGGTATGGCCATTATGCATATTCCCTTATTTTTCTTCAGTAGTCTTGGACTTCTGGACATTCAGATACCCTCTTCTTGAGCACACAGATGCAAGATCCAAAAGCTCATGTTGAAAGTTACATGATTTGCACCTGACAAGCGGTTAGATGCATTATATTTGGTTATTTAGGTCACAGGTTTGAGTTGCGGTAAAATTTTAACTAATGTAGCCTGCCTGTCATAAAAGTGAATGTAGCCAATCCCTCCTTTCAATTTAATTTTTGGCGCGAAATTTTCAAAATGTGGCTCGCCTGTTATAAAGATGAATGCAACCAATTCCATCCTTTTGGTTTATTTTCTGGCACAAAAATTTCAATTTTGCAGACTACTAGATTTAGTATGTCACCATTAAACGGACTCTGATTTTTTGAACATTTTAATGAGATAAATTTTGAAAAAAAACACAAGTATTCTGCAAAATTTCCATTCTAAGATGTAACCATAAATAAATAGTAGGTGAGTCAGTTTACTAAGTTTTTGTGGCCATGTATAAAAATATGCCGTAATGGCAACATACATCACTGTTACTCTTTTCATATTTTATTTTTTACCATATCCTATTTATTTGTTTACTAACAATATCTATGTGTCTTTTTTTGGTTGTGCAAATAGGAAAGGAAAATCCATGTACATTTATCAGAAAGGCATCTCATTTATACATTCAAGGAGAATCTATAACAATATCTTTTTCCGAAAATTATTTATCTTATTATATTTGTTGTGTAGTTAACACGATATTTTTGCGACATAAACTGATTGATAATTGCTTTAGGTGGGCTATCAAGGTATAAGGACGATGAGGAGAATCATCAGGAGAAAGCCGATTCCGGTAAGACATAAAGGATCACCTGAACCTGAAGAAGAATTCGAGGCCGATGTGATTGTCCAAAAGTATTTCGTGTTTTCTGTCCTCCATCGTTCTAGTTGAAACTATGTTTCATGTCATGCCATTACATAACTTTTGACTATCCTATTTTCTGTCCTCCATCGTTCTAATAAATGAAGACATATTATCCTGTTTTGATTTTATTGAAAAAGTATGCAGCTGGGTGACATGCTTCACATTTGGTCAGTTTACATATGGAATTATAAGGAAGCTTCTGTTATAAATACTTTCATGGTTTAACTCATTTTTTCTCTTTACTCACTTGCTGATTGGGAAAATACATAAATCAACAATGATTGATAGATAATAAGCCATGCATGAAATGGACCCTGTGGAGACTGATATATGATGCTGTCGTGCTGATACAAGTTAGAACTTGGGAGCCGTTGATCTAAATATTGCTCTGGAGACATGGTGTTGAGGATAGAGGTTGTGATTACTTGGGTGACTGGTATAAAAGTGCTGTAGCAATGTTGATACAGGCTAATAAATATAGAGTCCCTACGTTGAATCTCGATACTGGTTGTGGGAGTACAAACTATATCATGCTTATGCAACCACAATCCTAATATTCAATTTTCATGATATTTAACAAAGATTTGTCCAACATTATGTTGATTTTTTAATACAAACAATAATCCCATTGACTTATTCATTCAGTTAGTATTTCCTATCCAATTAATGGCCTTTCAAGTCACATAGCCCAAACAAAACTGAAGTTTTTGGTACTTCTATTGCTAAGGTTGCAAGTTCATTCTTTTCCCCGAGGTTAGTTCTTGATATTTATTCAGTATGCAGTATATGTACATTGGTCTGGAAATAAAGGAGATCTAGAATTCTACTTAGAGATCATATTTACTTTTCCTACTATTCTCCAGGCCCTGAATTGCCACAGAGGTTAATTATTTAAAGTGGTTTTCATCAAACATTTGCATAGTCTAAGATTATGGTTTTACAATGATGAGTGGACATATATTAGTGGAGTACAACGTACGGTAAATAAACTAGCGGATCTAGGACAGATGAAAATTGAAGATGGGACAGGGAAACTATAAGCATCAAGTATGTAGGACGGCATTTTATCACATCAAAGGATCTATTTCATAATCTACTCTTTATTTAGCTAGCATAGGCAGGTCCACCAACTTGTGCAATAAGAGCATTGGAGGTGATATTTTGCATGCTGTATAATTACACAATTAGGATTTTATGCCATACCTCTGGAAGGTTTAACCCCAAATAAATCATGCTTCTGCCGTTGTAAATTGATCCGTTTCCTGTAGTATTTCGTCTTGTTGGCAGGGTGAACCCGCTCCTTTTATCCGGTGAAGCGACGGATAGAACTCGAACACATCAAGGTTTTGTTGTGTACAGGCATCAAAATAAAGGAGCAAACTACCAGATTTAGCACACTAGCTTACCCAATTTCTTTTCTCGCTATCTATTTTCAACACGAAACAACTTCAATCAATCTTATTAAGGTATCTGTGATACATCACAATTACCCAACTGTCATTGTTGACAGTGAATGAATGGTGATTTCTTTAACCGCTCACTAACATACTCAATTTCTTTTCTCGCTATCTATTTTCAACACGAAACAACTTCAGTCAATCTTATCAAGGTATCTGCGATACATCACAATTACCCAACTGCCATTGTTGACAGTGAATGAATGGTGATTTCTTTAACCGCTCAGGAGCCTCTGGGTTTCTGGTACGTAGTGTGAAAGGAAAGACAAGCCTCTATTTCTTCAGACTAAAGGTCAGATCTCACGCATCTGAAGGCATCCTACATTACATAAGGACAACTTACACCAAGGTAGCCCTCACACTATCAATGTTCTACAAGACCTTGGCTATTGGCTTATTACTTATATCTATTTGTAACAACACATGTCGCCTGCATTTTTCACTGATAAGCTGGTATCTAATGTGTATAATGATGTGTCTGTAATTAAAATGGTAATATGCTAGTAAAAAAATTAATGAACCATCAGTAAGCTCGGAAGGATGGCAGAACCGTGGCTCTTTGTAAAATGGCAACAGAGAAACAGTTCACCAACCCTTTTATCCATCGCCACTCTGTCTCTTTCAATAACAGTTGTTGGAGATGACCCCATTCAAGTAACCACATACTATAGGAAAATTGTAAAATGTCGTCTTCCAGAGCCGTTCAACTTTCACGCAGTCAGTTTCTGGCATTTTGTGATTGGACAGCTGGTTTCACGGAGTCAGTGGCGTGCCCGCTTGCTACATGCAGCATGCTGGTGTGCCAGAAGAAAAGCTACTAATAATTAAAAAACCAACAATTAATTTGTGCCTTTTTATCACCTTGCCAAAATCTTACAGATCCATCTGGATTCATTCTTACAGCATAGACCTGCGTATTTCTTGCTAGGATTGTCTGTTCAGAGCTGTCACTTCAATTCTTTTTCCCCAATCCAGTTTTCCTATCCATCTGCTGCTGTGCTTGGACGCCATTTCTAGTAGCTGGTATCATCTCGTCCATGGCTGAGCAGCCTCCCCAGCAGGACTGGAGCTCCGGCCTGCCGCAGCCGGAGCTCCTCCAGTCCATCGGGAAGCATCTCGCCTCCGGCCATGACGCGGCGTCCTTCCGATCCGTGTGCACCCCCTGGCGCGCCGCCATCCCGTTCAAAACCTCGCTCCGCTCGTGCTGCTCTCGTTCGGCCCCGAGTCCGAGAGCGTCACCTTTCTACAGCGTCTCGGAGGAGGAGGCCGGCCTTCTCCTTGCCGCTCCAGACGACGTTCGCGGCAAGGTGCCCTGCGGTGCGTCGTGTGGATGGCTGGCACTGATGGACGAGGCAGCGTTCGTGACGCTGCTGAACCCCTTCACCGGCGCCCGCGTCGAGCTCCCTAAGGCAGACGAGCACGTCGCGGCGGCGTCCTCCGCCACACGTGTGTCTAAGGTCGACGGCCGGTGGGTGCGCCATCCGGACAGCAACTACGGGAATGAAGAGGCTGCCAACGTTATCAAGGTAGACAAGATGAGAGACGTGTTCTTCCATGTGTTGGATTTAATCGAGCTGTGGTCCAGCAAGTGCGCCATGCAGCAGCCATGCAGACCAGGCTGAGAGCGTGGAGCACCGGGTCAATAATGTGTTTGTTATGCACGGCGTGTGTGTCCGGGTCTTGTGGATCGTGGGTGACCACGACATGGTGTGTTAGGCCAGTTTTAAGTACTTTGTAATCAGTTTGTTTTTCGTGTGAATGAAGTAGTACAGAACGAGTTCTGTTTTGGCGCTGAAAACTACTGAAAGTTCATCCACCATAGCTTCAAATTTTCTCACATCTGGCATCAGAGACGAGGCCAGCAGCCCCAGTTCATCCAAGCTTCCGCCATGTCGCTCGACCGGGAAGGTGGCGGCGCGATGTACCAACTGCCGCAGCTGACGGCAACGAACTACATCACTTGGACAATCCGAGTACAAACAGTTCTGGAGGCGAAAGAGATCTCGGAAGTCGATGGCAGGAAATATAAGAAGGCGTGGGCGCGTCTTCTTCAAGCTTTACCCGAAGGACTGATTTTGCAGGTGGCAAAATACAAGTCGGCGAAAGAGGTTTGGGACTCCCTCAAAGCGCAATTCGTCGGAGCAGATCGTGTGAAGGAGGCGAGGCTGCAGACTTTGAAGTCTGAGTAGATGGTCTGCGGATGAAGGATGATGAAACACTTGATCAGCTCGCCAGAAGGATTTCGGCAATGTCGATCTGCTACACCAACCTAGGCGGCTCGTTGGAGAATGCGGCGCAGGTGAAGAAGTTACTGGATTCTGTGTCCGAAAGATTCATCCATTGCATCGCGGGCATGGAACAATTCTGCGACTTGAAGACGATCTCGTTTGAGGAAGCCCTCAGCTGCCTGAAGGCCTATGACGGACTTGTCGGCCGTGCATCTGCAGGAGGCAGTGGTGACGGACAGTTACTTCTCACTCGTGCCGAGTGGGAAGCACGGTACAAGAAGGAGTCTGGGGAATTGTCAAGGAGAGGCAAGAACACTGATGGCGGGGGGCGCGGTCGGAGTGACCGTGGACGTGGAAGAGGTCAGGGAAATGGAGGACGAGGTGAGTCGTCAACCAGAGGAGGAGGTGCCGACACCCGTGGCAAGACAAGGGATAAAAGACACATACAATGTTTTAACTATGATAAGTTTGGACACTATTCAAGCGAGTGCAAATCGCCGAAGAAGGAAGAAGCTAACTTGGCCAAGGAGACGGAGGAAGAACCTGCCTTGATGCTTGCAGAGACAGAGATGTTGTTGCCAGGGAAGGCTGAGGAGAGTGGCAAGGTTGTTTTCTCAATGAGCAGAGAGTGTGGTCAGGGCTGCAGTTGACAGAGGAAGGTGCAACCACGGGAGATGTGTGGTACCTTGACAACGGTGCGAGCAGTCACATGACGGGTGACAGGGCAAAGTTCCAAGAACTTGATGAAGTTGTCACTGGCCAGATAAGGTTTGGCGACAGCTCCACCGTGGAGATCATGGGAAAAGGTTCAATTCTTTTCTTATGTCGAAATGGTGACCAGTGGCTATTGCAAGAAGTATATTTCATCCCAAAGCTGAAGAATAATTTGGTGAGTCTCGGTCAACTCACTGAATTAGGACACAAAGTGGTGATGGAAGACGATACACTGAAGTTGTTTGACAATGTGTCATCGCGCTTGATCATGAGGGTGCAGCGATCGCCGAACCGGCTTTACCGGATCAGACTGCAGCAGACCGAACCAACATGTCTTCTGACGAAGCTCATGGATCCAGCGTGCCTCTGGCACGCACGGTTAGGACATGGAAACTTCCAAGCTTTGAAAATGCTCACTGAAAGGAAGATGGTGGCAGGAGTGCCCCTGATTGAACATCCGTACCAGCTATGCCACAGATGTTTGGTGGCCAAACAGGCCCGACGATCTTTTCCGGCCATGGCGCGGTATCGAGCTGAAGGAACTCTGGAACTATTACACATGGACTTGTGTGGACCCATCACTCCATCAACAATTACCGGCAACAGATATTTTATGCTCATTGTTGATGATTACTCACGATGGATGTGGGTGCACCTGATCAGGACAAAGGATCAGATATGCTCTTTTTTGAGAAGTTCAAGGCACAAGTGGAGAACATCACTGGACGCAGGATCAAAACGTTGAGGACCGACCGAGACGGGGAGTTCTTGTCGGCCAAGTTTACACAAGTCTGTGAAGCTGCCGGGATTGTGAGACATCTCACCGCGCCGTACACCCCACAACAAAACGGCATGGTGGAACGTCGGAACCGCACTGTCATAGGGATGGAAAGATCAATGCTGAAAAACATGAAGGTGCCGGGGAGGTTCTAGGGTGAAGCCATTCGGCATGCTCTGTATGTGCTAAACCGGCTTCCCACGAAGTCAATGAGTGTGCACACCCCGTTTCAGGCATGGAACGGGAGGAAGTTGCATGTTGGTCACGTATGGGTGTTTGGGTGTGTCGGCCACGTCAAAGCAGTGGCATCTCACCTAAAGAAACTAGAGGACAGGAGTCACAAAATGGTCTATCTTGGAGTCAAAGAGGGGTGCAAGGCACGTCGCATGTTTGACCCTCAACGCAACAAGTTGGTGGTAAGCCGAGATGTCATTTTTGAGGAGAAACTTGAGTGGGCATGGAAATCAGAAGATGGTGAGCTGGCAGATTTTGTTGTAGAGGAGGAACTTCAAGAACAACCTGCAGGAATACCAGGAGTATCTACAGAAAATCAAGCACCTGAAGATGATGGCGATCACCAACCAGCATCCCCAGCAAGTTTGGCACCATCACCACATACTCCACCTGCTGCAGGCTATGACAGTGGTCGAGCAACATCAGGTTCTGTACCTCTACCAGGAAGTGCTAGAAGCAGGGGCATGACAGCATCACAATCTGACAGAGGATCAGCTAACACATCTGCAAATGTTGTTCAGTCAGCTGTACAGGGAGTAACAGCTACACCTTCATCAGAAGAGGAGAGCACCTATGGTGGTCCAGTAAGGTACAAGTCCCTGTCAGAGATAATGGAGCGAGCACCAGTAGTGGAGCTGGATTATGGAGATTCTGATGATGAGGCCCTACTGGCAGAAACTGAAGAACCAGTGTCTTTCTTAGAAGCTGCAGGACAACCTGATTGGGAGGAAAAAATGAGAAAAGAAATAGAGCCCATTCAGAGGAATGCAACCTGGACAATCACTAAACTTCCAGCAAATCTGTAGGATCAAAGAGCACGTGAAAAGCTACCAGAGGGGGGGGGTGAATGGTAGATTAAAACTTTTCGCAGCGGAAACAACAAAAACCCCTCAGCAAAAAATCAATCGGTTAAAGAAACCGTGTGTGCAAGTGTTTTCAAACGTGTTCAACCGTGAAAAATCAAGTAGAGAGGTAGAGAATCAAGTCACGGATCTAATGCAACAAGAATCACTTGAAAACACGAAGTAAAACTTGAGATACGATCAAAACATCAAACGAAGATCAATCTGTTCTACCCGATATAAAACAGATCTGCAATGCTGCAAAGAAACTCGTGTATCTCAAAAACTACAGATCCAAATCTCGTGAAAATTTCACATATGATAGATAATTGAGTTGTGAAGACAACCCAAAAAGAATCACGTCAATTGGATCTGCAAAACTCGAGTTATGAACGAAACACCGAAGCAACGTCGGTCTGTCCAGAAACTCGGCGAGAAATACTTGACAAAAAACAAATCGGACGAACAAGGCACAAAAGCTCCTCGAAACTATGAACTTTATTCAATAGAAACACAAGAGGAACAGCCCAAAGTTCTCTCCCCATGAGAGCTCTGGCCTCCCATGCTTTTATAGCCAGCCCTCAGGCTAAACAATCCAATCTAGGACTCCTACTCCTAATTGGACTCGTATCCTAACTTACCATAACTGCTCAGGACTCTCCTATTCGCAGATAGAAGCAATCGTGAGACTTCCAAACACCTTAGGAACATCCTAAACATTCCTAAAACAACTCAACTTCGTGCCTAGCACGAAATCCTATCATAACCAACTCAAATCTTCCATATTTGAGCCATATCCGACTCAGCCTCAGCCTGAGTATGCAATCCAGCCGGTTGGACCTTTCCGACCAATTCTTTACGTCCACTTCTCTTCATCACGCCTTGGAACAATGTTGCCACGTACATGCACTCCTTGCACACGTGCAAACACCTTCCAACGACGTACACGCAACCTTCATATGCACTGCCCTTGATCCAAACATGCTGCGCGACCTCCCGATCAACTCAACCACAGCTCCTCCCGAACTTGGTTGTTGGAACCTCATCTTCTCCCTGAGACTAGTCAAAGGATCCCGTCACCAGCCATGTCTTGAACTCAAGCAACACCTGCACATGAATAAACAACCAATTCTTCCGAGCACAAGTCCTTGACTTGACTCACGTTAGTTCGAAAAACACAACACCTTACATGAGCACGTCACATAAGCATGTTGCAAACCATATCAAATGATAACAGCCATAACCACCAAAACACACCAACAACTTAGCAAATTAATACTAAGCAAACCTTCCCATAAAGCAAGTTTGAAACATTGCGAGTTAAAAGCAAAAACAAGACGCTACAGTTCTACGAGTTGAACTTCACGGGAGCTCCCTAAAAACAAGCTCCGGACCTTGCGTCGGACCTTGCCAACACTTGGCGGACCTAACAAAGAACTTGTCGGACCTTGCCACAGAAGAATGTTTTGGCAATATTCAAAACTTTGAATGTTAATGCTAACTTTTATCCTAATTGCCAATGTATTCAGCACACATAGGTCTCACAATCTCCCCCTTGATGAATACATTGGCAACACCAATTAAAATCCCAACATTGGCTTATGAAAAGTTTTGAAAAGCTTTGAAAACTCATTTCTCCCCCTTTATTAATTTCTCCCTATTTTTTAAAATCAGAGAAGGAAGAAAGTGTATAACATATGCAAAGTGTAAAAAAAATCTCTCCGTATACATATTTCTCTCTCTTTGACAATGTATTCATCAGGGTTCAAAAGAGAAAATTTTAAATGTTATGAGCATATTATAACATATACATACAAAACAAACCTCATCCAAGTCATACTATCAGGTTACTTACACTATCACATCAATGAGATACATAAAGTAGTGTTACCCATGCTAGAGATCAAATGTATTTTTCAGTTTAAGCAAGTCATGATCTCCCTTACTCAACTATTTCAAAACCTGAAAACATGACACTTGTTGCTGCATTTTTATTATTAATAATCATTTAAGGCACAAAGTTGATCATATGATATTTGCAAGAGATTATATGCCGCATCAGACTTATTCTAACCAACCATGCCAAGCCTATGTCATTTGACAATCAGAAGCTTAAGGACATGGTTTTAGTCATACACAATTCCTTCCAAGTTCATATCTTAGTGCAATGATAAACAATCTCAAAAGAAGAAGTGCGATGCATGCATATTCTCTTGATCTTTTCTCAAATTTTTATTTGAAAACTCAACATGTGAGCTGATCACTTGATTAATTTTTTATGATTAAAAGCACTTGTGAGCACGCAACAAGTTCAAAACAGCAAGAAAGTTCGATCATGACCAGATTTAGTGTAAGTAATTATTCTAATTACTAGTCATGGTAAAAACTACAAAATGTATAACATGAGTAATGTAGTAAGAACTTTCAGCCTGTAAAAGGAATCATAAAGTCATATATGTATGAAATACTATGCTCATATTATTTTAGTTTCAGATTCACACATAGACTTTCAAAGTTTCAAAAACTCCCCCTCAATTTAAGCCATGGGGATGCATAACCCCTATTTCACTACGAATGAAACAAAAACAAGTGAAATCCAAAGGTTTTGTAAAAATAGGCCAACTGTTGTTCGGTATCGACATGGTGAAGCACAATGTTTCCTTTTTCAACATTATCACGAAGAAAGTGATAGCTAATGTCAATGTGCTTAGTTCTAGAGTGTTTCACGGGGTTTTTAGCAATACAAATTGCACTAGTGTTATCACAAAACAGTGGAACACTATCTAAATCAACCCCATAGTCCTTAAGTGTTTGAACAATCCAAAGAATTTGTGAGCAAGTGCTAGCCGCAGCTACATATTCAGATTCGGCCGTGGATTGTGCAACTGAACTTTGTTTTCAAGAGGACCAAGCAACAAGTGAATTACCAAGAAAATGACAAGCACCCGAAGTACTTTTCCTATCAATCCTACAACCCCCAAAATCAGCATCCGAAAAAGCTTTCAAAGAAATGGTTGAGGAAGAAGGAAAAAATACCAAATTCTTGAGTTCCATGTAGGTACCTGAGAATTCTTTTGATGGCTTGGCGATGTGAAGCACGTGGAGAAGTTTGAAAACGTGCACAAAGACATACACTGAATTATATGTCCGGTCTTGACGCCGTGAAATACAAAAGTGATCCAATCATACTTCTGTATTCTTTTTTATCGACCGGGTCACCATCTTCGTCAAGTTCAAGTGTTGTTGCTGTTCCCATTGGTGTCCGAAGAGGCTTGCATTTGTCCATGTTGAAGCGCTTAAGAAGGTCCTTTGTATACTTAGTTTGATGCACAAAAGTTCCTTCTTTTATTTGCTTTATTTGCAGCCCCAAAAAGTATGTGAGTTCTCCCATCATACTCATCTCAAATTCAAAACTCATCATAGCTGAAAACTTGGACACGAGATCATGAGAAGCACAACCAAAGATAATATCATCCACATACACTTGAACGAATAATGAGTCATTGCCATGCTTAAGTACAAAAAGAGTTTTATCAAGCTTACCCATGGTAAACCCCTTTTCAAGTAAGAATATTTTTAACCTATCATACCATGCTCTAGGGGCTTGTTTTAGACCGTACAAGGCTTTGGACAATTTGTAAACATGATTAGGAAAATTTGAATTTTCAAAATCCGGTGGCTGCTTAACATAAACCTCCTCCTCTATGTAGCAATTAAGAAAAGCACTTTTAACATCCATTTGATATAACTTAAAACCTTTAGATGCAGCAAATGCTAATAAAATTCTTATAGCTTCTAATTTAGCAACAGGAGCAAATGTTTCATCAAAATCTAGACCTTCAATTTGAGTGAAACCTTGAGCAACCAACCTAGCTTTATTCCTAACCACAACCCCATCCTCACTTTGCTTATTTTTAAATACCCATTTAGTTCCAATTAATGTGTGACCTTGAGGTGGAGGTACAAGTTTCTAAACAGTATTTCTTTCAAAATTTTTTAACTCTTCTTGCATGGCATTAATCCAAGATTCATTAGTGAGTGCGTGTGATATATCCTTGGGTTCAAAAGAAGCAACAAAAGCAGAATGAGCATGAGAGTTTGGATCGCAAAACCTGGACCGAGTGACTCGTTCATGCAAGCTTCCAATGATTTGTTGTGGAGGATGACTTTTGAGTACTCGGAGGGGAGTAGACACTTCACAAGCACCTTCTTCTTCATGTTCGGACCTTTGATTAGGAGAGCTTGTTGATTGAGGAAGGTCCGAACCAGCAGTAGTGACTGTTGGTGCTGGTTGTGGTGCAAAATCAGCAGCTTGATCGTTATTTACTTCCGAGTTTTCGGGCAGCAGCACCACTTCTTCATCTTCTTCAATAAAAATACTCTCCCCCTGCGGATATGGATCCGGACCTGCAATATCGGAGCTAGTACTTGGGCTAGCTTCATCAAAAGAAACCTCGCAAGTCTCCACAATTTTGTTAGTGTCAAGTAAAAGCACACGGTAGCCTCTAGTATAAGATGGATAACCAAGAAACATGCCATCAACAGATCTAGCTTCAAATTTATCAAGATTACCATGTTTCTTAACAAAGCATTTGCAACCAAAAACCCTAAAGTGTGTAACACTAGGCCTATGTCCAAAACGGAGCTCATATGGGGTTTTTCCAAGCTTAGCACGCAAGAAAACACGATTTGAGACATAACAAGCGGTTGCAATTGCATCAGCCCAAAATTTCCTAGGAGTTCGATATTCATCAAGCATAGTCCTAGCCATCTCAACTAAGGTCCTGTTCTTTCTTTCTACGACACCATTTTGTTGTGGTACATAGGGTGAAGAGTATTGATGATCTATTCCATTTTCAGCACAAAAGTAATCAAAGGATTGGTTTTTAAATTCAGTTCCGTTATCACTTCTAATTGTTTTTAATGATCTTGGGTGATCAATAGATAATATAAGAAATAAAGTTCTAAAATGACTAAAAGCTTCATTCTTAGATGCCATAAAATAAACCCACGAATATCTGGAATAATCATCAACAATCACAAGCACATACCATTTACCTCCGAAGGATTGAACACGTGCCGGACCTACTGTGTCAAGATGTAAAAGTTATCCCGGTTCAGCTGTCATGGTCATTGTGAGAGGAGCATGTGAACCTGCAACAAACTTAGCATGTCTACAAGAAGAGCACACAATATCATTGTCTTTTTTAAGCTTCGGCAGCCCACGTATGCGATCGAGAGCACTAACACGAGAGAGATGATCAAAACCTATGTGACCAAGTGAACGATGCTAAAAATATAGATCCTTTGTATCATTAGCAACTAGACACCGATGCTTAGAAGTTGACAAATCAAAATCAGCTTTAAAAACTCTTCCAAACCTAGATATGTTAAACAAAAGCTCACCTTTTGAATCTACAACCTTGCAGCAATTTTTAGCAAAGCTAACCTCTAGATTTTCATCTAGCAATTGTGAAACCGAAAGCAAGTTGTATTTCAAATTTTTAACAAGTGCCACATCTTTCAAAGTGTAGAGATTGTTTACTCTAACCGAACCTTTAGCAATTATGGGAGTAGAAGAGTTATCGGTGAAAGTAACATTTTCTACACGTGACACAAAAGAGAGAGAGGAGAACCATTCTTTGTTACCGGTCATGTGGCGTGAGCAACCTGAATCCACAATCCAAATGTTCTCATTCCTCAAACGTGAAATGTACACAGTAGCACAATACGTCGATGACTCAATACTGGGGTTAGTTAAAAGACTTTTAGGAATCCAGTACTGAGTCACACGACGTCCAACAGGAATAACATGCGAAAGCTGAGAAGGTACAGCAGGTTTATGAGCCAAACATCGAAAATTTTTGTTCCCAACTACTGACTTAGAGATGTGTTATATGTAGCACAAAAAACAGTAGGTCCGGGAGCAAGTTTTTGACTCATTACAGCAGGTTGCAAGCTCCGAACATCCGGTCTAGCAGATTTTGCTTGGTTGTTATGTGATCTAGCAAATATTTTTTGTTTCTTATCGTGTTTAGCTAGTCTATAAAAAAATCCATGACATGACCATCTCTACCACAGTAGGTACAATGAAAAATAACCTTATTATCATGTCTAGATGAGCAAGCAACATGTTTATTAGAACCCGAATGGGACAGTACTCCTGCAGATTTGAAAATCACCTCTTTTTGTCTAGGAGCTGTTTGAATCAAACCGCTTCCTAATGACTTTACAACTTTAGGTGGGTGTGCCTTAGCATGAGCATGAGAATTAAAACCTAAACCAGTTTTATCATTACAAGACTTGGAAGAATTCAGCAGCAAGTTTAGGTTCTTATTTGCATTAGAAAACCGATCTAGTGTCCTATGCATGTCATCAAGTTTATTGGACAGATCAAAGTAGTTTTCACATGAAGTTTTTCCTTTTAGTTTGCAATTTGAACAATATTTAACTTCATGCATACGTAAAGCATTGTTCAAAATAGAAATCTCATTCATAGCATCATTTAGTTTCTTATTCAGGTCATCACATGAAGAACAATGCAAATCAATTGTAGAACAACAAGCATCTTTCAAATTTTTATCATTAAGTGCAGCAAGCTCTTTGTTCTTTTCAATTTCAAGTTTATCAAGTGTAGATGCGTGTGCACTTCTTAAAGAGGATAATTGTTCATAAATTAAATCACATGAGGAACAAGAATCATCACTAGGAATCAAAGTTTTTAAACGATTAATTTCAGATTCTAGTGATTCAATTTTAACAGCATTGTTCCTAAGTTTTTTATCCTTTTTCTTTAATATAACTGTGGCACGAGAAATAGCATCACACATTTCTTCGCAAGTGGGACATACCTCTTCATCGTCACTGTTGTGTTCTGCCTCCTCGGAGCTTGAACTTGACTTGCTCGCCATGCAGCACATATTTACCATAGCTTCTTCATCTTCATCACTACCGGTGTCCACATCACTTGAGCCGAGATCTTGAAGTGCAGAGATCATACTATGCACTATGTTGCGCATTGATAAATCTTTCTTCTTCTTATTCTTTGCAAACAATTTCTTCGGCCTTGTTTACTTTTCTTCACGTGAAGTCGGACCTGAAAGGTTAGGGCACTCCGTACGAAAATGTCTTGTCTTACCACATTCAAAACATCGTTGAGGTCCGGAGCTTCCTCTCCTTCTAGTTCTCACATTTTGCAATGCTTTTGAGAACCGAGTAGACATGAGTGCAAGCTCCTCCTCTGGAAACTCTTCAATCTGTTCAAGGGTTAGAGAGGACAGCAAAGAGTGTGCACCACTAGATGATGATTGGCTAGAACTAGACATGTCACGTTGCGAAACAAATGCAATAGACTTGTTGGGGTTTTTACGTGAGATGATGTCAATTTCATGAGTTTTCAATTTAGAATAAAGCACGTCTAAAGTAAGAGAACTCATGACAGTAGATTCATGAATAGATGTAACTTTCATCTCCCAAATTGACATATCTAATGCTCCTAACAATTGTCTAGCATTTTCAGCATCTGAAAAGTTAACATTGACACTACGCAAGTTGCTGAGAATTTTATTAAAGCGAGCAAAAAGGTTGTCAATTGACTCACCGGGTTGCATCTCAAAACGCATGTATTCTTTCTTGAACATATCTTGCCTTACCTCCTTGATCGTATTGGATCCTTCATGGTAGTCACAAAGAGCTTTCCAAACATCATATGCAGATCGGAGGTGTGCAACACGGTCGAAGTCGCTTTGAGTCAATCCTTGGATGATCAAGTTGCGAGCCTTGTTGTTGTTGTCAACATCTCCCATGTTCGCAGCTGTAACTTGATCGTTGGGTGGTACATCAAAGTTCCGGTAGACCTTTTCCCATATGGCGAAGCCTTGCGCCTGTATGTAGGCCTCCATCCGCGTCTTCCAAACCTGAAAATCGATGTCATTAAACACACAAGATTTTGCGGAGTACTTCTCCATGATGGTTAGTCAAAATACGTGCAAATCACAAAGATTAGAGCACTTTGTCTCTGATACCAATTGTAGGATTGAAGAGCACGTGAAAAGCTACCAGAGGGGGGTGAATGGTAGATTAAAACTTTTCGCAGCGGAAACAACAAAAACCCCTCAGCAAAAAATCAATCGGTTAAAGAAACCGTGTGTGCAAGTGTTTTCAAACGTGTTCAACCATGACAAATCAGTAGAGAGGTACAGAATCAAGTCACGGATCTAATGCAACAAGAATCACTTGAAAACACGAAGTAAAACTTGAGATACAATCAAAACATTAAACGAAGATCAATCTGTTCTACCCGATATAAAACAGATCTGCAACGCTGCAAAGAAACTCGTGTATCTCAAAAACTACAGATCTGAAGCTCGTGAAAATTTCACAGATCATATATAATTGAGTTGTGAAGACAACCCAAAAAGAATCACATCAATCGGATCTGTAAAACTCGAGTTATGAACGAAACACCGAAGCAACGTCGGTCTGTCCAGAAACTCGGCGAGAAAGACTTGACGAAAAACAAATCGGACGAACAAGGCACAAAAGCTCCTCGAAACTATGAACTTTATTCAATAGAAACACAAGAGGAACAGCCCAAAGTTTTCTCCCCACAAGAGCTCTGGCCTCCCTTGCTTTTATAGCCAGCCCTCAGGCTAAACAATCCAATCTAGGACTCCTACTTCTAATTGGACTCGTATCCTAACTTACCATAATTGCTCAAGACTCTCCTATTCGCAGATAGAAGCAATCGTGAGACTTCCAAACACCTTAGGAACGTCCTAAACATTCCTAAAACAACTCAACTTCGTGCCTAGCACGAAATCCTATCATAACCAACTCAAATCTTCCATATTTGAGCCATATCCGACTCAGCCTCAGCCTGAGTACGCAATCCAGCCGGTTGGACCTTTCCGACCAATTCTTTACGTCCATTTCTCTTCATCACGTCTTGGAACAATGTTGCCACGTCTATGCACTCCTTGCACACGTGCAAACACCTTCCAACGACGTACACGCAACCTTCATATGCACTGCCCTTGATCTAAACATGCTACGCGACCTCCCGATCAACTCAACCACAGCTCCTCCCGAACTTGGTTGTTGGAACCTCATCTCCTCCCTGAAGGATCCCGTCACCAGCCATGTCTTGAACTCAAGCAACACCTGCACATGAATAAACAACCAATTCTTCCGAGCATAAGTCCTCGACTTGACTCACGTTAGTTCAAAAACCACAACACCTTACATGAGCACGTCACATAAGCATATTGCAAACCATATCAAATGATAACAGCCATAACCACCAAAACACACTAACAACTTAGCAAATTAATACTAAGCAAACCTTCCCATAAAGCAAGTTTGAAACATTGCGAGTTAAAAGCAAAAACAAGACGCTGCAGTTCTACGAGTTGAACTTCACGGGAGCTCCCTAAAAATAAGCTCCGAACCTTGCGTCGGACCTTGCCAACACTTGGCGGACCTAACAAAGAACTTGTCGGACCTTGCCACAGAAGAATGTTTTGGCAATATTCAGAACTTTGAATGTTAATGCTAACTTTTATCCTAATTGCCAATGTATTCAGCACACATAGGTCTCACAAGATCACAAACCCATAGGTGCAAAATGGGTCTACAAGCTAAAGAATGATTCAGAAGGGAAAATTGTCAAGCACAAAGCTAGATTAGTTGCTAAAGGATCTGTTCAGCAGCAGGGTATTGATTTTGAAGAGGTGTTTGCATCGGTTGCGAGGCTAGACACTGAAAGTGTGATTTTGGCACTGGCAGCAAGCAGAAGATGGCAAGTACATTATTTAGATGTGAAATCAGCCTTTCTCCATGGTGATTTGGAGAAGGAAGTATACATCAGTCAACCTGAAGGTTTTACGGTGAAAGGCAAGGAGCACTTAGTTCTGAAATTAAAGAAAGCCTTGTACGGTTTAAAGCAAGCACCGAGGGCCTGGAATCAGAGGCTAGATAAAAGCCTGAAAGCTTTTGGGTTCAGGAGATGTCCACATGAACATGCAGTCTACAAGAAGGGTGAGGGTCTATTAGTCATCCTCATAGGTGTGTATAGGTGTGTATGTTGATTATCTTATTGTGACAGGAGCAAGTCTTGAGGTCATTGAGGATTTCAAATACAGGATGAAGTCTGAATTTGAAATGAGTGATCTAGGACTGCTTCGGTTCTACCTTCGAATCGAAGTGGATCAGCAGGAAGAAGGGATCACAGTCAAGCAAACTGGTTATGCCAGAAAAGTGTTGGAGCAGTTTGGCATAGGGGCGTGTAAACCTGTCAAGGCACCCATGGAGCACAAACTGAAAATACACAAGGACACTGAAGGAGAACTGGTTGATCCTACTAACTATCGCCGAGTGGTTGGCTGTCTGAGATACCTACTTCACACTCAGCCTTATTTATCATTTGTAGTCGGTGTGATAAGCAGGTATATGGAAAGACCGACAGTGATGCATCAAAAGGCAATCAAACATATCATGTGATATTTGAAGGGTACTCCACAGGAAAGGAGGAGCTGAAAATCACTGCCTATTCAGACAGTGACCCGGCAGGTGACGCAAATGATAACCGAAGCACGGGTGGCATGGCATTTTACATTGATGACAACCTAGTCTCATGGAGTTCACAAAAGCAATGGACAGTTGCGCTTTCTTCATGTGAAGCGGAGTTTATTGCAGCAACAATGGCGGCGTGTCATGCCTTGTGGCTGAAAAATCTGTTGGAAGAACTGACAGACAAAGAGACCAAGACAGTAAAGTTGCTTGTGGACAATCGATCAGCCATCGCCCTGATGAAAAACTCGGTGTTCCATGGCCGCAGCAAACATGTTCGTACCATGTACCATTTTATACGTGAATGTGTGCAGGAGGGGTAAATTTCAGTGGAGTGTGTGCACTCTGAAGAACAGAGAGCTGATATTCTGATGAAGCCTCTGGCAACTGAAAAGTTGGGTGCAATGAGTCATCTGTTAGAAATTCAGTATCTTAGACCACATCAAGATTAGGGGAGTTTGTTGGATTTAATCGAGCTGTGGTCCGTTGAAGTTTCAGTTAGCGGCAAGTGCGCCATGCAGCAGCCATGCATGCAGGGGGCCCGCTGAAGCTGAGAGCATGGAGCACCGGGTCAATAACGTGTTTGTTATGCACGGCGTGTGTGTGTCCGGGTCTTGTAGATCGTGGGTGACCACGACGTGGTGTGTTAGGCCAATTTTAAGTCTTTGTAATCAGTTTGTTTTTTGTATGAATGAAGTAGTACAGAACGAGTTCTGTTCTGGCGCTGAAAACTGCTGAACGTTCATCCACCATAGTCTCAAATTTTCTCACACCATGAGATCATGCTCTCCGCGCCGCCCTAAGCCGGATGCGAATGCTTGGCCATGGCCGTGCTCGCGAACTCCTCAAAGGTCGCGTTCTGCCAGGTCGAGATCGACAGTGCGTGGATGCTGCTCGATACCAACCTGGAACATTCCGTGGCCTGCATCGTCCACTGCCTAAGAGAAGATCTACGCAGTCGACACCGCTGGGGACATCTCCATCTGCAATTGCAACGCCACCGGTGCCGGTGTGCCTCCTACCGGGACGCGGTTGCCATCATTGTCCCCTCCTGAAGATGTGTGCAATTGCAGCTACTTGGAGTTGAACGGCGAGTTGCACATGGTCGGCGTCATAGTGATAAGGTTCTGTAAAACAAAGGGTTTCACCTACAATACCGTGGTTTACAAATGCGATTTCCTGCTGGATCAGACGCCGGTGTGGTCCAAGGTGAACGACGTTGGCGACCTGACACTGTTGGTGTCGAAGAATTTCAATGAAAACTTCAGTGGAGCAAGCGTCTCCAAGTACAAGACGAGCAACATCTACTTCTCCGATGTTTTGTACACCGGTCCAGCCAACTTATCGGCAGTCTGTTATCAGATCGTCAACATTGCCACCGTACCTATGCGTCGGAAGTGGTCCGTGTCCATGGAAAGATGAAGCCATCGAAAGCTCTATGTTGGTTTCGACCTAATATTTGGATGGGAGGTACGTGATTCCTCTTCACAAGGTTTTCTTATGTTTTATAAGGACAGCAACCTGGACATGTTAGGTTTCCGTAGCGAGTCATATCAGAGGCAAACAACCATCTAAAAGTTGAAAACTTTCAGCATGAGTTGTTAGATATTGAAACTATGCTCAAGGTTCATTCGAAATGATGCGTGTGGGTTTGACCATTATGCATATTCCCTTCATTTTTCTCGAGCCTTGGACTCTTGGAGATTTAGATATGCCCTCTTCTTAAGCGTATAGATGCAATATCCAATAGCTTGTGTTGCAACTTCTACATGGTGTGCACCTCATATGCGTGCTAGATATGTTATATTTGTCTATTTAGCTGGCAGATTTGAGTTGCGATAAAATTTTAACTAACTTGGCTCACCAGTTATAAAAGCCAATGCAGTTGATTCCCTACTTCTAGTTTAATTAATTTTGGCGCAAAGTTTTCAATTGTACAGACTACTACACATTTAGTATGTCACCACCATAGTACTGTACCCATTATGTTTTTTCAATACTTTAGAAAAAATGAATTCCGCACATTTTTCATTCTGAAATGTTACCCTTAAATAAATAGTAGGTGAATCAATTTATCGATTTTTTGTCTGGCCATGTATAAAAATATTGTGGCCATAAAAGTAACATACATGGTCACTCCCTTTTTTATTTTTATCATATCTTACTTTGTTTATTAGCAGCCTATGTTTTTCTTGGTTGTGGCAAGCCCCTGTATATTTACTATAACAGCTTCTCATTTATACATTCAAGGAAAAGCTATTACACATTATTATTTTTATCAAATTGTTCATTTTATTATATTTGTTGTGTAGCACAACATTTTGCGAGAACAAACTGATTGATCATTGTCTTAGATAGGTTGTCAGGGTCCAGGTACGATGAGGAAAAACCATCAAAAGAAATCGAACCCAGCAAGATAAAAAGTATCACCTGAACCTGCAGAAGAATTCAAGACCGATGTAATTCTGTCAAAACGTATTATTAAGAGTTTTCTGTCCTCCATCGTTCTAGTTATTACTAATATGGAACTATATAAGTTTGATTTCATGGAACAACAAAATTTCTATTTATTGTGTTTTCTAATAAATGAAGACAGTTTATCATGCTTTGTTCTGTTTTTGAAAAAAAAAAGGTATGTGGCTCGCTTATATGCCTCACATTTGATCGGTTTACAGATGGAATTAAAGAAGCTTCTGGTTTAAATATGTTCATGTTTCTGACTCATTTTCGTTTTCTCTTTAGTCTCTCGCAGTCTTGCTGATTGTGAAATGACCAAATCAACAATGGTTGTCGATAAATAGGTAGTCATAAATGAAATCGAGAGTGCAATCCTCATCATTTGGAGAACTGACATATGATGCCGATACGATGAGTTGGAAATTGGGAGCTGTCGGTACCCGCGATATGGGGTACCCCGCGCACAGGGGAAAATGCCTAAGGAACTCGCCCTTCTCCGCAGGGAGAGCTCCGAAGGCGCCACACGTCCGGCGGGGCCGGACCTCCCTCTCCTCAGAGGAGAGCTCCGGGCCCGCCACATGGCATACAGAAGCCGGACCTCCCCCTCCGCGGGAGAGAGGTCCAAAGGCGCCACGTATCCGGCGGGGCCGGACCTCCCTCTCCGCAGAGAGGAGCTCCAGGCCCGCCATGTGGCCGACAGAAGCCGAACCTCCCCCTCCGCGGGGAGAGGTCCAAAGGCTCCACGTGTCCCGCGGGGCCGGCCCCCCTCTCCTCTGAGGAGGGCTCCGGGCCCGCCACGTGGCCAGCAGAACGGCGCTGCCTGCCCCCGAGCGATAGGAAGCGGGCGTAAAGACGCCCCATACCTTGCCCGTACAAGGTATTCAAGGCCCGCGTCTTACCAAGACGCGGAGACGCGGAGCACGCCTCTGTCAGGTGCCGTTGCGCCCAGTCGCATCACAGACTGGCACGCGGTGTCAGAGCCTGCCAGCCAATAAACGCAGCGACAAGACATCCCATGCCGCCCCCGCCGTCATCATCCACTATGACTAAGCATGCGGCATGGGCAGGGCTGCAAGACGAAGACTCAGAAGCCTTTGCCAGAGACAACTACCGGCATAACTGCAGATACGGTAGATGACAGACAATCTCCCCGGGACCACCTGTCGGGTCCCGGGCCCCCCTTGTAAGCCACCCGAGTCTTGGACTACAAAAGACTCGGGTAGGTGACGATAGAAAGGGTTCGCACTTTAGCCATTCACCCCCAAGCTGTAACTCATCCTCAAGCTCAGGACTCCGGTTCTGGGCAGCAAGCAAAACAGCGAGCTCCATAGCTCGCCGTGGACGTAGGGTTTTACGCTCCGGCAGCCTGAACCACGTAAAACTCGTCGTGTCAAGCTCTTACTAACTCGTCCATACGCTCAAGCTCTCCGCAAGGGACTAGCCCCACCGAAAAAAAGAACCTCCGCGGGTTGCCCAGTGCAGGCCCGGGGGAAGTGTCGACCGAACACTTCGACATTTGGCGCGCCAGGAAGGGGGCTTTTCCCCTGCGCGATGAGTTTCCGCTGACGAAGATGACCAAGCTTCCTTCAGCGGCAAACTCTCCTCCCCCACCTCCGCGGCGAACCGCGACCAGGGGGAGTACATGTCAACACACTCGGGACGGAGTGTGTCGGTACAAGCTGGGAGCCAGCAACCGGCTATGGCAGCGCCGACCCCGGCAATGCAGGCTCCAACCAGCGCCAGGTCTTCAGTAGCGCTGGGCGTACCCGGTGGGGGTGCGCTAGCTGCAGCAAGAGCGCTACTGCACAATCCGTCTGCTGGGGACGCGCCTCAGGCAGCGACCCAGCAGTGGATTCGCGAGGTAGACCGTCTCGTCGTCGCCGCCGCAAACCCTCGACTTCGGCGGGGACGACGCTCCGGCCAACCGGCCGTGTCGCTGATGCGCACGCCAATGGTTGACGAGCAGACGGCAGATTCCAGCTCCACCAGGCTCCAGTCGACGGATATGAGGACAGAGCTGGAGCGGTGTCGCTTGGGTCAAGATGCCCGGGTATACCTCGAGCAACGCCGAGAAAGGCGTCGCAACCAAGAGGCTGGCGGCAGCATCACGTCGGCCTCGACTCAGCCTGAAGAGCAGACTTTCGTCACCCGATCTCTGCCCCAGGCCTATGCCGTGCAGAATATGCCACAGTCATATGTCCTGCAGATGGCGCCCCCGGCCTATGGCGCAGCCTTGCCCATACCGGGGTACATTGTGCCCGGTGCGAACCAAGTGTTCGTGGCACCAGTACCTGCGGCGGCAGAAGCAGGATGTGCGGCCCTCCCGCCCCACCTTCGCTTCGCGAAGTGGCCGCGCAAGTTTTGGCCGCACCTGCCCGAGAAGTACGGCGGCAGCGTCAACCCGACGGAGTTCCTCCAGATCTACTCCACCGCCGTACTTGCCGCAGGAGGGAATGAAGCTGTCATGGCCAATTACTTTCCTGTCACCTTGACCGGTCCAGCCCGGTCTTGGCTCATGAACCTCCCCCAGGGTTCCATAACTTCCTGGGGAGAGCTCTGCCGGCAGTTCGTCGCCAACTTCGGCAGTTCCTACACCCGGCCTGGCACGGAGCTCGACCTCCACGCCATCCAGCAACAACCGGGGGAGTCGCTGCGCTCCTTCATCCAGCGGTTCTCCCAGGTGCGGAACACCATCCCACACATTCAAAATGCTTCTGTGGTGGTGGCGTTCCGGCAAGGCATCCGGGACAAGAAGATGCTCGAGAAGCTCGCGACCAGAGAGGTCCGCGATGTCTCCGAGCTCTTCAGCCTGGCAGACAAGTGCGCCAGGGCAGCCGAAGGGCGAAACTGGCACTCACTGCCGTCCTCCAAGTCAGGAGGACAGCCCGGATCTGGTCCTACTCCCTATAGGGGCAGCAAGAAGGACAAGAACCGAGGCATAGGCAAGATAGAATCACCGACCGCAGCTCCAGTTGTCACTGCAGCGACGCTCAGTGGAGCTCGGGGGCCGCGCCCCGACAAGAGGCAGCGAAGATCACCAATCCCAGAAGGTGATCAAGACAATATATGCCCCGTGCACGGCAGCTGTCGCCACACTACTGCCGAGTGCCGGGAGATCCGAAAGCTCGCAGAGCGCTTCCGCAAAGGGAAGCAGCAGCGGACTGATGCCCCACCCTTCCGTCCAAAGGAGGGCAAGCAGGGGATCGACGTCCCAGTCAGCATCGACCACCCAGAGGAGTTCCAGGAGCCTCAACGCGCCGTGAAGGCGGCACACAACCATGAGGACTCCAGCTCCAGCGACGATGAGCGTCGAAAGAAGCTCTATGTCATATACGGCGGGTCCGCCGACCCCTCGTCCCGAAGCGCAGTCAAGACTCTGCGCCGAGCGGTAGCGTCGGTGGCTCCACTCCCAAGTGTCGCACCGCACCTCAAGTGGATGGGGACTCCCATCAGCTTTGACGCCACCGACTGCCCCAGGAACATGGCTGGGGCCGGCCAACTGCCGCTCTTGGTAGCTCCGACCATCGCCAACGTGAGGATGTACCACGTTTTGGTAGATGGTGGAGCTGGGCTGAACCTTATCAGCCGTGCAGCTTTCCAGAAGCTGCAGATCCCGATGGCCAAGTTCACCCCGTCGAGCCCGTTCTCAGGGGTAGGGCCGGGACAGGTCGTTCCCTACGGCAACATTAGCCTCCCGGTGACCTTCGGAGCTCCGGACAGCTATTGGACAGAGTACATTCTGTTCGACGTAGCGGAGATAGACCTCCCCTTCAACGCCATAATCGGCAGGCCAGCCCTGTATCGATTCATGGCAGTAGCCCACTACGGCTACCTCGTCCTGAAGATGCCTACACCGACGGGCGTCCTCAGGATTCGTGGAGACCGCACTGCTGCAGTGTCGGCCTTAGAGAAACTCCAAGCACTCGCAACAGCTGGGGCATCAGCCCCCGGCAGTGCAGAGCCCGACCAGCTCCACCCGAGCGCACGCCACCGTGCCTCCGCCACAGCACCCCGGGTGCAACCTCTCGACGAGGGCGGCGTCCCCTTAAAGGTCGTCCAAGTCAGCGCTGAAGCCACCCAGACCACCCGGGTAGTCGGTGGCCTGGATAGCAAATAGGAAGGCGCGCTCGTCACCTTCCTCCGGCACAACGTTGACGTGTTCGCATGGCAGCCGTCACAGATGCCGGGGATCCCAGGGAGGTGATCGAGCACCACTTAAAAGTCTTCCCCGACGCCCGGCCGGTTCAACAGAAGCCCCACAAGCAGTCCATCGAGCGGCATAACTTCATTCGTGAAGAAATTAAGAAGCTGCTGGACGCTGGCTTCATACGGGAGGTCCACCACCCCCGGTGGTTGGCGAACCTTGTCGTTGTCCCGAAGGCCGGCGGAAAGCTCCGGATGTGCATCGACTACACCAGTCTCAATAAGGCATGTCCCAAAGATCCATTCCCTCTCCCTAGAATAGATCAAATAGTAGACTCAACATCAGGCTGTGATATGTTGTGCTTCCTAGACGCCTACTCGGGTTTCCATCAGATCCCCATGTCTAGGGAGGATGAGGAGCACACCTCCTTCATCACCGTAGATGGCCTTTATTGTTATGTGTCTATGCCTTACGGTCTAAAGAATGCGCTCCCCACCTTTGTGCGAGCAATGCACAAAACCTTTGGGGAGTTAATAAGAGACCTAGTTGAGGTGTACGTCGATGACATAGTTGTCAAGGTCAAGCAGGGTTCATATTTGTTAGATAACCTAGCCTTAGTTTTGACAAGTTGCGCTCTACGCGCACCAAGCTGAACCCCGAAAAATGTGTGTTTGGTGTGTCCTCTGGGAAGCTCTTAGGATTCCTGATCTCGCACCGAGGGATTGAGGCCAACCCAGAGAAGATCAAGGCCATCGACTTGATGCGGCCCCCTGCCCGCGTCAAGGATGTCCAGAAACTCACGGGATGCCTAGCCGCGCTGAGTCGGTTTATACCGAGGCTAGCAGAGCAGGCACTCCCTTTCTTTAAGCTCCTGCGCAAGTCAGACCCATTTGCCTGGACTGACGAAGCAGAAGAGGCTTTCCAAGAGTTGAAGCGACTCCTGACGACCCTACCTATCATTGTAGCCCCTGAGCCCGGAGAGCACCTGCTGCTCTACATCGCGGCGACAACTGAAGTGGTGAGTATGGTCCTCGTCGCAGAGCGGCCGGACCCCTCATCTTCACAACCTGCTCCGGCAGCAGAAGACAGACGCCAGGAGGCCCCGCAGGACCAAGACGGTCTCCCGCACCTCCAAGGCAACCTCCCGGAGGTCCAGGTCGGCCTCCCGGAGGTCCAGGGCGGTCCCCCGGACCTCCAAGATAAACCCCCGGGGGTCCTGCGGGACCCCCCGGGGGCCAAATGGGACCTCCCGGAGGTCCCTCAAGACCCCCCGGAGCTCCCGGATAACCAAGATAGCTTAAGGGCCTCCGGGTCCCAGTTCCCGAAGGCCCCCATGGGTCCACTCACCTCCAGCGGGCCAGGGCCAATGGACGAAGACCTCCCAGGCCTAAGAGAGAGGGTTCGAACCATCCAGAGGCCTGTCTACTACATCAGCGAAGTACTTCATGATGCCAAGACAAGGTACCTAGAAGTCCACAAGCTGATGTATGCAGTGCTCGTGGCCTCCAGGAAGCTCCGCCATTACTTCCAGGCCCACCGGGTCTCGGTAGTCATCTCGTATCCGCTGAAGACAATTCTTCACAACCCCCATGCGACTGGCAACGTTGCTAAATGGGCGGCGGAGCTGGCGGAGTTTGAGCTGGACTTCCTTCCACGCCATGCAGTCAAAAGCCAAGCACTGGCTGACTTTGTGGCAGAGTGGACACCAACAAAGACTGACCCAGGGGGCCACAAAGACGGTGAACCAGAGCACCAAGCTCCGGTCTTCACCGAGCCCCACTGGACACTTTTCTTCATGAAGAACGAACGAAAGCAGGGGGTCGGTGCCGGCGTACTGCTCCTCATGCCATCGGGGGAACAGTTTGGGTACATGGTGCGTCTCAATTTCAAGGCAACCAACAACATGGCAGAGTATGAAGCACTCATCTTTGGCCTGCAGACAGCCCTGTCTTTAGGCGCTCGCCAGTTGTTGGCACAGGGCGACTCCCATCTGGTCATCAAACAAGTCAAGGGTGAATGCTCCTGCAATGACCCACAGCTAGCTGCGTATCTGCTTCACGTGCAGATGTTGGAGAAAGAATTCCTCGCCTTGGACCTGCGCCACGTACCGCGCGCTGGCAATGCCGCAGCTGACAACCTTTAAACGAAGGCTTCTACCGGAGCCCCCGCGCCCGAAGGAGTTTTCGAGAGGACGTTGCTGCGGCTCACAGCCCGGCCCGCCGAGCCGGGCGAAGGGGGCTTGACCAGCACCTCGAAGCTGGCGGTCCCGGCGGCCCTGCAGCCATGGATGCCGCCAAGGATCGTAAGCGTCACTGGGGACTCCGTGCAACCCAGCGCTCAAGATCCAGAAGCCCAAGTCAGACCCGATGCATGGATCACGGAGATCCGGGACTACTTGAAGAACAATATCCTCCCTGATGAACATGCAACCGCTGAACGGATTGTGCGTATGGCTAAGAGATACGCGCTGGTAGAGGGGGATCTCTACCGGCGTGGCGCCAACCACATCCTATTGCGGTGCATAACCCAGGGGGAAGGCTGCGACTTGCTCGCTGAGATCCATGGAGTCTAATGTGGAAGTCACTCTTCCTCACGCACGCTTGTTGGTAAAGCCTTCCGGCATGGCTTCTACTGGCCGACAACACTCCAGGATGTCGTCAAGCTGGTCGTGAGCTGCAAGGCGTGCCAGTTCCACGCCAAGCAGATCCATACACCGACTCAGGCGGTACAGATGATCCCGCCCTCGTGGCCATTTGCCGTATGGGGGCTGGACATCTTGGGACCATTTCCCAGAACCGTCGGGGGATTCCGGTACCTCTATGTCGCCATCGACAAGTTCACCAAGTGGCCGGAAGCCACACCAGTTGTCACCATCAACAAGCAATCCGCAGTAAAGTTCATCAAGTCTATTGTCTGCCGGTTCGGGGTCTCGAACAGAATCATCACCGATAACGGGACCTAGTTCACCAGCGCAACCTTCCAAGACTACTGCGAAGACCTCGGCATTCAGGTGTGCTATGCCTCTGTCACCCATCCAAAGAGCAATGGGCAAGTCGAGAGGGCCAACGCGGAGATTCTCTGGGGCCTTAAGACTCGCACCTACGCCAGTCTGAAGAAACATGGTGTCAATTGGGTAAATGAGCTTCCGAGCACACTATGGTGTATGGGGCCGAAGCTGTACTTCCCCCAAAAATCACCATGAAGTCTCACCGTGTCCGGGCTTACGACGAAGCCGCGCAGGACAACCTCCGGTGTGGAGAAATCAACCTCGTCGACGAGGTCCGATTGCATGCAGTACTCCGTAACGCACGGTACAGACAAGCGCTTCGTCGCTACCACCAGAGATCTGTGCGTGCCCGGGAGCTGCAAGAAGGTGACCTCGTGCTGCGGCGCATACTTTCTCGCGAAGGGACCCACAAACTCTCCCCTAGTTGGGAAGGCCCTTTCCGAGTCACGAAAGTATGCCGCCCCGGGTGTGTGCACCTTTCCACCAAGGATGGGGACCTACTCCTAAACCCTTGGAACATAGAACACCTCCGTAAGTTCTACCCCTAGAGCAAAGATAGGACAGTCCTTTCTTTTCGTAATAAACTCCATAGAGTCCAGGAAAATCGCTCGGAGCAACTAAGCCCCAGGGGAAGGTATAGGACTACGTTCAGCTTTGCCTGGTTCCGACTCCAAGCGCGTAGAGTCTTGCTTCCCTTCTTAATGGGGCGGGTCGTGGCCTCCATGTTTAGCCTGCCTTCCTCCTGTGGAAAGTTATACGAAAAGAAACCTGTTCGACTTTGCTCTTTCCTCGTACTCATTTAAATTGTGTACTAAGTTTCTTATGACTACCCTTGCGGTGCATGGCTGCCATGTTCTCAGCTCCCTCTTCTCATTCTCACCACTAGTCGGCATTTGCTGCCCTACCAGAGGCGGTTGCGCCGGAGGTACCGGCCGATAGTCGAAGGGGCCCCGAGCCCCCGGCACTTCGCGCACTACAGTCCCCGAGCACCGTACGTATGGTTAGGGACCGTAAGTCAAATAAGACTATGAGATAAGGGAGGGGGAGCCCCCAAGGAGAATTACGTATTCCCTACTTGTGTGCAGGACCTCTCGGCCTCAAATCCCTACAGGAATGTGGTAGGAGCGCCTGACCAATGGGACGCCCATGCCAGGGGGCCACTACGGGATTATGCAAGACCGGAACTCCAAGGCAAGACCGAAGGATCCACGGGTCCAGCGGGACCGGACCCCCCCCCCTCTGAGGGGAGGGGCCCGAAGACCCCACGTGTATCGTAGGTCCGGACCTCCCTCTCCTCAGAGGAGAGCTCCGGGCCCGCCACGTGGCAGGCTGATCCGGGCCTCCCCATCCTCATGAGGCGGGCCCTGAGGACCTCCGGGGCCCTTAATATAATAAGGACCCGGGGAAGGTGCCGGAGTAGAACATCGAGATTGGTGAAGGCCTCTGGGCACCTTGCGGAGCTAAGGGCTCGGCCAGGCAAAACCAAGAAGAAGACGGAAAACATCGCAGGCACGAAGGGTCATAAGAGTTCATGTATTCATGGCTCCATGAGCTGGACTACAAACTCGATGAAAAAGAAAGAAACAAGCCCCAAGGTTCCCCTAACACGACCAGAGTTTAGAAGTTGCAAGAACGGCCACGTCACCAGGCTTCAGCCCTGGCGGCGTTCTCCCGCTCCATGACCCAAGCGTAGGAATCGCCTCCCTCATCACTAGCGCAAAAGCCGGTGTCATCAAGGGTGCTCCTGGGGCCCCCTCCGCAGCTTCAGCGGTCTTCTTGGAGACTCTGCCGCCTGGAATTCTCCTTGGTGCATCGGCGGTTTCCTTCTCCTGAAGTTCCCTCATCACCGGCCCAAAAGCCGGTGTCATCAAGGGTGCTCCTGAGGCCCCCTCCGCAGCTTCAGCGGTCTTCTCGGAGATTCTGCCGCTTGCAATTCTCCTTGATGCTTCAGCGGTTTCTTTGAAAACTCCACCATCTGAGAAGGGACGCAACGCCAGGGAGCTTTCTGCCTGCCATCACCGAGGAAGGGCCCTGTCGGGAGGACAAACCTGAGACCCCTTGGAGGCGCCACCTCCAGAGGCAAGGCAGGCAGGCTCCCTGGGTCCCAGACTTGGTGCAGACGCCGTCGCTGGAGGAAATCGAGAGCGATCCCCCGCCCCAAAAGCGGGTTAGAAGCCATGGAAGAAGACAAGACCGTAGAGACTCGAGGAAGGTGCAAGGGCTGGAAGCCTTATAAGGGGAGCGCACCCATGTGGCAGTTTCTTTTCACACCTTCCAGGTACGAGTCAAAGCAATTTGAAACTCTTCGAATACGCCGCATCGGCAACCGCTTCGGCTCCAAGACCGAGCGCCGATGACAGGTGGACCCAAGCCGCCCGACTGAAGCGGTGGGTCAAGGAGTCAGTCTCCTAAGAAGACAAGCCGGCAAGGCACTTCGGCGGTTCCCGAAGAAAGCGCCGCAACGTGCAGAAGTGGCAGTCTTGAGAACCGCCGCAGTAAAAGCAACCATCAAGTGGGCGCACGCGCCCACGATCCCGCGGTCGTTCGTGTTCCGGCAGCGGTCAATGCGGGACTTAGAGAAAGTGCGCGGATCAGAAGAGACGGAGGTCCCACCTCGGGCTCGCTATCTCCCCCGAGATGGGCCCGGGGGCCACTGTCGGTACCCGCGATATGGGGTACCCCCGCGCACAGGGGAAAATGTCTAAGGAACTCGCCCTTCTCCGTAGGGAGAGCTCCGAAGGCGCCACGCGTCCGGCGGGGCCGGACCTCCCTCTCCTCAGAGGAGAGCTCCGGGCCCGCCACGTGGCATACAGAAGCCGGACCTCCCCCTCCGCGGGAGAGAGGTCCGAAGGCGCCACGTATCCGGCGGGGCCGGACCTCCCTCTCCGCAGAGAGGAGCTCCGAGCCCGCCACGTGGCCGACAGAAGCCGAACCTCCCCCTCCGCGGGGAGAGGTCCGAAGGCTCCACGTGTCCCGCGGGGCCGGCCCCCTCTCTCCTCTGAGGAGGGCTCCGGGCCCGCCACGTGGCCAGCAGAACGGCGCTGCCTGCCCCCGAGCGATAGGCAGCGTGCGTAAAGACGCCCCATACCTTGCCCGTACAAGGTATTCAAGGCCCGCGTCTTCCCAAGACGCGGAGACGCGGAGCACGCCTCTGTCAGGTGCCGTTGCGCCCAGTCGCATCACAGACTGGCGCGCGGTGTCAGAGCCTGCCAGCCAATAAACGCAGCGACAAGACATCCCATGCCGCCCCCGCCGTCATCATCCACTACGACTAAGCATGCGGCATGGGCAGGGCTGCAAGACGAAGACTCAGAAGCCTTCACCAGAGACAACTACCGGCATAACTGCAGATACGGTAGATGACAGACAATCTCCCCGGGACCACCTGTCGGGTCCCGGGCCCCCCTTGTAAGCCACCCGAGTCTTGGACTATAAAAGACTTGGGTAGGCGACGATAGCAAGGGTTCGCACTTTAGCCATTCACCCCCAAGCTGTAACTCATCCTCAAGCTCAGGACTCCGGTTCTGGGCAGCAAGCAAAACAGCGAGCTCCATAGCTCGCCGTGGACGTATGGTTTTACGCTCCGGCGGCCTGAACCACGTAAAACTCGTCGTGTCAAGCTCTTACTAACTCGTCCATACGCTCAAGCTCTCCGCAAGGGACTAGCCCCAGCGAAAAAAAGAACCTCCGCGGGCTGCCCAGTGCAGGTCCGGGGGAAGTGTCGACCGAACACTTCGACAGGAGCCATTGATCTAGATATTGCTCTGGTCAACATGAGGCGTTGACGATGAAGGTTGTGATTACTTGGATAATTGATGTAAATGCTGCCGCAACGTTGATGGGCTAGTATATATATTTATTTTAAGATCACTTCTGGGGTCATTGACTCGATCACCCCCAAAAAAAACTATGGGCAACATGGAGTTGATGAGAACAGATCAGTGGTTTTCAGTAGATCATAGTATTTAGAGTTCCAATGTTTGTCCATGTGAAGCGACATTATGTTTTTAAGCTCTATCCAGTAGTTTTTTAAAATTGCTTTATCCAGTAGGTTTGGGAGTACAAACTCTACATCATGCTCATGTATCGTTTTCTTCATTTTTATAAGATGTGCACACATATTAATATTCAAGTTTCATGAGTACACTAACATGTCAGTTAGTGTCCTAATAAATGGAACTTTGTCAAGAAAAGAAACATGCGGAGACTGAAACATCGTCCATGAGGACCAGGACTCGAAGCGTTGGGGACGCTCTTCAACACAGTTTCCGATGGCGCAGCTGTTTGCGCGGCGTTCACCGTGGTATATGCTCGTGGGTCGTCAATGCGGCCGTACCATGAACCACTGGCACATGCAGCTTGTGCCTCACCTTCGTCGGCACAACGGCAGGCTGGCTGTCAACACAATCTTTACTGTGAGATATGGCATGCAAGTGTGTGTTCAGTAAATTTTTAGATCTTTCAATGGTTAGATTTACCATAATTTATTTTCTAAGATCTGTACTTAATGTAATTTTAACAAGATACAATACACATTTAAATAAAATAAACATGTCCATGTGTAGATCTGGACACAATTGATTCATAAAAACTGGTTTCACGTTTTTCTGACCTTCTTAGAATTGTTTATGAGTTTCACAAGTTTGCAACATATCTCTAGAATTATTTCTGCATAGAAAACATCGTCTTTACAGCCGCTGGCCACTCAAATGCGCGGAACAGAGGGGGCTACAAGCTTGGCCACATGGGATACTGCACGGTCAAGCCCACCATGGCGGCCAGCGGCGGTGTGCCTCGCCGGCGAAGGAGAGAATCAGGCGGGGTCAGCCACGGAGGGCATGGACGACATGTGTGCGAGTAGTGGTGTCCATTTGAGGGTCTATGGATGGAGGAGCTCACCGGAAGAGGGGCCAACGGTGAGCGGTGGCAGTAAGCCTACTCCGGCGAGGTGGTGCGTGCGACAGGGGGCTCGGGAAAAGCCGAGGATTGGTCGATGATGTTCACAAGGTGGAGAAGAAGGTCGGTGTGGCCTCCGCAAAGTAGACTTAGAATGAGTTGGAACTTTAAAATAGCAAAAGCACACGAAATATTTGAATGGGCGCAAACAAGATTCCGTTGTATGAATTTTATTTATATATTATATAGTTTAGCTTGAAAAGATTGATGACATTAATTTCTTTTTTCTATTCTCCCGGATCTCAAAAGCAACAAATTCTCACATTTTTTCTGTCATGTTTGTAGAATAATCCACTGCATACACATATGAACAATCTTTAAAATTAAAGTCTCGATAACTGTAACAGACACAAATTCAATAGATGAAATTTTGATTCAAATTCAAAATTTGGAAGTTAAAACATTAAGAAAGAGAAAAAGAAAAGCAAAAAGGGAAGATGGGCCGTATTCCCCGGGCATAGCCCACCACCCCGGCAGTTCGGCCCATCCTCTTTTCCCCCTTGCGCAGCCCGCACGCCGGCCCACTTTTTCCCTCGCTCGGCCCGGCCCAACATTGTTCTTCTTCTCCCCGCGCCCACTGCCGAAATCGATCCTGGGGATCTCGGTGAATGACACGCCCCGTCGCGTCTCGCCACCCCGCCCATGGCCTCCATCCCCCTGGCACCCGTCGCCCTTTGTCGCCTCCATCAATCCCACCCCATGCCATGAAATCCCGGTCGCCCTCACCAATGGCGCCCGACCACCGAACCGACCTCCGGAACCGCCTTCTCCTGGCTATAAAAGGGTGTCCCCTTCCCCAAATCTCCCTCACACCTTCGCCGACGAGCTCCACAGCGCCACTTGAGCAAGGAGAGAGACCACCGGCCGCGAATTTAGCAAAACGACGGCTTCTTCCCCAACTCCGGCCGCCACCCGAACCCGCTCCGGTGAGTCCCCTCTGCCCAATTCCTTGCGCCCGAGTAGCATCAAAGCCGACCCCCGTAGCCATTCCACGAGTTAGTTTACTTCCCCGATGGCTGTAGCCCACTAGCACCATAGAACCGAGCATGCTGCCGCCTCGGCGCGCCGCCGGCCGCCGTGAAGGCCGCACTGGCCCGACCGAGCCATGAAACACCTTCCCCACGACCCGGCGGCCGTGTAGGAACGCCCAAACCCGTGTGAAAGTGAGCACAACCGAAATTCCATGGTGCACCGCCGTTGAACCGTCTCCGGCGAGCCCTAGCCGCCACTCCGGCGTCCCCCTCGGTCGAAGGACATCTCCATTAGGTTACTTACGATGCGTAGCACACCGGCATGAACTCCGCTAGGTCGTGTCGGGGGAGAAACGCGACTCCGGCGAGCCGCCGGCTGCCTCCGCCGCACCGGCGAACCCCCCGTGTCGGCCGCTCACGTGGCAGCCAGGTGGTAGGGCCACGCGGGCAAGACGCCGATGTGGCCGCTGACTCGGCGCCACGAGGGTGCCAGCTCACCCGCGCGCCTGGCAGAGCCCCTGTGGGCTCGGTCCATGTGGACCAGAGGCCCAACGGCTATGGACCGGGTCCCAGTCCATGAAACAGTAACTCGTGGAGACCTGGGCCCGCCTGTAAGCCACTGTACACTGGAAAAACGGTAGACACAGCCGCTAAGTGTACACAGAAACTTGAAAAATGCATTTTCAGGTACAGAGAAATTCCTAAAATAGGATAGTCATTAGAGGATAGTAACATGCGGATAAAGGCTAAAAATCATTTTAGGGCATTATTAATTGTCAGCAATCCCACTAACCCAACTAATTAAGTGAACGTCGAAAGGAGATAGGGTGAGGCCCTCCGGCCAAGGACACTACCCCCTCCAAAATCCCAAGTAAAACATGTTTGTCGTTAGGAAACCCCTTAAAACCCCTACAACCACATAACTATGATGTTACCTAAGTTTTTGGATTCTTTTAGGTTCGACGCTAATCCGAGCAATTTACGTACTATAGCAAACGAGGAAGCTGACCAGGAATTTGACGACCCGGATTACGAAAAATTCCTAGAAGCTTTTGAAGGCAAGCTCTAACCTCCTTGATCATGGTTGCTCCTAAGAATTTACAAAATTGCCCTAATTGCCTGTTTTAATATGCATGTTTTCCGTGATTACTTTTAAACATTGTGGTAGCTAAGACCCGCTTGACTAGTGGTAGCTTCTCCGTGCAAGTAGTGTGGCCGACACGATGACTTGACGCTAGTACTTGGTCCTCAGTTAACCTAGCTCGATGACGTCGGCTAGCCGTTACACTAGCAAGTATCATACTGCCTCTCGCCATCCAAGGCCATAGTACTTGCTAGGTGATAGCCACGTGCTTGACATGTGAAGTGCCACGAACCCCTCCTTGACCTTGTCGACTCTTCTTTGATGCCCTAAGGCCCCGTCGTCACACTATAATGTGATGACGTGTGTGATCCCTTGAAAGTAGAATGCTTAGGAACCCTCGCGATGTTCGCATCGCGACTCACTACAAGTAATCATCAGATTTGTGAAAAGTGTCGAAAGGTGTCTTGGTGGTGTGACTTAGGAAGTGGGATAGGGAATTTGTGTTATACAACTTGTGTGGGGTGAAGTGGGGAAAGGGGAATGGTTGAGGCGGGATTTGGTGAATGTGTAGTGCGTGCTTCGGTGTAGTCCACCTATCGTGAATATTGATTGAACCGCCTCACCAACTTAAGGACCGGTTCATATGACCTCGTCATAGTGATTTTGTACAACCACAGAACCTGTATGGGCAGGACTCCCTCTACCTTCTTGGTGACTTCCACGTGAGACATCTGGCGGTATGTAGGGCATGGGAGCCCAGGAAAAGTCACGGGGGAGTCATTACCCGTGGTCCGGCTAGGAGAGTAATTGCCTAAATAGCCTCTGGGTGCGTACCGAGGTGTGATTGTGGGGTTACTCGGGGAAGATGACGCGAACGTTACGCTACTCCCTTGCTAGGAGTGCTTGACCTGTGGGTAAAGTGTACAACCTATGCAGAGTGTTAAAATCCGGATAACCGTTGTCAAGGTCTTGGCACACTATGTTCTGAGCTCTTGTTGATTAGCCTTAGTGTGATTCCTTGATGTGATGGGTGGCAGTGTTTGACCGTGTTTTGGAAATTATGGCTGTGGGCCGGGAACTAGTAAAGCCGTGGGCTTGAACGTTCGATTAAAACTTAGGGAACTGGCGGGATGGAGCTCCAACTCCCCCAGGTCCCGCCAACTAAAATTAGGATACGATTACCTCATTTGCTTTGGAAAAACCTTCTTTTAGGAAGACCCTGCATGAATGCTTTTCAGCAACCCTAAGCCATATGGCCCTACCTTGTTACAACCCCTTGCATGAAACACATCCCCTTGAGTAGTGTTTAGGGCTTGCTGAGTACCTTCCGTACTCACTCTTGCTTTCTTCACGACCCTCAGAAGCAGAAGAGGAAAGGGAAGAAGAGGATGAAGCGCAATACAACGACGAGTAGGCCTAGTCCTGCGCCCAAGGCTGCCTCAGGGGAATGGGAGCCACTTAATCCGCTTCTTTTCAATAGTTTTCTGATCTTTTGAGGCCCTACGAGGCCAATGAATTGTAACTTAAGACATGGTTGTAAAACCATAAGGGTCACATTGAGACTGAATTAATGTATGGTATTCGATCCATTCTATTGTGCGTACCAACTACTGATCCAAGGATTGGTACGGAATGCACAAGTGGGCCCCGAGAAAGGTGGGTCCTAAAAGAGTGGTATTAGAGCCGTACTTGGCCGTGGGACGAAACACCGACGGAACACGTATTTTCCAAAATTATGTGTGAAAACCTACCTTTACTAGACTTACCTCACTCTTATGTTAAATTATCTTTGTCAAAAACAACACTAACCCCATAGTTTTCCTTGACAGATGGACGGTTGGTCTGAGGATACTTGTCAGGACCTGAATGGGTTCCTGCAGGTGTTGATCTACACTTCGAAGAGACTCAGCTACACGAGGTTTCAGTGCTACCAATGGAGGGAATACGAGGAGGATGGTCCACTTCGCTGCGAGGCAGAGGTCCACATCACTGAGGCGTCGGGACCTTACAAAGTGCAGCCTTACTCACCTTCACCGGAGCCCACTATGCGGACTCTATCAGAGTTGTTGCACGGGAGGCACTGTTGGAGATTAGCGACAGGTGCATGAAGCGGACCGGGCCAATGCCCATCCGCTACTTCCCCGTGCACCGAGAGGATAACTATGTCTGGAGGCACCGAATTGCGACACTAGAGGGACCCACCAAGACCGTGGAGGACACTACCTTGACAGAGACCGCCAGATACCTGCATGCCTTGGACCAGTACTACGAGGACGCCCACACGGAGTAGAGGGCAGAGGTTGCTCGCACTCAGGACGCGGAGGCTAGAGTGAGGAGTCTGCAGGACCAGCTGGATGAAGCCCGCACCGATACCACGCGGGCTCATGAGGTGACCGAGGCTCTGCGTGTGGAGCTCAACCAGGACTGCAGCACATGTTAGGGAGTTGGACTCCCTCTACCAGGCCGGAGCCCGCTCAGGAGGAGCGCGAGTCCGATCACTACTCGTAAGAGCACCCTGGTCGTGCAGCACGAGAGTGTCCCGCAGATGATGTGTGTGCCAATTGTACCCCACCTGACTCCCACCGTCCGATCCACTATAGCCAGAGGTCGAGGAAAGAGCCTTCGACTGTTGGAGCGGCTCCGTGGAGGACGCACTGGGAGCATGGAGACGTATAGTGACTCCGACGACGACACCTGAGACGAGCCAGAGGAGGAAGAGCACCCGCGGGGAGGTTACGGTCAGGACTCGAGCGTCGAGATACTAGAGGAGGTTGCTAGGTGTGGAGGACCTAGTCAGGGGACCGCAAAACACGGTGGGGTACAGTTCCCCTTCACTGATGAGGAGCTGGTTGATGACAGGATCGACTTGGGGCGCGAGTGGCGCCAGGACCACGGCATGGAGGACGCCGTACCCCCACCGGTCCCCCCACAGTAGTCACAGGGACAGCAGCCTGTAGTACCATGAGTATCCTGCCATAGTGTGAGTTGTGTACCCCGTGTTAGTGAATTATTAGCATCACGATCGTTAGGTGTGGCGTGAGTGTGTTGCAAGGTCCTAGACCTGTTATGTGTTGTACCATGTGATGATTATACTCGAGTAATGATGATGTGATTTGCCGGGATTTAATAGATGTTCAGTGTGTGATAAAACCTTGTTGAGTGATGTGGGCAAGAGCCTAGATAGGAGCACCCTTCTTAGGCATTAATAAATGAGACCAACTTGATCAAGTTAGCAAAACATATACACTAGAATATAGGCAAGTAAAGCATGAAACAAAGAACAAACAACAACTAAAACTTCCATAATATTGTACTTCCCCAGATGGCCCCCAAGAGATCTGCCAGAGTCCAGGCACGTCGGGAGCGCGTTGCTGAAGGGGCTCAAGCACTAGTAGTGCATGCACCCCAAAACATACCCGCCCAGAGGGGCAGGGGAGCAGGGCGCCGCGCACCAATCCAGGCCCCATGGGCAGCAGCTGTTGGGAGGGATGAACCCAACAGGGCAAACAACCTTCCAGAAGGAGTCGGGGAAATCAACCCCGAAGAAGTGGCATCTGCAGAGGAGGAAGTGGCGCCTCCATCACTCGTGGCTACGTTGGCCGAAGTTACGGCGGTACAAACACAGCTACTACAGACTATAACCCAGGCAATGCAGGGGCAGCGAGGCCCTGGGGCGCCTCCACCCTCTAGGATGTCAGAGTTCATGAGACTCCGACCCCCGGTCTTTGATGGCGCCGATGAGGATCCATTGGCAGCCGACGACTGGCTGCGCAACATAAGTAAGTAACTCGACATTACCGCAGTCGGAGACCAGGAGCGAGTTATGCTAGCCTCCCATCAGCTAGTGGGAGCTGCCGCAGAGTGGTGGGATAAATACCACGAAGCAGAGGCTGAACCTGACACAATAAGCTGGGAGGAGTTTTAGCAAGCCTTCCGGGATTACCATATACCCGGAGGGGTTATAGAAATAAAGGCAGATGAGTTCCGTGCACTACGACAGGGAGCCATGACCATCAATCAGTACATCAAGAAATTCTTGAAGTTGGGACGCTATGCCAGTAGAGAAATCAACACTGACAAGAAGAAACAAAACCGTTTCCGCAAAGGGTTGAACGGTGTCATGAAAGCACAACTTGTCACCCACATATACCCAGACTTCAACACCCTCATGAATAGGGCTATACTGTTGGAAGAGGCACGTTCCTAGCTGGATGGGAAACGAAAGAGGAAGTTCCAGGTACAGAAGTTCAAGCAGGAGGAGCGATTCCAACGGGCAAGTCCTAACTTCCCGCTGAAGTAACGACAACAACCCACAATGCAGTTCCTAAAGACGGGGTCCAACCTACAGCAGCCAATGCAGCAATATCGGCCACCAAGCACCAATGCACTGCAGCAGGGCAATGCTAACACAACTCGAACAACGAGTGCCGCCAGGGCTTGCTTCCATTGCCGCGACCCAGGGCACTTAATCGCAAGTTGCCCACTCATGAGGACACCAAATGACGCCCCAGCAAACTCAGGAGTAAGGACCTTTGCGTCCAACAACGGGTGCAACCCACCGCAAGCGTCAGGATTGCAGGACCGAGCTTAGTCCTTCAGACGCGGTCGCATGAACCACATCGATGCAAGCCAGGTTGAGGATGCTCTAGACGTCGTACTCGGTGAGTGAAATTGCCTAGAGGGGGTGAATAGGCTAAAATACCTTAAATGACTTAATTAAACAAGATTAGAACTCAGGAGCCGGACTAGTCTGGCTCAGGGGCGGACCAGTCCGATCAACCTGTTGGAAAGATCTAAAACTTGATTTTTAAGGGTTTTTCTCCAAATTTTAGTTTAACAAAATGTGGATGAGACTACTAGCACTTCTATATGACAAGTGTGATAGAATATTAAAATGAATTATAAGAGTGTGACGATGTATAGCGAAATAATTAAAACAAACCCTAAGCAACCTTGATCTTCAAAGAAATGTACATGCAAGAGAGACACTAAGGATTTTTTCCCGAGGTTTGATTCCACTTAGGAATCTACGTCCCCATTGAGGAGTCCACAAAGTACCGGGTCTAACAACCCTTTCCTCACCAAGTCGCCACTAAGGCCAACCCGGTTCTTCACTATCTCAAGGGTGAACTTATAAAGTTTTGGGGCTGCTCACAATCTGAGGCTCCCACTTGATCACTTCCACAAACTTCACAGATCTCACAAACCACAGATCACACCAAGTGCACGAGATCACTCCAAGAGCCTAAACGCGAAGTTCTTCCTTCTCCTCTTCTCACACACCCAAATTCACTTAAGAATTGGCTCTAGAGGGTGAGTAGGCAAGAGAGAAGGATTAGGGGGGCTCTTGGATCGCTGTGGCGGCACTAGGGTTCCAGTTTTTTTTAAATAACGTCGGGGCATCTCGTTTTACAGAAGTCCCGAAGCCAACCGTTGCAACCTACCGAAAGTCCGGACTAGTCCGCCTCACACCGGACTAGTCCGATCTCACACAGGAACTATTTGTCCGGGTGAGAACGGACAAGTCCGGAGGACCCGGACTAGTCCGGCCACTAAGGCGGACAAGTCCGGTCCACCAAGACTTAGCCCGAACTCACATAGGAACTCTTAGTCCGTGTGAAAACGGACAAGTCTGGCTAGCCCGGACTAGTCCGGCCACTCAGGCGGATAAGTCCGGTCTACCAGGACTTAGCCCCAAAAACACTCTCACCTAGAGAGAAACGGACTAGTCCGTCCAAAGCGGACAGGTCCGATCCCAGTCAGAAACTCTTAGTCCGCTCTAAAACGGACTAAGCCATAGGACTTCCGGACTAGTCCGGCCTCTTCTCCCGGACAAGTCCGGCCTGCCCAACTTTACCTCTCTACCTCTCTCCACTAAGGATTTGACACTTCTAACGCTTTGAGCCCTCTTCTATGATCTCAATGCACTTGACGCACACACTCTTTCTTTTACATGGCTAGCCTACTAAAGACTCAAGTGAAATCCTAATTTCTACTTTTCGAGTCTTCGACACCGTCCTTCATCTTTTTCCTTTTTTTGAGAGTTTAGGTGCCCGCCTTGGAAATATCCTGTGCTTATGATCATCTCAGTTCATTAGTCTCTTAATTTGTCATCATCAATCATCTAAAACCCACGGGGATGCCTAGATGCACTTACAATCTCCCCCTTTTGGTGATTGATGACAACACATTAAGTTTCAACATAAGAGGTAAAAATTTTATTTTTATAACAAGTGTACATATGCAAAACTCCCCCTAAATGTATGCAGGAGTAAATGAGGGGAGTTGGCATACATTCACATGTTATGGTGGGGTGCCTACGTGTTGTGCTCAAAATTAAAAATGTGATAAGATAATAAGCATAAAACAGCCACAAAATCCAACACGTAGTGGTACACAAAAGATTGGCATGCATAAAACATAAAACATAGATAGCCATGTCCAAAAGAGTCATGTCCAAAAGATCTATTACGAGACTAGAAGATGATAAAAAATAGGGCATCCTTTTCACATTTCTCCCCCTTTAACATCAAGGCACCAAAAAGGAAAGGAGGGGGAAGATACGCCTAAGTCTACTCGTCATCTTCTTCGTCTTCTTCTTCATCGCCATTTTCATCGATCTCCGTAGCCTCCGTATCCTCTTCTTCTTCGTCGGTGATGGTGGATAGAGGCACGGCCTTGGAAGAGCTTCCATCTTCCCTGAACTGGGTGAGCTCATCAGCGGTGAACTCTGGATATGGAGTGAGTTCCCCATCACTCTCCTCAGGGGGAGACATGGGTACCTCAAGCTTGTCACACATAACCTTGAGGTACTTCTCCTGACACCTCTCCATGCGTCGAGTCCGGACCTCCACACGCCGACAGGAGGCGAAAAGTGCGTTGAAGCACTTGAAGAATCCGCTCATGGACTGCAGAGGAGGAGATGATGGGGGAGCCGCTGAGCTAGAAGGGGCCGCTGAGCTGGACGGAGATTGAGCATTTTTTCTGCTTGAGGGTTCTGGCAGAATGGGGGTAGCTGAGGACGGAGAGGTCGATGAGTGACATCCTTGACAAAGATTATCTCCGACACCTTCTCAATTAGGCACATGATGTACGGTGCATAACCACATGAGTGGTTGGGAGTGTGAGATATGTTGAAGATGTCATCATAAATATGCTCAACAAGGTTGAACTTCTCTTCACCATCTATTAAGAGGAGGAGATTCCTTATGTTTCCTTGAATTACCCCTACATCTCCATCCTTGGGGGCAATGGTCCTCCTCAGAATCCGGTTGAGGATGCTATAGAACAGCTTGATGTTCCTAGCAAGCCCGGCCTCGTAGGGAACATTACTAGGATACATATAGTCAAGCTGATCCCTGTCCACTGCCTTGAGATTGGAAATGATAATCTCATGATCCAAGTGCTCCTCGAGGCCAAGTATCTGCGCAAACCTCTCATAGGTGACTGAGTACTGCTCTCCATGAGTCATCTAGGTGATTTTCCGATCACCGTAGGTGGAGAAGTACACAGTGGTGTAGAACTGCACAATTACCTCAATGTTCCAGTCATACTTGAAGCTCATGATTTCCTTGATTCCATGGCGCCCTGCAGCTTCAATCACTGCATCAAAAGCTTTGTGCTCCCTTTTGGCCATATAGTCCCAATCTACCCATTGAGCTTGAGTGACTGGGGTCTTTATTTTTAGGTACACCAAGCGGTAGTAATCACAGTGAAAGTCCCACCAAAACCTAGGGTCAGCTGTGTGCTTCTCATAGTCATAGACTTTATCCATCCTCAGCCTTCTCGCCTTTTCACCCCCCCCCTTTTCTTTGAATACAAATGCCAGATTGCTGGGATGCCGGTTTGGGTCTCTAGCAGGGGCAGCCATCTTTAAGGGGTCGATGGGCTTCGGTTGCCCTTTCTCTCTGATTTTTATCCCTCCTGCTCTGTTTGTCGGTGCTTTCGCAGTTGCCTTTTTGTTCTTGGGCTCTGAGGCACTAGCAGCTTGAGAGCTCTGGGCTTCACGTTCGGCCCTTTTCTTTCTCAGTTGATCCTTCAAGGATTCTTTAACGGCTTGGGCAATCTGCGCCACCTCGTTAAGATCATGCTTCTTATTTGTTCTTGCCTCTCGACGGACGGCTTCTTTAGCCGCTTGGGCCTCCTTTGCTGCCCTTTCTTCGGCAATGCACCGATGAAGGGCTTGTCGAGCCTCCTCAGCCGTGGGACTCGGAAGGGGAGAGCTTTGGTCGGAGTTCGACATATTTCCTGAGAGCCAGGATATTAGAGGTCAAGGAAGTGGAATATTACAAGAGAATTCATGAAAAATGGCTAAAGTGGAGTTTGTTCTGTGTAAACCGGACTTGTCCGTTAAAGGACCGGACTAGTCTGCTCGAGAACGGATTTGTCCACCCAAAACCGGACTAGTCCAGGTTATACAGAAAGAACCCTAACCCTAACAATTTTTCGCAAGAACTTCGAATTAAGTTGCAATACTCTTAGGCTATGATCGCATCGACACTAGGAACAACATTTGTGAAGAGGTTTTTATCAAAAGACCTAAGAATGAAGAAAAGGAAGGATTTTTGGTTAGGTCAAGAATACCTCTTGAAATCTTCAAATGTGATGAATTTTGGTGTTGAAACTTGAGTAACGAAGCCCGGGGAAGGGTTTCCGCACTCCTTAGGTCTCCAATCCGTAGATTGAACAAGATTTTTGGTGGAGGAAAGCAAAAATTGCCAATTTGTGGGCGCTTCGGGCTTGAGAGAGGATGTGAGCGGACTAGTCTGTGAAGAGAGAAGTTTGGCTGCCCCTGGGAGGTTAAGTCCCCAAGGGCCGGACTAGTCCGGGTTAAGTGTCCGGACAAGTCCGGTTGACGGAACAGAGCCGGACTTCTCTGGGGCCGGACTTGTCCGACCTCCCCAGGCGGACTAGTCCGGTTTGGACTTGTCCGCTGCGAAGTCCGACCTTGCCACGTGGCCACTGCTAGGGTGAGCTCCGAAGGCACCATGTTTCCAGCGGGGTCGGGCCTCCCTTCTCCACAGAGGTGAGCTCCGAGGGCGCCACGTGTCCGGTGGGGCCAGATCTCCCCTCTCCTCAGAGGCGAGCTCCGAGGGCGCCACGTGTCCGGCGGAGCCGGACCTCCCCTCTCCTCAGAGGCGAGCTCCCGTGGCGACATATGTCTAGCGGGCCGGGGCCTCTCCTCCCCTCAGAGGCGAGCTCCCGTGGCGACACGTATCTAGCGGGTCGGGGCCTTTCCTCTCCTCGGAGGCGAGCTCCCATGGCGACATGTGTCCAGCGGACCGGGGCCTTTCCTCTCCTTAGAGGCGAGCTCCGGTTGTGACACGTGTCCCACGGGACCGGACCTCATCCCTTCCACAGAGGTGAGCTCTGGTGGCGACATGTGTCCCGTGGGGCCGGACCTCATCCCTTCCACAGAGTTGAGCTCCGGTGGCGACACGTGTTTGGCGGGGCCGGACCTCATACCTTTCACAGGGGTGAGCTCCGGTGGCGACACGTGTCTGGCGGGGCCGGACTAGTCCGGGTTCGGTGTCTGTACAAGTCCGTTTGATGGACCAGAGCCGGACTTCTTTGGGGCCGGACTTGTCCGGCCTCATAGACAGACTAGTCCGGCTACAAGCTGAAATTCATATAATTTGAGTTAATTTCACGAATATGATCCTTTTGGACAAGTTTTTGCAAATATCTTTGGCAAACATGGCCAGTAAGCATACATCAAACAAACAATGACCATATTTGATAAAGGGTCCTTTTGAACATAGTTTTCATATAGTAATAGAGATTAGGGTACTATGTTAAAAACATGCGGTTTTTGAAGTTTATAAACAAGCAACAACCAGATGTGCACACTTCAAGCAACATTTCGAGAATCTAGGATATTCAGTTCACTCCTTAGGTCACAAAAGTGTTTCTCATCAAGGGGTTTTGTGAAGATGTCCACCAATTGTTTTTCACTCCTAACATGAGAGATAACGATATCTCCCTTGATAGAGTGATCTCTCAGGAAATGGTGACGGATATCAATATGTTTGGTTCTAGAATGCTCCACGGGATTGTAAGCAATCTTGATGGCACTCTCATTGTCACATAGGAGTGGAATATGGCTCAAAGTGTAACCATTGTCCTAAGTGTTTGTCGCATCCATAGGAGTTATGCACAACAACTCCCGGCTGCGACGTACTCCGCTTCGACTGTGGATAGGGCAATGGAGTTTTGTTTCTTTGAAGACCACGAAACCAAGGACCTACCAAGAAATTGACAAGTCCCTGACGTGCTCTTCCTATCTACCTTACAACCGGCATAATCGACATCGGAGTATCCAATGAGATTGAACTTGGATCCCTTGGGATACCAAAGTCCTAGGTTAGGAATGTGAACCAAATATCTAAGAATTCGCTTAACGGCCGTCAAGTGGCACTCCTTAGGAGCTGCTTGGAACCGTGCACACATACACCCACTAAGCATTATGTCGGGCCTAGATGCACAAAGGTAAAGTAAAGAGCCTATCATGGAACGAAATACTTTTTGGTCCACACTTGGACCATCTTCATTAAGGTCAAGATGTCCGTTGGTTCCCATGGGAGTCTTGATGGGTTTGGCTTTGTCCATGTCGAACCTCTTAAGTATGTCTTGAGTATACTTGGTTTGACTTATGAACGTTCCTTCCTTGAGTTGTTTAACTTGGAATCCTAGGAAGAACTTCAATTCCCCCATCATTGACATCTCGAACCTTTCAGTCATTATATTTGAAAACTCATCACAAAAAGCTTTGTTAGTAGAACCAAATATAATGTCATCGACATATATTTGGCACACAAATAAAACATCGTTAAAATGCTTAGTGAAGAGTGTATAGTCTGCTTTTCCTATCCAAAAACCATTTTTAATAAGAAAATCTCTAAGACACTCATACCAAGCTCTAGGAGCTTGTTTGAGTCCTTAGAGGGCTTTCCAAAGTTTAAAGACATGGTTAGGATACTTATCGTCCTCAAATCCGGGTGGTTGCTCCACGTACACTTCCTCCTTGATTGGATCGTTGAGGAAAGCGCTTTTCACATCCATTTGGTATAGCTTGAAATCATGGTGAGTTGCAAAAGCAAGCAAGATACAAATTGATTCAATCCTAGCTACGGGAGCAAAAGTTTCATCATAATCCAAACCTTCTACTTGTGCATATCCCTTTGCAACAAGTCTTGCCTTGTTTCTTGTTACAACCCAATACTCGTCTTTCTTGTTGCGGAATACCCACTTGGTTCCCACAACATTTGCGTTGGGTCACTTTATAAGTTCCCACACTTGATTTCTTTCAAAATTATTGAGTTCCTCTTGCATGGCCACCATCCAATCTGGATCTTGTAGTGCTTCTTCTACCTTGCGGGGCTCCAAAGAGGAAACAAAAGAGTAATGTTTACAAAAATTAGCCATTCGAGAGAGTGGTCACCCCTTTGGGGATATCTCCTAGTATGTTGTCGACGGGATGATCCTGTTGAACACTTTGGTGCACTCTTGGATGAGTTGGTTGAACTCTTTGATCTTCATCTTCATTGTCACTCTTTTCTTCATCTCCCCCTTAATCCAATCCTCTATCTTGACTTTGATCGTTTTGATCTTGTTGAGGTTGACCTTGCTCATATTGAGCTTGATCATGGGAGGGAGACATATTTTTGTGTAAGGGCCTCAGTTTTTGACACATATTTGAAGTGTTCATCACCACACCACACACCTCATTTGAGGAAAATTGATGAACACAAATGAAGAGCAAGTAACCACCATCAACATGCTCATTAGAGAACAAACTCACATATTGCAAAAGTGGTATTTCCCACATGTGATATAGAGGGGCCGGGCATATGAAAACTCCTATACTTTGCTAAGGATGTCCATGCCAAGTTTCACCCAAATTCAAAACCTTTTTGAGGTCATTTTGGGTATAACTAGAAAGAGGGCAGTTTGAAACCATATTCAAATTCAAACTGTTTTTATCCCATGAATTCAAAAGTGGGAGGCATATTCTTACTCAGCATATTTTTGTGAGCCCACACACCAATTTTCACTCCATTTGGAGTTGATCTTGACATGAGCTAAGTGGGGGAAATTCAAACTTTATTTGAATTTCAAAACTGAACTTGTGCTGAAATTCATTCAAACCAAACCCCTTTTGAATTCTAACTAATTCAAATGGCTCATGGGTGAATAATTTGAATTACCAGGGGTATTATGGGGCTCACTGTTTACAACAGTGATTAGGAGTAAATTTCAGAGGTTAAATTTGCAAGTGGGACCCACATGTCAGCCACTACTCCAAATCAAACCGACTAAGACTTTCTCACTCGGTTAACCGAGCCGCCGCTGCGATCGCCACCGAGGGGAGCCACCGCGCCAGCAGCTGCTTGGCCACGCGCGGGCGTGAGGCGGTTCAGAGCCTTATTAAGGCGTCCCCCCCCTCCTCGGCCGAAGCATCGCCCGTTTCTTCCCCCGCAAGAACTCAGCGCCGGCAAATATTTTCCGCAGCTCGGAATCGATCGGAGAGCGCCGATCACCGCCTCTCCGTCCCCTCCAGAGCCACGTCAAGGTACTAGACACCTTCCTCCGTCTTCCCTGTTGCTAGAATTCAATTGAAAGGCGATTGATATCGGCTATGCCGAAAGATCAATTCGGTGACTTAGAACCGCCGCACCTCGGGCTCCCGTGGACAGCCCAACCAGGGCGTTGTCACGCCCGAGCCAAGGCACCCTTGGACGTGCTGGTAACCGGTGTTGCTCACCCCCGAGCCACAGCTCGAGTGGTTGCTCACCGCCGGCGAATTTCCAGTTTTCCCCTTTCTGTGTGCAGAACGACCTTCGGGTGCAATTCTGTCGAATTCGTACTCTAGAAAGGATTAGAGGGCCTCAATCCGCTCTCACACAAACTAGACACGGTGACACACAAGTTGCCTTCACAACCCTTGGCCGGAGAACCTCTGTACCCGGCGTATTTCGAGGTTTACCAACGGCGGAACAAACGGGAGGCATCGGGCGCACGGTGAGGACCTACTTCGGGCCTTCCCCGAGCTGCCTCAAGCTCCTGTCGACCTTCCCTGAGGTCCACTGATGCTTCCCGACCGGTTCCTCGAGTAGTTGGGGTGCTAGGGTGAAAGCATCTAGGCCCCCGTGAGGTATGGTTTCGGTGATTAATGACAACCGTTCGTTATTACTAATGAGTTTGTGGATGCGAGGTTTCACGTATATCACATCAAACGTTAATGAACTATCTATTCACACCGTCTACTGCTCATTGGATACAAATGGAGACCCCTCAACGATCTATTCTAAGGGGTTATTCGATACTCATGAAAACTAAATAAAGAACTCATACAACGACTCTATTCTATCAAAATTGGCAACACAAGAAGCTTATACTTCATCATAATATCATTACAAACAAGTGTCAAAGAGGTCACTCAAGAAGATTCCAAAAGATCAACTCAAAACAACTCGAAGCAAACAAGTTGCACTCACCGGATCATCCGATGTCTTGCAAAATGACTACATCGGTCAAGTTTGAGTTGGCAGAAGAAGAAGACCTCAGAGTCCAGTACACACCGGATCATCCGATGTGAAGGAAGTGGCACATCGGTTGATTTCAACAGAAGGATGATTTCTGAGTTATTCTGAAGAAGTACACACCAGATCATCCGATGATGAAGTAAGTGTGCATCGGTCAATTTCAACCGAGACATTATTTCTGAATCAATTCTGAAGATCAACTCACCGGATCATCCGATGATGAATTGAAGTAACATCGGTCGATTAAAAGATCCAACGGTTATATCCAACGGTCACATCTGACACATGACATCAGCTAATTTGGAATTCGACCGATGCTCATATAAAGGGGTGCATCGGAGGATCCGATGTTCACTGAAAAAGTCTGCCCACTTTTCCAACGGCTATCTCGTGTGGGCTGGCTATAAATACCCCTCCAACCGGCCATTTCGACAAGTCTTGATCACCAGAGCCTCACTACACATTCTCAAGCATTCAAGACCAAGAGCTACCACTTCCACACTTCAAAACCTCTTGTACTCCAACTATAGGTTATGTCTAGCTAGAGAGAAGCTTGTGTGCGTCCATTCTTGGTGATTGGAATCTCTAGGCTAGTGAGAGAGAGTGTCTTGGTGACTTCTCTCACCTTGTAAAAGTTGGAGGAAGAAGAGATCGCTCCGGAGCTTACCAAGGCGTTTGTGGAAGCCCGGAGGATCACCATTGTACAAGGCTTGAGCTCCATCTTGCCGGAGAAGGCGAACGGAGAAAGATAGTGGATTCCCTTGTCTTGGTGACTTGGGAGTGGCTATACCCTTTGGTGGGTGCCACAACGTGGACGTAGGTAGATTTTTGTAATCTTACCGAACCACGGGAAAAATCGCCGTGTCTCCGAGTCTCCGCGGGAGTTTGCATTTCTCTCCTCACCCCCTTACTATTACGCATTTACTATTCCGCACTTAACACTCTTGCTTGCGTAGTTAGTTCGCATAGGGAATTAGGCTTCAACCATTAAAGTTTTAAATTGCTCTAAAATTTAAAAAGCCCAATTCACCCCCCCCCCCTCTTGGGCGTTTCGATCCTTACAATTGGTATCAGAGCAAGGTTGCTCATTGGATCATTCTAGCTTCACCGCTAGAGAGCGAAAATGGCCCAGAATGGGGGTTCGGTTCCTACCTTCGAGGGCAAGAATTTTGCTTATTGGAAAGCACGCATGCGCGCTTACCTTGAGGCAATTGCTCCCGAAGTGTGGGAAGCGACCCATGCGGGGTTTGGAAATCTTGACTATGTTGGTGACCAACTAAAATGGGATGCTAAGGCTAGAAATGCCATATATGAATGCATTAGTCAAGATGTCTTTGCTAGGATTGCTAGTAAGGAAAAAGCATGTGAAATTTGGGCATGTCTAATTGAAATACATGAGGGCTCATCTCGTGTTAAAGAACTCAAATATCACATGCTTAAATCAAAATATGATGAATTTAAGATGTTTCCTCATGAGCTTGACTTAGCTAACTTAGCACTCTTGGCAAAGCACAATGAGCTGGTTCAAGAACGTGAAGTGCTTAACCTTGCTTATGAAGCGATTGAACTTAAATTGAAAAACACAAAGAAAGAAACCCTTGATGACAAAACATCATCTAATTCACATGCCACTAATATTTTGGATAAGTCTTTGCCTTTGAAAGCAAGCCCTAGGGAGAAGGAGCTAATGGACGAAATTGAAAGTCTTCGCACTAGTGTGGCAAGACTCTCTAAGGGGGAGGACAAGCACAAGGAAATCCTCTACCAACAAGCTAAAAGCTTCAACAAGAGGGGACTTGGATCCTTCCCGGTGCCCAACAAAGGAAAGGTGCCCTCACCGGAGCTTAGGACAAGCTTCATCAAGGAAGTTGGTTCCTATTGCCAACATTGTGAGGTCACCGGACATCACACGAGGGAGTGTCCTCTTCCCAACCGTCCTTCTCCCAAATTGCCTCCTAACTATAAATCTACTTTCAATGATTATCACTATCTATTGAGCAAAGTAGGTGGAAAGGTGAAGGCAAGGTTCATCGGCAAAGACATCAAGGGCATGAAGGGGAAGCCCCCCAAGCAACTTTGGGTCCCAAAATCACTTGTATCACACATACAAGGACCTAAGTTGGCTTGGGTTCCTAAACTCAAAAACTAACTTCATGTGTGTAGGTGAACTACAAAGCCGGAGGAAAGCATTGGGTACTCGATAGTGGGTGCACTCAACATATGACCGGCAATGATGGTATGTTCACCTCCATAGAGAACCCCGACAATCATGAACAAGTCACCTTTGGTGATAACTCAAAGGGGAAGGTAATTGGTTTGGGTAAAATTGCTATTTCTCATGATTTGTCTATCTCTAATGTGCTTTACGTTAAGTCTCTTAGTTTCAATTTACTTTCTATTGCACAATTATGTGATCTTGGACTAACATGCACATTTGACAAGAATGGTGTTGTGGTGACTAGTGAATCAAGCAAAGAACTAATATTCAAAGGTTTTTGGCATGGACATCTTTACTTGGTGGACTTCTCCAACAAGGATGCTAGCTTGACCACTTGTCTTTTCACCAAGACAAGTTTGGGATGGCTATGGCATCGGCGCATTGCTCACATTGGGATGAGCAAGCTCAAGAAGTCGTTCAAGCTTGGGATGGTGACCGGCGTGAAGGATGTCACATTTGAGAAGAACAAACTTTGTAGCGCATGTCAAGCCGGGAAGCAAGTTGCCTCACACCATCCGATGAAGACAATGGTGTCAACCTCCAAGCCACTTGAACTACTTCACATGGACCTCTTCGGACCGTCCACATACCAAAGCCTTGGCGGTAACCTCTATTGTTTTGTTATTGTTGATGACTACTCTCGCTATGCTTGGACATTGTTTCTAGGTGACAAGGGTGAAACTCCGGAAATCTTCAAGACCTTCGCTAAACGAGCTCAAAGGGAATTTCAACTTCCCATCATCAAGGTCCGGAGTGATAACGGCACCGAGTTCAAGAACTACAACATTGGGGAGTGGTGTGATCGTGAAGGCGTGAAGCACGAATTTTCGGCCACATACACCCCTCAACAAAATGGTGTCGTTGAAAGAAAGAACAAGACTCTCATCACCCTTGCAAGAGCAATGCTTGATGACTATGGCACGTCGGAGAAGTTTTGGGCCGAAGCAATCAACACGGCGTGCCATGCCGCAAATAGGGTCTATCTTCATCGACTACTTCAAAAGACCCCATATGAGCTCCTCATTGGGAGAAAGCCCAACATCTCCTACTTCCGAGTCTTCGGGTGCAAGTGCTACATCTACCGCAAGAGAAGGCTCGGTAAGTTTGAAAGAAGGTGTGATGTTGGTATCTTTCTTGGTTATGCGTCAAACTCAAAAGCATATCGAGTATTCAACCAAACCTCCGGGTTAGTTGAAGAAAGTTGTGATGTTGAGTTTGATGAGACTAATGGCTCCCAAGAGGAGAGTTTTGGTCATGATGATATAGATGATGAGCCTCTACGAGAAGCTATGAAGAACATGACCATAGGAGACATCAAGCCCGAAGTTGAGGAGAGCCATGATCAAGGGGGAGCCTCAAGTTCCAACATCAACACCTCCATGGCGCCTCAAATTGATGAAGAAGAAGAGAAAGATGATCCATTGCCGATGCAAGATTCACATGCCACACAACACCAAGAAGAAGAAGAAGTCCAAGGTCAAGTCCAACCACAAGACGAGCAAGATGCCTCACCACCACCAAGTACCTCACAACCTCTTATGAGGCATGGGCGCATCTCCAAGGCACATCCGATGGATCAAATCATCGGAAGTCCGTCACGGGGAGTAAGTACTCGTTCTCGCCATGTTGCTTCATTTTGTGAGCACTACTCTTTTGTTTCGTGTGTAGAACCCACAAATATTGAGGAAGCACTCCAAGATCCCAATTGGGTGATGGCTATGCAAGAAGAACTCAATAACTTCACCCGCAATGAAGTTTGGGTATTGGAGGAGCGACCTAAGGACAAGAACGTCATCGGAACAAAGTGGGTGTACCGCAACAAGCAAGACGAGAATGGCGTGGTGGTCCGCAACAAGGCAAGGCTTGTGGCCAAGGGTTTTTCACAAGTTGAAGGACTAGATTTTGGAGAGACATTTGCCCCGGTCGCACGGTTAGAAGCTATTCGCATACTCCTTGCTTTTGCTTCGCATCACAATATTATGCTTTATCAAATGGATGTTAAAAGTGCCTTCCTCAATGGTTATATTAACGAACTTGTTTTTGTTGAGCAACCTCCCGGGTTTGAAGATCCGAGGAATCCTAACCATGTGTATAGGTTACACAAGGCGCTCTACGGGCTCAAGCAAGCACCTAGGGCATGGTATGAACGTCTAAGGGATTTCCTAGTCATGCAAGGATTCAAGATCGGGAGGGTGGATACCACACTCTTCACCAAGAACATCAACGGGGATTTATTTCTTTGTCAAATTTACGTTGATGACATTATTTTTGGCTCAACTAACAAATCTCTTAGCCTTGAGTTTGGCACCATGATGTCTAGGGAATTCGAGATGTCAATGATTGGAGAACTCAATTTCTTCCTAGGATTTCAAATCAAGCAACTTCAAGAGGGGACTTTCATCTACCAAGAGAAGTACACCAAGGACCTCTTGAAGAAGTTTGAAATGGAAGATTGTAGCTCAAGAAGTACTCCAATGGCGACAAATTGTCATCTCGACGCGGACATGGACGGTAAACCTATTGATCAATCTCATTACCGTTCCATGATTGGTTCACTGTTATATCTTACCGCATCTAGGCCCGATATCATGTTTAGTGTGTGCTTGTGTGCTCGCTTTCAAGCGGCACCTAAAGAATCGCATCGTAAGGCGGTCTTTAGGATACTTAGGTATCTCAAGCATACCTCAAGTGTAGGTTTGTGGTACCCCAAGAACGCTAGTTTCCATCTCTTGGGTTACTCGGATTCGGACTTTGCCGGATGCCGTGTGGATCGCAAGAGTACCTCCGGTGGGTGCCACTTACTTGGGCGTTCCCTAGTATCTTGGTCGAGCAAAAAGCAAAACTCCGTGGCTTTGTCCACCGCGGAGGCAGAATATATAGCGGCCGGTGCATGTTGTGCTCAAATTCTATATATGAAGCAAACCCTGTTGGACTTTGGAATTAAATTTGATTGTGTGCCTCTCCTTTGTGACAATGAAAGTGCGGTTAAGATAGCTAGAAACCCCGTTCAACACTCCCGCACTAAGCACATTGATATTCGCCATCACTTCTTGCGGGACCATGAGGCTAAAGGAGACATCTCTTTGCAAGGTGTTAGGTCCGAAGAACAATTGGCGGATATCTTCACTAAACCACTTGATGAGAAAACTTTTTCTAGACTTAGAAGTGAATTAAATGTGCTAGATGCATCTAACGTCATGTAAGTTGCCATGTTCATGTAAGGTTGCATATCAAATAGGTCTTGTCTAACTCCCAAAGGATAGGGGCGAGCTAGAAATAGTTTTCCCTGAGGAAGCCTTTGGAAGGTTTAAACTTGGCAAGATAGATTTACATTATGCCTTGCATGATTCCTGCCATATAGACTTGCACTCATTGAATATCTTGCATTATTTTGATTGGCATTGCATACGGTAGATTGTCACAAAGGGGAAACCATATCATGAGAAGGAGACTTGTTCAAAATGCAATATCTCAACTCATATGATGTGGATAGAGCAAAATTCTAAAGGTACATGCTTTAAAGAGATAGAAGTTTTCTATACTCTAGCTCACAAAGCATGGGCCTTACATTTTCATGGTTTCCCTCCTAACCTTATGTGTTCTCTTTGCTTAAGGGCTTAGCCAATATGTGGCACTATATTTGAAGCCTTCCATTAGAGGTTAGGAGTTGCCCAAAAAGTCCTAGGACCCATCCTTATCTTTGTGTGTTTAAGTCCAAGGACACATATGGGCAGTCTTAGGTTTTCTGTAGTCATCGGATTATCCGATGCTAGTGCCAGCAGATCATCGGATCAATTGATGCTTCAGTTCAGTGCTCAGATCAAGTCAGATGTCACAAATCAACCGATGAGTTCATTTCAGAAGACATCGGAGCATCCGGTGTTCAGTTTTTCTGGTGCCCTGCAGAAATCAACCGATGATCGCCACCTCAGCGTCGGTCCATCCGGTGCTCAAAGAGAGTTTTAGGAACAACTCTCTGTTGAACTCGACCGATGCATCCTCCGATGATTATCGGTCCATCCGGTGTTCTGTGCGCGGCTAGGGTTTGCCCGTATAGTTTAAAAAGCGGTTCGGCCGCCCGTTTTCTTCTTCCCCGCTTCTCTCGCCGCCGCCCGCTTCTCTCGCCATCCTCGCGCCCTCCGGCCACCTCCCAGCCGCCGCCGCCGCCCTGCGGCCGCCGCCGCCTCCCAGGGGCCGCTGCCGCCGCCTCCAAGGCGCAGCCGCCGCCGCCTCTCCCGCGCACGCCACCTCCAGTCGCCGGGCGCCGCCTCCCAGTCGCCGCCGCCGCCTTTCCCGTGCGCGCCGCCTCCCAGACGCCGCCTCCGCCTCCTAGGCACCACCCGTACCCGCGCCACCGCCTCTCCCGCGAGCGCCGCCGCCGTTCCACTGCACCGCCGCGCCTCCCTCGCCGTCTCCCCTCCACCACTCGCCGCCGGCTCGCATCACCCTCTCCGCTAGGGTCTCGTCGAGCTTCGCCGTTCGTCGCTAAGGTTTGCTCCGTGCCGCGTGACGTCCTTCGTTGTTTTTCGTCGTCAATTTCAACCGTCGCTAACCCTAGCTCTCAAATTGCATCAAGATGGGTCGCGATCGCAAAGGAAAGGGCAAGGAAATTGAGGAGCCCGCCGCGAAGAAGCGCAAGATGTCCAAGGATGCTCGTCGTGCGGAGTTGGCCGCTCGCGCCGCCGAGGAGCGTGAGCGCGGCCATCGCGGTTCCCTACGGACTCGTGGGGGTGGACAGACTCCTACGGCGAGTCGGCGCCCCTCTGCGGCTGACCGCGCCGAGGACAGAGAGGCCGAAAGGGCCATCCACCTGATGGACACAACAGTCCGAGTTGCCGAAGATGTCAGACTCACTGACTACAGGAAGATGAAGGCAAGGCAACTAAAGAAGCTCAGATGGTCAGCGTTGATTGAGGAGTGGTTCCCACGGCCTAGGGACGCTCGAGTTGACTCCCGCTTCTGGACCCTGACACAGGCATCCCTGTACGAGACTTACAGGCGTCGGGGCCACAAGCTCTTCCAGCATAACAGCATCGATTGGGATCAGCTTGCAGTGGCAGCAGGACACGGGATCAGGCCACTTTTTGAGAGATACAGAGGACTTGTGGACCTGCTCTCGCACCAGAGGAGTGCGTACGTCGAGGAGTGGGTCAGGGTGTTCTACGCGACACTCTACGTCTCTAAGGGCCGTCGCTCGATTCACTTCATGTTCATGGGGCGGATCCACGACGTGTCTCGAGACTTGTTGGGCAGACTGCTTGGTGTAGAGCTCTCTACTACGTGCCTGCACCAGATAGTCTACGGAGACGCAGACCCACCGAGGAGGCCACTGACTGGAGGAGTGGCACCGCCTTTCGAGGAGATCAGAGGTTTGTTCACTCAGACGTTCACTCCTGACCAGCCGAGGGTACCAGCACTTCTCACCCCAGCAGCTCGGACAGTTCACCACGTCCTCAGGCGTACTCTACTACCGAGGTCTGGCTACTTGGAGGGCTTCACGAGCCTTCAGCAGACCATCTTGTTCTATGTGATGAACGGGATGGAGTTCGACATTGTAGATATTCTAATCTGCGAGATGGAGGACGTGATCACCGACGGAGTTGGGATGCTACGACAGTTGGTCTTCGGTCACTGGATCTGTCACCTCCTCCACCAGTTGGTTCCAGAGGACACTCCAGGAGTCTCTCAGCTGACGGAGATGCACGTGACCCGGTTCAGCTACTACCGAGTCCCCACTCCGGGAGACCGCCGCCTTGGCCGTCCCGTCGAGCGTGAGGTTCGGGCCAGACTGTCAGAGGAGGACTGGGCAGAGCTGACTCAGGAGGACGCAGAGCTGGCACAGGCAGAGGCTCAGGGAGGAGACCTACAGCACATATGGTCGGACAGCGACACCAGCGACAGTGTCGAGGAGTACTTCCCTCCTGCTCCTCCCTCACCGAGGCGGCACGACGCAGAGGCAGGAGGCTCAGCAGCTCCACCACCTACACCTCCTCCAGTGTCAGAGGCTCAGGTGACTCAGCCGTCAGAGCTCACTGCCTTACTTCAGCGGATGGCTCAGCAGCAGGAGCAGTAGGCAGCTCGACAGGAGCAGCTTCAGAGGCAGCAACAGGAGATGCAGCTGGAGATCGCCCGTCAGAGGCGAGAGGACACCAACAGGTTCACCAACCTTGTCGACCAGATGACGCGACGCACTCTGGACCAGCAGCAGCAGACTCAGCAGATGTTGTTGGGCATCCTGGGGTTGGTCACCAACCTCTACCAGCAGACGGGAGTCGCCCTTCCACCTCAGCACTTGGGACTCAGTCAGGCTCCAGGTGCACCCCCACTGACACCAGGTCCAGTACTGCCGCCGACGTCGTTCCAGTCCTCACCTCTTCCGGCAGTACCTTCTCCTCCGGCGCCAGCAGTCTCAGCGGATCCCCCAGCAGCTCCAGCTCCCGCTCCAGCTCCCCCCGCTCCAGCTCCAGCACCAGCGACTTCCACCTCCAGCAGCTCCGGCGACAGCACCATCGACGCCGACCGCTTCACCATCGCCAGGAGCGCGCCTGAGTCGTAGGCACTCGACTTCCCTTTTTGGTGTCTTGATGCCAAAGGGGGAGAAGAGTTAGAGTCAGGGGGAGGTTAGCTCAGTTATAGGGGGAGTTCTTGGTTTTAGGGGGAGTGTCTATTTCTTGGTTTTAGGGGGAGTGTCTATCCCTTTGCTACTCATTGTTATCTTATTATTTGCTATTATTGTACTTCGGGTGCTACTTTGTGCTCTTACGCTTTATTGTTTATTATTTGAGCCTTCGAGCCACTTGTGTTGCAATTTGTACTTGTTATATTTCCTTTTTGAGCATTGTGTTTTAATTCCATTAATTCTATGCTCTACTCGTTGTGTTGTCATCAATCACCAAAAAGGGGGAGATTGAAAGCATCTAGGCCCCCGTGAGGTATGGTTTCGGTGATTAATGACAACCGTTCGTTATTACTAATGAGTTTGTGGATGCGAGGTTTCACGTATATCACATCAAACGTTAATGAACTACGAACTCATACAACGACTCTATTCTATCAAAATTGGCAACACAAGAAGCTTATACTTCATCATAATATCATTACAAACAAGTGTCAAAGAGGTCACTCAAGAAGATTCCAAAAGATCAACTCAAAACAACTCGAAGCAAACAAGTTGCACTCACCGGATCATCCGATGTCTTGCAAAATGACTACATCGGTCAAGTTTGAGTTGGCAGAAGAAGAAGACCTCAGAGTCCAGTACACACCGGATCATCCGATGTGAAGCAAGTGGTACATCGGTTGATTTCAACAGAAGGATGATTTCTGAGTTATTCTGAAGAAGTCCACACCAGATCATCCGATGATGAAGTAAGTGTGCATCGGTCAATTTCAACCGAGACATTATTTCTGAATCAATTCTGAAGATCAACTCACCGGATCATCCGATGATGAATTGAAGTAACATCGGTCGATTAAAAGATCCAACGGTTATATCCAACGGTCACATCTGACACATGACATCAGCTAATTTGGAATTCGACCGATGCTCATATAAAGGGGTGCATCGGAGGATCCGATGTTCACTGAAAAAGTCTGCCCACTTTTCCAACGGCTATCTCGTGTGGGCTGGCTATAAATACCCCTCCAACCGGCCATTTCGACAAGTCTTGATCACCAGAGCCTCACTACACATTCTCAAGCATTCAAGACCAAGAGCTACCACTTCCACACTTCAAAACCTCTTGTACTCCAACTATAGGTTATGTCTAGCTAGAGAGAAGCTTGTGTGCGTCCATTCTTGGTGATTGGAATCTCTAGGCTAGTGAGAGAGAGTGTCTTGGTGACTTCTCTCACCTTGTAAAAGTTGGAGAAAGAAGAGATCGCTCCGGAGCTTACCAAGGCGTTTGTGGAAGCCCGGAGGATCACCATTGTACAAGGCTTGAGCTCCACCTTGCCGGAGAAGGCGAACGGAGAAAGATAGTGGATTCCCTTGTCTTGGTGACTTGGGAGTGGTTATACCCTTTGGTGGGTGCCACAACGTGGACGTAGGTAGATTTTTGTAATCTTACCGAACCACGGGAAAAATCACCGTGTCTTCGAGTCTCCGCGGGAGTTTGCATTTCTCTCCTCACCCCCTTACTATTACGCATTTACTATTCCGCACTTAACACTCTTGCTTGCGTAGTTAGTTCGCATAGGGAATTAGGCTTCAACCATTAAAGTTTTAAATTGCTCTAAAATTTAAAAAGCCCAATTCACCCCCTCCCCTCTTGGGCGTTTCGATCCTTACATAGGGGAGTCAGCCGACACGACCGAAGTTGTTCCGAGGCGGCGGCTCGTCGCCGACCATGTACCGGCCGTTGTCATGAAGAGCTGACCCCAGAAACATGTTCCCCGAGTGAAAGTGGGCAGGGGTGGCCAAAATCGTGAGGTTTGGAGCTGTACAGAAGCCGTCGGCGAGCTCTCCGGCGAGGTCCCCCGGCGGCAGAGCGCGGGCGTCGCGAGGTTGAAGAAGGGGGTGGACCCCAGCTGTCAGTGACGGATATTTTAAATCGGGATCGGAGTGTGGCCGGGATCGGGTGTGCTGGCGCGCAAAATCCTTGTGGGCCGCGGTGTGCTGTCGCCTCGGCGTGCGACGCGTGTCCCCGGGGCCCACTCGCGAGTTTAAACTTTTCCCCGATTTTCAGATTTCCTTCAAACTTCAAATCCTCATAACTTTGGCTAGAAAGCTCCAAATCGAGTGAACCAAATTTTTCTGGATTCAGCTCTCTGAGTACTTTCCAGCAAATCAAGTTTCACTTCATGAAATTCCTTATTTCTCCAGAATTAATTCCTCAAAGTTTAAATTGTTAGGAATTTTAACTGGAGAATCCTGTGGAGGAAAATCCTGAAATTTTGCTGGGATATTCACCAAAATATCCCTGAGCTACCATAAAAATTTCAGACCCATTTGAGCTCATTTGATCCACCTAATGGTGTGATTAGTGAAACTGTTCCAGAGAAAATAGAAAATGTTCAGAAACATTTTCAGAATTTTCTCTGAAATTGTTTAGCTCATATACTTAGCTAGGAACCTTCAAATTAAGTGAGACCAACTCCATTAGAACCCTCTGAAAATCTAGTTTTCAGAAAGTCATAGTTTGTTTCATGAAAATCCTTAGAACACCCTAAAGCCCTTCAATTAGGGTCAAGTACATGATTAATTGTAGAGGGCTAAAATGAGCTTTGCTGCAACTAAAACTTGACCAAATTCCTATTTAGGTTGTAACCAAGCCCCAGTAAAAGTTTCACAGTCATTGGGTCTGTCTAGCAAGGGTTATAGCCTTCACAACTTCAAACTTAATACAAATACATTTAAATTGATACATGTATTGCTTCTACCATGTAGTCGCTAAGGTCGAGGAGGAACCCGAAGTCCTAGACTTTGTTACTCCGGAGGAACAGCTAGCCTACGACCAAGAGCAGCAAGGCAAGCTCCGGTTTGCATTAACCTTTTTACAAATGTTTATTGTTTTGAGCACATCTTTGAATACTATTATTCTTTGCATTAGAGTCTTGTTTGAAACCCAAATGCATAGCCAAGAAAACCATGGGTTGGGTTTAGGATTGCAAACCTCGTTAGCTATTGCAAAGCTAAGTTAGGGTAGGATTCGGTACAAGCCGAGTAGTTGGAACTACTCGCGAGCATAGGCTAGAGGCACTCGACTCGGGTAGAGATAGCACATGAAACACATGGCAAGAAAATGAGACCAAGCGGAGGGTAAGGGCAGCAGGACTTTGGGGCCTGTGTGCTGTAGCTCTGCTTGTGTCGATTGAGGACCGAGCCTTGTGCGGGCCTGTTGAACAAGCTAGAACAGTACCGAAGACCTACCGGATATATGGGAACCGGGAAACCGATGTAACTCGGGTAGCTGGGTGTTGAGGCATAGCTGGTCGTTCAGAGGGTAGGTTGAGAGCTCGAGGTGTAAATCGGTTGGCGGCACTGAGATGCGCGTGCAGAGACCTCTTGCTCGGGACGATTGGACCGGTTCAACATTTGGCTAACGGGTGAAAGTTAGTTGCGTACAGCGTCCGTGATGGTTGTTGTAGGCAACATCGAGTACGGGCGTACGTGACAGGTTGTTCGGGTAACCCTGCAGGTGTAAATTGGTTATAATCGTCGTCCCTCGCGGTTAGTGAGTACCACTTGTTCACTGTACCGTGACGTAGAAAGAACAGGCTAGTCACATGTTAAAATGTTGCTGATTGAATGATGGACATTGATTGTTAATGATATGTTGTAGCTTAGAGCTAACTAAAGTTCTTTTCAAACTTTGGGCAAAGTACATGGGAGAAATGCGTTTCTTGTTTGATTGCGGCTCTCTCATGTGCCTTAGCGTAAGGTTCTCCACCACCTGCTGCTAAAACTTGAAAGTAAGGTTCCACTAATTACGCGAGTCCTTTGCAAATGATTTTATCTCATGTACCCATCACCCCTCATGTAGAAGTTCCATGTTTAGGTGAGACGGGTCAGACTTGCTGAGCCTTCGTGCTCACTGCTTGTGTTTGAAGCTTTTGCAGGGTTCTATGAGGAAGGGACTCTCGAGGAGGAGACGGAACCCCAGGAGGGGAACCCCGTCGAGTGGGAGTCGTGCACGCCGCAGGGTTAGTGTGCGGGTGTGCTAGCAAGGACACGTTCAAGGGCTGAACGTGGACTTGATGCGTAGTCTACGCCCGTGAGTGTAGACTGGAACTATTTTGATGTAAACATGTTCATAAACTTGTTTATGTAAAAAAATTCGCTTCCGCTTTGTACGTTTGACGTGTGTTATCCGGTGTTGTGCAACGCAGCACCCCTCAGCGTGATCCTGGCTCGACAAGACCGTTGGGGTCGCGTCATTTCGTTTGTTGGATGATCATTTGAGTCTTGAGAATGTTCTTGAGGAAAAATTTCTCCAAGTGCCATCATTTTAAGTGCTTCTTGTGGAGCCTCTTCTTTATCTAGCACACTTTGATCAACTTGCTCCACTTGGGAGCCATTAGTCTCATCAAACACTACGTCTCTCGCTATTTCAACAATTCCGGAAGTTTTGTTGAAAACACGATAGGCGTAGGTGTTTGATTCATAACCAAGCAAGAAACCTTCATCGGACTTTGAAGCAAACTTAGAAGTCATAGGCTTCTTGTCGAGAATATAACACTTGCTCCCAAAGACATGAAAATACGAGATGTTTGGTTTGTTACCGGTTAGAAGTTTGTAAGATGTCTTCTTTAAAAGTCGATGAAGATACAACCGGTTTATGGCATGGCAAGCGGTGTTAACCGCTTCCGCCCAAAACCGGTCCGACGTCTTGTACTCATCAAGCATGGTTCTTGCCATTTCAATGAGAGTTCTATTATTCCTCTAAGCAACCCCATTTTGTTGAGGGGAGTAAGGGGCTGAAAACTCATGCTTGATGCCTTCTTCATCCAAGTATTCTTCCACTTGAGTGTTCTTAAACTCGGTGCCGTTATCGCTCCTTATGTTCTTAATTCTTAAGGAGAACTCGTTTTGAGCTCTTCTCAAGAATTTCTTGAGCACACCTTGAGTTTCTCCTTTGTCATGCAAAAAGAACACCCAAGTGAAACGAGAATAATCATCTACAACAACAAGACCATATTTGTTACCGCCGATGCTTATGTAGGCGATTGGGCCAAAAAGGTCCATGTGAAGTAGCTCCAAGGGTCTTGTGGTCGTCATGACATTTTCGGATGGATGTTGAGCTCCAACTTGCTTTCCGGCTTGACAAGCACTACATGGCCTACCCTTATCAAAAACAACATTTTTCAAGCCTCGAATGTGTTCTCCCTTGAGAAGTTTTTGCAAGTTCCTCATCCCAACATGGGCTAGCCATCTATGCCAAAGCCATCCCATGTTAGTCTTTACCCTTAAGCACGTTTCAAGTTGAGCTTTATCCGTGGTAAAATCCACAAGGTAAAGCTTTCCCTTGAGCACACCCTTAAAGGCGATTGAGTCATTGCTTCTTCTCAAGACAGTCACATCATCGTTAGTGAAAATACAATTATAACCTTTATCACATAGTTGGGATATGGATAGAAGCTTATAATCAAGGGAGTCAACATGCAAAACATTTGAGAGAGTATGATGGGGAGAGATAGCAATTTTACCGGTGCCAAGGATTTTCCCTTGGCTATTGTCCCCAAAATATATTCCTTCACTTGGATCTTCGTTTTTCTCATATTCAACAAACATCCTTCTCTCTCCGGTCATATGGTTTGTGCATCCACTGTCAAGCACCCATTTTGATCCACCGGAGGAGTATGCCTACAAAATAGAGTTATGCCTTACCTTTTGGTGCCCAAGCGGGGTTGGGTCCTTTCATGTTAGCCAAGAGGCACTTGGGCACCCACACACAAGGTTTTGGACTCTTGCGGAGTGGCCCAACATACCTAGCATAGATCTTTCCAAATTTGTTTCTCAATAAAACATATGAGGCATCAAAATCATGAAACAAAGGATGAGGTTTATTTTTAGGCATGTTAGATGAGGTTGCAATGTTCTTTACATTTTCTTTGTTGGATGAACCTTCCTTGACAAAAACAATCAAGTCTTTTCTCTTCTTGGAAGTTTTATCATGTTGCCTCCACTCCCGAGAATAGCCAAGACCATGTTTGACATGTGGAGGTCTTACATTGGTATATGTACTTCGTGCATATGCCACTTTTTCCTTGTCAAAGATACCACCTTTCGGTGACTGCTTGTTTTGTGCCAACTTAAGTTCATCTTTGAGTTTTAGGATTAAGTTTGAGCACTTGCAAGTTTGAGTTGCTTCGGGAGATTTCTTTGAGGAGGGTGAAATCATAGAGGAAGAAGGTGCATTAATCTTGAGAGACTCAACTTGTGTTTCAAGGATCTTATTGACTTTTGTCAAGTTAACAATTTCATTCTTGAGCACAACAGTTGTGTCTTCAAGATTTGAGCAAGTTTCCTTGCTCAAAGCGAGTTCACGCTCAACTTCCTTGCTTCTTTCCCTTTCAACCTCAAGGAGCTCTTCAAGCTCATGACATCTCTCCTTTTCAAGAATGAGCATGTCTTCTTGACGGTTGATGAGTTCATCCTTCTCAAAGATTTCTTATGACACCAATCTCATCTTTTTCAATGTGCTCCTACTTAGATCCTTAAGCATGGGTTCATTATCACTACTACTATCAAAGCTATCAAGTGAAGAGGTAGAGGAGGATGGTTTAGATTTAACCTTTCTTCTTCCCTCCTTAGCCATGATACATGTAGACTTGAAGTCTTCAATTGTTGAGAAGAGCTTTCTCCTTCCAATGGCAAGTGTTGCCACTTTCTATTCATCCTCGGAGGATGAGTCTTCGTTTGAGTCTCATTCCTTCCCAAGGTGAGCATGTCCTGATGGCTTCTTCTTCTTAAAGAATTTCTTCTCTTTAGACTTGCCATCTTTCTTCTTCTTACTCTCTTCATATGGACAATCCACAATGAAGTGTTCATATTCACCACAGTTGTAGCATGCTCTTTTCATCTTAGGCTTGTACCTTTCCTTGTTCTTGTTCTCATAATGGTTGCTCCCCTTCCTTCTTCTCATCATCCTCTTGAATTTGTTGATGAAGAGTGCCTCTTATTCATCGGTGTCGATACACTCGTCATCACTTGCTTCGAAGTCTTGTGATGAGGATGTTGCTTTGAAAGCAACATCTTTCTTCTTTGAGGAGGAGAGCCTTTGGAGGTCGCTGTAGAACATGGCTTCCTTCTCCATCATCTCGTTGTTGATGATTCTTCCAAGCACTTCCTCTTGGGTTATTTGAGCATATCCCGGGCTCTCACGGATCAAGGAGCAAAGAGCAATGTTTCGAGCCATGAATGCCCGAAGCATCCTCTTCACCACCTCATGATGCGTCCACCGGGTGCATCCATAAGATCGGATCTTGTCGACGAGGATCTTGAGACGGTTGTACATGTCTTGAGGGGACTCACCATTCATGATGGTGAACCTCCCAAGCTCTCCTTCAATCATCTCGATCTTGGCTTCCCTAATGACTCGGTTTCCTTCATGCGTTGTCTTGAGTGTGTCCCATATGTCTTTGGCCACCTCTAATCCATCGACTCGGTTGAACTCTTCTCGAGTCAAGGATGAGGTGATCACCCCAACTGCTTGAGCATTGCGATGAAGTAGAATGGCTTGCTCCGGGGTAACGTCTTCTTCATTTCTTGGAAGATGGACATCTGTTAAGACAATTTGCCACAAGCTAGGGTTTAAGGATATTAGATGCATCTTCATATTATGCTTCCACATTGAGTAATCATTTCCATCGAATTAAGGAGGTTTGCCCAGAGGAATAGATAAGTAGTGATTGTTGGAAGTTAATCGCTCATAGTTGAAAGGATATTAGGAGTAGTCCGGTTGACCACTCCTTTCTTGATCTTGCACCTTCTTCTTCTCTTTACTTGAGTGACCTAGCTTCTCGCGAAGTCGTGCCTTGAGCTGGCGAACTTTTTCATCGTCACTCGAGTGGTCTTGCAGCACATCCGTGTCCTTTTTCTTGTCATATGTGTTGTCACCTTGTGACGTCAACAGAATCTCGTATTCCTCCTGTAGGATTGAAGAGCACGTGAAAAGCTACCAAAGGGGGGTGAATGGTAGATTAAAACTTTTCGCTGCGGAAACAACAAAAACCCCTCAGCAAAAAATCAATCGGTTAAAGAAACCGTGTGTGCAAGTGTTTTCAAACGTGTTCGACCGTGACAAATCAAGTATAGAGGTAGAGAATCAAGTCACGGATCTAATGCAACAAGAATCACTTGAAAACACGAAGTAAAACTTGAGATACGATCAAAACATTAAACGAAGATCAATCTGTTCTACCCGATATAAAACAGATCTGCAACGCTGCAAAGAAACTCGTGTATCTCAAAAACTACATATGCGAAGCTCGTGAAAATTTCACAGATGATAGATAATTGAGTTGTGAAGACAACCCAAAAAGAATCACGTCAATCGGATCTGTAAAACTCGAGTTATGAACGAAACACCGAAGCAACGTCGGTCTGTCCAGAAACTCGGCGAGAAAGACTTGACGAAAAACAAATCGGACGAACAAGTCACAAAAGCTCCTCGAAACTATGAACTTTATTCAATAGAAACACAAGAGGAACAGCCCAAAGTTCTCTACCCACGAGAGCTATGGCCTCCCTTGCTTTTATAGCCAGCCCTCAGGCTAATCAATCCAATCTAGGACTCCTACTCCTAATTGGACTCGTATCCTAACTTAGCATAACTGCTCAGGACTCTCCTATTCGCAGATAGAAGCAATCGTGAGACTTCCAAACACCTTAGGAACGTCCTAAACATTCCTAAAATAACTCAACTTCGTGCCTAGCATGAAATCCTATCATAACCAACTCAAATCTTCCATATTTGAGCCATATCCGACTCAGCCTCAGCCTGAGTACGCAATCCAGCCAGTTGGACCTTTCCGACCAATTCTTTACGTCCACTTCTCTTCATCACGCCTTGGAACAATGTTGCCACGTCCATGCACTCCTTGCACACGTGCAAACACCTTTCAACGACGTACACGCAACCTTCATATGCACTGCCCTTGATCCAAACATGATGCGCGACCTCCCGATCAACTCAACCACAGCTCCTCCCGAACTTGGTTGTTGGAACCTCATCTCCTCTCTGAGACTAGTCCAAGGATCCCGTCACCAGCCATGTCTTGAACTCAAGCAACACTTGCACATGAATAAACAACCAATTCTTCCGAGCACAAGTCCTCGACTTGACTCACGTTAGTTCGAAAACCACAACACCTTACATGAGCACGTCACATAAGCATGTTGCAAACCATATCAAATGATAACAGCCATAACCACCAAAACACACCAAAAACTTAGCAAATTAATACTAAGCAAACCTTCCAATAAAGCAGTTTGAAACATTGCGAGTTAAAAGCAAAAACAAGACGCTGCAGTTCTACGAGTTGAACTTCACGGGAGCTCCCTAAAAACAAGCTCCGGACCTCACAGAAGCTCTCCGGACCTTGCGTCGGACCTTGCCAACACTTGGCGGACCTAAAAAAGAACTTGTCGGACCTTGCCACAGAAGAATGTTTTGGCAATATTCAAAACTTTGAATGTTAATGCTAACTTTTATCCTAATTGCCAATGTATTCAGCACACATAGGTCTGACACCTCCACTCTGGCCATCTTCTCTCCGAGTGGTTAGACTCTTGATGGAGAGACCTGCTCTGATACCAATTGAAATTGCCTAGAGGGGGTGAATAGGCTAAAATACCTGAAATGACTTAATTAAACGATATTAGAACTCAGGAGCCGGACTAGTCTGGCTCAAGAGCGGACTAGTCTGATCAACCTGCTGGAAAGATCTAAAACTTGATTTTTAAGGGTTTTCTCCAAATTTTAGTTTAACAAAATGTGGATGAGACAACTAGCACTTCTATACGACAAGTGTGATAGAATATTAAAATGAATTGCAAGAGTGCGACGATGTATAGCGAAATAATTAAAACAAACCCTAAGCAATCTTGATCTTCAAAGAAATGTACATGCAAGAGAGACACTGAGGATTTTTTCCCGAGGTTCGATTCCACTCAGGAATCTACGTCCCCGTTGAGGAGTCCACAAAGGACCGGGTCTAACAACCCTTTCCTCACCAAGTCGCCACTAAGGCCAACCCGGTTCTTCACTATCTCAAGGATGAACTTATAAAGTTTTGGGGCTGCTCACAATCCGAGGCTCCCACTTGATCACTTCCACAAACTTCACAGATCTCACAAGCCACAGATCACACCAAGTGCACGAGATCACTCCAAGATCCTAAACGCGAAGTTCTTTTTTCTCCTCTTCTCACACACCAAAATTCACTTAAGAATTGGCTCTAGAGGGGAGTAGGCAAGAGATAAGGATTAGGGGGGCTCTTGGATCACTGTGGCGGCGCTAGGATTCCAGGTTTTTTTTAAATGACGTCGGGGCATCTCCTTTTATAGAAGTCCCGAAGCCAACCGTTGCCACCTACCGAAAGTCCGGACTAGTCCGCCTCACACAAGACTAGTCCGATCTCACACAGAAACTATTTGTCCAGGTGAGAACGGACAAGTCTGGAGGACCCGGACTAGTCCGGCCACTAAGGTGGACATAGTCTGTGTGAAAACGGACAAGTCTGGCTAGCCCGGACTAGTCCGGCCACTCAGGCGGATAAGTCCGGTCTACCAGGACTTAGCCCCAAAAACACTCTCACCTAGAGAGAAACGGACTAGTCCGTCCAAAACGGACAGGTCCGATCTCAGTCAGGAACTCTTAGTTCACCCTAAAACGGACTAAGCTGTTGGCCTTCCGTACTAGTCCGTCCTCTTCCCCCGGACAAGTCCGGCCTGCCCAACTTTACCTCTCTACCTCTCTCCACTAAGGATTTGACACTTCTAATGCTTTGAGCTCTCTTCTATGATCTCAATCACTTGACACATACACTCTTTTTTTTTACACGGCTAGCCTACTAAAGACTCAAGTGAAACCCTAATTTCTACTCTTCGAGTCTTTGACGCCGTTCTTCATCTTTTTCCTTTTTTTGAGAGTTTAGGTGTCTGCCTTGGAAATGTCCTGTGCTTATGATCATCTTAGCTCATTAGTCTCTTAATTTGTCGTCATCTATAATCCAAAACCCACGGGGATGCCCAGGTGCAATTACAGTGAGTACCTGGTCAACTCAACCCTCACCATAGTACTATCTGATTCCGGGGCTTCACACTCTTTCATTTTCTCTAACTTTGTGGCTAGAAGTGGATTGCCAATGGTATGGCTAAAGACCCCACTAGTGACCAGATCCCTAGGGGCCACTATAAAGTGCCACCTCGGATGCCTGAGGTTAAGATTCAAATAAGTGTGGTAGAATTTCTAGCGGATCTAGTCGTCCTGAAGTCGTCGGCATAGATGTTATCCTTGAAATGGATTGGTTGGCACGACATAAAGGGAATATATTCTGTGCCGACCGCAAGGTCACGGCGACAAACCGTGATGGGGCTACCGTGACATGCCAACCCCGCAAACTCGGGATGGAACCCCTAGTATGCAGCCTAGAAGCGACACCCTTGGAACAAGTGCCCGTAGTAAGGAAATATTCGGACGTATTCCCAGAAGAGCTACCCGGGATGCCCCTGGATAGGGATATCGAATTCCTGATCAACCTAATACCTGGGGCAACACCGATAGACAAGAGACCGTATCGGATGGCAGGCAACGGGATAGCCGAGCTAAAGGAGTAGATCAGAGAATTGCAGGAGAAAGGATTTATCTGACCTAGCTCTTCACCCTGGGGAGCTCCCGTGCTTTTTGTCAAAAAAGGACGGTAGCTTGTGGATGTGCATCGACTACCGGTCCCTGAATGAGGTCACGATTAAGAACAAGTACCCCTTGACATGAATCGACGACTTGTTCGACCAACTAAAGGGAGCAAAGTACTTTTCCACGATCGATCTGCGATCTGGTTACTACCAGTTAAAGATCAGAAATGCGGGCATCATGAAGACAACCTTTTTGACTCGTTACGGACAATACGAGTTCACGGTGATGCCATTCGGGCTGACCAACACACCGGCTTACTTCATAAACCTAATGAACAAGATATTCATGGAAGAGTTGGACAAGTTTGCCGTCGTCTTCATTGATGACATACTGGTCTACTCAAAAAGCCAAGCGGAGCATGCCGAACACCTAAGAATAGTACTGGGAAGGGTAAGAGCACACCAGATATACGCCAAATTCAGCAAGTGTGAATTTTGGCTACAGCGGGTTGCGTTCCTCGGGCACATCATAAAGGCTGAGGGAGTGACAGTGGACCCAGCAAAAGTCGAGGTAGTCACGGACTGGAGGTAGCCCACTAACGTGACGTAGATACGCAGCTTCCTCGGACTAGCCGGATATTACCGAAGGTTTATAGATGGGTTCTCCAAAATTGTGAGGCCCATGACCGAGTTGACGAAGAAGAACAAGAAATTTGAGTGGACTCCCGCCTGCGAGAACAGCTTCAGGGAATTAAAGAAGAGGTTGACCGCAGCCCAAGTGCTGATCTTGCCAGATATACACAAAGATTTTGTAGTATACTGCGACGCCTCCCGCCAAGGACTCGGGTGTGTGCTGATGCAGGATGATTGAGTTGTCGCCTATGCATCCAGACAACTGAATGTCCATGAAAAGAACTACCCAATCCATGACTTGGAGTTGGCAGCTCTTGTCCACGCACTAAATATCTGTAGACACTACCTGATCGAAAACAAGTGTCAGATCTTTACGGACCACAAGAGCCTGGAATACATATTCACCCAGTCGGAATTAAACCTGAGGCAGCGAAGGTGGTTGGAGCTGATAAAGGACTACAACCTGGAAGTGCAGTATCACCCCGGAAGGCTCACTGTAACACTATAAGGGTTGTTACCCGCTGACCAAGCCTGAAAGCAGAGATGCGGAAGTTGGACCTGCACATAGCACCCAACGGGTACCTGGGCACACTGTGCCTACAACCCATGTTGGAGGACCGAATTCGGAAATCCCAACGGGAGGATCCGGAATTTTGTACACTAAAGGCTCAGACAGGGGTAGGCAAAGCCCCTGGATTTCGAGTGGATGAACATGAAACCCCGTGGTACGAGAACCAGATATGTGTGCCGAAAGCAGACGGTCCAAGACGACTAATAATGGATGAGACCCACAACTTAGCATATTCCATCCACCCGAGAACTACCAAGATGTACCAGGACCTAAAGCAAAATTACTGGTGGGTGGCTATGAAAAGAGAAATAGCAGAGTTCGTCGCCCATTGCGACATCTGCCGCCGAGTAAAGGACGAACATCAGAGGCCAGCAGGGTTGTTACAACCACTAACCATACCGGTGTTGAAATGGGATGAAATCGCTATGGACTTCATAACCGGTTACCCCAGACGAAAAAGGGAAACAACTTCATTTGGGTCATCATAGACCGTCGGACAAAGGTGCCCCATTTCATACTAGTCAAAATGACCCACTGTGGAGACCAACTAGCACAGCTATACATCGACCACATACTCCAACTTCACGGAATACCGAGCCGGATAGTGTCGGATGGTGGCTCCCAGTTTACGGTGCACTTCTGGAAGAGTTTGCCTGCACTTCTGGAAACTAAACTGGACTACAGTTCCACCTACCATCCATAGACGGACGGTCAGACTGAACAGGTAAATAAGATACTAGAAGACATGCTACGCGTGTGTGCTCTGACATATGGAAAGGACTGGGAAAAGAGTCTATCATTCGCAGAGTTCTCCTACAACAACGGCTAGCAGGCCAGCCTGCAGATGTCACCATTCGAGGCCTTGTACGGAAGAAAGTGTCGAACACCACTGATGTGGTAAGAGGTTGGAGAACGTTCGTATTTTGGCCCTACCATAATTAAAGACACAGAAGAACGAGTGGCCATAGTTAGAGAAAATCTCAAGGTAGCTCAGACCAGACAAAAGAGCTATGCTGACACCCACCGAAGGGAGCTCACTTTTGAGAAGGGTGACTTCGTATACCTCAGAGTGTTACCTATCCGAGGTATGAGGAGGTTCCAGATACGATGGAAGTTGGCCCCACGATACATCGAACCATTTGAAATACTCGGAAGAATAGGACCAGTGGCCTACCTTTTAAAGTTGCCAGAGACTGTGTCCGACGTCCACAACGTGTTCCACTTATAGCAGCTCAATAAATGCCTGCGAGTACCCGACGAGCGGGTATCATGTGATGCAATGGATCTGCAGTCGGACTTAAGATACCAAGAGCTGCCTACAAGGATCCTAGACGTCGTCACCCGACAGACACGCAGGAGTGCGGTGCGATTCTTCCGAGTCCAATAGACTAATCATACCGAAGCATAAGCTACCTGGGAACGGGAGAACGACCTCAGGAGAGAGTTTCCCCACCTGTTTGAGGAAGTAACCGAATCTCGAGGACGAGATTCCATTTAAGTGGGGTAGATATGTAATAGACACAAATTCAATAGATGAAAATTTGATTCAAATTCAAAATTTGAAAGTTAAAACATCAAGAAAGAGAAAAAGAAAAGCAAAAAAGGGGAGATGGACCGTATTCCCCGGGCACAGCCCACTACCCCAGCAGCTCGGCCCGTCCTCTTTTCCCCCTTGCGCAGCCCGCACATCGGCCCACTTTTTCCCTCGCTCAGCCCGGCCCAACACTGTTCTTCTTCTCCCCGCGCCCACAGCCGAAACCGAAATCGATCCCGGGGATCCCAGCGATTGACGCGCCCTGTCACGTCTCACTGCCCCGCCTGAGGCCTCCAGCCCCCTGGCACCCGTCGCCCTCCGTCGCCTCCATCAATCCCGCCGCATGCCACGAAATCCTGGCTGGCCTCATCAATGGTGCCCCGCCACATAACCGACCTCTGGAATCGCCTTCTCCTGGCTATAAAGGGCGTCCTCTTCCCCAAATCTCTCTCACACCTTCACCGAGCTCCACAGCACCACTTGAGCAAGGAGAGAGACCATCGGCCGCGAATTTAAAAATTAAGTAACCTTATTTAGTAATAAATTAACTCATTAACTAAACTAATTAATAAAATAACTAAATTAATTAATAAATGAACTAAATAGCTAATTTATACACTTAATAAAACTTACCTCAAAGTGGCGGCGAAGCAGGGCGGGCTCGGTGCTGAGCGGCGGCGGCGGGGCCGATCGGCGCGGGGGCGGCGCTTCGGCGGAGCTGGGGCAGCGCAAGGGTGGGGCTGGGCTAGGCGGCGGCGGGGGGGGGGGGGGTGCTCGGGCAGAATAGCCTGAGCCCGGGGTCGGGGCGGCGGATATAATTGATTATTTACGACGGCCCAACAATTGAGCCGTCGTAAGTTATTGTAGTTTACGACGGGCCTTTAACTTACGACGGCTTAGAGTTCTGGCCGTCCTCTAACTTATGACGGCCGACCAGGACCGTCGTAAGTTATATTACTTACAACGGCTAGCCGTCGTAAGTAATCTGGCCGTCGTAAGATGTGAGGTTTCCTGTAGTGTATTTAGAACTATGAGGAGAAAGATGGGACAAAGGAACTATATGCATCAAGAATGTAGGGCGGCATTGCCACAATAGAAGATCTATCTCATAGTTTGCTCTTTCTTTCAGCTGCCATATATAGGAAGGTCCACCAACTTGTGCTATAAGAGAACTGAAGGTGATATTTTGTTTGCAGTATGATTAGAGTTGTGGATTTATACCATACCACTAGGAGATATGGTTCCAAATAACTCATGCTTCCGCCAATTCGAGAATTGTCGTCTTGATGGCGGAGTGAACCCATTCCTTTATCCTGTGAAGCAACAGATCTAACTAGAACATATTAATGTTGTGTCATGTACAAACATCAAAAGAAGCAAGCAATAAGATCAGGCAGATGACACAACTAGTTTCTTTTCCGACTTTGTAATTTCAATCACAATAAAAATAAGAAGTGTTCTCAAAACAAATTGAATTGATCTTAAGGCCCCGTTTGGTACGGTTCCAGATTCTGCAAAAATTAGAAACATTTTAGTTTCAAGTTAGAAACGTTTCTCATATGAAACGGAATCACTTCACAAACTATTTGGCTAAATTTCTGGTTTCAATTCCAATATAGAGAGGAGGCGGATTAAAATGACACATTTATCCTTGGATTCCTATGTTGTTTTTGTCATATTATAACCATGTTATAAACTGTGTGAGATGGATGCTTGTGACGGCAGGAAGTATAAGGTTGGGGATGTGAGTGTCTGGCGAAGAAAAGGCGATGTTGAGTCGAGCGTCATGAGGAAAGGAAGGGGCAAAGAAGTCGGTGGCAGTTTTGGTAATTATCTTTAAATCCAAAAGTGAGATTAGGAAGTCTGAACCGTTTCTTGTGCGGAACACCATTTTTGCCGTTTCTCTTTGCTAGGCCAAAAACTAGAATCAATTCTAGCATATTCAAGTGTGAAACATTTCGTGTAAGTGTCGTTTGGTAGCGATTCTACGCAGAATCTGAAATGATTCGGACTGCCAAACGCACCCTAAATATCTTTGCGACAGTAGATCACAATTTCCCAGCTGTCAACAATATCCAATACCACACCCCAAGCAGTAAGCTTTTTAAAACAATATAAGTTTGTAAACTTGGTGTGTTGCACTTTCAATTTGATTTGACGATTTGTCATGTTAAAGTATAAGCAAATTGTTCACCCTTTCTCATCAACTTAAATCTTTTAGGCGAAACTGGTCGACACATAGTAGCGATCAAAGCCACAGGTCTCGAGTTTGAGTTCTGGCGGGCGCAATTTATTAAATAAATTGTAGCCAGTTCCTATTACATATTTACGGCCTAAGAGAATCTACACGTGGGGGGATGTTAAAGTATATGTGAATTGTCCGTCTTTCCCCATCAACCTAAACTTTTAGGTGTAACTGGTTGACGTATATTAGCTTACATGGCCGGCCTTGCGGCAGTGCAGGGGGGACCGCGCGGCCCTTAAAAATTAGGGGCCCCATTTAATCATCTGTTTTTAAGTAGGCCAACATATGAATTAGAATCGGAAGTGGGTTTAGGACACAGCACAGCTGCAGGATAGGGTAGAGCTCTAAATGCCACCGCATCAGTCCTCTCATACATATACGTATTCTTATTCTGAACTGTTGTCTACTGAACACTGATGTTGGACGCCGCCTCAGTTCTGGACGTTTACTTAAGTTATAATTTTTATTCATTGATCAATCTACCTATTCTTCTAGACTAACTAATTAATTCTTATTTTTTCTGATTTTCTCATCTATGTATGTTAGCGTGTACTTATCGGACTTAATTAGATGATTTTTTAAAATATTATACATAAATTCAGTAAGATATTCAAATTACTTTAAAATGTTATATCATTGAACAAATTTCAATAATTGGTAGTTTTATTTTTAATTTTATGGATCCTTCCACCCAATCGAAGCACATGTCTTACATTATAAAGTATCCATCCGGCAGTAAAAAAAAAAAGACAACGTCATGACTGAATCACACAAAAGGTGTCATCGATAATCGTTTAAGCAGATATTTAAAAAATTATTGTGACATAATTAGTGATGGTGAGATTTTATAATATAATTATAACTTATAAGTTATCTTGTAATATTTATAGTAAACAAGGGCACCAAATTTTGGTTAGCCCGGGCCGCAGAAATGTCGGGCTGGCCCTGGTAGCTTAACATGTCCCTGTCTAACGTAATGTAGGCAGTACTTTACGAGCAGCTAAATATAGCGCGCAGAAAGCAACGATTGAAACGGTCATGGCCCCAAAGTCCAAGCAGCTCCAAAAGCTCCATCCATATGCATGGTGCTATGCTATGGACATCAACATGCAATATCTTCACCGGCCAGAGCTGGTCACTCAGAGACTAGCTTGCTCGTGCAAATTAAGACGTGTCTGTGCTCCTTTCTCTTTCACATTCATATGTAAACAACTGTGGTTTCACATTCATATGTATACCTTGGAGAATCCATGCATGCGAGGCTGCAAGTTGACCAGCTCAGCTGGTTACATAGTTTCAGACTCGTATGTTGCATTTACAGTCAATTATTCTTTCAGTATTAAACACAGTCCCAGTTAACAACGAGACATTAGGATGATATCATAAAACTTAAGATCAACTGACTGTCTCTCGTACATGCTCATAGAATTTAAAGTGTTTGTCCATGTGTTCATAGAGATGAGTGTTTTTATGTGCATATGAGAGTTTACGCTTGTAACGTATTTCAGAAAAAAGGAGCACATGCGAGTCCCCCTTTAGCAAAGGATATATTCCCATTTCAGCTAGCTGCTACACGTATGAAGCAAGGGTTTTTCCATTCCCCTGCAGTTATACTAGGGCCGGGCTCTAGTTAATGACTCCGATCCACTAATTGACATGTAGATTTGTTCAAAGCACATATCCACATCACCCGTCGAGAAAATGAACCGATTGATCCATAAATTGCACCTACGTTTTCCTGATTTTTGAATAGTGTACTTTCTCTCATCATCATCACTTGCATCTGTGGCACTACCATTGATCAGAGAAAGGTGAATGCATGACGACGCACACCAAAGCGAGGCTACGACAACAAAGCTTGTCTGTACCCCCTTCTTGCTCAAGACTTCTAAAGATATATTTTCCTACCGTTCTTTACCTTCTTTCCTTCATCGTCGTCTTCTTTTTTGCTTTTTGTCACAGTGCATACATGTACAAAGATCAACATGATGCATGGCAACATGGTGCTCGTCTAAGGATAAAGAAACCAGAAGAAATAATAAACAACCAAAATGGCAGTATTGTCACAGGATATATTTGCATGGGATCATGAAATGCGCAGTAGAGACAGGGTTAACAACATGGCCAATCTATTTGACTGATGTTTAGTTGATATACTAAGGTTGCTACTATTTATCATATTTTTATCAAACTTAAATAAGCTTAGTGCTCAAATTCTCAGTCATAACTTGGCAAGGCTAAATAAGTACTATCACACTATTTTGAGTCATTAACGTGTGTGATCTAGTTTGATGAAAAGGAATTTTGCGAAAATTATGGCTACGATCAAAACACATAACTAAATTGGTTAAACTTGACTAACATTAGATGTGACAGAATATGTAAAGTTGTGGCTTCAATCCAAACACGCCCTTATATATAACTTCCTCCAAAGCTCAAACTACCAATTACTATCACAAAATTAATCCGTTTTCTCATCTCTTTCAATTATATCAAATGATCAGCAATTATATGCATAACAAATCATGTCTCATGTGGGATTATTGGCCATGCCAACAAATACTGAATGACACAAACGTGATTTCTATATCTGAACATAATACATTTGTATCCACCGATCGAGCAACTATGATCCCTTGAGATAGATGATAGAACCATTGATGTGGTCAAGACAACAAACAGTGTATATCCATGCGGTTGTCTTCATTATTCTCAGTAGAGAGCGATTTACATAGCTAATAATCTAGTAAGGCAGGACCAGTGGTAAAGGAACACGATGATCAAATTCAGGGGGCTGCTGGGCAGAGAAAGAGATGAGGGTCTAGAAGAGGGGGCCCGACCCGATCGGTGGAAAAGGGTACTTGTGTGAGGGTCGGGAATCTATCAAAAAGGAACTAAAGGTGGCCATCCGATCGCCCAAAATCGTGAGAGAGGCATGACCGTGTCGCCTCCTACCCCACTGCTGCAGCTCACTGATGACCTCCGAGATCGAGAGAAAAGAAAAACTACTTATAAGGGGGGCAGCTGGTAAAGGCGTCGATCCGAAGAGCAGCGGTGCAGAGGCCAAAGAGAAGCGGAGCAAGCAAGGTGTCCTTGGCCACACCCTTCTGCACGCGCAGGGATCGTCGTCGCACCGGCCGGCGACCGACCTCTCCTCGTCAGCCAGAGCTTGAGCGATCACCGGCCGGCCAGCCGGCGCGCACCAGTAGTCCATCACCACCGCCGACGATCATCAGAGAGATATATGGCGCGGGTGGGGCTCCCTCCGGGGTTCCGGTTCCACCCAACCGACGAGGAGCTGGTGAACTACTACCTGAAGCGCAAGATCCACGGCCTCAAGATCGAGCTCGACATCATCCCGGAGGTCGACCTCTACAAGTGTGAGCCATGGGAGCTCGCAGGTACGTAGTAACATATCTTGCCACAAAGCCAGCTGTGGTGATGATCTATCGATGGCGATGATCTATCGATGATCTATCTTGCATGAATCATGATGCATGACGATGCAGACAAGTCGTTTCTGCCGAGCCGTGACCCGGAGTGGTACTTCTTCGGGCCGCGCGATCGCAAGTACCCCAACGGGTTTCGCACGAACCGGGCGACGCGCGCCGGGTACTGGAAGTCGACGGGCAAGGACCGCCGCGTGCTGCACCACGGCGGCCGGCCCATAGGCATGAAGAAGACGCTCGTCTACTACCGCGGCCGCGCGCCGCAGGGCGTCCGCACCGGCTGGGTCATGCACGAGTATCGCCTCGACGACAAGGACGCCGAGCCCATCCAGGTCAGTCAGTTCACCTAGCAGAGCTCTCTTGCACGATCACCTAGCATAGGGCTTTGGGAACGCAGAACGCGGTCCCTTCTTCCTTTTGTCCGTGGCAGAAAATTTCTGCAGGGGTTAAAACACTCTTTTCTTACCAGTGGTAGGAGTAGTGCCAGTAGTAGACTACTGCTACCTGTTGTTGAAGTACGATAGTTTCGCCTTTCTACCCTGATGACGATGATGAGATAAATTAATCTTTATACTTAACTAGTGTCAAAAGAAAAGGGAAAAGCCGGTGTCTTAGTATCAGCACTTAATTCGTCTTCTTTTGATGTGTGTGCTTCTACTACTACTACTAATCTTCTCTTTGTTCTGAGATCAACAGGCATGATCTGCATTGGGCTGTGCATTGATCATGAGGTATTAAAGGGCAAAGCTCACCATCTCGATCGAGCTAGCGCCCTCTTGGCGCGGTCGTCTCGCGCTCATGGCCATGCATGTCGGTTTCGCATGCTTTCCGCTTTATTCCATGCTGAATCCATCATCACCTTCACATCCTTCCCTTCTGCCGTCTTCTTTCGCAAATCAAATCCTCTCTTGCTTTTCTGATAGCGAGAGTAGAATAGAAACATATGGTATAACTATAGGACATTAATTTGCTCGCAAACATTTATCATATGTAGCATTCAGTACAAACATAATCATGCGTCGGTGTAGCGCATGAAGTAAGCTGAAAAGATACCATCATCATGTGCTAATACTAATAAATGTTTTTCTTTTTCTTCTTTTCACTGTGATTGCATTCTGGTAATGATCAGGACACCTATGCACTGTGCCGGGTCTTCAAGAAGAACGCGATATGCGCCGAGGTGGACGACCTGCAAGCCCAGTGCAGCATGGCGCTGTTGGAGGGCGCCTGCCAGCAGCTGCTCCCCGGCGGCAGCCAGGAGTACGAGACTCCGTCGCCGGACGTGCCCATTGGGTCCATGTCCGGCGGCGCCGACGAAGACGCGGACAAGGACGACTCCTGGATGCAGTTTATCTCTGACGACGCATGGTGTTCCAGCACCACGGCCGACGGAGCCGAAGAGAGCACCTCCTGCGTGGCTATGGCTACCTGAGAACCCTGGAGCTGTACTACCTTTGATTTGTTGATGAAAATCCTACTGATAACTATTTTTCTTTCTTTTTGTGATCAATGCTGCTGGTGGCCGGGTAGCTATTAATAACTACTCAAGCCTACAAACTGTAAGATCATAGCAATAAGGCATCCTTTTGGTTTTCAATTTCCATCCTGTTGCTGGAAATTGAAGGACCGTTGCCAAAGGATTGTTGGAGTCCTTCCTTGAGTTGAGTTCATAAGGAGGGATATATTCGTTATACTATATAGGAACAATCAGTTCCTTGTTTTTTTCTACTTGTTTTTCAGTTCTTTTGAACTTGAGTGAAACGTTCTTTTTTCTTTATGCGAAGAAGAGTGAATATAGCTATGCAATTGTATAGTTTTTGTATTGTATCTATACGTTTTTTTAATAAAATGATTATTATGAATGGAGATTTGAAACAATTATGACTCCTAAACCTGTCTTCACAATAAGCATCATCAATCTCCAAGACAATGCATCTGCACTCTGCAGCCAAAAAATGAAAGAAAAGGGGAAACAAAAAATCGGTTCACGTTTTCATTGTACACCAATCCCTCACATTAGTGTGTACGTTAAACATATAATTAAAAATACTGAGTAGATTACTTGCTCTAACAAGATTTTATTGTAATATTATACCTGTATGTAATGAACTATACGAATCCGTTAAACGGAAAAGCCTAACAGCAGAAGTAACATTACAAGCTTTTAGTTGTGAGGGCTTTACTGAGCAGTCTAAGATGAAACACATGGGTTTGAAAGGGTTGAAGGAATATAATTCCACCCAAGCAAGATCAAACATTACCACATGCTGTTGGCACTTGGCAGTACCCTAGAATGTCAATCAGAATCACTTCCAGGTCAATGAATATATGCACGAGATGCTTCGTGTACCCTAATGGCTTTGAAATTCTCCTAATCCATTTCCCCACATGTCTCAACAAATTAATCGCCAAAACAACATCCTGCACAATAGTTTTATGTAGATTTTGGAAAAATAACGATGCTGTATCATCTTTATAAGCATTGGGTGAAACTAGAGTTCAGAAGTCTACAGTATATGCATCTTCATTTCGAATCCTGCTGCGACCGTGTTGCCTCTGTAATGTCAGAGTGCCCCTTCAGGTCAGTAGTACCCTGGCACCACCTTGAGCTGTTCCACCATTTCGACAGGCATATCAACCGCTAAAGTAATTTGCAAATCTACATTTAGCAACAAATTTTCTTTATACCACATGCATCAGAAGGCGATGCCTGTCTTTTCCTGTAGAATTGACTATACTTGCAGACCCCTTCGCATGCAAGTTGTCATTGTAGTGTTTGGGAAGTTAAGAAAAAAGCAGCGACTCGGCTATGAAGGGAGGAGCAGAACGGTATTTCCAAAAAATGTTACATTGATTGAGATTGTGATAATTGTATTTAAATCTTTCATTCAACATAGAAAGAACAGATCTAGACCATATCTATTATAAAACCTAAGGAGGTTTCTACGGAAGACAATCAACTTAACCTTCGGGAGACATTTATGTGGTAGCCTAAAAAAGGTGATTGATGATCCATAGTACTCGAGTACTCCCTTTAGCAGGACCTAAAGCTTAAAGTTTTGTCTGATCTAGGTGGCTAAAGAGATGCAGTGCAAGCTCATTGACACTGGAAGGCCTCATGATCACATGAACGACGACATTTTCTTTTTACCTTCCATAAACTTTCTATTTTGCAGTGCCGATCCCAAGACGCAGAGACATGTTACTATGTGACCTTGCCTTTAATCCTCTTCTTCTCTATGACACTTCAGAGAGATTAAGCTTCCGAGACACAAAAATAACCTCAGTGCACGAAAGAGCATGCCCCACCGGCACACGCGAGCAGCAGCACCGTGGCAACTTTCGCATCCCAATACAGCCTTCCACAGTCTCGATATCACAAAAGTGTGGTACCTCTGGTAAACAAAATCAAATTCCGATTTCGTTAAAAGATAAGTAAAGAAGATATCCTGCGGTGCTGTAAGACGTCCAGAGGTTGTGTGAGAATCCTGTAAAGGAACACGCGGCTACTTGTAGTGCAGGCTTTGGATCATTTCATGAAGGAGCTAAAGAGCACAGTGGCCGGTGCCGGAAGCCAGGGACAAAGGGTAAAGACAAAGAGAAAGACGATCAGCAAGAAAGGAGGCTTCGTGCTGGGAGGTCATGGCGCCCGCCGATCTCCCCCCAGGCTTTAGGTTCCATCCAACTGATGAGGAGCTTGTGAACTACTACCTCAAGAGGAAGGTCCATGGGCTCAGCATCGAACTCGACATAATCCCCGAAGTAGACCTCTACAAATGTGAGCCTTGGGAGCTGGCAGGTAACCTCAAATTCAAGTCAATTCAGTTGTTGCTCATCCTGAGATCTCATGAATCCTGATATATTGAACTTGAGATTTCTTTGTTCCGGAAGAGAAATCGTTCCTGCCTAGCAGAGACTCTGAGTGGTACTTCTTCGGGCCAAGGGATAGGAAGTATCCAAATGGTTGCCGCACAAACCGTGCAACCCGAGCAGGATACTGGAAATCAACAGGCAAAGACCGGCGGGTCAGCTACCAGAACAGGTCCATCGGTATGAAGAAGACCCTGGTCTACTACAAGGGTCGAGCTCCTCAAGGGCTCAGGACCAATTGGGTGATGCATGAGTACCGTATCGAGGAAAGCGAATGCGACAATACCATGGGGATTCAGGTGAGTCGTTCATCCTCCAAGAGATTAGATAAATTCTCGGGTGTTACTTCTCTGCTGCATTTTATCGAGATGAACTTACATTCAATTACACTAAAAGTATAGCCCCAATCTCCTCAGAAAAAAAAAAAGATGTAGGTTCTCCGTATGTATGTAGTGGTGTATTAATCCATGCATATGCAAGAATCTGAAAGATGTTATGTGAAATGAACTTTGATGATCAAACATTACAATATCAAATTAGGGCATTTTTAGCTAAGGGAACTTACGTATTGATGCATGGAGTGCATGCAAAGATAGGGCTCTTCCCCCTTAATTTTTCCCTCATGGTCCATGGTAACCATAAAATATTCCTTGCTTCCATGGGCCAGAGCTACTTTACAAAGTGCAGAAGAAGTACTTTTCCAGTTCTCTAATGGGGACAGACATGGTACACTTTTTCTGGTGCTCTTGATAAGACAAATTTAACATCCAAAGACTCCGTTCGTGATATGATAGGGAGAATACTATATGATTTTACACGGGTTAGGTGCCGTCATCACCTCATGATATAGCCCTTCAGATTATACATAATCTAGGTCGGTTGCAGGTGGATGCTATGTTAAAAAGCTTAGACATCCTTCAGTGTGGCCCAGTATTGTCGCTACGGTGGATTTACACTTTATTCATCATACCCTACTCCTACTTTACTTAGATGTAAATAACTTAAAGCCAGAATGGATAAAATATCTAATGAAGTGTTCAATGTGAATTAGATCGAAATGTACATGATACTTAAAATCTAATGATGAAATCTGGTAGTCATCATTAAATGTAACTAGTTTCATTAAAAATGCATTAGTTGACATTTCTAGAGGAACTAAACAAGAGTTGAATCATTCATGACAAATGTACTAAGAGATTTCTAGAGAAATTAAAGAAGAGTTTCATTAAACAAGAGATTTCTAGATCATCCTGAATTGTAACTAGTTTCATTAAAAAATGCATTAGTTAACATTTCTAGAGGAATTGACCAAGAGTTGGTTTCAAAGCGACTTGTCACAGTAAAGTGTTTGGAGGCATGGGTTATTGCTAATGTACTAAGATTCTTCAGAAGCATGATACCAGTTTTGAATCTGCACACTAGCAAATTCCTGCCGCACATGATGCTGAATCCTTTTTTTTAGAAAAGGCCATATGGCGATATATTAAGTAGAGGGAGCAAGTTTTAAATTACAAGGCTGTCACCGGTTAGTGACAAGGGAACTAGTACGTGAGCGCATGAGCATTAGCAGCTGCAAACATCGCAGCAGAACCTTTTCAATTTGAGGCGCGCACTTGTGGTTACTAACTTTTAAGTCGGTTGTCCTCGGCCCGTACCATCCTGTTGCACCCTTTCTAAGATGATCTTGCCCCCCCCCGCTTAAGTCCATAGTTGAGCCTCCTCCTTAATCTCCGAGGTAAGCTGGAGTAACAATTTCTCTGTTTCTTGAAAAACTCTTGCATTTCTTTCTTTCCAGATTAGCCAGCATGTCAGTATGACCACTGACTGCGTGCTTCATCTTTTTCCCCCTGCTGAAAGTCCATAAAACCAGTGGTCGATCTCGTTGGTTCGCCTCCAGCGGCAAGGGTTGAGTGTCCTAAGTGCTGTCCACTCAGAGATCCGGTCCCACATGGCACGTGAAAAATTACATTCCGCAAATTGAATCCTTTGGCACCCAAGGTAACAACTGATAAATATGGAGTGTAATATGAACAATCAGGACATGTAACTTTACAAAAGTTCCCAATTGAATAGAATGGAGAAGCGTAATCTAGAGACCTTTGAGTCATGCAGTAAAAAGCTTAACAAGAAACTTACTTATATTCATCCATGGAAATAAATTCTTCATCCACATGGTTGAACTTGAAATCTTCTCACGACACATTAAAACAAAGCCCATCTAAACTGTTAAGGAACCAGAAATGAAATCAATGTATTGTTGATTCTCTATTTGTTATTTGACAGGACACATATGCACTATGTCGGGTTTTCAAGAAAAATGTGGTATTCGGTGAATTTGAGAAGCAAGGCGAGTGCAGTACATTGAAAGGTAAAGGAAATCAAGAACAACTGACGACCTTTGGGGATGTTGGACAGTCATCAGGTTCGAATGAGCAGAGTAAAGACAACTCATGGATGCAGTTCATAGCTGATGATCTGTGGTCCAACAAAACAAAGTAACAGGATTGACAAGGCTGTTGCTTAACTTCATCTAACTAGAAATTCCGTATCAGTTGCACCGTGACTTGTATATGTTTGGGGTAACAGCAGTCCTCATTTCGGAGCTTCGACAGGATAACCCCCTAATCTTGGACTCTAACTCTCATGTAGGCTTTTTTTCTCTTTTGGTACTGTATCAGATAAACATTCAGCTTTGTACTTCAACCTCCATTTTCTTGTATCTATCATTAAAGATAACGATTTAAGTGAAACATGTAAAAATAAAAGCAGGAATTTAAATGATGGTTATTTATGTAGCTCCTTCCATATGTAGTACTAGTAGTAATAAATATAAATATCATTTTACAGTAAAGGTCACCATAGTCAATAACCTGTGAACTGTTAAATGAAGAGGCCCCGAGGTGTGGGTTGTTTTCCTTCGCAATTATGAGCACTTGGCACTCTGAAGAAATAGCGGGGTTCATGCTAAAATTTTCCAAGAGGAGGGTAAAGAGCAATGAATCATGGCCTAACAACTAGCACCAGAGAATCACAGATCACCTATGTGGTGTCATATGTTTCTGAAGAATCAGTTGGTTTGTGAACTGTTGAGTTTCTATTTCTTATCACCAGAGAGGTTTGGGGAATACTCACCACGACATTACAACTGTGGCCTCCCTTCGCAACAATTCTAAGAGGCGACATCACCAAATGTTATTCCATGCTTCTATCCATGGGAACAAAAGAGCAGAAGAGGAGTTATGCCGGAGTGCTGTTTTACTTTTGGTGGTATACATGGAAGGGGAGGAACCAAAGGATTTTCCAACAACAAATCCAATCCTGCCAGCAGGTGGCGCATATTCTTATTGAAGCAATCAAGCTATTCCCCTTTGCTTCATCAACCCTATACTAACTTGGCATAAACAATGTAATCTCGTCGGGGAGGGATGCCTCCAGGCGGACCTGATTTGATCAGGGTAGTCAATGTAAAGTAGGATGTAATCCCCTTTACATCTACCTTAATGATGGGAAGCACTCCTGCCTTTGGTTTCAAAAAAAAGTTCCTATTTCTTTTTTTTTCAAAAGCCCCAGAATTTAAATCCGGCATTTAATTAAAGGGGGGTAAAATTGTTATACAGCCGCGAGATGCAGCAATGACACCCTTGTTTCTATTTCTTGATTCAGATTTGAAATACTATGCAATGGATATGATAGCGAATATCATGATTCATGTTAACAGATTTCTGAGTTGCAAAAATAATACAAGAGTGTGCGCTGGGCTTGGACTGGTAGCAAAGAATAGCTTTCCTACCAGCGCAGCATTCTTGGTCAACAGAACTTCAATAGCCTAAGCTTGGTTTACAAACGGTATTTGTAGTTCGACTGTTTCCTTCCAGGATTGAATATTCCAAATTCAAGAATGCAAGTAGCTCTAATTAGATTATATGCGTGACTGTGTATCTATATTCAGTGACGCTAAGTGTTTGTGGAGAAATTAAGAAAATAGAACTCTCCCAGATGGCCAATCTTCAAATAGGACCCCCCCCAAGAGCCATTCATTCTTAGGACCCTAGGTGCCACATAGACAGCTTTTGAGTAGGTGCCATGGCAAACTAACGTGAAATGTCATTTTTTTGCCAAGTGTTTGTACCTTCAGTCCGATTGCTCCATACCACCTTGCTTTCAAAATCTCTGCCCCTTCATCTCAAGATAAAAGGTTCTTCTAAATGCGCGTCTACTCAATCTTAGTATTCCATCAGCAAAACCATGCGCATGTTAGCACAATTCCATAAAGTTGGTGCCAGAACCCCTCAAGAATCATAATTAAACCTAAACTCAAATGCTACTTTTGACTAGACTGAAATACCTGACTCAATGGGCAAAGCCGCGGAGGTAGCATGGCATGGGTAGTAGTCCCGAAAGCTTTTGCGAAATAATCATCAATAGATCGTACGAAAAGCCAAGACGACAGGTGGGAAACGGGTATACCGATCGAAGCAGCCGTGCGAAATCCGAGCCAGATTGCAATTTCGCGGCGCCGCCCTTCACCCACCTAGGAAGCGACGCCGGAGCACTTACCGCCGCCTGAATGAAGAGCACCAGTGAACGGACGAGGGATCACACCGCGCCAGTGCCTCCGACAGCACGGACAGCAATGCCTCGCAGGTGCTCGATGAAATGGGTAGACCGGGAAAGGGGTTCGAAGCTTTGAGCTCGTACCTGTGCACCTGTTCATTGCAGTTACTCCAATCCCGCCCGAGGATTGAAGGCTCAATGAACAACTAGATACCGATTTGAGCTCACCAAATCCAGGGTGGTTTGAAACTTCGATTAGAATACAACGCACACACGTTCTGCCAGAGAGAATTGCTTAGCGCAATGCCAGCAAAAATAAATTACGAAATAGATAGAGGCAAATCATCAGAACAGAGAACAATTAGTCAAGTCAAGTTTAATAATTGTCATCGATAGAACTCTGGTGGATCATACAAGCACAGTGATTCTCCTTCCATTGTAATTGTAACGAAACAGATACTGTTTACATCACCGCATCTCACGGCACCGAGACCAAACAGAAATCTACTACTACAACTTCCAGAAGAACACAAGCATTGTACCAAAGATCTGAATCCCCTGATCCAAGCAATCTAACCGCCGAAACCGTAGAGTGTTCGGCCCTGGCGCTTGAGCGCGTAGACAACGTCCATGGCGGTGACGGTCTTACGGCGGGCGTGCTCGGTGTAGGTGACAGCGTCACGGATGACGTTCTCGAGGAAGATCTTGAGCACGCCGCGGGTCTCCTCGTAGATGAGCCCCGAGATGCGCTTCACGCCGCCCCTCCTGGCCAGCCGCCGGATCGCCGGCTTCGTGATCCCCTGGATGTTATCGCGCAGCACCTTCCGGTGGCGCTTCGCGCCGCCCTTCCCGAGCCCCTTGCCGCCCTTGCCCCTCCCCGACATCTCCAACTCGGAGGCGCCGCTGCTTCGAACTGGTTAGTGGTTGTTGCACACTTAGCACTCGTGTCAAGAGAAGCCTGGCCGCTTGCTGCTGAGGTGGATGGCGGCCGGTTGGATTTTATAGATGCAAGGTTCTGCGGAAGAGCTCTGCGGCGCGATCCGCGTGAAGCAAGTTTTCGGCCGTCTGATTGGATATGGATGGCACTGAGTGGAAGAGGCGGGAGGGCGCGGATCGGTGACGTGGTAGGGGGTGCGGAGCAGGAGGTGTGTTTCTTCTGTGAGGGTGTAGCGGGGTCGACGGATTCCAGACCGAACCGTTCGTTCCGTGGGTCGATGGCAGGTGGACCCTGGTGGTTCTGGACGGCAGGGGTTGCGCGGGGAGTTTCTCGGTCCGCGAAGTTTCAGATGGCTTTCTCGATGACAGTGGGTCCACGTTCTCAGTGTGGTGGGACTTTTTTTTGAGAAAGCTGTGGTGGGAGCTTGGGGCTGATTAGAAGGCGTGTTTTTGCAGTACACAGGTTGAGCCATTCCGTAAACTTTCTCCCTTCTAAAATAAACGATGTTTAAGATAAAAGTCTAGTTCTATTTGTAAATTAGATGTCTAAAACATTATTTATTTTAGAATATAGAGAGTATAGAGCAAAGAGGAGACAACTAGCGGTCAACAAAGAGGCCCATTCCTTGTAAAAAAATAGAGGCCCATCCATCAGCAAACAGAAGACAAAGAAAGCCCAATCGAGGGGCTCGTGACGCCGGTGAGTTTGAGCCCATTCAAATGCCGGGAGGTGGGAAATGAAATACTCGGTCCGTTTTGTCTTGTTCAACGTTCAGACAAATGTTTTAACTCAAACTTGTGCTAATCCCCATGTCTGAACGTCAAATAAAAGGAAAATAGGGAGAAACTTTACTATCTGAACCAGAAGAAGGAAGAAAAGAAATATACGGCACACATTATCTGTGTCACTGCCCATTGTTTTTTCAACCCATTAGGGATCTCTTTCTTTTTCGCGAATAGTCCATTAGGAATCTGTGCAAGCCGTCATCGGTGAGGTAGCTGCCTGTCCTCCATTGAACTGCGCTGAACTGAATCCAGCAGCACGGCCCATTGAGTGGGGAATGGCACACCCAAGAAAAGAGATGCCAAAACGCTTTACACTTTTTAGCGTGATACCATAGACGCACGACGAAAAATGCAAGATAAGTTCCCTCCATCCCCTGAAAAACTAGCTGTACCTCGCTCCGTATCAACAAACTCAGAGTCCCAGATGCAGCTTACACGTTACGAGACTCGAATAGCCCGCTTTCTAAACGCCACTAGACAAAAACCCCGGCCCGTCTCGTCACCCCCGTGCAGCACTACCGGTCGCTTTGTCCCGTGCACGACATCCTGAAAGACGAAGGCGCTGGCCACGCTTCAGCTGCGTTCCCGTGGCCGTGTAGGTACGCGCACGACGATGAGAGCCGAAAAGGTCGGTGTGCTAGCTCCAAGGCCAGTCCAGGCAAGCCGGTGAGGGTGAGCTGCGTGTTGCTTTACGTGGCGACAACGTTGACAAGAGCGGCCGGTGCAAGTAGTATATTTAGTATGGCCTGACTCGTGCTTTAGAAAGTGAAATGACGCATTAGCGAGATGGTGATCAGCTCGGTAGTTTGTTTCAGTGGCCCCGTCCCTGAAAGGCGTCGCCTCTCATCCTCGTCGCCCTCGAATGCCAAACGGTGGTTGGGCGCAACTGGCCGCAGCGGCTTGAAGAGAGCGGAGCAGGCGTTTCGGAAGGTTACTACTACCGGAGCGGTGAAGAGCAGAAAGCTGGGCTCAAGAGGCTCGATGTCAAGGAGTGTCCTAACGGCTGCGGAAATAGGTGAGTGTCGCTTAGGGCCCTTTGTTTCAGCTTTACATTCGATAGTCTAGCTTTAGAAGTATGGACCGTAAAATTTAATACTTTCTCTATTCTTAAATAAATACTAGTGTTTAGGAAAAAAAATTAGTTCACTTTAAACTAAATTAACAGTTCTACATGTCATTTAATTCATAACAGAGAGAGTATTGTGGAAAGCAAGGATCAAAAGCTAATGGTTGCTTGTTTTCCTGGACCTCACATTCTAACTTCCAGTCACTTGCAGCGAGTTATAATAGCAAACGGATAAATTTTTAATGTCACAATCTAGTACAAAGCCAGTCATGAGCATATTATGAGATTGTGAAATCCGGATGGTCAGATTGTGGAATCCCAAATTAAAAGCTAGACCTTTGTTTCAGCTTAGGATTATAAAATCCAAAATTCACAGTTCAAAATTTTTACTTTGTCCATCTCCTTGATAACACGACACGTGCACAACCTTTCCTCTTGAAAAGCCAACATAACTAAGGCTCATAAAGGGCCCAAAAATAAACTAATAATATAAAGTATCTTAGCATCAGACTAGATTTATATTTATTTTTGAACTAATAAGTGTCAAAATAAATTGTAAAAGAATCCGTACACCACCGAGATACTTTACCACCTGTATGATGATTAGACGCGCCCCAAAGAGACTGGTTAAGTACGCGCCCACACAGGGCACGCATCCTCCTAACAGTGACACGCTGTCCTCCCAGCCCGCTCACCACCGGCCAGCTCAGCACCTTCGTCCCTCCCCGATCTCGCGGCCCCGCCTGCACGGCTGCACCAAGCGGCGAGGCGATCCGACGCCACGACACGCCCGAGGATCACACGGCCGGTCCCCTACCCTCGCGCCACGTGCCGAACGCCGTCACGCCGCGCGCGGCACATGCGCCCGCACATTCCGTTACAACCGCGACGTGACCCCGCGGGCGTTATAAGCGATCCCGCACATTCCCCTCCCTTCACACACACACACCACTCCGCTCACGCACTTGTTCTCGTCTGACGTCTCCTCCCGTCCTTTCCTTTCGAAGCCTCTCGGATCCCAGCGATGGCCGCCGCCGCGGCCGCCGTGTCGGTGGACGAGAAGCTCGAGAAGCTTCGCGCCGAGGTCGCCAAGCTCGACCAGATCAGGTGAGACCTGACCGCTCTTCCTCGCCGGATCTCGCCGCGCGGCGATCGTTTCACCCCCTCGATGCCGCTGATTTTCGAGGGCTTTTACCGTGCAGCGACAACGAGAAGGCCGGCTTCATCAGCCTCGTTTCGCGCTACCTCAGGTACCTCCCGTGGCTGCGATTCAATTGCTCTGTGCCTGCCGAATGCCGATTTGTCAGTTGGCGCTGGGCGTTTCTGATGGGTGTGGTGGCGTTTTGCAGCGGGGAGGCGGAGCAGATCGAGTGGAGCAAGATCCAGACCCCGACCGATGACGTGGTGGTGCCCTACGACACCCTCGCGCCGCCTTCCGAAGGTGCGATCGCCCGCTCCGATTTGTTCGGAGATATTTGCCTGTGTTAGTTGTGGATCCGATTGAGCATGTTGTAGTGTGTGTGTGAACACTGACCAGATCATGTTGGTATGGCGCAGATCTCGAGGCGACGAAGAAGCTGCTTGACAAACTTGTGGTCCTCAAGCTTAACGGAGGGCTCGGCACCACCATGGGCTGCACGGGACCTAAGTGAGCACACCTCCACCCTCTCCCCACTGCGTTTGATCAAATGAGTTGTACCTGTTATGTGATGTGTGGATCATGTATCTAGCCTTGTACATTACGTTTGTGTGAGGCTAATGTTGATCTAGAGATCATATTGCTGTCTAATTGGCTTAGATTGTGTATTTGTCCGTTAGGTTCATACTCTGAGCTACACAGCAAACTAGACACTAATCTTTCTGCACATGGTATACCGCTAAACATAATAAAATAATTCAAGCTATCTGTTGTCTGGATTATTGTAGTGGTCGTTAGTTTCATGGTTGATGTCATTAGTTTTATATTTTCTCTGTGGAATTAGTAAACATTGGTCTTTCTAATGCATACAAATAAATAATTAAATGTCACATCAGTGATGTTCCCTGGATTTCTTTGTGATCAAATGTCATGTATAATGTATCACCGATATTGGGCTTGTGTCATGTATGGACTAGTCCTTATTGATACTGTTTCTTATGGTCATTGTTGTGGAGTTGTCGATGTTTATGATCTGGAATAATATGGATTATTTTAAAAGAAATGTCATTTTTCAATCGGCTGAAATTTAGGTTCCTTTCACTCAACATGTGAGACGTCCGACCTATTTCAAGATTGTGCGCTTATTTTTAGTTGTTGTTGTTTTTTCTGTTTTTGTAGGATTATGTATTAACTATAGAAAAACCATTCACGTATTAACTATAAAAATTGTAATTGTAGCTATTAGATCTGGATCTAAGGGTTAAACGTTGAGTGGAAGGACCCCAGATTTCCAGGCGATTGAAAATTTGTCTCTCACTTACTGTAATGGCCATTTCAAACACTCTTTTGGTCCTTTTTTTGTGTTGTGGCTCAATAGGTTCAGACCTTCTGTCCTTCTGTATGCATTAAATTAATGGCCGAAAACATATGTATGTGTTTTGCATGATATTTATTTTTTCAATATATTGTAATTAGATAATTTGTTTGCTGGCTAGTTTATAGTGGTGCAGCTGTGTAGTTTTCTTTCATGGTGTTCTGATTGCTCAGACTTAGATGCTTTGACACATTTATAACCGAATTGTTGGTTAGTTTGGTGTCATAAAACTCCTCGTTTATACCGCATTGATGTTGGGCTTGATCTTTTGCTTTAGAACTGTTTCATACGTTCACTTGATCTAGTGAAATTGCTATAACTGCAGTTAACTACCAATGTTGTGTATTAATTTACACTACTTTATTGTTTGTACTGCCACTTGGATCAGCGAAGAATTTAATCAATTGATTGCAGCATGATGATTGCATGTATGCCAGACTGGCTTGCTTTAAGACCTGTTTGATAAAAAGGGCAGCCTGGTGCATGTAGCTCCCGCTTGCGCAGGGTCCGGGGAAGGGTCCGACCCACTTGGGTCTTTTGTACACAGTCTTTCCCTACATTTCTGCAAGAGGCTGTTTCCAGGACTTGAACCCGTGACCTCATGGTCACAATGCGACAGCTTTACCGCTGCGCCAAGGCCCCCTTCCTTTAAGACCTGTTTGTTGCGAAAGGAAAATACTGAGCAGATCAGAAATATTATAGCTCTGGCTTAATCTGTACAATATTAACTGCTGACCTGCAATGTGAAAACATCTGGCCAGCTAGAAATGTTATAATTATTGCTCCATCTTTGAGATGCTAAGCCCTGAAGCAAGTAAAATAATTATGATTCACCCGTGCCTTGCAGATCTGTCATTGAAGTTCGCAATGGCTTCACATTCCTCGACCTTATCGTGATTCAGATTGAGGTATTCTTAATTTATCCTAATAATCTCCCTTATTTGGTATGATGGGTACCGGCTTGTGCCTTATAAGTTCCACCTATCTGCAGTCTCTGAATAAGAAGTATGGATGCAATGTTCCGTTGCTTCTTATGAACTCTTTCAACACTCACGATGACACACAGAAGGTTCTGTTTTTCCTTTGCCTTTGTTTGAAAATTTTGATGACTTGCAGTTGAACTAACGTGCTTGTTATTTGTCATGTTCTTTTACCTGAAGATCGTTGAAAAGTATTCCAACTCCAACATTGAGATTCACACATTCAATCAGGTGCACCGCCTGTTTTTGTTATGTTTCATTTATTTGAATTATGTAGCAGCTGCAGTTTTGCATGATAAGCATTGTTAGCTGATAGATTTCCATTCTCCTCTACAGAGTCAGTATCCTCGCGTTGTTACTGAGGACTTCTTGCCCCTTCCAAGCAAAGGGAAATCTGGGAAGGATGGCTGGTTAGTTTTCTTTGTTTAAGTATTATAAAGTCATAATATTCACACAGTGCCTACTCACAGTGAAACCTCTAGCTTTAGATAAGCTTTTGTGCGTTTAAACCATACCCCCTCTGTAGTTTGTCTTTATAGTTAAGTGACCTCATCTGGTCATTAATTTAATAATTTATAGTTTTTTTTGCATGTAAAGGTATCCTCCTGGCCATGGTGATGTGTTCCCCTCCTTGAACAACAGTGGGAAACTTGACTTATTATTGGCTCAGGTAAGCATAATTGCATTACTCTTGCCTCAGTGTATGGCAACTTAGCGTAACTGGCCCAGACCCTGATTCTGTAGCATGTGATTTCCAGAATATCACTTAATGCGCCCACATATGCTTATGAGTTATGCTCTATTATATCCTATATTTAATGTTATGAAAGGTTACCTACTTTTTTATCAAAAGAAACTTTAGTAGTGTATACAACACAAGCTGAAATAACTATGCAACTTTGTCAACCATTTTTGGGGACTAATAAAAAAACAAATTGCTCATAGAAAAATTTGGTTGAACTCCGTACTTGTTTCTTTATTGCACATTCGCTTGCTTATCTGTTTACAAATCCTGTCACAGGGCAAGGAGTATGTCTTTGTTGCAAACTCGGACAACTTGGGTGCTATTGTTGACATTAGTATCCAACTGAAATAATCAACCTTGTGCAATTTCTTTACTTCAATACTTAATGTTATCATGTGCTTTTTGAATCATAAATTGTATCCTTAACCAGCACAGAGATCCTAAACCACCTGATCAATAACCAGAACGAGTACTGCATGGAGGTATGCAAAAATATCTCTGTGTTGTATGCAAGTTGGATTTGTGCAACACAAAATTTATGTACTGTGTATATTCTAGGTTACTCCGAAAACTCTTGCAGATGTTAAAGGTGGTACACTCATCTCTTATGAAGGAAGAGTTCAGGTATACTGCTCATTTGTTACAATTTAAATAATAGCTTGGTACAGTACTGCTTTGTTCCCAGGTTTGTTGCTGGTTTTAACTTAAAAGAATGTTTTTGTTATCTTGGAAGTCACAAGTTTGAATTGAAGCAGAGCATCATTTATGACATCTATCCTAGGGTATAATGTGATACTGATTCCTTGTATTATGTTTGTGCAGCTTTTGGAGATTGCCCAAGTGCCTGATGAGCATGTATGTTGCCTTTTAAGCATGAATTATTCTGTTTCATGATTCCATGAGTTGTGAGTAGGAAGCTAACACAACTTTGTACCTCTCTTTTATTTTTCTCTGTCCAGGTGAATGAATTCAAGTCAATCGAGAAATTCAAGATATTCAACACCAACAACTTGTATGAAACCTGTCCTTTGTGTCTCTTTGAGGAAATAATTGCATCCCTCTTAACAGTTAGTGGCAACAGGTGGGTGAACCTTAAAGCTATTAAGAGGCTTGTTGAAGCTGAGGCACTTAAGATGGAAATTATTCCAAACCCCAAGGTGTCTCGTCTGTCTTTGCTCTGTTTTACTCAATTTATATATCTGTGCGTCAAACCGATTCTTTAGTGAATGCTATAAGAAAGTTTCCATTTCTACTAAGCAGTGTGCATTTACAGGAAGTTGATGGCGTGAAAGTCTTGCAACTAGAAACTGCAGCTGGGGCAGCGATTAGGGTATGTTGCAAACAACTTCCGTTGTACGATGCCTCAGTGCTCCATTTTCTTTGTTTCCTTGAATCCATGATCTAATGATTTTCCTTATTTTCAAACAGTTCTTCGACAAAGCAATTGGGATTAACGTTCCTCGCTCAAGGTTTCTCCCAGTGAAGGCTACATCTGATTTGCTGCTTGTGCAGGTATTCTGAAATCATTTCAACATTGTTGCTTTAATATCATGATAATTCTGCTGCTAAGATCATTTTCTTTCTACAGTCTGATCTCTACACCTTGGTTGATGGCTTTATCATCCGCAACCCAGCCAGGACAAATCCATCTAATCCTTCGATCGAGCTTGGGCCTGAGTTCAAGAAGGTAAGCAGTTTCATTTTCGAAATGGTGACATTTTTAGGACTAGTATGTGCTATTCCCGTGAAAAAAAAGTTTGAAGAATGATTTTTTATTTGTTGATTAGGTGAAACTGGACTGTCGCCATAACTTATCTTTTTCTCCTCGTTTGATTATTATAGGTTGCCAATTTCCTAGCTCGGTTCAAATCAATCCCCAGCATTGTTGAGCTTGACAGCTTGAAGGTTACTGGTGACGTCTTGTTTGGCTCCGGAATCACACTCAAGGTAAACTCCTAGAGATTGGATGGTTACTCATTCTTCTAGTTTGGTGTTTAGTTGCTGCATGACTTGTAAATGGATGTAATGCTAAACGCCATTGTTTGTCCTTGCTGATCTCTTATGTGCCCATTCCACTCCATAATAGCATCAGTCTATTTTAGGGGTACCTGAATCATTGTTGGTGCAATCTGCAGGGCAAGGTGACCATCACCGCCAAATCTGGAGTGAAGTTGGAGGTTCCAGATGGAGTTGTTCTTGAGAACAAGGTACGAATCTCATTACCTAAGTCTGAAAACCCCAGCTAAAATGTCTTTAAGTGCACGGTGTGACGCCTTTTGCTCACTCCAGGATGTCAATGGCCCCGAGGACCTTTGAGCGAAGCTCACCGACCTTCAGTTTTCCCGAGGACATCCGCCCTAATCAATCCCGCTGAGCCTTTATCTGTCTGTTGTAATTGTCATGTGCATCCCCTGTGCGAGGGTCTCGTGGGCCCGTTTACAGAATAATTGCAGTCTTCTTGGTGCGTCTGTACTTTGTATTTCTGGTGCGCCAGGGACGTATATTTCGGTCAGATGATACTACCATAGCTCTGCGTGACATGGTAATGCCTTGTGCTTTTCTGATGCAAGTCTCCCATTGCGATTTTGCTGGCGTGGAGCCACGCACAAAGTGGCCATTGTCGATCAAGCCACCATGCAGCGGTCCTTGTTGGGCGAGATGCCCGGTTGGTCTGAGGCATTGACTTTTGTCGGGGGCCTGCGCTGTTACTCGCTGTAAATTACTCGTTTTTTTTCTGGACGCGCTTGTTATATCCGTCCATCGCATGATGGGAGCCATGCCTGGTTTCCTAATCGTTATGCGTTTTGCCCACCTTCGATACGTCACTACTTGCGTCGCAAAACTCCTTGATGCGACGTTACTTCACCACCAACCGCTCTTCCCGAGCGATTCTGTGCTTTCGTTCAGTATTTTTTCCTGCATGGATAATTCAGTATTCAACTAGGCAACACAACCAATCACCACCAAACGGCGCCAGGATGCGAGGCTCATTCATAAGCTTAATATAGAAGATCACACGTTTTGAATGTCCGATTATAGCAAAATGTGTGCCCTTTGATAACAAAAGGATATACGTTTGTAACAGCAGAAATAAATTGTCGGAACAAGTAACCCCGCTGGCATGACTTACAACACCCAAACACTGATGCCTGCCACGACTAACCATCCATCCCAAGCAGGATAACTCAACCTGGACCATACTAGACTAAACACATTTCGGCCTCCCACATTTCAAATGCAGGATCTTCAAAAGCGCATTTACAGAGCCAAAGCATTTACAGTCCCAGTACCTACTTGAAATATAGTCCAACCTACAACGAAATGCAATCTTGAAAACTGTGAACTAATATTCAATGTGTTCATGGTGCATACCGAAATCATCCTCATCAGTCACCAGTGTAGAGCCATGTCAAAACTCACACAGCTAAATGGTAATCAATATCAAAACTGCGAAGATCTGAAGGGCTGGCTCCTAGCCTGCAAACAAAGAAGCGCAAATTATGTTGCAAGCACATCCCAGATGCAACAACATGATTCAATAAGAGACCCTGCAAACTTATGCCTTTATATCAGCTAATTTAGTACCAGCGAAAACTTCAGGAATAGCACAGCACCTGAATGCGTGAATGCTACTACACTTGACAGATGCATGAGTGAATACCACAAAAACATTACACAAAAGTACAAACAGATTACATGACCATGTAGGAAACTAGAGCAAGGTTCTTCAGTTCAGCAACATTGTATGTTGGAAAAACATCACTGTTATCAACCAGGACAATGACTACTGGCCACAAGTAAAAGGTGTACCTTTTGTTTATAATGCAATAATGAAATTTGATGTTCCCTGACTTCACATCTTCAATATACTGCAAGGAATTAGTACACATGTTTAAATACTACTATGCCAAGAACTGAAACGGCAAAAGCAGACTTGGCCCAAATAAAGAACAACAGTGAGGGATACCATTCTCAAGCTGACGATGATTGAAGAAAACGCTAGAGAATCGAATGGTATATCATCCAGAGAAAAAAGTTGACACTCTAGAGACTCAGGTCCAGGTGAGAAGGTGGGGGTCTTCAGTCTTGCTCGGAAAATAATGTAACTCTACTGCATCTCATCATAATACACAAGACAAATTAACTTAGTTGTGTATAAAATAAAGTAGAACTTTCTGATTACACTACATTTCACTCACTTGGCCAATCAAGGGAATATCCAACTGAGCAAACGGTGAAACTATCTCAACATCTGCACATGCTTCTTCCAATGTTTCCCTGACGGCTCCTTTTGCAGCAGACTCCCCCACCTCCAAATAACCAGCAGGAAGAGTCCTGTTAATGAAACCTTGATTAACACGGAGCACAGCAACAAAAATGGTAGCTAAGTTCAACAATAATTAGGGAGTTTGACAGTTTTGCACAGGACTAAGAAATATGAGGCAGTGAGAACTTGGAAACATGGAAGCCTTGAGTACTTAGATAAAAAGTTTGTTGGTGTACATACTCTGGATATATTTTGCACAGCCATAACAAAATGAAGTATATAGCCAATTATTATGTAGCACAGCATGAATAAAGCCACAACAGATAATTGGATGGAGTCATAAGCATCAACTTACCAAAGGCCATAACCCGGTTCGATCTTTCTTCTGCAGAGGAGGACCTTGTTGTCATGCTCCACGAGGCAACCAACAACCTATTGCAAAAATAAAAAATAGCAGGCAGGACGTATTATACATATCACATTTCCATGATATTCCCTATTCATTACAAGCAACTGGTACTATGGTGATTGGACTCAGCTTTGAGGTATTAACTATGTAAATCATTCCATTCACAGTAGTTATAAATATAAATATATATGTATATAATCCTATCTTTCTTGTTCCATACCATTTTGGGATTCTCGTAGTGAACTCTTCCACAAGACGAACAAATAGCCCTCATTTTCTCATCCCCATCTGGTATGGCCAATTTGGTTGGGCTTCCACAAGTAGGGCAAAAGCGAATCTTCGACTTGTGCACCTGTAAACAGCACAGAGCATGTACTCAACAACTTATATTCAAGGTAGGTAATAAAGCAATGTGTACAATGATTTAATAAGATCAACATTGCAGTTGAACGCCCACTTTTGTAACTGAATTTGATCCGACAAATACCAACTGATTTCACAAAACCCAGGCAGGGCACTGGGGCTTGCAAGGCACCATCACAAACCTTACGCAGAGTACTCTAGCTTACTTCCTTGCACTCCACTAACATCCAATAATTTGAAGTTAAGCAGCTCGGTAGAGGTAGAGCTGACACAATAATTGTGCTGCTCTCTGGATGCACATAGAGTATATGGCAGTAGGACAGTCACAACACCACTATTTCACTTAAATGAGGCAGGCGAAATTATTGCTTGGTGCTGCACGGAAGCCTTTCGCATTTAGCAATCTCAGGGGTGCTGCACGGAAGTCATTGGGTGGGTCAACGCTTAGCAATATCAGGGGCGAGATCGGGCACACACCGCATCTGCTACTGGTTTACTACTACAGTTAGACGCCCCATCGCAGTCGCAACACGGGTACGCAAGGACAGAGGCAGGGGCTCACCACAGGAGGAGGAGGAGGCGGCGGCGACGGGGCGGGGGAGCTGGCGTTGGAGCCGGACGAGGCAGCCATGCGGGTCTGGGCGCGCAGGGGCGGGAGCGGGGCCCGCGCGGCGCGGCGGAGGAGGAGGCGAGGGGCGCTCGGCGGGGAGAGGCGGGCGGCGTGGTGGAGGTGCAGGAGCGGGTAGGATCTGAGGAGGGGGAGGAGCATGGCTGGGCTTTAGTAGCGGGAGCGCGCGGGGGTTGGTGGTGCGGTCGGGTGGGGTGGGGAGCGAGGGCAATGGCGACGCGGGCGGCCGGAGACGTGGGGGAGAGGTGAGAGGTCGGCCGCCCAACACGTTCTGCCGCGGGATTGGTCTGACTCTGACCGCTGTTTACGGGGACGGTTGGGACAGAAGATTATTCGAGCTGGCGTGTCAGCTTTATCCATGATTCGTTGAACTCCGTCCCTCTCATCTTAAAGAAAGGAAGATTAGTCCACCGAATGCTAGTTTGTAGAGCGAATTTAGGCAGTCTATTTTTTAAGATCTCGTTGCCCCGTTTCATGTTTTTTATACTATTTTGATAAAAAATGCGATTCTGCAAACTTAATTATCAAAAGTATATGTTTTTAATATAATTTGTCAAAAGAAGTATCGATGATAGTTTTTTCTAACTTTAATAAATTCTTATAAATTAAACTCTATTATCTGGTTTTATTGAGTCCAACCATGAGATTTTTTAGACAAATAATAGTTAAAAAGGCATGAGTTGTGCGAGTAAAATTAGGGTAGGTCGTTGACAAAGTTTTAAATGATGTATGCTGCTTTCTTGTGTAACGTAGTTTTTTAAGCTTGCAATAGAGGCCAATCAGCAAGCGATTGTGGTGTTTTTCACGCTTGAGGCGCGGTGGAGAAACCAGCTCAACACGCCACGAGGAGCCACCCCGCTAGCAACACCGTCACCGTAAGCGCGCGCCGTTGCTGTTTTCCAATTCCATCGCCCGAGCCGCCACTCACGCACGGGCAAGATCGCACGGGATCCGCGTGCGCGGTGGGTGCGCCTCCGGGACCGGTGATCCACGGGCGCCTGGCTCCCGGACAGCGAGCCCCGCGCCGCCGTCGCCACCAACTAGCAAGAGGGGTCAGCCCCATCAAAAGCGACGCAAAAAAGCGGCGGCTCCCCACCCCTCGTCCCCTCGCGTGGTTCCCAGCCCCGCCGCCGGCTGCGAGCAGGGCGATGCCCGCGATCCCCACCGCCCCCGCGCCCAGCCCCGCTCGCACCCTCCTCCCGCGCCGCAACCGCTTCCCGGTCTCCTCCTCCTCCCCGTCGCCGCGCCCGTGGCTGCTCACCGCCGGCCTCCTACGCCTGCCCGCTCGGGCCCCCGCCGCTCCCATGTCCGCCGAGGCGCGGGCACCCGCGTCGCCGGTGGCGCCGCCGGCGCATCCCACCTACGACCTCAAGGCCGTCATCGCGCTCGCGCTCTCTGAGGACGCCGGGGACCGAGGTATGCAGCTAGCATCACCCCCCCGTACTGTCCCTGTCCCTGTCCGCCCCCCTCCCCCCTGCGATTCGAATTCCGTGAGACAGATGCGTCACCTACTCGTGTGACTAGCAGTATAGTGTTCAGTGATGCGGACACACGAAATTGTTCGCTTGACGCACGCCAGCATTCGTATATGTACAGCGTACCTGCTTGGCCTCGAAGCGTTAATCAGCGTATAATGACGCCAGCTGGAATTGCGATCTTTCGGACATCGTAGTAATGATGGCTTGTTGACCTGGTCCCGTGCGCTCACCCACCAGTCAGGAAGATCAGTGGTTGCTTTTCATCTTCTTAGATGATAGTTTCCTTGCATTAGGTTGCAAATGGTACAGACCATAACACATCAGATTACCGATATTCTTTCAGAATGTGGTGTTGAAAGATTCCATGAGTAGTACTCACCAATATTTCAAAAGGCGCTACGCAGGCGGTGACCCTCCACTTAGAACCTAGGTGGCACCTAGGTGTTATGAACTGTGGCAGTGTTGCACTCTAAAAATTTTAAAAATGCAGAAGTATATGTACATTTCTGTTATGCTGGACTAATTTTCCACCTTTCACTTTCCACTCTCCTTTTCCCTGGCAGCTATTTGCATCCCCCCTGCGCAACGCCTTTTAGAACGCTGGTATTCACATTATTTAAGAGTCTCAGACCAAGGCTGCTGTTTCTGTCCTATTTGTCGCGATTGGTATGCGATGCAGAGATCAATTGTCTCCTTCATTGCTTGGGGTCATGTATCTGCTATAGGGTAGCCCGGTGCATGTAGCTCCCGCTTGCGCAAGGTCCGGGGAAGGGTCCGACCCACTTGGGTCTTTTATACGCAGCCTTTCCCTGCATTTCTGCAAGAGACTGTTTCTAGGACTCGAAGCCGTGACCTCATGGTCACAAGGCAACAGCTTTACCGCTGCGCCAAGGCCCCCCTTCCATGTATCTGCTATAGCCCTATAGGAAATTTTGTTTATGGAGGCACATTGAAGAATGATAATTAACAGTTTGATGATTAATTTATATCCAGTCTCTTTGGTCTTTGATAAGTCCCTGGTCATTAGCAGTACTACAACTCATGTAGTTTTTGGTAATCTGTTCCAAATTTGCACCCTATCATGCGTGCTGCTTCCCTCTTAACTGACTCGTGAGTTTTCTTGCCTAAGGGTGTAGAAAGTGTATGCGGAATTGAAAACTTAAATCCATTGGAGTTTCCCAGTCAGGCCTTTCATGTGCAGCTTGCTAGTGCAGTACAACTTGGTGTTCCTTCTACCTTCGATGTGAAATCTTCTGTAGCTTTAATGAGTGTACATCTGTTTTCGCTCAAAAAAAAAGTGTGCATCTGTTACTTCAAGAGTTTGGTAACTGTTTGCTAACAACGTCAGGCGATGTCTCTTGTTTGGCCACCATACCTTCTAATGTGGAAGCTGAAGCAACATTTATTGCTAAAGCGGACGGTGTCATTGCTGGAGTAGGCCTAGCAGATATGATATTTAACCAGGTTGATCCATCATTGAAGGTATCCACCTAGCATCATTTATGTAGTTTGAGTATTTGGTGGGATAAGATTGTATAGGTAGTACAGGGGACACTAACTGTGCGAACTGTTTTCTCTTGACCAATTTTGCAGGTCGAATGGTTTAAAAGTGATGGAAATTGTGTCCATAAAGGGCTACATTTTGGCAAAGTATATGGTAAACTGACTGTAAAAGATAATATGACGTAATTAGCAATACATATATTTCAAACATACTGATTCTTTATATCTAACTTCTTTTTCCCATTTTTGTTCTTTTTACAAGGGTGTGCTCGGAGCATCATTGTTGCTGAACGGGTTGTGCTCAATTTTATGCAGAGGATGAGTGGCATTGCAACACTAACAAAGGTTATTTCATTTCTTGTTTACATAATCGGGGATACTCTTTCCTGGATGAACTGCAATGTTCCTTCTTGCTGGTGATAAGACCTTGATAATGTTATAGTTTTAAAAATCACTGTATAACCCTTACAACTTTTTCTGATACATCGAGTTCATGCATAATGCTCAATTTTTAGCCATTTGGATACTTACATCCTTACAGAACTGTCTGTTTTGTCTTGGAGTCTACAGCCATAATTCTTGCTTTTTCTGATTTGCTACAAGATCTCATGTTGTCCAGATTTGACATTTCAGCAAACTTTCCAACTCTTATACAAGATCTTATCTTTTTTCATTTGATATTTCAGTAAATCGTCTGTCCTTATTTTGACTAGGCTATGGCTGATGCTGCTCGTCCAGCATGCATACTGGAAACAAGGAAAACTGCCCCAGGTTTGCGCCTGGTTGACAAATGGGCGGTAAGCATGATTGCCTTCGTTTTCTTGTTGCTAGTTCTTTGCTTTTTTACTTCTTCATCACATTTTTGTTTGTCTTTCATGCTCATGTAGGTACTCATTGGTGGCGGAAAGAATCACAGGCTTGGTTTGTTTGATATGATTATGATAAAGGATAACCATATTTCTGTTTCTGGAGGGGTTGCAAATGCAATGAGATCTGTTGACCAGTTCTTGGAGAAGGAAAATCTTAAACTTCCTGTTGAGGTAGTACTATTTGGTGATGCACATTTTTTTAAGAACATAGCATTCTTTGTATTCATACCCCCTCTGATTTTCGATTGATGTTGTTAGGACAAAAGGTTGTCCTAACGACATTAATTAAGAGATAAGGAAATCAATATATGTAACTCCTGTTTCACCGATTTTCTTGACTGTGCATATGTTCTCATAGTAAGAGATAAGGAAATCAATGTAGACCTTTTGACAACGGTTATCTTTCATAAATCAGATTGAGACAAGGACAATTGAAGAAGTAAAAGATGTGTTGAAATATGCTGCTGAGAACAAAACTTCACTAACCCGGATAATGCTGGATAATATGGTTGTTCCTCTTCAAAATGGAGATGTAGATGTATCAATGCTCAAAGATGCAGTTCAGTTGATAAATGGTAGATTTGAGACTGAGGTACAAACATTTAACTTTGTGTAGCATGTATTTCTTATATTATGTAATGCCCTGATGCCTTGGTTACTTTTGTAGCAATGGGCGAAGTTTTAATGGTGATTTATGCTATTTGAAATACTATTTTGTTGAAAGCAACTGGTTTTCTCTGCTAGTGGCAGATTGGTACTAAAGGGTGGTAATATTATTGTTTACTGCAGGCATCTGGAAATGTGACAATTGATACAGTAAAGAAAATCGGTGAAACAGGGGTTACATATATTTCTAGGTATCAGTGTCCCCTATATCCCCTTCCTTCAACGGTTCACAAGTTATGTTACGTTGCTCTTTCGCCAATAGGTTAAAGTAATTTTTGTTCAATGGAAAAAATATCAACTTGTTTGTTTGTCATATTTAGCTGTTTTTTAACTTGTATTTAGTGGCAAAGCTCTTGTTCGCTTGTTCCTCTGTCTAATGTGTGAGTGCATGCAAAATACAGGTGCACTCGTGTTTTATTTTTGTATTTGTATCTCTTTATTCCTTCTTGAATGGAATGTCATGCTACTCTCCTGCATGTTCGAGAAAAAAAAAAACTGTCTGCTCAAAATCAAATCACTATACAATCTTAGGAAGCTATTGTACAATTAGTTCAAACTTTTGTTGATCCGTTTCAGTGGAGCGTTAACCCATTCCGTGAAGGCACTTGATATATCTCTCAAGATAGACACCGAACTTGCGCTTCAAGTTGGAAGGCGTACAAACCGTGCCTAGGTACGGCATTACCGTATATCTTGCCACATCCACAAGTAAGTTCTGCTTCCTTTTATAACTGACTTTGTTTCCTAACTTCTGTAAGCCAGGATGATAACCGAGCTTGGGAAATCAACCTAATGAAGTCTGCAAATCCGTGGAGCTGAGATCTGACTGCTACTATGATGCATTTTTCTTTCAGAAATTTAAACAAACACTAAAATATAGAATATAATAATATCCATGAGGGCAGGTTGCTTCTCGCATCTGTTCTAGCACCAGACTTGGAAGCTGGAAAAGGAGCGGCTGCTGCATCCTGCGGCAGGTAGATCTCCTCGCGCCCTTTTGAGAATTGACTTTCTTGACAGGCTTGGGTGGAGTTGTAAACGTGATGTGGCACTGACTGGACTCGCAGGGCCACGAAAAGAATGAATTGAAAGATTGAGAATAAGATGCTTACGTTACTGGAATTGCCCTCGGTGACAAAAAGGAGGGGCCATTATTTAGTTCGCATGAGCAAAAAGTAAGCTGTTTGAAGGTCAACTTTGTCCTTCCGTTCCGTTTGCATGTGTATTGTTCGGCTATTCGCGCTCCGGAGTACTGTATATAATCGATTCCAGTGCTGAATTATCGTTCAGAAGCCGTTGTTCGACACACGAGCTTGATAAGACGCAGTCCCGAATCTTGATGCGTCTCAAGAGCGTGCTGGAGAGGCACAGGGGTGTCATGCACACGGGTTCACACAATGCGGTTTTGTGGCAGGAAGGGTGGGGCAGGAGAAGGGATCTCTATCCGATCCGAAAAGACGAGGTACGGTGTGGCTCCCTGTTTTGTCAATCCGCTACGTCACGCTCCCCATAGGGTACGGGACAACCGAGTTGATCAACATCAATGGAGGCGGGTGTGGGACGTGGGGCTACGGCTACCGGTTATCACCAGCCGCTCTTCGCTTAGACTGTAGGTACTAATCATACTTTAAATCTCTATTTTAAAAGAAAGTGTTTTTTAAAAGACACTCTACTTTTCTGTACATTTTTAGAACACTTTAAGAGATTCTCTATTAAATGCTCACGTGTTTTCGTATTCTAAATTCATACTGTATATCAACTATCACATATTTTATATTATATTATTCTAATTTTTCTTCATGCATGAAAATTAGAGTGTTATTGTAAATAATTACTAATGTTTGCTTTGACCTTTGAAGTTTGAAACAAAAATAATTAAATATTTCTAAATTAGTGTCAAGACATCTTGTAACCCATCGAACAAGAGAACGAGTGGTATTGTAGATGAAGTGTTGATTGATTAAGTTTGGGTTGCACAGATTGCAATGTCTATAATAGATATAGTGAAACATTGCGTTGGGTCCGGAGAAGGGTCTGACCTACTTGGGTCTATTGTACGTAGTATTTACTTGTATTTCTGTAGAGGCTGTTTTCAGTACTCGAACTCGTGATCTCGTGGTCACAAGGCAACATTTTTACCGTTGGGCCAGAGATAAAACAGTAAGTTGTGAAAGTTGTGAAATTGTCTTTTGGTACATCTTTCTAAAAGCAATGTTTAATCCAACAAATAATTCCTCATATTTGAAACCTCTCAAAATTGACTGGAACATTCTGAAGCCGTTACCACCGAAGACGGCTACCGCCACCGCTCGCCCTCTCAGTGGACGCACGGTGTGCGTGGGGCGTGGTGCTGCTCTTCACGGGAGAGGCGAGGCAGAAGAGGGGGGAAGGATCTGGCTGCGCGGGGAGGACGACGGGAGGAGTGAGGGCGGCGCAGGGAGGAAGGCTTTGGCTGGCAAACAAGAGCAGAAACCGTCACGACGTCTTCACCTCTTCGCTTCGCCAAGCCTGCTCACCTTGCAGCCGCCTGAACTTTCGTTCCTTCGCACATGGCAGCGGTCGGCAGCATCAGGGACCATCCGCAGGTCTTTAACCTCGGGGAAGATGATAGATCACTGGAGCACCAAAACATGAACACAACGCTACATTTCCAGTGGAGTAGGTGATACAGTGACCAGTCTTAGACCATTCGCAATGGGCTACCGGACCCGTGCGGGATGCCACGCTTGGCATCCGGCTCGCGCGCTTGGCCTGCACCGGCGTGCGGTAACCCAGCGCAAGCTATAGCGATGTGCCAGGGGACGCGCATAGGAATGGGAATGGGATGGTACAATTGTAATTTTGTTTTTAAGATTAATGTACATACAATGGATTGTCAATATTACTTTGATGCAAATATGAGATCAAATCATGTTATCTGACTTACATGCATAACATTGAATAAGTTGCTTTATTTGCAACCTACTAATTATTGTTTCTCTACTTTAAATTATTTACTTATTTGTATTCACATTTTTATGATTGCACAAAATTATTATATTTGTGTTATATTACTACTAGATTTACAAGTATGAACAAAAGATTAAAATAATATAATATAATATTGGTGTTATTTAGTTTAAAATAAATATTTAGAGTAAGACGAGTACGGTAACACATGTAAAAAATATATAATATTTTATAGTGTGCTGAAAAGAGATGTAAATACTTTTTAAATGTTTAGAGTACATAAGTGCGGATATTCTTAAAAAAATTGGCGCGGCGAGCCGGTTGGAGCGCATCAACTGCCGCCCGCCTGCGTACGGGCGCATTTAGTAATTGATCCGTTAGGCTGGATCAGAGCTGTGATCTGCGCTAGTACCACGTTTGCCTCGTCTATTCGGTGCAGAATCTTAGGTTGTCACCGACCCTATGGGTTTTTCTTAAAAAATGTAAACCAAGTCCATGTACTGACCAAGACCTTTTTGCACACGACTTAAGTCTGGGAACCGTGTCCATGGAACGGAAGTCTGCGAGAGATGAGAATCTCCGCGGCAGAGTCGAGAGAAGGAAAAAAAGAGGAAGATAAAACGAGAATATTCAAAGATTTTTCTTTTAAACGGAAATTCCGAGACGTGAATAAAAGAGAAAAGGACGGAAATTCCGAGACGTGAAGAAAACGAGAAGAGGAAGGCCCCCCCAAGGTGAGTCAGAGCTTTCGGCATCTTCCGACCACGGCCCTGTTTGGCACAGCTTCTAAACCAGTTTTTTTATAAAAATAAGTCGCGGTGTACCAAACAGTCAGCTTCTCTAGCAGCTTATTAGTTCAACTGCTTCTCAGAATGAACTAAAAACAAAATATAAGTTTAAGCTGATGTTCACCGGCTTTTCAGACAAGCTGCTTTTTTAACAAGTTTAAGCCGTGCCAAACAGGGCCACGAGCCACACAGGCTTTCCCGATGCTATATCCTCGCGTCGCTGCGGGAGTTATGCATCTCAGGTCTTGTGCATCCCCACTTAGATTTTCACCATGTGTCTAAATCACTAATCTCAAAGCATCGGTTTTTAAGGGCAGTGTTACGATTTAGCTAGGGATTAGGGTTAGTTTAAAGAGTTAGTGTTTAAAATTTAGTTTTTAGGATTTAGTGTTAATGGTTTAACATATGGATAAAAATTCAGAAATCAATGTTTTAAATTAAAACTAGACAAGTGGCACGGATAAAGACTAGATGCACAGTCCGCTCAGTACATACTGCAGAGAATTCGGTTTCAGCAACGCGTATCCGGAACTAGAACCAGGCTCAGACCAGCCGAACGGCATTAAAGACTACACGGCTGGTCACGCAACACTGGGCAAGCCTCTTCTCTTTGTAGACGAACATTGGGCAACCTTGGGCATACCGAACCACGAACTCTGAAGCGCACGCGCACCTAAAGAGATTTTATAATCAATCAATCGGCTGTTCCATCTAATTCGGCGAGCAGCCAAGCACTGTACCGGCGTCCCCTACCAATCACCAAACAACGCGAATATCACAGGCACTAATGTAACATGTCGGGATCACGAGTTCTTCACAGCCAAAGACAGGTCACTAATGTAAGGTTGGTAAGAGTTGTGGTAGATCTTGGGAGAGGCCGGCAGGACACCTCAGCGTCTTGTGTGTTCCTGCCTGCACATTTCAGCCGCACGGGCTGATTCCACAAAGAAAACATGAGATGAAAATCAAGCTAGATAACATCGAACTCAAAAGGATTCAACGAGATGGAAAGGGTAATTCTAAGCTGAGCTACGCTTCTTCTTCTGCTGCTGCTACTGCTAGTCTTCACAGCAGCATCTGCACGGGGTAACGGAAACCGTATGTACAGCTTCAGAACAGCTGAGAGGGCCTTCTGCTGTCAGGTCGGTATGTAGGTTGGCATGCTTCAGTTCTCCATGGCGTCCGCCTGCTCGCCGGCGACGCTCTCCGACTGAGCCGCCTCATCCACGACGCAGCTGTCGCGGTCCCGGCAGAGCTCCTCGACGGCGAGGAGCCGGCGGCGGAGGTCGGCCATGTCGCGCTCCATCAGAAACAGGCGGTCGCGGAGGGTCAGGTTCTCCTCCTCCAGCCTCGCCGCGCGCGCATCGTCGTCCTCGTCGACGTCGGAGGCGGCCCCCGCGGGGAGCTGGACCATCTCGAAGCGGCTGAGGTCGTGGTCGAGGCGGCGCTCCACCTCGACGTGCTCCTCCAGGTCGCTCTCGCCGGAGCCCGAGTCGTAGTCGCCGGCGGCGGCGCCGCCCCCGGCGCCCGCGGCCTGGGAGCGGAGGCGGATGAGGCCCTTCATGGAGCCGTACCCGTCGACGCCCCACGCCTCCTTGGCCATCTCCACCAGCACCTCCCGCGCCGGCGACAGGTCCGGCGTGGGAAGCACCGCCGGCGTCACGGGGCACGGCGACACCATCGACGCAACGCCCCCGGTGCGCTTCGCCCGGATCAGGAACGACGTCGTGTTGCGCGGGGCCGCCGCGCCGCCCCGCCTCGCGCCCGCCGGCGCCGGCGGCTGGGACTTGCGCTTCCAGGGCTGCCGCACCGCTCGCTTCCACGCGGGCCGCACCGGCTTGCCACCTAGGAACCCCATCGGAGGCTCCATCGCCGGCGGGAGCGAAGGCGGCGGCGCCGCCCACATCTGGTACGGCAACTGCAGCGGAGGTCGCATCAACTGCTCGTTCATGGTCTGCTTCGGAGCTAATCTTCCAGATCCGAAACCCTAACCCTATAAAGCACCACACCCAAAAGAAATCACACGATTAGCTCCGAGCCCTACTCGCGGGATCGGAACGCTTCGTTTCAATCTCTTCGTTCACCGAGCGTTCTTAGAGATTTTTAACGAATTCGTTTGATCTGAATTGGGGGGAGAACAAAGAGAACGTAGAGAGAGAGAGAGAGAGAGAGAGAGACGGCGTGGTCTAGGAAGGTGGGGGAGGAGGGGTACCGCGATATATAAAGAGAGGTGGGCGGAGAGTGGATGGCTGGATTGGGTTTGGGAGTACGTACGGGTTAGATTGAGCCGGAGAGGTGCTAGCGGTTGCGTGCCTGGATGCACATCACGGGCTGTGCCGCCGCCCTCCGGGTTGAGCTCGATGCGGTGCGTTTTCTCGGACGGAGATGGTGGCCAAATTTATAATCAAGCTGTCAAAAAAAAAGAGAAATACAACAGAGCTATCAGATCTTTACAACCATCATTATTCACCACTCATCATATAAAATAAATATTATTAACAAAAAAATAAACAACCAGGTCTCACCTTCACCGGCACAAACTAGGAGGTGAAATCTACTTGTGGAAGCAGAACTGTTCGACGAAGGCGCTGGCTACTTCTTGAGCAGGCGAAGTCGAGACATGATTTTGATAGGGGATAGGAGAGCAACATGAGAATATGTGAACTATAAGACTTGAGAGTAAATACTATTTAATTCGAGGGGTAATAAAAAAGACGAGCATCGATACGTGTCGCGTCTGATCGATTTGTCTGAATGAAATTATCTAGCATCTTTAAAAATTTCTTTGTGTGTCTGCTAGATTCAACCTCACCCATCAACAAACACATTATTCGTAAAAAAATATAGCTGCCACCTCCCTTTCCATCTCATCCAGTAAACAAACACACCTAAAATAAATGGCAAGGATCTCATGATTTCTCATTTTTCCCATCTGTTTATTTCCAATTCTTTTGGCACGTAGTAATGGCGGTAAGATGTGATATAAATCATGTACTTGGTGATTAATTTAATATGGTATATTAAATTCGCTCATGCATTTGTTTTCTTTTTTTTTCTAAAAAATGTGATGCCTTGTAGAATGCTATAAATAGTAAAAAAGTTATGCACATCAAATTTATGTGTCACTTTTTGATATGATTAAATTGTCTTTGCACGTGAAATCACTTTGCAACTGAAATACAATAGTTTCTCTAAATATGATTAAGTACTACAACTGATGAAAATCCTCAACTATTTTTTTGTGAAGAGAAATATGCGATGATAGCTTCTAATGCAAGTAACTAGTCTGTGGAACTTACTAACCCTCGGCTAAAGAAAGGAAGGACCTAATTCCGGTTTACCTTTGTCATCAGAGATCCTACTATTCGCTGCCGATCAACTTAACCAAAGCGAGACGGCCATGCCATGGCTGGTTATTACGCGCCAAGTCCCGAGCGAGCCCCGCGGCCGTTCCGCATCAGGTCATGGTCCCGCACGACGACCAGCCCACCGCCACGGTCTTGCCCCGCGTACGAGTTGGTTGCGTTTGCTTGGTCGTGTGACGGCTTCCGTTCCACGCACAGGACAGGACGCGCTCAGGCGTCTGCGTGACGGTCGGTGGCGTGCCGCCTCCCGTACGTGATCCGCGCGGGCGCAGGGGGATTTGGGCGTTGCTAGGCCCAGTGGACCAAACGAGCTCTCGTACTGGCCTTTCCCGTCTCCGAACCGGGCCCATGCCAATCTGATGCAAAAGCCCACAACGAGAGCACGAGACGCCGGCGGTCGCACGCACGCACGCCTGCCTCGTCGCCGCCCAGCGCAAGCACCGGCCGGCGATTCCCCCAAACCGGTGGCCACGAGCCTGTGAGTCGGCGACGAGGAAGGCCGCGAGTCACACCGACGGATCGAGGGCCTCGATGGCGGACGGGGCAAAGCCGGACTCGCCGCTCTTCGACCTCCTCTCCGACCTCCTCCAGCAGGTAACGCCTCTGCCGGCCCGACCCGTCAATCGACTGCCCGGTTCCCTCCCCGCTGCCGATCGGGACCCTTGCCTCCCCAGCCTTGCTGGTCCGGGGCGTCACGGCGCATCCTCGTTCTGGATCTCGAGTCATCGATTAGAGGAACAGGCTAGCGCTACCGGTCTCGTGTTTCGGTACCTGACCTCGCCATCTGTGGCAGTAGCTAGCAACTTTCTTACTGTGTAGCTACAAGGACACGATGTAGCTCGGGTTAGCTGTTGCCTGTTTTTGTTCGTAATCTATTCCATCTCATCCAGCATGGCAGCACGCCATTTCGGGTCCTTTTTAGCCATAGAAAAGTAGGTTCGGATTCTTGAAGAAGTAAATGTCAAAGCTTTGTTGGGATAGCTTTTATCGAGCAAGTAGTTAAGGTTTCGAAATGTCCGCTTCAACCCCTCTTTCACCTCCCAAAAAGCAAAGTCCGAATTGGAGCATGATGACGCTTTTGGTGGTTACTCCTACAGATTGCCACCCCCACCCCACCCCACACTCTCTAGAGCAAGGATCGGTCGGCCAAGCTGCACTGTTCTTTTCAATTGATTTGCACCGATCTGAACTCCCTGTAACTTTTTTTTAAAAAAAAACCTGTATCATCTTACCACAATTAGCATATATATATATATATATAGTTTGTGTTGCATCAATACAAAAGAAAGAGCCATCAGAATCATTGTTCGTTTTTTCCCTTGCGTCTGCATGCCAAAGTCCAGGTAGCTGCTGAGTTGATTCTGGACTAGTATGGCCTGATACCGTCTGGCTGAAATCAACCAGGGACCTACACGGTTTATACCCAACAAAGAGCATAGTCCTAAACTCCGCCTATGTTGTAATGACATAGCCGGTCCCAAGCCCGGGTAAAGGAGGAGTGGTTGTGATAGGCTTGGCGAGCCAACAACTACACTTAGCCATTCTCATGGAAATGAAACCCAATAGAAATTCGTTGGGGCGTAACCCTCTTAGCGACGTGCCATATCGGAACCCGGGTATGGTGTTAAGTGGGCAAGGGCCGGGTCGCCACCGCCTTAGTGGCGCGCCATATCGGAACCCGAATATGGTGTTAAATGAGCAAGGGCTGGATCGCCACCACCTTAGTGGCGCGCTACATCATCGCCCGGATGTAGTGATAAGTGAGCAAGGGTCTTTGCATCTTACTCGACGGGTGCAAAGCGTAAGGAAGCTAGCCGAGGAACATAGATTTCGAGTGGGTAGTTGGAATGTAGGATCCTTGACGGGGAAGCTACGTGAGTTAGTAGATGTTGCCATTAGGAGACAAGTAAATATCCTTTGCGTACAAGAGACTAGATGGGCGGGTCAAAAGGCGAGAGGAGTCGAGAATACCGGTTTCAAGCTTTGGTATTATGGTTCGGCTGGGACTAGGAATGACATAGGTGTTCTAATAGATAAGAGTCTTAAGGATGGAGTAGTGGATGTTCGAAGACGAGGGGATATGATCATCTTAATCAAGATAGTAATTGGGGACATTGTCTTGAACGTCATTAGTGCTTATGCCCCACAAGTTGGGCTCAACATGAGTGCTAAGAGGCAATTTTGTGAGGACTTGGAGGATATGGTTAGTAGTGTACCGATAACCGAGAAACTCCTCATAGGGGGAGATCTCAATGGTCATGTGGGTGCAAGTAACCTAGGATTTGAGGGAGTACATGGAGGTTTTGGATGCGGCGATAGAAATCAAGAGGGTAAGTACATCCTAGACTTTGTCGTAGCCTATGATCTGTTGATAGCTAACACCCTCTTTAGGAAGAGGCAATCTCACCTAGTGACCTTTAGTAGTGCCCAACACTCTAGCCAGATTGACTTTGTCCTCACTAGGAGAAAGGATAGACGGGAGTGTCTAGATTGTAAGGTGATCCCCAGGGAGTGTGTTGTGACACAAAATAAGCTTGTGGTAGCTGACTTTCGCTTCCATACATATTCTTTGCGGGACAAAGGTGTCAAAATCACAAGAACAAAGTGGTGGAAGTTGAAGAAAGAATCACAAGAATCCTTTAAAAATAGGGTGATCACAGAAGGACCCTGGGCAGAAAATGGAGATGCAGATAGTATGTGGATGAAGATGACAACTTGCATTAGGAAGGTAGCTAGTAAGGTGTTCGGTGTGACAAAGGGAAAGAAACTTGTAGATAAAGACACTTGGTGGTGGAATGAGGATGTACAAAAGGCCATTAAGGAGAAGAAGGAGTGTTACAAAAGTTGGCATAATGATAGAAGCGCAAGCAACATGCTTAAGTACAAAGAGGCTAAGAAGAATGCAAGGCGGACTGTGAGTAAGGCAAGAGGACATGCCTATGATAAGTTATATGAGAGACTAGAGACAAAAGAAGGTGAAAAGGACATATACAAGGTAGCAAAAATCCGTGAGAGAAAGATGAGGGATCTCAATCAAGTTAAATGCATCAAAGATGAGATTGACCGCATTCTAGTGAAGGATAAAGAGATTAAGAATAGATGACGTGATTACTTTAATGGGCTATTCAATGATGGGAATGAGAGCACTATGGTTGAGTTGGATGACTCCTTTGATGACTCCAACAGGCGGTTCGTGCGGAGGATACAAGAGTTTGAGGTTAAGGAGGCCTTAAAAAGGATGAAAGACCCTCGGCCCTGACGATGTCCCTATTGAGGTATTGAGGTGTGGAGATGTCTTGGGGACGTGGCAATAGTATGGCTCACAAAGCTATTCAACCACATTTTCCGGTCAAACAAGATGCCTGAAGAATGGAGGAAAAGTATATTAGTACCTATCTTCAAAAATAGAGGAGATATTCAAAGTTGTACTAATTATCAAGGTATTAAGCTTATGAGTCATACTATGAAGCTTTAGGAGAGAGTAATTGAACACCGCCTGAGGAAAGTGACCAGTGTCACTAAAAACCAGTTTGGTTTTATGCCTGGGAGGTCTACAATGGAGGCGATTTTCTTGCTTCGTCAACTTATGGAGAGATATAGGGAGCAAAAGAAGGACTTGCATATGGTGTTCATCGACTTGGAGAAGGCGTACGACAAGATACCAAGGTCAGTCATGTGGTGGGCACTAGAGAAACATAAAGTGCCAACAAAGTACATTACCCTTATCAAGGATATGTACAATAATGTTAGGACAAGTGTGCGCGTAAGTGATAGTGAGACTGATGCATTTCCTATCACGGTAGGACTACATCAAGGATCAGCTTTGAGCCCATACATCTTTTCCTTGGTGATGGATGAGGTGTCGAAGGATATACAAGCGGATATCCCTTGGTGCATGCTCTTTACTGATGATGTAGTGCTGGTAGATGAAACTAGAGATGGTGTTGATAAGAAATTAGAGTTATGGAGACAAACTTTAGAGTCCAAGGGGTTTAGACTTAGTAGGACCAAAACCGAGTATATGAGGTGTGACTTTAGTGGTGTTGGTCGTGAAGAGGGAAATGTTAGTCTACAAGGACAAATAGTACCTAGAAGGGACTTTTTCTGATACTTAGGATCAATGTTACAAAGCAATGGCGATATTGATGAGGATGTTTGCCACAGGATCAAGGTAGGGTGGATGAAATGGCGTCAAGCCTCTGGAATCCTATGTGATAGGAAAGTCCCACAAAAGCTAAAAGGGAAGTTTTATAGGACGGTGATCAGACCCTCGATGCTTTATGGGACGGAATGTTGGCCAACTAAACGGTAACATGTCCAACAAATGAGTGTCGCAGAGATGCACATGCTACGGTGGATGTGCGGGCACACGAGAAGAGACCGAATAAGGAATGAGGCGATTCGTGATAGGGTAGGGGTGACGCCGATTGAAGAGAAGTTAGTCCAACATCGACTTAGGTAGTTTGGACATATCCAATGGAGACCTCCAGAAGCACCGGTTAACAGTGGAATTTTAAGAGGTAGAGAAAATATTAGGAGGGGTAGAGGACGACCAAGGTTGACCTAGGAGGAGGCAGTAAAACGAGATTTGAGAGATTGGAATGTATCAAGAGACTTAGCTCATGATAGGACCGCACGGAAAGTAGCAATTCATGTGCCAGAATCGTAGTCTTGTTTTTTCTTTTTTCTTTTTTTTCTTTTTTTTCTTTTTTTTTCTTTTTTCCTTGTTCTTATATCTCTTCCTCTCTTTTACTTCATTGATATTGGGTTTCATGTCTAGCCGACCCCAACATGCTTGGGATAAAGGCTTGGTTGTTGTTGTTGTTGAAAGAGCATAGCCCTAATTTAAAAATATTTGAAATGCTGTTGAACCACTGAAACCCCTAACCACTTATCGTTTGGGGTGCAGTAAATATGTCAATCCATTCAGGAAACAGAGTTGAGTTTGAAGGCTAGTTAAATATTCTCAGGAATGTTTGTCAGAAGAGAGACATTGTTTTCACCGAATGAATTCGGGTTTTTGACGATAAGTGTGTCACTGCATTTTAGCATCCAAATTTGAATTTTATGATGATGGCCAGTTTGCTTGTTTGCACTTACTTGCATTCATTTGTATACCGAGCTACAGTCTATAGTTTCGTTTGCATAACATGAAGTATTGTGTTGTTGCTATGTGCAGTTATATATGTTTTATTTTTCTATTTCATCTCAAGTGTTATAATAAAAAGTCAGGAACACTTCATTTGATGATTCAATTATTACTACTAACGATGGGTATTTGACTTACAATATATAGGTTGAATCAATGAGCAACCAGGAAGAAGTAGAGTTGCGTGCTAAGATTGAAGCACTAGGTTTAGAGGTCACGAAAGTACCAGAACAGGCACCTAAAGATCTCAGTGAGGTAAATGCAAATCCTCTTATCAAGCATAATCCTTCACTTCACAATGAATCTGTATGCATTGTCTCATTACATTCCTTTTGGAACACTATTTAGCTAGAAATAGCTGCAGAGCTGGACAAACTATCAGCAAGGCTTGATAACGTTGACAAGATGATATCATCTGCTATGGCCTCAGATCCGGAGGTGAAATCTCTTCTGAGCAGCACAGCTGATATATGGATGCCTGTTATAACTGCATCTGCCGATGAGAGACGGGGGTTTGCAGGAACAAGCGGTGAGGGCAGCCAGGGAGATCAGGAGGATACCAAACAGTAGCTTGTACATGGGGCTATCGGGCTGTGATTGTTTCAATTTGTGAGTCCATATCAACCTTCTATATGTTCATTTTAATGAGTTGTTTCACCACGATCACGTGTTGAAGTTTTTTTGTCAAAACAAGCAATAAACCACAAACTTTTATGTACAAGAAGTCAATAATGGTTGAGATGCTAAAAAAGTTCTGATGCGCAAACCGCTGTACTGGTCTGTTACTGTCGCCTCGATGGCCACTTGCAGTTTCAAAGGTTGCACACACACATGTATGCAGCTAGCACTGTCTGAAACTGTTCTCTTGAAACGCGCTAAGTGCGCGGCTCATACAAAATTGAGAATTGATTCTTACCCTCTGATAACAAAGCAGAGGATGCTGACCAATCATTGGCTAGCACAATTGTGACGATCTTCTCACATTACCAATGAATCAAATTAGTGACCACGTCTGTTATCCAAGGATCCATCGTGTACTAACACATATCACCCGCTCATTATCCTCAAGAACCTGTGTGGCTGTATCAATCCCCGAGTATATACGTACCAAGTCTGTTGCAACTGGTCCCACAGCCTTCTCAAGCGAGCTCCAATTTGGCGCCATCTAACGGCCGCAAGAACACCACAAGTCCTCCGTGTGCTCTCTCCTCCATTTGTTTATCAGTCTCTCCAAATCCCTCCAAAAATGTCACCAGCCATGGCGCCTTCAACGTTGACGCTCTCGCGCCGCGCCATACGCGTCACCTTCTCCTCTTCTTATCAATGCTTCACTCACTTGTCATCTCAACGAGCTTTAGCGAGCTATAGCTGCCGGCGAGACGAGACCGAGCACTGCTGCAAACGCCATGGCCGAGGACGCTCAGTCCAACGATCAAATCCTCCAGGAGCTCGACGCGCTGAGTCACACGCTGTACCAAGCGCACAACAGCAAACGCCGCACCACCTCCCTCGCGCTCCCTCGCCCGGCCGGGGACGCCAATGCCGGCGTCGCGGACGGTGTCCGGGCTGCGGCGGGCCCGCCCTCCCGCCGCATGTCCATGTCGCCGTTCCGGTCGAGGCCCAAGCTGGACAAGATCGAGGACGACGACGACGACGCCGTGGGCGTGGCGGCGCCGTCCAAGAGCCAGAGCTTCGGCGCGGTGACGTACACGTCGGCGGCGTCCGCGGCCGGGGAGATGAGGAAGGGTGGGACATGGAGGAGCTGGCGCCCGATCCGGTCGCTGTCGCGCATCGGCATGCAGCGGCTGGGCTGCCTCTTCTCCGTGGAGGTGGCGTCCGCGCAGGGCCTGCCGTCGTCCATGAACGGGCTGCGCCTCGTGGTGGCCGTGCGCAAGAAGGAGTCCCGCGACGGCGCCGTGCAGACCATGCCGTCCCGCGTGCAGCACGGCGCCGCTGACTTCGAGGAGACGCTCTTCCTCCGCTGCAACCTCTACTGCAGCGGCGGCGGCGGCGGCGGAGGCAAGCCTCTCAGGTTCGAGCCCCGCCCATTCCTCATATCGGCGGTCGCCTTGGACGCGCCGGGGCTCGACTTTGGCCGGAGCACGGTGGACTTGAGCCTTCTCGTGAAGGAGTCCGCGGACAAGGCCAGGCAAGGGGAGCGCGTGCGGCAGTGGGACATAGCGTTCCCGCTCGCCGGGAAGGCCAAGGGAGGTGAGCTCGTTGTGAAGCTGGCGTTTCAGCTCATGGAGGACGGAGGCGTCGGTCTGTACAGCCAGCAACCGGCTGGTCCAGGCAAGACTAGTTCCTCCTCTTCTTCGTCCTCCTTGTTTGCTCGGAAGCAGACCAAGTCGTCGTTCAGCATCGCGAGCCCGAAGGTGACGCGATCGGAGACGCCGATAATGGCGCCGACCAAGGACGCCCCGTCGCCGGAGTTGCAGGGCATTGATGACTTCAAGCTCGACGAGCCCAGGCCATCAGTGGCCGAGGTCAAGCAGCAAGAGCAGCAGAAAGAGCCGGAGGAGGTGAAAGCCGATGATTTGGAGTTTCCAGAGTTTGACGTCGTCGATAAGGGCGTAGAGGAGCAAGAACAACAGAAGGTCGAACCCAAGGAAGAGGTTACTCTCAAAAAGCAGGAAGAGGTCAAAGCAAAGGAGGAAGAGAAGGCGGAAGAGGAAGAAGAGGTCTCCTCGGCCGCCGGCGACGAGGTGGTCAAGGAGGTGGTGCTCGACAGCGCAAAAACATGGCGCCTAACCGAGCTGGAGTCGATCACCAACCAGATCAAAGCCCTCGAGGCGATGATGCTCGGTGATGTGTCTTCGGACGCGGCCACCAACAAACCGGCGGAGCCACAGGAGGACGAGGTGGCCGGACTGGATGCCGACGAGGAGGAGGAGCAGGTGACCAGAGAGTTCTTGCAGCTGCTGGAACAAGGAGAGGACATATCGGACGTGTCTGCCAAGCCGCCGCGGGCTCCTCTTCAGGTGTCCTCGCTCAAGTCCGGCGCGAAGACGCCCGGCTCCAGCGCCGCCGACCCGGCGTGCTACGTCTCCGACCTCGGCAAGGGGCTGGGCCCCGTCGTGCACACCCGGGACGGCGGCTACCTGGCCGCCATGAACCCGTTCGACATCCCGGTGGCGCGGAAGGAGCCCCCGAAGCTCGCCATGCACCTGTCCAAGCCCTTCATTCTCCGCGACCAGAAACTCCCCGGCGGCGGCACCGAGGTGTTCCAACGACTGTGCGCCGGCGAAGGTTCCGAAGCCCTTTTGGAAAAGATCGGGGCACTAGTTACCATGGACGACGTCGTCGGCAAGACGGCCGAGCAGATCGCCTTGGAGGGCATGGCCTCGGCTGTCATCAGCGCACGGAGCAACAAGAAGCTCGTTGTCCCGAGCTCCAGCGCGGCCCAGTCCGTCTCGTTGCTCCGGACCATGGAGGCGGCCATGAGCTACGGGCGCCAGGACAGGATCGCCACCGGCATCTGGAACGCGCAGGAAGCGCCGGTGGCCGTCGACGAGATCCTGGCGTGCTCGCTGCAGAAGATAGAGGTGATGGCCATCGAAGCACTCAAGGTCCAGGCCGACATGACCGACGAGAAGTCCCCGTTCGAGGTGTCGCCGGACGACGAGGGTCCGGAGGAGGGCGGGCACCTGCTGGACACCGCCGTGCCGCCGGAGGAGTGGGCAAGCGCCTGCGCCGGCGCGGACGCGGTCACCGTGCTAGTGGCGGTCCAGGCCAGGGATCCCCTGCGCCGGTACGAGGCCGTCGGCGCGCCATCGATGGTAATTATCCAGGCCGGACGAACCGGCGACGCCGGTGACGACGAACCTAAATTCAAGGTGACGAACATCCACCTGGGTGGCCTGCGTCTCAAGTCGTTCAACCGTCGCAACGTCTGGGACGGCGAGAAGCAAAGGCTCACGGCGATGCACTGGCTCGTCGCCTACGGGCTGGGGGGCAAGGCCGGCAGGAAGAGCCGGGCGGCCGCGGCGGCGGCGGCAGCCAAGGCCGGGAATGAGGTGCTGTGGAGCATGTCGTCGAGGGTGATGGCTGACATGTGGCTCAAGCCGATACGCAACCCGGACGTGAAGATCACCAAGTAGCTGCAGAGGGCATGTTCCAGGTTTCAGATCGCGCGTGACATTTCTTCATCCCATACCTGCACCAGCGCACTGTAACTGAACTAAGAGGTACATGAAATTGTTATACTCCCTCCATTCTATAATATTTGACATTGGGAGAACTAAGTTTAGTTCTCCGGACATCAAATATAATTGTGCAACATATAAAGGAAATTATTTTTTGCATTAATTGGACAAAAGGAAGGTCAGGATGGCGGTGATCTAAAGCTGCTTGCATCGGGTACTGGACCCCGCGCGCGAGCTGCACCGAGATGCGGGAAGACCAACGCTAAAAGCCAGTAGGCTACCGTACCACGCCACTTTCAGCGTTTGGAGCCATCTACGTGAAAGTGATGGAACTAAAAAAAAGAGGAAAAAGAAAAGAAAATAGAAGAAAAAGAGAGAAAAGAAAATAATATATAAGGAAAAAGAGGGGAAAATGAAACAAAATAGAAAGAAAAAAGTAAAGAAAATAGAAGGAAAAAATAGAGAAAAAGAAAAGAGGAAAATGAAATAAAAAAGGATGAAAAATATTATAGAATGAGTGATAGTTGATTAATTTTAGAGTATGACCAGTGCGGCAACACGTGTTGGAAAGCAGGAAATTTTTTAGAGTGTGCTAAAAAGAGGTGAGGATATACTTTTAGAGTAGACTTTTTTGGAGTATAAGTTCGGAAGCCTAAAGCGTCAGACTCAAGTTCTGGTCCTCTAACAAGGCGTGCGTTCAAATCCCCCTTCTGACATTGTTTACTTTTTACATTTTTAACTCTGACTATGTCTTTCTAGATATAGTCGGTCCAAGACCGGGTAAAGTAGGAGGGTTGTGATAGACTTGGCAAGATAATATCAAAACCAGTCATTTCTACGAATATGAAACTCAGTTTGAGTTTTTATATCTAACCTACCTCAACGTGTTTAGAACAAAGGCTTTGTTGGTGTTGTGTGTATTAATTGGACAAAAGGATTGTTACATTACAAAAAATACGCCACTGTTTCGCTCTTCGTCCGCTTCTCCCGTCCCTCGTTCCCTCTTGCCTGATGCGCGTCTCGTGCTCGAAGACATGTTTCGTCAGCCGATCGGATCGGATCGAAGCTGCACTGCACACGAGGCGTTGGCCATCAACGATCCTCAGGGATCACACCACTCGTTGTCACAGGCTCCAAAGTTGATATGCCACCGAAAAAACTCCAAATACTTGATATGCCATCGGGGTGACTATCAGGCTGATATGTAGTTCCCACCAGTCACTGACACTAGCATATTAGATGTTTCAGTTTAAGCCAGTAACATACAGGGATTTTCCAAATTTATAACCAGTGTTCTTTGGCTCTCCCGTTGCAATACAGAGGCAAAATTGCTAGTACTAAAAGAAAATCAAGTGTAGAAGTAGAGCAGCAATCTTCAAGCTTCAGATATTTGCCCTTCACAAGATTATTTACAGTATGACGTCACTTGTTTGCATCCAACGTGCGTTCTCTCTTTTTACAGCAATCGTTAAAGAACTCGAATAAAGCATCCTGAATACACCGCTCAAACACCAACTTGCTACAATGCTGTATCTTCAGGAGTGCTGGAGCTTATTGTTGCTTCATACAAAGGTGAAGCAGCCTTGTTTCATATGCTATTGCTGAAATTTGGATGCAACATAATGTTCTTTGGGTCAGTTGGTTGTTCCCTAAGACTACCAAATTATACTCTTCATATATGTAAGGACGGTGGGCAAATATTTGTCCATATATACCAAAAAGTGCATCAAGAAACCTGTCTGAGAGTGTTCAGATTATACATTAATTTCTTCCTGTTCACGGGGGAGCCCGCCAGTCGTTGGCCTGCAATAAAAATATTCAAAGTTATCATGGAACTGATACAGAAATTTATCAGAAAATATATAGGTATAACATAGCATATAAGTTTTCACATTAAATTTAATACAGATGGACAGTCTTGTTTAAGTTTAATATGCATCAAAACACCATTGAAGAGCCAAGATAGAGCTATTTTGAAGTAACATGTACATAAAGATAAACAGCAAGTCTTCGTTTGTCATGATCAAAAAGGTACACATAGATACTACCTTGCTTGTGATTTTCATAAAACAGGGCCATCAGAGAATTCAGGATCGATGGAAACTGGAAGCATCAATGCGTAGCTAAACACACTGGTGAAACATGGTCTTCATGGTATTCATGTCAACAGAGTTTTTCTTATTATTTTACCATATCATTTTTTTACAACAGCATGTAATTATATTAGGCCCATACACTCCATTAAACAGATCAGCACTGAAAATCCGGTTATCCACATAAAATCAATTAACATTTCCAAACCATGTTCATATAGTTTATGAAAGAAAAACCTTGAGCAATAAGGAAAGTGCACACTTACAATCCAGTCATTATCTTGATTGTATCATAAAAGAACCATTGCATGGTTATGACGGGCCCAACAAGGGTGATCCGAACGGGCAAGCTCCTCATGAACAAATTACGAAGTCCAATGCTTTTCACAGCCTAAAAGAGTAAATTTGATCATTTCATTAGGGAGATGCAAACAGTTATCAATGGAGAAACATGACAGCAATGATTTCCTTGTTAGAAAATTGCAATCATATCCTTACGTGTATGATATTGTCAGCTTTTTTGTTGTACAGAGATGAAACAATATTATCTGCAGGATTTGAAACAACAGTACCAACAGCACCAGAGAAGTAACCAGCCAGACAAGTAGCTCCAAGCTGCTGGATTATTGAGCAATCCTCCCTTTTCTTTTGAATAACGTTCTGATATAAGAAGTCCACAGCATGTTCAAATGTCGAAAACATAAGCATCGAAACTACAGAAGAAGAAAGTAAAGTAAATAAGAAGCCGGATAGATTAGGAGATTAATATTTTGAGCCAGAAGTTACATTAAAGAACTGCAACGGTAATGGGAAGTAGAAAAACATTAAAATATTACAGAGGCAAAAAGAAAGTTGCCAGCGACTACTTGCTGATGGCCTGATGCTTATCTAAAAGTCTATCGTTCTAATAAGAAAAATCATGATCCCCATAAGACAGAAAGTTGGCAGTTAATTCCACAGTTATTGTCTGTCATACATACTAGGGTAAGAAATTTGATTGAGTGTGACAACTGACAAGTGAAGGCAAGGAACTTGGCTTTTCAGCTGTTCTAAACAAAGGCTCTATTTTTTTCTAGGAACACATTTTTGGAAGGAAGAAGGGTGCTGCAATCCTGTAGTAATCAGATGTGATGGGGAGTCAACTCATATAACATTGATCTGATCAAAGCATTATTTTGTAGAATAGAACAAAAACAAAACAGGGGGAAGTTAAATTACATGGAAGGTTCCGTCCCCAAAGAGGTAAAAGGCCCCTGTAAAAGCTGCAATAAACAAGAAAGATACTTTGCTCAGAGTGATAGATGATTCATGAATGTTCATATCTTCAGGCACACAAAGAAGCATTGTGAAAAAAAAGATCTTATTTCATGGTACTGTGGTTGTTTACCCGGAGAAGCCTTCAGTTGCATAGACCCTTGGAAATCCATCAACCAAGCCTTTTGCAAACATTGGTTGTGTCTGCACTCGGACTTTCACCGATTCAAATGGGCAGAGGCCAACATCAGCTATGATTTGGGCAGAAGCACTGCTCAGAAAGTATATGGTGCTCTTGTTACTGTTTACTAGCATATCAGAGTATTTCTTCTTGAAATATTCGTAAAGACCAAATTTGCAGCCACCCTGAACACCATAACCAAAGAATTTCCCTCCCCGACCTCTCCAAAGTGATGAAGGTCCCTCTTCTTTCACGAGAACGCTCAGTCCGGAAAATATACTGTTATACTTCACGGGATTCACCTGAAAAAGAAAATAAGGAAAGTGATGATAATATGAAGGAACCCTTAACTATCATACCTGAATCAGCAGCGATATTGCTCTGAAATTAAATGAATTATACATGTTATTGCTTGGTATAAAGAAATGGAAGGTGCGCAAGTGGATATAATGACACATTGTCTCCAGGTATGCAAATGCCTTCAGTTATATCTTAAATATTTTTTTTTCAAAAGTTAAGCATGCTGTCTCTGTTTACGTATCTTTCATGAAGTTCTTGGCACTGAAACGACAAACGAGGCAAAACAGAGTAGGATTCCGCACAGAAGAATACACACAAGCAGCGAAATTTAGCACATGGTCTATCCTACCACGCTCGACATTGAAGCTAGAGGACCCGAGGTTCGCCGAGCATTGGTAAATTACGAACGCGGCACGAGCAAGAAGACCGCACCACCTCCCTGCGGCTGAACAAGGTGGAGCACGGCGCCCCGACATGACAACAGGATCTCCGAGACACCGACCAACAGAGCGACGAAGTGAACCCTCACCTGCATGTTGACCTTGAGGACGTCGAGCGGGGTGATGGCGAGGTGGGTGGTACCGGCGGCCAGCATCCCGCCGCCGGCGCACAGCGCGTAGTACTCCGGCGAGAACAGCCTCATCCCTGGTCCCCCGCTCCGCCTCCCCGGCCTCGCGGCGGCCTCCGCCTCGCCCTCGCGCGGCCCCATTCGCTCTGCTGGCCTCCTCCGCTCCGGCGTCGTTGGAGACTGGACGCGAAATGGACCACGTAGCGGAGCCGCGTGCCTTCCGCTTTCTTTTCTCGGCCTTGAACGCCTGAATTGTCCAACAGAGGAGGGCCTTTAAACCCTAGCTGGCTAGTAGGCCCGCATGTCCGTCAGCCCCAGATGACACGTGTTGGTTAAGTATCCTGGGCCACATGTGGGCAAAGTGGGTCGCATAGCTGGAGGAATGGGCTTTATATAATTATATGCCATATCTCTCTTCTCCAAAGGGTGAACAAAGCAACAAAAAAAACCTTCTATAGGAGAAGGGGAAAAGGATGGAAGATGCCAAATCTCCCATTCGCACCCTTTACCAAAATACCAATTCTCTGTTACTGTAGCAGCCAAAACCAATCCCTCAAATAAGTTTCAAAAAGAAAGAAAGACTAGATATGTAAAAGGTTTCTGCATTTTAAATAAACCCTACGTGATGTGTTTCAAACATAGGAAAAAATAAGGGGAAAGGTGATCTAAAAAAAGACCAGAGTCAAGTGAACAACTTACAATTTAGTAGTCCCTTCGATTTGAATTGATGATCCAATAATGCTATTGTAAATTTATGGACTTAAAATCAGAGGGAGCAATAGTATCATGCAATGTTCACATCTCGTGAGCTTCTTGGATGGCTCGGCGGTTGCACCAGTATCGATGATCACCTTAAAGAATGCTGATGGTACTAAAGAGGAGATTGATAATCCCGCGTATGTGTTGTAGATCGCTCAAGATAAAAAAGTTCTTGGTTTTCTTAACTCCACCAGTTCACATGAAGTTCTTATCGGTGTGTCGCGTTCAGAATTTTCCACAATTGTCTGGAGTGAAATATATGCGTCCCAGTCCAAGTTGGGAGTTGTTCAACTTTGTTCTCAACTTCCCCAAGTACAAAAGGATGACTCCACGGTTGCAGCCTATTTCACACGATGAAGGGCCTTGCTGATGAAATGGTGGCAGCCGGAAAGAAGCTCCACGATAATGGTTTCATCTCATACATCTTGGTTGGGTTATATGCGAACTACAATCCTTTTGTCTCTTCTATTACCCCCAAGAAAGATACCTCACTAAGTGATGTGTATGCTCACCTACTATAGTTTGAAGTCCGTTTTAACCAAAAGAATGTCGGGCACTCTCTTCATCAAATTTGGTCTCGTGAGACGTTGGTTGTAGTTGTGGTCGTGGATTCAACACCAAGCAATGACAGTTGTGCAACAAGGATAGGCACACCATCGACAATTGTTGGAAGCAATTTGATCTTAACTTCTCCGGTGATGATGTTAGTTGCTGCTACAACTTCGTATGGCATCAATAAAAATTGGTACATGGACTCCGCGACAATAAATCACATCACTAGGAAACCAGAGAAACTGACAACTCGTGGAAAAGTATCACTATTCAGATCAAGTTCATGTGGCAAACAACATGGGTATGAGCATAAGTTATATCGGTGATTCAATATTTCATAAAACCATACGTGATCTTCTATTCAAATATGTTCTTTATATACCTCAAGCATGAAAGAATCTTATCTCGATTCAAAAGTTTACACCCGATAACAAAGTTTCTGTTGAACTTCACCCGAGGTTCTTTTGTGTCAAGAATCAGACAACAAAAAGTCCTCTTCTACACTGTAAAGCTCGGGGTGGTTTATAACCTATCCCTTTAAAACATCACACACCTCAAGATTACTCAAGATTACACCACCATCAAGTTTTTTCATCTTGCTGGTATAATCGCTTAGTACACCTTTCATTTTAATTTGTTGGTAGAATCCTTAAGAATAATTGTCTTGCTTTCATTAGTGAGTACAATAAAGACACCAATCGTGATGTGTGTCAAAGAGCCAAAAGCCACCGGTTGCCATACCCAAAGTCCACTAGTGTTTCTTTTACCTCTTTGGCTTTAGTGTTCTCCAATGTATTGAGATCTACTCCCAAATATATAGAAAGATATCAACATTACTAAGCTTTCTAGATGAATTTAGGAAACATAACTGGATTTATCTGTTGAAAATATATATGAAGTGTGTCGAAGTGTTTCCTGCCACACTTCCCCCGGTCTGCTCAGGAGCAGCCCGCGGAGGTTCTTTTTTAGGAGGGGCTTAGTGGTTTTAAGCGTCGCAGCACGATGGCGAGATGAACACGAGGATTTACGTGGTTCGGGCCACCTGAGAGTAATACCTACGTCTACGGAGTGTTGGCTGTTCTTTGTTGCTTGAGTTTGAGGGTGGCTCGAGCTTGCGAGCTTACAACGGTGTTCGAGGATCGGAGATGGGAATCGGGATCTGGATTGCGGATCGAAAAAATGGAATGGGGATCAGAAAAATGGGAATCAGGATCAGGATTGTGGATCCTTTGCCCGTTGGTTGTCTGGTCCTTTTATGGATCAAGGCTAGACAGCCTTACTGGTGGGCCCAGGGCCTGACAGGCAGCCCCGGTATGGACAGCAACCCCTACTACGGCTAGAACAGGCGCGTCACCTTGTCGCATCGCCATCGTTAAGTGTTGTCTGACAAATGCGGTAGGAATACGTCTTGTCCCGCGGCGCTGCACTGTTGTTGCCGTCAGAGCGCCGCGCGACTGGTCTCTGCTGCCACGCACGCCCGTACGAGGATACACTGGATTGTTTCCTGGTGAACATGCGAACCTTAAATGCGCGATAGGACAGCACACCTTCCTCTTTACTCCTTGGCTATCTGTCCGTTGCTTGTGGGCGCGGAGTCTTGGTGGCTGGCCCCCGGGACATGTGTCGTCACCGGAGCTGTCTTGCGAAGTAGCGAGGAGTCCGGAGTCGCTGGACACGTGGCAACACCGGAGCTCTCCCTGGCAGGAGGGGAGGTCCAGAGTTGTTATGCACGTGGCCGCACCGGAGCCCTCCTTGGCAGGAAGGGACGCCTGGAGTTGTTGCCTATGTGGCAGCATCGGAACCCTCCCATCCTGGAGGTCGGGCTCGGAGCCGTAGGACACATGGCACCTCTGGAGCTATCCTTGCCGGGAGACATGGCTCGGAGGTTTCGGACACGTGGCAGTGCCGGAGCCCTCCCTAGCAGGAGGTCGGGTCTGACACCATCTGAAAGTTGCTTAGAGGGGGGTGAATAGACTAATAAAACCTAAAACTATTGCAAACAGCGGATTAAACTTGAAGGAGGTCGGACTAGTCCGGTCTGAGGTCGGACTAGTCCGGTCTAGGTATAAAATTGCGTTTTAGGTTTTCTTTTCAAGTTTGTTTAAGCGGAAGATATGTAGTAGTTTAACAATCTCACTAATTAGTTGTGAATGATTAGATTGCGAGACAGCGGAACAATTCATAAGTGTTAAACAAGACAAAAGCTTAACAAGTAATTTTAGTGAACGAGCGAGAAGGTAAAGGAAACGAGAGACACGATTTATCCCGAGGTTCAATTCCACACAGGAATCTACGTCCTCATTGAGGAGTCCACAAAGGACCGGGTCTTTTCCAACCCTTCACTCACCGAGCGATCACCAAGATCAAGCCCGAGCTCTTTCACTATCAATCAAATGTGAATGCAATGCTCTTAGGGGCTACTCACAACTTGAGGCTCCCTAAAACAACCTAGCAGTTCTAGGAGTCAAAATACAACAGTGAAGAATTCAAATTAACAATTAGAGTGCAAGAGAGTCAAACCGACAGCTCAAACGTCGATCACCACGTCTCTCCTCTCACAAATCCACAAACCCCTTAAGATCCAATCTTAGGCGTCAAAAAGGTGAGAAAAGAGGCTTAGAAGAGCTCTAGGAATGAGTTTTCAGCGCTAGGGTTTCTATCTGCTCATTTCTCAGCCGGGAGATCTCCTTTTATAGAGATCCTGGCATCTAGCCGTTACCTACTAAAGTCCAGACTAGTCCGATCAGAATCCCGGACTAGTCCGTTCTTGGGAGACCACTCACGTCACAAGGCTACCAACTAAAGTCTCGTGACCGTTGGATTCAAACAGTCATAAAATCCCGAACTAGTCCGGTGAAGAGCGGACAGTCTGATCTCGGTCAGGAACCTTTGTTCCGGATGAGAATGGACTAGTTTGGTAGGGGGCGGACTAGTCCGGTCTTACCAGACTTAGTCTTGAAAACTGTCTAATCTAGGACTACGGACTAGTCTAGCCAACTCCGGACTAGTCCGAACTCACACAGGAACCTTTGTTCCGTCCTAAACCGGACTAATCTGAACGGACCGGACTAGTCCGGCCTGTGGAGCGGACTAGTCCGAGGTCACTCAGAGACTCCTTCTCTAGACCTAAATGGGTTAGTCCGCTTAGCGGACTAGTCCGAGGTCACTCAGAGACTCCTTCTCTAGACCTAAATAGCTTAGTCCGTTTAGCGGACTAGTCCGGCCCTCTAAGACTTAGTCTCATAAAGGCTCAGACTCACTCGACAACGGACTAGTCCGGCCTAAAACGGACAAGTCTGAACTCAGAGACTTCTTGTCCGGTCTAAAACGGAGTAGTCCGGGTCAGAACGGACTAGTCCAGCCCCCAGTCCGGACAAGTCCGGTCTTCCTTTTTCAGCCATACCTATGACTACTTCCTCTCACGATTCTAACTTTAGTTTGAGCTTTCTAATGATTATCAAGCACTCTAAGAAAGGAGACCCTGTACACAAGTAGAAAATGTGAAACTCAATAGAAAAATTATATTTTCTACTCTTGTGAGTCTTCTTCTTTTCCTTTTTGCTTCTTGAGAGACTCCACATCCATTCCTTTTGATAAGGACATGTGCTCATACTCAGTAAAACTCATTAGTATCTTAATTGTCATCATCAATAATCCAAAACCCACGGGGATTACCTAGATGCACTTTCAATCTCCCCTTTTTGGTGATTGATGATAACACATTAAGATCTCGATAAATAGATATAATAGATTGTTTTCATAACACATGTGTGTATGTTTCACTCCCCCTAAATGTGTGCACAAAAGATTGTCAAGGAAAAATATGCACAAGAGTGAGTTCTTTGGGGATTTCATACATACACGTGTTATGGTGGGGTGGCTAAGTGTGATGTGATAAAGAGAGTATTAAACGCATTAAGGAAGATATAACATTTACGAACAAGATCATCTCAATATGGCATACTGTGAAGACATAAAATGGCATAGTCATTACAAAATAACATAACGTGGCATAATGTGGCATAGTTATTATAAACCAACAAAAAGTGAGTGTTAACGAGCGAGACTAAAGAGCTAGATTAGACTACTCCCCCTTATTCTCCCCCCCTTTGGCATCAAAGCACCAAAAAGGGAAAGAAAAGAGAGAAAGACTTAATCACTATCATCTCCATCTTGATCTTCGTCTTGGTCACTCTGAGTTTCCTCGTCCTCATCTTCATCTTCGTCTTCATCGTCATCCTCTTGATGAGCGTGGGAGGTAGGAGGAGCAGCAGAGGAGGAACCAAAGTAGGCAAGCTCGTCCTCGGTGAGAGTGGGAAACTCTATCACTTCGTCATCGTCCGATGACGGTGAAGACATAGATATCTCCATTTTGTCGCACATTGCCTTGAGATACTTCTCTTGGCGTTGCTTTATTTTCTATGTGCGAACTTCCATTTTCCGGCACGAGAAGAAAATGGCCTTGAATATTTTGAGCAGCCCACTAGAGGAGCCACTCGATGATGGAGGACCAGATGGCCCAGTTGAGGAGGATGGAGCTGCAGAGGAGCTCCTGCCCAAAGACGCGGGAGGGCGAGGATGGGGAATCGACATATGTGGAGTAGCTTTCTATGCTTCACATCCTTTACAAATTCCAGGCCTGTGACTTTCTCTATCATGCACATGATGTACAACGCATATCCACAGGACCTGTTCGGGGTGTAGGAGATGTTGAAGATATCATTGTATATGTAGTCGAAGGCGTTGAATCGTTCTTTTTCATTGTGTAGCTTCAACAAGTTCCTGAGACACCCTTGTATCATCCTTGCATCCCCATCTTTTGGAGCTAGAGTCTTACTCAGGATTCTGTTTAGCACTCCAAAGAAGGGTTTGATGTTGTGGGTTGAGGATGGCTCATAGGTGAGATATGAGGTATACATGAAGTCCAAATCATCATTTCCCAAGGTCCTCTCATTGTGAACTATGATCTCATAGTTCCGGTGCTCCTCAAGTCGAAGGATCCTAGCAAACTCATCATACAACACCGAGTATACCACACCATTTGTCATCCAAGTGATTTTTTGTTTCCATAGGTGTGGAAGTAGCAGGTGGTGTAGAATTGGAATATCACCTCGATGTTCCAATCATACTGAAAAGCCATTAAATCCTTGATCCCATGGTGTTCTGCTGCTTTAATTACTGCATCAAAAGCTTGATGCTTCTTGTTTGCCATGTAGGGCCAATCCACTCACTGAGCATCGACTACCGGTGTCTTCATTGGGAGATAGACGAGTTGGTAGTAGTCACAATGGAAGTCACACTAGAAACGAGGGTCTGGTGTGGACTTCTCATATTTGTAAACCTCCTCTTCTCTGAACCTTCTGGCTTTGTCAGCTCCTTTCCCTTTGAAGGTCGCACTCGCCACATTAGGTTGGCAGTTTGGATTGTGCATCGGAGGTGCCCTCTCAAGTGGCCCAATAGGTCCTTGTGGGGGATTCTCCGTTCACCGTCTAAGGTTGTCACGAATGACAAGTCCCCTGTTGGCCAAAGCCTTTTTTCTGGGAGGATCAACTGTTTTTCCTTTTCCTTGTCTTGGGTTGCTCTTTGGGACTCAGCACGTTGTTTCTCCTTCAATGTCACTAGCCTCTTCCTCCTTAGAGGATCTACGGATTGCGAGACTTCTGCTTCCCTGTCAGCCCGTTTCTTTGTCCGAGCCTATCTTGTTGTCGCCTCTCCTACCTCTGCCTCGGCTGCCGCACGATAAGCGGCTTGGCGAGCCGCTTCGGCCTCAGAATTTGGAAGAGAACTGTCTCCGGATCGTGACATAATATGGTGATAGATGAAAGGAAAGGCTTAGATGCGAGAGCATTGCGTTTGAAATAGTTTACATTCCCAAAGTTAGGGGTTAAAACTGCATCAGTCGGACTTGTCCGGGCCAGGGGCGGACTAGTCCGCCCTGGCCAGACTTGTCCGGTTGGAGTCCGGACTAGTCCGGACTCTACGGTTTTAAACCCTAACTTAAGTGATTTGATCACTAATTCAGCAAACTAGACGCAATACTACGAGGGATTGCAACAATATGGCGTAGAAACATCAGGGAAGGCCTAAGGCACTAAAGGTATGATCTAGAAATAAGAGTTTCGTGAAAAATCAAGGTTAGGTCAAAAAGTACCTTAGAGTGAAGAAATTTGATGAAATCCGCGGATCGAAGGAGCGGAGATGGTCGAAGAAGAATTCCCCACACTCCACAAGCCTTGAATCGAGGATTCCTTCGAGTGATTTGAGGCAGAGCTCCAAAATCGCCAATGGGGGCGAGTTTTGGAGGAGCGGAGTGGAGTAGAGGTGAATGAGAGAGGGAGGGGGTTCAGCCCGACCCTTAGAGGTCAAGTCTCCAGGGGTCGGACTAGTTCGGTGCTCAGTCCGAACTAGTCCGGACTAGTCCGTTGTGGACTTGTGTGTTACATCCCACACTATTTAAGATACCCGGACTTGTCCGGCTTCCAGGGCGGACTAGTCCGGCTCTTAGAGGCTAAGAAATTCTTATATATTAGAATTTTGTCCATGATTGCGGTGAATTTATATATATATATATATATATATATATATATATATCAAAACATACAATTATATGATGACCACAATATAGCCAAAAATAATATGAGAGAAGAATTAGAGAGGGAACAAGTTTTTCACAATCGTGCATATTTTTGAAATTTGTGAAAATTTTTGGAAGACTTCTAATTGTTAGCATTCAGATGCACAACATTTCAACTCACATTCCTAGAGTCTAGGATATTTTAGCTCATTTCGAAGTTCACAAAATCGTTTTTCATCTATTGGTTTGGTGAAAATATCGGCTAATTATTTTTCGGTTCTTACATGTGAGATAGCTATATCCCCCTTTATAGATTGATCTCTCTCTCAAAAAATGATGCCGGATGTCTATGTGTTTGGTCCTAGAGTGCTCAACGGAATTATGGGCTATCTTAATGGCACTCTCATTGTGACTTAGGAGTGGAATGTGGTTCATATTGTAACCATAATCCCTTAGAGTTTGTCGCATCCAAAGAAGTTAAGCACAACAACTTCCGGCAGCAACATACTCCGCCTCGGCCGTGGAGAGGGCAATGAAGTTTTGTTTCTTGGATGACCATGATACTAGTGACCTACCCAAAAATTGACAAGTCACTGAGGTACTTTTTCTATCTACTTTACAACTGGCGTAATCCGCATCAGAGTATCCGATGAGATTAAACTTAGATCCCTTTGAATACCATAATCCCAGATTAGGTGTGTGAACTAGATATCTTAGGATTCTTTTAACGACTGTTAAATGACATTTTTTAGGTGATGCTTGAAATCTTGCACACAAACATACACTAAGCATGATATCGGGCCTAGATGCACAAAGATAAAGCAATGAACCAATCATAGAGCGATATACCTTTTAATCCACACTTGGTCCATCTTCCTTGAGGTCAAGATGCCCGTTTGTTGCCATTGGTGTCTTGATAGGTCCATGTCAAACTTCTTGAGTATGTCTTGTGTGTACTTTGTTTGACTAATGAACGTGCCTTCCTTGAGTTGCTTGACTTGAAATCCTAGGAAGAACTTCAACTCTCTCATCATGGACACCTCAAACCTATCCGTCATTATCTTACTAAACTCATTACAAAAAGATTTGTTAGTAGAAACAAATATAATATCATCGACATATATTTGACACACGAAGAGGTCATCATCTACATTCTTTGTGAAAAGAGTATAATCTTCCTTGCCTATCTTAAAGCTATTATCAATAAGAAAGTCTCTAAGACACTCATACCAAGCTCTAGGAGCTTTTTGAGGCCATAGAGAGCTTTATGCAATTTAAACACATAGTTAGGATATTCTTGATCTTTAAAACCGGGTGGTTGCTCCACGTACACCTCCTCCTTGATTGGACCGTTTAGGAAGGCGCTTTTTACATCCATTTGATAGAGTTTGAAATCATGGTGAGTAGGATAGGCCAATAGAATACGAATAGACTCAAGCCTAGCTACGGGAGCAAAGGTTTCATCGAAATCCAAACCTTCGACTTGAGCATATCCCTTTGCCACAAGTCGGGCCTTGTTTCTTGTCACCACTGCATGTTCATCTTGCTTGTTGCGGAACGCCCACTTGGTGCCTACCACATTTGCATTTGGTTTTTTCACCAGCTCCCATACTTGGTTTCTTGTGAAGTTATTCAACTCTTCTTGCACGGCCACCACCCAATCCGGATCCTTGAGTGCATCTTCCACCCTAAATGGTTCCAAGGAAGACACAAAAGAGTAATGTGCACAAAAGTTAGCCATTCGATAACGTGTTGTTACCCCTTTTGTGATATCTCCAAGGATGTTGTCAACGAGGTGATCCCGTTGAATGCTTTGATGAACCCTTGGGTGAGGCACTTGATTTCTTGAGTGGTCTTCTTCTTCTTCTCGCCCTTGATCATCATCATGGTTTCGATTTTCTCCTTCTTGAAATTGACTATCTTGATCTTAGAGTTCTTGAGTTTGATCTTGAATAAGAGGCACTGACTGTGATGAACTTGTAGCATCTTGTCCTACATCTTCTTAGGGACGAACTTCTCCAAGCTCCATTCTTCTTAGTGCTACACATGATGCTTCTTATTCATCTAGCACACATTGATCAACTTGCTCCACTTGGGAGCCATTAGTTTCATTAAACACCATGTCACGTGCAATTTCAACACAACCGGAGGTCTTGTTAAAAACGCGACAAGCGTAGGAGTTTGAGTCATAACCAAGTAAGAAACCTTCATCGGATTTCGAAGCGAACTTCGGAGTCCTAGGCTTTTTTGTTGAGAATGTAGCATTTACTTCCAAAAACACGAAAGTAAGAGATGTTGGGTTCATTATCGGTTAGGAGCTCGTATGGGGTTTTCTTCAAAAGTCGATGAAGATAGAGGTGGTTTGTGGCGTTACAAGCGGTGTTTACCGCTTCCGCCCAAAACCGATCCGAAGTCTTGTACTCATCAAGCATGGTTATTGCCATCTCTATGAGCGTTCGGTTCTTCCTTTCGGCCACCCTATTTTGTTCGGGAGAGTAGGGGGGCGAAAACTCATGCTTGATGCCCTCTTCATCTAAATATTCTTCTACTTGAGTGTTCTTGTATTTGGAGCCGTTGTCACTCCTTATCTTCTTGATCCTTGAGGAAAACTCGTTTTAAGCTCTCCTCAAGAACTTCTTGAGGACACTTCGAGTTTTCTCTTATCATGCAAGAAAAACACCCAAGTGAAACGAGAATAGTCATCAACAATTACTAGACCATATTTGTTACCGCCAATGCTTACGTAGGTGACAGAGCCGAAGAGGTCCATGTGGAGCATCTCCAATGGTCTTGTTGTCGTCATCACATTCTTGGCGGGATGAGCTGCTCCAATTTGTTTTCCTGCTTGACACGTGCTACATTGCCTATTTTTTTTCAAAAATAACATCTTTTAGTCCACGTATGTGATCCCCTTTAGAAGTTTTTGTAAGTTCCTCATGCCAACATGGGCTAGTCTCCTATGCCACAACCATCCCATGTTGGTTTTTGCTATTAAGCATGTGTCAAGTTGAGCTTTATCCGTGGAAAAGTCTACTAAGTAAAGCTTTCCCTTTAACACACCCTTAAAGGCAATCGAGTTGTCACTTCTTCTAGAGACGGTCACACCTTCGTTAGTAAAAAGCAATTATAACCTTTCTCACATATTTGAGATATGGACAGTAGGTTATAATCTAGTGATTCAACATGTAGAACATGAGAAAGGGAGTGTTGAGAAGAGATTGCAATTTTACCAATACCGAGCACCCTTCCTTGACTGTTGTCGCCGAAGTAGATGCCTTCACTTGGATCATCATTTTCTTCATACTTAACGAACATCTTTCTCTCTCCGATCATATGGTTAGTGCACCCATTATCTAGCACCACTTAGTGCCACCGGAGGAGTAGGGCTGCAAAACAATTTAAGCTTTGGTCTTAGGTACCCAAACTCATTTGGGTCCTTTGAGGTTAGTCACAAGGCATTTGGGCACCCACACATAAGTTTTTGGACTCTTGTGGAGTGACCCAACATATTTGGCATATACTCTACCATACTTGCTTTTCATAAGAACATAAGATGCATCAAAATTTTGAAATACGATAGATTTTATATTTTTTGACAATTTCATGTGAGGTAGATGCAAGGTTGTCACTCTTGACTTGACTTGAGTTTTCTTTGACAAAAGCTACGCATTTGCTATTGTTTTTAAGGATTCTAGTGTTTTGCTTTCCTCCTCTAGTATAACCAAGTCCATTTTTGATGAGAGGAGATATTGTGGTTGAGTATGCACTACATGCATATTTGATCTTCTCCTTATCAAAGATCCCACTCTTGTGTGTATTCTTGCTCTGTGCCTCTTTGAGCTCATTTTTCAAGTTTAAAACAATGTTATCACATTTACAAGTTTTAGTGTTGGATTCCATATTTGTTGAGAGGGAGTTTTTGTAGGATGAATTAGTTGAGACACTTGACTTAAGTGAGTTAAGTTGTGCTTCAAGATTGTTATGAATTTTGGTTAAACCCACAAGTTCATCTTGAAGTACTACATTCTTACTCTTAAGCTCAACACAAGTTTCCTTACTCATGGCAAGTTCACTTTCGAGTGCTCTACTCTTCTCTCTTTCAAGTTCAAGGAGCTTCTCAATCTCAAGGTTTCTTTCCTTTTCAAGGATAAGCAATTCTTCTTGTTGATTGAGAAGCTCTTCTTGTTCAAATATTTCGTCCGATAGCATTTTCATTTTAGCTATAGCCTTTTTTTAATCCTTTAAACATGAATTCATTTTCACTACTACTATCAAAGTCACTATCATCTACAATATGTAACTTGGAGGTTTAGATATGAACTTGCGGTTTCCTTCCTTTGCCATGACACATGTGTGGCTTGGGCTCTTCCAATCACCCTTGTTTGGCAAGAGTGATTTTTTCATGGTTGGCCTCTTGATGGCGACGGTTACCACCTTTTCTTCATCTTCGGAAGAGGATTCTTCGTTTGAATCTCACTCTTCTCCAATGTGAGCTTGTCCGTAAGACTTCTTGTTTGTGAAGATTTTCTTATCTTGAGGCTTCCCATCCTTCTTTTTCCTCTTGTCATCTTCCTTGCTATGGGGGCAGTTCACAATGAAATGCCCATATTCGCCACAGTTGTAGCAAGTCTTTTTTGTTCTTGACTTGCCCTTGTCTTTGCTCTTGTTCTCATAGTGATGACTTCTCCTTCTCATCAACCTTTTGAATCTTTTGATGAAGAAGGTCATTTCTTCATCATCCATGTCCGTGCTCTCATCATCACTTTCTTCATCTTCACTTGTGAGTTGTATTTCTTTTCCCTTGGACTTGGATGTGGCCTTGAGAGCAATGCCCTTCTTTTTGGATGAAGTGATCTTTGCTAGGTCGTTGACGTGTTGGGCTTCCTTCCCCATCATCTCGTGGTTAATGACCTTCCGTGGCACTTCATCCGGAGTCATCATGTGAAAGTTTGGACTTTCCCGGATTAAAGTGCATAAGGTCACATTGCGAGGCATAAATGCTCTTATCATTCTTTTAGCCACCTCATGATCATTCTATTTCTTGCATCTGTACGCCCGACTCTTGTTGATAAGAGTTTTGAGTCGGTTGTACATTTTTTAAGGTGTTTCGCCTTCTTCCATGGCGAACCTTCCAAGTTCTCCTTCTATCATCTCAATCTTAGCTTCCCTCACGGATCGGTTTCCTTCATGTGCGATCTTGAGGGTGTTCCAAATATCTTTGGCGAGCTCTAACCCATCTACCTTGTTGAATTCTTCAATGCTCGAAGATGAGTTGAGCACGGTCGCCGCTTGTGCATTGCGGTGGATTTGTTGTTCTTGCTCTTGGATGAGTTCATCCTCATCTTCGGGGATATCTATACCTGTACACACAACATGCCAAAGACTTGGGTTCAAGTAAATTAGATGCAACTTCATGTTGTGCTTCCACATTGTGTAGTTAGTTACATCAAAGTGAGGTGGTTTGCTTAGGGGAATTGATAAATAACTAGAGTGAGAATTTAAACGTTCATAATTAAAAGGATATCACGAGTAGTCTTGTTGACTACTCTTGAGCTTCTTCTCCAATTTCTCCTTCTTTTTCTTCTTAGTTTCCTCCTTCTTGTTGAGGAGAGCCATGAGACGAAGAACTTCTTCATCTTCTTTTGAGCTTGAGACGTCTTGTGGAGGAGTGATAGCTGGAGGCGGATTAGAACCTTTTTCTTCAAAGTTGCTCGTACTTGCTCCTTTCCCTTCATGAGATCAATTTGGCTACCGGTCTTGTCCCCCATCTCCTCTCCAAGCGGTTAAGCTTTTGTGGAGAGTTAGGCTCTGATACCAATTGAAAGTTGCCTAGATGGGGGTGAATAGGCTAATAAAAATTGAAACTATTGCAAACAACGGATTAAACGTCGGACTAGTCTGGTCTGAGGGCGAACTAGTCTGGTCTAGATATAAAATTGCGTTTTAGGTTTTCTTTTCAAGTTTGCTTAAGCGAAAGATATGTAGTAGTCTAACAATCTCACTAATTAGTTGTGAATGATTAGATTGTGAGACAGCAGAACAATTCACAAGTGTTAAACAAGACGAAAGCTTGACAAGTAATTTTAGTGAACGAGCGAGAAGGTAAAGGAAACAAGAGACACGATTTATCCCGAGGTTCGATTCCACACAGGAATCTACGTCCTCGTTGAGGAGTCCACAAAAGACTGGGTATTTTCCAACCCTTCCCTCACCGAGCGATCACCAAGATCAAGCCCGGACTCTTTCACTATCAATCAAATGTGAATACAATGCTCTTAGGGGATACTCACAACTTGAGGCTCCCTACAACAACCTAGCAGTTTTAGGAATTAAAATACAACAACTAATAACTCAAATTAACAATTAGAGTGCAAGAGAGTCAAACTGAGAGCTCAAACGTCGATCACCACGTCTCTCCTCTCACAAATCCACAAACCCCTTAAGATCCAATCTTAGGAGTCAAAAGGTGAGGAAAGAGGCTTAGAAGAGCTCTAGGAATGAGTTTTCAGCGCTAGGGTTTCTATCTGCTCAATTCTCAGTCGGGGGGGGGGTCTCCTTTTATAGAGATCCCGGCATCTAGCCGTTACCTACTAAAGTCTGGACTAGTCCGGTCAGAACCCCGGGCTAGTCCATTCTTGGGGGACCACTCACGTCACAAGGCTACCAACTAAAGTCTCGTGACCGTTGGATTCAAACGGTCATAAAATCTCGGACTAGTCCGGTGAAGAGCGGACTAGTCCGGTCTCGGTCAGGAACCTTTGTTCCGGATGAGAACGGACTAGTCCGGTCTTACCTTACTTAGTCTCTAAAACTCTCTAATCTAGGAATTTGGACTAGTTTGACCAACTCCGGACTAGTCCGAGCTCACACAGGAACCTTTGTTCCGTCCTAAACCGGACTAGTCTGAAGGGACCGGACTAGTTCGACCTGTGTAGCGGACTAGTCCGAGGTCACTGAGAGACTGCTTCTCCGGACCTAAACGGCTTAGTCCGCTTAGCGGACTAGTCCGGCCCCACGGGCGGACTAGTCCGACCCTCTGAGACTTAGTCTCATAAAGGCTCAGACTCACTCGACAACGGACTAGTCCGGCCTAAAACGGACAAGTCCGAACTCACTGAGGGACTTCTTGTCTGGTCTAAAACGGAGTAGTCTGGGTCAGAACGGACTAGTTCGGCCTCCAATCCGGATAAGTCCGGTCTTCCTTTTTTCAGCCATACCTGTGACTACTTTCTCTCACGATTCTAACTTTAGTTTGTGCTCTCTAATGATTCTCAAGCACTCTAAAAGAGGAGACCCTGTACACAAGTAGATAATATGGAACTCAATAGAAAAATTCTATTTTCTACTCTTGCGAGTCTTTTTCTTTTCCTTTTTGCTTCTTGAGATACTCCACATCCATTCCTTTTGATAAGGACCTATGCTCATACTCAGTAAAACTCATTAGTATCTTAATTATCGTCATCAATCATCCAAAACCCACGGGGATTACCTAGATGCACTTTCACCATCGGACACGTGGCGGCTCTAGAGCCATCCTTGGCCGGTAGTGAGACTCGGAGCCTGTAGACACGTGGCAGCCTCGGAGCCCTCCTTAGCAGGTGGTCGGACCCGAGGCCTAGGACACACGTCTTCTCATGAGTGCTCCCTAGCTGGCGGTTGGGCCTAGCTTGCAGGCTGGGTCCCTATCTTCTGCATGCGTGCTGGCGTATGTCTTCTTTTGCTCTTACACGTGGGGTACCCGGTCTTGAGAGTACCGACAAAGTGTTTCAAGTTTTTTTGAACTTTCAACACTATGTTGAGAAGTACTTTGGTACAAAAGTTCAAACAATGCAAACTAATTGGGGTGGTGAGTATCCAAAGCTAAAGTCTTTTTTTTTTTCCAGAAAATAGGAATATCCCACCATGTGTCTTGTCCTCATGCACACCAACAAAACGGGACCCTTGAGTGCAAACACAAAAACAGTTGAAGTTAAGTTGTCTTTGTTTTCTTGAGCGTCGATGCCTTCAAAATTCTGAGATGATGTTCTCTCCACTGCCACATTTCTGATCACCAATAGAACGCCAAGCCGTGTTATTAATTTTACCACCCCTTAGAAAAAATACACAAGGAAAAAACAAATATATCTCATCCTACGTACCTCTGGTTGTGCTTGTTGGATGAATCTTCGTCCTTACAATACTCACGCTGGTATTTTGATTCAAACAGTGTGTGTTTCAGGGATATAGCAATCAGCACAAGGGTATAAGTGTTTAGCATATATCCAATGGTTGTGTTTATATATCTCGTGATATATATTGTTGTTTTTGAAAACATTTTCCCTTTCACCATATTATATCCCAATGCTAGTGCCTTGCTTTGATATGAAATTCTTTTGCTTCCCCCATACTTGCTTAATCATGATCAACATCACTATCAGGTTATAAATACTGATCGTCCTGATTTAACTAATGCTCCTAACAATGCGTGTGAGCCATATGTCTTGCAGGCAACAAATGGAGAAGCCTCGATTATATTTTGAAGTCTGTTATTGCTCATCAACTAAATAATATACAAGGCGTTGAGCGCGCTTGTATCCAATATTGAATTTTTGGTAGTTAATGGTGTTGTTGACACAACATGAAGCACAAACAACATACAACAACAGTCTGTGGTAACATTTGAACAAGCTCAAGCCCTCGAACCAGTCCTAGTGCAGATCTGGTCCCATACCAGGCTTCAAGTTGGCATTCGCAAGTTCCAAAGTCTACACCAATGATTCTATGTTATAAGAATTGTTAACCTCCACACAAGAACCAACTTGTGTAGCATATACTTTAGCTCATGACTAGTGATGAAGAGCTATGGATGAGGAGTATGAAGCATTGCTAAAAAATAAGACATGGCATCTCGTCATGGCGACAAACAAAACATTATTTCCGATCCTGCAAATAGGTTTACAAAATAAAAAGAATGTCCGATGGCACCATTGATCGATACAAGGCTAAACTAGTAGCTAAATATTTTAAGTATTGATATGGGATTGATTATGAGGATACGTTCAGCCGGATGTAAAAGCTGCTACATTCAGACTTATGTTGTCTTTGTAGTAACCAACTGGCTGCATATCCGATAGCCAGATGTTCAGAATATGTTCCTGCAAGGTGTTTTAGAGAAAGATGTTTATATCAAGCAACCACCAGGATATGTAGACAAGTCACAGCCGGATTATATTTTTAAACTTGACAAAGCTCTATATGGACTGAAATAGGCACCTCAAGCCTGGTATTCAAAACTTAGTGCAAAGCTGCAGCAACTTAACTTCACACCATTAAGGTTGATATCTTATTGTTTCTCTTTAGGGGAGAGGGTGTGACCATCTTTTTTTTGTGTGTAGGTGGATGATGTCATAGTGGTTAGCTCGTGTGAGAGAGTTGTATCAGCCCTACTTCAAGATCTCAGTGCTGATTTCGCCTTGAAAGATCTGGGCAAGCTTTACTATTTTTTGAGGATTCAAGTCACACATCAGAATGATGGATTAGTGTTATCAGCAAGGAGAGTGTGTCTCTGAATTACTGTAACAAGCTGGTCTTAGAAATTGTAAACCAACATCTACTTCTCTCTCTATGCCGGTAAAGCTGTCGGCTGTTATGAGAAAGTTACTGGATAATGAAGCAGTCACACAATACAGGAGCATTGTCTGAGGACTGCAATACTTAACTATGATTAGACCATATATTGATTTTGCTATCGACAAAACCTGCCAATATTTTCATTCCCCTATATATCAACACCTTACCGCTGTTAAGCAAATTTTGAGATATGTGACTGGTTCGATTGACCTTGGGCTTAAGATTGAAATGTCCTCATCAAATCTAGTGAGTGCATTTTTAAGTGCAGAAACTTAGATTATGTGAAATATCCCGAATTCATGCTTGCTGTTGCATAGCTCGGGCCACCGTTCGGTTCTTCCTCCTGCTGTGGGCATAGAGCTCGGGAAATTGTTGCGCTGGTGACTTGTCATTCAGCCAACTTGCTTTTCAGAATGATGTTGTTCTCCCATTATGCACAGTGACAGCTGTTGCGGCGGCAAAGAGGTCTTCATTAGCGTTGTCCAGTGGGAGACTTGTCCCCACCCATGGCTTATTTGGCGTTTTCCATTGAAACCACTTCCAGCGCATTCTTAGTGCCCGACCATACCTCATGAGGTCCCCTACTGCATCAATATGTGCAGCTCTGAACCTTGGTTCAGGAGTTAAACTTCAACCTGGAAGATGATCAGTCAGATGACATAGTATGGAGGGCATCACCGGACGGAAATTTTTCTACCAAATTGGCATATCAAATGCAGTTTGTGGGATCAATCACCTGGTCACTCCGAAGCTTTATATGGGACATTTGGGCACCTTCACGCTGTAAGATCTTTGTATGGTTGATGCTGCAAAACCGATTATGGACAGCATCAAGGCTTCAACAAAGGGGCTGGCCAAACTCTTACTTTTGCCCGCTCTGTTTTCGGAATTTGGAAAAAATATGCCATTTGTTCGTTAAATGCAGGTTGGCAAGAGACATATGGGAGAACATATCCAATTGGACGGGCTTTCCCACCTTCAAACCAACAAACTGGACAACCACGCAAGAACTCATTCAATGGTTCTAGAGGCTGGCAGCAGGGCCAAAGGTAGCGAAGAGAGCAGCATGTTCAGTGGCCATTGTAACATGCTGGACAATTTGGCGAGAAAGGAATGCGAGAATTTTTCAAAATAAGGGGAGAACGAAGGAACTCATAACGCAGGATATCAAGGAACAAGCTATATGTTGGGGTAGGGCCGGTGCAAAGGACCTCAGCCAGTGTATCTTGATAACACAAGCGGCACCCGAACGCAGCTGAATTCTGTAGTTGTAATAGGATAACGAGCTCAAGAAGGAGCTCCAGTACTGTTGTGTAAAACCCTCTTAATCTTGCTTAATATATACGGCCATCAGCCGATCCTTTCTAAAAAAAAGATTGGGCCATTTTTTTCTAATGACAGAAGATCAACAAACGGGTTTTATGTATATTTTGGTTCTAGTTTGATTTCCAGTAGGGCAATAAAGAAGGCTACAATCTCAAGGTCTAGTACCAAATCAGAGTACAAGACGCTAGCTAATGCAACAACAAAAGTGATTTGGATATAATATTACGTCGAGAAATTCGGGTACACAACCTCGAGCAACTATCATTTGTGTGATAATATAGGTGCTATCTATCTTTCAACTAACTCTCGTGTTTCATGTGAAGAAAAAATATATTGACATTGATTTTAATTTTGTTCGAAAAAGAGTAGCATATAAGTTGCTTGAAATCAGACTTATATCAACCAGGGGTGAGCTAGCTAATTGCTTCACTAAGACAGTCTGTATCACGGCTATGAGAATTCATACAAAAGCTTGACTTCACAAAGTTTTGATTGAAGAGGGTGTTGAAATATTTGGTACTATTAGAGTATAATTGTTAGTCTATATAGACTACCATAGATATTTGTATCTTAGAATATATTTGGTTGGATAGATAGTCTGACATATACGTAGAAGTATATTTGCTAGGCTAGGTAGACTAATATATATGTCATAAGTATATTTAGTATGCTAGATGAATTGTCATATAAATATATCTTCTGCTCTCTCTCTCTCTCTCTCTTTCTCTCTCTCTCTCTTATTATATATATCAGGGCAAGAGATGCAATGCAAAATTATTAATCATTGTATAAAATATATTCTACTTTCACACGGGATACGGAAGAAGAGAGACGAGGTTGCAGTGATTATCTACACATTGTGAAACTTGTGGAAAGAGAAAAACAGGAAAGTATTTCAACAGCACAGACTCCACAGCCTAAGAAGGTATTTTGATTAATGAAGGAAGAAATGAAGGCAAGGGCGATGGCCTAGGGCCAAAATCAGATGGGGATGGCCTGACAGTCCGCTGAAAAGTCTTTCAATAGCAGGCTTTATAGCCTAAGAAAGCATTTTGCTTAATAAAGGAATAAATAAAGGCAAGAGCGATAGCCTACGTTCAAAATCAGTCGGGGATAGCCTGGTCATGGTCACTGACATGTAGATTCCACCCTACACGTTAGCGACCATTGTACGCGTGCAGTTAACAAAACATCCATGTTTGTCAACATCAGAGGGTGAAGAAGAGGGGTGTTTCAGATTTAGTAATAAGCAAAATATACTGAACTTAACTTTTCTCTCCTTTCTGAAATGTGAGAGTAGTGTTCCTGCTCATGTTTTAAAAAAACATTAACTGGTTTCTCATATCACACATCATGAGCCAGATTCTGGAGAAGCCAAACAATGGCTTCATTTATTTCACGACCAGGGAATTATTATGCTAGTTCAATCTGCCACTCATAGCCTTACATAAACAACAACAACTTGGAAGAAATAAAAAAACATATTTGCTCTAACAAGCAACATAGCTTCCATCACCAAGCTTCAGAACGGTGGTGGCATGGTTGAGTGTACATTGTATTGGTTGCTTGGCGCCATCACACTTGGGAAGTTGGTTGTGGCCACCTTCCCCATAAAGCGGAACTTGAGGTGGGGTTTGGGCAGTGAAGACACTGGGGACGGGGAGTACTATATTGTTCTTGTGTATCTGGTTGATCATACCAACGTTTTGCATGTAGAAAGGAACGGTCCTAGCTTCTGCACTGACCCCTCCAGCCTGATCAAGAAAAACACTTCCTTGCTCTTTTGTCGGGCAGGTGCTTAAGGTTTCCCATTGAAGGCTTTCCAGTGTATCATTGTTAAGTGGCATCTGCCTTGCCAAGTCGGTTGCACTATTACTTGTTTGCCCAAAAGTTGGTATTCCTTGTACCAAATCACCTAGAAAACTCACGTCCTCTGTTGACATTGGTTGTGGAATGCTTGATTTAGTTGGTTCCACATTCTCAGGCTCAGTACCACTTATTAGCTCAGTGTCATTAAGATCATGACTGGAAAGCTTAACACTATTGGTGCTATACCTCTGCTTCTTGTCATACAGATCATCATTCTTCTCAATTCTTTTGAAGTACTTCTGAGCATGGCTAGCCAATTGTGCTGGTGTCCTGGAAGGAACGCAGTACATTGAAATTGCTTTCCACTCACCTAGCCCAAAATGTTGGACACCGTATAGAAACTGCCTGCAGTTTTAGATGGAATTATATGAGTTGCATTCAACCAGGGAATGAAGTGACATCTTTGAACAAAATAAATTCATATGTAAAATTTGCAGACAAGATAGGCACAGAGGAAATTAATTATCTACACAATATATGTTTTAATTTGAAAAGATGTTGTCACATTATATGGATATGTAAAACAAAGAAAGAAATGAGATCAAAGCAGTTTTGGTTATATTTATGTTGCCAGATTCTTATTTGATCTACTATTCCATGAAATTCTTTACAATAATCAATAACCATTTAAATCCAGCATAATATTTTACGGGGATGATAATGTACAAACAACTCTTGGCTCCAAACAAGTCTGTCAGTTTTTATCTCCTACAATGTCCTAATCCCTACCACTTTCCATATGAGCCAATTAGTTACAAAAGGTTATATCTGTCATGTTGTGTAATCAAATCATTGCTTTGGCATATATATCAACTTTTATAAAAGCACATTTTTTCTAGACCAAAGATATAGTTTCCTAGAATGAATATATGCAAAAAAACCTAGAATCTTCTGATCAATAATTGAAGTATAATTTTGTGCATGCCATTCTTACAAAAATACTGAAGTCAGATTACTAATACATCATACCTACTAAGACTAGTGATGTACTTGAATAGCTGAAAACAAAGACGAATGATTTTGACAAAATGCTGGGTAGGATTTGTTGATTATCGGATACTGAGAAGATCATACTATAAAGGCAGACATCGGAAGACTCGGGCTACACCAGTGTGATGAATTGTATTCAGTTAAGTACATCAGTGCTCACTGCATCGGAAAAGAGTTCCTAATAGAGCAATGCTTGACACATACAGATCATTCCTTTTTCTGAGACAACTAAGACAACAATTAGTTAATACGTAGATTCCATTTTTGTTAAATGCTACACATTTTTTCCTCACAAAGAAATGAAAGATTAATAAAAAATATAAAAGAGGATGGAATAACCTGTGTTCCTCGGTAGACCAAACCCGTCTCTTCTTTAGTGTGGATTTACGACCTTGCCAATAAAGCGGAACTTGCGGTGGGGTTCGGGCAGTAAAGACACTCGGGAGTACTATACTGTCCATGTGTATCTGGTCAGGCGTGCCAAGGCTTTGCGTGTAGCTTCTGCACTGATTGTCCTTGTGTATATGGACGGTCCTAGCTTCTGCACTGACTCCGCCTGTCTGATCAAGCAAAACACTTCCTTGTTCTTTTGTTAGGCAGCTGCTTAAGTTTTCCCATTGCAGGCTTTCCAGTGTACCATTGTTAAGTGGCATCTGTCTTGTTAAATTGGTTGCACTATTACTTGTTTTCCCAAAAGCTGGCATTCCTTGTACCAAATTATCCGGAAGAAAATTCATGTCATCCAGAAAACTCATGTCGTCTGCTGACATTGGTTGTGGAATGCTTGATTTAGTTGGTTCCACATTCTCAGGCTCAGTACCACTTATTAGCTCAGTGTCATTAAGATCATGACTGGAAAGCTTAACACTATTGGTGCTATACCTCTGCTTCTTGTCATACAGATCATCATTCTTCTCAATTCTTTTGAAGTACTTCTGAGCATGGCTAGCCAATTGTGCTGGTGTCCTGGAAGGGACGCAATACGTTGAAATTGCTTTCCACTCTCCTCGCCCAAAATGCTGGACACCATATAGAAACTGCCTGCAGTTTTAGGTAGAACTATGATTTGCATTCAACCTAGGAATGGAGTAACTTGTTTGAACAAAATAAATTCATATGTGAAATTTAAAGACAAGAAATACAGAGGAAATTATTTATCTGCACAATATATGTTTCAATTTGAAAACTATGTAGTATTCGCTTTATATGGATATGAAAAACAAAGAAAGAAATTAGATAAAAGTAGTTTTGGTTATATTTATGTCGCAATAACTGGAGAGGTTTTTTATTCTAAAGGAATTTTCGATATTGGATAATCGAGTTACACCCGACTTGACTCGAACTAACACTCGAATCCTACTATAAACTGCAACTCTATTTCTATATTACTATGACTCTTTATTACAATCTAACTAGCTAGGACTCCTAGTGCAATATGATGTTGTTGCCTACAGCTCGAATCAAGCCTGCTGTCCACGCGCTTTGCCCATGTTGCAACGTACACATAATCATACAACCACCCCCTAATCCTGGCGCTTGCGCTTGACCCATTCTTGATGTGTTCTGTCATGTGTCTTGGAACAATGTGTCCTCGCCCTAATGATCTCCCTTCATGTTGTTGCGAGCCTTATCCGCCGTGTATGTCACCGAGTCCTTGTTACCTAAATCTGCCTGCTAAACGCTCCCCTCACCAGAACAGTTTGACTCCTCGTGTTGTCGCCATCTCATTGTCACTCCCCCACGTGTCGAGCCTCCCTTGCATCGAGCCACCTACGAATGTTTGAGTGGTCGTTAAAGAAGTTTGTCGAGTCTCATCGCGTCGCTCCATATATTTCCGATCTAAGCCTTCGTCTCGCCTTGTAGCATCCACTGTCGCGTGCTCACCGTCGCGCGTCCTCGCATGTTTGTTGTTGAGACAATGCCGCCTCCCTACGTGTGCATGTTGCTCCGGCCTCCACACGGGCGCCTGTTGCTCGGCGGACTACTTGTTGGTCGTCGCGCTACATCACATGTCGTACCGGGCGTGTGATATTGAGCCGGGTCGAGTAGAGTCTGCTAGAGATGTATCGTACACGACTGAGAAATCTACCGTGCTCAGTATCTTCATTATCCCGTCGTATATGTTGACGTTGTAACCCTCTTCATCCAACTAGTCAACAATGATAATGTTTCTGTTGAGCTGAAGAATGGGGTACACATTAGTAAGCTTTTGAAGCTCCCTCGTACTGCAAGCGTATATCATTATTGTGCCTCGCCCCACGATCTTCATGGTTGTGTTGTCACCAAGCCTCATTGTGCCGACAGTCTTGTCATCAAACTCAAAGAAGACGACATGCGATCAAGTCATGTGATTGGTCATGCCCATGTTGAAGTAGCACAATACATTATCAGAGTTATCATTGTTGCCGAGATGCACGGAGAAACGCGCTTCCACGAGCTCCTCTGGTGTTGGTCGCGACTGGTCCTCCTCTATCTTGCGCGTCTCAACAGGGCAAACCCTTACCCTTGTCATCAGCAAGATGCCCTCTTCCTAAGCCACTGTCGCATGCGCCTTCACCTAGTTGAGTTGGAAGCGACACTTTCCTAACCCAATGGTCTCACTTCTCGCATCTCTTGCACTAGTCCTGCATGATTCCCGTGCCCGAACTAATCTTCTCGTTGTCGTCGTCCGGCGAGACACGTCTCGTCGTGTGCACCTCTAGCGCGGTCGTCCATTTTTGCAAACCGGCCTACTACTACTTCACCTATGCCTTCCACTCCACCCGAGTGAAATATAGATTGACGTCGTGGAAACCCCCCTCACGTCATGTCTAGTTGGAGGCATTCTCTACCACCCTCGGCTCTAATGCAAAAATGTTAAATTTCCGATAAGCGTGAGGAACCAAAGCTGAAATAACTGGAGAGATTTCCAAGTAGATTGTCGATATTATATATCTAGGTTATACCCAACGTGACTCCAAATAGTAACCTAATTAATACTCCTACAAACTTCATCGATTTTTCTATTACTATGACTACTTATTCTATTCTAACTAGGACTCTAGTGCAATATGACGTTGCTGCTTACAGTCCAAACCAAACCAATCCCGCATGTCGTACGCCTCACTCGGGCCCAAACAGTCCAGAATCATCCAGCAAGTAAAAACATAGTATTTACTAATAACATTAGTGGTGTACTTTAATAGCTGAAAACATCGATGAAAGATTTTGTCAAGAAATACGGGTTAAAATTTGTTGAATCTCAAATACCAAGAAAATCAAACTATAAAAACAGACATCGGAAGACCCAAAACTACACCAACATGTTGAAGTATATTCAGTCAAGTAATCAGTGCTCACAGCACCGGAAAGAAGTTCCTAACAAAGCAATGCTTCACACGTACAAATTATTTCTTTTTTCTGAGGCAACTAAAACAACAATTATGCAATAAGCAGGTTCCATTTTTGATAAATGGCTACACATTCTTTTCCTGACAAAGAAATTAAAAACTAACAAGAAAGTTAAAAGAGGATGGAAGAACCTGTGTTCCTCGGTAGACCAAACCCGTCTCTTCTTTAGTGTGGATTTGCGACGTAGTAGTTTTTGCACTGCCACCGGATCACCAGCTACTTCGACCACCGGCTGTTTGGATGGTTGGCTCAAAGGAATCCATGGGTACAGAACTGAGTCATGTGTGTCTCCACCTTGAAGCTCGTACCAACCAAACGAATCACTGGTTGCACCATCAATGTTCGGCTCAACATCTTGTATCTCACTCTCACCAAAGGGATCAAAGTGATCTTGACCGCTCAGCTGCTGCATAGTCTTTTCAGGGGACCGCTTTGCATGCACTTCCATCTTGTCAGACGGATCTGTATTCGTTGTCTCGATAAAGAGTGCGTTGAACTCTTCATTTTCACAGGCTGTCCACTCCTGGATAACATCTGCGTCCATTACATGTAAAAATAGTATCCCCTGATGTGAAGATTATATTAGTTTATAATCAATCCAATAGAAGATTATAGTCGATATTTGAGCAGGGAAGAAATAAGCCGAGAAAGAAAAAGGGATCCATCACACTCTTACCTTTTTTATTCAGATTGTTGAACCTCAAACAAACAAAACAAGATCAGAACATAACCAAGGACCAAACCTTCTCAAACTGGATAAACAGCAAAAGTGTTGACTCGTTTATGTCCAGGAGAATTGAGCTTTAAAAGGAGCATACGTAGGACCATCGCATTCGGCCGTCATTCACATTCAGGTCACATTAATTGCTGGAGATCTTTGTTAGTGTCAAAGTCACTGCACATATCCTCACATGATGCAAAAACCGTATCTAGCCGTATCGTATAAACGTTCCACAAATTTAATTCCCCAATTCCATGAGTGGAGTAGATGGTGCACTAATCATTACACATACTCACTAGTCCATAACTGAGGACCATCTTTTGTGCCACATACAAAGATACGGTCTAATTTAGTATATAAATAATGCACGACAACATTTACCAAGCTATTATACAACTTAGTAGGGAGAATGGCTGTCTTTGGATAGCCTTTATTGAATCATTTAAAAAGTAGGCATGTGAATAGCCAAAGACAGAATCTCTGAAGATCCGATTCGAGGTATCGCATCAAACTTCTTAACATTTATTGATGTCTCCTATTCAGAAACCAAACATTTTTTTTTTGCCTTAGAGGTTTGCTTACGAGTAAACGATAGGCCTTCCATTCGAGATGTCCTCCATTGACTTGGGCCTCAACCTTCTTTCCATTGTAATGAATGACAGAATATCTTGGATTCTTGTACTTAACTAGAAAGATTACGCTCGTGATGGTTTTAGTCCTTCAAATATTTGTGAGATCTAGTTTATATGATTCATGGATATAGTGAACCGTCTAAAAGAACTGTTGGGTTAAGGGACTGTGCAGATCGTAGGTAAATATGGCATTGCCTTATCTAGTCCCAAATATCACTGAAGCCCTTCGTGTCAAGCAAACGAACAAGTCAATTCACCAACAAGGCAAAATGGTATAGTAACGCAGACGAGACCGACCTCCAGCCAACAAGACCGTGACTAAGCCTGCCGAAAGGAGCCCGTGCAGAGCCGCGATTTTTTTAGCACTGTATATAAATTATTTAATATTAATAACATCTAGGATATTTTTTAGCAAAATAGCCACCCTGTTGTCCACCCCGTGGATGATTTGTCCATGTGGACAACAAATCGTCCACACCGTGGACGATTGGACCACGTAGGCCACCCAATCGTCCACCCCATGGACGACAGAGCCACGTGGACAATTTAGCCACCCTGTTGTCCACCCCGTGGACGATTTGTCCATGTGGACAACAAATCGTCCACACCATGGACGATTGGACCACGTAGGCCACCCAATCGTCCACCCCGTGGACGACAGAGCCACGTGAACAATTCTGTCGTCCAGGCGGTGGACGACGGGGCCACGTAAGCCAGTTGTCTACCGCATGGACGACAGGATTCCTCTGCAGCAAATGGTCCGAGATTAGCACTTTAGCTCCTATTTAAAAATAATTAGAGACATTTTTACAAAATTTTTTGACATAAGTAAATGTATTATATTGTGTTATAATTTTATGTAATGTTAATAATATGACTTTTGTTTAATAGATTATGTCGAAGTGTTGCGGACGACACTTTCCCCGGGCCTGCGTCAGGGGCAGCCCGCGGAGATTCATTTTCGGAGGGGCTAGTCCTCTCGAGAGGGTCGCGTTGGTTGTGAGAGGATTGACACAAGGATTTTTACGTGGTTCAGGTCGCCGGAGCGTAAAACACTACGTCCACGGGAGCTGTATTGCTCGGGGCTTAGAACCGGAGTTCTAAGCTTGAAGGTCTGAGTTGAGTTTCCCGAATGGCGAACTTGCAAGGTGGTGAACCCCTTGCAACGTTGCCTACCCAAGCCTTTTATACTTCAAGGCTCGGGCGGCTTACAAGGTGGGCCCCGGGGCCGGACAGGTGGCCCCAGGGTGATTTCCTGCCATCTACCATATCTTGCCGTGAATGTTGGTAGCTGCCTTCTGGCGATGGCTCCTTGGTCGTCGTCCTGCCGTCCTGCCCATGCCGCAAGCTAGGCGTAGTGGTTGATGATGGCAGGGACGGCAGGGCATGTCTTGTCGCTATATTTATTGGTCTACAGCTCCTGACATGGTGCGCCTGTATTGACTGTGACTGGTCACAGTGCCTCCTGATAGGCGTGCGCCACGCCTCTGCATCTTGGGAAGGTGCGGGTCTTGAATGCCTTTGTCGGACAAGGCATGGCGTGTCTTTACTCCTGGTGCCTACCGAGCCGTGGTGGGCAGCGCGGCACTGCTGGCCACATGGCAGGCCCGGGGCTCGCCTCGGAGGAGAGGGGAGGCCTGGCCCCGCTAGACACGTGGCGCCTTCGGAGCTCACTTCTGCGGAGGGGGTGAGGTCCGGCTCTCCTGGCCACTTGGCAAGGCCGGAGCTCCCCTCTGAGGAGAGGGGAGGCCCGGCCCTGCTGGACACGTGGCACCTTTGGAGCTCACCCCTGCGGGGGGTGAGGTCCGGTTCTCCTGGCCACATGGCAGGCCCGGAGCTTCCCTTTGAGGAGAGGGGAGGCCCGGCCCTGCCGGACACGTGGCGCCTTCGTAGCTCACCCCTGCGGGGGGGGGGGGGGGGGGGGGGGTGTCAGGTCCGGCTCTTGTGGCCACGTGGCAGGCCCGGAGCTCTCCTCTGAGGAGAGGGGAGGCACGGCCCTGCTGGACACATGGCGCCTTCGGAGCTCACCCCCACGGAGGGGGCGAGGTCCGGCTCTTCTGGCCACGTGGTAGGCCCGGAGCTCTCCTTTGAGGAGAGGGGAGCCTCGGCCTTGCTGGACACGTGGCACCTTAGGAGCTCATCCCCGCGGAGGGGGCGAGGTCCGGGTCTTCTGGCCACGTGGCAGGCCCGAAGCTCTCCTCTGAGGAGAGGGGAGGCCCGACCCTGCTGGACACGTGGGCCTTCGAAGCTCACCCCTGCGGAGGGGGCGAGGTCCTTAGGCGGTTTTCTCCTGTGCGCGGGGGTACCCGGTATTGAGGGTAGCGACAGTGGCCCCCGGGCCCACCTCGGGGGAGATAACGATCCCAGGGTGGGGCCTTCCCCTTGTCTACCCCGCACACTTTCTTGTCTTGAGTGTTCCCTGTGCTTGTAGGGTCTTGCCCTCTTCGGAGCTCAGCCCTGCGGAGGGGGTGAGGTCCGGCATCGGAGCCTGCCTGTGAGGAGAGGGAGAGGTCCGACTTCGGAGCTCAGCCCTGCGGAAGGGGGAGTTCCGGCATCGGAGCTCAGCCATGAGGAGGGGGTGAGGTCCGGCTTCGGAGCTCAGCCCTGCAGAAGGGGGAGGTCCGACATCGGAGCTCAACCCAGTGGAGGGCGCAAGGTCCGGCTTCGGTGCTCACCCCTGCGGAGGGGGTGATGACCAGCTTCGGAGCTCACCCCTGCGGAGAGGGTGTTGTCCGGCTTCAGACCTCAGCCTAGTGGAGGGCGCAAGGTCCGGCTTCGGTGCTCACCCCTTTGGAGGGGGTGACGACCGGCTTCGGAGCTCACTCCTGCGGGGGGGGGGGGGGGTGTTGTCCGGCTTCGGACTTCAGCCCAGTGTAGGGCGCAAGGTCCGGCTTCGGTGCTCACCCCTGCGGAGGGGGTGACGACCGGCTTCGGAGCTCACCCCTGCGGAGGGGGTGTTGTCCGGCTTCGGATCTCAGCCCAGTGTAGGGCGCAAGGTCCGGCTTCGGTGCTCACCCCTGCGGAGGGGGTGATGACCGGCTTCGGAGCTCACCCCTGCGGAGGGGGTGTTGTCCGGCTTCGGACCTCGCCTCTGAGGAGAGGGAGAGGTCCGGCTTCGGACCTCGCCTCTAAGGAGAGGGAGAGGTCCGGCTTCGGAGCTCGCCTCTGAGGAGAGGGAGAGGTCCGGCATCGGAGGTCACCCCTGCTGAGGAGATGAGGTCCGGTACTTAGTAGGAAACGGTAATCCTGCCTAGAGGTCTTTCCTTCCCTGTCTCTTAGTCATATTTGGCTTACTGTCCTAGGCCATTATACGGGGCTTAGGTAATTCAGTGCACTCGGTACTGGAGGTCTGGCTCCCTCCTTGGTCAGGGTGTAACCGTCCGACCCCTAGTACTAGACCGTAGCGCTGGGGAGGCAGAGTGCGCACGCTTTGGGTACAGGACCAGTCAAAGCAGTCTGCACGCCCTGGACCTTCCGGGGGGCAAAGTGTGCACGCTTTTGGTACTGGACGAGGCAAAGCAGGCTATATACCCTGGACCTCCCACTCTGGCATAGGTCTTTCATGGAGGAGACCAACTGGCATCACAGGACCCTAACAGGGGGAGGTCCGAGAGGTCCCCGGGCCTTTGGCAGGTACCTCAAGCACGACCGCCTTCGGCAGGATGGCAAATGCTGACTAGGCATGAGAGTGGGAAAGGAGAGCCGAGTGTATGATGGGCGTACACTGTCTAGAGCACGAGGAGGTGATCATAAAAATTAACGCGTAATTTAAATGAACACATAGGCAGGCGTGGTAGGACAGGGTTCTTTTCATTCATGTAAGTCCATAGGAGGAAGACAGGCCGTACATGGAGGCAACGACCCGCCCCATTGCGAAGGGGGGCAGGGCCTTCGCGCTTAGGGTACAGGACCAAGCTAAACCAGACGTAGTCCTGGACCACCCCCTGGGTGTTAGTTGCTCCGAGCGCTGTTCCTGGGCTCTATGAGATCTGTTACACAAAGAATAAACATGTCCTACCACTGCTCTAGGGGTAGAACTTATGGAGGTAGCGCTGAAGCGCCTGCCTTGAGCTCCCATGCACGGGCCTCTGGTGGTAGCGCCGGAGCATCTGCTGGTACCGTGCGCTTCGGAGCGTTGCTTGCTCTCTTGCCTCGTCGACGAGGTAGATGTCCTCACGTAGGAGCTGGTCCTGCGTGGCTTTGTCGTACGCTCGGACACGGGGGGACCCCCATGGTGATCTCGGGGGGGAAGCACGGCTTTGGCCATGCATACCATGAAGAAGGGTGATTCCCGTGGCCCGGCTCGGGGATGTCCGGCTGGCCCCCGTCGTAGAGGAGCGGGTATCCCCCGACGGCTCTCGGGCTCGCCTCTGAGGAGAGGGGCCATCGGAGTAGATCGTCCAGTGAGGCTCGGTTCAGACCGGTGCCCGGAGCTCCGATTCTCCACCCTCAGGGCCCCCTGGGTTGCTTGGTGATGGCGTCGACTCGGCCACGAAGTCAGCCAGTGCTTGGCTCTAGACTGCATGACTCGGAAGACTGCTGTGATCTCTTGTCGGGGTGCGGCCCCCGAGCTCCGCTGGGTGTTGCAGCTGCAGCAACGGGAGCTTCGGGATGCCCTCCTCCTCCGGAGGCTGGCCGAGAGTGCCAGTTACGCCCTTCTGCAGCTTTGACGGCCTTGTCCGCCAAGCTGAAGAGCTCCGAGACATCTCGCACCTCTTTGGTGGCCAACTTTTCGAGCATCTTCTTGTCCCTCAAACCCTGTCGAAATGCGACCACGACTGATGCGTTCTGTATGTGAGAGATGGTGTTCCGTACTTGGGAGAATCGTTGGATGAAGGAGCACAGTGATTCCCCCGGTTGCAGTCGCACGGCATGGAGGTCGAGCTCCGTGCCGGGACGTGTGTAGGAGCTGCTGAAGTTCGCTGTTTACTGTCGGCATAGCTCCCCCGAGGAAGTTATGGAAACCTGGGGCAGGTTCATGAGCCATGACCATGCTGGGCCGGTCAAGGCGACGGGGAAGTAGTTGGCCATGGTGGCCTCATCCCCGCCTGCTGCGAGGACGGCAGTAGAGTAGATCTGTAGGAACTCTGCAGGGTTGACGCTTCCGTCGTACTTCTCCGACAGGTGTGGCCGAAACTTGCGTGGCCACACTGCGAAGTGGAGGTGTGGCGCCAGGGCCGTACAACCCGTCCCTCCTGCTGCAGATCCTGGTGCCGCGAGCCCTTGGTCCGCTGCTAGCACGTCGTACCCCGGCACGGGCAATGGTGCACCATATACCAGTGGCGCCGACTGCAGGGCATATGGCTGCTGCATATGCTGCGTGGCGTACGTCTGGCGCAGAGGTCGCATGGCGAACGTCTGAGGCCCAGGTTGAGTTGAGGCAGTCGACATGCTGTAGTCGGCCTCGTGGTTGCGACGCCTTTGCCGTTGTCGCTCGATGGTCACACGAGCATCTTCTCCCAAGCAACATCGCTCCAGCTCTATCCTCAGGTCTGTCGTTGAGAGCCTGGTAGAACTGGAGTCTGCCGTGTGCCTGTCAACCGTTGGCGTGCGCGACAGTGACACATCTGGTTGACCGAGGCTCCATCGCAGCGGAGGGTTGAAGGCAGCAGCGACGAGGTGGTCGACGTCGCGGATCCACTGCTCGGTGGCCCCCTATGGAGCGTCCGCAGCGGGCGGATTGCGCAAGAGCGCTTGTGCGGCGGCTAGTGCACTTGCTTGAATGGCACTCTGCGCCGCATCAGATCTTGAAGCTGTAGGAGTTCGCGTTGATGGAGTCCGACGCTCACTGGTCATCGTTCGCCGGGAATGAGGGCGCGAAGAGCTTGCCGCTAGCGGAAGCTTGGTCATCTTTGTTGGCGCGGACCCGTCTTGATATAGAAAAGCCACCTACCTGGCGCGCCAAATGTCGAAGTGTTGCTGTCGACACTTCCCCTGGGCCTGCGTCAGGGGCAGCCCGCGGAGATTCTTTTTCGAAGGGGCTAGTCCTCTCGAGAGGTTCGCGTTGGTTGTGAGAGGATTGACACAAGAATTTTTACGTGGTTCGGGCCGCCGGAGCGTAAAACCCTACTCCACGGGAGTTGTATTGCTCGGGGCTTAGAACCGGAGTTCTAAGCTTGAAGGTGTGAGTTGAGTTGCCCGAATGGCGAACTCGCAAGGTGGCGAACCCCTTGCAATGTTGCCTACCCGAGCCTTTTATACTTCAAGGCTCGTGCGGCTTACAAGGTGGGCCCGGGGCCTGACAGGTGGGCCCCGGGGCCCGACAGGTTTCCCCGGGGTGATTTCCTGCCATCTACCATATCTTGCCGTGAATGCTGGTAGCTGCCTTCTAGCGATGGCTCCTTGGTCGTCGTCCTGCCGTCCTGCCCATGTCGCAAGCTAGGCGTAGTGGTTGATGATGGCAGGGACGGCAGGGCATGTCTTGTCATTGTATTTATTGATCTGCAACTCCTGACATGGTGTGTCTGTCTTTACCGTGACTAGTCACAGTGCCTCCTGACAAGTGTGTGTCGCGCCTCCACGTCTTGGGAAGGTGCGGGTCTTGAATGCCTTGATCGGACAAGCATGGCGTGCCTGTACTCCTGCTGCCTACCGAGCCGGGGTGGGCAGCGCGGCACTGGTGGCCACGTGGCAGGCCCGGGGCTCGCCTCGGAGGAGAGGGGAGGCCCGGCCCCACTGGACACGTGCCGCCTTCGGAGCTCACCCCTGCGGAGGGGGTGAGGTCCAGCTCTCCTGGCCACGTGGCAGGCCTGGAGCTCCCCTCTGAGAAGAGGGGAGGCCCGGCCCTACTAGACACGTGGGACCTTCGGATCTCACCCCTGCGGGGGGTGAGGTCCGGCTCTCCTGGCCATGTGGCAGGCCCGGAGCTCCCCTGTTAGGAGAGGGGAGGCCCGACCCTGCTGGACACGTGGCGCCTTCGAAGCTCACCCCTGCGGGGGGGGGGGGGTGAGGTCCAGCTCTTCTTGCGACGTAGCAGGCCCGGAGCTCTCCTCTGAGGAGAGGGGAGGCCCGGCCCTGCTGGACACATGGCGCCTTCGGAGCTCACCCCCGCGGAGGGGGCGAGGTCCGGCTCTTCTGGCCACGTGGCAAGCCCGAAGCTCTCCCCTAAGGAGAGGGGAGCCCCGGCCCTGCTGGACACGTGGCGCCTTCGGAGCTCACCCCCGCGGAGGGGCCAGGTCTGGCTCTTCGGCCATGTGGCAGGCCTGGAGCTCTCCTCTGAGGAGAGGGGAGGCCCAGCCCTGCTGGACACGTGGCGCCTTCGGAGCTCACTCCTGCGGAGGGGGCGAGGTCCTTAGGTGGTTTTCTCCTATGCGCGGGGGTACCCGGTATTGAGGTTACCGACAGATTATATGTTACGTAATTTTGAATTATGCAATACGATCACAAGTTTGATTATTGAATTTTGTTTGTTCGAATTTGTTTTTTCTCTTTTTTAGTACTTAGAGACATATTAAAATATCTTGTTATGGAAGTAAATTTAGCATAATAACACCGGCGTTTGATTAAAAACACTCGTCATTGGATACATTACAAAGTTTATTAAGTGACAAATATAGATTCTACTGAGTCGAACGGGGATATTTTCCCTTGCGCGATGCATCCCGCCTGGCATCCCTTGCGCGACATGCTCTCTCGCGTAAGCGCTCCCGTTCATCCTCTCTAGCCTGACGAGCAATACGTTCTTCCTTCTGAGCCTGGCGACGATACTTTTCCTTGATTCTTTGATGTTCTTCCTGACGTTTGCGTCGACGCTCCTCTTTCTCAGCTGTCTTCTTCCTCTCCTGCTCAACCCGCTTTTCGTACTCCATCTCGTAGTGGAGCTTGTCCCAGGCAGCTCTATGCATCGCGTGTACTACTTGACGTCTTTCGCTGTTTGTTCGTTATCGATGTACTGTGTGAACTCACAAAAGGACGGTGGGGACTGCATGATTAATGATGTGTTGTTATGAAGATTTGAGATAAAATGTGAATGCGATATTTATAGATTGTGAAGTAAATATGTTACCTCACGTCTACCATTCGAGGAAAATGGCGTGGTCCTATGAGGGAGGTCATATTCATAGTTGTTGCACATCCATAGCCTCAATCCGTAGGTAACCCCAGTTTTAGATCTTTTACGAACCGACAATCAGTGCCACATAGACACATTGGCGGTTGTAATCCCTGTGGAACACGAACTCTCTATTTTTTATTTGGTGGTGAGTAAGGTGAGTCCATGTCTACGAGAGTTGAGTCTGTGGAGTGTGGTAGTGGCGAATGTGCGAAGTGCTCTTAAATAGACGATCAAAGCTAGACGACTCGTCCACCAGACGAACGATTCGTCTAGTAGGTGGGCGAGTCGTCCAGTACGTGGACGACTAGTCTATCAAATGTACGGCTAGTCCATCAGTTGTACGACTCGTCCATCAATTATACGACTCGTCCACCAGGTGGACGCCATCAGATGTACGGCTAGTCCATCAGTTGTACGACTCGTCCATCAGTTGTACAACCCGTCTATCAGTTGTACGAGTCGTCTAGTAGGTGGACTAGTCGTCTAGTTAAAAGTCCCTATTGATTGTTGGTAAAATAGATAATTTATATTTCGAACCACCTATAACGGTTTGTTTAGTGCGAACATCATAGAACACTAGTAGTTACTCTCGTCCATGTTTATTAAAATTCAAAGTAGAAGATCATACATTAAAAGAATACATTGCGAGTATACATGTTGCTACACATTCGTGAAACCTAGTTTTAATGGGTAGAGTTTGGCTTGTGGTGAGAACATTTGCAATCCCTGTTGTTGCACACGGGTCCAGCACCTATGTACTCGAATAGATGTGACTCCATTTCTGCAAGTTTAGCAACCATTTCTCAGTTTCAAACTTGTAAATATTTAATATAATCTTCAGTTGTTTTGATTGGCGGTGGGTCAACCCAGAGTGTGTATCCGTAGTTATCGTCATCGAAGTAGCACTGGTGAAATAGCAAAAAGGGTAAAATAAATGACAATATTGCAGCTCAAAAATAATATGTATTTTGAACTTACTCCACCGTTAGGACAATAAAAGAATCGACGACCGTTGTCCTCCCTTCTATCCTTCATTTGCACAACACAATCAATGCCACATCGGCATTTGGGTCACTCTTCTTTCGTGTTATCATATGGACGAAGAGAATTGAACACACCAAAATCAGTCTTGCTTAGAACCAGGAACCTGTCTACCGGTGGTTCATACCAGTTAGTATCACCCACCAAGTAGCCGGGACGCACCGATCTAATATTTTCCACTCCTATCCTATCATGACCTCTGCTCGCCATTGTTTTAGTACTCTCTTCACTCACTCTCAGTTTGTAATAGTGACTATTGCGACGCTATGACTTTTATAGGGCTAATGTCGTCCACCCCGTGGACGAATCGTCCAACTCATGGACGATTTTGAATCCGTCATCAGGAAAACTTTGCTTATTTGTTGTTTGGTCTTTTGGTTTTAAATGATTTAATATTTAGTACACAAAGTAACGTGCAAAAAATAGAGATATAAATTAATTATCTTAAAATATATGATACATAGAGTGAAACAAAAACAAAAATTAAATGACACAGTACATTAGCGCCTAGCACGCTTCCCACGTCCACCCCTAGCAGCCCGATGTGCTGCTCGTACGTGGTGTGCATCACACGTTAGCGGATCAGGCGGGTTCCTAGGCCTTGAAGCTCCTATCGGGGTCACGTCCTGCACCGGCTGCGTCGGCTACGCTGGTTGTGTCGGCTCCGGAGATCCTTGCATGTGAGTAAGCGTGTCCGTCATAGCATCGACGATATATGCTTCCCAGTCGAAGGAGACTCTCAAATCCCGCTGCGTCGCATCGGAACCATAATACGGGTCCTCAAAACCTACAAAAATTATTTGTCAGATTTATCAATAACTATTAATATTAATAATATGAATTAAACTGACATGTACCACTGCACCAGTTGGATGTACCAACAATGTCATCGGGACACGTAGGACGAACGTAGGACGTCGAAGGCACTACACAGAAAATAGTCTTAATTACTCCGTTCAACATATTAGTATAAATGAGAAGTCTTTCTATGTCGTACCTGGTGTCTGAATGGAAGTTGGCGGTGGAATAATCGTCGTCGGTGTGAAGAACGGCTGTTGTACGGAGGAGTCTTGATGACAAGACTCCGTGCACGACAGAGACATGTGCTTCATGGCATCAGCGATGTACTTACGCATTTTGTTCCAGACCGTTGCGTTCTCTTGTGTCGGGATGTGCAAGCCCAGCTCCACACTTTCAACCATCGCCCTTGCATCGATATCGACACTCCTAAGCATCTGAAACTGCAAACGAGAAAATGTAAGTAATACAAATTATAAGAAAGTTTACGCAACCCTGAAAATAGTAATACGAAACTTATTGCAACTAAAGTGTTACGATCTCTGTGTCGATAGTAAGTGTCGGTAGTCGACGCAACGTGTGCCTCCGGCTCTTCTAGGACGTACGGTACTCGCGTACGTGTACGAGAGACATATCAATGTAGGTACTCCCCATAGGACTCTGCGGTGAACGGGAACGCATCCGCGATTATGTATTGAGGTGCCTCTGCCCACTGTTGTACCCAAGCCTCCATGCGAGGCCAGAAAATAGGCGTTGAGAAACCCTTCTTTGTGTGTTTGCGAGCAAAATATAACATTACTCGGCGATTAAAACTTATGTAAGTTAAATATACAAATAAAGGAAACTACTTGCGTGTGTGCAGTAAGCAGAACTGGGAGGCCCATAGAAACTGGAAAGACCTGCTGCCACCCGAATTGTCGTATAACTCTGTGAGGAGAGTACTACTCCACGTAGATGTCGTACACGAGAGCCTTCCGTGTCCACCATACGTCCGCATCTATCGTGCACAACAATGACAAGCCAGCGAGTGCGCGACGCTCCACAGCCTCGTACAAAAACGGAGTCCATACGACATCGTTGTCCGCCTGTAGGCGGTCAAACGACATCGTATACTCCGGGTAGCCCCTCTGCACCGTGTTGTCACCTCAAGTACGTTGCAAAACGAAAAATAGTATAACGAAACAAATAGCTATGTTAAGAATGAACTACATGTATTACAAGTTAACATACCCTACATCGAGTCCACAATGTGCACATTATTGGCATGTCCTCCTCGGTGTTCCCGTCTCGTCGACTACTTATTTGGCTTCAACCCGAATCAGAAGTATTAGAGGCTACCCATATTGCACAGCCCTTGCAACATAACCACGCCACACGGGTGTTTCCTTTATCGGTAGTAGTTCCTAGAAATGGTCTTCACTTGAACGGCTGATAACTTCGTTTATCTTCAACTCATATTCATCCTCACTCAGTTTAAAAACTTTCAGCAACCATCTATATACAACTATAAATGTTCGTTCCGTTGGACTATGTATTTCCCGATTTACAAAAGGGAGTCATGATATTTCTACTCCACTTAAATTATAGTTAATATGTCTATCTCCATAAAATATCTGGAATTCTACTTTACTCGACATACCTAGCATATGTATATACGCAATTTAATAATTACAAAAATAATAGTAACAAAAAATTGAAATACGCATAATATAATTTAAATATAAATACAGAAACTAAAAACTGATGTTTAACAAATTAATAGAAAATTATATTTAAAAAAAAACTAAACATAAATTTAAAGTAACCAAAATTCTTAAATTCAAATCAAATTAAACCTAATTTCCAAAATTATAACTAAACTTAACCTAAAATCCAAACCTGAAATCCAAAATTTTGAAACTAAATTTTAACATAAAAGGCCGAAACTAACCTAAAATACAAAATTATAACTAAACTTAATCTAAACATCCAAAATTAAACCTAATCAAAATAATATAAAGTTTTAAAAAAACTAAAACTAACCTATACATAAATTCAAACTAACCTAAAATCCTAAATAGAAACTAAACTTGACTAAAGCTAAAAGTCCAAAACTAGATCTTAAAAACTAATTAAAACTAACATAAACTTATATTTAAACTAATCTAAATTCTAGATTTCAACCTAACTAAATCCTAATATTAAATAAAAACTAAATTAAACACTAAAACATAAAATAAAAACTAAACTGCGTTCAAACTAATATTTTAATATAAATTATCTACAATGCACAATTAATATAACTAATTTCAAAATCATAATTATATTTAAAAGATTATAACTTCTACTTTTCTTTTTTCTTTTCTTCTTTTCTTCTTTTTTTCTCTTTTCTTCTCCTCCTCTTCTCGTTCTCTTCCTCTCCTCTTTTGTCCTCTCCTCTCTTCTTCTCTTTATTGTTTGGTTGGTTTGGGTGTGGGGAGAAGCCCCCGGGGCGAATGTGTTATATAACACAGCCTATCATCCACGCTATGGACGATAGGACACGTCGGTCCAACGATCCCGTGACCGTTGGGTTGACGTGGTTACCACGTGGGCCGGTGTCGTCCATGGCGCGGACGACACCGGCCTGTCGTCCACGACGTGGACGATAGGATGTCCAAGTGGAAAAATCGTTCACGTATGGATGACATGTTGATTATTTCTGTAAAAAATATTTTTAGACGCTATTAATATTAAATAATTTATATACAGTGCTAAAGATAAAAAAATTCTCGGAGCTCGTGACAGGCGGTTCGTGCTGGCCAATTGGGCTTTTTCGGCTGTGAGCCCCTCTCTGGCTAGTCCGGCCTCGTGTGGAACAGACAGATGTTCAGCGCAGGCAGCCCACAACAAAATGGATCGTGGAGGTCCTTCGACCACACCACTATGCTCGCGGCCCGTCTTACCTTACGTCAATTGACGGATAATTTCTTGTTCTTTTATTTGACATGGGACGGATAATTTCTTGTTGCAACTATATGAAACCTAAATCGCTGATATGCGTCATGATTATGGTGGGTCTCGTACATTCTAGACTCATTGATTGATATATCATGCTTTAAAAGTTTTTCCAGTGATTCATAGAGGAATTTCCATATTTATATTAGATCAAACAGCAAGAGCAATCTTCTTTGCATAGCAACGCGCAATACAATTTTGCCTCCTGATCTATACGTAATAAAAATAATAAAAAATGAAACTCCTGCCAAACTCTTGGGTTTCATGCCTGATGCTCGCAGATGAAGGACGAGCAGCCTACGTAGCGAGTTCGGGAGATTTAGGTACCACTCTACCTGATCAAGCTCGTTTGAAACTTGTCTAGCATTCTCATGAGCTACACTATTACAAGTTCTATTTGCATAAACAAAGGTAAGCTCCCGCTGATGCATCTGATGTCCGAACTATCAGATTAACTGCTCAAAACTGTTTTCCCGTCTTGCCCATGGAGCCAGGTGCATCATCAAGAAGCACATGCGCTAGAGTCGTCCGTCAACATGCATTTCACTTGTCAGCGATGATCGTGGCGATGAACACGCCGTTACGACCTAACCTGTCTTATTAAACAGTCATTTGTAGGTACGAACCGAATCAACAAGTGTCGTTTTTGTTCTAGTAGTCAAAAGTTTAATTAAAACCAACAAGCCTAGCGTTTCGCATCTTCGCACGGCATATGCTTTTCCCGCGACGATAAGCGAAGCCGGCGGCCGTGCCGGCGCAACGTGTACGGCAAGTACAGGCGCTCCATGCATCGACACGCTCGTCGTACGTGCAGTCTGGTACGGGCAGGTAGGTACCGTTTGGCCGTTAGCCAGCCAGCACGACGGCACGGCGGGGGGGCTTACTCACAATCGTGTCCGTACGTGAGAACACGTCATGACCTAACTTGGACACTGTCCGGCCGAAATATCCCATGCCACGTTGCCGGCCACGAACGTGACCGCCTGACACGACCGGTGCGGTGCGCCGCCATGATGGTAGTTGGTGGCCTCGACTTGAATCCCGGTCCTAGTACTACGGTCAAAAGCGACATTTGATCGGTACCCTGCTTCTGGACTGCTCTGCTTGTTACTCGTACAGTACGTGATTCTCTGCAGTTTACTGCGATCGAGCATCATCAGAAGTACGTATTGAAGTAACAGAGTTTTTTTTTGCTTGTATTCACAGATGAAACGAAAATATTACGGGCAGACAAGGTTGCACACTGTACAGTTGCATCGACTGGCAGTAAGAGGACATTTCACGAGCACGTGTATATGTACAAGGATGGTCGCGGTCGCGGGTCACCGGGCTGCGGCACCGACGTCCGGCAAGGGCCGCGCCCTGCCGCTTCCGTCGAGGCCTGCGCCGTCGCGCGACACGTCGGCGGGGGATCCGTAGAGGTGGCGAGAGCCGGCGCCACGACGAGGGCGCGGCGGCAGGACGGGCAGGTGGAGCTGGACAGGAGCCAGACGTCGACGCAGGCGGCGTGGAAGCGGTGGCCGCAGGGCGGGAGCACGCGGATCCCGTCGCCGCGCGCGAACTCGGCGAGGCAGATGGCGCACTCGGGCCGCTCCTCCTCCTCCCCCGCCTCGCCGAACGACACGGTCGGCAGCGCCTGCAGCGCCTTCTTCTTGAGCCCCTTGCACGGCATTGCCGACGCCTCGGGCTCGGCGTCGACGGAGTACGCCGAGGGGTTGCACAGCCGCCGGCACCGCGCGACGAAGGCGAGCCCCACGACGCAGAAAAGGAAGCAGAGCACGGCGGCGAGGATAAGGAACGTGTCCGTGTGGACGCCGGGCGACGCCGGAGGCTCGACGGCGGCGGCGGAGGACGACTGCAGCAAGTGCCGCATGTTAAGTGAGTGGGGTGGAGCTGGTGGAGAGCTGATATGAATACGAAAAGAGGCCGGACGGAGCTAGGCGCCATGGCCGCAGCATTTATAGTGCCAGGAGAGGAGATGGCGATAGCTAGTGGCGCAGGATATTTACGGGATACTGTATTTCAAAGCTAGCTAGCTAGCTCATGAGTGGAGGAGCGTTTCTTTCAAAAAGAACTCCCCTTCGAAATCGATTCCGTTTGGCGGCATGGTTCATCGCTTCCCGCCACTTTTCTTCCCTTTCACAAGGTACCGTTTTTTTTCTTTTACAACTGGATACAGGATACGGGTCATTTTCTCGATTAGGTGTGAGCTAATCTTGGTTCTCGTGCAGGCATGCTGGCTAATACTCATTATGATTTGTATTGTTGTCGTTAACATGACGATTTTAATTTCAAAATGAACTAGGAAAAAAAATCGAAGAGAGTAGGTTCCTGACTTCCTGTCCCAGGCGCGCGCCTGCAGTTGAGCCGCCGCCGTGTAGCTTGAACTGAAAGCGCAGTCCATACTCCACAGCGCACACAGCTGCACGCGCGCATATACACCGGCTGCAACTTGGGCAAAGTCAGGAGAGATATTCTCTTTCGTAGCATGAGAGATGAGCCCGACCAGACCCTTGTGTAGAGGGTCTTCGAGCCACGTCAGGTGCACGTCAAAAGCCCAAGCACAACTTTACTATCCGATTGGATAACATAACATACGTGCACCAGTAGCGTGGCAACACTTCAGGATCGGAAACGCTGCACTTCTACCGACCTTTATCATGCTCGCAGTCCACCACGCACGACACGAATACTCCGTAGCAGCACGGTACTCGTTATCATGTGCTTAGTTGTAAACTGTACATCTGTAACTAAAAAGGGAGTGGGCACTGGGTTCTGGTCCAGATTCAATGTACGACGGGCGAACGAACGAAGCCTCAATATCGTCCACGACCTCGGAGCGGCTGTTGTATTTTACGTGATCCTGGAGAGCGGATACGGCGCACATCCAGGGAGCTCCGTTGGAGCAGCCAGCCACGGTGGAGTTGGAAGGAAGCGTTGTTTTAGTTTTCTCGGCAAAGGCCGGCCGGGCCCACACGACCTCGCCGCGGCCTAAATCCGTCACTGGCGAGTGACGACGACGCGTGAAATGATGATCCCGAAGCATCTCCACTGCCGGCGCCCGGGCGAGTGCGCCGCCGTACGAGCCGCCACCGCGTTTTCCGGGGCAAGTAAAGCGTGCTCTGGTCTGGTGGTAGTGCTCGGTCGACTCTGCCGGCCCCAGCCCCAGCTGATGAGAACGGCCGGCAGGGCTTTCGATTCGATCGAGCACGTTTCTCTATCACGCTTTCCTTTGCTTTATGCTCGCGTTGCGTTGCGTTGCGTTATCTAGATGGCGATCTCGACGGCCAACTGGCCGGCAGTCATGGAGATTAGGAATTCGAAAGCGGCGATGATGAGTGCACTTGCCTACTCGTCTCATCAGCCGGAGCAGGATAAGGTTGTGTGTGTGCGCGCGCGCGGATGTCTGTGATATACTCACTCTTGGCTTTTCATCTCGCCACTGTCAACGCAGTGGCTCGCTGATGGGCTCAGGTGTAGTTAACTGATTGCTGGACGGCCGGGTGATTGGCTGATCGGTGATTGATGCCAGGCCTGATCGGATCATGCAGTTAGTTACGCTTAAGAAAAGATAGAAAAAAAGCAAGCGGATGTTCCAAGGACAATAAAAGAGAAATGGAGGTACGTACGTGGCGCGAGAGGTCAACGAACGCTTCATGACCGCGGAAGCGGAAGCTAAAAGCTTGGCTGCTGCCTGCTGGTGGCGCGTCCCTTCCCTCTTGGGCGGTCGAAGTGGCCATCATCGTCCGGGGTGGCCGCTTTTGGCGAGCGAGGTGATGGTGGATAGGGTTGGGGCGCTGTCCGTCTGCCTGCCTTTGTGCTGCTGGCCTGCCGGCATTGGACGGAGCCGTGGAATCCGGCCTCGCCGTTGTTTACCTCAGCTCGGTTTTTCTTTTGCCGAGGTCTGCAGAAATGGTTAGGTACAGGGGTCCTTCCTTCCTAGCTGGCCCTTCTGCTCAAGTTTTTGCTTGGCCTCTCACGTTCACTGGGGCGTATCGGCACAAGGTGTTGAGGTCTCTGTTTAGAGCGAGCAAGATGCGATGCGGCGCCATGGCTCCGGACTGCATGTTTGCCGACTTTTGGACAAACAAACGGGTGCAAGCTTTACTTTGTTCTGTGCATTTTGTACTCCAGAGTGATTGAGAGAAGAATCTCTCTCTCTCTCTCTCTCTCTCCATCCTCTTCGACTAGATCACTACGGCCAGACCTGGTGTGGGCCATATTAGGCTACAATATTGTGGCCAACTGACTCTTTGCCCAAACAGCCTGATGCTGTAGTAGCCCAACGATAATTGTGTTGAGACATGGCCTACCCGCAACAATCTAGCCCACGTAACAACAACGTTACTTTGTTTAGAAGCGGTTACAGCCTGTTTCATGCGTATAATTATCAACTATTATTAATCTTCCATTCTGAAATAAATGACGTTTAGGAAAAAAATAATTTAATTTAAACTAAGTTAGCTGTTGTAAACATTATTTATTTAAAAACGGAGTGAGCATAAGGTAACAAAAAAGCTTCATTCCTGACAGCATACAGTTTATGAGAAGGCAACAAACAATAAAAAAACAAAACACCTATCCTACAGTTGAGCAACAACCAAACGGACCACCACCTTGCTGCGACTACCATCATATCGCAACACAGAGGCAACACATATAAGTTGATGCCAAAGCCCTTAGCAATGCCTCCTGTTAAGCTACTATACACCGACCAGTTGACCCCAAAAGCTTAAGCTGATAAGGAAAGGTGGGCAATTCACTTATATTTTAACACTCCCCCTCACGTGCAGGCTCTCTTGGGCCGCAAACGTGGAATAGGAGTGGGCTGCAATTTATTTTAATAAATCACACCCGCCAGGATTCGAACTCGAGACCTCTGGCTCTAATACCATGTTAAGCTACTATGCACCGATCAGTTGACCCCAAAAGCTTAAGCTGATAGGGAATGGTGGGCAATTCACTTATATTTTAACACCTCCAAAAAGAACAATGATGTGCCCCATTGCTGCTTACTCGGAACAAGGGAATTCTCCAGTAATTGGAACCACCTCACACTTCGGTCGCATCATTGACAGCCGTTGGTACACTCATTAACACTCAGTTATGGACGTAGGCCACCATTATGGTCTCTGTCTGCTGACGCATCCATTGAAGTGTACTCTCAACGTTGAGTCGGGCCAGGTTATCCTCGTCCTGCTCATGTTGTCGTGGTCGCGCACCCCACGCGCCTCTCGTCGTCAGAGAGCGCCATCTGCAATATGCAACCCATGCGACTTCAATTTGTCGCCCTCAACCGCCACGAGCACCGCCGGCCATGCAGCCCATCCATCCTGAATCTGTCGCCACCATCCTGACTGTCTCAACAATCTCAGCTCGTCGATCGACGACAAACGAGGCGAAGATGAGGAGGTGTGTCGCCCCACGCTTCCGTGGCCCGGGTTAGATAGTGTGAACCGCTTGCAAAGTGAGAGGTTGTAAGCATAGGGATGGCAATGAGTTGGGTTCGAGTTGGGTGGAGGAAAAACCCGTTGTTGCGGATGAAATTTGAGACACGCACTCATACCCATCGGATCTCGGGCGGGTTTCGAGTGTCCGTCGGGTTTGTTTTTTATAAACATATTATAACATTTAACAAACAAATCTAACAAAATAATCCATTTTGAATAGTAATTCAATAAAAAATATTAAGTTGAGTATAAAGATTGTAAATATAGGTTGCGATAAGTAAGATAAAATAAATAAATTATAAAAAGCAATTAAATAAGACTTTAAAATTACAAATATAAATTATTTCAACCGTAGGTGCAAAACAAAACCCACAACCGCGACAAATTAGATCTGGTGTGGATTAGAATTGCAGGTGGAAAATTCCACCACACCCGCACGTGCATGGGATTGCCATCCATATGTAAGCCGTAGGTCGTCCCGGCCGCCATCCTCGTGCGCGTGGCAAAGAGGCGCCACGCTGCAGACGCGGCGCTGGTCAGTGGGCACCCCGCGCTGCGTCGGTCACCAACGCACAGATCGATGCGGCCCGTCATGGCGAGCTGCACGATCCCCCGCTGCCTCCCTCTTCCTCATAGCTGTGCTGGGGCAGCAAGTGAACCACGGTGAGGCGATGGGGACGGGGGCATCTAGTCGGCTTGATCACGAGCGTGGCGAGTCGACCAAATTTTGGCGGTTCCAACCCGAAACCACGCCGGCAAGGGTCACAGCAACGCTATTACGAGGGACAGACGACACTTCTTGTCTTCTTGAGTGCCACCCGTAGATGTTATTGATGTGTCACTCACTGACAAGGTGGGGCCACCTAAACCGTTGACGGTGGCATTCATGAGATTTTGAAGCTTAACAATAGCATGGAAGGAACTGTTACATAACCATCGTACCGAGTGCTTACGTGCGACGACACCGGGCCATTTTTGCAGAAAGAAATCACGGTGCGAGGAGCAAAACCAACCAGATGTTATCAGGTACTACTAGCCGCCGGCCGTGCCTGGCCGGTCGATCGGCGAGCGAAGCCGAAACCTCCAATCAAGCCGACGCCGGCGCGTACCAGAGGCCCAGGACGGCGACTTGCAAAACACGCGCGCAGGCGCAGCCAGTCGTCACGGCTGACTCAAAACCGTAGGAAAAACGTCGGATATGGCCCGTGACCGGGACGTGGCAGGAGGCAGTGGCCCAGCCGGCATGGGGATGCGCACATGGAACGGCGTCCATCCGTGGCGCCGGCTACTCCTTAGACTGGTCGCACTCGTGAACCTCTGTATTGGATCTCTAAAAGAATATTCCTATATTTTTACAGTCATCTTTAAAAGATTCCTACCTTTACAGTTTATTTCTCTGCACTCGTGCACCTCTAAACTAGACCTCTATATCAAATTTCATCTATTTTATTTTAAATAATATAATTATCTCATATTTTATATAACTACTTTTATGTTAATAATATTATATTTACAACTTATTAAAAATCACAAAATTATTTTTCACATTTTTTCTCTTCTTTCTTTTTTTTCCTTTTCCCTCTTCTTTTTTTTTCTTTCCTTTCTTCTCTCTCTCTTTCTTTCTCTCCTCTCTGTGGTGTGGAGGCGCTACAGATCACCGGCCAATTCCCAGGCCGCCTGTAGCGGCCTGGGAATTACCGGGCCGCTATCAGACGCCGCTGCAGGGGACCGCTACGCCACGCACCGCTAGCCTTGGCGGCCGAGGGCGCGTAGCGGCCCCCAGTGCGGCCAATCTTATAGTGAAAAGCTTGGACTTAGAGCTGTACTGGAGACAGTGTTGTCCTTCTTCCATGCCACGCTTGGAGCGAGTAGACGTTCTTGGATCGTTTCCTGAAGCCATCACCGTTTAGTTCATGGAGCCGCGACAACCTTTCGGTTAATTGCCAGCTCAGCAGGGCCAGATTCACGTTTACGGCGTCCAACGACACCCGTCTGATGTGAAAAACTTGTGGTGCCTGTGCCTCTCAGTTCACATGGTGTTGACTTGTAAGACCGTAAAGGGCACAAAGGGACGAAGAATGAACCGGGTCGTGCGGCAGTGGCGGATCCACCAGGGGGGTTAGGTGAGCTCCAGCACCCCCCTACCGCTGCACACTTATTAAGCTTACTTTTAAGCTTTTATTTTTGTTTTGTTTTAGATACGGAAGAGAGATATTAAAGAATTAAAAAAATAAAGATAACTAAATAAATGGTAGACAATATCAATTGGACTCAAAATTTTCACACTTTGTTAATTTAGAAACAAATTGAATTCGTTATCACATGTCGTTCGGTGCAACAGTCAAATAACAATAATAGTCTATTCTAATATACTGCATTCTATAAACTCTTATTTTAAAAGCATGCGTACTCTCAATACCTCCAATGCGGGGGCGAGACGACGTGTTGCTCTGTGCCAGCTATAAAAAACGAGTTTGATCAGACAAGCAACACAACAACGGCCACACCGACAACGAGCTAGTAAACGATGCAATATCGTGACACTAAACCAGTAAATGGACTTTCTCCTTGTGTTTTTCATGTGGTGTGTAGTTCAGCCCACCCTACAGTTTTACTCTGCATCTGCCACTGGGTGGTGGGGGTGGTTCAGGGAGCTCTTTGAGCTTCGCAAATGCCATCCACATGCTCCGCAATGTTTACTTTTCGTTCTATCCAATTCATATCACAATCCTCACATGTCACGTACTAGTAATTGGCAGCCATCATAGAACCAACAAAAGGGAAAATACTGGAAGATGCTAGAATTCACTGAAGTGATCGTGTCGAGAACGACAACCCTTAACGTTTTCGAAAAAAAAGAGAACGATCGACAACCCTTCCGTTACAAAGAGAGAGAGAGAGAAAGAATGACAACCTTAACATCGACGCTGAAATCATGGAAATCATCTAAAAGTTTTGAAAATCTGTGGAACTCTACACACTGCGTACATGTTTCTCACCATATCGTCTACGTGTATGCAGATTTTTAGAATTTTTTAAAATCTTTTAGATGTGTTTTAGGAGACAATTTCCATTATTACATTGAATGAATGGTTACGCTGAATATTTTCCTTGTTTAATTTGCTGCATATAACAGTTATTTCCTGGTATTGGTTTTAGAACATCGTTGCCAGGTGTAAACAGTTCTGGCTGTATATTGGCTGCCTGACTCTGAAAAATCACTTCAACATCATATATCATGCTCATGCCCCCACCCAGCTATTAATGTTGAAATGGACTTGAGAAAGCTCAACGCTTTTACGTTGCTCATCATCAGTCTGCTGCGTGCACACTGCACGCCATCTGATTGGAATGTAAATATTTTATTTTGTAATCGAAAGATCTTACGGGCTCTGACTGACCACTATATATTTTGCTTTGAAGAGACCGGTCTGTTTCGGAAGGGTAGTGCGGAACTGGTTCATCCGCCGGTTGAGGAGGTCTGTTCGAAGCCGTCACTTGTGGCTTGACAATCACGTACCAAAAAGACAATTGTGCTATACGAAAGCTCGTAATGGACCTTGGCCTACGGTCCGTTTCAGATCCTAACTAGCCTTTAATTTTTTTAAATTTAAAATAAATATGGATTCATATCAACCTTTTCCGTCTGATCTTTAGCTAATCTAATATAATTTTTTAATCCGTTCCTACGTCTAGGTGTGGACGAATGAAGGGACGCCTATTTAGTTGCAAATTTACATCATCTTACTCATCGGTTGCAAAATGTTAGGTTTCAGTTTGCATAACTGGTCGGTTAGTTGTAGCCAAGTAGGATTTGAACTTCTTCCGTCGTTCACTGGCAGCTGACGGCGGCTGCGTTGGCGCCCGGGTGGATGCGGTGAAGGCGGCATCTCTTCTCGGCCCCAGCTCATCGTTTCCAAGCAGCTTCCGTTTAAACCCGCCTGGTATATAAGGACTCCATGGATCCCGGCGCCAGATGCAGTGCCGTCGTCGCCGCCTCAATTGGATACGCACTCCGCGGCGACTGGACTTGCAGCCGTTTCCCTCCCCCGGCCGCCTGCGCGCTCCGTTCAGGTGAGCCTGATCTGCATCCGTATACATGTTGTTGCCGCGTCACACTCACGCACAGAGCTCCTGTTCTCTTCTTTCTCCTTCGACCATGATTTCTGGAGCTCGATTTGCATGGAGATCTCGAGTGTGTGTTGTCCTGAGTTCACAGATTCGCTTACAGCTGTGGTGGTTTCCGGAAACCCAGCCGCTAATCATTGGGAAGTGGAGGGGGAGAGGAAGTTCCGAGTTGCAGACCTGTTTCTACCGCAATTTGTTTTCTGTCCTTACAGATGCATGTGGATAGTTGGCCAGATTTACGACGGAAATATCCTTGCAAAATTGAAATGAATATTTACCATTTGTCGCGTTTTTTAGCTTTTCCATCTGAGTAGAGCGTGATGGTGGGTAGGAATTTGCGGCGTTCAAGCTTTGCATGAACGGAAGCTTACTCCGTGCTTATCCCTCTTTCTAGCCCCGCCGTTGCATTTTATTTGGAAACGAAATGCACAAACGTGCTTGTGTCCTTTTCGGCATGGTCTGTCATAATTAGCTGGCGAGGTGCGCAAGTGCCTCACGAGTTCACCACTTGTGGAACTGTGGATTGACAAGACAATCCAGGAAATGTGGAGTTACCCTTTTCAGATCAGCAACGTCTAGAAAGTAGGAAAAAGTATCATCGATACAGTACAAGGTTGAAAATAAGCGAAGATTAGGGCATTGATAGTTAAACATTGTTACACATCTTTATCAAACACTAGAGAAGAAACTGTGTCATGACATTCGTAAACCCAATTTTTCGCTGCCCCTTCCAAGGATTTTGCTTACTTCTTTTCCTTTTCCTAAAAATATCTTACCAGAGTAGAACATCCTCAACAGAATTAGGGTAATATCTGCTTGGGTAATCAAGCAGAGGGTACGACTGGCCGATTAGGCAGGCGTAAAGAAGAGTTTGATCCTACATCACGAAAGGATGGGTTTCTTCTCATTGTTTCTTGTGGCCTCTATGCCAATCGTCCAAGTCCTGCTCATAGGTGTCATTGGAGCTTATCTTGCTTCTGGTTATAGCAATGTTCTGACCACAAGCGCCCGAAGGGATATGAATAAGGTGAGCTCTGATTTCCACAGAACTTTCCACGCGTATTAGTAACCGTAACAGCTCACTCTCATCAAAATTTCTGACAGGTCGTGTTTACTGTCTTCACTCCATGCTTGATGTTCGCTAGCCTCGCGAAGACGGTCACGCTTGCAGACGTCATTTCCTGGCAAGCAGCGTCATCATACAACTCTCTACACTTTTGACTGTCTCTAACTATTAAAGTGACCTAACATAGGCCTTCAATTGTGTAGGTGGTTTATGCCAGTTAATATAGCAATCACATTCATGGTTGGTGGAATTCTAGGATGGATAGCGTGTAACATCTTGAAGCCACCGCCGCACTTCAGAGGCCTGATTATTGCCTTCTGTTCGTCAGGTTCAGTTTCCTCCTTGGGCTTCATGCTTCATGCCTAGCCAGGCAGATTCTGATGTCAATAGTGGCTTTACTGACAAATGCAGGAAATCTTGGCAACCTGCTGTTGATCATTGTTCCGGCTGTCTGTGACGAGGATGGAAACCCTTTCGGAAAAGATCGCGGCATCTGTCGTTCACGCGGGCTCTCCTACTCGTCATTGTCCATGGCTGTAAGAATGGAAACCCTTTCTGTACCATCTTGCTGAAGGATAGGCTACCTACGCAAATTATTTTATTCGGATAAAATAGGCTAGTTCTGCTGCTGAGTGAACTGTTTTACACTGCAGCTCGGTGGCCTTTTCATATGGACATACACGTACAGCCTCATGCAGAAGTCAGGTAAGTTGTATCACAAAATGCAGTCTAAAAGCATTCAGTGCCCGCCCGACAGCGACGAAGAGCATTCTGGGCAAGACGAAGAGCCAGCCAAACAACACGGTGCAGCTGCCTGTGCCGACGAGGAAGCACCTCTTTCGACATCAGTTAAGCCTGATGAACACGGGGAGGAGAATCGAATGGCAAGTTCAAGAAAATCCACTGCAAGCATCGGCTAATTTGTTGTATGAACTTCTTCAGCAAAATTGACTTGTCAGAAATACAGGAGGCTCCCCTGCTTTCCTGCAGAAGTGAGATCGCTGATAAGGGGTTCTGGACGAGTCTGAAGGATGCTATCCACCAGTTTATTGAGGAGTTGATGGCCCCACCAACAATCTCTGCAGTGCGTTGTTTTTGTTTCCCTCTCCCACATTTTGTCATATCAGCTTTCAGACTTAACTTCTCAAGTCACATGATTTTACTGAAACTCTTCTCTTCTAATGTTACCTTTTTGGGTTCAGATAACTGGGTTTGTTGTTGGCCTCGTCCCTTGGTTGAAATCCCTAATCATCGGTGACGGAGCTCCTCTCGAAGTAATACAGGATTCCCTCCAACTTATGGGGTAGGCAACATATCCGAAGAATACTGCTTACCTCCTGCACATTCTCATTTTTTTGCGTGATAACAAAAATGTTTTTTTTTTCTCACAGCAACGGGACAATACCTTGCATCACTCTGATCCTAGGCGGAAACCTAACACAAGGTGAGTATGAGCAGTCAAATAGATACGTTTGCACTTCAGCCAGCGTGCCAATACATCCTGAATTAATAACATTTTCTGAAACTAATGTGAACTTGAACACAGGGCTTCGAAAATCAAAGCTCACGCGTACCGTGATCATCTCGATCGTCTGCATCCGGTTCGTGATGCTCCCGATGATCGGAATGGCAGTGGTTCATGCCGCGTATGGAGTCGGCTTCCTGGCTCACGACCCCTTGTACCGTTACGTGCTGATGGTGCAGTTCGCCCTGCCTCCTGCCATGAACATTGGTAACTAGTACTAGCGCTGAAACTCCGGGACGAGTGCCGTCCTGTTCCGTGTGGCAACTTCTTTTTTTTTTTCTTTCTGGAATATCTGCTCCTGTTTATAAGAAAGCTAACAATGTGCGAGCTCTGGTTCAGGAACCATGGCGCAGCTGTTCGACGTCGGCCAAGAGGAATGCTCCGTGATCTTTCTCTGGACCTATCTCGTTGCTGCAATCGCGTTGACAACATGGTCGACGATCTTCATGTCCATCCTGTCTTGAAGTCACGGGAAACCATGCACGGTTACATTTGGCAAACCTGGCGCTGCACAGAGCTTAAACAGGACATAAGGAGAAAGAGAGGAAATGATGACGGCTCTCGGATCAAAATTCAGAAAAAGGATAAAGGTAGTAACATCATATGATACATATATGGAAACTGCAGTATACAGGCCTTGTGATTCATTTTGTACCGATTTGTTTTGGATTGGGACTTGGGAGGGTGGGGGTAGGGTTTGTGTCATGATGTGACACTGATCAAATGCTCATTTAGGCGGCTACTGTATTACATTGTGTTTGGTCCAAACAGTTCATGGTTGTAGGGTTGCATTTTTTGTTCCATGTAAAAAGGAAGAAATAAGGAGTCATTTCAAAAGAAAAAAACGAAGGATTTTGTACATGTCATAGTGTACTGTATATATATATATATATATATTCACTACGTACTGATCAAGCGACTGAAAGTTCTTGTTTGCTCATTGTGGATGTCCAATTCACAGAAGAGGTTAGCAGTGTCGGGATCTTGACCTTCCATAGTTGCCTGGCTTACACATAAATGACAGAAATAGGTGCTTAAGAGTTTTTTTTCTCTGTTTTTTTAAAAAGAACCCTTAGAAGTTTGGTAGGTGGGCTACGCCAACGAGGGCGGGACTGTGGGACAAGGGTGTCATAGCGTGGTTTGGCTAGGACATCGTCGTCTGGGCGGTGTGATGCTCAAAGAACGGTTGGGTGTTCTTAACCGCGTTGGGACACACACAACGCTCATGCGCAAAGCGGTGGTGGGGCCTTTGTCAAAATCTTATTCATATACTAATATTGTCACTATTTTTCACAAATTTTTGTCAAACTTGATTAGGATATGTTTGGTTACTGTCTAACCTTGCCACGCCTAAACTTAGTCATGCCACAGATTTTTAAGTAAATGTTTAGTTGGCTGCCACAAGTGTGGCAAGCCACACTTTTTTAGCCCTTGGCCCACGTGCCATACTCTTAGTTTTTTACTGACTTTGCCATACTTATGGCTAAGGATTTGTTGGCCATATTTTTTTTAGCAAACCACACTTGGCTAAGGTTACTTGTAACAATATTAGCCACCAACCAAACAGACCCTAAGACAACCCTATCATACTTTTTTGAATCATAACTTGACTAAGACTAGATGCTTAAATTTTCAGCCATAACTTGGCAAGACTGAGAGAATCTTGCCATATTTTTTTGAGTCATTGATATGTTATACCTATTTAAATAAGAAAGCAATCTTGCTACACTTGTGACAATAAAACAAACACATGACTAATATGGTCAAACTCGACTAAACTTAGATGTGGCAAAATGTGGCAAGTTATACCTTCAAACTAAACATGTCCACATGTCTAGATGAGCAATAAACATAGGACAAAAACAGTCCAAATCCTATCAATTGGCCGCTGGAGCTTGCTACTAGTGTGGCGACAATGTAACTATGTAAGGGTGAGGAGGATAGGCATATTTTTTAAGAAAATGTTAATTTCCAGTCACGCGCCCGACCCGTCAATCCATCCCTGTGAATCATGCGGGTCGCCACACCAAACCCCTGCTCCCGCCATCAGAAATGAGGTGTTCTTCAGGAAGGGGATCGCTGAATTCTGAACTACAGTATGATGTCTAGTACTGACACTTATCATACAACACACTGCACATCGACCGCCTCAACACCGTGGACCGTGTATCGATCTTCCATGAGACACACTAACCACTGCCTTATAACCTACACGCGACAATTAAACACGCTCACAAGCTCAAAAACTTAGATCTTCATTAAAACGCAACACAGGCTAGGAAAACACAACAATAATAAAATTATAGGAATTGGAGGCGTATGCTGAAAAACCAAATTACCTTCCATGTACAGTATGCTTCCTTTTCAAAAGCAAAAATGCATGTATAGTCTGCATCTAGATGCTGGTTAAATAAAGATCCCTAGCATTTTCTCTTACTTAAGACCTGCTTTCTTAAAAAAATGTTTGTTCCTTGGGAATTCAAAATGCTTATTTAGAGACCCCTCCTACATGTTGCCTATCTTGCAACCCATAATAAGCCTTTCATCTCACCAACAATCAGAAGAAATGCTCGAGCGGAAGCACACCTCCCCTAAGGCCTCTTAGATCGCAGGATAGGAAAAATGTAAGAATAGAAACAACGCAGGATTAGGATATGAATGCATATGCAAAACATAGAATTATATTTTTGTGAAAGTAGATGTTTGGATGGGCTATAGAAGAACTAGGAATCTTTGTGAGTAAAAGAAATATTTAGAAATTAATTATGATTACTAATTCACCATCAAATTTTATTCATTTATTTTACTTTTGAGAGGATAAGAACACAAGAGAGCCACTGTCTCCATCGCTACAACTGTTAACCTCCTAACAGAGTCATGAGCTCATTGGTTCATATCAAGATTTTCGACAAGCCATCAACACATACACATCGAGTTCCTCCCTGGTGCTTGTACTGCTCCGTCTACTCTTTTCTCCACTCTCATGTACATAAACATGTTAATATAATATAATAAATCAAATTTACGATAATACTCTCTCCATTCTAAAATAAATAATATTTAGGATAAAAAATTAGTTCAATTTAAACTAAATTATCTATATTAAAAATTATTTATTTCAGAATAAAATAAATAACTTGTAGTAATTTGTTGTTAGCTTGTGCAAATCCGTGTAGTCCTCGGCTCCGAGTCGCGCGACTGTACCGACACCTGGAGCACGGAGGAGTAGACCGCATCTCGGTTGGCAAGTGGCCGCTTCGACCTCCGCTGTGCACGACTGCGCTGGAACGCGCGCCCCCCGCCGGTCACTCCATCCCCGCTACCGGACACGGATGGACGGATGGAACTTGGAACCGCCCGGGCGTCAGCCTCGTCGGCTGCCTTTCCCCAATTCCTACTCCAACCACCACCGCCCTCAATAATCCGGCGCGATGCTCTCCATCTCCTTCCTCGCCAAGCTCTTCCTCCTCCTCCGCGGCCTCCTCCTCCACATCCACGCCCCCGGGATCCCCTCCACGCACCACTTTTTCACCACCTAGCCATGCCTAGAGTGCTCCAGAGATCTGGCAGCAACAGCCTCTCCGCCTTGCTCCGCGCTGAGCCGCCTGACGCTGCCCCCGACGCAAAGCGCGATGACAGCCCCCACGGCCGCCCGACGAGGAGGACGAACTGCCTCAGGCTGCCGCTCGGCTCGGCGGGTTGCCGTGTCTGCGCCTGCGACGAGATGGACTCCGCCGCCGCCGCCTCGCGCCGGCGCCCGATGGAAGAGGCGGAGGGGGACGACGCCGCGGTGCAGTGCTTCTCCTGGAAGAAAGGGGCCGCCTTGACAGCCGCGCATCGGTCGCCGGGATCCGGTGTCGACGCGGCGGAGGCGGCGTCCCTGTCTGTGCTCCCCGACGACGTGATGGAGATGGTGCTGTGCCGGCTGCCGCTGGCCTCGCTCCTCGCCTCGCGGTGCGTGTGCAGGCGATGGAGGGACCTGACCATCGCCCCGCAGTTCCTGCGGATGCGCCGCGAGGAGGGGCCGAGCAGGACCCCCTGGCTGTTCCTGTTCGGGGTCGAGGGAAACGCCGGGTGGGGCGGGGCCCCGTCCCCGGCCGTGCACGCGCTCGATGTCGCCACGCAACGGTGGTGCCGGGTCGAGGCAGACGGGCTCAAAGGGAGGTACTTGTTCTCCGTTGCCGGCGTCGGGGACGAGCTCTACGTCGTCGGTGGCCGGTCTGGTGGCTCGGACTGCGGCAAGGTGAAGACCCACAAGGGGGTCCTGGTGTTCAGCCCTCTCACCGGCTCGTGGCGCAAGGCAGCGCCCATGCGGACCGCCCGGTCTCGGCCGGTGCTGGGGGTGTTTGAGATGTCTTCCAGTTGCAGCATCCTCCACGCTCGCACCGAGAAGCATGTCCGGCGCGCCAAGCCTCGGTTCAGAGGCACCTCCACCGTGTACGAGGACCCGCATCGCCTCTCCCTCAGGCGCCTCCGGCTCAGGGACATGCTGAACGACGACACTGATGCCATTGCGTTCACTTCGTCTCATGACGAACCTGCCGGACAAGACGAGGAGGGAGGCCAGCTCAGGCTAGCCATAGTCGCCGTCGGTGGGCGCGGGCAGTGGGACGAGCCACTTGTTTCCGGTGAGATTTATGATCCTTCGATCGACAAGTGGGTTGAAATCGCCGGGTTCCCCGCTGATGTCGGGCTGGCGTGCTCGGGCGTTGTCTGTGGCCGGATGTTCTATGTGTACTGCGAGTCCGACACAGTCGTCGGATACCAGCTGGACCGGGGCTCCTGGGTTGTCATTGAGACGTCTCGCCCCCCTCCACGGTTGCGTGACTACGCCCCGATCCTGGGGTGCTGTGCGTCTCGGCTGTTCATGCTCTGTGTCTCGTGGTGCGACCGCCATGGGCCAGTGGAACGGAGGGAGAAGGTGGTCAGGAAGCTGTTTGAGCTTGACCTCAGCTCACTCCAGTGGACTGAGGCGTCAGAGCATCCGGACGCACCGATGGATCCCAATGCTGCGATCGCCGTAAGCCAGGACACAATCTTTGCTGTGGAGATGTTCAGGATCTTCGGCAAGGTCCTTGATTTTGTGACGTCTTGCCAGATTTCCGAGACCGATCAGAAGTGGAGCCGGATTGCTCGGAAAAATGCAGCGATGGAGGCTGACTCCATGTCCTGCAGACTGAAGTCCATGGCAGTGTTGTACCTGTAATTGCTGCTTACTTTTGATTTTTTGGTCCCTCTGTTTTCTAGTATAGTCTGTTTGTTCAGACATGATCATTACAGACATTGCATTGCTAGTAGACATTACAGTAACAATTCATACTGATCAATTTTTTATCTTAATGTACTGTTAGTAAGCTATTCCATGACTGTAACAAAAAACACAAGGATTGAGATTATTTATCAGCCAATTGTAATTGATGGCCCATAGTTATTGTTGTTTGTTTCTTGTCAAGAACCAACTTGTGCACCCTTTTAATGCCTGAAGGTTGTCCAATCCCTTTCGGTGGTACAGCTATTAGCAATCTTGTCTCGGTGATTATATGTCATTATTTCATTCGGTTGGTACAACTCCAGCGAGTCAGTAATTTGGTCTAAGGCATGTAGCATAAACATTGTGACAACCAGTTCTGATCCTGCATTTTCAGTCTATCCAGTCTATAGAACAGTAGTCGGTGTAGGTATGCTTCGAGCACCGTATAGGATATCATATGTTTTTGAATCGTCTGTCATGTCTTGGGAAGGCATCCTGATATACCTAAGAATTTTACCATGTGGCAAAACAAAAATTTAAAGGTTAAGATTAATTTAAAACTTTGCTACTTAGTTTTGCTGATGATAGCTTCAGTTATTCAGCAAATATTTGTGTTTGAGTTCGTGAACCATGGTTGGAAAAGCTATTCCATATATTGCATCATAAGAATCTACAAACAAATCTATTAATGCAAATTATAAACTAGTATAGATCTATCTGTTAGTTTATTTCCCTTCTACGTGATCATAATTCATCCTTGACAAATTTATAGTGATATACTCATTGTCCCGGCATCCTTGGCAAATAAAATGGAATCTCCATCATTCTGTTAGTTACTCAGTATTCCTTTTCTAATTATAAATTATTGCGGACTGGAAGATACCATCATTAGCAAGCTCTCAAAACATGCTTTAGTCAATATCAGATCCCAAAAGAACAAAGCAATATCAGATCTCAATATCAGTTCCATGATTTTATCTAAAGAAAAAGACAAAGCAGGTTGCAAAAGCAACGATATATTCCCATTAGCGTCAACTAAGTCATCTTCTTTTTTATTAAATTATGTCTGCCGAGTCATCTAGGCATCACCTTGCAAAGCATGGAAAGAAAAGTGTACCAACCAGCTAGCTACCAATCCATACTGGTGAAGACTGAGGAGGTGATGTTTGGGGTTCCTGTGTCTAGACCTCTCGCTGGCCAATAATGTGGTACCAGCGGCAACTCATTCAGCTTTTCGGCGCTTAACTGCCAAAGCACGGCACATGGGAACTCTATATTCGATTTAGTGCAGCTAGCCAGCGGCAAAGAGCAAGGACCCCACGGCCCCACTAATACCACCGAGTAAAATGATGCACCATTAAGAAAACATGTAACGAGCATCGCGAGCTGATCAATGCGACATGGACCAGTTCGATACTGTATTCGTTCACCAAATAGCAAACCATTTGTTTTCACTCAATTAAATTTTCAGTGATTGTAGATTTTAAGTAGAAGGGCGAGTCTGGCGCAATGCTAGAGTCTTACCATGATGTCCTGGGGTCCTGTGCCTGAATTTGCAAAATAAGCAACGGAAAGGCTGTATAGAAATTCTTTTCCACATAGCCCATAATGCGTGAGAGATTTCAGTACTGAGTATGCCTTTTTGTAGAGTATAAGTTGTAATAGCCACCTTCAGTCAGTTACAGCTCTGTCGCAATTGCACAACCTATCTGCAACTGAAAATAACAAGAAAATGCATGCCAGCAGACAGTTCAGTTCAGTCTCCAAAATGCAAAAAGTTTAGATCCTCACTGCATGCAATCAAAATGCTTCCCTGTTAATTTTGACCAGTTCACGTTGCTTCTGAGCTATTATCTCCAGATATCTTTTCTATATGTTTCTCCAGAAACTGTTGAGACATTGCAGAAGATAGCGACTGAATTTGTGCAAGCCATGACCACCTATCTATCTGTATAGTTGATTGAGCGGGTTGCCCAGCAAACCATGACAGCTACTGAAAATCAGAAGTGAACCAATCAGCAGGATAAACTAAAGTTACTCCAAAGGGCCAATAATATGTTATTGCAGTATTTTCTATTTAAGCTAACTTTGTTGCTGAAATTGAGTTTCTAGAATTATTCTTTTCCATGGATCCTATAATCATAATGTACTTTGAGAAATGTGCTTTGTCAACTACCGACCTTAAGGCTTCACATATGAGATAAAAAGAGCTTGACAATGAACATTAGCTTTTGCAGGCAGTGCAGAGCATTCATGTTGCTTCTGAGCTTCTAATTGGTTCATTCGAAACATGCAAATAGATTGGTTCAATCTTCCACAAATAATTTTCCTGGCTGCAAAGCTGAGACATGCAGAGACACCAAATGGTATGACGGCTGATAAATTGCTGCATATATGTCAATTGAGTTTTCATGTCTCATATCACTCACACGAAATTCACGGATGCTGCTGTCTTCTTCAATTGAACTAACTCCCATATCCTTTTTTTGTCCCACACTCTTAAATCAACTTCCTGAATATTTTCATGTCTACCCATTGGTGACTTTCATATAACACGTTTGAAATTAGGACAACCAATCCTCCACTGATTCCCTCCAGCTCAAGCAATTACTTGATCACTTGTTTCCCAATCTCTACACTTCCATGGATCCTGCAGGCTCCCAGCAATGCACCACAGACTACAACATCAGGTTTCATTGGCATATCTTTTATTAGATCAAACAGCCTTTTCAAGCTGGCCATGTCGATGCCTTTCTAAAAAAAAGCTGGCCATGTCGAGCAAGCGGATCATTTCATCGAAGAAGCACCTAGAATCTTCAAGTGAACCACCAGGCCCATAGGAATGCAGAAGCGCGTTACCTGCGAACACCTGGTGCACGGATCCGAGCTTCACGACCACGGCGTGGACAGACAGCGGGTGCTCCCACGCCTGTGGCCTCGTGCACGCCTTGACGACAAATGGCAGGGTGAACTCATTGGGTAGCATCCCTCGCCTGGGCATGCGACGGCCCGGCGAAGGCGGGACGCTTCTTGCGGGTATCCGGTGTTTCTGCACGCTCTGATGAGGTTGTTGGACGTGACCCTGTCCGGGTCCGGGATTCCATCGAACAAGAGGTGGGCGTAGCAGAGGGTGCCATGTCCTGACCGAGGCCAGAGCGCGCAGTAGGAGCCGGGGAGCTGCGACGCGACGGCGGACACAGCGGAGGAGCCTTGGACGAGGAGGTGGTCGTGGAGCTGATCGAGTTGCTGGACGGGGCGGTAATGGCGCAGCAGCTCGTTGATGGAGGGGAGATGGCGGGAGGTGAAGCATGCGTTGCCCGTGGGTGCAGTGCAGATCAACCGCGATTAATCTACGATTTTTTATTAATAATCGATTTTAATTATTTAATGCTCAACATTTTTAAATTTGCAAAACTAAGTATCCAATCGGCGCATAAACAGACAACTATGGTCTTGTTTGACGGAACTTCTACTTCCTGAAATTAAATGTATTATCTCGAAATTTCAAGCTACTAACTGTTACTCTTCTCGTTCGAATTATTTTAAATTAACCAACATTAAATAATTTAAAACGGAGTAAGTATATCTCAATAGTTTAAAGTAGAACTCGTCATTTTAAAAAAGTAATTTGAAGAAATCTAGAAAAAACTAAACCTTGTCGCCCATGTAGCGAGACGAAGTGCCATGGGCCGACTATATGGCCTGCAGTTAATGATGCGTAGACAGCAGCAAGCAAGTGGCACGTGGCAGCAGCATGCGGCTGTTCCCCAGGCAGGTCGTCCTGTTCGCCGCAGGGTCGGTTCCCCTTCCTCTTCCTCTTTCGATTCTCCCGACTATAATCGCAGTATGGGTTGTTGACCATCGTGTCTGGTCCCGAATCGCAGGATGGTGTTCTTCGGGGCGACGACGTACGACGTGCACCGGTCCATCAAGAACAACGAGCAGCCGCCGACGAGGGAGCAGATGGAGGCGCTGCAGGACTACATCAACTCCAGGAAGAATTAGGATCGGTTTGCAGCCGTGCTGGAGCGGGAGTAGTATAGATGCGTAATTCTTCGAAATAAGATGGGAGGAGAAGGAGATTTAGGAGATGGAGGCCGCTGAAGAAACTGTTGAAATCAGCGCTCTTGTGTAAGTGGTCTTTCACAGAAGCAATATCACTCCATTAAACGGATAACCTCTGATTGACCTTCGATTGCACCTTATTTTTCTGTCAGTTTCTACGACAGGATTCAAATCATTGGGCTCCTACCGATTGACCCATGTGAAATAATTAAATAAATAACTTGACTAACTTCAGACTATCATTGCGGATAGATGATACTGATGTGAGCCCAAAATAAAGGGAAAGTGTCTGGTTTCTGCTAGATCCAACCCTATTTCTCCATTTTAATTCTGCCAATAAGTAAGTACCTCCCTCATCCCAAACTTCGATCCACCTGTACCCAATATTCAGTACTAAGTTAGTCTTGTTCGATAAGAGAAAATGCAGATGTAATATATGAAACACATTTAAACACAAATTAGATGCAACCTTGATCCTTTTGTGTCTACCAACAGACTCTCCCCATGGCACCATCCATTTTGGAAATGGCCAAAGAAGATACTCCCATCCTTGGCATAAAATCGACCTTCTCCATTAGCCTTTCCTTTTCAAAAATTGCGCAAACGAACAGTCACCACTGTGAAAACATCCCTAGTAACGGAGGAAAGTAAATTACATGTGTCAACAGGTTTGTACATTATTCAATCCGTTATTGAAGTATACTTTCATAATTTGCAGCTTGAATAAATTGTCCATGAATATTTCGCTGTTGAATATTTGAAATAAAAATTCATAAAAATAGTTTTTACATAAAAGAAATCGATTAATCTTGATTTAATTCCTGAAGCATATGGTACTAATAATGATCAAAAGGCATACAAATCAGCTGCTACTTTGAAACTGAGTTCCATTTTGCTAGCTGATAGTATTTTCTTTTCACAACTGCCATTCATAAGATGCAAAAAGATGCACTGTGCTGAATACCTTTCCATGAATAAGGTCATCCCCCCATGTTCCATGTTATACATCACCATTACTATGAAAGAGAGTCCCTAAACATGATCACTTAGCATGCCTCCACAATCCATAAAAAAGTAAGACTGCTGCCACAGTCAAACCATCTGAAAAGAACATGCAGCTCCATTTTCACCTCCCCTTCAGTGACACCTTCCTGGCATCTCCCTTGTAAGTTCCTCAGCCATAATGTATTTCGAAGATGGGACTCCATGTCTTTTCTGGTTCTCTTTCTGCATCCTACAAGGAAAATAATAGATTACAAATGTCAAGGCTTTCATGTAATATCTAGCAAAATGTTAGGACACGTATGGCCCTAGACAAAAAAGCATGAGAGCTATATAAATTGGCTGAACAACCTAGTTTTTCATCTTATAGAATTTAAAGAAGAAACAACACCAAAGACAAGAAACATATACAAGAATTTATCAAAAAAACATGAGAGAGAGAGAGAGAGAACAGACTTCAATACCCAGAGGACCAAATAAAATAAGAGTAATATCACAAACGTCCAGGGGGAACAAATGTGACTGCATGGAAAGACCATAGTAGTACCTCAGAAAAGGAACTACTGAGCCAGTTATACATGGAACAACAATAAAAAACATTTTTATGGAAGGCTGAAAAACTTGATATGGATGACAGGTTTGATGCACAATTATTCGCTAACCATATCTCAAAAAAAATTATTCGCTAATCCACCTGGCTTACAGTTTTGTCAACCTACATGAGAACTCTAAAATCAAGACCAAACAACAATGATGCACCACATCTCTGAATGCAATCAACACAAATCATTGCATTGCATTCTTCCAGGATAGTTTGATCTGGCAAGCCAACAATTCTCTTTTAGTTCAAAAGAAATGGTGTTTATACCACGCCTTGTCAGTGTCACATCCAAGAAGAGTCGCTGCAATAAAAAATGACAGACCACTATGTAGAGGAACGAGAGAAACTAACGAGCATCAGTGTTACCTCTATTGTTATCCCTGCACATCTCTTCAGCAACTACAAGATAAGCATCTAGGGATTCTGGATGTATTCGCCCATTCCTGTTATTAGGACCTCTAAGACAGAATTCTAATCAAAATGACTGGTCACAATAACCATAAGTGAGAGTAAAAAAAAAAGAACAGGCTTCCTAGAGAAAAAAGAAACAATTCAAGCTTGTACCTCTCAGATTCCACATCTTCAATTTCTCCAGGAACTATTTTAGAAACAGTAGCATCATTAGAACAACTAGAAACTTGTGAAAATTCTTGTTCTGCAGAACGTGATCCGTTGTCAGGGAGTTGATTTAGTGGAAGCTTTGGCCTAGCTTGTTTCTGTTCAGGAATATCTCCTCCCATTAGAGAGGACATAAAAGGAAAATTGTGAGGCCAAAGTTGAAAAAAATCTCTCCTTGGGGCAAAATTTTCATCACGTCGGTTTCTGTAAACAACTATTGTACCACATTATCAATCACTGATGTCCACAGTCATTATTAACTGACAAGCAAAGCAAAATACCAGTAAAAGTTGTATGGTAATTTACCTTTAATGCATAATAGTATAATACGAACTATTGTAATAGCAAGTCAAATATTAACTACAATGACTTACCCGAAAGTTAAAACTTGAAAGGGAAACTACTATCAGCTTTTGCTCTAAATCAGGTTCATAATTTCTAGAAAGTATAACACCTTTGGTGAACCCAGTAACTCGACTGAAGATGTGCAAAGTTGAGATCATGTCACTTTCAGTTTCAGACAATACCCGAGAAGTTTTAAGGGGGAGGAAGACCACATTGTTCAAATCCTACAAAAAAGTACAGACTGATCAGTACAGGAAAAACATAACAAAGTTGTAGAAAAAGAGTTGTGAGTGAGAAAATAAGTTTTTCCATTTTAAGAGCACATTAATTACACTAAAGAAACTCGACTAACCTAGGAGGAACTAGGATGCTTTTAATTAAGAAGAAATAGGCATCCGAGTTCACGTCAAAGAGGACTCAAATCTGGGTGAACAGGGTGTACCTCCACGGGCTCCCAGGACGCACCGCCGACTGCGTCCCTGCAGGGGGAGGCGACAGGCGGCGGGAGCGCGAGGCTCCGGACGGAAGCCGGCATGGGCGACGAGGATGCGTGGGCGGCAGCGGGCAGTGAGTGAGACTGTTGGAGAAGACGTCACTGCCGGACTCGGAGGCAGCGAGGGAAGCGAAGGCTGCAATGCCATGGAACGGTATTGGGCTGGGCCTATAATCCTATTTCAGCCCACTAATGTTGCCGGAACCTAAATCGTTGAACAATGAGGCTGTAAGACGAAAGAGCCCAAACATCTTACATAACTACGCTACACTCGTTCGAAACAGAACCCATCCAGTCCAGCCTCGAGGACGTACGACGGGGGCACGGGGCACGCTGAGGTTTGATTCTGTGAGCTCCTCCATCCCCTACTGCTTAGAGTCCATGCTGACTTGCTGAGGCAGAGGCAGCATGCGTGTGAGTTTTTGGTCAACCGACGGCGTGATGATGGCCATGGCATTTTATTAATAATTCCATGCGTGTGTGAGTTTTTGTCAACCGACGACTGATGATGGTCATGAGACTTTATTAATGATTCCATAGTAATTTGTTTTTCGTCTTTCAACATAGATTTCTCTCTTTACAACTTCGGTATTAATCGTTGCCGCAAAAGGACGAAAAGTTTAAAATTGAGTCGAATAGAATTGAAATCCATTAGCGCCGTACCGACCGTAGATTCTAATTTTGAATATTTCATAAAATAGTTGTCACAAGTTTTGATGAACGTCAGCATCTTTACACAATGTCCACAATATGAACTTATAGGAATATTTTTTACATACTACTATATAATTCATGTTGGAATTTGGCCTACATGAGCAACACCCCAGTCCTGAGCTGAATTATTTGGGCCAAATCCATTGGTATAAAGCCAAGGTGTGGTGTGGAGAGGTGGCTGGGATGTTTAGTCCCACCTTGCCTACCTAGATGGATGTTTCTCAATATATATAGTGGCCTTTGGAGTGTTTCTTAACATGAGAATAATGAGGGAGATAAGGCTGCTGCTATGGACACAAACACACACGCACGCGCGCGTTTCGCGATTTTACGCGTATTTATCGCGTGACTTATGACTTGCGACGTTGCGCGTTCGCGTCGTGACGAGTTGTGTTCAACTGAGCCTTTATTTTCTGCCACTTATATAATTTGAAATATCTCATCAACACCTAGACTGCCAGGTCAACTTGAGGAGTAATTGTGGCATAACTGCAGACACACGTTTAATGTGTGTAATGACACGTAAATATAGACACACATTTAATGTGTGTAATATCACGTAAATGCAGACATATGTTTAATGTGCGTAATGATGCATAAATGCAGGCACATGTTTAATGTGCGTAATGGTGCATAAATGCAGGCACACGTTTAATGTGCGTAATGATGCATAAATGCAGGCACACGTTTAATGTGCGTAATGACCATAATTGCTCCATTAGTTGCACGTTGAAGGATTTCAAGGGGCGGTATAAACTGAAATTATGACAGATCGAATTTGAGAGGGTTGTCAGACTCGAGTATAAAGGAGACGTCTTGGGTACTGGAGAAGACACACAAACTCAACCCTCTCAGAAACTGCTCTGCGCCGCCGGTTTTTTGCCTGCCGTCCCTCCATTCGTCGTGCAACGGATTGAGGGAGAGCGGTGTCTCCGAACCGACGACCAGTGATCTGAAGACCTGCACGGGTGCCGGTGATCAGGTTTCTGGGAAGTGCGCTCGCACGGCCGCTCGCAGCACTTCCATCGTCCTCAACATCTTCGTCATCTAATCCTCTACTTCCTTAGCGGGATTCTTTGTAAGTAATTACTCGATCCATGACTGATTCGATATTTTTGATGAGCGGTCTGTTCGTATATGTCTTAATTCATTTTTCGTCTAATACTAGCACTGTTCATGTTGACTGCTAGTATATTTGTTTTTCCTATTTCTCTGTTTTGGTTTGTTAAATTAATTGCATGCCATGTGAATTTTCCAACAATCCAGAAACCTCATTGAATTAACATGGCTGGACTTACTGATGCGCTAAAACCTGAACGATTTGCCGGGGGTGACAATTTTAAGAGATGGCAGACACGGGTCAAGTTCTGGCTCATGTCGATGAAGATCTGGTGGGTGATTTCCCCAGTTCTTCCTCTCACTGAGGAGCATAACCGTGACTATGAACTGGACAATTCAACTTGTCTTGGTTGCTTGTTGTCACTTGTGTCTGATCAACTCTGTGATATTTACATGAACCATACATCGGCTAAAGAATTATGGGAGGCCCTAGACCGCAAATATGTGGAATCAGATGCTGGACGTGAACTATATGTTAATGACCAGTACCACGAATACAAGATGGTCGATGATCGATCTATCGTGGAACAGGCTCATGAGATCCATCTTCTCATGGGGGAACTTGCACATTTTGATACTGTCTTGCCTGACAAATTCGTGGTTGGTGGAATTATTTCTAAAGTGCCTCCATCTTGGAGAAGTTTTTCCACGAGTCTTAAACACAAGAAAGAGGTTATGACTGTTGAAAGTCTGATCTCAACTCTTTATGTTGAGGAAAAGGCAAGATCCAAGGATGTGCCTCGTTCTGTTCCGCGAGAAGGAACTCCTTCTAATGCCAATGTGGTTGAAGGTAAATCGGGTAGTGGCAATAAGAACAACAAGAACTGGAAAGGAAAGGCCAAACAAAACACTAGCTTTAAGAAGAAGAAGAAAGAAGACCTCACTTGCTTTGTGTGCGGCGAACTTGGCCACATAGCCAGGAAATGCCACAATAGAAAAGGCAAGAAAGGTGGTGGTCAGAAATCTGTGTATGTCACTATTAGCGAGGCTGGAGGAACGTCTGGATCAGGGTATGTTCCAAAAGTTTTTCTAGTATGTCTTTCTACTGATTGGTGGTTAGACACAGGAGCTAATGTGCATGTGTGTTCTGACTATAATTTGTTTTCTTCTTATCAGGCTACCGACAATTGCTCCGTGTTGATGGGCAATGGGTATATGACTGCTGTACATAGAATTGGAAGAGTCGATCTGAAGTTGACATCCGGAAAGACTCTTTCTTTGAAGAATGTGCAGCACGTCCCTGGAATAAATAGAAACCTGATTAGTGGTTCTCTTTTATGTCGTGATGGCTATACGTTAGTGTTTGAGTCGAACAAATTTATTGTTTCGAAGTTTGGTTTATTTATCGGAAAAGGCTATGATAGCGGAGGTCTGTTCCGCTTTTCAGTTGTTGAAGATTGTAATAATCTTGTGAACACAGTTGCTTGTTCTAAGTCTGAATGCAATGGAAGAGAGGCTACTGTTTGGCACTATCGGCTTTGTCACATTAATTACGATCGCATCATTAAACTGTCCAAACTTAATTTGATCCCGAAAATTCCTGTTGAAAGAAGATCTAAGTGTCATGCGTGTGTGCACGCTAAGCAGCAACGTAAACCTTTTAAAAGCATGGAAGAGAAGAGCTTATCACCACTAGATCTTATTCACTCAGATTTGTGTGAAATGAATGGAATTTTGACTAGAGCAGGGAAGAAATATTTTATATCTTTTATTGATGATGCTACATGATATTGTCAACTCTATCTTATTAAAACGAAAGATGAGACACTAGATTGTTTTAAAATCTATAAGGCTGAGGTAGAAAACCAACTAGAAAGGAAAATCAAACGAGTTAGGTCCGATAGAGGAGGGGAGTATCTTTATAATGATTTTGACGAATATTGCGTGGAACATGGAATTATCCATGAGACAACGGCTCCCTACTCACCCCAATCTAATGGGGTGGCTGAGCGGAAAAATCGAACACTTACGGACTTGGTTAATGCCATGCTGGACAGTTCGGGTTTATCTAACTCATGGTGGGGGGAAGCCATTTTGACCGCATGTTTTGTGCTGAATCGAGTTCCATCATCTAAGGGTGAAATAACCCCATATGAAGGATGGAAAGGAAGAAAGTCTGCTCTCGGTTTCTTACGTGCATGGGGTTGTTTGGCTAAAGTTAATGTGCCTGCGTGTAAGAAACGAAAATTGGGACAAAAAATCGTGGACTGTGTCTTTCTAGGATACGCACAACACAGTGCAGCTTATAGATTTTTAGTGATTAAATCCGAGATTCCTGATGTGCACGTTAACACCGTGACTGAATCTCATGATGCCACATTTTTTGAGAATATTTTCCCAATGAAGGATAGAGTTGCAGGTCGTAGCGAGACATCTACTAGTTTTACTCTTGATCCTTCTCCATTATTCGTACCTTGTTCTTACACTGGAAAACCCATTGAGGATGACAATACAAATATTGCTCCTCGAAGGAGCAAGAGAAAAAGGATTGAAAATTCTTTGGTGATGATTTTACTATCTACCTTATTGATGATACATCCAAAACACTTTTAGAAGCATATGCATCGCCAGATGCAGAGAGCTGGAAGGAGGCAGTACATATTGAAATGGAGTCCATTTTAACAAATGGAACTTGGGAAATATGTGATTGTCCAGTTGGGTGTAAGTGGATATTTAAAAAGAAACTCAAACCAGATGGTACAATCGATAAATATAAGGCTAGACTTGTAGCCAAGGGATTTACCCAAAAGGAAGGCGAGGATTTTTTCGATACTTATTCACCTGTTGCTAGGTTAACCATAATTCGTGTGCTTGTTGCACTTGCTGCGTGTAATGATCTCCTCATTCATCAAATGGATGTGAAGACGGCTTTCCTAAATGGCGAGCTCGATGAGGAGATATATATGAAGTAGCCTGATGGTTTTGTGGTGCCTGGGCAAGAGAACAAAGTGTGTAAGTTACGAAAATCCTTGTATGGCCTCAAGCAGGCACCAAAGCAGTGGCATGAGAAGTTCGATAGAACTATGATCTCAGCAGGTTTTGTGGTAAATGACGCTGACACGTGTGTGTACTATCGGTTTGATGGGGTAAAGGAGTAATACTGTGCTTATATGTTGATGACATATTAATTTTTGGAACTAGTATCGATGTGATAAATGATGTAAATCATTTTTGTCCCAAAATTTTGATATGAAGGATTTGGGAGAGTCTAATGTTATTCTAAACATCAAATTGATTAAGTGTGAGAATGAGATTACTTTGAAACAATCTCATTATGTGGAGAATATTCTGAGTCGATTTGGATACTCAGATTCTAAACCTTCTCCAACGCCATATGATCCTAGTCTAAAACTTCGTAAGAACAGAGGACCAGGGATTAATCAGTTGAGATATTTCCAGATTATTGGTTCTCTCATGTATCTTGCTGGTGCAACCAGACCTGACATCTCATTTGCAGTAAGCAAATTGAGCAGATTTACTTCCAATCCTGGAAGAGATCACTGGTGTGCACTAGAACGTGTAATGAGATACTTGAGAGGTACTTCAACATATGGGCTTCACTATACGTGGTACCCAGCTGTACTTGAAGGGTATAGTGATTCAAATTGGATCTCAGATGCTGATGAGATTAAGGCCACTAGTGGATACATATTCACTATTGGTGGTGCTGCAGTTTCATGGAGGTCTCGTAAGCAGACTATATTGACAAAGTCTACTATGAAGGCGGAACTTGTAGCGCTTGAGACAGCCACATGTGTGGCGGAGTGGCTGAAACAACTCTTGATGGATTTGCCTTTGGTCGATAAACATATGCCGGCCATTCTTTTGCATTGTGATAATCAAAGTGTCATCGCAACTGTTGGCAATGCAAAAGAAAATTTAAAGTCATCAAGACATGTGAAACGGCGAATCAAATCCGTGAGACATTTGAGAAATACGGGAGAGATTGCCATTAAGTATATTAATACTAAAAGAAATCTGGCAGACCCTTTTACTAAGGGATTAGCACGTGCTGTAATTGATGAAGCATCAAGGGAAATGGGTTTGAAACCCACGTGATGTTATCATACAATAGTAACCCAAACTATTTGATCGGAGATCCCTTGAAGTAGATCTTGGAAAAAACAAGTTGTATACATAACTAGAGAGTACTATTCGTTATTCATTTCCGTTAGAAGATGCGTACTCTCAATACTGCATGGAAGGTTGACTTTAATGTCTTAATGTGTTATGAGACCTATTTTGGTAAGATACAATCCTGCAGGGTATACTTGTAAGAACACACCTATATGAGTTTGACTGTGAGGTCGCAGTCTATGAGATATGGGTAATCTCAAATAAACTCATGAACAGACACGGGAGCAAGACCGTAATGCTCCAACCATAGGCATGACTTTAGTCGGCCTAGTATCAGCGATGCTTTCATTTAAAACTTACTTACACAAAACTAGCAATTCAAGGCTGTGTCCATTGCAAAGTTGTGAGTATGTGAATCATGGAATGCTAGGTGCAGCTCAACCGGTTATGGGTCTGCACCGGAAAGCTGATATATGAAAGCGCAGAAATGTTACTTGTAGACCTTGGCTTTTGGTGGGGAATGTTAGAATTTGGCCTACATGAGCAGCACCCCAGTCCTGGGCTGAATTATTTGTGCCAAATCCATTGGTATAAAGTCAAGGTGTGGTGTGGAGAGGTGGCTGGGATGTTTAGTCCCACCTTGCCTACCTAGATGGATGTTTCCCAATATATATAGTGGCCTTTGGAGTGTTTCTTAACATGAGAATAATGAGGGAGATAAGACTGCTGCTATGGACACAAACACACACGCACGCGCGCGCGTGTTTCGCGATTTTACGCGTATTTATCGCGTGACTTGTGACTTGCAACGTTGCGCGTTCGCGTCGTGACGAGTTGTGTTCAACTAAGCCTTTATTTCGTGCCACTTATATAATTTGAAATATCTCATCAACACCTAGACTGCCAGGTCAACTTGAGGAGTAATTGTGGCATAACTGCAGACACACGTTTAATGTGTGTAATGACGCATAAATGCAGATGCACATTTAATGTGTGTAATATCGCGTAAATGCAGACACGTGTTTAATGTGTGTAATGATGCATAAATGCAGGCACACGTTTAATGTGCGTAATGGTGCATAAATGCAGGCACACGTTTAATGTGCGTAATGATGCATAAATGCATGCACACGTTTAATGTGCGTAATGACCATAATTGCTCCATTAGTTGCACGTCGAAAGATTTCAAGGGGCGGTTTACTAAAATTATGGCAGATCGAATTTGAGAGGGTTGTCAGGCTCGAGTATAAAGGAGACGTCCTGGGTACTGGAGAAGACACACAAACTCAACCCTCTCAGAAAGTGCTCTGCGCCACCGGTTTTTTGCCTGCCGCCCTCCATTCGTCGTGCAACGGATTGAGGGAGAGCGGTGTCTCTGAACCGATGACCGGTGATATGAAGACCTGCACAGGTGCTGGCGATCAGGTTTCTGGGAAGTGCGCTCGCACGGCCGCTCGCAGCACTTCCATCGTCCTCAACATCTTCGCCATCTAATACTCAACTTTCTTAGCGGGATTCTTTGTAAGTAATTACTCGATCCATGACTGATTTGATATTTTTGATGAGCGGTCTATTCGTATATGTCTTAATTTATTTTTCGTCTAATACTATCACTGTTCATGTTGACTACTAGTATATTTGTTTTTCCTATTTCTCTGTTCTGGTTTGTCAAATTAATTGCATGCCATGTGAATTTTCTAACAATTCAGGATTGAGAAATGATAAGAAAATATTACTTGATCTCAAAATCAAAATAGAAAATTAGACCCTCCATTAATTCCATCTTGTCGCATCGTTTTTACCTGTTGCTCGTAGATTGATGTCTAAGTGTCCAATTTTGCTTATCAAACGCGTTGTCCAAAAAACAGGAATATTAGCATTGAGGTATAGCAAAGAATGCTACGCAGTATAGATCTATAACAAATACTTACTCGAAATATTTATCCATCCCATCTATATTAGCATACATGTACAACAAAGGAGTCTTCCTTTCTTCCGCGGTACAATTGTATCTCTTGCTACTACCAAATGGGGTGCCCCTCGTCATAAAAATGGATAGGTCACTACAAGTAAGATCTTTATCCATATCGTACCGCATCGTATAAGCATTGATATTGTTTTCCTCTGCAAATTAATATTTGAAAAGTATCCTACTTACTTAAGAGTAAATGCTTCAGTGATCCACCCTTCAACTCTAGCCCTATGGTCAACCATTGGTTTAAGATATCTTAGAGCTCTTTTAATATGATACATCCACGTATATTGCACAAAGCCGCTCACTTTAGTTTTATACAGTAGATGGATAAGGACATGGTACATTGGATTGAAAAACCCTAGAGGAAATATTTTTCCAACTTACATAAAAGAACTGGTATCTCATTCTGCAACTTCTCCATCATCTCTATCGTGATATCTTTAGCACAGAGATGCCTATAAAAATAGCTAAGCTCGGCTAAAACTTTCTAAACTGCACCATCAAGGTAGCCCCAAAATATAATGGACACGAGTCTTTACATGATTATGTGATAATCATGAATATTTAACCAAATTAGTTTTCCCGTCCTAAAATTAACGGTTGTCTCAAGCTAGCAGCATAGCCATCAGGTAATTTCAACCCTTTCAACCAATTCAGAACTTCTTTCTTTTATTTAGATTTAAGGCAGAAAGAAGCACGTGACTTATTACCACTTTTAGAGAGCTCAAGCCTTAGACGATTACGAAGCTCTATCAAATCCTTTTGAACCTTTATATTGTCTTTTGTTTTGCCAAACATATCCGTGCACGTGCTTATGATGCATTCGCCCATGTTACTCTTCTAGTGTATGACATCAATATTGTACATTAAGATCAACGACTTGACGTACGGTAGGTCCCGTATTACACATCCGTGAGTCTAATTATGTACCTCTCCGTAAGATATAAAAAATCCTAGACGATCTTTATGTACCACAAGTTTCTGCAACATATCAACAATTTCTGACCCACTTAAACATTTTGGTTGTCTCTTTGTCTCAATAGTGTTCTTTTTGAAAGCATTCTCCTGTTGCCTAAAAAAGTGATTATGAGATAACCAACGTCTATGACAATCAAAATAGCAGATCTTACCACCATGAGTAAGATGAAAACAATCCGTGTCTGAAGTACATATCGGACATGTCAAACGTCCGTGGACGCTCCAGCCAGCAAATATGTTGTATGTCGGGAAATCATGGACAGACCACAAGTACGCAACTTAAAGGTTGAATTTCTGGTTCTTGTAAGAGTCGTACGCTTCGACTCCTATCTACAACCGTTTCAACTCTTCGGTTAGTGGTTGCAACATCACGTTCAGACGTGGAACAAAATGATCCGGTACAAGTAGAATGAGACAAAGGAACATTTACTTATATTTTATACAAAGAGTAGGTGGTAGGTTGTACGGAATAGCACAAACGGGCCAACATGAGTAACGTGTGGCATTTGTACTGAAAGGTGAGAAGTCACCTGTCACTAACCCGATGCGAACATTTCTCGCATCACTAGCGAAGCCAGCATCGAAGTTGCTGTCCAGCGCCTTCCATGCATCACCATCGGATGGGTGCACCATTTATCGATCGTTGTCACACACATTTTTTTTGTGCCACCTAATGTGTGTGGCAATTCTTTTAGAGAGGAACAATCATTTCAACCAAGGTGTGACGGGGAAGTAAGAAAGTTGCTTATGTGCGAATTCTGTCATCACTTGTCACCGTCGTCGTTAACAATTTTGACAAACCTCGATTTATCACACTTTAAACACTTGTTCTCTTTGCCATGCTCTTTCTAGAAAAGCATGCAGTTGTCTGGGCACACATTAATATTCTCATATTTCATACTAAGACCAGAAAACATTTTCTTTGACTAATACATGTCTTTAGGCACTTTATGAGGCTTTGGAAGAATATCCCTGATCAATCTGACATGATCATTGTATATGTTATTTAATAAAAATTACATAGACTTAATTGCCATAAGTCATGTCATGAAAGAAAGGAGTGTCACTTTGTGTGCTCATGTAGCGGCTCTTCTGAGGCACTCAGAAGATTGAAGAACGCTTCAAACTTTGGTATCGGAGAGTCTTCGTTAAAGTCTGGTTGTATAGATTCATGCATCTCGTCCATCCTATCAACCCCCATGCTATAAACATACTCTTCCTCTTCTTTTATGGGTTTAGGCGTTGATTCGCTGTGAAAGACTCACACCTCGTAATATGGCACGAAACCGTATAGGCACAAGTCTAGTGAAAGCGTTCTCTCATCCAAACATCTCATATTCTAGCATCTGCTACATGGACACCGCACCTTATTTATCTTGGCTAACGAAAAAACACGGTCCACAAAAGCCGTAGTCTGAGTGACTTACATTCTTTTTTCAACCAGTATACATCCAACTACGGTCTTCACCCATATTTGAGCCTACAAACCAAATTTATTGACGTCAGATATCACACGTCTACATCTCTATTAGAAAGGATGTGTCATAAACCACCCAAGAGTGACTGAGAGAGCTTGCTTACAGCGAGACGCGGGGTCCGGATCCTGATAAAATTTCGGCAGCATATCCCCGCAATTCTACAACTGCACGTCCGAAATGACGCAGCAGAGAACATCAGGGTTATACAACCAAAACTTCATCAAGATTCAGACCTCTCGCGTCTCGTCACAAGCAAGCTCTCTCAGTCACCCCGAGACTATCCAAAAAAGGGACATTTCCGAACCTACACGTCTCACGTGCTTAGCGCAAATGACACCTGCCGATTCGAAACGGGTGATGCATAGGTTACGTTACTCAGTTTTGATTCATTCAATACCGTCGTAAAAAACATATTTACGATGATTTTCATGTGTTTCAATGAGAAATAGAGGAAAAAAATAGAAAAAGACAAGGAAAGGTTAGAAGATGGCCGTGTTTGTGTACACCCCACATATTGTGCCCGTTCACACGCGAGTGCCTGACGTCCTCACCGGCATCGTTCTCCTTCGTGCCCAGCTCGACCTACTCATGGTCCTTCTTGCGACAGTCCAGTCTGGAGGCGTCGTAAGTATATTATATATGCTCTTACGATGGTGTATATAGCCAACCGTCATGAGAGCAACAAATTAATATCAATAAATTAACTAATGCAACAAATTAAATAATCAAATAATTATAACAATAAATCTATTTTTAAATAAAATTAATAGTTGATAATTTACTAACTAAATATTAAACTAAGTACTTAAAATACAACTTAATGACCTAAATTAATTAAGTATCAAATCAAGTTACTAAATTATAAACTAAACATATAGATAAATTATAGACTGTCGGTACTCTGCAGACCGGGTACTCCCGCGTAGTGGGTAAAAGATAGCCTGGGCCCCGCTTCCTTGCTGATGCGGTCCCCAACAAAAGCCATGTGCCCTGGGCCCCATGGTCAATACTGGGGCTACCGTGTGCGCCCGAGCTTCGGAGTTGATACGTGTCCCGAGCTCCGGTCCGAGCCTCCCCGCTGAGGTAAGGTACGGAGCTACCACATGTCCTCCGGCTCCGAGCCGCCTCCTTGTTGAGGACAGCTTCGGTGCAGACCCGTGTCCCGGGCTCCGGTCCCAACCTTCCTGCTGAGGTGAGGTCCGAAGCTGCCACGCGTCTCCAGACACCAAGCCCATCGATGAGAGCTCCGTGGCCACTACGTGCCTCACGATCCCTCATGGGCCATGGGTCGACAAAGTTAAGGAGGAAGTGCGTAGTCTGGCTTTGCATTCAAGTCTCGCGCCTTCCCCATAAGCATGGCACACATCACACACCTCCGTCCCTTGCCCGATCGCCATAACGGTGACAAGACATGATGATGAAGCGTGATAGCAGAACAGTGCCGCCCAACGGCACACAGACGCGCAAGTAGGGTGAGGAGACACGGCGACAAGACGACGTCTTCATCATCACCTGACACACGGTCAGGGGCGCCCAGCTCGCCGGACGGAGGGACTTAACTCCCCCGCCGGTGACTCTACTCAGAGGACGAAGCCCTAGACCCTGTATAGGACACTCAAAGCTTTGGGGCCACCTGTCGGGCAACAAGCCCCATTGTAACCACCCCGGCCTTGAACTATAAAATGACCGGGGTGACCATGCTGCAAAGGGTTTCGATTCCCCGCACTCCTGATCATACCACGCACAAGCGCTCACGCAAAAGAATTAGAACAAGCACACCCGTGGACGTAGGGTATTACGCTCTGGCGTCCCGAACCATGTAAATCTCAGTGTTCACCCGCTCTCTCGAGCCCAGGTTGCGAAGGGTGCCAAGCCCCCTCCGGAAAAAATAACCTTGCGGGCTGCTTCCGAGCAGGCCGGGAGGAGTATCGCAGCTCACACTCCGACATTTGGTGTGGCGGACCGGAATCCGCTCATCCAGGATCGCAGAGGGTGGTGCCGCGCGATGCGACACCCGACAGCACACGTCATAAGAACACATTATATTACATGGGAAAACAAACTGAATGTACAAAATAGTACACTTCTCAGTTACAAACTAGGGTATTTATTACACAACGGAAGTTTCTTTTATACAACTCACGCCCGCCTATCTAGCAAAAGTGGTTGCCCAGCCCTAGGGCAACCCACACTAGCTGCACTCCTCAGCTTAGCGCGGCGTGTACGGCTCCCACTCAGCCGTGGTCCTCGACGGAGGGTAACCCTCGCCGGTGGACTCGTATTCCGAGTCCGTGGGTGGCTCCTCACCTGAAAAACACTTAAGCAGCAACCGTGAGCACGAAGGCTCAGCAAGACTTAACCGACTCACCTAAGCATGAAACTCTACATGAGGTGTACAATGACATAGGATAGTAATATTGCAGCAAATGGACACGCCTACAAGTTCAACCTTAGTTCATCTTTTAGCAACAAGTTAACAGTTCATGAAGCTGAAATTTAGTAAGCAATATTTGGTGGCACACATGTAACAATACAATTATATCATAACAGCAATATTGAATCATAATATTTCATTCATTAATCTACGTTACGACGCAGTGAACAAGCGGTACTCATCACCGCGAGGGATGGCGAATCGACTCGATATACACCTGCAGGGAAACCCAAAGAGCACGTCACGTACGCCCACCCGTGGAGCTGCACAGCACGCTCACTCAATGTCGTACGGGACAACCTTTTACCCAACAGCCCAAACGTCGAACCGGTCGCACTGAAACGAGCAGGAGGTTCCCCACACAGAGCATCTCTCTATGCCCGTTGGCAGATTTCCACCTTGCTGCCCTCAGCCTACACCTATAAATCGGTGCGTTATGCCTCGACGTCCGGAGGTTTAGGCTACATTGGTTTATCGGGGCCCATATATCCGATATGCCTTCGGTACATTCAATACTTGTTCAGCAGGGCCGCACACGGATCGGTCCTCAATTGACACGGGCAGGGCTGCGCACACAAGACTCTCTCTTGCTGCGCCCTAGCCCCTGCCTAGTCTCATTTTGATTACTAAAGTGATCTCACATCACTCAACCGAACCCGTGTGTCCCAAGCCTATCTCGCGAGTAGATTCCAACTACTCGACTTGTACCGAAGCCCTATGAATCTTTAAGCATAGCCTTTCTACTCGAGGTCCTAAACACTACCCTCACTCTTAGGGAAAAATTCTGGTTATGCAAGTGGGGTTCCATCCATCCTATACCTAATGCACAAACATACTTCATATGACGCATGTAAACAAAGTAAAACTGATGAAAGGGTTAATGCAAACCGGGGCTTGCCTTGTTGCTGCTGGTCAGGGGTTAGTTCCTCTTCCGGAAGGAGGAAGTCCAGCACTTCCGGAGTCTCTTCTTCAATGGCTACACGTTTAATACAATACTACATGTTAATTTGAATGCAATGTGTGAACTGGAATACATCATTGCTAATAACTCTAGCTAGCCCTTCCCTTTGGTTCTGAAATTTTTATGGTGGACTGGTAGGGTCCTAACCAGAGTTGTGATCAAGTTTTATTTGAAACAAAGTTCATTTGAACCTTGTACAAATAGAAGCCCATTTGGTCAATATTTGAGCCTCTGGATGATTCCAGTGGTTTTCATGGCTCCAACAATTACTTTCTGGAAACTAGACTTTAAGATGGTTCTAATGGAGTTGGTTTCACGTCATTTGAAGAATTCTACAGAAAATTAGGCCCTAATTAAGATTTGAGAAAATCTGAAAAATGTTTCTGTACATTTCTCTATTTTCTCAGGGCAGTTCTCTTAATCACCCCATTAGGGTAACTAAATGAACTTGGATGAGTCTGATGTTACTGGGATTCAGGGATTTTCTAATGAACCTCTCAGCCAAATTTCAGAATTTTTCATAAAGTGGTTCTCCAGATAAAATTCCCAACAGTTTAAACTTTAGGGATTTAATTCTGGAAAACTATTCACTTTCATGAGCTGAATTTGGTATTGCTGGAAAGTACTCATAATTCTGAGTTCGGCAAAATTTGGTTCATCGAATTTGGAGTTTCCTAGCCAAAGTTCTATGCATTTGAAGTTTGCACTAAAACTGGAAATTCCAAAAATGTTTAAATCCTGCAGGTGGGTCCACCGCCCACGTGTCGACCGCTGGAGCCGCGCCACACGGGGCCACAGACTCCTTCCCGCGCGGCCGCACTGGATCCCGGACCACAGAGAATCCCACCCATTTATCTCCAGCCGCTGACGCGTGGGGCCTTCCCCTTCGTCTTCCTCCGGCCACCCGCGCGACCCCGCCGCCAAGCTCGCCGGAGCTCTCGCCGGAGAGGGGTTCCAACCTTCGGAGCTTGCTGATTCTCGCCGCCTGTGCCTATCCCGGCCTGGGGAACACGGTGGTGCCCTCCCTGGAGCTTGACAACGGCCGGAACAGGGCTCCCGACGGCAACAGCGGCCGGGAGCTCACCGGCGACGTCGAACTCAGCATCCCCTGCACCTTTTTCGATGCGGTTTGCTCGGGGAGCTCCGCTGACACCTGCTGATCATGGATATGGGCACTGATCCCCGTGAAAACGGCTGCAACTATGACCTCATCGACGACCTAGGCTGGATATCGGCTGTTGCTCGAAAAACTTGGCTAACCGCAACCCTAGCCCATGATTCTTGCTGGTTTTTGATCCTAGTTGGTCGTGGAAGGGTGTAGATCATGTGTTTAGCTCGGTACACCCGGTGATAAGCCAATACTCGTGAATTTTGGGATTTGGGGGAGCTCGTCCTTAAGAACACCGAAGCGTTCCCAGAAGAAATTCTCCCCTGACGGTGCATGAAATGCCGAACGGTAAGGACAGGCAGAACCAGCACCTTGTGGCGATCGTTTCTTGTGTTGAGTGTTGGGCACGAAGAAGCCTGTGCTGTCCGGGCGCCGGCAACCAGAGGGCGGCGACTCCGGGTGAGCTACTTCAGATGTAGGCGAGTGGAACCGAGAGGATGGGGAGCGAATTCACGCCGACCAGGGGGCGATCACGTGTTTTGTAGCCGGCGCCCTCATCCCCCCGTGCAGGAGGTGGCACGGTGGCCGCGTTGGGACGGGGTCGACCCCGTGCGCTGTCGGCCGCAGGGTGTTCGACCGCGTGCCGAGTCGGTTTGCTCCCCAGGGTGGCTGACCAGTGGGCCCTCTTCTCCCCTCTAAATCTTTCTCCCCCTTTCTTTTGTAAATATCCCAGCTACTGAGAATTGAATGGGAGACTTAGCCCCCAAGTATTGGTTTGAATTTGAGTTCTCAAATTTAAACTTTGTTGGGTTAAATATTCTTCATGTTTAAACTGAAATTCAAATTCAGTTTTGAATTAATGCAAATTTAGCTCCCGACAAGATGAACTCCAATAGGGATGAAAATTGGTGGGCTAACTCAGAAAAATGTGATGAGTTTGAATATGAAGCTAACTTTTGAATTTGGGTGATGAAAGTTGCTGCAATTTGAATTTACATTCAAATTGGCCTCTTTTTCAAATAACCCAAAAAGTGCCTCAAAAAGTGTTGGATTTCTATGAAACTTGGACTGAACCTTCCCAAGACTTTTTAAGTTCTAGGGGTGAGCTCAACCTCTCATGTTCCTATGTCCAAATCCCACTTTGTGAAAGGAAGACTTTCCCCTCTAATCACTCTTTTGATGGAGGTTACTTGCTCTTCACAATATTTCCTAAGATACCCACAATGAAAACTGTGGTGTTGTGAGGTGAAGAAAAGTTTTTGCAAGTCCCTTTTCTTGGGCTTTTACATCCCTCCCCCCTTAAAAGAATCTCGTCCCGAGATTACAAAAGAAGAGATAGCGATGTAGTAGGGACTTACCCGTGTTGAGAAGCCGTGAACTCCGGGTAATTTGAGCGAAGGAACTCCTCGCTCTCCCACGTCGCTTCATCAGCGGTGTGGTTGCTCCAGAGGATTTTGTAGAACCACAACATTCTGCTACGCGTGGTTCGGGCTTTCTCATCAAGAATTTCCACCGAATACTCATCATATGTTAAATCCGGTTTCAGCTCGCCGATGTCTTCGGTAGGAACAGCAGCTGTATGCTTCAAGCATTTTCGCAGTTGCGAAACATGGAAAATATCATGGACACCAGCAAGGGATGCCGGTAGCTCCAATCGATACGCCGTTGGTCCACACTTTTCGGTGATAGCATAAGGTCCAATGAAACGGGGAGCGAGCTTCCCCTTCACACCGAACCGGTGCACGCCCTTCATCGGAGACACGCGGAGGTACAAGTGTTCACCGACGTCGAAGTGCAACGGTCTACGCCTCTTATCAGCGTAGCTCTTCTGCCGGGATTGAGCGGCCTTCAAATTGGCTTGAATTGTCCGAACGCGCTCTTCGGCGTTGTTCACCACATCAACCCCGAATGTGACCCTTTCACCGGACTCGCACCAGTTTAATGGGGTGCGGCATTTACGACCGTAGAGAGCTTCGTAGGGTGCCATCTTGATACTCACCTGATAGCCGTTGTTGTACGAGAATTCCGCCAAGGGTAGGTGATCATCCCAGTTCCTACCATGGTGGATGGCACATGCTCTCAACATGTCTTCTAATACTTGGTTTACCCTCTCTGTTTGCCCATCTGTCTGAGGGTGATAGGTGGAGCTCCTGATCAACTTAGTACCCAATGCAGCGTGTAGCTGCTCCCAAAAGCGAGATACAAATAATGCACCTCGATCGGAGACGATGGTCTTGGGTACCCCGTATAGGCATAGAATCTTCGCTATGTACAGCTCCGCATATTTGCCGGCATTGTAACGTGTATTCACCGGGATGAAGTGAGCCGTCTTGGTTAACCAATCAACGATTACCCATATGGAATCATGCTTGTTGGATGTTACGGGTAATCCCACAATGAAATCCATGCTCACATCTTCCCATTTCCATGCCGGGATCTTCTGGGGTTGTAGCAGCCCTGATTTCTTCATGTGATCAGCTTTCACTCGTCGGCACGTATCGCACTCGGATACGTACTTATCTACCTCCCGCTTCATCCGCGTCCACCAAAATTTCTTTTTCAAATCTTGGTACATTTTGTTGCTGCCTGGATGAATGGAGTACTTGGACAAGTGAGCTTCATCGAGGATCTTCTTTCTCAACTCCATATCCCGGGGTACGACTATGCGGTCATTGAACCACAGCGTCCCCTCATCATCCTTCCGGAAACATTTGATTTCCCCGTTGTCCATCCGTCTCCGGAGATGTGCCATGCCTTTATCTGTCTTCTGAGCTGCAATGATGTCCTCCCTAATGGTAGGGATGAGGGCAAGGTTGTACAGCGATCCATAAGGAACCAAGTATAAACTTGGCTCTTCCTCCTCCACCGGTGTAATGGTGAGGTGATGGACATGTGATTTCCGACTCAACGCGTCAGCAACCACATTCACCTTGCCGGGGTGGTAGTGGATCTCAATTTTATAGTCTTTGATTAATTCTAGCCACCTCCGTTGCCTCATGTTCAGCTCCTTCTGGGTGAAAATATATTTTAAGCTCTTGTGGTCGGTGTAGAGATGCACCAAGTTCCCCAGGAGATAGTGCCTCCACATTTTCAGCGCCAACACCACTGCAGCAAGCTCAAGATCATGAGTGGGATAATGCTGCTCATGGTTCCGAAGTTGGCGTGAGCCATAAGCGACCACACGTCCTTCCTGCATCAACACGCAGCCAAGCCCAATACCGGACGCGTCACAATACACGTCGAAGGGCTTTGTTGTATCCGGCTGAGCTAAGACCGGGGCTGTTGTGAGATGCTTCACCAATGCTTGGAACGCTCCTTCACACGCCGTGTTCCAAACATATTTCGTCCCTTTCTTCAGCAACTCTGTCATCGGCTTAGCGAGCTTGGAGAAGCTTGGAATGAATCTCCTATAGTATCCCGCTAACCCGAGGAAGCTTCTGACTTCATGAACTGAAGTGGGAGCTTTCCAATTCAGCACTTGCTCTATTTTGCTTGGGTCAACCGCAATGCCTTCTGCTGAGATGATATGTCTCAAGAATGGCACTTGGCTGATCCAAAACTCGCATTTACTGAACTTGGCGTAGAGCTTATGGTCTCGCAATCGTTGAAGAACGATCCGCAAGTGTTCGGCATGTTCGGCTTCTGTCTTGGAGTAAACCAAGATATCATCGATGAACACTACCACGAACTTGTCCAGCTCCGGCATGAACACCGAGTTCATGAGATACATGAAATGGGCTGGAGCATTTGTGAGACCAAAGGACATGACAAGATATTCATATAGTCCATATCTCGTCGAGAAGGCCGTCTTCGGGATATCCTCCGCCCGGATCTTGATCTGGTGATATCCAGAGCGAAGGTCCATCTTTGAGAACACACTTGCACCCACAAGTTGATCAAACAATATGTCGATGCGGGGCAGTGGGTACTTATTCTTGATGGTGACGGTGTTGAGCGGCCGGTAATCCACACACAGCTTCAGGGTCTCATCCTTCTTCTTCACGAATAGCGCCGAGCATCCCCAAGGCGAGGAACTCGGCCTAATGAAACCCTTGCTCAACAGATCATTGAGCTGTTCTTTCAGTTCCGCCAGCTCATTTGGAGCCATCTTGTATGGTCTCCGTGATATGGGTGTAGTCCCGGGTGCGAGCTCGATCTTGAACTCGACATCCCGCTCAGGTGGCATGCCCGGTAGATCCTCCGGGAACACGTCGGGATACTCCCGGACTACGGGGATGTCTTCTAACTTGAGAGCCTCCGCACTATTGATCGCTGAAACCTCTCTGACTGGATTATCTAATAGGAGGGACTGCGGACAGTGTAATGGGGAGTTGAGGTGAACCGTCCGTGATAGTGTTTCCAGGACAGCTCCATGGTAGCTTAGCCATGACATTCCCAAGATTGCATCAATCTTCTGCCCCCCTAGGATAATCATAGTGGTGGGATATATCTTCCCACCTAAGCACAGTGGTGCTTTTGGAACCATCATCGTTGCTGAAATCTTTCCTCCCGGTGAGCAGATCATATACAAACACTCGGTTGGAAAGGCTTCCAGCTGATGCTTAACCACGTACGATGCACTTATAAAGTTGTGGGTTGCACCAGAATCAAAAAGTATGACGATGGCCTGATGGTTGAGAGTAAACGTACCCGCCAGCACGTTGTCTCCCTCTGGGGCGTCCTCATTGTCGAGGTTGCGGACGCCTCCAGTCCGCTGACCAACCTTCTTCACTGGAGGTCGGCCTCGAGCACCGCCCTGGAGCTGGGCTTGCCCGCTGCTCTGCTGCCCCTGGGGACAGTCCTTCGCGAAGTGGCCCGCCTGGCCACACGTGAAGCAGGTGAAACGGGGTGGTCCCCCGCTGATCGGTGGACGGAATCCCGGGGCGTGTTGTGGCGGTGGAAACGCCCGGGGTACCGTCTGCTGCTGCTGTTGCTGTCTTGGTGGTGGCATCGGCGGACGGAACGGAGGTGCCTGAAAGGGACGTCCCCCGAACCGTTGCGGTCGCGCCGGTGGTTGCCACTGCTGCCCGGATGGTGTCCGATACACCATACGGTACTTCTGGGGAGCGCCACTCCCACCGCTGGGTGGAGCGCTGCGCTTCCGCTGCTCAGCTGCCAACTCCCGCTGAGCATCCTCTTGCATGATCGCGGCATTGACTAAGTCGTTGAATGTGCCGCGGTTCCACTGTACGAGGTTGGTCTTCATTTCGGGGTGTAACCCCCGATAGAAGTGCTCCCTCTTCTTCTCCTCCGTGGAGATGTAGTCTGATGCATACTGCGCCAGATGGTTGAAGGCACGGGAGTAGTCGTGGGCACTCCTCCCGCCCTGCTTCAGCTCCAAGAATTCTTGGAACTTCCTCTTCATTATTCCGGGAGGAATGTGATAGGCGCGGAACGCCTCCCGGAACTCTTGCCATTCCACGGCATGGCCAGCCGGACGTGAGGCGACATAGTTCGCCCACCACGCACCAGCGGCACCGTGGAGCTGCTGTGCTGTGAACAGGGTCTTCTGTCGCTCCGTACACTGGAGCAGCCCAAACTTGGACTCGATAGTCCGCAGCCAGTTGTCCGCCTCCAGTGGTTCTTCGGCTTCGGTGAACACTGGAGGGTGCGTACTCATGAAATCCGAGTACGACACTTCACGGGGCTCACGAGGCCCTCGCTCTTGACGTCCCCCCGCCTGTGACGTATTTTGCACGATCGTGCGGAGCAGGTCGGTCTGCTCCTCACGACCTCCCACCAGTGCCACTATCACATCCGCTAGAGTAAGCGGAGGCGGCGGTGGTGGCGGCTGCTGCGGGGTGCTGTCGTAGGCCGGTGGCTGGGAGTCATCACCTCCCTGTTGGCTAGAGCCACCAACCTCGTGCGTGGTCCTAGTACGAACCATCTGCAACCATACGACATTAAACATCAGTCCCGCAACATTTTGCATGCAGTCCAGTAGAAATGGGTGTAGAAACATTATGACAACAAAAACATGCGATATATCTCGTAAGTAGATAATGTAATAACTTTGCACAAGCTATACCATTACCAGACCAAACACAAGCTAGTTTAATCCAACTTGAAAACCTCCACTTTGGAAACTCACCATAACCAGGTTTGGTCACCACGAGACATTACAATCGCGTTGTCATCACGTATACCACCCTTAGGGTACAACATCCTCTCCAATGAGTTCAACTGTCATTCTCCTGTCAGAATGACCAGTTTCTACCTATTCCAAGTTTTGATCTGGTTCTGGGCATTTTCATGACTCAAGTTGAATACCAAAGTTAAAGTTAACTTCAGTATCTTTCCAACGAGTACTCATTTGCCCCCAGATCAGCTTTGGTTAAAAAGTTATGCTAATTCAAAGTCAGCAGAATTTCTGGAAGAATTTTAACAGCACCTCCCTTGGACGTTGCTGTTTTCAACTATAATTTCCACTAAATTCTGTACTGAAACTTCAGAAACTTTGAATTGCAAAGATATCACACATCTTCTACTTTTTCTAAGGAAGTATCATATGAAATTTTTGGGTTTTGCTACTGGGAGTCATTACTGAAAAACAAAACAGTTCAGAGAATGTTCTACTCTGTCCTGGTTCTGGACAGTTTACATTCCTCTGAGATTTTAGCCCTCTTAAGGTGAGTTTCAGCTCTGGAAGTCTACAACAAAGTTGTAGAGTACTTAAATACCTTTCCCGAGCTATATAGCCCACCTCTCTGGCTAAAAGACCGGTGAGTTATGCCCTGTTGAAGATCAGCAAACGTGCTGCCCAAAACAGAGCACTCTGTTTTTCAGTCTTTTGGCTACACTGCTCCACTATCCCATTCTTATACCCAACCAGGGTCCTAAATGTTGAACCTATAGATTTTAATTCCTTGTTATTGTTTTCATGCATATGACTACAATATCTCGGTACTACGTTCCTCACAAAAGAAAATCCTAACCGGATCATACCGGCATATACGTCTCCAGTGTGGCACTAAACGGCCTCTCGCACACGTTTGCTACACAGATACATACGTGGTTAGTACCTGCAGAAGACCACACAATAATGGTGCACTCAATGGTTTTGTTTCCATTTCAGGCAGTACCATATTTAAAAGTAAATACATACGCCCGTATCATTTCCATACGGCCGTCCTTGAGTTAGGTCATGTCTCAAGGTACGTGATCGTGTTTCAACACCACACGACGGGGAACCCGAGTATGTCATGAACGGGTCGTCACGGTTGGGAATGTTATCAACCCAACAGATACCACCTACTGCCCGGCAGGGCACGCCGATGGCAAGCGCTTCGTATGTCCTCCTGGGCTACTTCCAGACGAACACACTCTCGCGTTACTGACCACGCGATGGGGTCTCCACTTACTTGCCTAATGCACGCTAGGGATCAGCGTTTCCTATGAACTCAGGAACATGGAGAGTTCAAGAGGTTCATATTGACGTCTCACACCAAGCTGTGAGATCAATCCCTGAACCACGTTCCTCGTCAGGGGGAGCTAACCGAAATTGAACCGCTTTCGGTGGCGTTCCTTACCAAACTTACCAGAGCGTAGGTGCGTCGTTACATAATTGAAATTCAGAATTATAACACATAAGTTAGTCTTTGCCACTTTAAGTAACTATGCTAATATAGTCCTTACTTGGGCAACTACCGATTCCTCACCGTATACCTAAGTTTTTCCCATAATGCAGTCCTTAAGTACTGTGCTATCCCCACTGCAGCTCTGATACCAGGCTGTGGCGGACCGGAATCCGCTCATCCAGGATCGCAGAGAGTGGTGCCGCGCGATGCGACACCCGACAGCACACGTCATAAGAACACATTATATTACATGGGAAAACAAACTGAATGTACAAAATAGTACACTTCTCAGTTACAAACTAGGGTATTTATTACACAGCGGAAGTTTCTTTTATACAACTCACGCCCGCCTATCTAGCAAAAGTGGTTGCCCAGCCCTAGGGCAACCCACACTAGCTGCACTCCTCAGCTTAGCGCGGCGTGTACGGCTCCCACTTAGCCGTGGTTCCCGACGGAGGGTAACCCTCACCGGTGGACTCGTACTCCGAGTCCATGGGTGGCTCCTCACCTGAAAAACACTTAAGCAGCAACCGTGAGCATGAAGGCTCAGCAAGACTTAACCGACTCACCTAAGCATGAAACTCTACATGAGGTGTACAATGACATAGGATAGTAATATTGCAGCAAATGGACACGCCTACAAGTTCATCCTTAGTTCATCTTTTAGCAACAAGTTAACAGTTCATGAAGCTGAAATTTAGTAAGCAATATTTGGTGGCACACATGTAACAATACAATTATATCATAACAGCAATATTGAATCATAATATTTCATTCATTAATCTACGTTACGATGCAGTGAACAAGCGGTACTCATCACCGTGAGGGACGGCGAATCGACTCGATATACACCTGCAGGGAAACCCAAAGAGCACGTCACGTACGCCCACCCGTGGAGCTGCACAGCACGCTCACTCGATGTCGTACGGGACAACCTTTTACCCAACAGCCCAAACGTCGAACCGGTCGCACCGAAACGAGCAGGAGGTTCCCCACACGGAGCATCTCTCTATGCCCGTTGGCAGATTTCCACCTTGCTGCCCTCAGCCTACACCTATAAATCGGTGCGTTATGCCTCGACGTCCGGAGGTTTAGGCTACATCGGTTTATCGGGGCCCATATATCCGATATGCCTTCGGTACGTTCAATACTTGTTCAGCAGGGCCGCACACGGATCGGTCCTCAATCGACACGGGCAGGGCTGCGCACACAAGACTCTCTCTTGCTGCGCCCTAGCCCCTGCCTAGTCTCATTTTCATTACTAAAGTGATCTCACATCACTCAACCGAACCCGTGTGTCCCAAGCCTATCTCGCGAGTAGATTCCAACTACTCGACTTGTACCGAAGCCCTATGAATCTTTAAGCATAGCCTTTCTATCGAGGTCCTAAACACTACCCTCACTCTTAGGGAAAAATTCTGGTTATGCAAGTGGGGTTCCATCCATCCTATACCTAATGCACAAACATACTTCATATGACGCATGTAAACAAAGTAAAACTGATGAAAGGGTTAATGCAAACCAGGGCTTTCCTTGTTGCTGCTGGTCAGGGGTTAGTTCCTCTTCCGGAAGGAGGAAGTCCAGCACTTCCGGAGTCTCTTCTTCAATGGCTACACGTTTAATACAATACTACATGTTAATTTGAATGCAATGTGTGAACTGGAATACATCATTGCTAATAACTCTAGCTAGCCCTTCCCTTTGGTTCTGAAATTTTTATGGTGGACTGGTAGGGTCCTAACCAGAGTTGTGACCAAGTTTTATTTGAAACAAAGTTCATTTGAACCTTGTACAAATAGAAGCCCATTTGGTCAATATTTGAGCCTCTGGATGATTCCAGTGGTTTTCATGGCTCCAACCATTACTTTCTGGAAACTAGACTTTAAGATGGTTCTAATGGAGTTGGTTTCACGTCATTTGAAGAATTCTACAGAAAATTAGGCCCTAATTAAGATTTGAGAAAAATCTGAAAAATGTTTCTGTACATTTCTCTATTTTCTCAGGGCAGTTCTCTTAATCACCCCATTAGGGTAAATAAATGAACTTGGATGAGTCTGAAAATTTTACTGGGATTCAGGGATTTTCTAATGAACCTCTCAGCCAAATTTCAGAATTTTTCATAAAGTGGTTCTCCAGATAAAATTCCCAACAGTTTAAACTTTAAGGATTTAATTCTGGAAAACTATTCACTTTCATGATCTGAATTTGGTATTGCTGGAAAGTACTCAGAATTCTGAGTTCGGAAAAATTTAGTTCATCGAATTTGGAGTTTCCTAGCCAAAGTTCTATGCATTTGAAGTTTGCACTAAAACTGGAAATTCCAAAAATGTTTAAATCCTGCGGGTGGGTCCACCGCCCACGTGTCGACCGCTGGAGCCGCGCCACACGGGGCCACAGACTCCTTCCCGCGCGGCCGCACTGGATCCCGGACCACAGAGAATCCCACCCATTTATCTCCAGCCGCTGACGCGTGGGGCCTACCCCTTCGTCTTCCTCCGGCCACCCGCGCGACCCCGCCGCCAAGCTCGCCGGAGCTCTCGCCGGAGAGGGGTTCCAACCTTCGGAGCTTGCTGATTCTCGCCGCCTGTGCCTATCCCGGCCTGGGGAACACGGTGGTGCCCTCCCTGGAGCTTGACAACGGCCGGAACAGGGCTCCCGACGGCAACAGCGGCCGGGAGCTCACCGGCGATGTCGAACTCAGCATCCCCTGCACCTTTTTCGATGCGGTTTGCTCGGGGAGCTCCGCTGACACCTGCTGATCATGGATATGGGCACCGATCCCCGTGAAAACGGCTGCAACTATGACCTCATCAGCGACCTAGGCCGGATATCGGCTGTTGCTCGAAAAACTTGGCTAACCGCAACCCTAGCCCATGATCCTTGCTGGTTTTCAATCCTAGTTGGTCGTGGCAGGGTATAGATCATGTGTTTAGCTCGGTACACCCGGTGATAAGCCAATACTCGTGAATTTTGGGATTTGGGGGAGCTCGGCCTTAAGAACACCGAAGCGTTCCCGGAAGAAATTCTCCCCCGACGGTGCATGAAATGCCGAACGGTAAGGACAGGCAGAACCAGCACCTTGTGGCGATCATTTCTTGTGTTGAGTGTCGGGCATGAAGAAGCCTGTGCTGTCCGGGCGCCGGCGACCAGAGGGCGGCGACTCTGGGTGAGCTACTTCGGATGTAGGCGAGTGGAACCGAGAGGATGGGGAGCGAATTCACGCCGACCAGGGGGCGATCACATGTTTTGTAGCCGGCGTCCTCATCCCCCCGAGCAGGAGGTGGCGCGGTGGCCGCGTTGGGATGGGGTCGACCCCGTGCGCTGTCGGCCGCAGGGTGTTCGACCGCGTGCCGAGTCGGTTTGCTCCTCAGGGTGGCTGACCAGTGGGCCCTCTTCTCCCCTCTAAATCTTTCTCCCCCTTTCTTTTGTAAATATCCCAGCTACTGAGAATTGAATGGGAGACTTAGCCCCCAAGTATTGGTTTGAATTTGAGTTCTCAAATTTAAACTTTGTTGGGTTAAATTTGCTTCATGTTTAAACTGAAATTCAAATTCAGTTTTGAATTAATGCAAATTTAGCTCCCGACAAGATGAACTCCAATAGGGATGAAAATTTGTGGGCTAACTCAGAAAAATGTGCTGAGTTTGAATATGAAGCTAACTTTTGAATTTGGGTGATGAAAGTTGCTGTAATTTGAATTTACATTCAAATTGGCCTCTTTTTTCAAATAACCCAAAAAGTGCCTCAAAAAGTGTTGGATTTCTATGAAACTTGGACTGAACCTTCCCAAGACTTTTTAAGTTCTAGGGGTGAGCTCAACCTCTCATGTTCCTATGTCCAAATCCCACTTTGTGAAAAGGAAGACTTTTCCCCTCTAATCACTCTTTTGATGGAGGTTACTTGCTCTTCACAATATTTCCTAAGATACCCACAATGAAAACTGTGGTGTTGTGAGGTGAAGAAAAGTTTTTGCAAGTCCCTTTTCTTGGGCTCTTGCATTTGGCGCGCCAGGTAGGGGGGCTTTACGCTCTCTCCTCGTGACCATGGTGAACACCACTTCCCATGGCGAGCCTTCTCGCTCAACACGCCGTCGTCTCCACGCGGGAGATGGCGAGGCTACCGCCACTCCAGAGCGGGCGGGTCTGGCCAAGCTGGCGGCCAAGTGGCTGACAAACTCTGTGTGATGTACGGGGATTCTTCTGATGTCTCATCCAGGCGAGTCATCAGGACCCTCCGTCGAGCAGTGGCACCGTCCGCCTCAGTCCCGGGGCCGGCGCCACATCGCAAATGGATGGAGACGCCGATCAGCTTCGACGCCTCCGACTGCCCCAAGAATATGGCAGGCGCTGGGCAACTGCCTCTCCTCATCGCCCCAACCATCTCCAACGTGAAGATCTACCACATGTTGATCGATGGCGGGGTCGCCATCAGCATCATCAGTCTTGCAGCTTTCAAGAAGCTGCAGATCCCTATGTCCCAGCTTACCCCCTCGAGACCATTCTCGGGGGTAGGTCGGGACCCCATCTTCACGTGCGGTAGTATCTCCCTCCTGGTGATATTCAGGATGCCTGAGAACTACTGAACGGAGAGCGTCGTCTTCGACGTTGCGGAGGTCAGTGTGGGGACCACCCCGTGGTTCACCCACTCCAGGATCACATAGGGTGGTGCCGTACGATGCGGCACCCAACAGCACACACGAAAAGAATAATAAAGAACAACATACAAACTTTTATTTGTTATAAAACAGCAGAAGTCTTTTACAAAACCTATTCAAACAGCGAAAGTAATATACATATACAACCTCTCATCCTAGCTATGCAAAAGTGCAGCCGTCCAGCCCGGGGACGCTACACACTAGCAGCATGGAACCGGAGATCACGGAGGCGTGCAGGGCTCCAACTCGGCCGTGTACCCCGACAGGGGCATCGCCTCGTCCTCGGAACCTTCCTCATAACTCTCACCTGCACACAGCTCAAATATTGCAACCGTGAGCATGAAGGCTCAGCAAGTCTTAACCGTCAACCCTAGGCATGGAACTCTACGTGCAAGGATATGTAAGATGGGAAAAGGAATTTGCGACAAAGACACGCCTATAAGTTGGTCCTTACTTTCAGTTTTATAGCAGCAGATTCATGTGCCTTAGGCCGCCCTCACATCGGAAGTCCACAATCAAACAAGAAACGCTTTCCTCCGATGTGGTGATGCCCAAAGTGGAATATAAACTTAATTAGCTCTATATCTACAGCAATCAAGGTATTCAAGACATTAAGATCAATACAGCATTTTCAGTTGGCTTATTTCACTTCTTACTACGTCACAGCGCAGTGAACAAGCGGGTACTCAAATAACCGCGAGGGACGGTGATTGCAATCAAGACACACCCGGATAACACGTTGCATACACCCACTTTCAGAAGCGTGATTCCACACCCCTTCCTACTCTGTTGTATGCAACAACCTTTCAAAGGCAACCCAAATGCCAAACCGGTCCATCCGTAACGGGCAGGAGGTCCCCGTGTGGAGCGTGACTGTGCCCACCGGCAGATTTACACCTTGCTACCCTCAACCCACTCCTATTTACGGTTGGGTAAGCCTCGACACCCAGGTTAACCAATTACATCGGTTTCCTGGTTCCCATATGCCAGTATGCATCCGGTACAGTTCGATACTTGTCCAGTAGGGCCGCACACGGACGGTCCTCAACCGACACCAACAGGGCTAAACACGTGAGACCTCTGCTCACTGCATCCTATCCCCCCTGCTGGGTCTCATTTTTATAACTCAAGCCATTATCTACCTCTTTTCTTTCCGGGTGATAAGTACTATCTCGCGAGTAGCTTCCAACCACTCGACTTCTACCGAGATCCTATACATTAGCATGACATTCTCTACTCGTCGAGTTTGTAAACTACCCAATCCTTATTAGGATTTAAAAGGCTATGCAATTGGGGTTTCAATCACCCTAACTCTAATGCAAGCATTCACCCTAGACATAAGTGATACAAATAAAAAGCTTTATAAAAGGTACTTCAGTGCAAACCGGGGCTTGCCTGGTTGCGAGTTAAACGGAAAGTCAGCTTCTGGTGGGAGGACGTCCAACGGCTCCGGTGCGTCCTCAACTTGGGTCACTATTATGAAATGTAATAAAATACATGTATAAGTATTAAAGATTTATAAGAATTGGACTTCTATTCATAGCTACTGCTATTTAAAATCCTTCATTGGCTTTGGGAATTTTTCAGTGGATACTAAACTCTCTAAGGATGATTTGAGTCAAATTTGGAGACATGTCATTGCACAATGTAGTCTTTAAAATTCCTACAAGTACAATGCTTCTCTGAATTTTGAGCCCAATTCAGGAGCTTTGACATAGCTAGTAATGGAAGATCTGATTAGGGTAAGTCTCCATGGTTCTAAAAAAATTTGTTTCACCATTTTTTGGAGCTACCATCAGAGAGATATCAATTTTTGAAGTTGGACAGGAGTTCTGAAAAGTTTCTGTTTAAATTTGAATTTTCCAAATAAAGGCTGAACTTGGGAAGGCAGTTTAGCCTAGCAAATGATCTCCAATGAAGCCCAAATTTTTACTGGAGATCAGTATCTATGAAGAGGATTTGCTGCCCAAATTTGGGAATATTTCATAAAGAATTGCTCCTGTAATAAATCCCTAAATGATTTACTAAAAACAATTCTACAGAAATTACTGGGCATTTTCATAGCCAAAAATTGGTTCCTCTGTGAAGTACTCCTCATGAGGAATCCAACAAAATTGGTCTCACTCTTTTTGGAGTTTTCTACACAAAGTTATGGCCTTGTAAAGATCAGCTAATTCCTGGAATTATTTCTCTAATAGAAACTTCAAATAATTGGGCTGGGCCCACTGTTTTAATTCGGACCAGTCAGATTTTAGCAACACCGGGGGCTACAGGGTTATTCCCGCGCAGCCGCACCAGATCCGGCGCCACAAGCCGATCCTCGCGCGAACCCGGAGGCTGACCGGTGGGACCCGGCCCTCCTTCGTCTTCCTCGTGCTGCCCACGCCTCCCGCGGTGGTGCAAGCCGGCGAGGCTCGCTGGGACGGGGTTCCCGCGGTCTAAACTTCGTCAAACTCGCCGCTCCCCCATTTTTAACCGCGCTGAAAACTGTGGGAGGGTCGCCGGCGGCCGTGGCTCACCGGAAGCCATCGCGCACCGGTGACAGCAAAGTTTTGAACTCCGGCGAGGTCGGGAACCCTTATTCCTTTATCATTCGATCGATTCTTGGGCTCTAGAGCATCAGTGAATGATGTAGGAGCCCGTAAGGGTCCTGGCCGCCGGTGAAACTGCCGGCAACCGATGGCTCCACGGCGACCCGAGGTGCTTTTGCACCGGCGACTACGAAAACAGCTAGGGCTCCCTCGTTTCTTGATGTTTTTGCTTGGTTCTTCATCGAGGAGAGGCGCTAGGAAGTAGAGAAGCTCTGTGCAAGCTTACTCGAGGTCTAAAGGATCGTGCACCACGAATTTTTGGCTAGAACGCGCACTACCCGTCGGTGTACCGTTTGGGAAAACGGTGAAATTCTCGCCACCGGTTCTAGCAATCGCTAAACGGTTTCCGGCTACACGATCAGGACATGTGAACGAACCTTTCTTGTGTAGGGAAGGGGCGGTGACACCGGCCGTAGCGCACTGTACACGGCGACCACCTTCGGTTCGTCCGTGTTCACCCGAGGATCGTGGCTACTCTGCCAATATCCGGAGCAATCACGTTCGGGGTAGGGAAGGAGAAGTGCTGGAGAGCTAGAGCACTGCCTGGCGATGCTCTTTGCTGTGGAGCGCTCGAGCAGCCGAGCTCGGAGGGCTGTGGTGTGATCGGAAGGAACGGCGGCGGTGTTCTGGACGGAAGAAACGGCGGAGGCGCGAGTTATAGCAGGGGAAGAAGGAAAACAACTCCGGCGCACCCTTTGCCGTGATCCAACCGAGCCACCGAGGCAGCAGGAGGTGGCGCGGGCTCTCCCTCGGGCGCGGGTTCAACCGGGAGCTCGCGCGCTCCCGCTGTTCGACCGCCGTCGGCTGAGGCGGCAACCCCACTGGGTGGCTGACAAATGGGCCCCACCTCCCCTCTTTATTTAATCAACTTTTTCTGATATTTTCCCACCAGCAACTCAACATTAAAGACTTGACTTCAACTCCAAGTCATAGTTTGAATTTGCTGAATTCAAATAGTTTGAATTCGGGTGTGAAAATTGGATGTGGATTGATCATTTGAATTTGAAAAAGAGTTTGAATTCTCCACTTTATATTGCCTCAAAAGTATGGCAAACCAGCTCCAAAATTTCCAATTTTTGGCATGGCTGCTTATTAAAAAGAGGAGAACACATTTGTGAAACCCAATTTTCAAATTGAGGGAATTGGAATTTGAAACTGAATTTGAAATTCAGATTAGAGGGCTTCTCCTTTTAATCCCAAACAAATATTAAAACTCCTCCAAATGAGCTGAAATTTGGAAGGTTGAATATTTGGACTATAAAGATCCAAGTTGTGCATTTAGATCTCCATGTTTGGAAGTTTTGGGAAGTCTAAACCCTCACTTTGAACTCACACTTATTATAATTCAAAGTTTTAATTCCCCTCATTTTTCATAAGTGTACATGAGCTGAATTTTCTTGCTACCACTTTTTGGGGATTTTACATCCCTCCCCCCTTAAAAAGAATCTCGTCCCGAGATTCCAAAGGAAAAGCAAAGTGGGGAAAATTTTTACCAGGTATATGAGGATAGCAAGTCCGGATAATACGTGCGTAGATAATCCTCGCTTTCCCATGTCGCCTCATCAGCGGTATTGTTACTCCACAAGACCTTGTAGAACCCTAAGGTCCGGTTTCTTGTGGCACGAGTCTTTTCATCGATAATCTGGATCGGATACTCCGTGTACGTGAGGTCCGGTTGAAGAACTTCTATGTCTTCAGTGCGGATTTCAGCTGAGGGTTTGAGGCATTTCCTCAGCTGAGAGATGTGGAAGACATTGTGAATTCCTGCGAGCGACGCTGGTAACTCCAGGCGATAGGCCACGTGTCCGCATCTTTCAATGACGGTGAACGGGCCAATGAATCGCGGCACAAGTTTACCTTTCACTCCGAAACGGTGAACTCCTTTCATCGGAGACACACAGACATAAACATGGTCCCCGATGTCGAAGTGGAGAGGGCGGCGTCTTTTATCCGCATAGCTCTTCTGACGAGATTGAGCAGCCTTGAGGTTGGCTTGTATTACTCGCACTCGTTCTTCAGCCTCATTCACAAGTTCAATGCCGTAGATAACTCGCTCGCCGGACTCGCACCAGTTGAGAGGTGTGCGACATTTCCGGCCGTAGAGAGCTTCATACGGCGCCATCTTGATGCTAGCTTGATAGCCATTGTTGTAAGAAAACTCCGCCAACGGCAAATGATCGTCCCAATTCTTGCCGTGGTGGATGGCACAAGCGCGTAGCATGTCTTCAAGCACTTGATTCACCCGTTCAGTTTGACCATCAGTCTGCGGGTGATACGCGGAGATTCGGATCAGTTTGGTCCCCAAGGATGCGTGCAGCTGTTCCCAGAACCGAGAGACGAACAGCGCACCGCGATCTGAAATGATAGAGCGGGGGACACCGTGCAAACATAAGATCTTTGCAATGTACAGCTCCGTATATTGCTTGGCCACGTACTTTGTATGTACGGGGATAAAATGAGCCGACTTGGTTAGTCGATCGACTATCACCCAAATCGAGTCATGTTTGTGAGACGTGAGAGGTAAACCAACAATGAAGTCCATGCTGATATCCTCCCACTTCCACGCCGGAATGTTCAATGGTTGCAGCTGTCCGGCTTTACGCATATGGTCGGTTTTCACCCACCAACACGTACCACATTCGGATACGTATTTTGCGATCTCTCTCTTCATCCGTGTCCACCAAAACCTGGTTTTCAGATCCTGGTACATCTTGTTGCTGCCCGGATGAATAGAATACTTGGACAAATGAGCCTCGTCCAAGATTTTCTTCCGAAGCTTCATGTCACGGGGTACCACTATACGGTCTTTAAACCATAGCGTGTCATGTTCATCTCTTCGGAAGCATTTCATTTCGCCATTCTCCATCCTTCTCCGAATGTGTGACATTCCCATGTCCTTCCTCTGAGCTTCCATAATCTCCTCTCTTATGGTTGGTATGAGAGCAAGATTATATAATGCCCCATATGGAACCAAGTACAGACTCGGCTCCTCCTCTTCAAGTGGGGTGATGGACAGATTGTTGACATGGGATTTGCGGCTTAAGGCATCGGCAACCACGTTTGCCTTACCGGGGTGGTAGTGAATCTCGATCTCATAGTCTTTGATCAGTTCTAGCCATCTCCGTTGCCGCATATTCAACTCCTTTTGAGTGAAGATATACTTCAAACTCTTCTGGTCAGTGTAGAGGTGCACTAAGTTCCCAAGCAAATAGTGCCTCCACATCTTCAAGGCCAACACCACAGCAGCAAGCTCGAGATCATGAGTCGGATAGTGCTGCTCGTGGTTACGGAGTTGACGTGAGCCATAGGCGACCACTCTTCCGCCTTGCATCAATACACAGCCAAGCCCGATACCGGACGCATCACAATATACGTCGAAGGGCTTGGTCGTATCCGGTTGAGCTAACACCGGGGCTGTTGTAAGATGCTTCACTAATGCCTGGAAAGCTTCTTCACAAGCTGAGCTCCAAACATATTTGATCCCCTTCTTCAACAGTTCAGTCATCGGCTTAGCAAGCTTGGAGAAATTTGGTATAAATCTCTGATAATATCCTGCTAACCCGAGGAAACTCCTGACTTCATGGACTGATGTGGGGGACTTCCATTTCAGCACTTGTTCAATTTTGCTTGGATCAACTGAATGCCTTCTGCAGAAATAATGTGACCAAGGAATGGCACTTGGCTGATCCAAAATTCGCACTTGCTGAACTTAGCATAAAGCTTATGGTCTCTTAATCGCTGAAGTACGATATGCAAGTGTTTGGCGTGTTCTTCTTTAGTCTTGGAGTAAACCAAGATGTCGTCTATGAACACCACCACAAACTTGTCCAACTCCGGCATGAACACTGAGTTCATGAGATACATGAAGTGTGCCGGGGCGTTGGTGAGACCAAAGGACATGATGAGGTATTCATACAACCCATATCTCGTCGAGAAGGCCGTCTTTGGGATATCCTCCGCTCGGATCTTGATTTGATGATATCCGGAGCGAAGATCCATCTTGGAAAATACACTCGCACCCACAAGTTGATCGAAGAGAATATTGATGCGGAGCAGTGGATATTTATTCTTGATGGTGACGGCGTTGAGAGGTCGGTAGTCCACACACAACCTCAAGGTTTCATCCTTCTTCTTCACAAACAGCGCCGAGCATCCCCATGGCGAGGAACTCAGTCGAATGAAATCCTTCTTCATCAAATCGTTGAGCTGCTCCTTTAGTTCAGCCAGCTCGTTCGAAGCCATCTTATATGGTCTCCGTGAGATTGGTGTCGTCCCAGGTACGAGTTCAATCTTGAACTCGACATCTCTTTCGGGTGGCATGCCCGGAAGATCATCCGGAAAGACATCCGGGTATTCACGGACCACACGAATATCCTCAAGTTTCGTGGCTTCCGTGTTATATGTGGCTGGGGTTTCTTGAACCGAATGGTCAAGAATAAGAACATGTGGTTCATGGAGTGGAGAGTTTAGACGAACCACACGTGGAATGATGTCAAGAACAGCACCATGGTGATGTAGCCATGACATTCCTAAAATGACATCAAGTTTTTGACTCTCTAACATGATTAGAGAAGTCGGATATAGATTTCCACCCAACTGTAATGGTGCTCTATAGACCATTCTATCAGCTGTTATTTTCCCACCCGGAGAACATATCAAATATGAATTATTTGTGGGAATGATAGGCAGTTGATATTTAATAACATAAGACTGACTTATGAAATTATGGGTGGCACCGGAGTCAAAAAGTATGACTACGGGATGATCTAGGTAAGAGAACGTACCCGCGAGGACGGGTTCGCCTTCCGGCACGTCTTCGATAGCTAAGTGGTGGACGTTGCCGGGTTTTGGTGCTGGTTTCTTGGGCTGGTTGTGGGGCTGATTAGCACCCTGATATGGTGCTGCACCCCTGCCCTGTCGCGGCTCGGGGCAGTCCCTCGAAATGTGCCCGACACGGTCACACGTATAGCACGTGTAAGGTGTCGGGGTCCCGCCGACTTGAGGACGGAATCTCAGTGCATGCTGTTTAAACTGGGGCGCACGCGGGACAATCCTTTGCTGCTGCTGTTGCTGTGGTGGATACGTCGGTCGGAAACCCGGCGCATTATATTGCCGCCCGCGAAACTGAGGAGGTCGCGCCGTTGGCTGCCATCTCTGACCGGATGGTGAGCGATACACCACGCGATATTTCTGTGGCGTTCCACCACTGCTGCTCGTCAGCGCGCTGCGTTTCCTCTTGTCAGAACCGCGCTCGCGCTGAGCATTCTCCTGTAGAATCGCGGCATTAACTAGGTCGTTGAATGTGCCGCGATTGCTCTGGGCGAGATGCACCTTCATCTTGGAGTTTAGGCCCCGGAATAACGCATTGCGCTTGTTGTCTACCGTGCCCACAAATCCTGGCGCATACTGCGCCAGCCGGTTGAATAACCTGGAGTACTCATGAGCACTCCTCTCGCCTTGTCGTAGCGCCAGGAACTCCTGGAGCTTCATTTCCATCACACCGGGAGGTATGTGTTAGGCGCGGAACGCCTCCCGGAACTCCGTCCATGTGATGGCATGGCCAGCCGGTAAGGAGGCGGTGTAGTTCGCCCACCAGGTACCGGCTTCTCCTTGAAGCTGTTGCGCTGCATACAGCGCCTTCTGATGTTCGGTGCATCGTAGCAGCCCGAACTTTGTCTCCAGAGTGCGGATAAAGCTGTCCGCCTCCAAAGGTTCTTCGGCCTCCGTGAAGACCGGTGGATGGGTCACCATGAATTCTGAATACGAGCTTTGTTGGGGCTGGCGTTGCCCATCGTCTTGGCGTCCTCCCTGATGGGACGCATTCTGCTGCACCAACATCCGCAGTAACTCGGTTTGCTCGTCGCGCGAGCCGAGCACTGCAGCGAGAACCTCCGCAAGATTCCTTGGAAGTTCTGGCGGTGGAGGAGGTGGTTGCTGCTGCGTCGTGGTTTGCTCCGGAGGTGGAGACTCATCACCATGAACTTGACTCGGACCTCCCTCCTCTTGCGTTGAACGTGTCCGCACCATTCTGCATTCATACCATTCAAACGATCAGCACATGTGGGTTTAGCTCATCCAGTCTATACAATAGTAATACGAGAATGAGATAGACAATGCGCATAACAAGCACACATATGGATAAAGTATAAACTTTATGCAACATATACATCCCTGGACCGTGTCACACGATCGAGTTCCAAAATATTGAACTTTATGGGTTAAAAGTTCATTTCGACCATCGAGGTCACCACGGGATGTTAAGTGTGTTAGCATGCGTAATTCCTCGCTATTGTACTGGACCCAAACATGTACTCGCTCGAAATGATATGTCAAATGCATAAACCCTTCGACTCCAACTCGCTGTTTTACAACAGCCACTGGACGTCGAACGGTGAAACTAAGTGTTTTGGTTGAAATACAGAAAATTCCAGAGAGCATTTGGTCTGCCCTGTTTTTGGACAGTACCTACTCATCTGAGATTTTCATCCCTTTGGAGGGAGATTTTGTTCTGGAACTCTACAGAAAAATTGTAGAGGACTTCAAAACCTTTCCAGAATGGTATCCCACACCTCCATTGGTTCAACCAATCCTAAGTTATGCCCTGTTCAAGTTCAGCAAAATTTCTGCCGAAAACAGGGGAGATTATTCCTAAGCTTTTGAGACTGAACCTATACTCCCAATTGAATCTTAGTTCAATATGGAAGCTCAATAACCCCTAAATGGAATCCTAAACTTCATTTTGACTCTTTTCTTCGAAAATAAACTTTTATGCAGTCGGTACTACATTTCCTCACCAAAGAAAAATCCTAAACCGGTATTCCGGCATATACGGGTCACATGGTGGAACTACAGTCGTCACTCACAAACGGTTTCTACACGTCATGCACTAACGTGGTTAGTGTAACTGCAGAAAAACACACAATAATGATGCACACAAAGGTTTTAACATTGCAGGCAGTTCCATATCATAGTAAAAACATACGGTCCGTATCATTGCCATACGGATCGTCCTTGAGTCAAGCCACGTCTCAAGGTACATGGTCGTGTTTTCACACCACACGACGGGGAACCCGAGTAGAGCGCGAACGGGTCATCACGGTTGGAAATTTTATCAACCCAACGGATACCACCTACTGCCTCATGACCGTTGAGGCACGCCGATGGCGAGCGCTGCGTATGGCCCTTTGAACATTGAACGTTCAAGAGTTGCATACTATCGTGTTGCTTACCACACGATGGGGTATTCTCATTTTTGCCTAAAGCACGCTGGAGATCAGCGTTTTCATATGCTCTCAGAACCATAGAGAGGTCCAGAGACTCATATTCACTACCGTGCCAAGCCACGGTATATCATTCCATACTATTACTCGTATGGCGAGTTACCGCAATTGATCTGCCTGCGGTGGCGTACCTTACCTCTTACCTGACGTCGGAGCATCGTTACAGAATGTATAACACATAAGTTAGCTTTTCCACCTTAGTAACTACTACTATCATAGACCTTATGTGGGCTTAATGACTAATCCTCACTCGATGCGGTACGATGCGGCACCCAACAGCACACACGAAAAGAATAATAAAGAACAACATACAAACTTTTATTTGTTATAAAACAGCGGAAGTCTTTTACAAAACCTATTCAAACAGCGGAAGTAATATACATATACAGCCTCCCATCCTAGCTATGCAAAAGTGCAGCCGTCCAGCCCGGGGACGCTACACACTAGCAGCATGGAACCGGAGATCACGGCGGCATGCAGGGCTCCAGCTCAGCCGTGTACCCCGACGGGGGCATCGCTGTAAAATCCCCAAAAGTGGTAGCAAGAAAATTCAGCTCATGTACACTTATGAAAAATGAGGGGAATTAAAACCTTGAAGTATAATAAGTGTGAGTTCAAAGTGAGGGTTTAGACTTCCCAAAACTTCCAAACATGGAGATCTAAATTGGATCTTCATAGTCCAAATATTCAACCTTCCAAATTTCAGCTCATTTGGAGGAGTTTTAATATTTGTTTGGGATTAAAAGGAGAAGCCCTCTAATCTGAATTTCAAATTCAGTTTCAAATTCCAATTCCCTCAATTTGAAAATTTGGTTTCACAAATGTGTTCTCCACCTTTGAATGAGCAGCCATGCCAAAAATTGGAAATTTTGGAGCTGGTTTGCTATATTTTTGAGGCAATACAAAGTGGAGAATTCAAACTCGTTTTCAAATTCAAATGATCAAACCCCATTCAAATTCTATACCAGAATTCAAACCATTTGAATTCTTCAAATTCAAACTATGACTTGGGGTTGAAGTCAAGTCTTTAATGTTGAGTTGCTGGTAAGAAAATATCAGAAAAAGTTGATTAAACAAAGAGGGGAGGTGGGGCCCATTTGTCAGCCACCCACTGGAGTTGCCGCCTCAGCCGACGGTGGTCGAACAGCGGGAGCGCGCCAGCTCCCGGTTGAACCCGCGCCCGAGGGAGAGCCGCGCCACCTCCTGCTGCCTCGGTGGCTCGGTTGGATCACGGCAAAGGGTGCGCCGGAGCTGTTTTCCTTCTTCCCCTGCTATAACTCACGCCTCCGCCGTTTCTTCCGTCCAGAACACCGCCGCCGTTCTCTCCGATCGACCACAGCCTCCAAGCTCGATTGCTCAAGCGCTCCACAGCAAAGAGCATCGCCTGGACGTGCTCTAGCCCTTGCCAAAGCCCCTTCGGGGTTTGCCGGTCCGAACTGCTCGAGAAACGCGGATTGGCGCCAAAGCTTCAAGGTGCCCGGACCTCGCCGTTTCGGCTCTCCGTCGACAGCAGCAACCGGCCACCCTTTCCCCCGACTTCCTATACAAGAAAGGTGCGTGGACATGTCCTGGTCGTGTAGCCGGAGGCCGTTTAGCGTTTGCTAGGACCGATGGCAAGAATTTCACCGTTTCCCCAAACGGTACACCGACGGGTAGTGCGCGGTCTAGCCAAAAATTTGTGGTGCTTGATCCTTTAGACCTCGAGTAAGCTTGCACAGAGCTTCTCTACTTCCTAGCGCCTCTCCTCGACGAAGAACCAAGCAAAAACATCAAGAAACGAGGGAGCCCTAGCTATTTTCGTAGTCGCCGGTGCAAAAGCACCTCGGGTCGCCGTGGAGCCTTCGGTTGCCGGCAGTTTCACCGGCGGCCAGGACCCTTACGGGCTCCTACATCACTCATTGATGCTCTAGAGCCTAAGAATCTATCGAATGATAGAGGAATAAGGGTTCTCGACCTCGCTGGGGTTCAAAACTTTGCTGTCACCGGTGCGCGATGATTTCCGGTGAGCCACGGCCGCCGGCGACCCTCCCACAGTGTTCAGCGCGGTTAAAAATGGGGGAGAGGCGAGTTTGACGAAGTTTAGACCGCGGGAACCCCGTCCCGGCGAGCCTCGCCGGCGTGCGCCGCCGCGGGAGGCGCGGGCAGCGCGAGGAAGACGAAGGAGGGCCAGTCCCACCGGTCAGCCTCCGGGTTCCCACGAGGATCGGTTTGTGGCACCGGATCTGGTGCGGCTGCGCAGGAATAACCCCGTAGCCCCCGGTGTTGCTAAAATCTGACTGGTCCGAATTAAACCAGTGGGCCCAGCCCAATTATTTGAAGTTTCTATTAGAGAAATAATTCCAGAATTTAGCTGATCTTTGCAAGCCCATAACTTTGTGTAGAAAACTCCAAAAAGAGTGAGACCAATTTTGTTGGATTCCTCATGAGGAGTACTTCACAGAGAAACCAAATTTTGGCTATGAAAATGCCCAGGAATTTCTGTAGAATTGTTTTTAGTAAATCCTTTAGGGATTTATTACAGGAGAAATTCTTTATGAAATATTCCCAAATTTGGTCAGAAAATCCTTCTCATAGTTACTGATCTCCAGTAAAAATTTGGGCTTCATTGGAGGTCATTTGCTAGGTCAAATTACCTTCTCAAGTTCAGCCTTTATTTGAAAATTCAAATGTAAACAGAAACTGTTCAGCACTTCTGTCCAAACTTCAAAAATTCATCTCTCTCTGATGGTAGCTTCAAAAATGGTGAAACAAATTCTGTTAGAACCATGGAGACTTACCCTAATCAGATCTTCCACCATTAGCTATGTCAAGCTCCTGATTTAGGCTCAAAATTCAGATAAGCATTGTACTTGTAGGAATTTTAAAGACTACATTATGCAATGACATGTCTCCAAATTTGACTCAAATCATCCTTAGAGAGTCTAGTATCCACTGTAAAAATCCCAAAGCTAATTAAGGATATTAAATAGCAGTAGCTATGAGTAGAAGTCCAATTCTTATAAATCCTTAATACTTATACATGTATTTTATTACATTTCATAATAGTGACCGAAGTTGAGGATACGCCGGAGCCCTTGGACGTCCTGCCACCGGAAGCTGACTTTCCGCTTAACTCGCAACCAGGCAAGCCCCGGTTTGCACTTAAGTAACTTTTATAAAATTTTCCATTTGTATCATTTATGTCTAGGTTGAATGTTTGCATTAGAGTTAGGGTGATTGAAATCCCACTTGCATAGCCTCTTTAAATCCTATAAAGGGTTGGGTAGTTTACAAACTCGACGAGTAGAGAATGCCATGCTAATGTATAGGATCTCGGTAGAAGTCGAGTGGTTGGAAGCTACTCGCGAGCTAGTACTTATCATCGGAAAGAAAAGAGGTAGATAATGGCTTGAGTTGTATGAAAATGAGACCCAGCAGGGGGGGATAGGATGCAGTGAGCAGAGGTCTCACGTGCGTAGCCCTGCTGGTGTCGGTTGAGGACCGTCCGTGTGCGGCCCTGCTGGATAAGTATCGAACAGTACCGGATGCATACTGGCATATGGGAACCAGGAAACCGATGTAATTGGTTAACCTGGGTGTCGAGGCTTACCCAACCGTAAATAGGAGTGGGTTGAGGGTAGCAAGGTGTAAATCTGCCGGTGGGCACAGTCACGCTCCACGCGGGGACCTCCTACCCGTTACGGATGGACTGGTTCGGCATTTGGGTTGCCTTTGAAAGGTTGTTGCATACAACAGAGTAGGAAGGGGTGTGGAATCACGCTTCTGAAAGTGGGTGTATGTGACGTGTTATCCGGGTGTGTCTTGATTTCAATCACCGTCCCTCGCGGTTATTTGAGTACCCGCTTGTTCACTGCGCTGTGACGTAGTAAGAAGTGAAATAAGCCAACTGAAAATGCTGTATTGATCTTAATGTCTTGAATACCTTGATTGCTGTAGATATAGAGCTAATTAAGTTTACATTCCACTTTGGGCATCATCACATCGGAGGAAAGCGTTTCTTGTTTGATTGTGGACTTCCGATGTGAGGGCTGCCTAAGGCACATGAATCTGCTGCTATAAAACTGGAAGTAAGGACCAACTTATAGGCGCGTCTTTGTCGCAAATTCCTTTTCCCATCTTACATATCCTTGCACGTAGAGTTCCATGCCTAGGGTTGACGGTTAAGACTTGCTGAGCCTTCGTGCTCACGGTTGCAATATTTGAGCTGTTTGCAGGTGAGAGTTATGAGGAAGGTTCCGAGGATGAGGTGATGCCCCCGTCGGGGTACACGGCCGAGCTGGAGCCATGCACGCCGCCGTGATCTCCGGTTCCATGCTGCTAGTGTGTAGCGTCCCCGGGCTGGACGGCTGCACTTTTGCTTAGTTAGGGTTTGAGAGCAACTATGTATATAACTTCCGCTGTTAATTAGGTTTTGTAAAAAGACTTCCGCTGTTTTATATCAAATAAAAGTTTGTATGTTATCCTTTATTCATTTCGTGTGTGCTGTTGGGTGCCGCATCGCACGGCACCACCCTATGCGATTCCTGGAGTGGGTGAACCACGGGGTGGTCCCCACAGCCGTGGTATCAGAGCCGCATTGGGAATAGCACGCTCGAAAAGAGCCTATTTTTGAAAACTTAGAAGTAGTCGAGTGAGGATTAGTCATTAAGCCCATATAAGGTCTATGATAGTAGTAGCTACTAAGGTGGAAAAGCTAACTTACTTGTTATATATTCTGTAACGACGTTCCGAAATCAGGTAAGAGGTAAGGTACGCCACCGCAGGCGGATCAATTGCGGTAACTCGCCATGCGAGTAATAGTATGGAATGATATACCGTGGCTTGGCACGATAGTGAATATGAGTCTCTGGACCTCTCTATGGTTCTGAGAGTATATGAAAACGCTGATCTCCAGCGTGCTTTAGGCAAAAGTGAGAATACCCCATCGTGTGGTAAGCAACACGATAGTATGCAACTCTTGAACGTTCAATGTTCAAAGGGCCATACGCAGCGCTCGCCATCGGCGTGCCTCAACGGTCATGAGGCAGTAGGTGGTATCCGTTCGGTTGATAAAATTCCCAACCGTGACGACCCGTTCGCGCTCTACTCGGGTTCCCCGTCGTGTGGTGTAAAAACACGACCATGTACCTTGAGACGTGGCTTGACTCAAGGATGATCCGTATGGCAATGAAACGGATCGTATGTTTTTATTATGATATGGAACTGCCTGAAATGCTAAAACCTTTGTGTGCACCATTACTGTGTGTTTTTCTGCAGGTACATTAACCATGTTAGCGCATGACGTGTAGAAATTGTCTGTGAGTGACGTCTTTAGTCCACCATTTGACACGTATAAGCCGGAATACCGGTTTAGGATTTTTCTTTGGTGAGGAAACATAGTACCGACTGCATAAAAGTTTATTTTCAAAGAAAAGTGTCAAAATGAAGTTTAGGAATCCATTTAGGGGTTAGTAAACTCCTTTATAAGAGTCAATTGGGAGTATAGGTTCAATCTCAAAAACATAGGAACAATCTCCCCTGTTTTTGGCAGAAATTTTTCTGAACTTGAACAAGGCATAACTTAAAATTGGTTGAACCAATGGAGGTGTGGGATACCATTCTGGAAAGGTTTAGAAGTCCTCTACAACTTTTCTGTAGAGCTCCAGAACAAAAATCTCCCTCCCAAGGGATGAAAATCTCATATGAATAGGTACTGTCCAAAAACAGGGCAGACCAAATGCTCTCTGGAATTTTCTGTATTTCAACCAAAACACTTAGTTTCACCGTTCGACGTCCAGTGGCTGTTGTAAAACAGCGAGTTGGAGTCGAAGGGTTGATGCATTTGACATATCACTTCGAGTTAGTACATGTTTGGGTCCAATACAATAGCGAGGAATTACGCATGCTAACACACTTAACATTCCGTGGTGACCCCGATGGTTGAAATGAACTTTTAACCCATAAAGTTCAATACTTTGGAACTCGATCATGGGACATGGTCCAGGGATGTATATGTTGCATAAAGTTTATACTTTATCCATATGTGTGCTTGTTATGCACATTATCTATGCCATTCTCGTATTACTATTGTATAGACTGGATGAGCTAAACCCACATGCGCTGATCGTTTGAATGGTCTGAATGCAGAATGGTGCGGACACGTTCAACGCAAGAGGAGGGAGGTCTGAGTCAGGTTCGTGGTGATGAGTCTCCACTTCCGGAGCAAACCACGACGCAGCAGCAACCACCTCCTCCACCGCCAGAACTTCCAAGGAATCTTGCGGAGGTTCTCGCTGCAGTGCTCGGCTCGCGCGACGAGCAAACCGAGTTGCTGCGGATGCTAGTGCAGCAAAATGCGTCCCATCAGGGAGGACGCCAAGACAATGGGCAACGCCAGCCCCAACAAAGCTCGTATTCGGAATTCATGGCGACCCATCCACCGGTCTTCACGGAGACCGAAGAACCTTTGGAGGCGGACAGTTTTATCCACACTCTGGAGGCAAAGTTCGGGCTGCTACGATGCACCGAACACCAGAAGGCGCTGTATGCAGCGCAACAGCTTCAAGGAGAAGCCGGTACCTGGTGGGTGAACTACACCGCCTCCTTACCGGCTGGCCATGCCGTCACATGGACGGAGTTCCGGGAGGCGTTCCGCGCCTATCACATACCTCCCGGTGTGATGGAGATGAAGCTCCAGGAGTTCCTGGTGCTACGACAAGGCGAGAGGAGTGCTCATGAGTACTCCAGGTTATTCAACCGGCTGGCGCAGTATGCGCCAGGATTTGTGGGGACGGAAGACAACAAGCGTAATGCTTTCTCCCGGGGCCTGAATTCCAAGATGAAGGTCCATCTCGCCCAGAGCAATCGCGGCACATTCAACGACCTAGTTAATGCTCAGCGCAATCACGGCACATTCTACAGGAGAATGCTCAGCGCGAGCGCGGTTTTGACAAGAGGAAACGCAGCGTGCTGACGAGCAGCAGTGGTGGGACACCACAGAAATACCGCGTGGTGTATTGCTCACCATCCGGTCAGAGATGGAAGCCACCGGCGCGACCGCCTCAGTTTCGCGGTCGGCAATATAATGCGCCGGGCTTTCGACCGACGTATCCACCACAGCAACAGCAGCAGCAAAGGACGGTCCCGCGTGCACCCCAATTTCAACAGCGTGCACCGGGATTCCGTCCTCAAGTCGGCGGGACCCCGACACCTTACACGTGCTACACGTGTGGCCGTGTCGGGCACATTTTGAGGGACTGCCCCGAGCCGCGACAGGGCAGGGGTCCAGCACCATATAAGGGTGCTAATCAGCCCCGCAATCAGCCCAAGAAACCAGCACCAAAACCCGGCAACGTCCACCACTTAGCTATCGAAGACGTGCCGGAAGGCGAACCCGTCCTCACGGGTACGTTCTCTTACCTAGATTATCCCGTAGTCATACTTTTTGACTCCGGTGCCACCCATAATTTCATAAGTCAGTCTTATGTTATTAAATATCAACTGCCTATCATTCCCACAAATAATTCATATTTGATATGTTCTCCGGGTGGGAAAATAACAGCTGATAGAATGGTCTATAGAGCACCATTACAATTGGGTGGAAATCTATATCCGACTTCTCTAATCATGTTAGAAAGTCAAAAACTTGATGTCATTTTAGGAATGTCATGGCTACATCGCCATGGTGCTGTTCTTGACATCATTCCACGTGTGGTTCGTTTAAACTCTCCACTTCATGAACCACATGTTCTTATTCTTGACCGTTTGGTTCAAGAAACCCCAGCCACATATAACACGGAAGCCATGAAACTTGAGGATATTCGAGTGGTCCGTGAATACCCGGATGTCTTTCCGGATGATCTTCCGGGCATGCCACCCGAAAGAGATGTCGAGTTCAAGATTGAACTCGTACCTGGGACGACACCAATCTCACGGAGACCATATAAGATGGCTCCGAATGAGCTGGCTGAACTAAAGGAGCAGCTCAACGATTTGATGAAGAAGGGTTCCATTCAACCGAGTTCCTCGCCATGGGGATGCTCGGCGCTGTTTGTGAAGAAGAAGGATGAAACCTTGAGGTTGTGTGTGGACTACCGGCCTCTCAACGCCGTCACCATCAAGAATAAATATCCACTGCCCCGCATCGATATTCTCTTCGATCAACTTGTGGGTGCGAGTGTATTTTCCAAGATGGATCTTCGCTCCGGATATCATCAAATCAAGATCCGAGCGGAGGATATCCCAAAGATGGCCTTCTCGACGAGATATGGGTTGTATGAATACCTCGTCATGTCCTTTGGTCTCACCAACACCCCGGCACACTTCATGTATCTCATGAACTCAGTGTTCATGCCGGAGTTGGACAAGTTTGTGGTGGTGTTCATAGACGACATCTTGGTTTACTCCAAGACTGAAGAAGAGCACGCCAAACACTTGCATATCGTGCTTCAACGATTAAGAGACCATAAGCTTTATGCCAAGTTCAGCAAGTGCGAGTTTTGGATCAGCCAAGTGCCATTCCTTGGTCACATTATTTCTGCAGAAGGCATTGCAGTTGATCCAAGAAAAATTGAACAAGTGCTGAAATGGAAGTCCCCCACATCAGTCCATGAAGTCAGGAGTTTCCTCGGGTTAGCAGGATATTATCGGAGATTTATACCAAATTTCTCCAAGTTTGCTAAGCCAATGACTGAACTGTTGAAAAAGGGGATCAAATATGTGTGGAGCTCAGCTTGCGAAGAAGCTTTCCAAGCATTAGTGAAGCATCTTACAACAGCCCCGGTGTTAGCTCAACCGGATACGACCAAGCCCTTCGACGTATATTGTGATGCGTCTGGCATCGGGCTTGGCTGTGTATTGATGCAAGGAGGCAGAGTGGTCGCCTATGGCTCACGTCAACTTCGTAACCACGAGCAGAACTATCCGACTCATGATCTTGAGTTCGCTGCTGTGGTGTTGGCATTGAAGATGTGGAGGCACTACTTACTTGGAAACTTAGTGCACCTCTACACCGACCACAAAAGTCTGAAATATATATTCACTCAAAAGGAGTTGAATATGCGGCAACGGAGATGGCTAGAACTGATCAAAGACTATGAGATCGAGATTCACTACCATCCCGGGAAGGCAAACGTGGTTGCCGATGCCTTAAGCCGCAAATCCCATGTCAACAGTCTGTCCATCACCCCACTTGAAGAGGAGGAGCCGAGTCTGTACTTGGTTCCATATGGGGCATTGTATAATCTTGCTCTCGTCCCTACAATACGAGAGGAGATTATGGAAGCGCAGAAGAAAGACGTGGGAATGTCACACATTCGGAGAAGGATGGTGAATGGCGAAATGAAATGCTTCCGAAGAGATGAACACGACACTCTATGGTTTAAAGACCGTATAGTGGTACCCCGTGACATGAAGCTTCAGAAGAAAATCTTGGACGAGGCTCATTTGTCCAAGTATTCTATTCATCCGGGCAGCAACAAGATGTACTAGGATCTGAAAAACAGGTTTTGGTGGACAAGGATGAAGAGAGAAATCGAAAAATACGTATCCGAATGTGATACGTGTCGGCGTGTGAAGGCCGACCATATGCGTAAAGCCGGAGAGCTGCAGCCGTTGAACATTCCGGCGTGGAAGTGGGAGGATATCAGCATGGACTTCATAGTCGGATTACCTCTCACGTCTCACAAACATGACTCGATTTGGGTGATAGTCGATCGACTAACCAAGTCGGCTCATTTCATTCCCGTACATACAAAGTACGTGGCCAAGCAATATGCGGAGTTGTATATTGCAAGGATCTTGTGTTTGCACGGTGTTCCCGCTCCATCATTTCAGATCGCGGTGTGCTGTTCGTCTCTCGGTTTTGGGAACAGCTGCACGCATCACTGGGAACCAAACTGATCCGAAGCTCCGCGTATCACCCGCAGACGGATGGTCAAACTGAACGGATGAATCAAGTGCTTGAAGACATGCTACGCGCTTGTGCCATCCACCACGGCAAGAATTGGGACGATCATTTGCCGTTGGCGGAGTTTTCTTACAACAATGGCTATCAAGCTAGCATCAAGATGGCGCCGTATGAAGCTCTCTACGGCCGGAAATGTCGCACACCTCTCAACTGGTGCGAGTCTGGCGAGCGTGTCATCTACGGCATTGAACTTGTGAATGAAGCTGAAGAACGAGTGCGAGTAATACAAGCCAATCTCAAGGCTGCTCAATCTCGTCAGAAGAGCTATGCGGATAAGAGACGCCGCCTTCTCCACTTTGACATCGGGGACCATGTTTATGTCCGTGTGTCTCCGATGAAGGGAATTCACCGTTTCGGAGTGAAGGGTAAACTTGCGCCGCAGTTCATTGGTCCGTTCACCGTCATTGAAAGATGCGGACCCGTGGCCTATCGCCTAGAGTTACCAACGTCGCTCGCAGGCATTCACAACGTCTTCCACATCTCTCAGCTGAGAAAGTGCCTCAAGCCCTCGGCTGAAGTCCGCACAGAAGACATAGAAGTTCTTCGACCGGACCTCACGTACACGGAGTATTCAATCCGGATTATCGATGAAAAGACTCGTGCCACAAGAAACCGGACCTTATGGTTCTACAAGGTCTTGTGGAGTAATCATACCGCTGATGAGGCGACATGGGAAAGCGAGGACTATTTACGAACATATTATCCGGACTTGCTATCATCATATACCCGGTAAAGTTTTTCCCCACTTTACTTTTCTTTTGGAATCTCAGGACGAGATTCTTTTTAAGGGGGGAGGGATGTAAAATCACCAAAAGTGGTAGCAAGAAAATTCAGCTCATGTACACTTATGAAAAATGAGGGGAATTAAAACCTTGAAGTATAATAAGTGTGAGTTCAAAGTGAGGGTTTAGACTTCCCAAAACTTCCAAAAATGGAGATCTAAATGCACAACTTGGATCTTCATAGTCCAAATATTCAACCTTCCAAATTTCAGCTCATTTGGGGGAGTTTTAATATTTGTTTGGGATTAAAAGGAGAAGCCCTCTACTCTGAATTTCAAACTAAGTTTCAAATTCCAATTCCCTCAATTTGAAAATTTGGTTTCACAAATGTGTTCTCCACCTTTGAATGAGCAGCCATGCCAAAAATTGGAAATTTTGGAGCTGGTTTGCTATATTTTTGAGGCAATACAAAGTGGAGAATTCAAACTCCTTTTCAAATTCAAATGATCAAACCCCATTCAAATTCTATACCAGAATTCAAACCATTTGAATTCTGCAAATTCAAACTATGACTTGGGGTTGAAGTCAAGTCTTTAATGTTGAGTTGCTGGTAAGAAAATATCAGAAAAAGTTGATTAAACAAAGAGGGGAGGTGGGGCCCATTTGTCAGCCACCCACTGGAGTTGCCGCCTCAGCCGACGGCGGTCGAACAGCAGGAGCGCGCCAGCTCCCGGTTGAACCCGAGCCCGAGGGAGAGCCGCGCCACCTCCTGCTGCCTCGGTGGCTCGGTTGGATCATGGCAAAGGGTGCGCCGGAGCTGTTTTCCTTCTTCCCCTGCTATAACTCACGCCTCCGCCGTTTCTTCCGTCCAGAACACCGCCGCCGTTCTCTCCGATCGACCACAGCCTCCAAGCTCGATTGCTCGAGCGCTCCACAGCAAAGAGCATCGCCTGCACATGCTCTAGCCCTTGCCAAAGCCCCTTCGAGGTTTGCCGGTCCAAATTGCTCGAGAAACGCGGATTGGCGCCAAAGCTTCAAGGTGCCCGGACCTCGCTGTTTCGGCTCTCCGTCGACAGCAGCAACCGGCCACCCTCTCCCCCGACTTCCTATACAAGAAAGGTGCGTGGACATGTCCTGGTCGTGTAGCCGGAGGCCGTTTAGTGTTTGCTAGGACCGATGGCAAGAATTTCACCGTTTCCCCAAACGGTACACCGACGGGTAGTGCGCTGTCTAGCCAAAAATTCGTGGTGCTTGATCCTTTAGACCTCGAGTAAGCTTGCACAGAGCTTCTCTACTTCCTAGCGCCTCTCCTCGACGAAGAACCAAGCAAAAACATCAAGAAACGAGGGAGCCCTAGCTGTTTTCATAGTCGCCGGTGCAAAAGCACCTCGGGTCGCAGTGGAGCCTTCGGTTGCCGGCAGTTTCACCGGCGGCCAGGACCCTTACGGGCTCCTACATCACTCACTGATGCTCTAGAGCCCAAGAATCTATCAAATGATAGAGGAATAAGGGTTCCCGACCTCGCCGGGGTTCAAAACATTGCTGTCACCGGTGCGCGATGATTTCCGGTGAGCCACGGCTGCCGGCGACCCTCCCACAGTGTTCAGCGCGGTTAAAAATGGGGGAGCGGCGAGTTTGACGAAGTTTAGACCGCGGGAACCCCGTCCCGGCGAGCCTCGCCGGCGTGCGCCGCCGCGGGAGGCGCGGGCAGCGCGAGGAAGACGAAGGAGGGCCGGTCCCACCGGTCAGCCTCCGGGTTCGCACGAGGATCGGTTTGTGGCGCCGGATCTGGTGCGGCTGCGCAGGAATAACCCCGTAGCCCCCGGTGTTGCTAAAATCTGACTGGTCCGAATTAAACCAGTGGGCCCAGCCCAATTATTTGAAGTTTCTATTAGAGAAATAATTCCAGAATTTAGCTGATCTTTGCAAGCCCATAACTTTGTGTAGAAAACTCCAAAAAGAGTGAGACCAATTTTGTTGGATTCCTCATGAGGAGTACTTCACAGAGAAACCAAATTTTGGCTCTGAAAATGCCCAGCAATTTCTGTAGAATTGTTTTTAGCAAATCCTTTAGGGATTTATTACAGGAGCAATTCTTTATGAAATATTCCCAAATTTGGTCAGAAAATCCTTCTCATAGTTACTGATCTCCAGTAAAAATTTGGGCTTCATTGGAGGTCATTTTCTAGGTCAAATTACCTTATCAAGTTCAGCCTTTATTTGAAAATTCAAATGTAAACAGAAACTGTTCAGCACTTCTGTCCAAACTTCAAAAATTCATATCTCTCTGATGGTAGCTTCAAAAATGGTGAAACAAATTCTGTTAGAACCATGGATACTTACCCTAATCAGATCTTCCACCATTAGCTATGTCAAGCTCCTGATTTGGGCTCAAAATTCAGATAAGCATTGTACTTGTAGGAATTTTAAAGACTACATTATGCAATGACATGTCTCCAAATTTGACTCAAATCATCCTTAGAGAGTCTAGTATCCACTGTAAAAATCCCAAAGCTAATTAAGGATTTTAAATAGCAGTAGCTATGATTAGAAGTCCAATTCTTATAAATCCTTAATACTTATACATGTATTTTATTACATTTCATAATAGTGACCGAAGTTGAGGATACGCCGGAGCCCTTGGACGTCCTGCCACCGGAAGCTTACTTTCCGCTTAACTCGCAACCAGGCAAGCCCCGGTTTGCACTTAAGTAACTTTTATAAAATTTTCCATTTGTATCATTTATGTCTAGGTTGAATGTTTGCATTAGAGTTAGGGTGATTGAAACCCCACTTGCATAGCCTCTTTAAATCCTATAAAGGGTTGGGTAGTTTACAAACTCAACGAGTAGAGAATGCCATGCTAATGTATAGGATCTCGGTAGAAGTCGAGTGGTTGGAAGCTACTCGCGAGCTAGTACTTATCATCGGAAAGAAAAGAGGTAGATAATGGCTTGAGTTGTATGAAAATGAGACCCAGCAGGGGGGGATAGGATGCAGTGAGCAGAGGTCTCACGTGCGTAGCCCTGCTGGTGTCGGTTGAGGACCGTCCGTGTGCGGCCCTGCTGGACAAGTATCGAACAGTACCGGATGCATACTGGCATATGGGAACCAGGAAACCGATGTAATTGGTTAACCTGGGTGTCGAGGCTTACCCAACCGTAAATAGGAGTGGGTTGAGGGTATCAAGGTGTAAATCTGCCGGTGGGCACAGTCACGCTCCACGCGGGGACCTCCTACCCGTTACGGATGGACCGGTTCGGCATTTGGGTTGCCTTTGAAAGGTTGTTGCATACAACAGAGTAGGAAGGGGTGTGGAATCACGCTTCTGAAAGTGGGTGTATGTGACGTGTTATCCGGGTGTGTCTTGATTGCAATCACCGTCCCTCGCGGTTATTTGAGTACCCGCTTGTTCACTGCGCTGTGACGTAGTAAGAAGTGAAATAAGCCAACTGAAAATGCTGTATTGATCTTAATGTCTTGAATACCTTGATTGCTGTAGATATAGAGCTAATTAAGTTTACATTCCACTTTGGGCATCACCACATCGGAGGAAAGCGTTTCTTGTTTGATTGTGGACTTCCGATGTGAGGGCTGCCTAAGGCACATGAATCTGCTGCTATAAAACTGGAAGTAAGGACCAACTTATAGGCGTGTCTTTGTCGCAAATTCCTTTTCCCATCTTACATATCCTTGCACGTAGAGTTCCATGCCTAGGGTTGACGGTTAAGACTTGCTGAGCCTTCGTGCTCACGGTTGCAATATTTGAGCTGTTTGCAGGTGAGAGTTATGAGGAAGGTTCTGAGGACGAGGCGATGCCCCCGTCGGGGTACACGGCCGAGCTGGAGCCATGCACGCCGCCGTGATCTCCGGTTCCATGCTGCTAGTGTGTAGCGTCCCCGGGCTGGATGGCTGCACTTTTGCTTAGTTAGGGTTTGAGAGCAACTATGTATATAACTTCCGCTGTTAATTAGGTTTTGTAAAAAGACTTCCGCTGTTTTATATCAAATAAAAGTTTGTATGTTATCCTTTATTCTTTTCGTGTGTGCTGTTGGGTGCCGCATCGCACGGCACCACCCTATGCGATTCCTGGAGTGGGTGAACCACGGGGTGGTCCCCACAATCGCCTCGTCCTCGGAACCTTCCTCATAACTCTCACCTGCATACAGCTCAAATATTGCAACCGTGAGCACGAAGGCTCAGCAAGTCTTAACCGTCAACCCTAGGCATGGAACTCTACGTGCAAGGATATGTAAGATGGGAAAAGGAATTTGCGACAAAGACACGCCTATAAGTTGGTCCTTACTTTCAGTTTTATAGCAGCAGATTCATGTGCCTTAGGCCGCCCTCACATCGGAAGTCCACAATCAAACAAGAAACACTTTCCTCCGATGTGGTGATGCCCAAAGTGGAATATAAACTTAATTAGCTCTATATCTACAGCAATCAAGGTATTCAAGACATTAAGATCAATACAGCATTTTCAGTTGGCTTATTTCACTTCTTACTACGTCACAGCGCAGTGAACAAGCGGGTACTCAAATAACCGCGAGGGACGGTGATTGCAATCAAGACACACCCGGATAACACGTTGCATACACCCACTTTCAGAAGCGTGATTCCACACCCCTTCCTACTCTGTTGTATGCAACAACCTTTCAAAGGCAACCCAAATGCCGAACCGGTCCATCCGTAACGGGCAGGAGGTCCTCGCGTGGAGCGTGACTGTGCCCACCGGCAGATTTACACCTTGCTACCCTCAACCCACTCCTATTTACGGTTGGGTAAGCCTCGACACCCAGGTTAACCAATTACATCGGTTTCCTGGTTCCCATATGCCAGTATGCATCCGGTACTGTTCGATACTTGTCCAGCAGGGCCGCACACGGACAGTCCTCAACCGACACCAACAGGGCTAAGCACGTGAGACTTCTGCTCACTGCATCCTATCCCCCCCTGCTGGGTTTCATTTTTATAACTCAAGCCATTATCTACCTCTTTTCTTTCCGGGTGATAAGTACTATCTCGCGAGTAGCTTCCAACCACTCGACTTCTACCGAGATCCTATACATTAGCATGGCATTCTCTACTCATCGAGTTTGTAAACTACCCAACCCTTATTAGGATTTAAAAGGCTATGCAATTGGGGTTTCAATCACCCTAACTCTAATGCAAGCATTCACCCTAGACATAAGTGATACAAATAAAAAGCTTTATAAAAGGTACTTAAGTGTAAACCGGGGCTTGCCTGGTTGCGAGTTAAACGGAAAGTCAGCTTCTGGTGGGAGGACGTCCAACGGCTCCGGTGCGTCCTCAACTTGGGTCACTATTATGAAATGTAATAAAATACATGTATAAGTATTAAAGATTTATAAGAATTGGACTTCTATTCATAGCTACTGCTATTTAAAATCCTTAATTGGCTTTGGGAATTTTTCAGTGGATACTAAACTCTCTAAGGATGATTTGAGTCAAATTTTGAGACACGTCATTGCACAATGTAGTCTTTAAAATTCCTACAAGTACTATGCTTCTCTGAATTTTGAGCCCAATTCAGGAGCTTTGACATAGCTAGTAATGGAATATCTGATTAGGGTAAGTCTCCATGGTTCTAACAAAATTTGTTTCACCATTTTTTGGAGCTACCATCAGAGAGATATCAATTTTTGAAGTTGGACATGAGTTCTGAAAAGTTCCTGTTTAAATTTGAATTTTCCAAATAAAGGCTGAACTTGGGAAGGCAGTTTAGCCTAGCAAATGATCTCCAATGAAGCCCAAATTTTTACTGGAGATCAGTATCTATGAAGAGGATTTGCTGCCCAAATTTGGGAATATTTCATAAAGAATTGCTCCTGTAATAAATCCCTAAACGATTTACTAAAAACAATTCTACAGAAAATCCTGGGCATTTTCATAGGCAAAAATTGGTTTCTCTGTGAAGTACTCCTCATGAGGAATCCAACAAAATTGGTCTCACTCTTTTTGGAGTTTTCTACACAAAGTTATGGCCTTGTAAAGATCACCTAATTCCCGGAATTATTTCTCTAATAGAAACTTCAAATAATTGGGCTGGGCCCACTGTTTTAATTCGGACCAGTCAGATTTTAGCAACACCGGAGGCTACGGGGTTATTCCCGTGCAGCCACACCAGATCCGGCGCCACAAGCCGATCCTCGCGCGAACCTGGAGGCTGACCGGTGGGACCCGGCCCTCCTTCGTCTTCCTCGCGCTGCCCACGCCTCCCACGGTGGCGCACGCCGGCGAGGCTCGCCGGGATGGGGTTCCCGCGGTCTAAACTTCGTCAAACTCGCCGCTCCCCCATTTTTAACCGCGCTGAACACTGTGGGAGGGTCGCCGGCGGCCGTGGCTCACCGGAAGCCATCGCGCACCGGTGACAGCAAAGTTTTGAACTCCGGCGAGGTCGGGAACCCTTATTCCTTTATCATTCGATCGATTCTTGGGCTCTAGAGCATCAGTGAATGATGTAGGAGCCCGTAAGGGTCCTGGCCACCGGTGAAACTGCCGGCAACCGAGGGCTCCACGGCGACCCGAGGTGCTTTTGCACCGGCGACTACGAAAACAGCTAGGGCTCCCTCGTTTCTTGATGTTTTTGCTTGATTCTTCGTCGAGGAGAGGCGCTAGGAAGTAGAGAAGCTCTGTGCAAGCTTACTCGAGGTCTAAAGGATCGTGCACCACGAATTTTAGGCTAGACCGCGCACTACCCGTCGGTGTACTGTTTGGGGAAACGGTGAAATTCTCGCCACTGGTTCTAGCAATCGCTAAACGGTTTCCGGCTACACGATCAGGACATATGAACACACCTTTCTTGTGTAGGGAAGGGGCGGTGACACCGGCCGTAGCGCGCTGTCCACGGCGACCACCTTCGGTTCGTCCGCGTTCACCCGAGGATCGTGGCTACTCTGCCAATATCCGGAGCAATCACGTTCGGGGTAGGGAAGGAGAAGTGCTGGAGAGCTAGAGCACTGCCTGGCGATTCTCTTTGCTGTGGAGCGCTCGAGCAGCCGAGCTCGGAGGGCTGTGGTGTGATCGGAAGGAACGGCGGCGGTGTTCTGGACGGAAGAAACGGCGGAGGCGCGAGTTATAGCAGGGGAAGAAGGAAAACAGCTCCGGCGCACCCTTTGCCGTGATCCAACCGAGCCACCGAGGCAGCAGGAGGTGGCGCGGGCTCTCCCTCGGGCGCGGGTTCAACCGGGAGCTGGCACGCTCCCGCTGTTCGACCGCCGTCGGCTGAGGCGGCAACCCCAGTGGGTGGCTGACAAATGGGCCCCACCTCCCCTCTTTATTTAATCAACTTTTTCTGACATTTTCCCACCAGCAACTCAACATTAAAGACTTGACTTCAACTCCAAGTCATAGTTTGAATTTGCTGAATTCAAATAGTTTGAATTCGGGTGTGAAAATTGGATGTGGATTGATCATTTGAATTTGAAAAAGAGTTTGAATTCTCCACTTTATATTGCCTCAAAAGTATGGCAAACCAGCTCCAAAATTTCCAATTTTTGGCATGGCTGCTTATTAAAAGGAGGAGAACACATTTGTGAAACCCAATTTTCAAATTGAGGGAATTGGAATTTGAAACTGAATTTGAAATTCAGATTAGAGGGCTTCTCCTTTTAATCCCAAACAAATATTAAAACTCCTCCAAATGAGCTGAAATTTGGAAGGTTGAATATTTGGACTATAAATATCCAAGTTGTGCATTTAGATCTCCATGTTTGGAAGTTTTGGGAAGTCTAAACCCTCACTTTGAACTCACACTTATTATAATTCAAAGTTTTAATTCCCCTCATTTTTCATAAGTGTACATGAGCTGAATTTTCTTGCTACCACTTTTTGGGGATTTTACAGTCAGCCTCCCCTTCAATGCCATAATTGGCAGGCCAGCTCTATACCGATTCATGGCGGTATCCCACTACGACTATTTGGTCTTAAAGATGCCAACTCCGAGTGGTGTCCTCAAGATCCGTGGTGACCGCACCGCGGCTGTCTCAGCGCCGAAAAAGCTCCAAGCGTTGGCAGCAACACAGGAGGTCGCCTCCGGTCACGCTGAAGCTAGCCGGCTGCCTCCAAGCATGTGTCACCAAGGGACGACATCTGCACCCCGTGTGCAGCCCTCGGACGGCGAAGACATACCGCTCAAGGTGGTCCAAGTCGGTCCTAATGTCGCCCAGACCACTCGAATTCCTGGGGGCCTGGGAGGCAAATAGGAAGACGCGCTCGTCACCTTCCTCCGAGCCAATGTCGACGTGTTTGCCTGGCAACCGTCGGAAATGCCCGGGATCCCTACGGAGGTGATTGGGCATCAACTGAAGATCCACCCCGATGCCAGGCCGGTCCAACATAAGCCTCAGAAGTAATCCATCGAGCGGCAAGACTTCATCCGTTAAGAAATCAAGAAGTTGCTCGATGTCGGCTTCATCCGATAGGTCCACCATCCACGATGGTTGTCAACCCTGTTCTCATCCCCAAGGCTGTCGGGAAGCTACGTATGTGCATCGACTACACCACCCTCAATAAGGCATGTCCAAAGGACCCGTTCCCTCTCCCCCATATACACCAAATAGTCGATTCTACGTCTGGCTATGATATACTGTGTTTCCTAGACGCATATTCAGGTTTCCAGCAAATACCTATGTCTAGGGAAGATGAAGAGCACACTGCCTTCATCACAGTAGACGATCTATACTGCTATATGTCCATGCCTTATGGTCTTAAGAATGCGCTTCCCACTTTTGTGCGCGCAATGCACAAGATGTTCGGGAACCACATTCGAGACCTGGTCGAGGTTTATGTCGATGACATCGTAGTTAAGGTTAAGTCGCAAGCATATCTACTCGACAACCTGGCCCTAGTCTTCGACAGACTATGTTCCACACACACAAAGTTGAACCCAGACAAATGTGTCTTTGGGGTCTCTGCCGGGAAGCTGCTTGGTTTCTTGGTCTCACACCGAGGGATGGAAACTAACCCAGAGAATATTAAGGCGATAGAACTGATGCGGCCCCCTGCCCGCATCAAGGACGTGTCGAAGCTTACCGGATGCTTGGCCGTGCTCAGTCAGTTTATCTCTAGACTAGCCGAGCGGGCTCTTCCGTTCTTCAAGCTTCTGCGCAAAGCTGGTCCATTCGTATGGACCAAAGAGGCGGATGAGGTGTTTAGGAGCTGAAGAAGTTCCTCACGAAGCTGCCCATCATGGTGGCCCCTGAACAAGGCGAGCCACTACTCCTCTACATTGCTGCCACAGACTAGGTCGTGAGCATGCTTTTGGTCCTAGAGAGACCAGAATCCCATCGACCTCAAGTCTCAAGAAAGGATCCTGACGTCGTCGGTGTGAAGCCCCCAGGCCCAGACTCCACAGGAAGTCCATGGGAAGGGTAAGTAATCAGATCCCAAACAGGAGGACCTGATGATTGATGCATATCCAGGTCCAAACTCCCGGAATGCAGTCCCGAACCCGAGGGCGATGGGGCCTTGGGTCCCAGATCTCCCCAGGAAGAACTAGCCGGGTCTGAGTCATCTAGACTCGGCAACCGGCGTGTGTCTGGGTCTGAGCTCCTGGAATGCAGTCTTGGATCATGGGGCCAGGGTCTCACAAGTCCCGGACCACTCCAAGACAAACCAGACGGGTCCCATCCACCTGGACCTGGCAACAGGCATGCACCTGGGTCCGAGCTCCCAGAGTGCAGTCTCGGGCGTGGGGGGCGGACGCCCCCGAGCCCCGGACCTCTACTAGACGACGCTTCGGGCCCCACTTGGAGGGTCCGAACCATCCAGCGTCCGGTCTACTTCATCAGCGAGGTCCTCCACGACGCTAAGACAAGATATCTGGAGGTGCACAAACTGCTCTATGTAGTCTTTATTGTATCAAGAAAGCTGCACCATTACCTCCAGGCTCACAAGAGATCTCGGTGGTTACCTCGTACCCACTGAGAACCATCCTCCACAGCCCGACGCCATTGGAAACATAGCTAAATGGGCTGCGGAGTTGGCGGAATTCAAGCTGGACTTCTTACCGCGCCATGCGGTGAAAAGTCAGGCGTTAGCTGACTTCGTGGCAGAGTGGACTCTACCACCATGCCAGCCAGGGGACTAGGACATTGACGAACCAGAGCCTAGAGGTCCGGTCTTCACTGGACCCTACTGGACTCTTTACTTCGACGGCTCCTCGTAGAAGCAAGGTGCCGGAGCGGGGGTTCTGCTCATTACACCAACCGGAGAGCGGTTCAAGTACATGGTGCGACTTGACTTCAAGGCGACCAACAACATTGCGGAGTATGAGGCTCTCGTCTTCAGGTTGAAAACCACGCTATCCCTCGACGTCCAGCAGTTGTTGGTCAAGGGTGATTCCCAGCTGATCATCAGGCAAGTCAAGGGAGAGTGTAGTTGCAATGACCCCCAACTTGCAGCTTATCTTCTCCAAGTACAGAAGATGGAAAAGGACTTCTTATACTTCGACTCGTGCCATGTTCCCCGTGCCAATACCACAAAAGTAGACGACCTATCAACGAAGGCTTCCAGTTGGGCTCCGGTACCCGAGGGGTCCTTTGAAAGGAAGTTGCTGTGACCTACCACCTGGCCGGCCGAACCAGGTGAAGGGGGTGGGACCACCTCGAAGCTGGCGGTCCCGACGGTCATGTTGCCATGGCGCTAGCGAAGGATCGTAAGCGTCACCATGGGCTCCGTGCGACCCAGCGCTCAAGATCCAAGTGCTCAAGTAGGTCCCGATGCATGGATCACAGAGATCCGGGACCATGTGAAAGACAATTTCCTTCCCGATGAACGTGTATCTGCTGAACGGATCGCTCGGTTGGCTAGGAGATACACGCTGGTAGAAGGGGATATCTACCGGAGTGGCGCTAATGGCGTCCTATTGCGTTGCATAACCCGGGAGGAGGGCTACGACCTACTCGCACAGATCCATGGAGGCGAGTGTGGGAACCATGCAAGTTCCCACACGCTGGTCGGTAAAGCCTTCCAGCATGGTTTTTACTGGCTGATAGCTCTCAAGGATGCCATCGACCTAGTCAGGAGAAGCAAGGCGTGCCAGTTCCACGCTAAGAAAATCCACACACCAGCGCAGACGCTGCATATGATCCCGCCCTCATGGCCTTTCGTTGTGTGGGGGCTGGACATCCTAGGACCATTCCCTTGATCTGTCGGAGGGTACCGATACCTCTATGTCGCCGTAGATAAGTTCACCAAGTGGCCGGAAGCTACCCCTGTAGTAACCATCAACAAGCAGTCAGCAGGCAAGTTCATCAAGTCAATCGTTTTCCGGTTCGGGGTCCCGTACTGTAACACCCTCAATTTCGTAATTCATACATGCATTCACATTTCATGTAGAAAAGCATTTTAAAGAAGTAGAAACAGAGAAAGAATCAGAAAGATAGCTAAAAAGAGCCAAATCTAGTTCGCTGAGGAGCGCCGTAGATACTTCCCGCGGCCCGCTGGCCACGTGGCGCCTTCGGAGCTCATCCCCGCGGAGGGGGAGAGGTCCGCTGATAACTGGCCACGTGGCAGGCTCGGAGCTTACCTCTGCGGAGGAGCAAGGCCAGCCCCGCAGGACGCGTGTCGCCTTCGAAGCTAGTCACTGTGGAGAAGCGGGAGGTCCAACCCACGGGACACGTGTCACTCTCGGAGCTCGTCTCTGAGAGGTCCGGCCCTATTTGACACGTGTCGCTCTCGGAGCTAACCTCCGAGAGGTCCGACACTACTGAACACGTGTCAACCTCGGAGCTTACCTCCGAGGAGAAGGTCCCGATGGACACGTGTCATCCTTGGAGCTGACCTCCGGGGAGAAGAGAGGTTCGACGTAGTTGGACACGTGTCGACCTCAGAGCTCATCTCTAAGCAGAAAGGAGATCCGGCGCTGCTAGGACACGTGGCACTTCTGGAGCCCACCTCCAAAGAGAGGGGAGGTCCGACACTGACACGTGGCACTCTCGGAGCTCATCCCCGAAGAGAGGGGAGGTCCGGCACTGACACGTGGCGTACTCGGAGCTCGTCTCTAGAAAGAGGGGAGGTCCCGACCCGCCAGGACGCGTGGCGCACGCGGAGCTCGCCTCCGAGGAAGAGGGAGGTCCCGCCCGCCTGACACACGGCACAACCGGAGCCCGCATCTGCGGGAAAAGGGAAGACCAGACCCCTGCTGGGCATGTGGAGCCTCCGGAGCTTATCCCTACAGAAGGACGCAATTCTGAAGCGGTTTTTCTCTGTACGTGAGTACCCGTTACTGAGGAAACCGACACGAACTCTTCTACGTTGAAAACTGCAACCAAATCGATTGAAAGATAATTTGTTAAGATCCAAACACAAATCAAATAGGACTCTTATTAGAAATCCAATCGGAGAAGGACTCTTCTTTTTCCGGTTATAAATAGAACCCGAACCAACCCCTTGGTCGTAACATCTTTTCTAAGCCGACAACTTAGAAGCCCTAGCCTCCAAACTCGCCGAGCTAAACCCCTTCACCGGAGTTTGACCACCAGAGAGACCGCCGACGAGCCCAAACACGATCGTCGTTGCCGGAAGAGAGCCCCGACGATCTGTCTTGCTAGGAGGAAGATCCCGAGACCAAGGAGAAGTGAGGTAGGTCTTTGTTACCACCTTAAGACCTCATCGCGGTTTTCTTCGCATCTGTTTCTTCGATCCCTTTGAACAAAAGCTTTTTCTTGGATAGATCACGTGTTGATCGGTTTGATCTAGATCTTGAGTCCAGATCATCACCACGTCCGCACTTGATCCATACACCCTTGTTCCTCATAAAACCCCATGCAAAGCCATGCAAGAAACGTATAAATTGATCTAATAAAAACAGCACCATAGGATTAGCATGCATATGCACCATTGCATCTTGAGTAAATTTTGTGCATGATGATTGATCTTTGTAAATCTTGTATATGCATGATCATGAGTAGAAGTACAAGCTTAGGGAGCTATATACGAAGGATTTCAACATCAAGACTTCGAGATCCAAGAGCAACAGAAATTACAGGAACAAGGCAAGTGCCCCTTGACCATATTGATCCCATGTTTTTAGAAACGGTTTTGTTTGTGAAAACTGTGTATGCTGAGTCAACTTGATGGGAAACCCTTTTATAGAAGTTTACTAGTTTTGTTAACCACCCTTGTCGCCAGGGAAGTTTATGAGTCGGGTATGGTCGTTTTTTTTCTGCTTCGCTAATCTACAAGTTATAGGAAGCGATAGAATGTGTCTAGCTACTGCACTCATGAGAATAATGATAATGAGAACTTGATGTTAATGAACATGAATCGGGGGAGATCTAGGCAAGCTTGGTTCGTGGATGAGGTAGAATGAGATGCTGGTTTACTTGTCGTAGATCTAAGGACCGGTTCATGCGAGCACATGCCAGGAATACAGTGCCACCACAAGGCCAAGTATGGGTGTGGCTTAGCTGACTAATTAGATAAGTTGCTAGATTGTTATGGACCGTGGAAGGCGCGGGGAATGGGAGTCGAGTGAGGACTGCCCTGGGAACTGCATGTCACAAGAGGGGGCCCGTAGGTGGGAGAATGGTGATTCGAGCCTGCTGGTGAAACTTTAGTGAGTCCATACATCTAGTAACCCCTTTGTAAAGGCTATTTTGTGATCTCTTGGCCATACGCCGACAGTTGTGTACTGGTATAATGGAGGTTCTACAGTCACCGACGGGTGACAAAATCACAAACTTGTGGGTAAAGTGGTGCAAACTCTGCAGGGTATAAAACTATCATGATAGCCGTGCTTCCGGTCACAAGCGCGTGGCCAACTTCCATGATTAGATGATATGTTTCAGTTTTGGTTATTGGGATGTCATTGGTTGGTTTGGTTTGGACTTTGGATTTAGTTTCGGGACTGTTGAGTCTCGGTGTTGAGATTGGTTTCATGACTGTTGAGTCATGATAATGAGCTTTATTCTTGGTTATGAGATGGAAATTGAATATGAGATGAGATGGTAATGAATACGAGATGGTATTCATGAGCATAAGAAAAAGTTGAGAAAGATGAATGTCTAATGAAAAGAGGTGGAACATGATGGAGGTATGTTGATGTTTTAATTGAATAAATGTTGGGATTACATTCACTTAAAGCTAGTTACTGTTTTTGTCAAGTTTTGTGAAATAAACTTTGCTTTCTGCAATGAGCCTTTTTATACCTTCCTTGCTGTAAGCTACATATCATATTTCCCCGCACTTGCTGAGTACGTCATGTACTCAAACTTGCATTATTACTACATCATCAGCAACAGGAGAAGAGTATTTCGAAGACCATGTGGAGTATTAGGCGTGTGATCCACCGTCAACTTGTCTGTGGGGATGGAGTAGGAGATGGAGCCGCTGCTGCTGCTTAGTTTGCTTCCACAATAGTTTAGAAGACTTCCGCTGCTAGAATAAAGACTTCCGCTGCTAGAATGAGTTAGACACTCATGAGACAATGTAATAAAACCCTATTCATTTGTGATTATATATATTCTAAATTCAGTTTGTGGAATAAATGTGTATGTGTGATGAACATCCTAGGCACACATATGCATCAGTCCGGTTCCGAGGTTCTCTCGGAACTTGGGCATCACAGATTGGTATCAGAGCCACTGTTGACTGTAGGTCACAAGCCTAGATAAGGTCACAGATTGGTATTAAGCTACCACGGTTGACTATAGGTCACAAGCCTAGGTACAAATAACAGATTGGTATTAGAAGCCACGCTGACATAGGACACAAGCCTAGGCCTAGTCACAGATTAGCATTAGAGCCACAATTGACCGTAGGATGCAAGCCTAGAATGCATAGATTGGCATCAGAACCACCTTGACCGAAAGGTGCAAGCCTAGGAAAAGTCACAGATTGATCACAGATTGGTACCCTAGGTATCACCCCCAAACCACATTGACTATAGGACGAAGTCATAGATTGGTATCACTCTAAAAACACATAGGACTCCCATTGAATGAGCTTGAATAGGTTGTGTGAAACTTTTGTGATGATTGCTTGTGATTGTGTGCTTAGTGTGAGTTGTGGGATGTTTTAGCGTTGTCCATATCCACACATAGTAGAGAGATGTGAGATGCTTCGGCATGTGTTCACATCCTCATATAGGATGATATATAGTTCATCCACCTTGATGCATATAGTTGGGGGGAATCCATCTAAACTTCTAACTTCTATTCTATCCAACTCTCTCTCACAGATGGTGAGAGAAAACGCCGGCCGACAAAGGAGAAACGTCCGTGGCAACCAAGAGGATGACCATGTCGAAGTTCCTGAGAATGTCAACCCTGAGGCTGGTGGAAACAACCTTGAAAGGTTGATGGCTATGCAGATACAGCTCATGCAAACCATGATCCAAACTTTGGGTCAGCTGCAAGCCAACAACAACAACAACCCCGTTCCTGCACCACCACCACCACCGCTGGCTCACAACCGACTGGGAGAGTTCATGAGGACTCGACCACCTACCTTTGCACAAGCTAATGATCCCATGGAGGCCGATGATTGGTTGAAGTCCATGGAGAAGAAGCTTGCCATAGTTCAGTGCAATGACCGAGAGAAAGTTCTCTTCGTATTGCACCAACTTATGGGAGCAGCCGCTGACTGGTGGTACGCTCTCTGCGACGCTCATGTCAACTAAGAGACGATCACTTGAGATGAGTTCAAGGAGAGTTTCCGCTCTCATTACGTCCCTGTGGGAGTCATGATGCTAAAAAGGCAAGAGTTCGAAGGTCTCCGCCAAGGCAGGGAAAGCGTGAATGAGTACCTCAACAAGTTCACGCAGCTTTCAAGGTATGCCTCTGAGGATGTCAACTCGGACCAACGGAAGCAGTACTTGTTCATGAGAGGGTTGAACAATGAGATCTAGGTTCAGCTCCTCAACAATGAGTATGCGAACTTCCAGAAGCTAGTTGACAAAGCCATAGTGGTTGAGAGCAAGATCCGAGAGATCGAGCAAGAGGGCAAAAGAAAGATGCCATACCAGCCACAAGGGAGCAATGTACGTCCCCGGTACATGCCCCCAGCTGCACCGTAGTATGGATCGACCGTTCCTACTTTTCGCCCTAACCAACCACCATAGCAACGTCCTGTTATGCCAGCACCTCGTGTGCTTTTGCCTCCTGCACCCCGTCCAAACATGGGTGCTTACACTCAAAACCACCCTCGTCCCAACGTCCCTGCTGTCTTGGGAAACAAGGCATACTCTTCATGCGGAGAAACAGGACACTTCGCGAGTCAGTGCCCGAGGAAAGGTCCTGGACAGCAAAGCAACGCGCCCAAGCAGAACCCACGACCGAACGGAGGAGCTACGCAAGGTAACCGTGGACAGCAGAACTACGCTCGTGGCAACGTGAACCATGTCTCTGCTGAGGAAGCGCAACAGGCTAAGGACGTTGTGATTGGTATGTTCCTTGCCAACTCCAACCCAGCCACCATTTTATTTGATTCCGGAGCATCGCATTCATTCATATCATCCAAATATGTTGCCAAGTATAATCTACCATATCACACTTGAAATATACTATGTTGGTTAATTCTCTCGGTGGAGAGATGAGGACTAATATAGTATGTACGAAAGTAAACCTTAAAATAAGTGGGGTAGACTTCCTGGCCAACCTTATTGTCTTGGATTCCCAAGGGCCTGACATAATACTCGGAATGGATTGGTTAAGCAAGCACAACGGAGTAATCCAATGTGCTGAGAGGAGCGTGCAGTTGACAAACGAGCACGGTACTCGCATTGAGTTCGAGTCAGCCCAACCATCAACCGAGAAGGCAACGTTGAACCACGTCGAAGGAGCAACATTGGAAAGCATTCCGGTGGTTCAAGAATTTTCGGACGTGTTTTTGGAAGAACTTCCAGGTATTCCACCTGACCGGGACATTGAGTTTTCCATTGACTTGATACCCGGAACTGCACCTATAGCAAAGAGACCATATAGGATGCCCGTTAACGAGCTAGTGGAACTTAAGAAGCAAATTCAAGAGCAGCTAGAGAAGGGTTTTATACGTCCAAGCTCGTCACCATGGGGAGCCCCCGTGCTCTTTGTAGACAAGAAGGATGGGACCCAAAGGATGTGCGTGGACTATAGGTCTCTCAATGAGGTGACGATCAAGAACAAGTACCCTCTGCCCCGTATAGAGGACCTGTTCGACTAGATGAAAGGTGCCCGAGTTTTCTCTAAGATTGATCTTCGGTCGGGATATTTCCAGCTGAAGATTAAGCCCTCCGACACACCAAGACTGCCTTTCGGACACGGTATGGTTCGTATGAATATACATTATGTCTTTTGGGTTAACGAATGCACCCGCATACTTCATGTACCTCATGAATAAGGTCTTCATGGAGTACTTGGACAAGTTTGTCGTGGTTTTCATCGATGATATTATGGTGTATTCAAAAAGTGAGGAAGAACATGAAGAACATTTAAGATTGACATTGCAGAAGCTGCGAGATCATCAATTGTATGCCAAGCTCAGAAAGTGTCAATTTTGGCTAAAGGAGATATCGTTTCTAGGCCACATCATCTCCGAGGAAGGAGTATCGGTTGATCCCGGAAAAGTGGGAGATGTTCTGAAGTGGAACCAACCGCAAAATGTGAGGGATATTCGGAGTTTTCCTGGGATGGCTGGATACTACCGACGGTTCATCAAGGACTTCTCCAAGATAGCAAAACCTATGACGGAATTGATAATGAAAGGAAAAGCCATCCAATGGACACCAGCGTGCCAAGAAAGCTTCGAGGAGCTCAAGAAAAGGCTAACCACAACACTGGTTTTGGTATTGCCGGATGTGAGCAAGAGCTTCGACATATATTGTGACGCATCAAGACAAGGGCTCGGATGCGTGCTCATGCAAGAAGGACAAGTGGTAGCCTATGTGTCGAGACAACCAAAGAAACACGAGCTGAATTACCCCACACATGACTTGGAGCTCGCAGCCGTGGTGCATGCATTGAAGATTTGGAGACATTATATCCTTGGCCACCGATGTAAGATCTATACGGATCATAAAAGCCTCAAGTACATATTCACTCAAACGGATTTGAATTTGAGGCAACGATGATGGTTGGAACTCATCAAGGATTATGATGTTGGAATCAACTATCACCCCGGAAAGGCCAATGTAGTAGCCGATGCATTGAGCCGGAAGGGAGCATGTCACCAACTCACGGTTCGGGAGCTACCACCCGAGCTACGTAAGGAGTTCGAACGATTACATCTAGGGTTCTTGAACGAAATGGAAGTGATGGAACTCCACTCTTCATTGGAACAAGAGATAAGAGATGGCCAAGCAACGGATGAGGAAATCAAGGAGATCAAGGAAAGGATGCAATGAGGCATAGAAAAGGACTTCAAGGTGAGAGGGCTCGGCCCCGATCACGGGGCCGTGCCGCCTTGCCCGGAAATCGCATTGGGTGGTGCCGTGTTATGCGGCACCCAACAGCACACATATAAGGAACAATGTATTACATAAATCAAAGCGGAAGCTTACAATTGTTCTTTGTAAATAATTTACATAAAATAGCTACAGCGGAAGTCTATAAACAGCTCACGTTGAATATCTAAGAGGCACTCGAGAAGAGGTCCAGCCCGCGGACTCCTCTCGCTAGCAACACGAAGACACGGCAGCGGCTAGGTTCTCCAAGTGTGACATGACTCGGAAGTTTCCGAGTCTCACCGGACAACCTTCTTTATAGCGTCGATGTCTACCTGCAAAACCACTTATATAGCAAGAGTGAGCACAAAGGCTCAGCAAGACTTAACCGTCTCTCCTAAGGCAGGAAACTCTACATGAAAGTAACCTAAAACTTAACCCTGTCATTTGCGAAAAGACTCGCCTATGAGTTCATCCTTAACTTTCAGGTTTTAGTCATAATAGTAGTGACCTTGCGCTTAGCAACATTGGAACTCCACAATCAAACAAGAAACGCTTCGTTCCAATGTTACTTGTCCCAAGGCAGAAAATAACTTTAGTTTGCTCTATCTCTACTTCAAACATGGTTTTCATGCAATTTACACTTATCATAACAGCATTTAAAACTTTGCAAACTATTTCCACACAACTTGATTAACTACGTCACAACACAGGGAGCAAGCGGTAATCAATAACCGCGATGGACGGTGATTCGAATCAAACACTACCCGGATAACTCGACACATACGCCCGCCTCTGAAGACCCATCTCTGGCGTCCTTCATTACGTCGTATGTGGCAACCTTTCTCAGGACACTAAACTGTAGAACCGGTCGCGTCGTCTCGGGCTCATAGGTCTAACGAGACGATGTGGTATGCCTCTACAATCCAGTGAACCTGGTACATCGGTTTCCTGGTTCCCATATGTCAGTAAGCATCCGGTACACAACTCAATACCTGCTCCTGGGTGCCGCACACGCATCGGTCCTTAACCGACACAGGCAGAGCTACTCGACCAAGACCTCGTCTTGTCGCTGCCTAACCATCCTGCCCGGTCTCATCTTTGGAAATGTGAACTTTAGTTTGCCCTCTTTTTCTATCTACACCCAGGTAATCCCGTCTATAACTCGCGAGTAGATTCCAACTACTCGTCTTCTACCGGATGCCCTAGTCTAATTTAGCATGGCCTTATTCTACAGCGATGACACAATTCTACCCTTGACCTCAGGGTTCATGTTTGGTTATGCAAGTGGAGTATCACACATCCTTGACCTAATGCACATACAAACCTTGACCAATAGTAGTGAACAAAGGGAAAACTTTAAAAACAACTTAAGTGCAAACCGGGGCTTGCCTTGGTTTTGCAGGTGACTAAAGTCAGTTGAGAGAAAATCAGTTCTGATGTATTGAAGTTCACTCCTTCCCTTCTTGTTCCTTGATCCAAGTTCCCCTCCTCCTTCTTCGCTTTCCACGTTTAATCACTACACGTTATGAATATGCATACATGTTCAATTATAAAATCTTTTTGCTAACAAGTGCTAAAGACAAGTTTGAAACTGGAACTTTGTTTAAGAATTTAAAATGAAACTGGTGCTAGTGGTTTGGGTTTGTGTTTAAGCACTATCATCAAGTGAGAAGTGAGGTTCATCACTTGGGTGGGGGATCAACTAATGGTTGAACAACACTAATGATCCAGGGCCCCAATGGAGCTGGAAATTTTCTTGGGAGTTCTCTGTCACAAGAAAGTCCTCTGGACCAAAATTCAGAACATTTCACTGAGTGGATCACCCAGAACAATTCTCTAAGCATTTAGGCAAAAAGGAATTAATTCTGATTAAATTTGCACTTTCATGCAAATTCAAGTGAACTATAATTTCATACAAAGCTCAGGGAGTATGCATGAATTTTCCTAGGATTTTTGGATCTAAGGAATGGCTAGAACTGAATTTCCAAGTTTTGGAACTCCTCTGAAAATGTTTCTGTATTTATTTGAATACAGAAACTTGGAATTAGAGTTACCCTAACTAAATCAACTCCAAATGAGCTGAAACTTTTACACGAGTCTCCTAATATCCTAAAGAATACTCTGGCAAAATTTAGGGAATTTTGGATGAACCAAACTCCCTCTAAAATTCTTTTGCTGAAAAGCTTTAAAGAATTCTCCAGAATTTTCTATTGGTTTTCATGCAAATTGGGTTGCATATTTGGATAGAGCCTTTCATCCTGAATCCAACCCAATTTGAATCACTAAATTTGGAGCTTTCTAGCAAAAGTTATGGGGTTCTAAAGTTTGAACTAAATCTGGAATTCAAATTAAATCGAGAAATGTTCAAACTCTGCCTGTGGGTCCACCCTACAAGTGTCAGCCGCTGGAATCACGCCACACGGGGCCACAGACCTGTCCACGCGTTGTCACAGACCGATCCGAGGCCACAGACAATCCCTCTCCCTCGCAACAGCGACTGACGCATGAGCCAGCCCCCGTCTTCGTCTTCCTCCGGCTGCCCGCGCTCCCGCGCCGCCGAGCTCGCCGGAACCCTCGCCGGGAGTGGGTTCCGGTGCTCAGAACTTGCTGGATCTCGCCGCCCCCACGTATTCTTGTATGAGGAACACGTTGCCGGGCTTATCTCAGCCCGACGATGGTCGGAAACCTAGGTGCGATGGCGACAGCGACGGTGGCCACTCCGGTGACGTCGCTAGGGCGTTATACTACACCAAACACGTAGCAGTTTGCGCGTACAGCACCACCGCACCGAGGAGAACACGGACCCAACCGCCGATCTCTCTGGAACTCACTGGAAATATGACCTCACCGTCGGCCTAGGTCAAAATCCGGCGAAAATCGAAAAAAACTCGATGAACAGCGGCTCTGCTCGATGGTTCTCGGTGGTTCTTGATCCTATGAACGCATGCGGGGGTCTGGAAGAGGTATGCTACATGGTGTGATGAGTAGTTCGACGTGTGCGATGAATTTGCCAAGTTTCTACCCTCGGTTATGATCGTATGTCATCGGAAGAATTGAAATTCCGGCGAGCACCGTCCAAGACAGGCCGCCGGAGTTGCGGTGAAGTGAGCAGAGGCATAGGCGAACCTTTTTGCTTTTGCAACTCGAAAGGAGAGGCTCTGTTGTGGCTGGGCGACGGATTCTTGCAGCAGCAACTTCACCCGGTGCCGTGGAGAAAGATTGAGCTCGACGCCGGGGTCCCCGTGGGGTTTGCTCCGGTTTCTTTCGTCGGCCGCGCTCAGTGGGGTCTGGCGATGTTGTGGAGAGGCTCAGCATGGCGGTTGCTTCGTCGGGGTGGCCGGGCGTCGACGAGCTGCGCGATTTCTTCCGCGCGGGAGCCGCTCGGCGAGGAGAAACGCGAGGTACTCGACGGCAGCTGTGGGAGGCGGTTTGCGGGAGCGTCGTTCACTCGGTGGGGTTGGTAAGGGCGCAAGCAAACCGACTCCGGAGCAGCTCGGGAGGTGCTTCCGGCTCCTCGGTCGGCAGCGCGTGGCGCCTCGCGGTGGCTCGGTGTGAGCTCGGGTGTGAACCGAGAACAGAGTAACTTCGGTGGTAAGTTTTAGGCCCCCTCCTCTCACTGAACAGTGGGGCCCACAGCTCCCCTCTGCCCCCAAAATATCTCCAAATTTTTGACACATTGTAAATTCATCTATGCAGGATCCAAATCCAAAAACCATTTTGGAATTTGCCAATTTGTGACACAGTTTCAAGTTTAAATTCAAATTTGGATGAATTTCACAAGTTCCTATGATATTCATATCAAAGCCTCTCCAAATTTGCTCAAAACTTGGCTCCATCATAATTTGGATCTGAGGAATTCAAATATGTCCTCTGATCTTTGAGTTGGCTATTGCAAATACACTTTTTCAAACAACAGTTTGAATTTTCTCTTTTGAACATGCCCTCCTTCTTTTGAAGTGCACCTCTTAATTCAAACTGAATTCAAAGTTTTATTGCACATGCCAACACTTTCATGAGTAACACAAAAGTTTTTGTAAGTCCCATTTCCTGCATATAAACTCAACTTTATTTATAGCTCAAGTTTTCTATTTACAAGTTTTGGGACTTTTACATTCCTCCCCCCTTAAAAAGAATCTCGTCCCGAGATTCATGATTAAGGACAAGGTGGAGAGGGCAACTACTACATATAAGCCTCTAACAACTCCGGATGATTACGCTGCAAATACTCCTCGCTTTCTCATGTAGCTTCGTCAGACGTGTGATTTTCCCATAGCACCTTGAAAAATTGTAGCATCCGGTTTCTGGTCTCGCGAGTCTTTTCATCAATTATCCGGGTTGGTCGCTCAACATAAGTGAGGTCCGGCTTCAGATCTGCTATGTCTCCCGTGAGAATCTCTGTTGGAACTTTCAAACACTTCCGCAACTGGGATATGTGGAAGACGTTATGCACTCCGGCTAAGGCTGCTGGCAGCTCCAAACGGTATGCCACAGGTCCACATCTTTCAATGATGGCAAAAGGACTGATAAAGCACGGAGCTAATTTTCCTTTCACTCCGAATCGGTGAATGCCCTTCATAGGAGACACGCGGAGATACACGTGGTCCCCAACTTGAAATTCCAGAGGACGACGCCTCTTATCCGCATAGCTCTTTTGTCTTGACTGAGCGGCTTTAAGATTTTCCTGAATAAGCCTCACCCGCTCTTCTGCTTCATTTACGAGATCAATCCCGTAAACAACTCTCTCGCTGGATTCACACCAGTTCAAGGGTGTGCGGCATTTCCGGCCGTAGAGAGCTTCATAAGGCACCATTTTGATACTTGATTGATACCCGTTGTTATATGAGAACTCTGCCAATGGTAAGTGATCATCCCAGCTCTTACCGTGGTGGATGGCACATGCTCTCAGCATATCTTCAAGTATTTGATTCACCCTCTCCGTTTGTCCATCGGTTTGAGGGTGATACGCGGAGCTTCGGATCAATTTGGTTCCCAAGGATGTGTGTAGCTGCTCCCAGAAACGAGCAACAAACAACCCGCCTCGATCAGAGATGATCGTCCGGGGAACTCCATGTAGGCACAAGATCCGTGCTATGTACAACTCCGCATACTGCTTGGCGGTGTATCTGGTATGCACGGGGATGAAGCGTGCTGATTTGGTCAATCGGTCCACGATTACCCAAATCGAGTCATGGTGGTGGGAGGTCATCGGCAACCCAATGATGAAATCCATACTCAAGTCTTCCCACTTCCATGCCGGTATCTGTAGCGGTTGCAGCAGGCCCGATTTCTTTACGTGGTCGGCCTTAATTCTTCGACACGTATCACATTCTGAAACGTATTTTGCAACTTCACGTTTCATACGTGTCCACCAAAACTTCTTCCGGAGGTCTTGGTACATTTTATTGCTGCCCGGGTGAATAGAAAATTTGGATAAGTGAGCCTCATCCAAAATTTTCTTCCGCAGCCTCATATCACGGGGTACGACTATCCGGTCCCTGAACCATAAGGTATCTTCATCATCCAACCGGAAACATTTCATCTCCCCGTTCTTCAACCTCCTTTTGATATGAGCCATGCCCTTGTCTCTCTTTTGAGCTTCCATGACCTCCTCTCGTATTGTGGGTATGAAAGCTAGGTTATGTAGGGCCCCATGTGGAACCAAGTAGAGACTTGGTACTTCCTCTTCTATCGGCGTGATGGTTAAGTTATGGATATGAGACTTCCGGCTGAGTGCATCGGCAACCACATTTGCCTTTCCCGGATGATAATGGATTTCAATCTCATAGTCCTTGATCAGCTCCAACCATCGCCGTTGCCGCATATTCAACTCTTTCTGAGTGAATATGTACTTCAAACCCTTGTGGTCGGTGTAGAGATGAACCAGATTTCCTAATAGGTAATGTCTCCACATCTTCAAAGCTAATACCATGGCAGCAAGCTCGAGATCATGAGTTGGATAATGTTGCTCATGATTCCGTAATTGCCGTGATCCATATGCGACCACACGTCCTCCTTGCATAAGTACACAACCAAGCCCGACGCCGGATGCATCACAGTAAACATCAAATGGCTTGGTTGTATCCGGTTGAGCTAGAACCGGGGCTGTTATGAGGTGTTTCACCAACGCTTGAAAAGCTTCCTCACATGGCTTGTTCTAATCATATTTGACGCCCTTCTTCAGTAGCTCCGTCATAGGTTTGGAGTTTTTTGAGAAGCTCGGGATGAACCTCCGGTAATATCCCGCCAAACCCAAGAAGCTACGAACTTCATGGACTGATGTTGGAGCCTTCCACTTCAGCACTTGTTCAATCTTGCTTGGATCAACAGCAATGCCTTCTGCTGAAATAATATGTCCAAGAAACGGCACTTGGTTGATCCAGAATTCACATTTACTAAACTTTGCATAGAGCTTGTGATCTCTCAAGCGTTGAAGCACAATATGCAAATGTTTAGCGTGTTCCTCTTCAGATTTGGAATAGACCAAGATGTCGTTGATGAATACCACGACGAACTGATCCAGCTCCGGCATGAACACCGAGTTCATAAGATACATAAAATGAGCCGGAGCATTGGTCAACCCAAATGACATGACAAGATATTCATAGAGCCCATATCTTGTCGAGAATGCTGTTTTCGGGATATCTTCCGCTCGGATCTTGATTTGATGATATCCCGACCTTAAGTCCATCTTAGAGAAGACTTTAGCACCCACTAGCTGATCGAAGAGGATATCAATTCTTGGTAGTGGATACTTGTTCTTTATGGTCACAGCATTCAAAGGACGATAATCGACGCATAGCCTCAGCGTCTCATCCTTCTTCTTCACAAATAAAGCTGAGCAACCCCATGGTGGTGAACTTGGACGAATAAAACCCTTGTCCATCAGATCTTTGAGTTGCTCCTTCAGCTCGGCTAATTCATTCGGAGCCATTTTGTATGGTCTCCAAAAGATCGGCGTGGTTCCCGGTATCAACTCTATTTTGAACTCCACCTCACGCTCAGGTGGTAGACCTGGAAGATCTTCGGGAAACACGTCCGGATATTCACGGACTACCGGAATGTCTTCTAACTTGCACGCCTCGGCATTACATACTTCCGGGTCTTTGAAAACCGCCTCGCCGAGATACAATGTTTGACGTCCGTGAAGTGGAGAGTCCAAGTGAACACTCTTGTTCTCGATGTCCAGAACAGCCTTATGGAGGGTCAACCATGATATTCCCAATATGGCATTGATCCCCTGGTCTTCGAGAATGATGAGGGTGGTAGGATAAAATTTTCCACCCAAACAAAGTGGTGCTCGAGAAACGACTTCATTAGTTGAGATGTCTCCACCTGGCGAATGAATAAGGTAAGAACCTTTCGTGACAGTTGTGGAGATCTGATCCCAGATCACCGTTGCCCTGCTAATGAAGTTATGTGTCGCACCAGAGTCGAATAAAATGACAACCGGCTTATCATTTAAGGTGAACCTGCCGGCAAGAACAGGTCCTCCCTTTGGCAGATCATCGACTGACACATAATTAACGGTCCCCACTTTGGACATAGCTTTTCTTTGCTGCCCAAGATCGCTCTGTGGAACTGGACCCGCAGACACATTGTTGCTGCTCGGTTCAGTTGCTTCCTTGACATTTGGCTCCTTGTCGAAATGAAGTGGGACAGCACTTGGCTCAGCTGAGAAATCACCTTGTTCATCTTCAACCTCTTGAGGGAAATAATATTCTGATACACCTTGTTGATACTGAGGTGCATAAGAAATAATTTGCTGCTGCGGTGAAGGTGAATATGACCTCTGTGGAGTAGAAGAGTTATCACACTCCCAGAATGATTGCACCTCTTGTGGAATCTCTCGACCGGAAGGTGAACGGATTACCAACCGATACTTCTGGGGTAGATGATTGTCTTCATCCTGTGATGAGTCCCTCTCCCTCTTTTCTTTGAGGTAGAGGTTGGAATAATATTCTTGAGCGATAGCACAGCTCACAAACTCATCAAAATTCTCTTGGCTAACTTGAGCCAAATCACATCGCAGCCTAGCGGTCAGCCTTCGATAAAAATGATAACCCCTCATGGATGGTGATTTCACATAGTCAGGGACATATTGAGCTAACGATTAAATTCCTTCGCATACTCAATAACACTCATGTCCCCTTGCTTCAGACTCCAGAACTCATCCATACTAGTTTGCATTATGCCCACAGGGATGAAACGAGCACGGAATGCAGCTTGGAATTCCGTCCATGTGACACGATGCCCTGCGGGTTGGACAGCAAGGTACTCTGCCCACCATGCCGTGAAGCTGCTGAGCAGCATATAGAGTCTTCGAGAATTCGTCACACCGGATCAACCCAAGCTTGGACTCAATGACACGTAACCAGTGATTTGCTTCACAATGGTCAGCCGCCTCGGAGAATACCGGCGGTTGTGTCGCCAAGAAATCCAGATACGTGCTCTGGGTTGGCATGTGATGTTGAGCTTCTCGATCTATGCCTTGCTGAACTAGAGTTTGGAGAGTTTCATTCATCTTCGCCATAATTTCAGCCAATCCGGTTGGCGATGGCTCTTGTGATGAAGTCGAGTCATCCCCACCTTGACTTGAACCTCCAAGCTCCATTTGAGAATGTGTACGTACCATACTGCACGAAACAAAATTTTGAGTCAGTCAAAATTCTATCTCAGTAGTAAGTAAAGATAAGTAAAACATGAACATGTCATGAACTTTATGAAAGCATAACCACATTCATGTTTAAACAAATCTTATGTACGCTAAACTAATCAGCGGGACTACCCTGACCAGCTCACACAAACTCCAAATTTTACTCAAGTTATCAACAGATTCTTGACTTGAGTTCAATACCAAAGTTTTAGTAAACTTTAGTAGCTTTCCAACAAGTACTTATGTGCTCCTTAAGGATTTCTTTACAGGAAGTTATGGCTTAAAAACAGAAAGGTCCAGAGAGGTTTCTGGTGCTGTCCTAGTTCTGAACAGTTTGCCTTCAACTGGGCTTTTCGCCAATTTAACGTGTGATTCTGCTCTGGAGGTCTACATATGTTAGTCTTGCCACTTTAAGTAACTACACTACTATAGTCCTTATGTGGGCCTAATATCGTTTCCTCACCGTATCCTAAGTTTTTGTCGTAATACCATCCTTATTCCGTGTGCTATTACCAATGTGGCTCTGATACCACGCTGAGAGGGCTCGGCCCCGATCACGGGGTCGTGCCGCCTTGCCCGGGAATGGCATTGGGTGGTGCCGTGTTATGCGGCACCCAACAGCACACATATAAGGAACAATGTATTACATAAATCAAAGCGGAAGCTTACAATTGTTCTTTGTAAATAATTTACATAAAATAGCTACAGCGGAAGTCTATAAACAGCTCACGTTGAATATCTAAGAGGCACTCGAGAAGAGGTCCAGCCCGCGGACTCCTCTCGCTAGCAACACGAAGACACGGCAGCGGCTAGGTTCTCCAAGTGTGACATGACTCGGAAGTTTCCGAGTCTCACCGGACAACCTTCTTTATAGTGTCGATGTCTACCCGCAAAACCACTTATATAGCAAGAGTGAGCACAAAGGCTCAGCAAGACTTAACCGTCTCTCCTAAGGCAGGAAACTCTACATGAAAGTAACCTAAAACTTAACCCTGTCATTTGCGAAAAGACTCGCCTATGAGTTCATCCTTAACTTTCAGGTTTTAGCCATAATAGTAGTGACCTTGCGCTTAGCAACATTGGAACTCCACAATCAAACAAGAAACGCTTCGTTCCAATGTTACTTGTCCCAAGGCGGAAAATAACTTTAGTTTGCTCTATCTCTACTTCAAACATGGTTTTCATGCAATTTACACTTATCATAACAGCATTTAAAACTTTGCAAACTATTTCCACACAACTTGATTAACTACGTCACAACACAGGGAGCAAGCGGTAATCAATAACCGCGATGGACGGTGATTCGAATCAAACACTACCCGGATAACTCGACACATACGCCCGCCTCTGAAGACCCATCTCTGGCGTCCTTCATTACGTCGTATGTGGCAACCTTTCTCAGGACACTAAACTGTAGAACCGGTCGCGTCGTCTCGGGCTCATAGGTCTAACGAGACGATGTGGTATGCCTCTACAATCCAGTGAACCTGGTACATCGGTTTCCTGGTTCCCATATGTCAGTAAGCATCCGGTACACAACTCAATACCTGCTCCTGGGTGCCGCACACGCATCGGTCCTTAACCGACACAGGAAGAGCTACTCGACCAAGACCTCGTCTTGTCGCTGCCTAACCATCCTGCCCCGTCTCATCTTTGGAAATGTAAACTTTAGTTTGCCCTCTTTTTCCATCTACACCCAGGTAATCCCGTCTATAACTCGCGAGTAGATTCCAACTACTCGTCTTCTACCGGATGCCCTAGTCTAATTTAGCATGGCCTTATTCTACAACGATGACACAATTCTACCCTTGACCTCAGGGTTCATGTTTGGTTATGCAAGTGGAGTATCACACATCCTTGACCTAATGCACATACAAACCTTGACCAATAGTAGTGAACAAAGGGAAAACTTTAAAAACAACTTAAGTGCAAACCGGGGCTTGCCTTGGTTTTGCAGGTGACTAAAGTCAGTTGAGAGAAAATCAGTTTCTGATGTATTGAAGTTCACTCCTGCCCTTCTTGTTCCTTGATCCAAGTTCCCCTCCTCCTTCTTCTCTTTCCACGTTTAATCACTACACGTTATGAATATGCATACATGTTCAATTATAAAACCTTTTTGCTAACAAGTGCTAAAGACAAGTTTGAAACTGGAACTTTGTTTAAGAATTTAAAATGAAACCAGTGCTAGTGGTTTGGGTTTGTGTTTAAGCACTATCATCAAGTGAGAAGTGAGGTTCATCACTTGGGTGGAGGATCAACTAATGGTTGAACAACACTAATGATCCAGGGCCCCAATGCAGCTGGAAATTTTCTTGGGAGTTCCCTGTCACAACAAAGTCCACTGGACCAAAATTCAGAACATTTCACTGAGTGGATCACCCAGAACAATTCTCTAAGCATTTAGGCAAAAAGGAATTAATTCTGATTAAATTTGCACTTTCATGCAAATTCAAGTGAACTATAATTTCATACATAGCTCAGGGAGTATGCATGAATTTTTCTAGGATTTTTGGAGCTAAGGAATGGCTAGAACTGAATTTCCAAGTTTTGGAATTCCTCTGAAAATGTTTCTGTATTTATTTGAATACAGAAACTTGGAATTAGAATTACCCTAACTAAATCAACTCCAAATGAGCTGAAACTTTTACACGAGTCTCCTAATATCCTAAAGAATATTCTGGCAAAATTTAAGGAATTTTGGATGAACCAAACTCCCTCTAAAATTCTTTTGCTGAAAAGCTTTAAAGAGTTCTCCAGAATTTTCTATTGGTTTTCATGCAAATTGGGTTGAATATTTGGATAGAGCCTTTCATCCGGAATCCAACCCAATTTGAATCACTAAATTTGGAGCTTCCTAGCAAAAGTTATGGGGTTCTAAAGTTTGAACTAAATCTGGAATTCAAATTAAATCGAGAAATGTTCAAACTCTGTCTGTGGGTCCACCCTACACGTGTCAGCCGCTGGAATCACGCCACACGGGGCCACAGACCTGTCCCCGCGTTGTCACAGACCGATCCGAGGCCACAGACAATCCCTCTCCCTCGCAACAGCAACTGACGCGTGGGCCAGCCCCCGTCTTCGTCTTCCTTCGGCTGCCCGCGCTCCCGCGCCGCCGAGCTCGCCGGAGCCCTCGCCGGGAGTGGGTTCCGGTGCTCAGAACTTGCTGGATCTCGCCGCCCCCATGTATTCTCGTATGAGGAACACGTTACCGGGCTTATCTCAGCCCGACGATGGTCGGGAACCTAGGTGCGACGGCGACAGCGGCGGTGGCCACTCCGGCGACGTCGCTAGGGCGTTATACTACACCAAACACGTAGCCGTTTGCGCGTACAGCACCACCGCACCGAGGAGAACATGGACCCAACCGCCGATCTCTCTGGAACTCGCCAGAAATATGACCTCACCGTCGGCCTAGGTCAAAATCTGGCGAAAATCGAAAAAAACTCGATGAACAGCGGCTCTGCTCGATGGTTCTCGGTGGTTCTTGATCCTATGAACGCGCGCGGGGGTCTGGAAGAGGTATGCTACGTGGTGTGATGAGTAGTTCGATGTGTGCAACGAATTTTCCAAGTTTCTACCCTCGGTTATGATCGTATGTCATCGGAAGAATTGAAATTCCGGCGAGCACCGTCCAAGACAGGCCGCCGGAGTTGCGGTGAAATGAGCAGAGGCATAGGCGAACCTTTTTGCTTCTGCAACTCGAGAGGAGAGGCTCTGTTGTGGCTGGGCGATGGATTCTTGCAGCGGCAACTTCGCCCGGTGCCGTGGAGAAAGATTGAGCTCGACGCTGGGGTCCCCGTGGGGTTTGCTCCGATTTCTTTCTTCGGCCGCGCTCAGTGGGGTCTGGCAATGTTGTGGAGAGGCTCAGCATGGCGGTTGCTTCGTCGGGGTGGCCGGGTGTCGACGAGCTGCGCGATTTCTTCCGCGCAGGAGCCGCTCGGCGAGGAGAAACGCGAGGTACTCGATGGCAGCTGTGGGAGGCGGTTTGCGGGAGCGTCGTTCACTCGGTGGGGTTGATAAGGGCGCAAGCAAACCGACTCCGGAGCAGCTCGGGAGGTGCTTCCGGCTCCTCGGTCAGCAGCGCGTGGCGCCTCGCGGTGGCTCGGTGTGAGCTCGGGTGTGAACCGAGAACAGAGTAACTTCGGTGGTAAGTTTTAGGCCCCCTCCTCTCACTGAACAGTGGGGCCCACAGCTCCCCTCTGCCCCAAAATATCTCCAAATTTTTGACACATTGTAAATTCATCTATGCAGGATCCAAATCCAAAAACCATTTTGGCATTTGCCAATTTGTGACACAGTTTCAAGTTTAAATTCAAATTTGGATGAATTTCACAAGTTCCTATGATATTCATATCAAAGCCTCTCCAAATTTGCTCAAAACTTGGCTCCCTCATAATTCGGATCTGAGGAATTCAAATATGTCCTCTGATCTTTGAGTTGGCTATTGCAAATACACTTTTTCAAACAACAGTTTGAATTTTCTCTTTTGAACATGCCCTCCTTCTTTTGATGTGCACCTCTTAATTCAAACTGAATTCAAAGTTTTATTGCACATGCCAACACTTTCATGAGTAACACAAAAGTTTTTGTAAGTCCCATTTCCTGCATATAAACTCAACTTTATTTATAGCTCAAGTTTTCTATTTACAAGTTTTGGGACTTTTACACAAGGAAGACGAGAAGGGTATGCTTTGTTTAGGGAAAAGGATTTGTGTGCCTAACGTGAAGCACATCCGCGACACGATATAAAAAGAGGCACATGATTCACCTTATTCCATACATCCCGGTAGTACAAAGATGTACAAGGACCTGAAGACTTATTATTGGTGGGATGGTATGAAAAGGGACATAGCTGAATATGTTGCCTTATGCGACACATGCCAACGGGTGAAGGCCGAACACCAAAGACCCGTTGGACTGTTGCAACCATTGAAAGTACCCGAGTGGAAGTGGGAGGACATCAGTATGGATTTCATCATCGGATTGCCACGTACTCAGTAGGGTTACGACTCCATCTGGGTTATTGTGGACCGATTAACCAAAACCGCCCATTTCCTTCCTGTTAAGACCATGTCCAATGTTGCACAATTAGCCGAGTTATACATGGAGCAAATCGTGTGCCGTCATGGAGTCCCAAAGAGGATAGTTTCAGACCGGGGTACCCAATTTACCTCTAGGTTCTAGAGGAAGCTGCATGAGGCTATGGGTACACGACTGGATTTTAGCTCCCCTTATCACCCGCAAACCGACGGGCAAACAGAAAGGGCAAACCAAATTTTGGAAGACATGTTGAGAGCTTGCGCCTTGAAACATGGGCGTAGTTGGGATAGGAGCTTGCCGTATGTCGAATTCTCCTATAACAACAGCTATCAAGCTAGCTTGAAAATGTCACCTTTCGAAGCATTGTATGGTAGATGGTGTAGAACGCCGCTGTTTTGGAACGAGACCGGAGAGAACAAAGTGTTTGGACCCGAAGTGCTGCAAGAGGCTGAGAAGCAAGTCCAAACGATACGGGAGAATTTGAAGGTTGCTCAGTCACGACAGAAGGGCTATGCGGACAATAGGCGAAGAAAGTTGGCTTTCAAAGTAGGAGACTTCATATACCTTAAGGTATCGCCTATCCGAGGCCAACGACGTTTCAACGTCAAAGGCAAGCTAGCACCTCGCTATATTGGGCCATTTAAGATTTTGGGCAAGCGAGGAGGAGTAGCCTATCAACTAGAACTCCCAATGCACCTCTCCGACGTGCATGACGTGTTTCACGTATCCCAGCTCAAGAAGTGCTTGAGAGTACCAATGGAAGAACTCGAACTTCAAGAAGATCTGACCTATGTAGAGCACACTGTCCGAATTTTGGACGTGAAGGAAAGGGTCAAGAGGAACAAAGTGATCCGTTGGTGCAAAGTACAATGGAGCCATCACACGGAAGCCGAAGCTACATGGGAACGTGAAGAAGAACTCAAGGCAGAGTTCCCTCATCTATTCTACACTATCGAATCTCGAGGGCGAGATTCAATTTAAGGGGGTAGGTTTGTAACACCCTCAATTTCGTAATTCATACATGCATTCATATTTCATGTAGAGAAGCATTTTAAAGAAGTAGAAACAGAGAAAGAATCAGAAAGCTAGCTAAAAAGAGCCAAATCCAGTTCGCCGAGGAGTGCCGTAGATACTTCCCGCGGCCCGCTGGCCACATGGCGCCTTCGAAGCTCATCCCCGCGGAGGGGGAGAGGTCCATCGCTAACTGGCCACGTGGTAGGCTCGGAGCTTGCCTCTGCGGAGGAGCGAGGCCAGCCCCGAAGGACATGTGTCGCCTTCGGAGCTAGTCACTGGGAAGAAGCGGGAGGTCCAACCCACGGGACACGTGTTACTCTTGGAGCTCGTCTCCGAGAGGTTTGGCCCTGTTTGACACGTGTCGCTCTCGGAGCTAACATCCGAGAGGTCCGACACTACTGAACACGTGTCAACCTCGGAGCTCACCTCCGAGGAGAAGATCCCGATGGACACGTGTCATCCTCGGAGCTTACCTCCGGGGAGAAGAGAGGTCTGACACAGTTGGACACGTATCGACCTCGGAGCTCATCTCTGAGCAGAAAGGAGGTCTGGCGCTGCTAGGACACATGGCACTTTTGGAGCCCACCTCCGAAGAGAGGGGAGGTCCGACACTGGCACGTGGCACTCTCGGAGCTCACCCCCGAAGAGAGGGGAGGTCCGGCACTGACATGTGACGTACGCGGTGCTCGTCTCTTGAAAGAGGGGAGGTCCTGACCCACCAGGACGCGTAGCACACGCGGAGCTCGCCTCCGAGGAAGAGGGAGGTCCCGCCCGCCTGACACGCGGCACAACCGGAGCCCGCCACTGCGGGAAAAGGGAAGCCCAGGCCCCCGCTGGACACGTGGAGCCTCCGGAGCTTATCCTGCGGAAGGACGCGATTCTGAAGCGGTTTTCCTCTGTACGTGAATACCCGTTACTGAGGAAACCGACACGAACTCTTCTACGTTGAAAACTGCAACCAAATCGATTGAAAGATAATTTGTTAAGATCTAAACACAAATCAAATAGGACTCTTATTAGAAATCCAATAGGAGAAGGACTCTTCTTTTTCCGGTTATAAATAGAACCCGAAACAACCCCTTGGTCGTAACATCTTTTCTAAGCCAACAAATTAGAAGCCCTAGCCCCCAAACTCGCCGAGCTAAACCCCTTCGCCGGAGTTTGACCACCGGAGAGACCGCCGACGGGCCCAGACACGATCGCCGTCGCCAGAAGAGAGCCCCGACGATCTGTCTTGCTAGGAGGAAGACCACGAGACCAAGGAGAAGTGAGGTAGGTCTTCGTTACCACCTTACGACCTCATTGTGATTTTCTTCGCATCTGTTTCTTCGATCCCTTTGAACAGAAGCTTTTTGTTGACAGATCACGTGTTGATCGGTTTGATCTAGATCTTGAGTCCAGATCATCACCACGTCTGCACTTGATCCATACACCCTTGCTCATCGTAAAACCCCATGCAAAGCCATGCAAGAAACGTATAAAATGATCTAATAAAAACAACACTATAGGATTAGCATGCATATGCACCATTGCATCTTGAGTAAAGTTTGTGCATGATGATTGATCTCTGTAAATCTTGTATATGCGTGGTTGTGAGTAGAAGGACAAGCTCAGGGAGCTATCTACGAAGGATTTCAACACCAAGACTTCGAGATCCAAGAGCAACAGAAACCACAGGAACAAGGTATAAGTGCCCCTTGACCATATTGATCCCGTATTTTTGGAAACTGTGTACGCTGAGTCAACTTGATGGGAAACCCTTTTATAGGAGTTTACTAGTTTTGTTAACCACCCTTGTCGCTAGGAAGTTTATGAGTCGGGTATGGTTGTTTTTTTCTACTTCGCTAATCTACGGGTTATGGGAAGCGATAGAATGTGTCTAGCTACTGCACTCATGAGAATAATGATAATGAGAACTTGATGTTAATGAACATGAATTGGGGGAGATCTAGGCAAGCTTGGTTCGTGGATGAGGTAGAATGAGATGGTGGTTTACTTGCCGTAGATCTAAGGACCGGTTCATGCGAGCACATGCCAGGAATACAGTGCCACCACAGGGCCAAGTATGCGTGTGGCTTAGCTGACTAATTAGGTAAGTTGCTAGATTACTATGGACCGTGGAAGGCGCAGGGAATGGGAGTCAAGCGAGGACTGCCCTGGGAACTGCATGGCACAAGAGGGGGCCCGTAGGTGGCAGAATGGTGATTCGAGCCTGCTGGTGAAACCTTAGTGAGTCCATACATCTAGTAACCCTTTTGTAAAGGCTATTTTGTGATCTATTGGCCATACACCGACGGTTGTGTACTGGTATAATGGAGGTTCTGCAGTCGCCGACGGGTGACGAAATCACAAACTTGTGGGTAAAGTGGTGCAAACTCTGCAGGGTATAAAACTATCATGATATCCGTGCTTCCGATCACAAGCGCCTGGCCAACTTCCATGATTAGATGGGATGTTTCAGTTTTGGTTATTGGGATGTCATTGGTTGGTTTGGTTTGGACTTTGGATTTGGTTTCAGGACTGTTGAGTCTCGGTATTGAGATTGGTTTCATGACTGTTGAGTCATGATAATGAGCTTTGGTCTCGGTTATGAGATGGAAATTGAATATGAGATGAGATGGTAATGAATACGAGATGGTATTCATGAGCATAAGAAAAAGTTGAGAAAGATGAATGTCTGATGAGACATGAAAAGAGGTGGAACATGATGGAGGGTATGTTGATGTTTTAATTGAATAAATGTTGGGATTACATTCACTTAAAGCTAGTTGCTGTTTTGTCAAGTTTTGTGAAATAAACTTTGCTTTCTGCAATGAGCCTTTTTATACCTCCCTTGCTGTAAGTTACATATCATATTTCCCCTCACTTTCTGAGTACGTCATGTACTCAAACTTGCATTATTACTATATCATCAGCAACAGGAGAAGAGTATTTCGAAGACCATGTGGAATATTAGGCGTGTGATCCACCATCAACTTGTCTGTGGGGATGGAGTAGGAGATGGAGCCGCTGCTGCTACTTAGTTTGCTTCCGCAATAGTTTAGAAGACTTCCGCTGCTAGAATAAGGACTTCCACTGCTAGAATAAAGACTTCCGCTGCTAGAATGAGTTAGACACTCATGAGACAATGTAATAAAACCCTATTCATTCGCGGTTATATATATTCTGAATTCAGTTTGTGGAATACATGTGTATGTGTGATGAACATCCAGGGCACACATATGCATCAGTCCGGTTCCGAGGTTCTCTCGGAACGTGGGCGTCACACGTACAGAATCGTCACCGACAATGGGACCCATTTCACTATTGTAGTGTTTCAAGATTGCTGTCAAGACCTCAGCATCCAAGTTTTCCATGCTTCCGTTGCTCACCCAAAGAGTAATGGTCAAGCCGAAAGATCCAATGCCGAGATTTTCAGGGGACTCAAGACGCGCACTTACAACAGCTTGAAAAAGCATTGTGCCAATTGGGTATAAGAGCTTTCGTGTACACTGTGGGTTAGCTAGACGTCCCTCAATCGCTCGACAGTGCAAACACCCTTCTTCCTGGTGTTTGGGGCTGAGGCCGTCCTCCCCTAGAAAATCACCATATGGGCTCATCCTGTGTCCGAGCCTACGATGAAGCCACGAAGGACCAGCTCCGCTGTGAAGATATCGACCTTGTCGATGAGCAAAGGTGGCAAGCAGCTGCCTGAAACGCCCGATACAGTCAAGCGCTCCAGCGTTATCAGCAGCGGTTCGTGCGGAGTAGACAACTCGAGGTGGGCGACCTAGTGCTGCGGCGGATACTTACTCGAGAAGGGAGGAACAAATTCTCCCCCAGCTGGGAAGGCCCCTTCCGAGTAACACAAGTATGCCGTCCCGGGTGTGTGCACCTGGCCACAGAGGATGGGGTACCTCTACCCAATTCTTGGAACATAGAACACCTCCATAAGTTCTATGTTTAACACAGTGGTAGGGTTCTGTTTTCTCCAAAAAGGGTGCCATAGTATCCAGGAACAGCGCTTAGAACAGCTAGGTCCCAGAAGAGTCCTGTCACTCTCAATATCTGGGACGGGTCGCTGCCTTCTAATACGGCCTTGTCGAAGTGTGCCGTCGACAGTTCCCCCGGGCCTGCTTCAGGAGCAACCCGCGGAGGTTCTTTTTCGGAGCGGCTAGTTCTCTCGGAATGTCGCATTGGTTGTGAGAGGATTGACACAAGGATTTTGACGTGGTTCAGGCCGCCGGAGCGTAATACCCTACGTCCACGGTAGCTGTATTGCTCGGAGCTTAGAACCGGAGTTCTAAGCTTGGTGATCTGGATGAGCTGAGTTGCCCTAGGTGCTAGACGGAGCCAACCAAATGTCGAACCCCTTGCAACGTTGCCAACCCGAGTCTTTTATACTTCAAGGCTTGGGCGTCTTACAAGACGGGTCCCGGGGCTCGATAGGTGACCCCGGGGAGATTTCCTGCCATCTACCATATCTTGCAGTGAATGCTGGTAGTTATCTCTCGCAATGGCTTCTTGGTCGTCGACCTGCCGTCCTGCCCGTGCCGCAAGCTAGGCGTAGTGGTTGATGATGGCAGGGACGGCAGGGAGTGTCTTGTCACTGTATTTATTGGTCAACAGCTTCTGACATGGTGTGCTTGTCTTAACTGTGACACGACTGGTCACAGTGTCGCCTGACAGGGGCGTGCGCCGCGTCTCCGCGTCTTGGGAAGGCGCGGGTCTTGAATGTCTTGATCGGGCAGGGCATGGTGTGCCTTTACTCCTGCTGCCTACCGAGCCGGGGTGGGCAGCACGACACGTGGCGCCTCCGGAGCTCACCCCTGCGGAGAGCGTGAGGTCCGACAATGCTGGCCACGTGGCAGGCCCGGGGCTCGCCTCTGAGGAGAGGTGGGGCCCGTCCCTGCTGGACATGTGGCGCCTTCGGAGCTCACCCCTGCGGAGGGCGTGAGGTCCGACACTGCTGGCTACGTGGCAGGCCTGGGGCTCGCCTCTGAAGAGAGGGGAGGCCTGGCCCCGCTGGACACGTGGCGCCTTCGGAGCTCACTCCTGCGGAGGGCGTGAGGTCCTTAGGTGTTTTTTCTCCTATGCGCGGGGGTACCTGGTACTGAAGGTACCAACAGTCGTAAGATGTATGATATGACAATTTTAGATTTTTCTATAGTAAGTTATGCTTGAAAAACAGAACAGTCCAGAGAGTGTTTTGAATCTGTCCTGGTTCTGGACAGTTTACATCCCTCTGGAATTTAAGCCCTCCTAAGGTGTGATTCAGCTCTGGAAATCTACAACAAAGTTGTATAGTGCTCAAACACCTTTCCATAACCATCTACCACACCTCCAGTGGCTAAATAATCTATGAGTTATGCCCTGTCAAAGTTCAGCAACCTTGTTGCCAAATCCGAGCACTCTGTTTTCAATCCTTTGGAACTACACTGATCAACTATCAAATTTTTCTACCCAACCAGGGTCCAAAATGTTGAAACTTAGTGATTTTAATTCCTTGTTATCATTATTTTTCATGCACATGCCTATGATATGTCAGTACTACGTTCCTCACAAAAGAAAATCCTAACTGGATTATACCGGCATATACGTCTCAGTTGTGGCACTAAACGGGCTCTCGCACACGTATACTACACGACATACATACGTGGTTAGTACCTGCAGAAGACCACACAATAATGATGCACTCAATAGTTGTTTCCATTTCAGGCAAGACCATATTTAAAAGTAATACAAACGCCTGTATCATTGTCATACTACCGTCCTTATGTTAAGTCACGTCTCAAGTACGTGATCGTGTTTCAACACCACACGACGGGGAACCCGAGTATATCATGAACGGGTCGTCACGGTTGGGAATTTTATCAACCCAACAGATACCACCTACTGCTTTGCAGGGCACGCCGATGGCAAGCGCTGCGTATGTCCTCCCGGGCTATTTCCAGACGAACACACTCTCGCGTTACTGACCACGTGATGGGGTCTCCACTTACTTGCCTAATGCACGCTAGGGATCAGCATTTCATATGAACTCGGGAACATGAAGAGTCCAAGAGTTTCATATTAACGTCTCACACCAAGCTGTGAGACCTATCCCTGAACCACGTTCCTCGTCAGGAGAGCTAACAAAAATTGAACCGCTTTCGGTGGCGTTCCTTACCATTTTTACCTGAGCGTAGGTGCATCGTTACATAATTAAAATTCAGAATTATAACACATATGTTAGTCTTGCCACTTTAAGTAACTATGCTATTATAGTCCTTACTTGGGCAAACTACCGAATCCTCACCGTAACCTAAGCTTTCCCGTAATACAATCCTTAATTATTGTGCTATCCCCAACGCGGCTCTGATACCAGGCTGTGGCAGACCCGAATCCGCTCATCCAGGATCGCAGAGGGTGGTGCCGCACGATGCGACACCCGACAGCACACATCATAAGGATACGTTGTATTACATAGAAAACCATCTGAAACTGTACAAACTGGTACAATACTCAGTTACAAACTAAGGTTCATATTACACAGCGGAAGTTTGATTTGTACAACTCACACCCGCCTATCTAGCAAAAGTCGGTTGCCCAGCCCTAGGGCAACCCACACTAGCTGTACTCCTCAGCTCAGCGCGGCGTGTACGGCTCCCACTCAGCTGTGGTCCCCGATGGAGGGTAACCCTCGCCGGTGGACTCGTAACCCGAGTCCGTGGGTGGCTCCTCACCTGAAAAACACTTAAGAAGCAACCATGAGCACGATGGATCAACAAGACTTAACCGACTCACCTAGGCATGAAACTCTACATGCTGTTTACACGAACATAGGATAGTAATTTCAGCAAATGGACACGCCTACAAGTTCATCCTTAGTTCATCTTTTAGCCACAAGTTAACAGTTCATGAATAAGAAATTTAGTAAGCAATATTTGGTGGCACACATGTAGCAATACAATTATACATCTCATCAGAATTGAATCATCACATTCCATAATTTATCTATGTTACGACGTAGTGAACAAGCGGTACTCGTCACCGCGAGGGCCGGCGAATCGACTCGATATAACTGCAGGGGTACCCAAAAAGCACGTCACATACGCCCACCCGTGGAGCTGCACAGCACGCTCACTCGATGCCGTACGGGACAACCTTTCACCCAACAGCCCAAACGTCGAACCGGTCGCACCGAAACGAGCAGGAGGTTCCCTACACGGAGCATCTCTCTATCCCGTTAGCAGATTTCCACCTTGCTGCCCTCAGCCTACACCTATAAATCGGTGCATTATGCCTCGACGCCCGGAGGTACAGGTTAAATCGGTTTATCGGGGCCCATATATCCGATATGCCTTCGGTACGTTCAATACTTGTTCAGCAGGGCCGCACACGGATCGGTCCTCAATCGACACGGACAGGGCTACGCACACAAGACTTTCTCTTGCTGCGCCCTAGCCCCTGCCTAGTCTCATTTTCATGTCTAAAGTGATCTCACATCACTCGAACCAATCCTGTGTGTCCCAAAGCCTAACTCGCGAGTAGATTCCAACTACTCGACTTGTACCGAAGTTCTAGGAATCATTAAGCATAGCCTGTCTACTCGAGGTCTTAGACACTACCCTCACTCTTATAGGAAATCCTGGTTCAATTGGATTTCATCCATCCTACACCTAATGCACATCCATAGCTCATACTAAGCATGTAAACAAAGCAAAACTTTATAAAAGCGGTTAATGCAAACAGGGGCTTGCCTTGTTGCTGCTGGTCAGTGGTTAAAGCTTCATCCAGAAGAAGGAAGTCGATCACTTCCGGAGTCTCCTCGCCTTCAGCGACTACACGTTAACGAGATACTACATGTCAATTCAAATGCAATGTGTAAACTTGAATAAGTAATTACTATAACTCTAGCTAGCCCTCCCCTTTGGCTCTGAAATTTTATGGTGGCTTGGTATGGTCCTAACAAGAGTCTTGACCAAGTTTCATTTGAGACAAGGTTCATTTGAGCCTTGTACAAATAAAAGCCTATTTGGTCAATTATTAGAGCCTCTAAGGAATTCCAGTGGTTTTCATGGCTCCAACCATTACTTTCTGGAAACTAGAATTTAAGATGTTCCTAATGGAATTGGTTTCATGTCATTTGAAGAATTCTAGAGGAAGTTATGCCCTAAATAAGATTTGAGAAAATCTGAAAAATGTTTCTGTACATTTTTCTATTTTCTCAGGGCAGTTCACTTAATCACCCCATTAGGGGTACTAAATGAACTTGGATGAGTATGAAAATTTTACTGTGACTCAAGGATTTTCCAATGAATCTCTCAGCCCAATTTCAGAATTTTTTCATGAAGTAATCCTCCAGATAAAATTCCTAACAGTTTAAAATTTAGGGATTTAATTCTGGAAAACTATTAAGTCTCATGATCTGAAATCTGTGTTGTTGGAAAGTACTCACAAAGCTGAGTTCAGCAAAATTTGGTTCACTGTATTTGGAGCTTCCTACACAAAGTTATGAATTTCTAAAGTTTGGACTGAATCTGGAATTGTTTTCTATTGCTAATTCTTGTTGGGCCCACTGTTTAAACTGCAGCCAATAGGATTTGCGGACACACGAGGCTACGGGGTTTTTATCTGTGTAGCTGCACCGGATCCTAAGCCACAGCCAATCCCAGTTTTTAAATACACCCACTGACAGGTGGGCCAGCCCCCCCCTTCTTCAACCTCCAGCGTTTCGTCCCGCGCACGCGCCCACCTCGCCGGACCGAGGCGGTGTGTCGCCGGCTTTGTTCTCCCGGCCGGAGACTCACCGCCCTGGGGTTTTTGGGGTCGGGGAACTCGGTTGTGGGATCGGTGTGGGTGCTAGGGGACCAGAACCGTGCCGGCAACATGCGGAGGCTGCGGAAGAGGTTCGGCGTCATTGGCTGGTGGCCCTAGCCTGCCAACACCTCGAGGGATCGGCTCTAGAGCATCCTCGGATGCGAGGGAAACTCGGCAAAGACACAAACGAGCGCGGAAACGATGGCTACTATGAGTTCACTGTGCGCCCGAGAGTGGTGGAGACGATTGAGCTCGGGAAGACATGAAATACACCACACCCTGTCGGTTTCTAGCTAGGGTTGTGAAGGAAAAATCGACCGCCAGCCAGTCTAGATCACGTGTGCGTGGTTTGGTGGCCTACAAACAAGAACTTCGATCAAATTTTGAGGATTTCTCACCCGGGGTCACTTTGTACGAGCCGAGAGTAAATCGCCAAATTCTTGCTCGAACGATCACGGCTTGAGTTGAGGTTCAGCGAGGAGTAGCAGGGGGCTCCGATGCTCCTCTGGGTGTCCTAGCTCGGTTGTGAAAGCCCCTCGGTTAGGCTGTCACCGTGAGCCGAGCTACGGCAGTTTCTTCGGTTGTTGCCAAGACCCGCTGAGCTAGGGTTGGGAGGGCTGAACTCGAATGTGTTTGCGCCTAGGAGGTAGAGGACGAGCGACCGGTGTGGTTTTTCCGCTCGGAAGGCGCTGTGCGCGGTGGTTTTGCCGGGTTCTTGATCGAGTGCAAGCGGCGGCGTGTACTCGGTTCTTTTCTCGGGCGATAGGAAACGGCGCCTCGGTTTGGCGGTGTTTGTGCGTGGTGATCGAGTCGGAAGCAGCTGGCCAGCTCGAGGGAGGAAGCAGGAGGTGTATGTGTGGCCTCACGCGGTGGCGTCCGGAGGATCATCTCGGTGGCGCGCGGTGAGCGATTGCTTCGGCGAGAAACAGAGCCCGTTCGGCTATGAAACAGCTCCCCCACTGACCTGTGGGTCCCTCTCCCCTCTAATCTCCTTCCAAATCCTTCTGTAAATATCCCAGCCACTCTCCATTGAATGAGAGACTTAAGAACCAAGCTACATTTTGAATTTGGTTCCCTCAATTGGAATTTGGTTTGGCTAAATTTGCTTCACATTTGAACTGAAATTCAAATTCTGTTTTGAATTATTGCAAATTCAGCTCCTGACAAGATGAATTCAAATGGGGGTGAAAATTGGTGGACCAACTCATAAAAATGTGCTGAGTTTGAATATGAAGCCAACTTTTGAATCCAAGTGATGAAAGTTGCTGAAATTTGAATTTGCATTCAAATTGGCCTCTTTTTCAAATGCCTTCAAAAGTGCCTCAAAAGTGTGGGATTTGCATGAAATTATGCCTGAACCTTCCCAAGACTATTTAAGTTCTAGGGGTGAGCTCAACCTCTCATGTTCATGTGTAGAAATCCTACTTTGTAAAAGTTAGGGCTTTCCCCTCTAATCACCCTTTTGATGGAGGTTACTTGCTCTTCACAAGTCTTCAGAAGATATCCACAACAAAAGCTGTGGTGTTGTGAGGTGATGAAATTTTTTTGCAAGTCCCTTTTTTGGGGCTTTCACAGAGCACACACGTGGGCGCGGGCATATCCCCTTTACAGTTTGTGCTTCCTTAGGCATATCAACTGCAAACGGGCAAGTCACATGGACAAGGCCCCTAGGTCAACCCTTGGGCTATCACGCGCACTTGAGCTCCGGAACCGACGCATGGGACTATCATATGTCTTCAAGCTCCAAGTTGCCTTCCCACTGGGAACAACCCTAGAGCTGACACATGCCCTGGGCCCTAGGTTGAGCCTTCCCTTAGGGGAAGAAGACTGGAGCCGCCATGTGTTTCCCTTGAAAGAGCTGAGGACAAGGGTCAAAGCTCCCTCAAATCCTTGCACGACCGAGGATCTAGAAGGGATGGTAGCTACACCATCGTAGCACCCTGGGTCCTTACGCTGCTAAGGACCCAGAAGAACAAGCTCGAGATATCGGCAAAGGAGCTACCCACGTTGGCTAAGTCATCTCGGACCCTTGTGCTGTTAAGGGTTCGAAGTATACATCCATGACATAGAACAATGAGAGACTTGAAACAAAGATGTTGTCGAAGTGTGTGGTCGACACTTCCCCCGGACCTACTCAAGGCAGCCCACGGAGGTTCTTTTTAGGAGGGGCTAGTCACTTGCGGAGAGCTTAAGCGTAGGGATGAGTTAGGGAGGAGCTTGACACGGCGAGTTTTACGTGGTTCGGGCCGCCGGAGCGTAAAACCCTACGTCCACGGTGAGCTGAGGTGCTCCCTGTATTGCTTGTTGCTCAGAATCGGAGTCCTGAGCTTGAGGATGAGTTATGCCTAGCGTGTGAGTTGCTGGAGTGCGAACCCTTGCTAATGTTGCCTACCCGAGCCTTTTATAGTCCAAGGCTTGTGTGGCTTACAAGGGGGGGCCCGGGACCCGATAGGTGGTCCCGGGGAGATTTCCTGCCGACTATTGTATCCGCAGTTATGTCGGTAGTTGTCTCTGGCGAAGGCTTCCGAGTCTTCGTCTTGCCGCCCTGCCCATGCCGCATGCTATTCATAGTGGTTGATGACGGCCGGGGCGGTAGGGGATGTCTTGTCGCTGTGTTTATTGGCTCGCAGGTTCTGACACCGTGCGCCAGTCTGTGATGCGACTGGGCGCAATGGCACCTGACAGAGGCGTGCTCCGCGTCTTCGTGTCTTGGGAAGGCGCGGGTCTTGAATGCTTTGTACGGTAAAGGCATGGCGCGCCTTTACTCCTGCTGCCTACCGCGCCGGGCGGCAGCACTGCTCTGTTGGCCACATGTCGGACCGGGAGCTCTCCTCTGAGGAGAGGGGGGGCTCCGGCTCCGCTGGACACGTGGAGCCTTCGGAGCTCACCCCCGCGGAGGGGGCGAGGTCCGGTCTTCCGGGCCACGTGGCAGGCTCGGAGCTATCCTTTGAGGAGAGGAGAGCCCCGGCCCTGCCGGACACGTGGCGCCTTCGGAGCTCGCCCTTGCGGAGGGGGTGAGGTCCGGCCTCCTGGGCCACGTGGCAGGCTTGGAGCTATCCTCCGTGGGGAGGGGAGCTCCGGCCCTGCTTGACATGTGGCACCTTCAAACTTCGCCCCAGCAGAGGGAGCGAGGTCCTTAGGAAGTTTTACGCTGTGCGCGGGGGTACCCGGTATTGAGGGTACCGACAGTGGCCCCCGTGCTCACCTCGGGGAACTTTCTTGTATTGAGTACTCCCTGTGCTGGCAAGGTCTTGACGGCTTTGGAGTTCAGCCTCTGAGGAGAGGGTGAAGCCTGGCATCGGAGCTCTGCCCTTGTTAAAGGGGGAGGTCTGGCCTCGAAGCTCGCCTCTGAGAAGAGGGGTGGTCCGGGAAGTCATCAGAGCTCAGGCCCATGAAGGGCGTGAGGTCCGGAATCAGGGCTCGCCTCTGAAAGGAGGGTGAGGGCTGGCGTCGGAGCTCGGCCCAGCTGCGGGGGCGGAGGTCCAGAAGTCATCGGAGCTCAGACCAGCGAAGGGCGTGAGGTCCGGAGGTCATCGGAGCTCAGGCCAGCGAAGGGCGTGAGGTCCGGAGGTCATCGGAGCTCAGGCCAGCGAAGGGCATGAGGTCCGGAGGTCATCGGAGCTCAGGCCAGCGAAGGGCGTGAGGTCCGGAAGTCATCGGAGCTCAGGCCAGCGAAGGGCGTGAGGTCCGGCATCAACGCTCGCCTCTGAAAAGAGGGCGAGGGCTGGCCTCGGAGATCGGCCCAGCTGCGGGGGCGGAGGTCCGGAAGTCATCGGAGCTCAGACCAGCGAAGGGCGTGAGGTCCGGAGGTCATCGGAGCTCAGGCCAGCGAAGGGCGTGAGGTCCGGAGGTCATCGGAGCTCAGGCCAGCGAAGGGCGTGAGGTCCGGAGGTCATTGGAGCTCAGGGCAGCGAAGGGCGTGAGGTCCGGAGGTCATCGGAGCTCAGGCCAGCGAAGGGCGTGAGGTCCGGCATCAGCGCTCGCCTCTGAAAAGAGGGCGAGGGCTGGCCTCGGAGCTCGGCCCAGCTGTGGGGGGCGGAGGTCCGGAAGTCATCGGAGCTCAGGCCAGCGAAGGGCATGAGGTCCGGCATCAGCGCTCGCCTCTGAAAGGAGGGCGAGGGCTGGCCTCGGAGCTCGGCCCAGCTGTGGGGGGCGGAGGTCCGGAAGTCATCGGAGCTCAGGCCAGCGAAGGGCGTGAGGTCCGGAAGTCATCGGTGCTCAGGCCAGCGAAGGGCGTGAGGTCCGGAGGTCATCGGAGCTCAGGCCAGCAAAGGGCGTGAGGTCCGGAGGTCATCGGAGCTCAGGCCAGCGAAGGGCGTGAGGACCGGCATCAGCGCTCGTCTCTGAAAGGAGGGCGAGGGCTGGCCTCGGAGCTCAGCCCAGCTGTGGGGGGCGGAGGTCCGGAAGTCATCGGAGCTCAGGCCAGCGAAGGGCGTGAGGTCCGGAAGTCATCAGAGCTCAGGCCAGCGAAGGGCGTGAGGTCCGGAGGTCATCGGAGCTCAGGCCAGCGAAGGGCGTGAGGTCTGGAGGTCAACGGAGATCAGGCCAGCGAAGGGCGTGAGGTCCGGCATCAGCGCTCGCCTCTGAAAAGAGGGCGAGGGCTGGCCTCGGAGCTCGGCCCAGCTGCGGGGGGCGGAGGTCCGGAAGTCTTCGGAGCTCAGGCCAGCGAAGGGCGTGAGGTCCGGCATCAGCGCTCGCCTCTGAAAGGAGCGCGAGGGCTGGCCTCGGAGCTCGGCCCAGCTATGGGGGGCGGAGGTCCGGAAGTCATCGGAGCTCAGGCCAGCAAAGGGCGTGAGGTCCGGCATCAGCGCTCGCCTATGAAAGGAGGGCGAGGGCTGGCCTCGGAGCTTGGCCCAGCTGTGGGGGCGGAGTCCGGTACTGCTCAGAAGTCCTCCCTTTCGTGTCCCTTAGTCTCATTTGGCCTACTGTCCCGGGCCAGAATACGGAGCTTGGGTAATCCAGTGCACTTGGTCCCGGAGGTCTGGCCCCCAGCCCCATTCAGGGTGTAACCGTCCGGCCCCCTGGTACTCAGACCGTAGCGCTGGGGGGCAGAGTGCGCATGCTTTGGGTGCAGGACCGGGCTAAGCAAGGCTCCTGACCCCCTGGTCTAGCGTAGGTCTTTTCTCGGAGGAGACCAACTGGCGGTACAGTACCCTTACAGGGGGAGGTCCGAAAGGCCCGCGGGCCTCTGGCAGGTACCCCAAGCACTACCGCCTTCGGCAGGATGGCAAATATCGACTATGCATGAGCGCAGGAAAGAGGAACCTAGTGTACAATGGATGTACACTGTCTAGAGCGTGGGAAGGTGATCATATAAATTAATACGTAATTTAAATAAACACCTAAGTAAGCATGGTGAACTTACTGGGGTAGCGTCGGAGTGCCATGTCCTCATGCAGAGCGGGTCATGCGTGGCTTCGTCGTACGCTCGGACACGGGGGGACCCCCATGGCGATCTCAGGGGGAAGCATGGCTTCGGCCCCGCATACCATGTAGAAGGGTAGTTCCCGTGACCCGGCCCTAGGAAGTTCGGTTGGCCCTCGACATAGAGGAGCCGGTATCCCCCGACGGCTTTGGGTGCGCGTCTGCACCGGTTGTGTGGGTCTGCTTGGCGTGGACCTGGCACGCATTGCATCTCCTAACCGGTTTGACGGCGTCCAGGTGGCTCTCGATCAGTAGGAGCCATGCCGGGTGTCTTAACCGACCAGCGTGCGGGACGATGAGCGTTCCCAGAACTCGCCTCCGTGGACTACTGCAAGCTAGTCGCAGCCTTCCTCCTGGGTTATGCACCGCAATAGGATGCCGTGGCGCCACGCCAGTAAAGATACCAGCGCGTAGCACTTAGCCATCCTCACAATCCGTTCAGCGAATGCACGTTCATCAGGAAGGATGTCCTTCAAGGAGTCCCGAACCTCCGTGGTCCATGCATCGGGACTACTTGAGCTTCTGGATCTTGAGCGCTGGGTTGCACGGAGTCCCCAGTGACGCTTACGATCCTTTGGCGGCGTCCATGGCTGCAGGGCCGCCGGGACCGCCAGCTTCGAGGTGCTGGTCCAGCCCCCTTTGCCCGGCTCGGCGGGCCGAGCTGTGGGCCGCAGCAACGTCCTCTCGAAGACTCCTTCGGGCACGGGGGCTCCGGTGTAGGCCTTCGTTGAGAGGTTGTCAGCTGCAACCTTGCCAGCGCGCGGTACATGGCGCAGGTCCAAGGCGAGGAAGTCTTTCTCCAACATCCGCACGTGGAGCAGATAAGCAGCTAGCTGTGGGTCATTGTAGGGGCATTCACCCTTAACTTTGCTTGATAACTAGCTGGGAGTTGCCCTGCGCCAACAACTGACGAGCGCCCAGAGACAGGACTGTCTTTTAGGCCAAAGATGAGTGCTTCATACTCTGCCAAGTTGTTGGTTGCCTTGGAATTGAGACGCACCATGTACCCAGACTGCTCCCCCGATGGCATGAGAAGCAGTACGCCGGCACCGGCCCCCTGCTTTCGCGAGGAGCCGTCGAAGAAGAGCGTCCAGTGAGGCCTGGTGAAGACCGGAGCTCGGTGCTTTGGTTCACCGTCTTCGCGGCCCCCTGGGTCAGCCTTCGTTGGTGTCCACTCAGCCACGAAGTCAGCCAGTGCTTGGCTCTTGACTGTCTGACGTGGTCGGGAGCTCAGCTTGAACTCCGCCGTCTTCGGGCTGTCTTCCGGCTTCGAAAGCTGGCAGTGAGTGCCAATGACGCCCGTCTTCTGCTCCGGCGCACTTGTCCGCCAGGCTGAAGAGCCCCGAGGTGTCTTGCACCTCCCTGGTGGCCAACTTCTAGAGCATCTTCTTGTCCCTCACACCTTGTCGGAATGCGACCACCGCTGATGCATTCGGGATTTGGGGATGGTGTTGTGTACCTAGGAGAACCGCTGGATGAAGGAGTGCAGTGATTCCCCAGGTTGTTGTTTGATGGCGTGGAGGTCAAGCTCCGTGCCTGGACGGGTGTAGGAACTGCCGATGTTGGCAATGAACTGCCGGCAGAGCTCTCCCCAGGAAGTTATGGAACTCTGAGGGAGGTTCATGAGCCAAGACCGGTCTGGGCCGGTCAAGGCGACGGGGAAGTAGTTGGCCATGACGGCCTCGTCCCCTCCTGCAGCAAGGACGGCGGTGGAGTAGATCTGGAGGAACTCTGCCGGGTTGACGCTGCCGTCGTACTTCTCGGGCAGGTGCGGCCGAAACTTGCGCGGCCACCTCGCGAAGCGAAGGTGGGGTGCCAGGGCCGCACATCCTGCTCCTGTTGCTGCAGGCGTTGGTGCCGCGAACGCTTGGTTCGCTGCTGGCGCAGTGTACCCCGGTATGGGCAAGGCTGCGCCATAGACCGGGGGCGCCGTTTGCAGGGCATATGCTGCGTGTGTAAAGGTCCCAAAATTATGAATACAAAGAAACACTTGTTTGCAAAGTTTTGTTTCATGTGTATGAAATTTGGAACTTGTTAAAACTTTTTCCCACATGTGATAACACACATGAGGGCTTTCTTCACACAAGTCAAATGTTCATTTGAGAACTTGGAACCCTAGAGGGGTCTAAAACAAGGATGGGAAGTTCCCATATGTGTGAGAAAACAAAAATCAGATTTGGAACAATTTGTTCAAACAAAAATTCAAATGAGAAAAACACAATGGAATTCAAAACTGTTGTGCTAAAAATCTCATTTGCAGCAGCCAAAATAAAAATCAGATTTCATATTTGAATTCCTTGAGTCCAAATTAGGGGGTGTGCAAAGTTTCATGATTTAGGGAAATAGTTTGCAACCCATTTTGCAAAATGGACTTTAAAAGACAAAGAATTCAAATGCATGTTTGAATTTGGATGAAACTTGCCCAATTATCCAAATGCATACCAGATTTGAATTCCCACAATTAAATTCACTCAACATTCAAACTTGGGAGATATTTGGAGAGGGGATAAGGAGGACTTATCAGTGGGTCCCACATGTCATTGTGTGAACTGAAAATTTGCAAAAGATCTCAGTGTTGGGTCTCTGTTTGCCTCCTTCAGTCGGCACCCGACACCGAGGGCGCAGCTCCGCTCGACACCGAGCTCAGCCGGCAGCCACCTCCTGGTGGAATTTCTTCGCGCTGGAGAGCTGCTGGACATCGGTGGCTACCGCCTCACTGCCTCTCCCGCCTCTTAACCGAAGCCACGGCGCTGTTCTTCTCTCTCTCGCACCGGAAGACAGAAAACACAGCCGCCCTGCTTCGATCGATCGGGAGCTCGGGAAATTCTAGTGAGCAGCGCCTCTGAGCAGTAAAACAATACCACCAACGTCCCCACGACCTCCTCGAGCCATCACCCAGTGTGTTCGTGCCCTCTACGCCGAGAACCTTGAGTTTCCGCGGCGGCCGAACACCCCGGCGGCGACGTGCTCCCGTGGACAGCCTCCTCCAGAAAGTTTCACGACCAAGCGAGGCCACTTTTGGACGCGCAGGAGCTCCGTGCAGCTTCCACCCGACGCACAAAGCCTGCCTCGACCTCTCGACGGTGAATTTTGAAGATCCTCTCCGGCCGGTGAAAACCAACCTTCCGGTATGAGTCTGTAAAATTTCCGATCAATTGTTGTTTAGACACCATGAGACTTCGCACACACCAGCTAGACATGTAGTCGCACCAGTTCTCTTTTGAAACCTCGCATGAAACACCCTGTGCACGGTGCAATTTCAAGCTTTCCGAAGGCGGCTATGGCGGGAAGATGCGGGTGCACGGTGAACCCTAATTTAGAACCGTTTCCGAGCCATTTTATTCCCATGTCGATGTTCCTTAGTGTCCGCCGGTGCTCTAGAGCTTGGAAACTGAAGCCCAGAAGGCTTAGGGCGTCGGGGCGACGTCGCCGGACTTCGTCCGAACCGTTGCGCCGTCGCGGGCTAGTTTGGGGGCCCTACCGGCTCGAGCAAACCCCACCAGCATGTTCCTCACGTTGAATTAGGGGCTGGCGGCGAGTTTCAGCAGTTGAGATGGCCGGACGACTGATCCCGGAGCTACTCCGGCGAGCCCGGCGGCGGGATCACGCGGGAGCGGGAGGTAGAAGAAGACCTCGCCGGCCCCACGCGTCAGTCGCACGGCAACAGTGGGCCGGATACTCTGTGGCGCGGGATCAATTGTGACAGTGCAGGAAATGACCCTGTGACCCCGTGTGGCGCGCTCCCGGTGACTGACACGTGCCCCGTGGCCCCACAGTCAGTTTAAACATTTCCCGAATTTATTCAAATTCCAGATTTTTCCCCAAACTTTAGAAGAGCATAACTTTTGCTAGGAACCTCCAAATTTAGTGATTCAAATTGGGTTAGATTCCGATTGACAAACTCTATCCAATTATGCAACCCAATTTGTATGAAAGCCTTTATTTAATTCTGGAAAATTCTTTAAAGCTTTTCAGCAAAAGAATTTTAGAGGGAGTTTGGTTTATCCAAAAATCCTCATATATTTTCAGAATATTATCCAGGGTGTTATTAGACTCCTGTAAAAGTTTTAGCTCATTTGGAGTTGAATTAATCAGGGTAATTCAGATTGTAAGTTCCTGTATTCAAATGAATACAGAAACATTTTCAGAGAATTTCCAAAACTTGTAAATTCAGTTCTGGGAAATTCTTAGCTCCAAAAATCCTAGGAAAATTCATGTAGACTCTATGAAATATAATTGAAATTTTGGTTTACTGAGTTTGACATGAACATGGATGTTACCTCAGAATTAATTCATCTTTGACTAAACACTTAGAGAATTATTCTGAATAAACCATTTCATGAAATGTGCTAAATTTTGGTCCAGAGGACTTTCTTGTGATAATGAACTCACATGAAAATTCTCAGCTCCATTAGAGCTCTGGATCACCACTGTCATGTGTGATCTCTTAAGGTGATCAACACTTAAGTGGGAAAAGCACTCAACACTTGATCTTAGTGTTTAAGCCCAACCCAAACCACTAGCACCAGTGTCATTTTAAATTCTTAAACAAAGTTCCAGTTTTAAAACTGTCCTTAGATCTTATTAGCAAAAGCTTTTCAATTAAATATATGTGCATGATCATATCGTGTAGCATATACGTGAAGAAGGTGAGAAGGACTTGAAGTGAAGATCAAGGAGGGAGGAAAACAAGTGATCAAGCTCCAAGTGATCATCACTAACTGATTGTAACAGTAGTCACCTTCAAAACAGGCAAGCCCCGGTTTGCATTTGAACCGTTTTATAAAGCATTTTCATTTGTAGAGATCATAGCTTGCATCGTTGATTGCATTACGTCTAGATGATATTGAAAACCCCACTTGCATGCCCAGAAACACCTAAGAGAGAAAGGGTAGAATAGCAACTTCTCGAGGGAATTTGGCTACGCTAATGTTAGTAGGAAAGGTCCGGTAGAAGACGAGTAGTTGGAATCTACTCGCGAGTTTAGGGCTGGTTTACTCGGAACGGGTCCGAATTAGAAAAGATGAGGAAAGTTCACACATAAGAAATGGAGACCGGGCAGGGAGGTTTAGATGCAGCAGGTTGCAGGCCGTGCGTGCATAGCCCTGCCTGTGTCGGTTAAGGCCCGTCCGTGCTTGGCCCTGTTGGACAAGTTTGAGTTGTGTACCGGGCACATACTGGCTATATGGGATCCAGGAAACCGATGTACCTTGGGAGATCCATAGTGGAACTTTTCCAACTGCCTTAGGCTTTCGGCGTCAGGGTAGCAGGAGGTACCTCGCTCAAGAACATACCACAGCGGGTATGTACCTTGAGGGAGCTTGCGTACTCGGGGCAGTTGGACTGCATCCAATGTGGAAGATTTTGGGAAAGGTGGCCGCGTACAACGTCAGTCGAGGTTGCTGCCGGCAACTCGGAGTACGAGTGTACGTGTCGTGTAGTCAGGGCGTGTACTGATTCGAATCACCGTCGCTCGCGGTCATATGAGCATACTTGCCCACTGCGTCTTGACGTAGTAACAACTGGAATTGGTTATCTTTGAACTTGATAAGGCTGTGCTATAACTTGTATTGCAACCATGATTGAATTAGAGATAGGCTCATTAAACTTTACTTTCACTTTGTGCAAGGAGCATCGCAACAAAACGTTTCTTGTTTGATTGTGGAGTTGCGATGCTTTTCGGCTCAAGGTTTGCACAATGAGCCTTAAAATCTGAAAGTTAAGGATCGACTTTAGGCAAGTCCTTTATGCAAATCTAGCCAACCCAATTGCAACCGTCGTGCATGAAGAGTTTCTTGCTTAGGATAGACGGGTCAGACTTGCTGAGCCTATGTGCTCACGCTTGCTATATAAGTGGTTTTGCAGGTTAACAACGATGCTGAAAAGAAGGTTGTCCGGTGAGACTCGGGGACTCCCGAGTCAGGTAACACATGGAGAACCCAGCCGCTGCTGCTTGTCTTCGTGTTGCTAGCGAGAGGAGTCCGCGGGCTGGACTTCATCTCGAGTGCTTTTAGTTATTCGACGTGAGTTGATATAGACTTCCGCTGTAGTTACTTGATGTAAAGTATTTACAAAGAAAAAAACTTGTAAGCTTCCGCTATTGTTTTATATAATACATTGTTCCTCATATGTGTGCTGTTGGGTGCCGCACAACACGGCACCACCCAATGCGATTCCCGGGCGAGTGGCCTGTCTCGGCTGAGCGGGTCCGCGTCAGCGTGGTATCAGAGCCGCATTGGTAATAGCACACGGAATAAGGAATGTATTACGACAAAAATTTAGGTTACGGTGAGGATACGGTACTAGGCCAACATAAGGATTACTATTAGCTTAATATGAAGGTGGTAACCTAACTTATTTGTTATGTCGGAAAATCGTGCATCTCGGGACGAGTTATGTCTTCGGGACAAGCTGAAGGGTGGAGCCCCACGGGTGGCAGGTAACACGATCCGCTTTAGTATCCTCTACGACTCGTCATGTCGTTTGGGGTACTCGACCAACGTCTGTCCCAGGCGTGCGTGGTGCAATTTGGGAAACCCTGTCACGTGGTTAGTAACGTGAACACGTAGCTCAAGGCGTGTTTGGCTTGAGAACACCTGTGCGAGTGATGACGGACAGGTGTAAGAATTGTATGGATACCGGGTTCGGTGTGCAGCCGGACCTGACGATTGAGTGTGACTTATGCAGGATTAACCACGAAACCGTAGTACGAGTAGTACACGTTTGCGAGTGACCGTTTTAGTGCCACCTAAGATACGTTTATGCCGGTATAATCCAGATAGGATTTTCTTTTGGCGAGGCTACGTAGTACCGACATGCTTCTTACGGAGCATCGACGCCGTACTAAACATAATAACCCCTTTCCTTTGAAGAAATGACTCATGAACTAACTTTCAACTAAAAATAGAAGTTTGAAACAAATATTAGTTACTGAACTCTTATTTTGAGCTAAGATTCAAATGAGAGGAAGACTAGGCTTCAAAGATTTCAAAAACAGAGTGCTCTGTTTTCGGCAGGAATTCTTGCTGGACTTTAACAGAGCATAACTCTGAGTAGCTTGACCCAATTAAGGTGTATGGTGCAGTTCTGGAAATATTTTCAAGTGATCTACAACTTCTTTGCAGACCTCCAGAGCTAAATCACATGCTAAATGGGTAGAAAGTTCAGAGTAAGGTAAACTGTCCAGAACCAGGACAGCAACAAAACCTCTCGGGACCTTTCTGTTTTTAAGCCATAACATTCTGCAGAAAACCACTTAAGAAGCCTATAGTACACCATTGGAAATGTTATGAAATGTGCAACATTGTTGTAGTTCAAAGTTTGTTCAGGTTCTTATTGGATTTACATATACAACTGTGATAAAATCAGCCACGTACAAAGGAGGTGCTGGCAAATTTTATCCAGGAATTCTGTCAAACTTGAAGAATCATAACTTTTAATCTGGAGATGATCTGAGGGCATATGAGTACTCGTTGGAAAGATACTGAAGTTAACTTTAACTTTGGTATTGAACTTGAGTTATGAAAATGCTCTGAACTAGATCAAAATCTGGAGATAGTGCATAAGGGCCTATCCTGTACAGATAGGCTGGATAGTTATGCCTACTAAGGAGTTTTGTAAACATGGATTTTGTTACTGCTTTCTTAAAGTTTTGACATAATCATGTTTCCATTAGTCTCACATACTGCTGAGTTCTTGTTTAACTCATCTCAACTACATTTTGCAGTATGGTTCGTACTCGCTCTAGGAGTAGGGCCGGAAGTTCTCATCGAGGCGGTGATGCTTCTATTCCACCGCTGGAACCATCATCCACGGGATGGATGAATCTTATGACTCGAGTTGTCGAGTCTAACCAAGAGAACACTAGGCTACTCCAAGAAGCAACGCAAGAACACACACGCTTACTCCAAGCTTTGGTACAGCAAGGCGTACTCCAGACTACGCAACAAGTCGTTCCGTTTCGGAACGCTTATCTGGATTTCTTGGCGACTCAACCGCCAATTTTTACTGAAGCCACCGAACCTGTGGAAGCAGATAAATGGCTCTGTGTCATGGAGTCAAAATTTGGAGTATTCAAGTGTGATGACTACCAGAAGACGAAGTTTGCCGCTCAACAACTCCATGGAGCTGCCGGAAACTGGTGGGTGGATCATCTTGCCACCATTCCAAAGAACCATCCAGTAACATGGAGTGAATTTTGTGAAGCCTTCCGTACTCGTTACATACCACTAGGTATTGTCAAGGCAAAGCGGGAGGAATTTTTGGGCTTGAAGCAAGGGGACATGAGTGTCCTCGAGTATGTCAGAAGATTTAATCTTTTGGCCCAATATGCTCCTGAATATGTGGCGAAAGAAGAGGCACGGTGTGACCTATTCTTCCATGGCCTGAGTGCCGTATTACGGGAAAAGCTGGCCGTACACAATAACGGCAGTTATACCGACATGGTTGATGCGGCTTTCATTCAAGAGAAGCCGACACTTGAGTGGCAAGCAGAGAAGAGAAAGATGAGTGAGATCGAGCAGGCTAGCACAAGTTATGTGCCTCAGAAGTACCGTTTCGTGTATCAAATGCCACCCGGTGAAAGATGGAGGCCATCTGTACGATCTACTCCGCAGAGGTTGATTGCTGGTCAAGTTCTACAACTTGCACCACCTCCACTGCCGCAGCATCAGACGGTGGTTTGTGCTCCATCGCTGCAGCCATATGTACCTAGCAGTCCACCACAAGTCAACGAAGAACCGGAGAGGCATCCGTGTTTGACTTGTGGGCGCATGAGCCATTATGCTAGGCAATGTCCGGAGGGAATTCGAGGCTACGGGTCATCATATTTACAACACTATGACCCGTACCTCAATCTGCAGATAGGAGGGCAGATAAGGGGCAACATTCACTATACTGTGATTGATGATGTTCCGGAAGGAGAAGCCGCTTTAGCAGGGATGTTTTCTCTGAATCAGCTACCGGTTTTAGTTCTCTTTGATTCCGGTGCCACACATAACTTCATTAGCCAATCTTTTGTGGCTCAACATCAGCTCCAAACCGTTTATACAAAGAGGCAATACCTCATATCTTCGCCCGGGGGCAGCAGTACCGCAAGCGAGGTTGTCTCCCGAGCACCTCTTTGTTTGGGGGGTAAAATATACCCTACGACCCTCATTATTCTTGAAGGTCTGAAGATCGACATCATTTTGGGGATGTCGTGGTTGAATTATCACCACGCGGTTCTTAACATCAGCACTAGGACCGTTGAGCTCAACTCCCCACAGCACGGTCTTTATATATTAATTCTAGGCGCCAGACGGCAACAGATTGCAACAGTGAACCACATGGAAGTTGTTAAGATAGAAGACATTCCGGTGGTACGTGAGTATCCGGATGTATTTCCCGAGGATTTACCAGGCATGCCGCCCAAACGAGACGTTGAGTTCAAGATCGAACTTATACCGGGAACCACACCGATATCACGAAGGCCGTACAAGATGGCACCCAATGAACTGGCAGAATTGAAGACACAACTGAATGACCTAATGAGCAAGGGATTTATACGACCAAGTTCGTCACCTTGGGGTTGTTCAGCATTATTTGTTAAGAAGAAGGACGAAACACTACGGCTTTGTGTTGATTATCGTCCTTTGAACGCCGTTACCATCAAGAACAAGTATCCACTACCTCGCATTGATATGCTCTTCGATCAATTCGAAGATGGATCTTCGGTCCGGGTATCATCAGATTAAAATCCGGGCAGAAGATATTCCGAAGACAGCATTTTCAACGAGATACGGGCTGTATGAGTATCTCGTTATGTCTTTTGGTTTCACCAACGCCCCGGCACACTTTATGTACCTGATGAATTCAGTGTTCATGCCGGAGTTGGATAAATTCGTCGTTGTTTTCATCGACGATATCTTGGTGTACTCCAAGTCAGAGGAAGAACATGCTGAACATCTGCATATTGTGCTACAAAGATTGCGAGATCATCAGCTCTATGCAAAATTCAGCAAGTGTGAATTCTGGATTAATCAAGTACCTTTTCTCGGACACATCATTTCAGCGGAGGGCATCGCTGTAGATCCGAGTAAGATTATCCAAGTGCAGAAATGGGAGTCACCAAAGTCAGTACATGAAATCCGAAGCTTCCTCGGTTTAGCGGGTTACTACCGGAGGTTCATTCCGGGTTTCTCCAAGATTGCTAAACCGATGACAGACTTATTAAAGAAGAATACCAGATTTGTGTGGGGTGCTGCGTGTGAACAAGCTTTCAAGACTTTAGTGAAGCATCTCACAACAGCCCCAGTTCTTGCTCAGCTAGATACGACAAAGCCATTCGACGTTTATTCCGATGCATCTGGCATCGGTCTTGGCTGCGTGCTGATGCAAGAAAGACGAGTGGTCGCTTATGGATCTCGTCAACTCAGAACTCACGAGCAGCATTATCCAACTCATGATCTTGAGTTAGCTGTCGTGGTCCTTGCTTTGAAGATGTGGAGGCATTACTTGCTCGGAAATCTTGTACACGTCTACAGCGACCACAAGAGCTTGAAGTACATCTTCACTCAGAAGGAATTGAACATGAGGCAACGAAGATGGCTAGAGCTCATTAAGGATTATGAACTGGAGATTCATTATCATCCAGGAAAGGCGAATGTGGTCGCCGATGCGCTCAGTCGTAAGGCGCATATCCATCACCTAACTATTGCTGAAATAGATGATGAAGAACCAAGCCTCCGTGTCATACCGTATGGAGCTCTCTATAATCTCGCTCTCATTCCTACTATCTGAGAGGAGATCATGGAAGCTCAACGAAAAGACAAGGGTATGTCTCACATACGGTGGCGGATAGACAACGGAGAAATGAAGTGCTTCCGGAAGGACGATGAAGGTACCTTGTGGTTCAACGACCGGATTGTAGTACCCCGGGATATGAGACTACGGAAGAAAATTTTGGATGAAGCTCATTTGTCCAAGTTTTCCATTCATCCGGGCAGTAATAAAATGTACCAAGATCTCCAGAAGAAGTTTTGGTGGACACGTATGAAACGTGAAGTTGCAAAGTACGTTTCAGAGTGTGATACGTGTCGAAGAGTCAAGGCCGACCATATGAAGAAGTCAGGCCTGTTGCAGCCATTGCAAGTACCGGCATGGAAGTGGGAAGACTTGAGTATGGACTTCATCGTCGGGTTGCCGATGACCTCCCACAACCATGATTCGATTTGGGTAATCGTGGACCGATTAACCAAATCAGCACATTTCATCCCTGTGCATACTAGGTATAACACAAAGCAGTATGCGGAGCTGTACATAGCACGGATCTTGTGCTTACATGGAGTTCCCCGCAACATTGTGTCAGATAGAGGATCGCTGTTCGTAGCCCGTTTCTGGGAACAGATACACGCCTCCTTGGGGACAAAGTTGATTAGGAGCTCTGCATATCACCCTCAAACCGATGGGCAAACTGAGAGGGTGAATCAAATACTGGAAGATATGCTAAGGGCGTGTGCCATCCACCACGGTAAGAGCTGGGATGATCACTTACCGCTGGCGGAGTTCTCGTACAACAACAAATATCAGACGAGCATTAAGATGGCACCATATGAAGCTCTATACGGCCGGAAGTGCCGTACACCATTGAACTGGTGCGAATCCGGTGAACGAGTAACATTCGGGGTTGATCTTGTCAATGAAGCCGAAGAGAAAGTTCGGATAATACAAGGGAACCTCAAAGCTGCCCAATCTCGTCAAAAGAACTACGCGGACCAGAGACGTCGACCGCTGCATTTCGAAGTCGGAGAGCACGTGTATCTTCGTGTGTCTCCGATGAAGGGGATTCATCGGTTCGGTGTCAAGGGGAAACTTGCTCCCCGATTCATCGGTCCATTTACTATCACGGAGAAGTGCGGAACTGTAGCCTACCGGCTGGAACTAACGGCAAGCCTTGCCGGTATTCACAACATATTTCATGTGTCCCAGCTGCGGAAGTGTCTCAAGTTTACCGCTGCCATCCGCACCGAAGACATCGACGAGTTGAAACCGGATCTCACCTATGTCGAGCAACCTGTACAGATTATCGACGAAAAGACCCGGACCACCAGGAACCGGACTTTGAAATTTTACAAAGTCCTGTGGAGTAATCATAACCCGGAAGAGGCGACGTGGGAAACCGAAGATTATATCCACAAGAACTATCCGGAGCTTTTGTCATAAACCTTGTAATTACCTTCCACCTCGTTCTTCTTTTGAATCTCGGGACGAGATTCCTTTTAAGGGGGGAGGAATGTAAAGGTCCCAAAATTATGAATACAAAGAAACACTTGTTTGCAAAGTTTTGTTTCATGTGTATGAAATTTGGGACTTGTTAAAACTTTTTCCCACATGTGATAACACACATGAGGGCTTTCTTCACACAAGTCAAATGTTCATTTGAGAACTTGGAACCCTAGAGGGGTCTAAAACAAGGATGGGAAGTTCCCATATGTGTGAGAAAACAAAAATCAGATTTGGAACAATTTGTTCAAACAAAAATTCGAATGATAAAAACACAATGGAATTCAAAACTGTTGTGCTAAAAATCTCATTTGCAGCAGCCAAAATAAAAATCAGATTTCATATTTGAATTCCTTGAGTCCAAATTAGGGGGTGTGCAAAGTTTCATGATTTAGGGAAATAGTTTGCAACCCATTTTGCAAAATGGACTTTAAAAGACAAAGAATTCAAATGCATGTTTGAATTTGGATGAAACTTGCCCAATTATCCAAATGCATACCAGATTTGAATTCCCACAATTAAATTCACTCAACATTCAAACTTGGGAGATATTTGGAGAGGGGATAAGGAGGACTGATCAGTGGGTCCCACATGTCATTGTGTGAACTGAAAATTTGCAAAAGATCTCAGTGTTGGGTCTCTGTTTGCCTCCTTCAGTCGGCACCCGACACCGAGGGCGCAGCTCCGCTCGACACCGAGCTCAGCCGGCAGCCACCTCCTGGTGGAATTTCTTCGCGCTGGAGAGCTGCTGGACGTCGGTGGCTACCGCCTCACCGCCTCTCCCGCCTCTTAACCGAAGCCACGGCGCTGTTCTTCTCTATCTCGCACCGGAAGACAGAAAACACAGCCGCCCTGCTTCGATCGATCGGGAGCTCGGGAAATTCTAGTGAGCAGCGCCTCTGAGCAGTAAAACAATACCACCAACGTCCCCACGACCTCCTCGAGCCATCACCCAGTGTGTTCGTGCCCTCTACGCCGAGAACCTTGAGTTTCCGCGGCGGTCGAACACCCCGGCGGCGACGTGCTCCCGTGGACAGCCTCCTCCAGAAAGTTTCACGACCAAGCAAGGCCACTTTTGGACGCGCAGGAGCTCCGTGCAGCTTCCACCCGACGCACAAAGCCTGCCTCGACCTCTCGACGGCGAATTTTGAAGATCCTCTCCGGCCGGTGAAAACCAACCTTCCGGTATGAGTCTGTAAAATTTCCGATCAATTGTTGTTTAGACACCACGAGACTTCGCACACACCGGCTAGACATGTAGTCGCACCAGTTCTCTTTTGAAACCTCGCATGAAACACCCTGTGCACGGTGCAATTTCAAGCTTTCCGAAGGCGGCTATGGCGGGAAGATGCGGGTGCACGGTGAACCCTAATTTAGAACCGTTTCCGAGCCATTGTATTCCCATGTCGATGTTCCTTAGTGTCCGCCGGTGCTCTAGAGCTTGGAAACTGAAGCCCAGAAGGCTTAGGGCGTCGGGGCGATGTCGCCGGACTTCGTCCGAACCGTTGCGCCGTCACGGGCTAGTTTGGGGGCCCTACCGGCTCGAGCAAACCCCACCAGCGTGTTCCTCACGTTGAATTAGGGGCTGGCGGCGAGTTTCAGCAGTTGAGATGGCCGGACGACTGATCCCGGAGCTACTCCGGCGAGCCCGGCGGCGGGATCGCGCGGGAGTGGGAGGTAGAAGAAGACCTCGTCGGCCCCACGCGTCAGTCGCACGGCAACAGTGGGCTGGATACTCTGTGGCGCGGGATCAATTGTGACAGTGCGGGAAATGACCCTGTGACCCCGTGTGGCGCGCTCCCGGTGACTGACACGTGCCCCGTGGCCTCACAGTCAGTTTAAACATTTCCCGAATTTATTCAAATTCCAGATTTTTCCCCAAACTTTAGAAGAGCATAACTTTTGCTAGGTACCTCCAAATTTAGTGATTCAAATTGGGTTAGATTCAGATTGACAAACTCTATCCAGTTATGCAACCCAATTTGTATGAAAGCCTTTATTTAATTCTGGAAAATTCTTTAAAGCTTTTCAGCAAAAGAATTTTAGAGGGCGTTTGGTTTATCCAAAAATACTCAAATTTTGCCAGAATATTCTCTAGGGTGTTATTAGACTCCTGTAAAAGTTTCAGATCATTTGGAGTTGAATTAATCAGGGTAATTCAGATTGTAAGTTCCTGTATTCAAATGAATACAGAAACATTTTCAGAGAATTTCCAAAACTTGTAAATTCAGTTCTGGGAAATTCTTAGCTCCAAAAATCCTAGGAAAATTCATGTATACTCTATGAAATATAATTAAAATTGTGGTTCACTGAGTTTGACATGAACATGGATGTTACCTCAGAATTAATTCATCTTTGACTAAACACTTAGAGAATTATTCTGAATAAACCATTTCATGAAATGTGCTAAATTTTGGTCCAGAGGACTTTCTTGTGACAATGAACTCACATGAAAATTCTCAGCTCCATTAGAGCTCTGGATCACCACTGTCATGTGTGATCTCTTAAGGTGATCAACACTTAAGTGGGAAAAGCACTCAACACTTGATCTTAGTGTTTAAGCCCAACCCAAACCACTAGCACCAGTGTCATTTTAAATTCTTAAACAAAGTTCCAGTTTTAAAACTGTCCTTAGATCTTATTAGCAAAAGCTTTTCAATTAAATATATGTGCATGATCATATCGTGTAGCATATACGTGAAGAAGGTGAGAAGGACTTGAAGTGAAGATCAAGGAGGGAGGAAAACAAGTGATCAAGCTCCAAGTGATCATCACTAACTGATTGTAACAGTAGTCACCTTCAAAACAGGCAAGCCCCGGTTTGCATTTGAACCGTTTTATAAAGCATTTTCATTTGTAGAGATCATAGCTTGCATCGTTGATTGCATTACGTCTAGATGATATTGAAAACCCCACTTGCATGCCCAGAAACACCTAAGAGAGAAAGGGTAGAATAGCAACTTCTCGAGGGAATTTGGCTACGCTAATGTTAGTAGGAAAGGTCCGGTAGAAGACGAGTAGTTGGAATCTACTCGCGAGTTTAGGGCTGGTTTACTCGGAACGGGTCCGAATTAGAAAAGATGAGGAAAGTTCACACATAAGAAATGGAGACCGGGCAGGGAGGTTTAGATGCAGCAGGTTGCAGGCCGTGCGTGCATAGCCCTGCCTGTGTCGGTTAAGGCCCGTCCGTGCTTGGCCCTGTTGGACAAGTTTGAGTTGTGTACCGGGCACATACTGGCTATATGGGACCCAGGAAACCGATGTACCTTGGGAGATCCATAGTGGAACTTTTCCAACTGCCTTAGGCTTTCGGCGTCAGGGTAGCAGGAGGTACCTCGCTCAAGAACATACCACAGCGGGTATGTACCTTGAGGGAGCTTGCGTACTCGGGGCAGTTGGACTGCATCCAATGTGGAAGATCTTGGGAAAGGTGGCCGCGTACAACGTCAGTCGAGGTTGCTGCCGGCAACTCGGAGTACGGGTGTACGTGTCGTGTAGTCCGGGCGTGTACTGATTCGAATCACCGTCGCTCGCGGTCATATGAGCATACTTGCCCACTGCGTCTTGACGTAGTAACAACTGGAATTGGTTATCTTTGAACTTGATAAGGCTGTGCTATAACTTGTATTGCAACCATGATTGAATTAGAGATAGGCTCATTAAACTTTACTTTCACTTTGTGCAAGGAGCATCGCAACAAAACGTTTCTTGTTTGATTGTGGAGTTGCGATGCTTTTTGGCTCAAGGTTTGCACAATGAGGCTTAAAATCTGAAAGTTAAGGATCGACTTTAGGCAAGTCCTTTATGCAAATCTAGCCAACCCAATTGCAACCGTCGTGCATGAAGAGTTTCTTGCTTAGGAGAGACGGGTCAGACTTGCTGAGCCTATGTGCTCATGCTTGCTATATAAGTGGTTTTGCAGGTTAACAACGATGCTGAAAAGAAGGTTGTCCGGTGAGACTCGGGGACTCCCGAGTCAGGTAACACATGGAGAACCCAGCCGCTGCTGCTTGTCTTCGTGTTGCTAGCGAGAGGAGTCCGCGGGCTGGACTTCATCTCGAGTGCTTTTAGTTATTCAACGTGAGTTGATATAGACTTCCGCTGTAGTTACTTGATGTAAAGTATTTACAAAGAAAAAAACTTGTAAGCTTCCGCTATTGTTTTATGTAATACATTGTTCCTCATATGTGTGCTGTTGGGTGCCGCACAACACGGCACCACCCAATGCGATTCCCGAGTGAGTGGCCTGTCTCGGCTGAGCGGGTCCGCGTCAGCGTGGTATCAGAGCCGCATTGGTAATAGCACACGGAATAAGGAATGTATTACGATAAAAATTTAGGTTACGGTGATGATACGGTACTAGGCCAACATAAGGATTACTATTAGCTTAATATGAAGGTGGCAACCTAACTTATTTGTTATGTCGGAAAATCGTGCATCTCGGGACGAGTTATGTCTTTGGGGGTGCACGTAAGCGCTGTCCACCAGTGCGCACAAGCTGAAGGGTGGAGCCCCACGGGTGGCAGGTAACCCGATCCGCTTTAGTATCCTCTACGACTCGTCATGTCGTTTGGGGTACTCGAGCAACGTCTGTCCCAGGCGTGCGTGGTGCAATTTGGGAAACCCCGTCACGTGGTTAGTAACGTGAACACGTAGCTCAAGGCGTGTTTGGCTTGAGAACACCTGTGCGAGTGATGACGGACAGGTGTAAGAATTGTATGGATACCGGGTTCGGTGTGCAGCCGGACCTGACGATTGAGTGTGACTTATGCAGGATTAACCACGAAACCGTAGTACGAGTAGTACACGTTTGCGAGTGACCATTTTAGTGCCACCTAAGATACGTTTATGCCAGTATAATCCGGATAGGATTTTCTTTTGGCGAGGCTACGTAGTACCGACATGCTTCTTACGGTGCATCGACGCCGTACTAAACATAATAACCCCTTTCCTTTGAAGAAATGACTCATGAACTAACTTTCAACTAAAAATAGAAGTTTGAAACAAATATTAGTTACTGAACTCTTATTTTGAGCTAAGATTCAAATGAGAGGAAGACTAGGCTTCAAAGATTTCAAAACAGAGTGCTCTGTTTTCGGCAGGAATTCTTGCTGGACTTTAACAGAGCATAACTCTGAATAGCTTGACCCAATTAAGGTGTATGGTGCAGTTCTGGAAATATTTTCAAGTGATCTACAACTTCTTTGCAGACCTCCAGAGCTAAATCACATGCTAAATGGGTAGAAAGTTCAGAGTAAGGTAAACTGTCCAGAACCAGGACAGCAACAAAACCTCTCGGGACCTTTCTGTTTTTAAGCCATAACTTTCTGCAGAAAACCCCTTAAGAAGCCTATAGTACACCATTGGAAATGTTATGAAATGTGCAACATTGTTGTAGTTCAAAGTTTGTTCAGGTTCTTATTGGATTTACATATACAACTGTGATAAAATCAGCCACGTACAAAGGAGGTGCTGGCAAATTTTATCCAGGAATTCTGTCAAACTTGAAGAATCATAACTTTTAATACGGAGATGATCTGAGGGCATATGAGTACTTGTTGGAAAGATACTGAAGTTAACTTTAACTTTGGTATTGAACTTGAGTTATGAAAATGCTCTGAACTAGATCAAAATCTGGAGATAGTGCATAAGGGCCTGTCCTGTACAGATAGGCTGGATAGTTATGCCTACTAAGGAGTTTTGTAAACATGGATTTTGTTACTGCTTTCTTAAAGTTTTGACGTAATCATGTTTCCATTAGTCTCACATACTGCTGAGTTCTTGTTTAACTCATCTCAACTATATTTTGCAGTATGGTTCGTACTCGCTCTAGGAGTAGGGCCGGAAGTTCTCATCGAGGCGGTGATGCTTCTATTCCACCGCTGGAACCATCATCCACGGGATGGATGAATCTTATGACTCGAGTTGTCGAGTCTAACCAAGAGAACACTAGGCTACTCCAAGAAGCAACGCAAGAACACACACGCTTACTCCAAGCTTTGGTACAGCAAGGCGTACTCCAGACTACGCAACAAGTCGTTCCGTTTCGGGGCGCTTATCTGGATTTCTTGGCGACTCAACCGCCAATTTTTACTGAAGCCACCGAACCTGTGGAAGCAGATCAATGGCTCCGTGTCATGGAGTCAAAATTTGGAGTATTCAAGTGTGATGACTACCAGAAGACGAAGTTTGCCGCTCAACAACTCCATGGAGCTGCCAGAAACTGGTGGGTGGATCATCTTGCCACCATTCCGAAGAACCATCCAGTAACATGGAGTGAATTTTGTGAAGCCTTCCGTACTCGTTACATACCACTAGGTATTGTCAAGGCAAAGCGGGAGGAATTTTTGGGCTTGAAGCAAGGGGACATGAGTGTCCTCGAGTATGTCAGAAGATTTAATCTTTTGGCCCAATATGCTCCTGAATATGTGGCGAATGAAGAGGCACGGTGTGACCTATTCTTCCATGGCCTGAGTGCCGTATTACGGGAAAAGCTGGCCGTACACAATAACGGCAGTTATACCGACATGGTTGATGCAGCTTTCATTCAAGAGAAGCCGACACTTGAGTGGCAAGCGGAGAAGAGAAAGATGAGTGAGATCGAGCAGGCTAGCACAAGTTATGTGCCTCAGAAGTACCGTTTCGTGTATCAAATGCCACCCGGTGAAAGATGGAGGCCATCTGTACGATCTACTCCGCAGAGGTTGATTGCTGGTCAAGTTCTACAACTTGCACCACCTCCACTGCCGCAGCATCAGACCGTGGTTTGTGCTCCATCGCTGCAGCCATATGTACCTAGCAGTCCACCACAAGTCAACGAAGAACCGGAGAGGCATCCGTGTTTGACTTGTGGGCGCATGAGCCATTATGCTAGGCAATGTCCGGAGGGAATTCGAGGCTACGGGTCATCATATTTACAACACTACGACCCGTACCTCAATCTGCAGATACGAGGGCAGATAAGGGGCAACATTCACTATACTGTGATTGATGATGTTCCGGAAGGAGAAGCCGCTTTAGCAGGGATGTTTTCTCTGAATCAGCTACCGGTTTTAGTTCTCTTTGATTCCGGTGCCACACATAACTTCATTAGCCAATCTTTTGTGGCTCAACATCAGCTCCAAACCGTTAATACAAAGAGGCAATACCTCATATCTTCGCCCGGGGGCAGCAGTACCGCAAGCGAGGTTGTCTCCCGAGCACCTCTTTGTTTGGGGGGTAAAATATACCCTACGACCCTCATTATTCTTGAAGGTCTGAAGATCGACATCATTTTGGGGATGTCGTGGTTGAATTATCACCACGCGGTTCTTAACATCAGCTCTAGGACCGTTGAGCTCAACTCCCCACAGCACGGTCTTCATATATTAATTCTGGGCGCCAGACGGCAACAGATTGCAACAGTGAACCACATGGAAGTTGTTAAGATAGAGGACATTCCGGTGGTACGTGAGTATCCGGATGTATTTCCCGAGGATTTACCGGGCATGCGGCCCAAACGAGACGTTGAGTTCAAGATCGAACTTATACCGGGAACCACACCGATATCACGAAGGCCGTACAAGATGGCACCCAATGAACTGGCAGAATTGAAGACACAACTGAATGACCTAATGAGCAAGGGATTTATACGACCAAGTTCGTCACCTTGGGGTTGTTCAGCATTATTTGTTAAGAAGAAGGACGAAACACTACGGCTTTGTGTTGATTATCGTCCTTTGAACGCCGTTACCATCAAGAACAAGTATCCACTACCTCGCATTGATATGCTCTTCGATCAATTAGTGGGTGCAAAGGTATTTTCAAAGATGGATCTTCGGTCCGGGTATCATCAGATTAAAATCCGGGCAGAAGATATTCCGAAGACGGCATTTTCAACGAGATACGGGCTGTATGAGTATCTCGTTATGTCTTTTGGTTTGACCAACGCCCCGGTACACTTTATGTACCTGATGAATTCAGTGTTCATGCCGGAATTGGATAAATTCGTCGTTGTTTTCATCGACGATATCTTGGTGTACTCCAAGTCAGAGGAAGAACATGTTGAACATCTACATATTGTGCTACAAAGATTGCGAGATCATCAGCTCTATGCAAAATTCAGCAAGTGTGAATTCTGGATTAATCAAGTACCTTTTCTCGGACACATCATTTCAGCGGAGGGCATCGCTGTAGATCCGAGTAAGATTATCCAAGTGCAGAAATGGGAGTCACCAAAGTCAGTACATGAAATCCGAAGCTTCCTCGGTTTAGCGGGTTACTACCGGAGGTTCATTCCGGGTTTCTCCAAGATTGCTAAACCGATGACGGAATTATTAAAGAAGAATACCAGATTTGTGTGGGGTGCTGCGTGTGAACAAGCTTTCAAGACTTTAGTGAAGCATCTCACAACAGCCCTAGTTCTTGCTCAGCCAGATACGACAAAGCCATTCGACGTTTATTGCGATGCATCTGGCATCGGTCTTGGCTGCGTGCTGATGCAAGAAAGATGAGTGGTCGCTTATGGATCTCGTCAACTCAGAACTCACGAGCAGCATTATCCAACTCATGATCTTGAGTTAGCTGCCGTGGTCCTTGCTTTGAAGATGTGGAGGCATTACTTGCTCGGAAATCTTGTACACCTCTACAGCGACCACAAGAGCTTGAAGTACATCTTCACTCAGAAGGAATTGAACATGAGGCAACGAAGATGGCTAGAGCTCATTAAGGATTATGAACTGGAGATTCATTATCATCCAGGAAAGGCGAATGTGGTCGCCGATGCGCTCAGTCGTAAGGCGCATATCCATCACCTAACTATTGCTGAAATAGATGATGAAGAACCAAGCCTCCGTGTCATACCGTATGGAGCTCTCTATAATCTCGCTCTCATTCCTACTATCCGAGAGGAGATCATGGAAGCTCAACGAAAAGACAAGGGTATGTCTCACATACGGCGGCGGATAGACAACGGAGAAATGAAGTGCTTCCGAAAGGACGATGAAGGTACCTTGTGGTTCAACGACCGGATTGTAGTACCCCGGGATATGAGACTACGGAAGAAAATTTTGGATGAAGCTCATTTGTCCAAGTTTTCCATTCATCCGGGCAGTAATAAAATGTACCAAGATCTCCAGAAGAAGTTTTGGTGGACACGTATGAAACGTGAAGTTGCAAAGTACGTTTCAGAGTGTGATACGTGTCGAAGAGTCAAGACCGACCATATGAAGAAGTCAGGCCTGTTGCAACCATTGCAAGTACCGGCATGGAAGTGGGAAGACTTGAGTATGGACTTCATCGTCGGGTTGCCGATGACCTCCCACAACCATGATTCGATTTGGGTAATCGTGGACCGATTAACCAAATCAGCACATTTCATCCCTGTGCATACTAGGTACAACACAAAGCAGTATGCGGAGCTGTACATAGCACGGATCTTGTGCTTACATGGAGTTCCCCGCAACATTGTGTCAGATAGAGGATCGCTGTTCGTAGCCCGTTTCTGGGAACAGCTACACGCCTCCTTGGGGACAAAGTTGATTAGGAGCTCTGCATATCACCCTCAAACCGATGGGCAAACTGGGAGGGTGAATCAAATACTGGAAGATATGCTAAGGGCGTGTGCCATCCACCACGGTAAGAGCTGGGATGATCACTTACCGCTGGCGGAGTTCTCGTACAACAACGGATATCAGACGAGCATTAAGATGGCACCATATGAAGCTCTATACGGCCGGAAGTGCCGTACACCATTGAACTGGTGCGAATCCGGTGAACGAGTAACATTCGGGGTTGATCTTGTCAATGAAGCCGAAGAGAAAGTTCAGATAATACAAGGGAACCTCAAAGCTGCCCAATCTCTTCAAAAGAACTACGCGGACCAGAGACGTCGACCGCTGCATTTCGAAGTCGGAGAGCACGTGTATCTTCGTGTGTCTCCGATGAAGGGGATTCATCGGTTCGGTGTCAAGGGGAAACTTGCTCCCCGATTCATCGGTCCATTTACTATCACGGAGAAGTGCGGAACTGTAGCCTACCGGCTGGAACTAACGGCAAGCCTTGCCGGTATTCACGACATATTTCACGTGTCCCAGCTGCGGAAGTGTCTCAAGTTTACCGCTGCCATCCGCACCGAAGACATCGACGAGTTGAAACCGGATCTCACCTATGTCGAGCAACCTGTACAGATTATCGACGAAAAGACCTGGACCACCAGGAACCGGACTTTGAAATTTTACAAAGTCCTGTGGAGTAATCATAACCCGGAAGAGGCGACGTGGGAAACCGAAGATTATATCCACAAGAACTATCCGGAGCTTTTGTCATAAACCTTGTAATTACCTTCCACCTCGTTCTTCTTTTGAATCTCGGGACGAGATTCCTTTTAAGGGGGGAGGAATGTAAAGGTCCCAAAATTATGAATACAAATAAACACTTGTTTGCAAAGTTTTGTTTCATGTGTATGAAATTTGGGACTTGTTAAAACTTTTTCCCACATGTGATAACACACATGAGGGCTTTCTTCACACAAGTCAAATGTTCATTTGAGAACTTGGAACCCTAGAGGGGTCTAAAACAAGGATGGGAAGTTCCCATATGTGTGAGAAAACAAAAATCAGATTTGGAACAATTTGTTCAAACAAAAATTCGAATGATAAAAACACAATGGAATTCAAAACTGTTGTGCTAAAAATCTCATTTGCAGCAGCCAAAATAAAAATCAGATTTCATATTTGAATTCCTTGAGTCCAAATTAGGGGGTGTGCAAAGTTTCATGATTTAGGGAAATAGTTTGCAACCCATTTTGCAAAATGGACTTTAAAAGACAAAGAATTCAAATGCATGTTTGAACTTGGATGAAACTTGCCCAATTATCCAAATGCATACCAGATTTGAATTCCCACAATTAAATTCACTCAACATTCAAACTTGGGAGATATTTGGAGAGGGGATAAGGAGGACTGATCAGTGGGTCCCACATGTCATTGTGTGAACTGAAAATTTGCAAAAGATCTCAGTGTTGGGTCTCTGTTTGCCTCCTTCAGTCGGCACCCGACACCGAGGGCGCAGCTCCGCTCGACACCGAGCTCAGCCGGCAGCCACCTCCTGGTGGAATTTCTTCGCGCTGGAGAGCTGCTGGACGTCGGTGGCTACCGCCTCACCGCCTCTCCCGCCTCTTAACCGAAGCCACGGCGCTGTTCTTCTCTCTCTCGCACCGGAAGACAGAAAACACAGCCGCGCCTGCTTCGATCGATCGGGAGCTCGGGAAATTCTAGTGAGCAGCGCCTCTGAGCAGTAAAACAATACCACCAACGTCCCCACGACCTCCTCGAGCCATCACCCAGTGTGTTCGTGCCCTCTACGCCGAGAACCTTGAGTTTCCGCGATGGCCGAACACCCCGGCGGCGACGTGCTCCCGTGGACAGCCTCCTCCAGAAAGTTTCACGACCAAGCGAGGCCACTTTTGGACGCACAGGAGCTCCGTGCAGCTTCCACCCGACGCACTGAGCCTGCCTCGACCTCTCGACGGCGAATTTTGAAGATCCTCTCCGGCCGGTGAAAACCAACCTTCCGGTATGAGTCTGTAAAATTTCCGATCAATTTTTGTTTAGATACCACGAGACTTCGCACACACCGGCTAGACATGTAGTCGCACCAGTTCTCTTTTGAAACCTCGCATGAAACACCCTGTGCACGGTGCAATTTCAAGCTTTCCGAAGGCGGCTATGGCGGGAAGATGCGGGTGCACGGTGAACCCTAATTTAGAACCGTTTCCGAGCCATTGTATTCCCATGTCGATGTTCCTTAGTGTCCGCCGGTGCTCTAGAGCTTGGAAACTGAAGCCCAGAAGGCTTAGGGCGTCGGGGCGACGTCGCCGGACTTCGTCCGAACCGTTGCGCCGTCGCGGGCTAGTTTGGGGGCCCTACCGGCTCGAGCAAACCCCACCAGCGTGTTCCTCACGTTGAATTAGGGGCTGGCGGCGAGTTTCAGCAGTTGAGATGGCCGGACGACTGATCCCGGAGCTACTCCGGCGAGCCCGGCGGCGGGATCGCGCGGGAGCGGGAGGTAGAAGAAGACCTCGCCGGCCCCACGCGTCAGTCGCACGGCAACAGTGGTCGGATACTCTGTGGCGCGGGATCAATTGTGACAGCACGGGAAATGACCCTGTGACCCCGTGTGGCGCGCTCCTGGTGACTGACACGTGCCCCGTGGCCCCACAGTCAGTTTAAACATTTCCCGAATTTATTTAAATTCCAGATTTTTCCCCAAACTTTAGAAGAGCATAACTTTTGCTAGGAACCTCCAAATTTAGTGATTCAAATTGGGTTAGATTCAGATTGACAAACTCTATCCAATTATGCAACCCAATTTGTATGAAAGTCTTTATTTAATTCTGGAAAATTCTTTAAAGCTTTTCAGCAAAAGAATTTTAGAGGGAGTTTGGTTTATTCAAAAATCCTCAAATTTTGCCAGAACATTCTCTAGGGTGTTATTAGACTGATGTAAAAGTTTCAGCTCATTTGGATTTGAATTAATCAGGGTAATTCAGATTGTAAGTTCCTGTATTCAAATAAATACAGAAACATTTCCAGAGAATTTCCAAAACTTGTAAATTCAGTTCTGGGAAATTCTTAGCTCCAAAAATCCTAGGAAAATTCATGTATACTCTATGAAATATAATTGAAATTGTGGTTCACTGAGTTTGACATGAACATGGATGTTACCTCAGAATTAATTCATCTTTGACTAAACACTTAGAGAATTATTCTGAATAAACCATTCCATGAAATGTGCTAAATTTTGGTCCAGAGGACTTTCTTGTGACAATGAACTCACATGAAAATTCTCAGCTCCATTAGAGCTCTGGATCACCACTGTCATGTGTGATCTCTTAAGGTGATCAACACTTAAGTGGGAAAAGCACTCAACACTTGATCTTAGTGTTTAAGCCCAACCCAAACCACTAGCACCAGTGTCATTTTAAATTCTTAAACAAAGTTCCAGTTTTAAAACTGTCCTTAGATCTTATTAGCAAAAGCTTTTCAATTAAATACATGTGCATGATCATATCGTGTAGCATATACGTGAAGAAGGTGAGAAGGACTTGAAGTGAAGATCAAGGAGGGAGGAAAACAAGTGATCAAGCTCCAAGTGATCATCACTAACTGATTGTAACAGTAGTCACCTGCAAAACAGGCAAGCCCTGGTTTGCATTTGAACCGTTTTATAAAGCATTTTCATTTGTAGAGATCATAGCTTGCATCGTTGATTGCATTACGTCTAGATGATATTGAAAACCCCACTTGCATGCCCAGAAACACCTAAGAGAGAAAGGGTAGAATAGCAACTTCTCGAGGGAATTTGGCTACGCTAATGTTAGTAGGAAAGGTCCGGTAGAAGACGAGTAGTTGGAATCTACTCGCGAGTTTAGGGCTGGTTTACTCGGAACGGGTCCGAATTAGAAAAGATGAGGAAAGTTCACACATAAGAAATGGAGACCGGGCAGGGAGGTTTAGATGCAGCAGGTTGCAGGCCGTGCGTGCATAGCCCTGCCTGTGTCGGTTAAGGCCCGTCCGTGCTTGGCCCTGTTGGACAAGTTTGAGTTGTGTACCGGGCACATACTGGCTATATGGGACCCAGGAAACCGATGTACCTTGGGAGATCCATAGTGGAACTTTTCCAACTGCCTTAGGCTTTCGGCGTCAGGGTAGCAGGAGGTACCTCGCTCAAGAACATACCACAGCGGGTATGTACCTTGAGGGAGCTTGCGTACTCGGGGCAGTTGGACTGCGTCCAATGTGGAAGATCTTGGGAAAGGTGGTCGTGTACAACGTCAGTCGAGGTTGCTGCCGGCAACTCGGAGTACGGGTGTACGTGTCGTGTAGTCCGGGCGTGTACTGATTCGAATCACCGTCGCTCACGGTCATATGAGCATACTTGCCCACTGCGTCTTGACGTAGTAACAACTGGAATTGTTTATCTTTGAACTTGATAAGGCTGTGCTATAACTTGTATTGCAACCATGATTGAATTAGAGATAGGCTCATTAAACTTTACTTTCACTTTGTGCAAGGAGCATCGCAACAAAACGTTTCTTGTTTGATTGTGGAGTTGCGATGCTTTTCGGCTCAAGGTTTGCACAATGAGGCTTAAAATCTGAAAGTTAAGGATCGACTTTAGGCGAGTCCTTTATGCAAATCTAGCCAACCCAATTGCAACCGTCGTGCATGTAGAGTTTCTTGCTTAGGAGAGACGGGTCAGACTTGCTGAGCCTATGTGCTCACGCTGGCTATATAAGTAGTTTTGCAGGTTAACAACAATTCTGAAAAGAAGGTTGTCCCGTGAGACTCGGGGACTCCCGAGTCAGGTAACACATGGAGAACCCAGCCGCTGCTGCTTGTCTTCGTGTTGCTAGCAAGAGGAGTCCGCGGGCTGGACTTCATCTCGAGTGCTTTTAGTTATTCGACGTGAGTTGATATAGACTTCCGCTGTAGTTACTTGATGTAAAGTATTTACAAAGAAAAAACTTGTAAGCTTCCGCTATTGTTTTATGTAATACATTGTTCCTCATATGTGTGCTGTTGGGTGCCGCACAACACGGCACCACCCAATGCGATTCCCGGGCGAGTGGCCTGTCTCGGCTGAGCGGGTCCGTGTCAGCGTGGCGTATGCCTGGGGCATAGTTCGCGTGGCAAAAGTCTGCGCCTCAGGCAGGGTTGAGGCAGACGTCATGCTGACGCCGGCCTCTTGGCTGCGACGCCATTCTCTACGTCGCTCGAGGTACACCCGGGCATCCTGGCCCAAGTGGTACCGTTCCAGCTCTGCCCTCAGGTCCGTCGACTGAAGCCTGGTGGAGCTGGAATCCGTCGTATGCCCATCAACCGTTGGCGTGCGCATCAGCGACACAGCCGGTTGGCCGGAGCGTCGTCCCCGCCGAAGTCGAGGGTTTGCGGCGGCGATGACGAGGCGGTCTACCTCGCGTATCCACTGCTGGGTCGCTGAATGGGGTGCGTCCCTAGCAGGTGGATTGCGCAGTAGCGCTCTTGCTGCGGCTAGCGCACCCCCGTGGGGTACGCTTAGCACTGCAGAAGATCTCACGCTGGTTGGAGCCTGCATTGCCGGAGTCGGCGTTGCCGGAGTCGGCTGCTGGCTTCCAGCTTGCGCTGACACACTCCGTCCTGAGTGTGTCGACACGTATTCCCCGCTAGTCACGGTCCGTCGTGAACACGGGGGAGGAGAGCCTGCCGCTGAAGGAAGCTTGGTCATCTTCGTCGGCAGAAACTCATCGCGCAAGGGAAAAGCCCCCTTCCTGGCGCGCCAAATGTCGAAGTGTGTGGTCGACACTTCCCCCGGACCTGCTCTGGGCAGCCCGCGGAGGTTCTTTTTCAGAGGGGCTAGTTGCTTGCGTAGAGCTTAAGCGTAGAGACGAGTTAGGGAGGAGCTTGACACGGCGAGTTTTACGTGGTTCGGGCCACCGGAGCGTAAAACCCTACGTCCACGGTGAGCTGAGGTGCTCTCTGTATTGCTTGTTGCTCAGAACCAGAGTCCTGAGCTTGAGGATGAGTTATGCCTAGTGTGTGAGTTTCTGGAGTGCGAACCCTTGCTAACGTTGCCTACCCGAGCCTTTTATAGTCCAAGGCTCGTGTGGCTTACAAGGGGGAGCCCGGGACCCGACAGGTGGTCCCGGGGAGATTTCCTGCCGACTATCATATCCGCAGTTATGTCGGTAGTTGTCTCTGGTGAAGGCTTCCGAGTCTTCGTCTTGCCGCCCTGCCCATGCCGCATGCTAGTCGTAGTGGTTGATGACGGCCGGGGCGGCAGGTGATGTCTTGTCGCTGTGTTTATTGGCTGGCAGGTTCTGACACTGCGCGCCAGTCTGTGATGCGACTGGGCGCAACGGCACCTGACAGAGGCGTTCTCCGCGTCTTCGTGTCTTGGGAAGGCGCGGGTCTTGAATGCTTTGTACGGTAAAGGGATATGGCGCGCCTTTACTCCTGCTGCCTACCGCACCGGGCGGCAGCACTGCTCTGCTAGCCACATGTCAGACCGGGAGCTCTCCTCTGAGGAGAGGGGGGGGCTCCGGCTCCGCTGGACACGTGGAGCCTTCGGAGCTCACCCCCACGGAGGGGGCGAGGTCCGGTCTTCCGGGCCACGTGGCAGGCTCGGAGCTATCCTTTGAGGAGAGGAGAGCCCCGGCTCTGCCGGACACGTGGCGCCTTCGGAGCTCGCCCTTGCAGAGGGGGTGAGGTCCGACCTCCTGGGCCACGGGGCAGGCTCGGAGCTATCTTCCGTGGGGAGGGGAGCTCCGGCCCTGCTGGACATGTGGCGCCTTCAAACTTCGCCCCTGCAGAGGGAGCGAGGTCCTTAGGAAGTTTTACACTGTGCGCGGGGGTACCCGGTATTGAGGGTACCGACAGATGCTTTCATTGATAACAGAGCTCTGACGTACAAAACGGGATACAAAACAACTAAGAAACTCAGAAGCTACAAGTCGAGTAATCTCCTACTCCGTAGCCTGCCTCGTTGTCCCTCGAGCCAATATCTGTGCAATGAGACGGTCACCTGCTATAAGACCGAGGACGGCAATAAGGCATGCTGAACCGAGGCAACGAAGACCTCCAGTGTCATGTGGGCCAAAACGCCGCCTATGGCAGGTTTTGTTGTCCACAACAGTACCAGGAGGAAGGCCTGATCACTCTGGACTTAGCATTCCTCTGGTACGGGCAAGAATTCCTCCTTAGGCGAGGTGCCTAGAGGACATGTCCCACACGACACTGGCACAGGGACTCACTGTGAGTCGAGGACCCTGTCCCCAATGGCCTCCCCAGCCACCGGCGCACCGTCAGCATGGCATGTGCTTCTATCTGAGGTCATCAAGGGGAGGGATGTACCAGAAAACCTCACAGAAGGTCGCACACACACAAACATCTCTCAAAAGTGGATGAAGACGGCGAACAGTGTGAAGATATCTGGAGGGCGAGAGTGTTGGGAAGCAGAGACTTCCAGCGCACAAGAAGAGCAAAGGCCACATGGTGGGTGAGGGTGCCATCCAGCATCGGAAGGCCTCCTTTTATACTCAGCCATGACCTCTGGCAGGGCAATAGGCGTGGTGATTGGGCTTCACCTCTGCACGTCGCATGTTATTCGCCTCCCCTAACGATGGGTAGGATCCAGGTCCACCCGTCAGACATTGAGGGCTGAGGGGATAATCTTTCAGGAACGCTTAGCGGCTCTCGAGGAAAGCGGTACGGCCAAGTCGTCGGTTGCTGCAGTAAGTGACCTGAGGCAGTCTCTCGAGCACGATGCCTCGACACTCACCTCCCCCTTTGATGGGTAGGACCCAGGTCCACCCGTCACACACTGGGGGCTAGGTGAGTAACATCTTGGGACGTCCAGCGGTCCCCGGGAAAGGAGGCGTGGTGGAGCCGCAACGACTAACCAAGTTGGTTGCCACTGTAAGTGCTCCGAGGCAACCCCTCGAGCACGTCACCTTAGCATTCACTCCCGCCAATGACAGGTAGGACCCAGGTCCACTAGTCAGGCACTGGTGGGACAGGTGGGTAAAGCCTCAGGAATGTCCGGTGGTTCCCTAGGGAAGCAACGCGGTATTCCGGTGACCCATGGGATGTTGCAGTAACTACCCCGAGGCAACCCCTCGAGTGCATCGTCGTGACCTGTCAAATCAGGTGTAAACACGACGATGCACAACTGCTTTGATTGAAAGCACCCACCACGCATAGGTCGTGCAACCTTTTCATATCCCAGGTATAACCACTCGTCCACTACGAGAATCTCGCCGCCGCTTCGATTTCCAAAGCGCAGGTTCAAAACCACCACGCGGGAGAGATGGGGGCCCCACTTGCAGGCTCAATGCCTCCCCGAGGTGGGCCCGGAGGCCACTATTGGTACTCTACAGACCGGGTACCCCTGCGTAGTGGGTAAAAGACAGCCTAGGCCCCGCCTCCCTGCTGAGGCGGGCCCCAACAAAAGCCATGTGCCCTGGGCCCCATGGTCAACCCTGGGGCTACTGTTTGCGCCCGAGCTTCGGAGCTGACACGTGTCCCGGGCTCCGGTCCGAGCCTCCTCGCTGAGGTGAGGTCCGGAGCTGCCACGTGTCCTCCGGCTCCGAGCCGCCTCCCTGCTTAGGATAGCTCTGGTGCTGACACGTGTACCGGGCTCCGGTCCCAGCCTCCCCGCTGAGGTGAGGTCCGGAGCTGCCACATGTCTCCAGACACCAAGCCCGTCGATGAGAGCTCCATAGCCACTACGTGCCCCACAATCCCTCATGGGCCGTGGGTCGACAAAGTCAAGGAGGAAGTGTGTTGCCTGGCTTCACATTAAATGCTCGCACCTTCCCCAGAAGCATCGCGCCTTCCCTAGAAGCATGGCGCACGGCACACGCCTCCGTCCCTTGCCCGATCACCATAACGGTGACAAGACAGGACGGCGAGGCGTGGTAGTGGAACAGTGCCGCCCAACGGCACACAACCGCCCAAGCAGGGCCAGGATACGGGACGACACGACGACGTCTTCATCATCACCTGACACACGGTCAGGGGCGCCCAGCGCGCAGGACGGAGGGACTTAACTCTCCCGCCGGTGACTCTACTCAAAGGATGAAGCCTTAGACCGTGTATAGGACACTCAAAGCTTTGGGGCCACCTGTCGGGTCCCAAGCCTCATTATAACCACCCCGTTCTTGAACTATACAAAAGGACTTGGGTGACCACCCTGCAAAGGGTTCCGATTTCCCGCACTCCAGATCATATCACGCACAAGCGCTCACGCAAAAGCAATAGAACAAGCACACCCGTGGACGTAGGGTATTACGCTCCGGCGGCTCGAACCTCGTAAATCCCGGTGTTCATCCGCTCTCTTGAGCCTAGGTCGCGAAGGGTGCCAAGGCGCCTCCGAAGAAAAGAACCTCGCGGGCTGCTTCCGAGCAGGCCGGGAGGAGTGTCGCAGCTCACACTCCGACATAGAGTAATTAAGTAAACAACTAAACAAACAACTAAAAATAAACAAAATACTATACTTACTAAGTAAACAACTAAATATATAAAAAATAAACAATGAACCACTTAATTTAACAAGTAATTACTAACTTATAACATTGCTAATTAATAAACTAAACATAATTTTCAACTAACTAAAGCACTAATTATTAAAAAAGTTACTCGACATGGCACGAAGTCTAGCGGGGCGGGCGACCAGGGGCGCACCAGGGCACCGGCGGGGGGTGGTGCGCGGTCGGGGGCAGCGCTAGGCCAGGCGCTGGGGGCCAGGGGCGGCGGCTCGGGGCCGGCACGGCCGTGACAGCGGGGTCGGGGGCGGTGGGGCCGGTAGCGGCGGGCGGGGCTGGGTGGCGACGCGCGATCTCGGGGTTGGCGTGGATGAATGCCCGCAACGATCTCGGACCCGCGGGTATATACAACTTATTTACGACGGCTGGTTGTCGGACCGTCGTAAATAAGATAGTATTTATGACGGCCTAGGTCAGACTGTTGTAAACAAGCATTTTTTTATGATGGCTAAATTGATCGTCATAATTAATATTATTTGTGACAACCTAGAACCCTCATAAATAACAATAGACATCGTAAATGTGTACTGGTGTATTATGCTCGTGTGTGTACGTTATAATCAAAAGCGCGTACGTACTGTATATACTGTACCTACGCAGGAACCCTTTTTCCATTAAAGGCACTGTACATCACCAAACATTTCCCTGCGAAAGCCGCCCTGCGAATAACTGTAGTACAAGTGTACAACGCTGCAAACTCAGACATGGCTAGTTCAGAACTTGCAGACTTTGCATGCAACTCTCCCCCTACTTCACGTGAGCAATCCATAGTTGTTCAGACATTCATCTTAGGCTATCCGCACCCATGTGTTCTAAAAATCTACTCTAAACAAATATTCCTAGCTCTTTTCAGCATACACCAAAAGATTCTCTACTTCTCAGCACGTGCTTCCGCATTCATCGTACTCTCTAAACGTACGTATATCAACTATCACTCATTCTATAATATTTATTTCCATCATTTTTTCTTTTTTTTATTTCCACCATTTTCTTTTCTTTTTTTCTTTCATTTTTCCTCTCTCCTTTTCCTCCTATTTTATTTCCTTTTCCCTCTCCTCTCTATTTTCTTTTCTTTCTTTTCCCTTTTTTTCTCTCCCCATTTTCCTATTATCGCGCCGCCCCTGCTCCTCCGTCCAGCACTGCAGAGCGCTGCCCCCGTCCTCAACACCCCCTCTGTTCAAAGCCATCGCCGCTATTTTGTCCTCAGGGCCTGCCCCGCCCTCTTCGCCTCTTCCATCCAGCACCGACCTCCTCCGTTCGGTATTGCTCCATCCCCACAGGCGTCGCGCGGCATGGCCGAACTTCGGGCGCCGGCTCGCAAACCTCGCTTGCTTCTCTGCTTTCTCCCACCTGTAGTTGATCACGATCAAGGCCGTCCAGCTTTCCTTGTCTCCGCGCGAGGACCAACGGCCGCCGGTGTTCGACTTCATCCAGCACGCGCTCAGAAGCGGGGCAGATGGAGCATGGCTGTAGCATACCGGCAGATTCAGTAAGTTTCCCAGTACACCGGTGCGGAAGAATTTCGCGTGCTCCACGCCAAATGCGCAGGGCAGTACCTCTTCCAGTACTTTAGTGCCATTGGTCTTAACTAGCTTGTTCTCTAGCATTTAGCTACATCCAAATGTTCTGTAGCTACCTTTTGGTATGCCCACATATGTATCTGTGCAAGCCCCTTCCTTGTGTGCGTGTGTGTCAGAGATATAGAGATATATAGAGAGAGATAGAGATAGAGATAGAGAGAGAGAACAGTATGCAGAGGTGTGTAGCAGGGAGCCAGGGACGGCCAAGTCGGCAGGTAGCCAGGTAATTACGGAAGCAAAGCAGCGGGATGCGTGCTTTGGTGTAAGTATCTGCTTGTAGCTTCCTGTACTGTCTTTGTGTCCTCAACGACCTAGTGAAGCCCACACTATTAATGCACGCTTCAGCACGGCCTCTTTGAACTTTGAAAGCAACACAACCCAGAGAAGAAGCCAACATGAAATATAGCCGGCGCATCATATATGCAAGTACATATGCAGAACAGGACGAGACAATTAGTAAACGGCCAAAATATCCTGCCTAGATTCTGGTATTTGATCCAGCCTTCACATGATGACCTTGACATCAAGGGATGCCAGCAAAGATGTCCAGCCAAAATTAAGCACATGGAAACGTCAAAAAAATTATACGAGTCACGAAAGTAACTAAGCTGCAGAGCTAGCCACAGGCTACATATAGCAGGTAGCACTAATCATCAGTGCCTCATGCATGAAAACAGAAACTAAGTTGCATTAACAGGAACCACATTAAGTTCATCGCTTATAGATGCCCTAAATAATACTCTCTCTATTTTGAAATAAATAACGTTTAGAATAACTAATTTAGTTCAAAATAAATTAGATTTTTATCCTAAACGTCATTTATTTTAGAACGGAGGGAATAATGGTCGAGATGGATCGGCCATAGTGTTCTTGATCCGGTCAATTAAGATTCTGTTAGTGTTTTGCTGGAAGCCTTATTACAGGCTGTAAAGAGGGAGTGGAATATGGTTGCATATGAACTCGCACAATTGGCGAAACATACAATACATAGTGGCGTATCCAGGTTCCTTGTTGCGTTCGTTGGAATTGATCTTCAATCGGGCTTGAGGTGATCAAAGTCTAACAAAAACACCCTGATCGGGAGCATCAACCAGTTTTAGTTGTGGGTCACCGTTGAACAGCACCACTATATCAGAGGGGGCTGCCCGTACCTCCAAAACAGAGGGACCACCAAACCTAAAACAGAGGGACCGATCCCTCTAAGATGCAGGAGGGACTGGATGACCCACAACCAGCATCGACTTCGCCACGCTGCCGATCTTCTCTGTCACAACGATTTCCAGTGTTTCGCCGATTGTCATGGTTGTTAAGCTCGAAGGTAATGCGCCTAAGATGAATTGATTTACATCCTAAATACTTAGATTACCCACGGATAAAAGCTCCTAGATATTTAGAAACCTCAACCCTAACCATGAGTAACCCAATATAGAATATAGCTCCTTACTCGCGAAAAAAAAAAGAGAAAAGTTCAACTGACTCCAGAGAGAAACTTAAGTACTTAACCGGTTCCATCTCTCCCTCACTGGCTGGCATGCAAAAATGCATACTAGCTCTTCTGCTTATTATTGGCGACTTGCATGTCATCGCTGCATTGTTTGTTTGTCCTTCCCCCGGTCTCATCAATTGATGATCACTTCATGTGGGCTGGATCAAGTGCGCCGATGTGGAGGCCGAGCGGCGCCATGGAGCCCCTGCCGACGCCGAGGAAGTCCCTTGTGCTCGGCTTGCCGTCGTCCACGCCCGTCAACCCTGTGGAGCCACCGGAGAAGCCGCCGCTGCTACCGCCAGCTAGAGAGTTCATGATGAGGTCATGGAAGTGCATCGCATGCGACGACGAGCTTTCTCCTGTAGCCCTGTTCCCTTGCTGCGAATTGGCGCCAAATCCGACTGAACGGGTCAGCGTGCTTGTACCATTGTGGTTGCTCGGTGTCGACCCCATCTGCGCCGCCTTGAGCAGGAGCGCCGTCGCCGAGTTCTGCGGCAGGCTGCTGGCCGAGTTGTTGTTGTACAGGAAAGAGAAGTTGCCGCTGAGATGGTTCCCAACGGACGCAGCCATGCTACGCTGCTCCACGTTGCTGTTGTCTCCGCCGCCGTTGAATTGGTTGTTGATGACAAGGGGAGCATCCTGCGCACTGTTGTTGCTGTTGAAGAACCTAAGGTTTAGGAGGTTATTACCATTAGTGTTGCTTCCCTGGTGGTTCTGCTCGGGGAGTTGCATGAGGCCGTGGAAGCCCGGCGTCTTGCCATGGAGCAGAGAGCTCTGGCTGCCATGCGAATTGTCGCCGTCCTCTGGGAAGTCCTGGGCAGGAGAAGGATCACCGCCACCAAAGAAGAATGACGATGAGGAGGCTGACGCCTGAGAGCGGAACATGGAGGAGCTTGAGGATGATGGTATGATGTGGTCGAACTGCACGGGTGCCGCTGCCGAAGAGGACTGGGCTTGGTGGTCCCCGAAGATAGACATCTGAGGAGCCGCGCCGGATACACCGAGGGCCATGCTGCCAGTGCCGACGTAGAGGCCGGCGCCCAAGGGTTGCATCTGCGCGCTTTCACGAGCCAGCGCGTCGCAGAAAGCACGGTGGGTAACGAAGCTGTCCCTCCTGCATGCATACGTGAAAAAGTCAAAATCTGAACACAATAAGAGAACATAATATATATTTGCATAGCTTTAACTCACAGAAAATTCAAGGGATAATTTAAAATCCAACCCAAAATGTACTCAGAAGGTATTTAGCTTAATCGTTTTTTCTTGCCGTTGTGTTCTAACGAACAGAATGTATGCACAGCTTTAACTCACAGAAATTTGAAGTGTCAGTTAAAGCTCAACTTAAAGTGTACTGGGAATTCTAGAATACTACACTACTCCACTGATTATCTGCAAATTCAATCAATAGATGCACTCCATCTACAATTTACATAAGATGTTATTTTAGGCAGCTTACCAATCAGTTTTTTTTTATATAGGCAACATATAGAGTGTAAATGACCTTTATGATACTAACATGTTAACATACATATGCGTTAATATTAGGAATGATGAAAGACTCATATATAATTTAAATATTTTCTGTGATACACCACAATTAGGGAGAACCTTCTATTTAAGTGACAGGTGACTCTTACACTATCCATAATTATGACCTCTTGTGATAAATCAGATGATCATGGATGATTGTTTGCACGTTAGCATCACAAAGACTATTTATACTAGATATGTTGTCTTTTATATATTTGAAGCATGCACCTATCAACAGTGTGAGATTTTTTTGTTCTAAAAAGAAAAAAGCTTTTGCGTATTTACTAAAGTAAAAAAATGCACGCTCAACATTAAATTTTGGATCAAATACTATGCCGATTTCACCACTATTATCTGTAGATGCATAGAAATACAAATGCATAGGTGCCAAGAAAGGTATACAAGTAGAAACCAGCAGTGGTACGGCCTAGAGTACAAAGTATTAGAAGGAGAGGCAACACAAATCATAACAGCATTTTAATTAATTAGGAAATCATATAAAATCTTCACAGCGTATTATAAAAGGTAAAGTACACTGTGTAATTTTTATTGTGCATATATAACTGGTAAATCGACCATTTACCTACTATTTACAGGAAGGCTACTTATTTATGGAGTAAGAAACATACAGGTGACAGGAAGCTACTGATTCATGGAGCAGGAGAATTACACACGTGTGTTAGTGCTACTACATTTAAGTAGTGATTTCAATGCTTTAAGCTGTTTTGAGCATACTAATTCATTACTGGAGCAGCACTGTAGTTTACAGTAAGCAACACCATTGCGTTTAATATGAGGGTAGTTAATAAAAAATAATTTGACAGAATATGGACATCTTAGGTTCATGCATGTACAGCCGTGACACTACTACCATCACCAAACATACCAAAAGGATAAAAAATGATATCAACGACACAGAACTGAGCATAAAAATACTAGGTCCAAGATTTAAGACGACATTCATCAGATGCTGCTATGCACTACATAACATGGAAAAACAGATTACAGAAGACAACACCAGTACACGGGAAAAATAAAATGCTAGCTTTCCTTGTGACACGCAAACAAAAGAAATGGAAAAGATTAACGGGAGCCGGAGGGTCAGATTAAGCAAAGCCGAACACACTTTCAAACGCGTGCGCGCGCAGTTCTTGCTAGTTGCAATGCATCAATTACTTTTCGAAACACCTGTGTGCGCAACAATTCTAGACCAGCAAGCTACACACGCCCTCCCCTAGATCTTTGGTATCGTGAGTAGTGACAGCCCTAACTCTAACACCTATGTATGCATCCAGCAAATCACCATCTCCTCGCAAGCATTCCATCATGACGCAATCATGTAGTATATACCAAGACAGAAACAATGGGAACAATACATAAAGAATCACATGTAAGCAAAATGACGAAGAAGAAAGAACTAGAATCTATATGAAGATGATGATCGAGTAAATTAAAGCCGGAAAAAGAATGACATGCATGGACCTCGAGAAGAGGGTACCGCAGTCGCACCGGTACTCGCGAGTGCCGCAGGTTTTAGAGTGCGCCTTCCAGTCCGACTGAACGGCGTAGCGTTTGTTGCACTTATCGCATTTCCACTTTTTTTCGCCGTGCTTGCGGCTGTAGTGCTTCTTGATCCCGGTGAGGTCTCCCAGCGCCCGCGACGGGTCATGGTGCACACAGGACGGCTCGGGGCACAGGTACACTTTGCGCCGCGCCTCCCTGGGGTTTTTCTGCTTCAACTTCCAGGGGAGGTTGTGCCCGCGGCGGTGGAGCTGCAGATTCTGCTCGCGCTGAAATCCCTTGGTGCACACCTCGCACACAAACCGGTTGGTCGCCATCAGCGTGTGCGGGGACAGCGCGATCACCTCCGCATCGGGATCTGCATCAAGTATGTACGTATTAGCTAGTAGGGTTATATGTATCCATGGATCAGAAATGAAAAGAAGACTTGCTTGGATTGCCCGGCTGGTTCCTCTTCTTCTTCGGCGGCGCACCACCGGCGGTGGCAGGTGCTGGGGCTGAGTTCTGCTGCTGCAGAGTGGAAGGCGTGACCTGTGGCTGCATCTGCATGTCGCCGAGCCCAAAGAAGGTCGCAGATGAGGAGGCCGCCATAGCAAGAAAACAACCTAGACCTGGAAGCTTGCTTGCCCTCCCTAGCTTCTTCCTTTCCCCTTTGTCTCAGTCCGTAGCTGGTTGTTTGACTCAGGTGACCGACCAGCCGTCCAAGTCACGGGGAGGCGACGACATGGCGTGCGCTGTGTACGTAGGCTCCCCTTCCGGCGTCTTATGCGAGATCTGATGTAAAGGACACAGAGGAAGGAGCAAGAACAAAAAAAAAGAGAGCCGTGTGAGAAAGCGATAAGTATGGCCAAGATTTAGCAGTAAGCTACTACTAGCGAAGGATCAATTCCATTCCGTGCGCATAATAAGCCAGCGCAGGACAAACCCAGAAAACCAAGCCGCCCATCATCCTTGTGTTTGTGCAAACGAGCAAATAAACGGGTTGCACTCACAGACGCACACGCAAAGAAGCGACGACGAAATCAAATAAAAGCGGAGCGAGAAGTAATAACTCGACGCCGCGCCAAGGTAGCAGCCCGGACGGAGAAAGAAGCGGGCGAGAAATGGCTCAAACCAAGAACAGGTAGATAACACAGGTTGGGGAAAGGCAGCAGCAGCTAGCCCTGCCGCACGGAATGGAATCGGGGGAGGTGACTCCTCCCGAAGCAACCAACAAACGCATAGAAACAACGAGAGAAACAAACGCACCAGCCGAGAGGATCGATAGATTAAAAAAAACGCCGAGAGATTCAGCGCGATGCTAGCAAACAGGAGGGAAGCAAGCCAGCGAGAGAGCCCTACCTCTTGTCCGCCTGCCTGCCTGCTTTGGAGTTGAGGAGATCTCCGGCCGAAGGGAATGGGAAGAGTAGTGGGAGTGGTTGAGAGCGAGGCACCCGCCGCGGCCAAGAAGACAGCGACTGGCTGGTGGAGTGGTCGCGCTGCTCACGTTGCGTGTGGGGCCCACATGTCAGGTGTGACCCTGCAGCATGTGGGCCCCAGGGAGTGCGCGACCCGCCGCAAAAGAAAATCTGTGGGCTCTGCTGTAGATCGGTACCGTCCGGTACCGATCCGACGGCTGGAGTGGCGTGAACCGTACAGGAAACCCGTGTGCGCTGTGCGAGAATGAGATGGTGTGGTTCACGTTTGTCACCTGGGTCTCGGCCGTGCAGTTAGCCAAGCAACATACGCATGTACGTCGATACACACGGTGTGCTGGCAATAGCGTGATATATGTGATATGCTAACTACTTGATGCATCAGTAGCGGATCATTGAGTGTTGTCACTGCTCTTGATTGGGTTCTCTTGTAGTGACATACAGAGGCACCATAAGATCCTATTCTTAACGTTGCCATGAAACACTGTCGTGATGGTACCTCGAATAGCCATGGACGATGATGATCGATAATTTGATTAAGTGCTACACGACTAACATGGGCTTAATGCACACTTACGTAGGTCGATCGTGACCGCATAGTTTTTGATCAGACGGTGTAGAGACATGTGTCATTTCTCTCGAGCTCAAAATTAAAATGATTTGTTACTAGAAACATGCACACACCAACTTTCTTCAATTCCCAGCTAAGCATGAGGTAGAGACAATCAATGTTCGTATCATGCACGCCCCTCAACATGGGTTTAACGCGATCAGACGGTGCAGAGGCACGTGTCAGTTTCTCTCGAGCTCAGAATTGAAATGATTAATTGCTTGAACACATACATACAACTAACTTTTTTTAATTTCCAGCAAAGCATGAGGTAGAGACAATCAATGCACGTATCATGCAATATGCCCCTTATCACAATTGTGAGGGGCGTGTGTGATACAAATATCGATAATGCCCGGGTGCTGGGATATGCTACATGCTGAGGTAGCGCTTAACTGAGTGAGTCAATGTCTGAGCTGGATATTGTGTAGTGAGCTACTAGCTTGGTTGGATACTAAATTAGTAAGGGGGTAGTGCACCATTGGTCGTTCTTGCACTCTTTGGTATAGTATCATCGTGCCATATGTTAGTCATCGACAACAGGAAAAAACACATTTTACAAAATTTCCTCCCAATTTGCTTGTCTCGAGGGCAGTTTCAAAGTTTTTTGAAGTTGTTGGAGGTACATATTTAGGAGGAATGCACGGAGATCAAACATTTCTTTGTAGCGCACATTTGTACTCGTCCATCCGATGTCTCTCAACATGGGCTTGATGCACGCACATGTATGTCGATTGTGACTATATAGCTTCTGATCGTCAGACGGTCTAGAGGCACATGTCAATTTCTCTCGAGCTCAGAATTGAAAATGGTTTGTTATGAACACATGCACATAACAACTTTTTCGATTCTCAGCTAAGCATGAGGTATAGAAAATCAATATTCGTATCACACATGCTCCTCAACACGGGATTGATGCGCACGTATGTAGGTCGATTGCAACCGCATAGTTTCTGATCAAATGTTGTAGAGGAACGTGCCATTTTCTCTCGATCTTGGGATTGAAATGATTTGTTGCTTGAACACATGCATGCAACAACTCTGTTCAATTTTCAGCAAAGCATGAGGTAGAGACAATCGATTGTCGTATCACACATGCCCCTTAACACGGGCTTGATGCACATGTATGTAGGTTGATCGTGATCGTATAGTTTCTGATCAGACGGTGTAGAAGCACGTGTCAATTTCTCTTGAGATCAGAATGGAAATGATTTTGCTTGAAGACATGCGCACATCAACTTTTCTCAATTCCCAGTAAAGCATGATGTAGAGACAATCAATGTTTATATCATGCGAGCCCCTCAACACGGGCTTGATGCACGTGTATATAGGTAGAGCATAACCATTTAGTTTCTGTTCAAACAGTGTAGAGGCACGTTTCAATTTCTATCAAGCTCGAAGTTGAAATGATTTTCTGCTGAACATGTAACAACCTTTTCAATTCCCACTAAGGCGTGAGGGTATAGGCAACCAATGTATGTATCAGGCATTCCCCTCATCACAGCTATGAGGGGCGTGCATGATACAAATATTGATGATGCTCGGGTGCTGGCATACGCTACATGCTGTGGTAGTGCATAATTGAGTCACCGTCTTGACTGGATATTGCGTAGTGAGCTACTAGCTTGGCTGGATAGTGAATTAGTAAGGAGTAATGCATCATTGGTATTACTTGCATTCTTTGGTATAGCATCATCATGTAATATACCAGTCGTCGACCATAGGCAAAACACATTTTTTTACTAAATTCGTATCAATTTTTTGAGTGAGGATAGATATTCAGGGCGATCATAATGATTTCTGTAATAATGAACAACAACCTGCATATACTAGAATAATTGATATTGATTTATTTAAAATTCCTCCCATAATTGCATGTCTCAAGGGTGGTGTCAAAGTTTTGAAGAATTTGTTGGAGATGCAAATTTAGGAGAAATGTAGGAAATCAAACATGTGTTTTCTTTTTTGCGACACACATTTGTACTTATCGATCCAACTGGCGATTCACCTCCACTGTGATGACTAAGATGATGTTTGGTATAAAATCCTTGACAAAGCGGGACAAAGACTTGCTGGATGGCAGGGTAAGCTCCTCTCATTTGCTGGCCGGTTGGTAGTGGTGAAATCAGTTCTCAGCTCTTTACCTATACATACAGTCTCTGTGATGAAAACCCCATGGTTCGCTCACTCCGGGATCGCAGAAGGTGGTGCTGTGCGATGCGGCACCCAACAGCACACAGGAAAAGAATATAGACAACATACAAACTTTTATTTTACAATAAACAACGGAAGTCTTTTTAGAAAACTTAATTATACAGCAGAATTCTTATTAACAACTAAACTCTCAGCTTAGCTATGCAAAAGTGCAGCCGTCCAGCCCAGGGACGCTACACACTAGCAACATATCACCGGAGATCACGGCGGCGTGTAAGGCTCCAGCTCGGCCGTGTACCCCGACAGGGGCATTGCCTCATACTCGGAACCCTCCTCATAACTCTCACCTGCACACAGCTCAAATATTGCAACTGTGAGCATGATGGCTCAGCAAGGCTTAACCGACAACCCTAGTCATGGAACTCTACATGCAGGGATGTATAAAACAGGATAAAGTCGTTGAAAGAAAGACACGCCTACATGTTAATACTTACTTTCAGTTCTATAGCAGCAGTTTAATGAGCCTTAGGCAGCCCTCACATCGGAAGTCCACAATCAAACAAGAAATGTTTTCCTTCGATGTGGTGATGCTCAAAGTGGAAGATAAACTTAATTAGCTCTACAACTACAGCATACAGGGTTTCAAGACATTAACAGTTCAATGCAGCATATTCATTTGGCTTATTTCACTTCTTACTACGCTACAGCGCAGTGAACAAGCGGTACCCAAATAACCGCGAGGGACGGTGATTGGGATCAGGAGACACCCGGATAACATGTCACATACACCCATTTTCAGAAGTGTGGTGCTTCACACCTTCCTACCCTGTTGTATGCAACAACCTTTTAAAGGCAACTCAAATGCCGAACCGGTCCATCCGTAACGGGCAGGAGGTCCCCGCGTGGAGCGTGTCTGTAACCACCGGCAGATTTACATCTTGCTACCCTCAACCCACTTCTATAAAACGGTTGGGTAAGCCTCGGCACCCAGGTTAACCAATTACATCGGTTTCCTGGTTCCCATATGCCACTATGCATCCGGTACTGTTTGATACTTGTCCAGCAGGGCCGCACACGGCTCGTTCCTCAATCGACACCAACTGGGCTACACACGTGAGACCTCCGCTCACTGCATCCTATCCCCCCCTGCTGGGTCTCAGTTTCACAATCTTAAGCCATTATCTACCTCTTTCCATACCGTGTGAATAAATAACTATCTCGCGAGTAAATTCCAACCACTCGACTTCTACCGAGATCCAAAGAACATTAGCATGGTATTCTCTACTCGTCGAGTTTGTAAACTACCCAACCCTCCATAGGATTTAAAGGTTATGCAAGTGGGGTTTCAATCACCCTAACTCTAATGCAAGCAATTCACTCTAACATAAGTGATACAAATGAAAAATTTGCAAAAGTACTTAAATGCAAACCGGTGCTTGCCTGGTTGTGAGTTAAATGGAAGTTAGCATCTGGTGGGAGGACGCCCAATGGCTCCGGCGTATCCTCAACTTCGGTCACTATATGAAATGTAACAAAATGTATGCATAAGTGTAAGTGTTATATAAGAAGTACACTGCTATGTATAGCTACTGCTATTTAGGTTCCTTAATTGGATTTGGGATTTTTCCAGTGGATACTAGGCTCTCTAAGGATGATCTGAGCAAAATTTGGAGAAATTTCATTGCACCTTGTGGTCTGCAAAATTTCCACAAATACAAGGCTTCTCTGAGTTTTGAGCCCAAATCTGGAGTTTTAACATGTATACCAGCGAAAGATCTGATTAGGGTAAGTCTCCATGGTTCTAATAAAATTTGTTTCACCATTTTTGGAGCTACCAACAGAGAGATATGAATTTTTGAAGTTGGGTAAGAGTTCTGAAAAGTTTCTGTCTAGAAATTGAATTTTCAAATAAAGGCTGAACTTTGGAAGGCAATTTAGCCTAGCAAATGAACTCCAATGAATCTAAAATTTTTACTGGAGATCAGTAATTATTAAAAGGATTAGATGCCCAAATTTGGGAATGTTTTATAAAGAATTGCTCCTGAAATAAATCTCTAAAGGATTTATTAAAAACAATTCTACAGAAATTCCTGGGTATTTTAATAGCAAACAATTTGTTCCTCTGTGAAGTACTCCTCATGAGGATTCCAACAAAATTGGTTTCACCCTTTTTGGAGTTTTCTACACAAAGTTATGGGCTTGCAAAGATTAGCTAATTTCTGGAATTATTTGCTTAACGGGAACTTCAAATAATTGTGACCGGGCTCACTGTTTTAAACCGGACCAGTGGAATTGCGGCAACACCGGGGGCTACGGAGTTAACCCGCGCAGCCACAGCCGATCCCGTGCCGCACCCCGATCCCGCGCCGGGTCTGAGTCACTGACAGGTGGCCCGCGCTTCCCTTGTCTTCTACCTCGCCCCCGCGCGCCTCCCCGCGGCTGCCCTCGCCGGAACGATGTTCCCGTGCTCCAACCTTCGCCAATCTCGCCGCTACTGCCTATTTCCACACGGGAAACATGCTACCGGTCTTACCCCTCACCGACGATGGCCGGAGATAGGCGTGCGACGGTGGCAGCGACTTTGGTGACTCCGGCGACATGGTACTCCTTCGGTGAGCCTGGAAACTGGCCACGGTTTGGTCCTACAGAACAACCGTGACATGGGGAACCCGGAACACAACCCTGATCCCTCAGAAAACGGCCGGAAGCATAAGCTCACCGTGCGACCAAAGTGGTTTTGCGCCGCCGGGAGGGAAAACACGGAGAACCCTTTGGAATCTGCACGGTTTTGCTTGCTGTTTGCTCGAGAATGGTTGCTATGGTTTGGAGAACCTATGCCTAGCCTCTGGTGAACCCTAACTCCATACTCCATATGGCCGAGGAATTTCCCGTTTCCTTCACCTCAGTTCAAAGAAACCGCCGGCGACAAACTTCAAATTTCGGCCGACCTAGGCTACAACCTAGCTCCAAACTGGGAGGACAGCAAGAAGGGTCAACAACGAACCTAGGACGCCGGTTGGTTGAGCATGAATGGATCTGAGGCGGCCGGTCGATGGTGCGGCGTCGTGCTCTGTTTTAGTTGGAGCAGAACAGCTTGGCACCGGTGTAAACGTCCGGCCACGGGCTGGGGAACGGTGGAAAAAGTCGAGGGGGCGTCGGCGGGGCTTGTGGATGGCTCAGCTAGGTGCTAACCCGGTGAGAAGTCGATCGGCGATGAGGGACCGAGAGCAATGGCGCGGCTGGGTTGTTTTCAGTCGCACGCTCGAGCGAGGCTGAGGTTGCTTCGGTGTAACGTCGAGGAGAGAAGAAGAGCACTCGGGCTGCCGCTTTGATCACCCACGCGCACAAGCTGACGTTGGGAGCAAGCGAGGCAAGCAGCTCGGTGGAAGCAGCACGGCTCGGTGGCGCGCGGTGATCACCCGAGGGCAGCAAAAACAGTCGGTTGTGAATAATGTGTGGCTGACAAAGGGGTCCCACCACCTCATTTCTTAATCAAATTTTCCGCAGCTACTCAAACTTGATTGCTTTACTTTACCTCAAAGTCATGGTTTGAAATGTTGAATTCAAATGATTTGAATTCTGGTGTGGAGTTTGAATGGAGTTTGTTTATTTGAATTTGAATTGGAATTGAATTATTCATTTGCATTGTTCCAAAAACATAGCAAACCAACTCCAATATCTCTGAAATTTGGCATGGCTGCTAATTCAAATGTGGACAAACATTTGTGGAACCAAATTTGCAAATTTAGGAAGTTGAGATATGAAACTGAAATTTAAATTCAGATTAGAGGGCTTCCTCTTTTAATCCCAAACAAATATTAGAACCCCTCCAAATGAGCTAAAATTTGGGAGGTTGAATATTTGACATATGAAGATCCAAGTTATGAATTCAGTTCTCCATGTTTGAAAGTTTTTGGGAAGTTTGAATCCTCACTTTGAACTTACACCGTTATAATTCAAAGTTTTAATTCCCCTCATTTTTCGTAAGTGTAAAGGTGCTGAAATCCTGGTTAGCACTTTTGGGGATTTTACATCCCTCCCCCCCTTAAAAGAATCTCGTCCCGAGATTCCAAAAGAAATGCAATGTGGGGAAACTTTACCGGTTATACGATGATAGCAATTCCGGATAATTTGCTCATAGATAGTCCTCGCTTTCCCATGTCGTCTCATCAGCGGTATGGTTACTCCACAAGACCATGTAGAACCATAAGGTCCGGTTCTTGTGGCGCGAGTCTTTTCATCGATAATCCGGATCGGATACTCCGTGTAGGTGAGGTCCGGTTGCAGAACTTCTATGTCTTCGGTGCGGATTTCAGCCAAGGGTTTGAGGCACTTTCTCAGCTGAGAGATGTGGAAGACATTGTGAATTCCTGCGACCGACGCTGGTAAATCCAGGCGGTAGGCCACGAGTCCGTATTTTTCAATGACGGTGAAGGACCGATGAATCGTGGCGCAAGTTTGCCCTTTACTCCGAAACGATGAACTCCCTTCATCGGAGACACACGGACATAAACATGGTCCCCGATGTCGAAGTGGAGAGGACGACGTCTTTTATCCGCATAGCTCTTCTGACGAGATTGAGCAGCCTTGAGGTTGGCTTGTATTACTCACACTCGTTCTTCAGCCTCATTCACAATTTCAATGTCGTAGATAACTCGCTCGCCGAACTTGCACCAGTTCAGTGGTGTGTGGCAATTCCGGCCGTAGAGAGCTTCATACGACGGCATCTTGATGCTAGCTTGATAGACATTGTTGTAAGAAAACTCTGCCAACGGCAAATGATCGTCCCAATTTTTGCTATGGTGGATGGCACAAGCGCGTAACATGTCTTAAAGCACTTGATTTACCCGTTCAGTTTGACCATCCGTATGCGGGTGATACGCGGAGCTGCGGATCAGTTTGGTCCCCAATGACGCGTGCAACTGTTCCTAAAACCGAGCGACAAATAGCGCACCACGATCTGAAATAATGGAGCGGGGAACACCGTGCAAGCACAAGATCCTTGCGATATACAACTCTACATACTGCTTGGCCACGTACTTTGTATGTACGGGGATAAAATGAGCCGACTTGGTTAGTCGATCGACTATTACCCAAATCGAGTCATGCTTGTGAGACGTGAGAGGTAAACCAACTATGAAGTCCATGCTGATATCATCCCACTTCCACGCCAAAATGTTCAATGGTTGCAGCTGTCCGGCTTTACGCATATGGTTGGCTTTCACCCGCCGACACGTATCACATTTGAATACGTATTTTGTGATTTCTCTTTTCATCCGCGTCCACCAAAACCTGGTTTTCAGATCTTGGTACATCTTGTTGCTGCCCGGATGAATAGAATACTTGGACAAATGAGCTTCGTCAAAGATTTTCTTCCAAAGCTTCATGTCACGGGGTACCACTATACGGTCTTTAAACCATAGAGTGTCGTGTTCATCTCTTCGTAGGCATTTCATTTCGCCATTCTTCATCCTTCTTCGAATGTGTGACATTCCCACGTCTTTCTTCTGAGCTTCCATAATCTCCGCTCGCATGGTAGGGACGAGAGCAAGATTATATAAAGCCCCATATGGAACCAAGTACAAACTCGGCTCCTCCTCTTCAAGTGGGGTGATGGATAGATGGTTGACGTGAGATTTGCGGCTTAAGGCATCGGCAACCACGTTTGCCTTACCGGGATGGTAGTGAATCTCGATCTCATAGTCTTTGATCAGCTCTAGCCATCTCCGTTGCCGCATATTAAACTCCTTTTGAGTGAATATATATTTCAAACTCTTGTGGTCGGAGTAGAGGTGCACTAAGTTCCCAAGCAAATAGTGCCTCCACATTTTCAATGCCAACACCACAGCAGCGAGCTCAAGATCATGAGTCGGATAGGGCTACTCGTATTTACGAAGTTGACGTGAGCCATAGGCGACCACTCTTCCTCCTTGCATCAATACACAGCCAAGCCCGATGCCGGACGCATCACAATATACGTCGAAGGGCTTAGTCGTATCCGGTTGAGCTAACACCGGGGCTGTTGTAAGATGCTTCACCAACGCTTGGAAAGCTCCTTCACATGCTGAGTTCCAAACATATTTAATCCCCTTCTTCAACAACTCGGTCATCGGCTTAGCAAGATTGGAGAAGTTCGGTATGAATCTCCGATAATAGCCCGCTAAACCGGGGAAACTCCTGACTTCATGGACAGATGTGGGCGACTTCCATTTCAGCACTTGCTCGATTTTTCTTGGATCAACTGCAATGCCTTCCGCAGAAATAATATGACCAACAAATGGCACTTGGCTGATCTAAAACTCGCACTTGCTGAACTTGGCATAAAGCTTATGGTCTCGCAATCATTGGAGCACGATATGCAGGTGTTCGGCGTGTTCTTCTTCAGATTTGGAGTAAACCAAGATGTCGTCGATGAACATCACCACGAACTTGTCCAACTCCAGCATGAACACTGAGTTCATTAGATACATGAAATGTGCCGGGGCGTTGGTGAGACCAAAGGACATGACGAGGTATTCATACAGCCCATATCTCATCGAGAAGGTCGTCTTCGGAATGTCCTCTGCTCGGATCGTGATTTGATGATATCCAGAGAGAACATCGATCTTCGAAAATACACTTGCACCCACAAGTTGATCGAAGAGAATATCGATGCGGCAGTGGATATTTATTCTTGATGGTGACGGCGTTGAGAGGTCGGTAATCCACACACAACCTCAGGGTCTCATCCTTCTTCTTCACAAACAGCGCTGAGCATCCCCATGGCGAGGAACTCGGTCGAATGAAACCCTTCTTCATTAAATAATTGAGCTGCTTCTTTAATTCAGCTAGCTCATTTGGAGCCATCTTGTACGGTCTCCGTGATATCGGTGTCGTCCCGGGTACGAGTTTGATCTTGAACTCGATATCCCTTTCTGGTGGCATGCTCCGAAGATCGTCCGGAAAGACATCCGGGTATTCATGGACCACATGAATATCCTCAAGTTTTGTGGCTTCTGTGTTATATGTGGCTGGAGCTTCTTAAACAGAACGGTCAAGAATAAGACATGTGGTTCATGAAGTGGAGAGTTTAAACGAACCAGACGTGGAATGATGTCAAGAACAGCACCATGGTGATATAGCCATGACATTCCTAAAATGACATCAAGTTTTTGACTCTGTAACATAATTAGAGAAGTCGGGTATAGATTCCCACCCAATTTTAATGGTGCTCTATAAACAATCCTATCAGCTGTTATTTCCCCACCCGGAGAGCATATCAAGTATGAACTGTTTGTGAGAATGATAGGCAATTGATATTTAATAACATAAGACTGACTTATAAAATTATGGGTGGCACCGAAGTCAAAAAGTATGACTACGGGGTGATCTAGATAAGAAAACGTACCCGCGAGGACGGTTTCACCTTCCGGCATGTCTTCGATGGCTAAGTGGTGGACGTTGCCGGGTTTTTGTGCTGGTTTCTTGGGCTGATTTGCACCCTGATACGGTGCTGCACCCCTGCCCTATCGCTGCTCGGGGCAGTCCTTCGCCATATGCCCGACACGGCCACACGTGAAGCATGTGTAAGGTGTCGGGGTCCCTCCGAATTGAGGACGGTATCCCGGTGCACGCGGTTGAAACTGAGGCGCACGGGGGACCATCCTTTGCTGCTGCTGTTGCTGTGGTGGATATGATGGTCGGAAGCTTGGCACATTATATTGTCGACCGCGAAACTGAGGCGGTCGCGCCGGTGGCTGCCATCTTTGACCGGATGGTGAGCGATACACCATGCGGTATTTTTGTGGCGCCCCACCACTGCTGCTCGTCAGCGCGCTGCGTTTCCTCTTATCAGAACTGCGCTCACGCTGAGCATTTTCTTGTAAAATCGTGGCATTAACAAGGTCGTTGAATGTGCTGTGATTGCTTTGAGCGAGATGGACCTTCATTTTAGAATTCAGGCCCCGGAAGAACGTGTTTCGCTTGTCTTCCTCCGTTCTCACAAATCCTGGCGCATACTGCGCCAGCCGGTTGAATGACCTAGAGTACTCATGAGCACTCCTCTCGCCTTGTTTCAGCACCAGGAACCCCTGAACCTTCCTCTCCATAATATCGGGAGGTATATGGTAGGCGCGGAATGCCTCCCGGAACTCCGTCCATGTGACGGCATGGCCAGCCGGTAAGGAGGCGGTGTAGTTCGTCCACCAGGTACCGGCTTCCCCTTGAAGCTGTTGCGCCGCGTACAGCGCCTTCTGGTGTTCGGTGAAGCGTAGTAAACCGAACTTCGCCTCAAGAGTGCGGATGAAGCCGTCTGCCTCCAAAGGCTCTTCGGCCTCCATAGGGTCGCCAGGAAGTCCGAATATGAACTTTGTTAGGGCTGATGTTTCTTGTCTTCACTACAGGAAAAACAATCATTGACGACGGCCAAATTTATTGACAACGGGGCCATCGTCTTTAATATTATTGACGACGGCTAGACGAGCACCGTCGTAAATAAATTATTGACGACGGGGCCGTCGTCTTTAATTAATCCGGGGCCACCCGAGGAGTTATTGACGACGGTGACCTAGGACCATCGTCAACAAGGTCCTTATAGACGACGGTTTCCAGCACCGTCGTCAATAGCGGGACATATAACCAGTACGCGAGCCGGGAGGCGGCCAACAGTGCTGCCTCCCGACTCGATTGCGCCGGCCACCGTCCCCATCGCCGCCGCCCATCCCCGCCGCCGCCCGTCTCCGGCCCGAGGTAAGTCCCCTTCCCCCTCCGGCCTCTTTCGTCGCCCCCCCCCCCGCTTTCCTCGATCGCCCCCACTTTCCTCCCCCGCTTTCCTCGCCCCCCGGCCGCGCCGCCGCAATATCCTTCCCCACCACCGTCTGCTGTGTGCCGCCTTCTCATCCCCCGCCGCCTCTGCTGCTCTCTTGCGCCACCATTAGCAGATGCGCCTCATGCTTCCTCTGTTTTCTCTATGCCTTCCCTGTTTATATCATCTATGCATTATTTTCTTACCTGTAAATGTTTCTGTAATATGTAGTATTTACATAAGTCTTTGTAGGGATGATTCTTTAATTTTTATAGATTAAGTTCTATTCTTGTTAAGCTCTGTTGTCTGTGCTTAAGCATTCTGTTCTTGTTAAGCTCTGTGGTTGATAGTCTGAACTTAAGCCTTTGTAGATTAACAGAACAAGAGTACAGTATGAATAAGCTAGGTCACATTCATAGAACTCGTGAGCAGGTCATATTGTTGTTTCCGTAAGCTTAATATTGGTATACCTAATGATACATTGTTGTTTTCCTTTTTTATGTGGACCATTTAGAGGTCATGGCACCGCCAAAGTTGCCTAGACAGCAGATGGACTATTTTGTCGAGGACAGGGTTGTGAACTGGCGCCTGGACGCCTAGGCGTCCGCCAGGTGACCAGTTCAGTGGGGCATTTTTGGCTAAGTGTAGAACACTAAGAACACTAAGACCAGGTATATAATTCATAAATCCAAAAAGTTCAACATGCCAACAAGTTCAACATAGACAACAAGCCAACAAGTTCAACATAGGTACATAAATCCATATCCAAGTCCAACAAGTTCAACATAGATAAAAATAATCATGACAAGTTCAACCATAAGTCCATAACCATATCCCGGGGGCTGCAGCGGCCGGGGCCGGCGGCGTCCTGGGCCAGGGGTCGGGGCGGTGGCCGGGGAGGAGCGTCCGGGTCGGGTTTATGCCTCTGGGAACGGCGGCTGGAATGAAGGAGTGGAAGAAGAAAAGAAAGAAAAAGTGGGCCGAGCCTTAAAAAATAGGGTTTGCAAGTCCAGGCGCCCTGGGCGTCCGCCTGGAACGACGCGTAGGCGCCCAGGCGTCGGCCGGGCGTCGTGGGCGGACGCCATGCCAGCTCCAAGCCAGGCGAGCAGGCTAGGCGTCCACCTCGGACCAACTGGACGCCTAGGCGACGGCTCAAAAAGACTGGTAAAATGTGTAGTGCCACATTTTAGATCAACAAGGCAACAAAAATATAATACTTTGCATTGTCAGCTCTATGTAGCCTGCTTATATGCTATATAGAGAACTAACTTGAACACAAGGTGGTAAACTGCTGTGCTGTTCACTAACTCTAGGGTTGTTAACAGGAAAACAAAACTGTTTGTATCCGAAATCAGTGACGGTAGCATTAAAGGGCAGTCATTCACTGTTTTCAGAGGCGTCAAGGCACCCCTCTAGGCGGTCGCCGCCATCCGCCCACATAGTGACTACCAGAGCAATTGGGTAACATCCATCCCGCCACCCACCTACTGTCTGGCAAAATACAACAACAACAACAACAACAACAACAACAACAACAACAACAACAACAACAACAACAACAACAACAACAAAGCCTTTGTCCCAAGCACGATGGGATAGGCTAGATATGGATCCCGACAATTTTAATTTAAAAAAATGGAAGTAAAGGAAAAAGAAAGAAAGAGAGAGAAAATGGGTGTCTGCCTGGAACAACGCCCAGGCGCCCAGGCGTCGGCCGGGCGTCCTGGGCGGGCGCCATGCCAGCTCCAGGCGAGGCGAGCAGGCCAGGCGTCCACCCCGGACCGACTGGATGCCTAGGCGGCGCCTAGGCGACGCCTCAAAAAGACTGGTCGAGGGGTGTTGTAGGATGGTTCGGGATGGTTGTTCACCACATAAAATGGACCACTGTGGCGGCAGGCCGCTGGTCTGCAGGTGGGCTCAGAGAGGAGAGGGCAAGTGAGCCAAAAAATTAGTCAAGGACTATAGAGATACGTATATACTTATGTATTTTAAAATTTTTATAATCCTTAGTTGCTACAGTGTGTAACGCCTAGGCGCCGCCTAGGCTTTAGGCGAGGGGTCATCGCCCGCCTAGCGCCTAACGCCTTTTGGAACCCTGTGCATGGCAAGAAACCTCCCATATATGCCAGGGCGGCTCGCCTCGCCTGGCCGAGCGTCGCCGATGCCGGCGCCGCCTTCGCCCGCGCCGTCGCTGCAAGGCGCCGCTGACCCCTCGCACTGCCACCGCCGATGCCTCACGCTGGCGATTCCTCGCGCCGCCACGCCCTGCCCTACTACAGCGCACCACCGTCTCGCACCCCACCCCAATGCGCACCGCCATCCCGCGCCCCGCCCCGCCGCAGCCGCTGCCGTCCCGCCCCAAGCCCTGCCCGGCCGCCCCTGCTCGCGCTGAGCCCCGGCCGCGACTCGGCCGCTGCCGCTCGCCGCGCCCCGCCCCGAGCCCCGCCCGGCCCCGCCCCAAGCCCCGCCCTGCCGCGCCACCCGACCTTAGTTGATTAATTGTTTAATTAGTATTGTAATTGATTATTGTTTAAATAATATTTTGATTGATTGTTTGATTAGTTACTATATGTAAATAAATGGGTTTCGGCTCGGTCGGGCCTGACACGACCCATTTAGGGTCTGTCACGGCCCATTTATTGGTAATGTATTAGTCGAGACAGGCACGGAGGACGGCAAGCTCCCGCGCATGGATGGTGGGCCCCAACGGTGCGGTTTCATCTTTGACCAACTTACGACGGGGCATAACGTACGACGGCTAACCCTAGGCGTCGTAAGATAATGGCAGGCCCCAGCGGGGCATAACTTAGGATGGCTGACCCACTTCTTTGTCTCTCGTTCTTTCATTCTCTCTCGTTCTTTCCTCTCTCTCTTTTAAATGACTCAAAAATGAAAGATTGACATAAACCTATACAACATGCGTCACCCGTTTCGAACGGCCCCATCTCACATGTGTTACACATGTGAGGCGTGTACGTTCGGAATTGTCCCTTTTTGGACAGCCTGGAAGTGACCGAGGGGGTGTTGCTTGTGATGAGACGCGTGTTTAGATCTAGACGAGATTTCGACGGCATAACCCTATTGTTCTCTGCTGCACCATTTTCGGGCGTGCAGTGGAGAACAGCGGGGTTATGCTGCCAAAATTTCGTTCGGATCCAGACCACGCGTCTCGTCATGAGCACGCTCCGCTCGGTCACTCTTGGGTGGGTTTAGGACCTATCCTTTCCAATAGATGTAGGGCCGTGACATAAATAAATTATAAAGTAACTATATTTTCCTTGACATTAAACTGCAGATTCAAACATGGGTGAGGACCGTAGTTGGATGTATACCGGTTGGAAGAACAGTTCTGGTGGTCACTCGGATGAGTGGTTTGCCAGATGCTTTTGTACATCGAGATTTTTCATTGTCAATGATCGATAAGGTGCGGTGCCCATGTACGAAATGTCAGGGTGCAAAGTGTTGGGACAAAGTGAATTTGGCGTTTCACTTGTGTCGATACGGTTTCATGCAAGATTATGAGGTGTGGACCTTTCACGGTAAGACATCTTCTCAACCCTTACAAGTTTCATATGAGGATGCGGGGGTCGATAGGATGGACGAGATGCTTGATGCCATAAATCCTGAATTGATGGAGGATCCTCCTACAACGGAGGTTGAAGCGTTTTTCACGCTTCTCAAAGCTTCAGAAGAGCCGTTGCATGAACAAACCGAAGTGATGCTCCTTACTTTCATGACTAGATTTATGACCATTAAGTCTAAGTATTTCTTCTCCAATAACTGCTACAACGATTTCATCAAATTGATCAGCGATATCCTTCCACAACCACATAAAGTGCCTAAAGATATGTATCAGTCTAAGAAGTTAATTTCTGGTTTGCGTATGAAATATGAGAAGATTGATATGTGATTAGACAATTGCATGCTTTTTTGGAGAGAGCATGCCAACGAGAACAAGTGCTTAAAATGTGGTAAAGCGAGATTTGTCGAAGTTGTTAATGACGACGGTTCAAAAGTAATGACTCAAGTCGCACAAAAGCAGCTTCGCTACTTGCCTGTCACACCTAGGTTCAAGCGTTTGTTTCTATCTAACAAAACAGCTAGACACATGAGGTGGCATAAAGAAGGTGTACGTGAGAACAACGGCATGATGGTGCACCCGTCGGACGGTGAGGCATGGAAGGCGCTTGACCGCTTAGATCCAGATTTCGCCAATGACGCAAGAAATATTCGCTTTGGGTTGGCGACAGATGGCTTCTCACCGTTTAGTACAAACGCCACACCATACTCTTGTTGGCCCGTGTTCGCTATTCCGTACAACTTACCACCATCTCTTTGTATGAAGTATGAGTTCATGTTCCTATGCCTTATTGTACTTGGACCGGATCATCCTGGTTCACGACTGAACGTGATGATGCAGCCGTTGATTGAAGAGTTGAAAATGTTATGGACAGGAGTTGAATCGTACGACTGTTATAGAAAACAGGAATTCAACCTTCGAGCTGCGTACTTGTGGTCTGTTCATGATTTTCCAACTTACGGCATGTTTTCTGGCTGGAGCACTCATGGTCGATTGACATGTCCAATATGTGCTTCGAACACGGATTGTTTTCGTCTAAGTCATGGTTGCAAGATATGCTACTTTGATTGTTATAGACGTTGGTTACCGCCAAATCACGTGTTTAGGCAATAGAGAAATGCCTTCAGGAAGGGTGCCATTGTAAAAAAGGGACCACCACAACGTCTGAACGGGTCAGAAATTGTTGAACAGCTCAACAATCTAGTGCCAGATGAAGGTTGTCCTGGATATTTTGTTGGTTACGGAGAGGATCACAATTGGACTCATATATGTGCACTATGGGAGTTACCGTATATGAATCTTCAATTTTAGTGCATAACATTGATGTCATTCACCAGGAACTTAACATAGGCGAATGCATCATAAGCACGTGCTTGGATATGACAGGCAAAATAAAGACAATATAAAAGCTCGGAAGGATTTGGCAGAGGTTTATAACCGACCAAGTCTTGAGCTCTCCGAAGCTGGTGGCAAACCATGAGCTTTTTTCTGCCTTCGACCAAAAGAAAAGAAAGAAGTCTTCAAGTGGTTGAAACAGTTGAAGTTCCCAGACGGTTATGCTGCTAGCCTGAGAAGAGCCGTTAATGTTAAGACTGAAAATCTCACTGGTTTGAAGAGTCATGATTATCACATAATCATGGAAAGACTTCTGCCGGTTATGTTTCGAGGCTATCTTGACTATGAGGTGTGGAAGGTGTTAGCCGAGCTTAGCTATTTTTATAGATAGCTTTGTGCTAAAGAAATCAAAAGGGAGATGATGGAGAAGTTGAAAAAAGAGATACTCGTGCTTTTATGTGAGATGGAAAAAGTAGTTCCTCCAGGGTTCTTCAATCCAGTGCAACACCTTCTAATCCATCTTCCATATGAAGCTAAAGTAGGCGACCCTGTTCAATATAGGTGGATGTACCACATTGAAAGAGCACTCAGATGTCTGAGACTGATGGTTCGTAATAGGGCAAGGGTTGAAGGATGCATCGCCGAAGCATTTACACTTCAGGAGATAGGATACTTTTCAAGTGTCTACTTTGCAGAAGAACACAATATTAATGCATCAGTGTTGCGGTACAATATGGCTGAAGCAACCTCTTGTAGCGAACTCTCACTTTTTCAAACGAGAGGCACCACTGTTGGTAGTGGCACGAGCTATGATGCTTCAACAGATGAAAAGACAACTGCTTTGTTATACATGTACGCTAACATAGATGGGCTGGACAATTTTTTTCAGTAAGTGGTTGTTCAACATCTATACTAATTTGTGTGGTGTGTTATACATCTATGCTAATAATTCTGTTTTGTCCTTATTTAATGAGTTCGATCGACAAAATTGGAAGTCTAAGCAGCAACCTACGAGCAAGCAAATACAAACAATGCGACATTATGGAGTAAATAGAGGACCTAACTTCCAAACCTGGTTTTGAAATCATGTAACGTTTTCCTTGTCTTGTTCCTCTTAGTAATTATGTTCATAGCATAAAATAGTCTTCTTACTTCATATGTTGGACAGTGCAAGACACAAGCCGGTGTTTATGAAGATTTGTGATAATTGTCCAACGGATCCATTAAAGTTAAACTCTTTGGTCGATATGATGTCAATGGGTTCCGATTTTGTTCAACTCAATTTGAAGCTCAACGTCCTCTAAGGGTGACATCTAACACCGGAGTTGTGACGAGGGCCGCCGATGCCGAAGGACGTGAAACTAATTTCTATGGGATCATAAACAAAATCCTAGAATTCAGTTTTGCCGAGAGTAAAGACCTTAAAGTAGTCTTCTTTGACTGCGATTGGTTTGATAATAACATTGGAACTCAACAAAACCAGTTTGGCATGGTAGAAGTCAAACACAAGGACCGACTACGAGGCTACGACACCTTTGTCCTTGCACACCAAGTCGAACAAGTGTACTATCTACAATATCCATGTGAAAAGCTTAGTGCATGGTGGGTTGTACAAAAGGTGAATCCCCGTGAGCGGTTATATACACCGTACAATACTGGTTACCTTGATGAGGCTGATGTTGTTTACCAAGAAGAAGAGTTGCCGAATTCTTTTGTCGTTAAGCCTGGTCTACGACTCGATGAATTAGTTGGAGATGCACAAGATGTACATACTCATAATGTGAAAAAATGAAAACGGCGAACAACCACGACAAAAGATCGATGGTCCGGTTTACGAAGTAGAGTACATGATCATAATACTGATGAATTTTGAAATTGAGTACAAGTAACGTTTCCTTCATCTCTTCTTTCGTCTTCTATATTTTCCTTTAAATTCATTATCAAATTTCCTTTCATCAGGATGTCGTCGAGCAGTAGATGACGGGGGGCGCGGGGCTTTCTGCCCTCGAGAGCAGACTCCGTTTTCTAGGGCTGTCAGTCTAGCAATGGTAGACTGTCTCAGCAGTTGTGCCTCGACAGAGGCCAGGGGTCATGAGAGCGGTCACGACAGGTAAAGAATATTAAACTACATAAATTATATAAGTAACTTCTTAAACCTATATTACCAATCTTCAAATTCTTAGGACGACTCTACATATGAGGAGACAGAGGCCAGGGGTCCTCTTCAGACACCACATGTTTCGGAGCCTGTTCCAGATCCTGCTTCGGATCCTCTTCAGGTTCCGGCACCGCAGGCTTCAGACCCTGCTTCGGAGCCTTCCACAGAGCCTGATGTGGAGCCGGCTCCACAGCGGGGTTACAGGAGGAGCCACTACGTGGCTCCTCCTCCGGTTCCTGCACGGCCAGAAGATCGGGTCGTTATTCGTCCGGTTGGCGATAGGTAAGTAATTCTTTAACAAATTGATTTAGATATTTTAACACTTATATATGTACTAATTGAGAATCGTATTAGGTCTTGGGCCGATGACTCGTTCACGGGTCAAGGACGTCACCGCCAGGTCAACGCTGTCCTGGGCCAGCTTATCCGTTGTCACTACCCCGGTCTAGTGAACAGACGGGCTGCTACGTCTTGGGACGATTACGCTACGGCCCAGGACATTACCTACGGCAACCACCAGGAGTATGTGTGGCATGAATTCATGGTAAGTAAATCGTCTATTCGTTAAATGCAAACCTATTATATGTTAAATACATTAACTTGTATATTTCTTCTTGTAGAAATATTACCGTTTGGAGGACGAGGCCCAGTTGGATCACGCTCGTCTGGTCTGCAACAACAACGCTAGGAAGCTTCTGACGCAGTCGATATCAACGGCTCGCATTCAGGCTACGAAGGCGTACTATAAGTTGCATCCGGACGAGGGTGAGCCGGGGCAGTTTAGGGATGTGGCAGACAAGTACTTGACGGAGGCACAGTACACAGAGGTAAAATCTTTATTTTACTTTGCTTCATTATCCAATTTTCATCAATGTTTTCATCCAATAAAAAATGTGTGCAGGTCAGCGTACCGTGGCTTGAGTCATGTCCGGACGCCTACAGTTCCTTGTGTGCTCGTTGAGCGAGCCAGGGCTTCCAAGGCGTGTCGATGACCCGCCGACAGAGTCGAGGGACGGACGGGAAACACCGTCTTGGCGGGGACGGCTACGTACGCCTTGCTAAACGAATGGTAAGTGATACTCAAATTTTATTCTAGTTAATTTCTATCGCTATTATTGTGCTAACACGTATCGATAGGAGCGCGAGATCGGTCAGGAGCCGACCGCTATCCAGGTGTGGAGGAGGGGTCACATGGGAAGTGACCCCTCGCAACCTAATCAGCTGTCTTCTCAGACGGTGACGGAGACGTTGGTGAGTACTTTAGTTAACTTAATTTTATTCTCTTTAAAACTTCTGATGACTTTAATTTTATGTATTTTCAGGAAAAGTATGGGGAGGAGGTGCGGAGGCTTCGAGGCGACGATTACGATTGGTAGAACTCGCCTATCGTACCTGAAGCCGCCTATGCAAGCGGTGGCGGTAAACCTCACGGTCGGTGACTTCTGTTGTTTTTCATTGACTTTCATGAAATTCAAGACACTAAACTTTAATACTCTTACTTCGTTGTGTAGGTTGGCCATCTTTGATGGAGTAGTCGACTCGAGGGAGGCGCGGTCTTCCTTGAGGGCCTCTTCATCGCAGGATGGATCCAGCAGACGTGGCAGCCGAGATCTGGAGCTCCAGAGTGTTCAGGAGGAGCTCTAGAGGACGCCGGAAGCGCTGAGGCTCACGAACGAGAGGCAGACAGCCAAGCTCCGGGCTAGGGATGAGTATCAACACTCGTACATGCTACAGCTGCAAGCTGCCATGCACGTAAGTTCAGATCATTGTACTCGACGTTTCTAATATATGAATGACATGTATAATAATTTACTTCATATTTGCACGCTACGGCCGCAGGACAGCCGGCTGTCTTTCCTCAGTGGGCGCCGCCACCGATACAACTACCAAAGGGGCCGACGTTAGGAGCACAGGTACAAAATTTCTCATAATAGCTGCAACTAGTTAACCTTGCTCAAATTTAGTTGAATTTGATCAAACTTACTCAAACTTAGGGAAAACTAGTTAAACATCCCCAAACTGAGTAAAATATGGTACAGTTTACTCAACCATAGTCAAATATGAGCAAACTTACTCAAACATAGCCAAAAGTAGTTGAACTAGCTCAAACATAAACAATACTAGTCCATACTTCTCAAAGTTAGTAAAATATGAGCAAACTTACTCAAACATAGCCAAATCTAGCTAACTTTCTCAATTCTAACTTCTAATGAGTTTATTTAGTCATATACACATTTGTGAACTTCTAATTTGTCTAACTATACATGTACATCACATTGATCGGTGACGCAGGCTCAGGAAACTCCATCCCCTCAGCATCCGGCGTTTGGACGAGCGCGCAACGACTTCCTGGACTCCGGTGGTAGCGGTCGGGGTAGCGTAGGATAGTGTGGCATGCGTAGTGTTTTTGTGCCTGCCTGTGAGTATGTTTTAATTGCCTGTGATCTGACCATCGAGCCAGGGCTGGCCTCGAAGCCAGGGCAGGATTTTCTGTTTTTTTTTAAAAAAATTGCAAAGCTTATTGACGACGGTTTCTGGTACCTAGCCGTCGTCAATAAGCCATTAGTATTGACGACGGCCAAGTACCAGAAACCGTCGTCAATAAGCCACTGTTATTGGCGACGACCAAGAACTTGGCCATCGTCAATAAGCCATTAGTATTGACGACGGCCAGGTACCAGAAACCGTCGTCAATAAGCCATCGTTATTGACGACGGTACAAACCTTGGCCGCCGTCAAAAAGCTAGCTTATTGACGAGAGCCTGACCCTGGCCGTCGTCAATAAGCTGCTGTAGCTTATTGACGACAGCCAGGTTTAGCTGTCGTCAATAAGCTTATTGACGACTAATAATTGACGATAGCAATAAACCGTCGTCTATAACATTTTACCGTCGTCAATAAGTTATTGACGATGGTACTGTGCTTATTGACGACGATTTTCAGCCGTTGTCTATTGTCCGGATTCCTGTAGTGCTTGGCGTCCTCCTTGATGGGACACATTCTGTACACTAGCATCCGCAGCAACCCGGTTTGCTCGTCGCGCGAGCCGAGCACTGCAGCGAGAACCTCCGCAAGATTTCTTGGAAGTTCTGGCGGTGGAGAAGGTGACTGCTGCTGCGTCGTGGTTTGCTCCGGAGGTGGAGACTCATCACCACGAACTGACTTGGACCTCCCTCCTCTTGCGTGACCGTGTACGCACCATTCTGCATTCATACCATTCAAACGATCAGCACATGTGGGTTTATTTCATCCAGTCTATAAAATAGTAGTGCGAGAATGGAATAAATAATACGCATACAATCACACATATGGATAAAGTATCAACTTTATACAACATATATATCCCTGGACCACGTCACATGATTGAGTTCCAATATAATGAACTTTATGGATTAGAAGTTCATTTTGACCATCGTGGGTCGCCATGGGATGTTAAGTGTGTTAGCCTGCGTAAATCCTCGCTATTGTACTGGATTCTAACATGTCCTAGCTCGAAGTGATATGTCGAATGCATAAAATTTTTGACTCCAACTCGCTGTTTTACAACAGCCGCTGGCTATTGAAATGTGAAACTAAATGTTTTTGTTGAAAAACTTCAACATGGTGTTCACTGTCCAGCTTCTGGTCCAGCTGACCAGCCTGGATAATTCAACTGTTTTGACCACTTTGGATGCAAAATCTGGACAAGAGTTCAACAACAAAAATATAATAGACTCAAAAAGGAATCCAGATTGTATTCATTTGCCTCCATAGAATTCCTAGTTTATGAGTTATGATTTCTAAAAGTTGACAGAATTTTCTCAAGAATTTTGACAGCACCTCTTTTGCATGTGGCTGTTTTGTTCACAAAATTTCATCTATTTCTACCCTCAATCTAGGAAAACACTGAACTAAAAAGTTGTAGCACATTTCCTACACTTTCCAACGGTGTCTTACTTGGCCCTTAGAAATTTTTCTACAGAAAGTAGGAGTCGAAATACAGAAATTTCCAGAGAGCATTTTTGAACTGCCCCTATCTGGACAGTGCATACTCATCTGAGATTTTCATCCTTTTGGAGGGCGATTTTGTTCTGGAATTCTACAGAAAAGTTATAGAATACTTCAAAACCTTTCCAGAATGGTATTCCACACCTCCAATGGTTCAAAAAATCACAATTTCTACCCTGTCTAAGTTCAGCAACAATTCTGCAAAAACTGGGGAGGTTATTCCTAAGTCTTAGAGATTGAATCTATACTCCCAATTGACTCTTAGTTCAATATGGGACTTCATTAACCCCTAAATGGAATCCTAAACTTAATTTTAACTCTTTTATTTGAAAATATACTTTTATGCAACTAATACTCATCTTGGTACTACATTTCCTCACCAAAGAAAAATCCGTATTCTGACATATACGTGTCAAATGGTGGAACTAAGAACGTCACTCACAAACGATTTCTAAGCGTCATGCACTAACGTGGTTAATGTACCTGCAGAAGAACACACAATAATGGTGCACACAAAGGTTTTTGACATTTCAGGCAGTTCCATATCATAATGAAAACATACGGTCCGTATCATTGCCATACGGATCGTCTTTGAGTCAAGCCACGTCTCAAGGTACATGGTCGTGTTTTCTCACCACACGACGGGAAACCCGAGTAGAGCATGAACGGGTCGTCACGGTTTGGAATTTTATCAACCCAACGGATACCACCTACTACCTCATGACCGTTTAGGCACGCCGATGGCGAGTGCTGCGTATGGCCCTTTGAACATTGAACATTCAAGAGTTGCATACTATCGTGTTTCTTACCACATGATGGGGTATTCTCACTTTTGCCTAAAGCACGCTGGAGATCAGCGTTTTCATATGCTCTCAGGACCATGAAGAGGTCTAGAGACTCATATTAACTACCGTGCCAAGCCACGGTAAACCATTCCATACTATTGCTTGTATGGCGAGTTACCGCAATTGATCCGCTTGCGGTGGCGTACCTTACCTCTTACCTGACGTCGGAGCATCGTTACAGATTAATAACAAATATGTTAGCATTTTCAAAATAGGCTCTTTTCGAGCGTGCTATTCCCAATGCGGCTCTGATACCACGACTGTGGGACCACCCCGTGGTTCGCCCACTCCGGGATCGTAGAGGGTAGTGTCGTGCGATGTGGCACCCAACAGCACACAGAAAAAGAATATGTACACCATACAAACTTTTATTTTACAATAAACAGTGGAAGTCTTTTTACAAAACTTAATTATACAGCGGAAGTCTTATTAACAGCTAAACTCTTAGCTTAGATACGCAAAAGTGCAGCCGTCTAGCCCGGGGACACTACATACTAGCAACATATCACCGGAGATCACGCGGCGTGCAAGGCTCCAGCTCGGCCGTGTACCCCGACGGGGGCATTGCCTCATCCTCGGAACCCTCCTCATAACTCTCACCTGCACACAGATCAAATATTGCAACCGTGAGCACGATGGCTCAACAAGTCTTAATCGACAACCCTAGTCATGGAACTCTACATGCAGGGATGTATAAAATAAGATAAAGTCGTTGCAAGAAAGACACACCTACATGTTAATCCTTACTTTCAGTTTTATAGCAGCAGTTTGATGAGCCTTAGGCGGCCCTCACATCGGAAGTCCACAATCAAACAAGAAATGCTTTCCTCCGATGTGGTGATGCCCAAAGTGGAAGATAAACTTAATTAGCTCTACAACTACAGCATACAGGGTTCCAAGACATTATCAGTTCAATGCAGCATATTCATTTGGCTTATTTCACTTCTTACTACATCACAGCGCAGTGAATAAGTGGTACTCAAATAACCGCGAGGGACGGTGATTGCAATCAGGAGACACTTGGATAACACATCACATACACCCACTTTCAGAAGTGTGGTGCTTCACACCTTCCTACTCTGTTGTATGCAAGAACCTTTCAAAGGCAACCCAAATGCCGAACCGGTCCATCCGTAACGTGCAGGAGGTGCCCGCGTGGAGCGTATCTGTGCCCACCGGCCGATTTACACCTTGCTACCCTCAACCCACTCCTATAAAATGGTTGGGTAAGCCTTGGCACCCAGGTTAACCAATTACATCGATTTCCTGGTTCCCATATGCCAGTATGCATCCGATACTGTTCGATACTTGTCCGGCAGGGCCGCACATGGCTCAGTCCTCAATCGACACCAACCGGGGTACGCACGTGAGACCTCCGCTCACTGCATCCTACCTCCCTGCCGAGTCTCAGTTTCACAATCTTAAGCCATTATCTACCTCTTTCCATACCGTGTGAATAAATAACTATCTCGCGAGTAGATTCCAACCACTCGACTTCTACCGAGATCCTAAGAACATTAGCATGGCATTCTCTACTCGTTGAGTTTATAAACTACCCAACCCTCCATAGGATTTAAATGTTATGCAAGTGGGGTTTCAATCACCCTAACTCTAATGCAAGCAATTCACCCTAACATAAGTGATACAAATGAAAAATTTGCAAAAGTACTTAAATGCAAACCGGGGCTTGCCTGGTTGTGAGTTAAATGGAAAGTCAGCGTCTGGTGGGAGGACGTCCAATGGCTCCGGCGTATCCTCAACTTCGGTCACAATATGAAATGTAACAAAATATATGCATAAGTGTAAGTGTTATATAAGAAGTACACTGCTATGTATAGCTACTGCTATTTAGGTTCCATAATTGGCTTTGGGATTTTTCCAGTGGATACTAGGCTCTCTAAGGATGATATGAGCAAAATTTGGAGAAATTTCATTGCACCTTGTGGTCTCCAAAATTTCCACAAGTACAAGGATTCTCTGAATTTTGAGCCCCAATCTGGAGTTTTAACATGTCTACCAGTGGAAGATCTGATTACGGTAAATCTCCATGGTTCTAGTGAAATTTGTTTCACCATTTTTGGAGCTACCAACAGAGAGATATGAATTTTTTAAGTTGGGTAACAGTTCTGAAAAGTTTCTGTTTAGAAATTGAATTTTCAAATAAAGGCTGAACTTTGGAAGGCAATTTAGCCTAGCAAATGAACTCCAATGAATCTCAAATTTTTACTGGAGATCAGTAATTATGAAAAGGATTAGCTGCCCAAATTTGGAAATGTTTCATAAAGAATTGCTCCTGGAATAAATCTCTAAAGGTTTACTAAAAACAATTCTACAGAAATTTCTGGGCATTTTCATAGCAAGCAATTTGTTTCTCTGTTAAGTACTCCTCATGAGGATTCCAAAAAAAATGGTTTCACCCTTTTTGGAGTTTTCTACACAAAGTTATGGGCTTGCAAAGATTAGCTAAATTCTTGAATTATTTGCTTAAGAGAAACTTCAAATAATTGTGACCGGGCCCACTGTTTCAAATCGGACCAGTGGAATTGCGGCAACACGGGGGGCTATGGAGTTAACCTGCGCAGCCACAGCCGATCCCGTGCCGCACCCCGATCCCGCGCCTGGTCTGAGTCACTGACAGGTGGCCCGCGCTTCCCTCGTCTTCTACCTCGCGCCAGCGCGCCTCCCCACGGCTGCCCTCACCGGAGAGCTCGCCGGAATGATGTTGCCGTGATCCAACCTTCGCCGAACTCACTGCTACTGCCTATTTCCACACGGGAAACATGCTACCGGTCTTACCCCTCACCGACAATGGCCGGAGATGGGCGTGCGACGATGGCAGTGACTTTGGTGACTCCGGTGACATGGTACTCCTTCGGTGAGCCTGGAAACCGGCCACGGTTTGGTCCTACAGCACCACTGTGACATGGGGAACCCGGAACACAACCCTGATCCCTCGGAAAATGGCCGGAAGCATAAGATCACCGTGCGACCAAAGTGGTTTTGCGCCGCCGGGAGGGAAAACACGGAGAACCCTTCGGAATCTGCACGGTTTTGCTTGCCGTTTGCTCGAGAATGGTCGCTATGGTTTGGAGAACCTATGCCTAGCCTCTGGTGAACCCTAACTCCATATGGCCGAGGAATTTCCCGTTTCCTTCACCTCCGTTCAAAGAAACCGCCGGCGACAAACTTCAAATTCCGGCCGACCTAGGCTACAACCTAGCTCCAAACTGGGAGGACAGCAAGAAGGGTCAACAACGCACCTAGGATGCCGGTTGGTTGAGCATGAACACGTCTGAGGCGGCCGGTCGACGGTGCGGCGTCGTGCTCTGTTTTCCTCGTAGCAGAACAGCTCGGCACCGGTGTAGACGGCCGGCCACGGTCTGGGGAACAGTGGAAGACATTGAGGGGGCATCGGCGGGGCTTGTGGGTGGCTCAGTTAGACGCTAACCCGGCGATAAGTCGATCGATGACGAGGGACCGAGAGCAATGGCGCGGCTGGGTTGTTTTCAGTCGCACGCTCGAGCGAGGCTGAGGTTGCTTTGGTGTAACGTGGAGGAGAGAAGAAGAACACTTGGGCTGCCGCTTTGATCACCCACGTGCACGAGATGACATTGGGAGCAAGCGAGGCAAGCAGCTCGGTGGAAGCAGCACGGCTCGGTGGCGCGCGGTGATCACTCGAGGGCAGCAGAAACAGTCGGTTGTGAATAATGTGTGGCTGACAAAGGGGTCTCACCCCCTGATTTCTTAATCAAATTTTCCACAGATCTTTTTACCACAGATACTCAAACTTGATTACTTTATTTCACTTCAAAGTCATGGTTTGAAATGTTGAATTCAAATGATTTGAATTCTGGTGTGGAGTTTGAATGGAGTTTGGTTATTTGAATTTGAATTGAATTATTCATTTGCATTGTTCCAAAAACATAGCAAACCAACTCCAATATCTCTGAATTTTGGCATGGCTGCTAATTCAAATGTTGAGAACACATTTGTGGAACCAAATTTGCAAATTGAGGAAGTTGGGATTTGAAACTGAAATTTAAATTCAGATTAGAGGGCTTCCTCTTTTAATCCCAAACAAATATTAGAACCCCTCCAAATGATCTGAAATTTGGGAGGTTGAATATTTGACATATGAAGATCCAAGTTATGAATTCAGATCTCCATGTTTGAAAGTTTTTGGGAAGTTTGAATCCTCACTTTGAACTTACACCGTTATAATTCAAAGATTTAATTTCCCTCATTTTTCCTAAGTGTAAAGGTGCTGAAATATTGGTTAGCACTTTTGGGGATTTTACAGAGGATTAGGCATACTTGACCTCGGTCGCCTCAGCCGGGCGCTGAGGATCAAATGGTGTTGGAAGCAATGGGTAAATCCCGACAAGCTATGGGTAGGATCCAAAATACCGGTCGATCACACAGACCATGATCTTTTCTGCATGGGCACAAGGGTGACGATACATGATGGAAAGTGTGCCAAATTCTGGACAGATATCTGGTTAACCGGCCACTCACCTGCAGCTCTATTCCCTGAACTATACCGACACAGTAGGAGGAAGAAGAAGACAGTGGCACAAGCTATACAAGGAAACTCATGGATCCGAGACATAGCCTATGATCTCACAACACCCCTGCTACACCAATATGTGTCTCTATGGAACCTTGTTAACGAAGCTAATATTACCCTCACCGATGACCAAATGGTTGAGATCACTTGGGCCTTAACCACCAGATGGAAAATTCACCACCAAGTCAGCATACCGCATCCAATTCACGGGCAACGTAACCTCTCCTCTCCCAAAGCTAGTATGGCGATTCTGGACAACGGCTATATGTAAACCCTTCATCTGGCTCATGCTCCAAGATCGCATATGGACGGTGTTAGTACCCTCAATACCGTGTACCTACCCCCGCGCACAGGACGAAACCGCCTAAGGACCTCGCCCCTCCGCAGGGGCGAGCTCCGAAGGCGCCACGTGTTCGGCAGGGCCGGAGCTCCCCTCTTCTCGGAGGATAGCTCCGGGCCTGCCACGTGGCCCAGAAGGCCGGACCCCGCCCTCTCCGTAGGGGTGAGCTCCGAAGGAGCCATGTGTCCAGTACGGCTGGAGCTCCCCTCCCCTCGGAGGATAGCTCCGGGCCTGCCATGTGGCCAGGAGGCCGGACCTCCCCCCTCCGCGGGGGTGAGCTCCGAAGGCTCCACGTGTCCAGCGGGGCCGGACCTCCCCTCTCCTCAGAGGTGAGCTCCGGGCCCACCACGTGGCCAGCAGAGCCGGACCTCCCCCCTCCGCGGGGGTGAGCTCCGAAGGCTCCACGTGTCCACCGGGGCTGGAGCTCCCCTCTCCTCAGAGGTGAGCTCCGGGCCCGCCACATGGCCCGCAGAGCAGCGCTGCCCTTCTGGCGTGGTAGGCAGCGAGAGTAAAGGTGTGTCGTGCCTTTACCGTACAAAGCATTCAAGACCCGCGCCTTCCCAAGGTGCAGAGGCGCGGCGCACGCCTGTCAGGAGGCGCTGTGACCCATCACAGTCAAGACAGGCGCACAGTGTCAGAAGCTGCAGACCATTGGAGCCAGCGACAAGACACGGACAAGACATGCCCTGCCGCCCCTGCCATCACCAACGGCTACACGCTACACCTATCTTGCGGCATGGGCAGGGCGGCAGGATGAGGACCTCGACGCCAGCGCCAAGACTATGTAGCTGGTAGGAAATCACCCCGAGGCCACCTGTCGGGTCCCCGGGGCCCACCTAGTAAGCCGCCCAAGCTTTGGACTATAAAAGGCTGGGGTAGGCAACGTTACAAGGGGTTCGGCATTTTGCCCAACTCCCTCTAGGTCATCCACATACTCAAGGAAACAAGTGCTCCGAACACTCCCGTGGACGTAGGGTTTTACACTCCGTCGGCCCGAACCACGTAAATCCCTGTGTCAACTATCTCCTTCCTTCGTCCACACCGGTGGGACCCTCGCGAGAGGACTAGCCCCTCCAAAAAAGAACCTCCGCGGGCTGCCCAGAGCAGGCCCGGGGGAAGTGTGGACCGCAGACGCTTCGACATTTGGCACGGCAGGTAGGGGGCTTTTCGCTCTCTGACGAGTCTACGCCGACGAAGATGTCCAAGCTTCCGTCCGCGGCAAGCTCTTCGCGCCGACGTTCCTGGCGAACTCCATCAGTCTCAAGGTCTGCCGCGGCGCAGAGCGACACTCAAGCAAGTGCACTAGCCGCCGCAGAAGCGTTCCTGGACAGTCCACCTGCTGAAGACGCTCCCCAGGGGGCCACCCAGCAGTGGATCCGCGACGTCAACTACCTCGTCGCTACTGCCGTCAACCCTCGGCTGTGGCCCGGGGACGACGCCCTGCTCAACCTGGTGTCTCGCTGTCGCGCACACCAATGGTTGACAGGCAGACGGCAGACTCCCGCTCTACCAGGCTCCCAACGGCGGGCCTGAGGATAGAGCTGGAGCGACATCGCCGGGGAGAAGACGCTCGCATAACCATCGAGCGACAGCGACAAAGGCACTGTAAAGGTCCCAAAAATGTGAATACAAAGAAACATGAGTTTGCACAAATGTTGGAGTCATGTGTATGAAAAAGGGGCTTAGTTGAAACTTTTTTTTTCCACATATGCTAACATAGGTGAGATTTCTTCTAAACAAACTTAGGGTTACTGCATGGATGGACCTCATGTAGATTAAAACCACAGAAATGAAGAGCTCAAGTGCAAGGGAAGGGTTTAAAAATCAGAGATGAACTAAATGTAAATTCGAACTTCAAGTGAGGGAAGGACACAATGAGAATTTCAAAACTGTTGTGCTCAAACTCTTGTTTGCAGCAGCTAACACAAGAATCAAATTGCATATTTGGATTCCTTAGGTCCAAATTAGTGGGTAGGCAAAGTTTCATTAATTTTTGAAAATATTTTCTGCCCATTTTTCCAAATGGAGTCAAATGTGCAAAGAATTCAAATAAACATTTGAATTTGCATGGAATTTGTTCAAACTATTCAAATGAGCTCAGTTTCCAACTTTCAAACAATTGGGTTGGATAATTGTCAAATTATGGAGATCTTTTTGCAGAGAAATTGAGTGGGGCCCACCTGTCATGGGGATGAATAGACTTAACACTTAAGTTTTTCTCTCTGTTCCTCACTCCACCGAGGTGTAACCCCGGGGCGACACTGAGCGGCCGCCCCCTTCGCCCAAGGCTCCACCTCCTGCTCCCATTTCGCGCTGGCGACCTGTTCTTCCCCGCGCTTATCACCTCAGCTCGCACGTCGCCTCAGTCCCCATTCGCGCGCACAGCAGAGACCTGCCGGTGCCGCTCCCCGTTTCGGCCGATTGCAAACCGGCGTTGTTCCTCCGCTGAGCGAGTGATTCACAGCAAAATTGAGCGCCAGCGTGTGCGCTAGCTGCCCATCTCGCTACTCCGTGGTGTTGCCGCGTCGTTTGATCACAATTTGACGAATTCCGCCGGGTTCCGAGGCTCACCATCGGGAAACCGAGGTGGTCTCACATGGACAGCCCCACCGAAAGCTTCTCAGGCCCGAACTAGAGCGCCCTCGGATGCTCTAGGACTCCCTGATGCTCATCCCCGAAGCTCAAGCCATGAGATGATCTACCGGGCTCGAATTTGAGAAAAGTTCACCGTCGGGCACCATCCGACCTTCTGATACGGTAATAACAAATTCGATCGTCCCTCTCGTTCTTAGGCCGTGAAACCTTGCACACAGGTCCGCCACTAGCCGGCAATCAGTAGTCCTTCACAACCCTAGTTGGAAAGGCGCACGTAGACCGCATGAATTCCAGAATTTTTGACCTCAAACGCGGAGGAGGTTTCGGGTGCACGGTGAGACACCATTAGCCGCCGGTCCTGAGCAGTTTTGAGACTAGGTCGAGCATCCCCATAGTCCACTGGTGCTTTAGCGCCGTTCCACCGAGGTCTGGGCAGGCTAGGATGACCGGGCGACGTTACCGAACCGGCCCAGAGCCGCCGCGCCGTGGCCAGCTAGGTTAGAGCCATCGCCGGCCGGGGAAGAGGGTTCCATTGTGTTCAGCACGTGAGATTAGGCCCTAGCGGCGAGGGAGGGCTCGGGGGATGGCCGGGAGGCCGGAATCAGTCGAACTGGTTCCATCGTGTTCAGCACGTGAAATTAGGCCCTAGCGGCGAGGGAGGGCTCGGGGGATGGCCGGGAGGCCGGAATCCGTCGAACTCGGCGAGGGAGGGCTCGGGGGATGGCCGGGAGGCCGGAATCCGTCGAACTCCGGCGAGCCCGGCGGCGCGCGGGCGCGGGGGCCGGAGGTAGAAGACGACCCGGCGGGTCCCGCCTGTCAGCGACCGGGAGTCAAAGTTCTGATCGGCTGTGGCACGGGGATCGCGTGTGGCGGCATTGGAAATACCCAGTAGCCCCGTGTGGCTTTCCCCGACGCGTGACACCTGTCCCCTGGACCCACAGCCAGTATTTGAATATTTTGGGGAATTTCAGTTTTCAGTTCAAACTTTGAATAGCTACAACTTTGGGTAGGAGAATCCACAAATTGTGAAACAAATTTTGTTGGATTCCTCTGATAGAGTACTATCAAAATGTAGAACCCAATTTGTATGAAACTCTTTATTTAATTATGTAAAATTCTTTAAAACTTTTTAGTAAAAGAATTTTAGAGGGAGTTGGTTAATCCAAAAATTCTCAAATTTTGCCAGAATAGTATTTAGTGTATTATTGAACCACTGTAAAAGTTTCAGCTCGATTTGAGTTGATTTGATCAGGGAAATTTAGATTTGAAGATGCTGTGTTCAATTGAATACAGAAACATTTTCAGAGAATTTCCAAAACTTGGAAATTCAGTTCTGGGCAGATCTTAGCTCCAAAAATGCTAGGAAAATTCATGCTAACTCTATGAGCTATAATTGAAATTGTAGTTCACTGATTTTGGGCATGAACATGGGTGTGATCTCAGAATTAATTCTTCTTTTCTTAATTGCTTAGAAAATTATTCTGAAGAAACCACTCAATGAAAAGTGCTAATTTTTTGTCCAGTGGACTTTCTTGTGACAAGGAATTCACATGAAAATTCTCAGCTCTATTGGAGCTCTGGATCACTCCTGTTCTGTTTAACCACTTAAGGTGATCAATATAGAAGAGGGGAGAAACCACTTAGCACTTAATCATGTGCTTAGATCCAAACCCAAACCACCAGCACCCAGTTCATCTTTAAATTCTTAAACAGAGTTCCAGTTTTTGAAAACTTATTATTAGGACTAGTAGCAAAGTCTTTACAATTAAACAATTGTGCATATGCATTACGTGTAGCATCTACGTGAAGGACTTGAAGTCATTGGAATAGAGATCAAAGGAGGGAGGCAAGAGATCAAGTCAAGTGGTCTTCACTAACTGCATATATATATAAGGCACCTGCAAAACAAAGGCAAGCCCCGGTTTGCATCAAATTTACAAGTTTTTATTTGTATTCACTTCATACGTCTAGCATTGTATTTATTGCATTACGTCTAGATGGTATGAAACTCCAAATGCATGACCCAGAAAACCCTGGAGTTTAATGTAGGATATGTTATCAATTAATTATAACTGCTGATCTCAACAAAAGTGGATTAAAAGAAGCAAAACTCGAGTGGGCAGATTCCTACTCGTGAACAGGGATTTAGGGGGATCAATCGGAAGAGTTGGGAATTGATCCTCATAGTTGGGAATGGAGACCAGCAGTAGATGGAAGGTCAAGGACGTGGTCCTGTGAGCCTAGTCTATGTCTGAGTCGATTAAGGCCCGTTCTCGTGTGCGGCCCGTTGGGCAGGTTTGAGTTGTGTACCGGATGCATACTGGCTATATGGGACCCAGGAAACTGATGTAACATGTTAACCTGGGTGTCGAGGCATACCTCACCGTCTGATGCCGATGCTGAAAGGATAGAGAAGTCGGCTCTACGAGGGTTTGCCGTAGAGAGACTTAATCCTAGTCGGTGGGACCGGTTCGACATTTGGGTGTCGTGTGAAAGGTGGCCATGTACGATGTCAGTGACGGTTGTTGTGTGCAACATCGAGTACGGGTGTACGTGTCGTGTCAGACGGGTGTTTTTTATTGCAATCACCGTCGCTCGCGGTAGTGAGCATACTTTCTCTGCGTCGTGACGTAGTAATAAACTGGGAAAAGTTAATAATGCTTCGTGAGTAATCCGCATAATGGAGATGAGGAATGATCAACACTTTCACTAAATTTATTTTGCACCTTGGGCTAGTAGCGTCGGGGCAAAGCGTTTCTTGTTTGATTGTGGAGTCTCGACGTTGATGGCGCAAGGTCTGTATGAGTCTAGGATAGCTTACTAAAGTTACTTTCACCTCGGGCAAGTGACATCGAGATGAAGCGTTTCTTGTGTGATTGTGGAGTCTCGATGTAGGTTACGCGAGGGCTATAAAAGTTGCCTAAAACTTGAGGTAAGGACTCTCCTTTAGCTCAAATTCATCGTTTGTGCAAACCTCTATAATTAGCCCTCTATTTCTATCATGTAGAGTTTCATGGCTATGGTGACGGGTCAGTCTTGCTGAGCTTCGTGCTCACAGATACTGCACAAGTTGTTTTGCAGGTAATAACTGTACGCTGAGATGTACGGGTGCCCGATGAGACTCGGAACTCCCCGAGTGGTGAACTCATGGTAACCCCTGCCGCTGCTATTATGACAGTGTTGCTAGCGAGAAGGGTCCGTGGGCTGGACACCTTCTTTGTTGCTTAGCATAGGTATGAGACGTGAGTTGTAATAGTCTTCCGCTGTATTTTATTTTGAGAAGTATTTGTAAAATCAACACTTTGTAAGCTTCCGCTTGTTTTATGTAATATGATGCTTTATTATGTGTGCTGTTGGGTGCCGCATCGCACGGAACCACCCAATGCGATTCCCGGGCAAGGTGTCCCGTCCCTGTGAGTGATCGGGACGGCGGGGCTCTCATACGCTGAGATGTACGGGTGCCCGATGAGAATCGGAACTCCCCGAGTGGTGAACTCATGGTAACCCCTGCCGCTGCTATTATGACAGTGTTGCTAGCGAGAAGGGTCCGTGGGCTGGACACCTTCTCTGTTGCTTAGCATAGGTATGAGACGTGAGTTGTAATAGTCTTCCGCTGTAGTTTATTTTGAGAAGTATTTGTAAAATCAACACTTTGTAAGCTTCCGCTTGTTTTATGTAATATGATGCTTTATTATGTGTGCTGTTGGGTGCCGCATCGCACGGAACCACCCAATGCGATTCCCGGGCAAGGTGTCCCGTCCGCGTGAGTGATCGGGACGGCGGGGCTCTCATACGCTGAGATGTACGGGTGCCCGATGAGACTCGGAACTCCACGAGTGGTGAACTCATGGTAACCCCTGCCGCTGCTATTATGACAGTGTTGCTAGCGAGAAGGGTCCGCGGGCTGGACACCTTCTCTGTTGCTTAGCATAGGTATGAGACGTGAGTTGTAATAGTCTTCGTCTGTAGTTTATTTTGAGAAGTATTTGTAAAATCAACACTTTGTAAGCTTCCGCTTGTTTTATGTAATATGATGCTTTATTATGTGTGTTGTTGGGTGCCGCATCGCACGGAACCACCCAATGCGATTCCCGGGCAAGGTGTCCCGTCCCCGTGAGTGATCGGGACGGCGGGGCTCTCACAGCGTGGTATCAGAGCCGCATTGGTAATAGCACACGGAATAAGGATCGTATTACGATAAAAACTTAGGATACGGTGAGGAAACGGTATTAGGCCCACATAAGGACTATAGTAGTATAGTTACTTAAAGTGGCAGCACTAACATAATTGTTATAATTCTGAAATTTTTATTACGTAACGACGCACCTACGCTCAGGTAAACATGGTAAGGAACGCCACCGAAAGCGGTTCAATTTAGGTTAGCTCCCCTGACGAGGAAAGTAGTTTAGGGCTAGGTCTCACAGCTTGGTGTGAGACGTTAATATGAACTCTTGGACTCTTCATGTTCCTGAGTTCATATGAACCGTTGATCCCTAGCGTGCATTTGGCAAGTAAGTGGAGATCCTATCGCGTGGTCAGTAACGCGAGAGTGTGTTCGTCTGGAAATAGCCCAGGAGGACATACGCAGCGCTTGCCATCGGCGTGCCCTGTAGGGCAGTAGGTGGTATCCGTTGGGTTGATAACATTCCCAACCGTGACGACCCGTTCATGATATACTCGGGTTCCCCATCATGTGGTGTTGAAACACGATCACGTACCTTGAGATGTGACTTAACTCAAGGATGGCCGTATGACAATGATACGGACGTTTGTATTTACTTTCAATTATGAAACTGCCTGAAATGAAACAACCTTTGAGTGCACCACTATTGAGTGTCTTTCTGCAGGTATTAACCACGTACGTATCCCGTGTAGTACACGTGTGCGAGAGACCGTCTTAGTGCCACTGATAATATGGATATGCTGGTATAATCCGGATTAGGATTTTTCTTTTGGTGAGGAACGTAGTACCGACAGGCTTCTTACGGTGCATCGACACCGTACTACATTTAATAACTCCTTCCCTATGAAGAAATAATTCATGAACTAACTTTCAATTAAAAATGGAAGTTTGAAATAAGTATTAGTTACTGAACTCTTATTTTGAGCTAAGATTCAAATGAGAGAAGGTTTAGGTTTCAAAGATTTCAAAAACAGAGTGCTCTGTTTCTGGCAGGAATTCTTGCTGGACTTTAACAGAGCATAACTCTGAGTAGCTTTAACCAATTAAGGTGTATGATACAGTTCTGGTATGATTTTCAAGTGCTCTACAACTTTCTTGTAGACCTCCAGAGCAAAATCACATGTTAAGTTGGTAAAAAGTCCAGTTGAAGGCAAACTGTTCAGAACCAGGACAGTAGCAAAACCCTGGACCTTTCTGTTTTTAAGCCATAACTTCTTGTAGAAAAACCATTAAGGATCCTATGATACACCGTTGGAAAGGTTAGGAGATGTGCAACATTGTTGTAGTTCAGAGTTTGCTCAGATTCTTATTGTATTTTCATATACAACTGTGATAAAGTCAGCCACATACAAAGGAGATGTTGGCAAATTTTATCCAGAAATTCTGTCAACTTTGAGCAATCCTAACTTTTAATCCAGAAGAGATATGAAGGCATTTGGATACTCGTTGGAAAGATATTAAAGTTAACTTTAACTTTGATATTCAACTTGAGTTACGAAAGTGCTTTTAACTGGATCAGAATTTGATCTGTTTGAGGACCAATCAATCGGCTGGTAAATCCTTGCTGTTAGATACATTAGTTTGCACTTAAATCATTTTGCTTACATGTTGAGGTTTCATTATCTGTGTTGCACTACTTTGTTTATGGAAGAAATCAAGTGATAGTGTTGAACTGATAATGAACACTTGTAATTGCAGAATGGTGCGAACTTGTTCCATGAGTGAGGTGGGTGGTTCCAGTGGTGGTCGTGGTGATAACTCTCCACAACGGGAGCAGCGAGCTCCGCAACAGCAGCCGCCACCAGGACTTTCACCAACGGTCACAATGGCGGACATTCTGGCCGCCATAACGGGTGCAAGCTATGAGCGAACCGACTTGCTCCGCACCCTGGTGATGAATACATTCCGTCAAGGGGGATGTCAAGACGAAGACTTGCGTCAACCTCTACTGAATTCCTATGTTGAGTTCTTGGCAACTCAACCACCGGTTTTCGTTGAATCTGAGGATCCTTTGGTGGCGGATAGCTGGATCCGTACCATTGAGTCTAAGTTTGGCTTGCTCCAATGCACCGAACAGCAGAAGGTTTCATACGCAGCGCAACAACTTCACGGGTCCGCCAGTGCATGGTGGGCAAATCAAGTCGCTTCCTTACCAGCTGGACATGACTTTACATGGGCAGCGTTCCGGAAGGCGTTTCTGGCGTATCATGTTCCGTTCGGAATAATTCAGCGGAAACTCGAGGAGTTTCTGGCCTTAAAACAAGGAGGGAGGGGTGCATACGAGCATTCGTGAGTGTTCAACAAGCTGGTGCAGTATGTGGCTCAACATGTGAACACCGAAGCACAAAAGTGTGAATGGTTCTTCCGCAGTCTCAATCCCAAAGGAGAGACTCGTTTTAGCCGATCGAAAGAACTTCAACGACTTGATGAGTGCTGCCATCATGGTTGAAGATGCTCAACGGGAAGTTCAGGCTGAGAAAAGAAAGAACCATGTACCCCCGGAGAGTAGCAGTGGTGCTCCGCAGAAATACAGGGTGGTAGACAGTACCTTGAACTGTCAGCTGATGCAGCCGGCTCGACGACCCCAGCAATATTCCGATCGTTCGTCCCAATACTCTGAATTCGGACAGCTGCAACGACGGTATATGCAGCCACGTTATTCTGCTCCTCAAGTGTTCTTGCCGCAGCAGAATACCACTAATGTCCAGGCACAGGGCAACCAGGAACCGGCTGTGAAACCGTGCTTCACGTGCGGGTACTTGAGTCACATCAGCAGAAAGTGTCCAGAAAGGATACGCCACAAAGAAACTACACCAAAGCAGGGTATAAATCAACCCCGTGCTCAGCTTCAGGGAACGGCACCAAAATCCGGGTGCATTTATCATACAGCTCTAGAGGATGTGCCAGATGGGGCACCTGTGCTAGCGGGAATGTTCACCCTCAATGGACTGCCCATGTTAATTTTATTTGACTCTGGAGCTACACACAATTTCATTAGCAGGTCATCTGTGTGCAAAGCTGAGCTCTCCACCTCTACACCGAAGGATCACTATCTTATCCGCTCACCTGGTGGAAATATAGCCGCTAATGAGGTAGTGATCAAAGCACCCTTGTGCTTAGGTGGAAACTTATACCCCACAACCCTCATTGTGTTAGAGGGGCAAAAGATCGACGTGATTCTAGGAATGGCGTGGATGAACTACCACGGGGCTGTTCTCGATATTGGTCCACGGATTGTTAGTTTGGACTCTCCAATCTACGGTCTCCAAAAGCTTATACTTGAAGCCGTGGATTCCAAAAATCCAGTGGTGTACCACAGTGTGACCATGAAACTGGAGGATATTCCAGTGGTCCGTGAGTACCCATATGTGTTTCCCGATGATCTTCCAGGGATGCCGCCTGAGAGGGATGTGGTATTCAAGATCGAGTTAGCACCGGGAACCACACCAATATCTCGGAGGCCGTACAAAATGTCTCTGAAAGAATTAGCTGAACTGAAAGAACAGCTAAAGGACTTAATGGACAAAGGGTTCATCCGACAAAGCTCATCGCCATGGGGCTGTTCAGCCCTCTTTGTGAAGAAAAAGGATGAGTCACTTCGATTATGTGTGGATTATCGGCCGCTGAATGCAGTGACGATCAAAAATAAATATCCACTGCCACGGATCGATATATTGTTTGATCAGTTGGTGGGTGCCAAGGTATTCTCCAAGATGGACTTACGGTCTGGTTATCATCAGATAAAGATCAGAGCGGAGGATATACCGAAGACGGCCTTCTCGACTAGATATGGGCTATATGAGTACCTAGTCATGTCTTTCGGGCTAACCAATGCACCCGCCCATTTCATGTATCTCATGAATTCTGTATTCATGCCAGAGTTGGATCAGTTCATCGTGGTTTTCATTGACGACATTCTCAAATTCTCCAAATTGGAGGAGGAGCACACCAAACATCTCCATATTATGCTCCAACGCCTACGAGAACATAAGCTCTATGCCAAATTCAGCAAGTGTGAATTTTGGATCAGCGAAGTACAATTCTTAGGCCACATTATTTCAGCAGAGGGTGTGGCCGTGGATCCAACTAAAATTGAGCAAGTCTTGAAGTGGGAGTCTCCAACATCGGTTCATCAAATCCGTAGTTTTCTAGGACTAGTGGGTTATTACCGGAGGTTTATTCCCAGCTTCTCGAAGGTGGCTAAACCGATGACAGAGTTGCTGAAGAAGGGCAGCAAGTATGTGTGGACAGAGGCCTGTGAAGGGGCATTTCAAACTCTAAAGAAACATCTCACAACGGCACCGGTGTTAGCCCAACCGGATACAACAAAGCCATTTGATGTTTATTGTGATGCCTCAGGCATTGGACTTGGCTGCGTCTTAATGCAAGATAGGCGCGTGATCGCTTATGGGTCTCATCAACTCTGCAATCACGAGCAGCACTACCCCACTCATGACCTAGAGCTCGCTGCGGTGGTGCTTGCGTTGAAGATGTGGAGGCACTACTTACTCGGGAATTAGTGCACCTCTACACCGACCATAAGAGCCTTAAATACATATTCACTCAGAAGGATATCAATATGAGACAGCGGAGATGGTTGGAATTAATCAAAGATTATGAGCTCGAGATCCATTACCATCCGGGCAAAGCTAACGCGGTGGCTGATGCACTCAGTCGTAAATCCCACGTGAATAATTTGTCAGTTGTTCCGGATGAGGATGAAGAACCAAGCTTGCGGGTGATTCCGTATGGAGTGTTGTATAATCTTGCTCTGGTGCCTACCATTAAAGAAGAGATTTTAGAAGCCCAGAAGAGGGATAAAGGAATGCGGAAAATCCGGGCAAGAATCAATGAGGATAAGATGAAATGTTTCCGGGAAGATAAACAAGGTGTGTTATGGTTTAACAACCGTATCGTGGTACCCCGGAACCTGAAGCTAAGGAAGAAAATCCTCGATGAAGCTCATATGTCCAAGTACTCGATACATCCAGGGAGCAATAAGATGTATCAAGATCTGAAAACAAAATTTTAGTGGACTCGGATAAATCGAGAAATTGCCAAATATGTATCCGAGTGTGATACATGTCGGCGAGTCAAAGCTGATCACATCAAGAAAGAAGAAATGCTACAACCATTAAGTATTCCGGCATGGAAGTGGGAGGACATCAGCATGGATTTTATTGTTGGACTACCTCTCACGTCCAGGAAGCATGACTCCATTTGGGTGATTGTTGATCGCTTAACAAAATCAGCCCACTTCATCCCAGTGAGTACAAGATTTTCAACTAAGCAATATGCAGAGTTGTATCTTTCAAGGGTTGTGTGCTTACATGGAGTCCCCAAGACCATCATATCGGACCGAGGTTCAATATTTTTTGCTCGTTTCTGGGAGCAACTACATGAATCTCTAGGAACAAAATTAATCAGAAGCTCAGCATACCATCCCCAGACTGACGGTCAAACGGAGAGGGTGAACCAGATTTTGGAAGATATGCTGAGGGCATGTGCCATAGATCATGGAAAGAACTGGGATAACCATTTGCCATTAGCGGAGTTCTCTTACAACAATGGTTACCAATCCAGTATTAAAATGGCACCATACGAAGCACTTTATGGCAGGAGGTGCCGCACACCACTCAATTGGTGTGAATCGGGCGAGAGGGTGATTTTCGGCATTGATCTTGTAAAAGATGCCGAAGAGCGGGTCCAGCTGATTCAAGAAACCTTAGGGCCGCTCAATCTCGCCAGAAGAGCTATGCGGACCAGCGACGCCGACCCTTGTGTTTTGAAGTCGGAGATCATGTCTATCTCCGAGTATCACCGATGAAGGGAATTCATCGATTTGGGGTCAAGGGAAAGATAGTGCCTCGCTTTGTGGGTCCGTTCCTTATTACAGAGCGGTGTGGGCCGATAGCCTACCGTTTGGAGCTGCCGCCATCCTTATCGGGCATCCACGACATCTTCCATGTCTCGCACTTGAGGAAGTGTTTGAAGAAGCCGACGGACATCCTTTCGGAAGACATGGAAATATTGCAACCGGACCTCACCTACACCGAGAAGCCCATCAAGATTATCGACGAAAAGAGCCGGATCACTCGAAATCGGACTTTGAAATTTTACAAAGTCATGTGGAGTAATCACACACTGGAAGAAGCGACTTGGGAGAGTGAAGATTAACTCCACAAGAACTATCCGGAACTTTTGTCGTAGTTGTTGTAATTACCTTCCGTCTCATCTTTCTTTTGTAATCTCGGGACGAGATTCTTTTAAGGGGGGAAGGATTGTAAAGGTCCCAAAAATGTGAATACAAAGAAACATGAGTTTGCACAAATGTTGGAGTCATGTGTATGAAAAAGGGGCTTAGTTGAAACTTTTTTTTCCACATATGATAACATAGGTGAGATTTCTTCTAAACAAACTTAGGGTTACTGCATGGATGGACCTCATGTAGATTAAAACCACAGAAATGAAGAGCACAAGTGCAAGGGAAGGGTTTAAAAATCAGAGATGAACTAAATGTAAATTCAAACTTCAAGTGAGGGAAGGACACAATGAGAATTTCAAAACTGTTGTGCTCAAACTCTTGTTTGCAGCAGCTAACACAAGAATAAAATTGCATATTTGGATTCCTTAGGTCCAAATTAGTGGGTAGGCAAAGTTTCATTAATTTTTGAAAAGATTTGCTGCCCATTTTTCCAAATGGAGTCAAATGTGCAAAGAATTCAAATAAACATTTGAATTTGCATGGAATTTGTCCAAACTATTCAAATGAGCTCAGTTTCCAACTTTCAAACAATTGGGTTGGATAATTGTCAAATTATGTAGATCTTTTTGCAGAGAAATTGAGTGGGGCCCACCTGTCATGGGGATGAATAGACTTAACACTTAAGTTTTTCTCTCTGTTCCTCACTCCACCGAGGTGTAACCCCGGGGCGACACCGAGCGGCCGCCCCCTTCGCCCAAGGCTCCACCTCCTGCTCCCATTTCGCGCTGGCGACCTGTTCTTCCCCGCGCTTATCACCTCAGCTCGCACGTCGCCTCAGTCCCCATTCGCGCGCACAGCAGAGACCTGCCGGTGCCGCTCCCCGTTTCGGCCGATTGCAAACCAGTGTTGTTCCTCAGCTGAGCGAGTGATTCACAGCAAAAGTGAGCACCAGCGCGTGCGCTAGCTGCCCATCGCGCTACTCCGTGGTGTTGCCGCATCGTTTGATCACAATTTGACGAATTCCGCCGGGCACCGAGGCTCACCATCGGGAAACCGAGGTGGTCTCACGTGGACAGCCCCACCGAAGCTTCTCAGGCCCGAACTAGAGCGCCCTCGGATGCGCTAGGACTCCCTGATGCTCATCCCCGAAGCTCAAGCCATGAGATGATCTACCGGGCTCGAATTTGAGAAAAGTTCGCCGTCGGGCACCATCCGACCTTCTGATACGGTAATAACAAATTTGATCGTCCCGCTCGTTCTTAGGCCGTGAAACCTTGCACACAGGTCCGCCACTAGCCGGCGATCAGTAGTCCTTCACAACCCTAGTTGGAAAGACGCACGTAGACCGCATGAATTCCAGAATTTCCGACCTCAAACGCAGAGGAGGTTTCGGGTGCACGGTGAGACACCATTAGCCGCCGGTCCCGAGCAGTTTTGAGGCTACGTCGAGCATCCCCATAGTCCACTGGTGCTGTAGCGCCGTTCCACCGAGGTTTGGGCAGGCTAGGATGACCGGGCAACGTTACGGAACCGGCCCAGAGCCGCCGCGCCGTGGCCAGCTAGGTTAGAGCCATCACCGGCCGGGGAAGAGGGTTCCATCGTGTTCAGCACGTGAAATTAGGCCCTAGCGGCGAGGGAGGGCTCGGGGGATGGCCGGGAGGCCGGAATCCGTCGAACTCCGGCGAGCCCGGCGGCGCGCGGGCGCGAGGGCCGGAGGTAGAAGACGACCCGGCGGGTCCCGCCTGTCAGCGACCGGGAGTCGAAGTTCTGATCGGCTGTGGCGCGGGGATCGCGTGTGGCGGCGCGGGAAATACCCAGTAGCCCTGTGTGGCTTGCCCCGACGCGTGACACCTGTCCCCTGGACCCACAGCTAGTATTTGAACATTTTGGGGAATTTCAGTTTTCAGTTCAAAATTTGAATAGCTACAACTTTGGGTAGGAGAATCCAAAAATTGTGAAACAAATTTTTTTGGCTTCCTCTGATAGAGTACTATCCAAATGTAGAACCCAATTTGTACGAGACCCTTTATTTAATTCTGTAAAATTATATAAAGCTTTTTAGCAAAAGAATTTTAGATGGAGTTTGGTTAATCCAAAAATTCTCAAATTTTGCCAGAATAGTATTTAGGGTATTAGTGAACCACTGTAAAAGTTTCAGCTCAATTTGAGTTGATTTGATCAGGTAAATTTAGATTTGAAGATGCTGTGTTCAATTGAATACAGAAACATTTTCAGAGAATTTTCAAAACTTGGAAATTCAGTTCTGGGCAGATCTTAGCTCCAAAAATGCTAGGAAAATTCATGCAAACTCTATGAGCTATAATTGAAATTGTAGTTCACTGATTTTGGGCATGAACATGGGTGTGATCTCAGAATTAATTCTTTTTTTTCTTAATTGCTTAGAAAATTATTCTGAACAAACCACTCAATGAAAAGTGCTAATTTTTGGTCCAGAGGATTTTCTTGTGACAAGGAACTCACATGAAAATTCTCAGCTCTATTGAAGCTCTGTATCACCCCTGTTCTGTTTAACCACTTAAGGTGATCAATATAGAAGAGGGGAGAAACCACTTAGCACTTAATCATGTGCTTAGATCCAAACCCAAACCACCAGCACCTAGTTCATCTTTAAATTCTTAAACAGGGTTCCAGTTTTTGAAAACTTATTATTAGGACTTGTAGCAAAGTCTTTACAATTAAACAATTGTGCATATGCATTACGTGTAGCATCTACGTGAAGGACTTGAAGTCATTGGAATAGAGAACAAAGGAGGGAGGCAAGAGATCAAGTCAAGTGGTCTTAACTAACTGCATATATATATATATATATATATATATATATATATATATATATATATATATAAGGCACCTGCAAAACAAAGGCAAGCCCCGATTTGCATCAAATTTACAAGTTTTTATTTGTATTCACTTCATACGTCTAGCATTGTATTTATTGCATTACGTCTAGATGGTATGAAACTCCAAATGCATGACCTAGAAAACCCTGGAGTTTAATGTAGGATATGTTATCAATTAATTATAACTGCTGGTCTCAACAAAAGTGGATTAAAAGAAGCAAAACTCGAGTGGGCAGATTCCTACTCGTGAACAGGGATTTAGGGGGATCAATCGGAAGAGTTGGAAATTGATCCTCATAGTTGGGAATGGAGACCGGGCAGTGGATGGAAGGTCAAGGACGTGGTCCTGTGAGCCTAGTCTATGTCTGAGTCGATTAAGGCCCGTTCTCGTGTGTGGCCCGTTGGGCAAGTTTGAGTTGTGTACCGAATGCATACTGGCTATATGGGACCCAGGAAACCGATGTAACATGTTAACCTGGGTGTCGAGGCATACCTCACCGTGTGATGCCGATGCTGAAAGGATAGAGAAGTCGGCTCTACGAGGGTTTGCCGTAGAGAGACTTAATCCCAATCGGTGGGACCGGTTCGACATTTGGGTGTCATGTGAAAGGTGGCCAAGTACGACGTCAGTGACGGTTGTTGTGTGCAACTTCGAGTACGGGCGTACGTGTCGTGTCAGCCGGGTGTTTTTGTTTGCAATCACCGTCGCTCGCGGTAGTGAGCATACTTTCTCTGCGTCGTGACGTAGTAATAAACTAGGAAAAGTTAATAATGCTTCATGAGTAATCCTCATAATGGAGATGAGGAATGATCAACACTTTCACTAAATTTATTTTCCACCTTGGGCTAGTAGCGTCGAGGCAAAGCGTTTCTTGTTTGATTGTGGAGTCTCGACGTTGATGGCGCAAGGTCTGTATGAGTCTAGGATAGCTTACTAAAGTTACTTTCACCTCGGGCAAGTGACATCGAGATGAAGCGTTTCTTGTGTGATTGTGGAGTCTCGATGTAGGTTGCGCGAGGGCTATAAAAGTTGCCTAAAACTTGAAGTAAGGACTCTCCTTTAGCTCAAATTCATCGTTTGTGCAAACCTCTGTAACCAGCCCTCTATTTCTATCATGTAGAGTTTCATGGCTAGGGTGACGGGTCAGTCTTGCTGAGCTTCGTGCTCACGGATACTGCACAAGTTGTTTTGCAGGTAATAACTGTACGCTGAGATGTACGGGTGCCCGATGAGACTCGGAACTCCCCGAGTGGTGAACTCATGGTAACCCCTGCCGCTGCTATTATGACAGTGTTGCTAGCGAGAAGGGTCCGCGGGCTGGACACCCTCTCTGTTGCTTAGCATAGGTATGAGACGTGAATTGTAATAGTCTTCCGCTGTAGTTTATTTTGAGAAGTATTTGTAAAATCAACACTTTGTAAGCTTCCGCTTGTTTTATGTAATATGATGCTTTATTATGTGTGCTGTTGGGTGCCGCATCGCACGGAACCACCCAATGCGATTCCCGGGCAAGGTGTCCCGTCCCCGTGAGTGATCGGGACGCCGGGGCTCTCACAGGCACCGCATGCAAGAGGCCGACTACAGCATGATGACCGCCTCGACTCAACCTGGGCCGTAGATATTCGCCACGCAATCTCTGCCCCAGGCATACGCCATGCAGCATATGCAGCAACCATATGTCATGCAGACGGTGCCCCCGGTATACGGTCCACCAATGCACATACCAGGGTACACCGAGCCAGCAGCCGTCCAAGGGTTCGCGGCACCAAGACCTGCAGCAGTAGTGACCGGGTGTGCGGCCCTGGCGCCCCACCTTCGCTTTGCAAGGTGGCCACACAAGTTTCGGCCACACCTGTCGGAGAAGTACGACGGAAGCATCAACCTGGCAGAGTTCCTGCAGGTCTACTCTACTGCCGTCCGAGGGGCATAAGAGGATGAAGCGTTCATGGCCAACTACTTCCCCGTCGCCTTGACCAGCCCGGCGCGGTCATGGTTCATGAACCTGCCCCAGGGTTCAATAACTTCCTAGGCGGAGCTATGCAGACAGTTCACGGCGAACTTCAGCTGCTCCTACACGCGCCCCGGGCGGAGCTGGACCTCCACGCCGTGCAGCAACAACCGGGAGAATCACTGCGCTCCTTCATTCAGCGGTTCTCCCAAGTACGGAACACCAACCCCCACATCCCGGGTGCATCAGTGGTGGTCGCATTCCGACAGGGTGTGAGGGACAAGAAGATGCTCGAGAAGTTAGCCACCAGAGAGGTGCAAGACATCTCAGAGCTCTTCAGCCTGGCAGACAAATGCGCCAGGGCAGAAGAAGGGCGTCAATGGCATTCACAGCCAGCCTCCAAAGCCGGAAGACGGCCCGAAGACGGCGGAGTTCAAGCTGAACTCCCGACCACGTCAGACAGTCAAGAGCCAAGCACCGACTGACTTCGTGGTCAGGTGGACGCCACCACCAAGCATCCCATGGGGCCCCGGAGGTGGAGAACCGGAGCCCTGAGCACTGGCCTTTACCGAGCCTCACTGGACGTTCTACTCCGACGGCGTGCCGCTCCTCATGCCAACGGGGGAGTGGTTTGGGTACCTTGGACCTGTGCCATGTACCACGCGCCGACGACCCCATAGCCAACAACCTGTGAACGAAGACCTCCACCGAAGCCCCGGAGCTCCAAGGAGCCTTCAAAGGGACATTGTCGTGGCTCACAGCTCGGAATGCTGAACCGGGCGAAGGGGGCGAGACCAGCACCTCGAAGCTGGCGGTCTCGGCGGCCATGCAGCCATGGTGCCAGCCAAAGGATCGTATGCGCCATGGGGACTCCGTGCTACCCAGCGCCCAAGATCCAGAAGCTCAAGTAGTCCCGATGCATGGACCACGGAGGTCCGGGACTCCTTGAAAGACATCCTTCCTGATGAACGTGCATTCGCTGAACGGATTGTGCGGATGGCTAAGTGCTACGCGCTGGTATCTTTACTGGTGTGGCGCCACGGCATCCTATTGCGGTGCATAACCCAGGAAGAAGGCTGAGACCAGCTCGCAGTAATCCACGGAGGCGAGTGCTGGGAACGCCCATCATCCCACACGCTGGTCGGTTAAGCCATCCGGCATGGCTCCTATTGACCGAGAGCCACCTGGACGCCGTTAAGCCGGTTAGGAGATGCAAGGCATGCCAGGTCCATGCCGAGCGGACCAAACCGGTGCAAACGTTGCACCTAGAGTCGTCGGGGGATACCGACTCCTCTACGTCGGGGGCCAGCCGGACATCCCAGGGTCGGGTCACGGGAATTACCCTTCTACATGGTATGCGGGGCCGAAGCCATACTCCCCCCCCCCCCCCCCCCGAGATTGCCATGGGGGCCCCCCCATGTCCGAGCGTATGACGAAGCCACGCATGACCCGCTCTGCGTGAGAACATCTACCTCGTCGACGAGGCAAGATGGCAAACAACGCTCCGGATCGCACGGTCCCGGCGAGAGCTCCACAGCTACCACAGCCGGTCCACACATGGGAGCACGAGGCAGGCGCTCCGGCCCTACCTCTGTAAGTCCTACCACACTTACTCAGGTGTTAATTTAAATTACGTAGAAATTTATATGATCACCTCCCTGAGCTCTAGATAGTGTACGCCCTCCGTAAACTCGACTCTCCTTCCATGCTCTCATGCCTAGTCGACATTTGCCATCCTGTCGGAGGCGGTGGCGCTTGGGGTACCTGCCAAAGCCCCGAGGGCTTCTCGGACCTCCCACAGTCAGGGTATTGTGACGCCAGTCGACCTTCTCTGGGAAAAGACCTACGCTAGAGCGGGAGGTCCAGGAGCCTTGCTTTGCCCGGTCCAGCACCCAAAGCATGCGCACTCTGCCTCCCCAGTGCTACGGTCTGAGTACTAGGGGCCAGACGGCTACACCCTGACTACGGCGGGAGCCAGACCTCTGGGACTAAGTGCACCGGATTGCCCTGAGCCCCGTACACCGGCCCGGAACTGTATGCCAAATAAGACTAAGAGACAGGAAAAGGAGGACCTCTGAGCAGTGCCGGACCTTGCCTCCCTCTCCTTAGAGGTGAGCTCCGATGCCAGCCCTCGTCCTCTCCTCAGGGGTGAGCTCCGAAGCCGGCACAAAATCACTTACAAGTTTGTTTCCAGCTTTGCAAGGAACGCTTTGAGGGACTGACAAATCCCCCTCCCTTCGATCCTACTTTTCATTATTTTCCTTTTTTTCCTTCAACCACCAGTGTCAACCTTCTAATTTTAATTTTTCTCCATTGTCTGTACTACATCAGTTTGTAAATCTATTCACTGCTTAATATATTGCCTTTCTCGGCCTTTCAAAAAAATCCATAACGCAAATATGCTTATGTATTCTGAATACACCATTTTAGGAGGCGCTGGTTTCAGTGCTCATTCTCGTGTTAGTTACCCTTACGATGGATTGGTTAGATATGCCCTCGGTTGAGACTGGAGGCATGGTGGGTGGGGTGACGAGCTCTACAGGAGACGCGAGGAGACAAGTTGTGCTGGGGGAATGGATCAGATCTGATTACTACCTAGTTTGAGTGGAATGACTTTTTAACTCCCCATAATCGGGTCCGTCATCTGATTAATTACAACAAATTTGAACGACGCAAAAAACAACGTAATCACTTTACAATGCAATAGGACTGCTTTATGAATCAGCCAACCAAACACAACCATAAAATCTTTTGGTGTGCGCGGTGCTTATAGGTACACCCAATAACATATATTGTAATAAATTGGCGACCCGGTAACATATAGTATTTGTCAAGTCCTTCAACGTCTTAATATGTACCATCACGTAGAGGTGGGTATAAAACCCAAACCTAAACTATGGTCCCGAAAAAACCGGAACTCGAACACGAACCCATCGTGCGCTTGGATATACTCACACACATCTCGATGGCAAACCCCGTCGGACAAGAAGTGGAGAGGACAGAGCTAGAAAAGGAACAACGCATGCATGAACTACAACTACTCGATAGGGTTCAAATTAGGATTGGTAGATAAATTGTTGCAAGATGGATATGTCCCGGACTGTAGAAACCAAGCAATGCTTGAACATGACAGCTTCTGTCACGACTCACGAGTAGAATGAAACGGCGAACGCACGGTCTCCCACGACATACAGACAAACCAAATGAACAGCTATAGAACAAGAACCATACTGACATGGCAGCTGCACTGCTGCAGGCTGTATCTTTCTTTTTCTATTCGAACATCGTCAAGGTAATCAGATCAGAAATCATTCGTAGAAGACCAATTGACTACCGGTATGGTATACGGCTTGGACTCATACGTGACGCAAGTGGAGTCTCCGCTTTCATGCGAATAATAAACACTGATACCTCCTTTCAAATTTATACCGGTTCCCAGTTTATCACATTGAACCTTTGCTTTCAGTTGTAAGCACTTCTCAGTCGTCTAGCCAGATGGATATAAGTCCTAAAGTCGTAGTTAACAGAGAGTCCCCAATTGATGGTAACTTGCAGAAAGGACGGATCACATATAACTAGAAATGCAAGCAACTAGCTCTTTTAAGATATATAGATCACCTCCTTTGACTGCATGTGATGTGTTAACTGCGTTCCATGTTTTTTATCTAAAAGAAAGCTGCCATAGTGCCTGAAATTTAAATAAATATAAACCGGTGACTTTCTTTCAAACCCAATGCTACGGTAGCAATTTTGTCAATAATAATACACGAGGTTATATATCAGCGGGGCGTTCTTTGGTTGTGCTTCTTTCATCTCCGAACATGGAAGGAGGCTGCAGGCTGGCACGACGGGAGTGAGGGGAGCCACCGGCCATGGTGGCAAGATACTCGTCGGTGGGTAGGGCAATGGCTCGGGAGAGAGACAGTGACTAGTTCAGATGGCGGGGACACCATTTGAGACCATGGTAGACGACAGGTGGTAGGTGGCGCTAGTGACAGAGTCACCGCGCGCATCAAGAGCAAGAGAAACTCGAATGGAGGAATATGACTTGAGGAAAAGGTGAATAATTCTAAAAACATGGACATAGATGTACAAGGTGATTCCACGACTAGTAGACGACGGTGACTAATGACGGATTAGTTTTCATGCGAGTATTGGACCTCCCTTTTGTTTTTGCAGATGAAGTCTTGATTTCAAATAAAGTCAAGAATTTGTTTGGAGGGTCAAACGGACAAAGTGCATTGTTGGATAGTCAAATGGAGAAAGTGATTGGAGTAAATTAAGTAGACCTTTTCCCCATTTAGTCATGGTGGATAGGTTGAGAATCTTCAGGGCAAGCAACTGTGCTGGAGAATTGGACGATCAGGTTGGGATGGAATGGAAACCGACATCATCTATCTCGTCGATTTGGTGGACGCGAGACGTCAGCTGCGTATGCATCCATTTCAACCGATCCAATATGGGTGGTCGGCTCGATCGAATGAATGGGCGCATGCAGACGAGCACGCCTCTCCGATCGAACCGACCACGCATACTGCCAGGCAGGCGGCGCCTTGCCCGGAGAGAATCCAACGCAGGGCCGGCAATATATATTCGCCGTGCGCGCGCGACAGCGACGCAGGATCGCCGGCTTTTTTCGTGCGTTGCCTAATTACCTTGCTTGCTGCACGTCCGTTCATCCCCTCGCTCGGTAGACGGTAGCTAGCCGTTCATGTGAAGGCACATGCCGCTCCCGTCTCGTTCGATCGGCTAACCGTGCGCACAGCTTCTTCCAAACGGAAACGGCCAAACAGAGCGAGCACCTTTACGAGGTCGCTACTCGCTACTGTGAAGGAGATCCGATCGGATCAGAACATTATCAGAGCTTCGGTTCCTGTCGCGGCGATCGATTGTCGTGAGAAGTCACAACTCGCAACGCCGGCCGAGGCGGCTCCGCCGTTCATCAGGGACGTTTAAAGGCCAGCCCTGCTGCTGCCAAAGCAAAACCCGCTGTTGTGCCACGATTTTGGCTCGTGCGAGTCCGCGTAAGAATCCGGTAGGGCCCCTATAGGTTTTCAACCTCTGTGTCTCGTATCTTGTGTGAGGCATTCCATGCCGAGTTCCTAGACTCCTTCTGCACTGAAGCTACTCGGATACCCTGTGACCATTATCAGTCACCAACCCTCCGTGTTTGAGGCCGTGCACTTGTCGTTAACTTGGCTGATCAGTCACGATTGTACGTGTAAGTCTTGTCATGTACTTGTACTACTCCCTGCTATCGACGTAAGGACAGAATGCCTGCTCTGTCATCGTCAGTGTATTACCAATGTGCACACATGCATGCATGCATGAGGCATCATGAGCAGTACATGGTTACCCCACCTGCTGATGGATCAGACCATGCAACGCATCGCACATCTTGGTTTCGGGCGTCATCACTTGAGGGAACCTCCTCTTCTGATTGACCTCGCTCTCCGCCTAACTGCATCTCTGGCGGCTACTGCTACGCCATTCACGAGAACGGAAGATACTACGCCTTCGCAAGGTTGCGCGTGAATGTACGAGCATGCTGCAGCATGGGGAGGAGACCGACGACATGCAGGTTGCAGGGCGGCATACAAGGCGCGACGCCATCTCTACGCCCTGGATATTCGTGCCTCCAAGCATGACGATTATCACGGGCCGGCCGGCTGCTGGCGACATCTTATTCCGTGATGGGCAAGGGGAGACAGAGGTGATATTCAGCGGTCAAGGGCAAGTGACACGCAACGCTGTACGCAGATGTAGATATCTAGCTTTCGCATCAGTTGGAGTAGCTACACAGTAATTTGACTCGTCGACAACTTGCATTTTGGAAGCATGTGTAGAGCTAGATTCGTGAACAAGTACGCGGCAGCTCATGTAGATGTGCAAGGAGCCACCACCAGATCTGTACGCCATTGAGATTTCAGCTGCGGCATGCATGCACGACACACTTCATCAGGAGTTGTCATGAACTGACAATTGTGATGCAATTGTCCTTGTCAGAAGTACGCTACTAACTTACCAGTGCATACAAGGATGGTACATCTTCAGACTTCAGTCAAAACAGACAGCGTTCGTTCAACAACACCTTTTACGGCCTTTCAAAATTTACAAAGTGGTATTCAGATTATAACTCGTGCGTATCCAATCTCAATACCTTTACTACTATATTTGGTGCTAGTCACGTTATAATTAATCGGTGGTTCATCTGGTACCACTCTAACTTACGGTAAAGAAAACTCATCTCCAGGCAAAAGCTCCAAAAATGTTGAGTGAGCAGAGCAGAGAACAAAACAAAACCAAGACAAGGTAGTGCCGCTCCACTAATTAAAAATCACAGAGGGTGAGACATATGATAACGATGATTGATTGCTGATGATGCCGGTCTGGAAGAAACCAAAGAACGATCGATGAACAGAAAAAGATGCATACAAAAGGCTCACCCGATGCAACAAAAGCGTAATCAAGTACAACTTTCCCCGGCCCCTTCTCTCCCTGTCTCTCGCCCCCAACACACACACACGTCATAAAAAGATTGGCACAATTAACTCGAGCTTCGTAATCCGTCAACGTTAGACTTTAGTCTATAGATAATAATTTTTTTATTTTTTATCAAGAATAATAAAAACAACAGAATAAAAAAATCTTTAAGCCATCCACAACACCAGATTCATGGTTTTATAGGAATATGTTTGAGCATCTCTTAAAAATCCATAGAAACATTGCTTAAGAGAAACTTCAATTCGTCATTCAAGGCATGCCATAAGGCAGCTAGCAATAAACAATGAGTGGAGGGGAGAAGATTAACACATTCCATTGGATGGTACTCTCTCCGTTCTAAATTAATTAATGTTTAGGACAGCTAATTCAGTTCACACAGCTAATTCAGTTCAGAAGGAGGGAGTAGTAGCGGTTGGATAGCTAAAAGCGATGGCACTTTTCTAGCCTAGTATATACATATAGAAAGGGTAGATGGATCTGGTCGTGGGGCCAGTCAGCCAGCAGTGGACTCAACCGCTTGGGCTTGCTCCTTTCTTCTCTCTCTCTGAAGCGAAAGACAGGCCCAACTCATCATCCACACACGGCCACGGTCAGCGGGCCCGATCTGACTAGTACCGAACGAAGCCCATAAATATGGGCAGAGCCTACGTAACTCTAGCCCATAATAAGCAAAGGGCCACCGAAATGACTGACGCCCAGCCCGTCTTAGTCTCAGACAACACCTGCTCGACCTCCAACGATCGCGTCACACGTACCCTGTAGCTTTGAGAACATCTCCTGTGTTACAAGGCTTTAAGGTGTTACCGTGTTATTTCTGCAGATTGTTCTTTGTTTTTATGTGTCCCCAATGGATCTAGGGACTTAGGTCCTCGGCAGTCAAGCGAGTGCCTGCAGTCACCCTGACATGTTCAGTATTTAGTAAAACATATTATGCATGGAGCTTGTGATTTAAACCTTTGTGCTGATGTCAATTCTAGATCCTAACTTTTGGATGTTATCACTTGATGAAAAGTCATGCGTTTCATCAGTTATTTCCAGCACAAATTGTAGCTTCATCTGTTCAGATTTCTGTTATTTTTGCTCTGGTTTACTGGCTAACATACCAGAAACCCAGGCTTCGTCAGAACCTAGAATAAACGATTCCATCATATGGTAGTTTTTCTGAGACAAAGAAACGACAAGGATCATATGGGTTCTTAGCGGAGCACTTCAAAGAAACCTAAGAAGATGACCCCAACAAAAAGAAAAGGAACATGAAGAGCAACATGTAAAATCCGAGATAGTTTTGGATCTTATCTTGTATGCTTAATTGCTTCGGTCTATTTCTTATCTCATATATCAATTCAATCATCAAGCTATACTTAATCAAATTGTATTAGTAATTAAACTTATGCACACATACCTTCGTTTGCAGAAGTGTTTGCTGCCATTGATGCTTGTCAGTGGTTGTTGCTTCTTCGCCGAAGAGGGAGAGCCTTCCCGGAGCTTTCTCTTCTCTAATGATCAACTCTTTCGGGTGATGTCTAATCTATTGTATTTCTTCGCTCCTTATTCTTCTTCTTTTTCCAATTACCCGATGAGGCAAAAGTCTCTGCTTTTATAGATGAAGAGATGTCCCAGGGGGCCTCCCAACCGGATCGGTTGAGGAGTCTTTGATCAAGACTTCTTAGAGATTGAGTCGATTGCGATCGCAACCGATTCAATCTCCTTTTCCTTTCGTGGTCAAATCTTCCAACATTCTCCCCCTTGACCACGGTCTAAGAACTTATTAACCCTTTTGCTTAATCTTACACATATTTCACTATGCTCCATGTGAAGAGTACGGCGCATCGAAGACAGCCAATTACGCACTGCTTGACTCGACGACCACGTCACACTTTACACTTAGAAATGTGTTCTTATACTTAGTTTGGCCCCCTAAGTATCCAGAAAATCATAGGTTCTCCTTTAAACCCATACCGGTCACGTGCTCTCTAAACACGCTGGGTGGAAGACCTTTTGTTAACGGATCCGTGAGCATTTGCTCAGTTCTTATATGCTCAAGACTAATAGTATGATTCTGGATTCGATCTTTCACAACATAAAATTTAATGTCGATGTGTTTGGCGGCTCCACTCGACTTGTTGTTGTGAGAGTAAAATACTGCTGGTTCATTGTCACAGTATAGCTTAAGTGGTTTTTCAATGCTGTCTACCACTCTAAGTCCTGGTAAAAATTTCTTAAGCCAAATTGCCTGCCCAGTGGCCTCATAACAAGAAACAAACTCTGCATATATTGTGTATGATGCAGTAACCGTTTGTTTAGAACTTTTCCATGAAATGGCTCCTTTTGTGAGAGTGAATATATACCCTGACGTGGATTTCTTGATTTCTACACAACCCGCAAAATCTGAGTCTGAATATCCCACTACTTCTAGTGAATCTGTTTTTCTATATGTCAACATGAGACCCTTAGTACCTTGTATATATCTTAAAGCTTTCTTCACAGCCTTCCATTGATCCACACCTAGATTGGACTGATATCTGCCAAGCATCCCGGTGACATAAGCTAAGTCAGGGCGAGTGCATACTTGAGCATACATTAAGCTTCCGACAGCTGAAGCATATGGGACTACTTTCATCTGATCAATCTCATACTGATTCCTAGGACATTGAAAATTCCCAAACTTATCACCCTTAACTATAGGAGCAGGCGATGGCTTACATTTATGCATACAATATTTCTTTAGCACATTTTCCAAGTATGTTTTCTGAGAGAGTCCTAATACCCCTTTGGATCTATCTCTATGAATTTCTATGCCCAAAACCTACGAGGCTTCACCAAGATCTTTCATATCAAAGTTAGAGGATAAAAAATTCTTAGTCTCTATTAATAGATGAACATCACTACTGGCCAATAGTATGTCATCCACATATAAAACGAGAAAAATAAATTTCCCATTCTTAAACTTAGCATATATGCAATTATCCTACTCATTTTCTTTGAATCCAAACTGTCTAATTGTGTCATCAAATTTGAGATACCATTGTCTCGAAGCTTGCTTAAGTCCGTAGATGGACTTTCTTAAATGACATCCCATATGTTCTTTTCCTTTGGGGACAAAGCCTTTTGGTTGTGTCATGTAAACATCCTCATACAGATCTCCATTGAAGAACGCTGTTTTTACATCCATTTGATGTAATTCTAAGTCATAATGCGCCACTAATGCCATAATTATTCTGAATGAGTCCTTAGTTGAGACCGATGAGAATGTCTTATTATAATCTATTCCTTCTCTTTGAGTGAATCCTTCTGCTACAAGTCTGGCTTTAAATTTGTCTATTTTTCCGTTGGAGTCACGTTTAATTTTGTAGACCCACTTGCAGCCTACCGTTTTAGCTCCTTTGGGCATTTCCACTAATTCCCAGACTTTATTAGCATCCATAGACTTCATCTCGTCTTCCATAGCTTTATGCCATTCAGCTGACATAGGGCTTCTCATAGCTTCTTCATAAGAGGTGGGATCACCCTCCATTTTAACTTCTTCACTCATATAGACCTCATAGTCGTCTGGTATAGCCGGTCTTCTAATTCTATGAGATCTTCTAAGTTGCGCACCATCTTCAGTTTGAGGCAATTGTTATTCTTCACCATTTATAGCAATATTATCATTTTGCCCTGAATGCCGAGGTGATTCTTGCAGGACAGGAATCTCACTAATTTCAGTTGCTGGTGTAGAACTAACAACAGGTGTAGGATCAAATTCATCTGGTTCTTGAATCATTGGAATGGGCACACAGACCCTTTTCTCCTCAAGATCGATTTCTCGTCTTTGCTTACTCCCCCTAATCATATTGTCTTCTAAGAAAATTGCATGTCTCGTTTCCACAAACTTAGTATATCTATTGGGACAATAGAAACGAAATCCTTTGCTCTTATCTGGGTAGCCAATGAAATAACAACTTTCAGTTTTAGGATCTAACTTTCCAATGTTTGGATTAAAGATTTTAGCCTCAGCGGGACAACCCCAAATATGTAGGTAACTAAGCGACGGTTTGCGTCCCATCCACATTTGATATGGAGTTTTAGGCACGGATTTTGAAGGGATTCTGTTTAGTAAATGAATGACGGTTTTTAACGCCTCCATCCATAAATTAATAGGCAATTCTGAGAAGCTAAGCATGGATCTAACCATATCCATTAATGTACGGTTCCGTCGTTCCGCCACTCTGTTTTCTTGAGGCTCCCCCGGAGTTGAGTATTGGGCAACTATGCCATGTTCTTGTAGAAACCGTGCAAATGGTCTAGAAACTTGGCCATAAGGGGTATGACGACCGTAGTACTCCCCCCCCACGGTCGGATTTTACCACTTTGATTTTAATGTCATGCTGATTTTCAACTTCAACTTTAAATATCTTAAACTTGTCCAATGCTTCAGAACGATCTTTAATTGGAAAAATATAGCCATAACGAGTATAGTCATCCGTGAAGGTTATGAATGAATCAAAACCGTCTATTGAGACCATGGAAAAATGACCGCAAATGTCTGTGTGGACCAATTCTAATATTCTCGTACTTCGTTTGGCGTTTTTCTTAATTTTCTTAGTGAACTTTCCTTTTATGCAATCTATGCACTCTTCTAATTCAGAATATTCTAAGTTAGGAAGAATTGATTGTGAAACTAAGTTTTCAATTCTCCTTCTCGAAATATGGCCTAAACGACAATGCCATAATTTTGAAGAAGTTTCGTAATTTATTCTTTTTCGTTTGTTAAAACCTGAGTTATTATGTGAGAAATTTTGAACATCACTTATCTCATTAATATTATCATGTATAGACAAAAGATAAAGATTGTCTTGTCTGATGGCAAGACCTATAATTTTATTATTGAACTTTATGACACACTTGTCATTGCCAAAATGGCATACAAATCCATAATCGTCTAAACATGAAACTGAAATTAAATTCCTCCTAACTAATGGAACATAAGAATGTCATGAAGTGTAAGAGTAAAGCCATTTTTGAATTCTAGTGAAAAGTCTCCTGTGGCTTCAACTTGTGGTTCATGACCGTTTGCGACTCTAATTTTCCTTTCTCCTCTTTGAAGAGTCCTCCTCGTACTTAACCCCTGTAACGAATTACAGACTCTGAGTCAATCCACCACATGGATGGATAATCTTTTAAGTACAGGGATTCATCAAAATGACTAATGAAATCATTACCTTTCTTGTTGCACCATTTGAGAAAACCTATGCAGTCCTTCTGACGGTGTCCTTTCTCCTTACAGAATAGGCATTGATCTTTCGACACCTTAATTTCTGTTGAAGGTTGCTAATTGAAAACCTTACGCTTTCCTTTATCATTTTGAGGAGAATAGAAATTCCATGTTGCTGGTTTATTAAAGTTTTTCTTTCCTTTTCCTTTCACGTAGTTGACAGTGTCACTTCCACGGAAGGTCTTTATTCTCTCCTCCTCTTGAACACACATAGCAATGAGCTTCTCTAAATTCCATTCTTCTGGCTGTGAGTTATAGTTGATGAAAAAAGCCTCAAACTGTCTAGGAAGAGAGGCAAAAATGAGATGAACCAAAAATTCATCTTTGATCCCCAAGTCCATAGGTTTGAGTTTTGAAGCCATGTTTGACATCCTAAGTATATGTTCACGAACACCGCCTCCAGTGTATTTCTCAGTGACAAGTCTCTTAATTAGAGTACTTGCAGTTGCCTTATAGGAGCCGGTGAACTGACTTTGAATCTTTTGAAGATACTCTGTTGTTGTCTCACAGTCGGGAATGGCTCCCCTAATTGGCTCAATAATAGTGCCCTTAATTACCATAAGACACTTCCTATTGGAGGTGTTCCATTTGGCACGAGCCTCATAAAAGTCCTTGAGTTCTTTATGAAAGGCATTGATCCTTTCATTATATTCTTCTTGAGATTCCATTGCCCCACGAGAAGGTGGAACCTCAGGCTCAGTAGGACGAGGTGTCACGATCGCAACGTCGATCTCTGAGATAGCTAATGCTATTTCTAATTTCTCCCTCCATGAACCATAGTTGTTCCCATTCAAATGTTCAATAGAGGAGATATAGCTAAGTGAATTGTTGATCCCGGAAGAACCTTCGTTTATGCAAAATAATACATAAAGTAAGTGCATAGAAAAATGAAATTAAGGCATGTTTTTGCTTTTCACGTTGGCTACTTAGTAAAGGCATGCATCTTGTTAACTTAAATATGCAAGGAGTGTTGTATTTCATTTTTCACGTTGGCTACTTAATGAAATGCAACATGATCTCTTTATAAATTATGGTAATCTTTTTATTTTTCACGTTGGCTACTAAATAAAGAAATTACCATAAGACATAGCAAATAGAGTTTTTTACGTTGGCTACTAAACTTTTATTTACTATGAAAACTAAGTAAAAATTTGTTGTTCAGTTTGGCACTTAAATAATCATATTGTACTTTACTTAAATACAATAGAAGCTAAATTAATTTTGGGCATTTTTCTAAAATTTCTTAGACAAATTCCCCAATTTAATCAAGTTTATAGCATAGAAATACTAAAATTCAGCAATAAAATATTTAAAGCAGCAGAATACCTATGCATATTTTTCTGAAATTTTCATATGCCAAAACTTAACCATAGTGGGTTTTAACAAAATTTAATAGCCCCTTATGTATTTTTTTCTGAAAGAAAAAAATGCCTAAAAACCCAAACTGATTTGGCCCAGAAAACTCTTAGTGATGGTCCAGCCCAACACTAATTCGGCCCATAAGCCTTTTTCTAAATTTCTGTAAAATTCCAAGAAAAAGAAAAGGAAAAATTGGCCTGTTTGCCAATTCAGCCCAAAAGCCCGCTAATTAATTCCCAGAAATTCTTTAAAAATCAAAAGGGCAGCCCATGCGGCCCATTTTACCCCCGCCTGGGCCGGGCGCGGCCCGCTTGCTGCGCTTGTCGTTCTGGACCGTTGGATCCGCGATGGACGGTACAGATTTTCGAGTACACGTCACCTAAATAATCTGAGCCGTTGTCTCTGAATTGGACGGCTGTCAGTGATTCACACGGAGTATAAAAATCGATCCGCCGAAAGCACTAGCTCATTCTCCTCTTCCCCGATCCCCTCGCGCCACGGCTGAGAGAGAGCCAAGGTCCGGTGCCCGTGCGCCGGTGGCGGGCCATGCCCATGCGCCGGCGACGGCCCGAGCCCTTGGACTGGTGGCGGGAGTTGCCCGTGCGCCGGCGGAGGAGGCGCTGAGCGCCGGTGGCGGAGGGAGCTGAGTGGCCGAGCCCACGCTTAGGCGGCGAGCCGCACACAGATCCGAGCGCCGGTGGTCGGGCTAAGCACCCACGGCGCCGGTGAACGGCGACTAGGGTTCGGTGGTGGTGGGAGCTGAGTGGCCGAGCGCACGCTTAGGCGGCGAGCCGCACACAGATCCGAGCGCCGGTGGTCGGGCTGAGCACCCACGGCGCCGGTGATCAGCGACTAGGGTTCGGTGGTGGCGGGCTGAGCACCGACGGCGGAAGGGGGTCAGTTGTTGTGCCGGCGGCGGTTCCTAGGCCGCCGACAGGAATCGGGAATAACAGATAAGTTCCCGTTCTAATCCCCTTTGGTTTTCTAAGTTTCCTTAAAGTTTTAAATCAACATCTATATGAATGTGATCTCTGTTGGGATGCGGATTGATCTGATTTGATGTGTACAGATACTAATCCTGATTTGATTTTCTAATTATTTTTGAGAGCAATTAGCAAAACAAGTTGGCTCTGACGCCATTGTAAAATCTGATATAGTTTTGGATCTTATCTTGTATGCTTAATTGCTTCGTTCTACTTCTTATCTCATATATCAATTTAATCATCAAGCTATACTTAATCAAATTGTATTAGTAATTAAACTTATGCACACATACCTTCGTTTGCAGAAGTGTTTGTTGCCATTGATGCTTGTCAGTGGTTGTTGCTTCTTCGCCGAAGAGGGAGAGCCTTCCCGGAGCTTTCTCTTCTCTAATGATCAACTCTTTCGGGTGATGTCTAATCTATTGTATTTCTTCGCTCCTTATTCTTCTTCTTTTTCCAATTACCCGATGAGGCAAAAGCCTCTGCTTTTATAGATGAAGAGATGTCCCAGGGGGCCTCCCAACCGGATCGGTTGAGGAGTCTTTGATCAAGACTTCTTAGAGATTGAGTCGATTGCGATCGCAACCAATTCAATCTCCTTTTCCTTTCGTGGTTAAATCTTCCAACACAACATACTGTTTCTGGCACGTAACCTATGATAATTCTGTAGGGTCTTTTTTGCTTGGCATGTGCTTTTGAGTCATGTAAGATATGCTCTTTGGTCATGCAAAATAGCAGTCAGTTCTCTAGTGAGTAATGCAGAGGTTTGCTTTCTTCAAAAAAAAACATGCAGAGATTTGCTTTTCCAATCGAGACATGTATGCAACGCCACATTTGCTCTTTGTAGGCAATTCATACAATGTTATAACTGATCTTTCAAGTCATGTAAGATATACACGGTCAAGAAAAGAGACTAAGCCTGACCTTTCCCAGTGTAGTGTCGGGTCCTTGAAGAGGATCCCATCTTTGTCAAATACTTGTGCATAACCCTGCCGTGAGAGAGACGTGGTAATGTTCTTAGTATGAAGATCGAATTATTTTATCAAGGATGCCATAAATGTGACTAGAGTAATCAGCAAATATGTGAGCAAGAAACTAATCTGCTGGGTTCACAGAAACATTGCATTGCAGCCGGTTTTTTATATATACAGTGATAAACATAGACTTCGTTTACAGATAACATTTTACAATGTTGGCCCATATGACTGACATACATCTTGGCCAGCACATCCAATTTTTGTGAAACTACTATAAATCTATGACTGCACAAAGCAAAAAAAAACTTACAATTGTATCATAACTGACCATAAGGTACATTACCAGCTTCTCCATCTACTTCTGATAGTGATAGATTGTATGGCGCTGAATGACCTGACCACTATGGGTCATGGTCTCTTATATTTATAGAGAAATATATACATGGTATGTTACATATATTCCAAGAATAGATGATTCCTTTCTATCTATAAATATAGACTACTATGCATAACATATTCTCTACCAAATATACTACTGATGCATATGGTAGTCTATCTAGCATACTAAATATACTCTCAACATATATGGTACCCAATATATCATGCCAAGTATACTTCTGACATATATGGTAATCAATATAGCATACCAAATATTGATATAGGCTTCTATGTTTAACATCCCCCCTCAATCTGGACGGTGTGGTACTAAGTTCAAATTGCGTCAAAAATTATTGAAGGAGGAGACCGGTAATGGCTTGGTCATAATGTCGATGAGCTGATCTTTAGATGATATAAATCTCACATCAAGTTGACGAGATGATACTCGTTCACGAACGAAGTGATAATCAACCTCAACATGCTTTGTACGCCGATGAAAAATTGGATTGGCAGATAAATAGGTGGCACCAATATTATCGCACCACAGACTAGGTGCTCGTGACTGCGAAATCCCAAGCTCACGCAAAAGCACCTGAATCCAAATTAATTCTGCGGTAGCATCAGCAACTGCCTTATATTCAGCCTCTGTACTTGAACGAGTCACTGTTGGCTGTTTGCGTGAACTCCAAGAAATAAGATTGCCACAAAAAAATATGGCATATCCGCTAGTGCTTCGTCGATCATCAGGATTCCCAGCCCAATCAGCATCTGAGAAGGCACTAAGCAGTGAAGAGCCAGACTTGGTGAAGCATAATCTCATATCAATTGTTTCATGAAGATATCTTAGAATCCTTTTGACTGCCGCCCAATGTACAGTAGTTGGAGTTAATAGAAATTGGCAGACTCTGTTGACACAGAAAGAAATATCAGGCCTTGTTAATAATAGATATTGGAGGGCACCAACAACACTTCGATATCTTGTAGTATCTTCAGATGAGAGCTTTTCACCCATATCTAGTCCCAACTTCTCAGTAGGAACCATAGGAGTGGGCACACCTTTGGAGGTGAGCATATTAGTTTGGGATAATAAATCTTGTATGTATTTGTGTTGTGTCAGAATGAGCCCATGAGAGGAATGACATACTTCAATTCCAAGAAAATAACTGAGTCTACCAAGATTTTTTACTGCAAAATCAGCCTTAAGTTGTGTAAGGAGTCTCTTAGTAGCCACAGAAGACGAGCTGATTATAATAATATCATCCACATAAATAAGAATATATATATGTGAATATCAGACTTGTTAAAAATAAAAAGAGAAACGTCTGCCTTTGAGGCTGTAAATCCCAACTCCAAGAGTTTGGAGCTAAGGCGAGAAAACCATGCACGTGGTGCTTGTTTGAGACCATAAAGAGATTTATCCAACTTGCAAAGATAATTGGGATGTTGAGAATCCACAAATCCAGGTGGTTGTTTCATATAAACATCTTCATGAAGAAGGCCATGTAGAAAAGCATTCTGAATATCTATTTGTCGAATAGTCCAACCTCGAGAAAAAGCAAGAGACAATAAAAGTCGAATAGTAGTTGGTTTAACAACTGAACTGAAAGTATCATCATAATCAATTCCATATTGTTGTTTGAAACCTTTAGCAACCAGACGTGCTTTGTAGCGGTCAATAGACCCATCTGGCTTTTGCTTCAGCTTGAAGACCCATTTGCAGTCAATGACATTAATACCAGTACGATGAGGTACTAAGTGCCATGTTTTATTTTTAAGCAGTGCCTGAAATTCATCATTTATGGCCTGACGCCACATGGGATGCTCCATAGCAGAAACATGAGAAGTAGGCTCAGAAGTAGAAGACCGAACCACAGAATATGTGACCCTACCATCTGTACGTACCTTTGGATGTCTAATATTATTTTGTAGGCGCGCACGATATGGATGGACCGAGGGTGCGTCAGCCTCGACACCTGATTGGACCTCAATATCAGGAAGCGCATCTTGATTCACACCATTAACTGGCAGGCAATCAGCAGGTATGGTAGGTGCTCCCAAATCTGATTCATGCTGCATGGGTGCTATAGGTAACGACAACATATCTGGAGCGGATCTCTGAGATGGAGATTCCTGATTATCTGCATCCAAAGAGTTAGCAGGCACAGATGCATGTATATGATCATTATCCAAATTAGTACTGCTGTTTCTCAAGTGCAACATGCGCAAATCAATATTACTATGTGTCGATTCCAAATTTTGGGAAGGATAGGGTGGAGTTCTTTTGAAAGGAAAAATATTCTCGTCAAAAATAACGTCTCTGGAAATATAGACACGACCTGAATCAGTGTCAAGACATTTATACCCTTTATGTAAAGAGCTATAGCCTAGAAAAACACATTCCTTGGATCGAAAAGAGAGCTTCTGTTTGTTATAAGGACGAAGATGAGACCAACAAGCACACCCAAAAACTTTTAATAGTGAGTAATCGGGTGGTGTATTGAATAGACGCTCCAAAGGGCATTTGTTATCAATAACTCGAGAAGGAAGGCGATTGATGAGGTATGTGGCTGTAAGGAAAGCTTCATCCCAAAATTTAAGGGGCATGCCTGCATGAGCTAAGAGAGCAAGACCGGTTTCAACAATATGACGGTGTTTGCGTTCAGCAGAACCGTTTTGTTGATGTGTATGAGGACATGAAACACGGTGAGATATGCCAAGAGAACGAAAAAATGTGTTGTGAATTTTCTGGTATTCCCCACCCCAATCAGACTGAACACACTTAATTTTAGCATCAAGGAAACGCTCAACATGCGCTTAGAACTGTAAAAATATACGAGGAGCGTCAGTACGATCATGCATTAAATAGATCCAAGAAAATTTACTAAAATCATCAATAAAGCTGATGTAATACTTAAAACCGCCAACAGATTGGGGTGCAGGTCCCCAGACATCGAAGAAAATGAGTTCTAAGGGTGATGTAGACCGATGAATAGAACTTGTGTATGGTAATTGGTGACTCTTAACTAGTCGACATGCATTACAAACCGATAAAGATGACTCTCTAGGACATGAAATATTATTGAGATGCAAAATTGACCGAACTACTTGAGATGAAGGATGGCCGAGTCGGGCATGCCATTGGGCTTGACTAGTAGAATTGCTCGCTAAGGCATGCTTGATGGCAACGACATCGGATGACTTGATAGGATAGAGGCCAGACTCACATCGCCCTTCTAGAAGACTTCTCCTCGATGCTCGATCCTTAATAGAGAAATACCATGGATGGAATTCAAAGAAGACATTATTATCACGAGAAAATTTATGAACAGAAAGAAGATGTTTGGAAATATCAGGCACATGCAAAATATTGCGCAATGCAAGAGGGCGAGCAACAGTATTAATGAAGAATGACCAACATGCATAATCTGCAAACCTGCTCCATTTCCGACTTGCACTTGTTCGCCTCCATGATAGCGTTCACGGACAGCAAGGCGATCGAGATCACTTGTAATATGATCGGTGGCGCCCGTGTCACTATACTAGTTGGGGTCGATCTTGTACGAGTTTGTGGACGCCAAGGCTGCCGAGGGGGCTTCATCCTGGTACGTGTTGTCCATCCTATACCAGCACTTGATGGCAGTGTGGCCGAGCTTGCCGCAGATCTGACATTGAGGACGAGGGCCGTTGTCACGACGATCACCGCGCGACGGGGTGCTGCCACGAGACCGACCGCCACGGCCACGGTCACTACGACCGCGGCCATGAGATTTACCGCCACGTCCCACGTAATTCGCGGAGGCACCATGGTTTAGCTGTAGTTCCGTCAGGTGCTGGAGTTGTCGGGCTTCGAATGCGACCAAGTGAGCGAAAACGTCATCGAGGGAGAGCGCCTCTGTCTTTGTCGTCATCGAGGTGACGAATGGGTCGTATTCGCTTGGGAGACCTGCAAAGAGATAGGCGAGAACCTCCTCATCACGAAGGGGAGCATCAGCGGCAGCGAGTTCGGTGGCGAGCCCCGTGATCTTACGGAAGAAGTCAGCGGCGGACATATCGCGTTTCTTCGATGTAGCGAGTTCCACACGGATTTGCACCGTGCGCGCCTTCGTAGATGAGGCGAACTTCTTCTGGAGGGAGTCCCAGACCTCCTTTGAAGACGTGGCATTGACGACATCCCGAAGAACTTCTTCAGTCATTGACGATAGAAGACCACTCAACAGTTGTTGATCTTGATCATACCAGCATTCATACGCCAGATTGGGGACTTGTTCACCACCCGGGGCCGTCGATGCGGCAACCTTCTTCTCAGGTGCGGCGTGGGTGCCATCTAGGTACCCGATCAGCTTTGAGCTCCGGAGATACGGCAGGAGCTGAGCGCGCCATAGGAGGTAGTTTGATTTCGTTAAATGAATGGTGACAACTTGGTGAATAGGGATCGAGGCCATGGTGGTGTTGTGAGCGCCCGACATGATAGAGGAGGAGGAAGTGGTGGAGGAGGAGGAAGAAAAAAATTTGTGGTATGGGTTAGAACCTTGGCTCTGTTACCATGATAGATTGTATGACGCTGAATGAGCTGACCACTATGGGTCATGGTCTCTTATATTTATAGAGAAATATATACATGGTATGTTACATATATTCCAAGAATAGATGATTCCTTTCTATTTATAAATATAGACTACTATGCATAACATATTCGCTACCAAATATACTACTGATGCATATGGTAGTCTATCTAGCATACTAAATATACTACCAACATATATGATACCTAATATATCATGCCAAGTATACTTCTAACATATATGGTAATCAATATAGCATACCAAATATTGATATAGGCTTCTATGTTTAACAGTAGGTACTTGCATGTGCAATTCAGCTGGTAGCTTCCATATTCTAATGATTTCAAATTACATCCAGTTTGCCTCTCCATATTGGACTGTAAAGACCATCGTTAGCCTGTTTGGATGCAACAGACAGTTGCTAAAATAAGTAAACAATAGGAGAACTAATTCACTAGCAATCAATAAAGTATTATTATGTACTCCCACCATTTTAAATTATTTGACGTTGATTAGTTCAATTTTAAACTAACCAACGTTAAATAATTCGAAACAGAGGGAGTATTAAGTAGTCCCTCTGTTTTGAAATATTTAACGCTGGAACTACTCAACGTCAAATAATTCGAAAGGGACAGAGTAGTTGTAATGTCCATCTATGCTCATGAACACGGAGTCGGCCATCCACCATATGCGGTGCTGCTTGGTTGTTGTCGCGTCCGAGGGAGCGGTGAGTTTTGACGGGACGGTGATCCAACACGGGCATGGACGCGACGTCGACACGGGCGGCCGCGGGGCGAAGTTTGAGAGCGAGGATATGCCGGAGAAGACCGCCGTGGAGCCGGAGGCTACTGCGACAATCGCGTCGGCAACCGCTGCCGCGAGGGGGGGGTGGGGGGTGGGGGGGGGGGCAGCGGGGGGTGGAGTTCGCCAGGCACAATGCGGACGCTAGCCTCGTCGCGCCGCGCGTGGAGCACGGCGATGGCGAGTGCAGCCACCGCCCGGCGGAAGCTGCAATGCACGTCAACGAGGCGGAGAAAGTAAGAGCCGCTCCACAGGGAGCATTCTTGTCGTTGATATTGACTATGCAGTACTGATCACGTGGATAGATGCCTAGTATATGGTCAGTAATTACTAAACTACCCTTTGTCTAATTAGGGGAAATAAAATAATTAGTACCTGTATTTGTGATACTGGTCCATAACTCGATGTTACTACAAGTGTCAAATAATTCAAAACAGGGGAGTACCTCTTTATTTTTTATCATTAGATCTAAACAATTGAGCAGTCATCATTAACTCCAAACAATTCTCTTCTGCCGTCCTTGTGCGAGCGAGGGAAGCCAGCAATCGGGAGTTCAGTTTCAACGCCATTAGAGGATATTGTTGTTTCTACCTCTTGTATCATCCAGATCCGCCGGATTACCAATTTGGAGCATTGTCAATTGAATAGACTTTCTTTAACGTTTTTGTGTTTCTTTGTTTTAGCAGAATTGAGACAGCACACAAATCACCAACCTGAACTTGAGTTCGTTATAGAATTCACTGAAGTATTGATATATATTGCTGCTTGGACAATCATTTTGTAACCCGACGGCGTGCAATCCACCACCATGAGATCATCTCCAGCATTCACAAAAAGCACCGATTCTCTGTTGGTCACGGCTGGATTGATCCCTGATGCCTCCGCTCCAAGCAGCATATGTACTCTTATGCCATCCATTCCCCCTCTTCGTTTTCACTACAGAAACCTGATCATTTGCAGCGGCTAGAATTATTTGTGACGGGACGCCATCGCAAATAAATTAAATTACGACGGCTAATCCTAGGCCATCGCAAATACATGAGCCGTCGTAAATTGTACCCTATTTGTGATGGCTGCGAGTGTAGCCGTCACAAATAGCATTAATTTTCGACGGCCAGACCCGTGACCGTCGTAAATTAAGCAACCGTCGCAATTAAAAGTGAATAAAGTTAATTGCGACGAAAAACAAATGACAGCCGGAAACTGTCGCAAATAAGTAAAGCTGTCACAATTTGATTATTTGCGACGGTTTTACACTTATTTGTAATTGTCGGGATTCCTGTAGTGTTTCTTATGTTTTGTATACGGTCTTGTTCTACTAATGCTACCTTAGACTACCGCTGAAGTGATATACAGATAGGACAGTAGAAATGGAAGGAGAGCCAACATCGAGAGACCAACGATCGGGACTAGGTAGTTGTGTCCTTTTGTGGACAGAAGGTGAGGCTGAGGCCTGGTAGTTTCATAAAATGAAATAGCATTCAAACTTGAGTAATGTGGGTACCATCTTTCTGAATACCGGTACCCCAGGCGCAATGAGTCGAAGTAATTTATTAACACTCTTGATATATCTATATCCTATAATCCCGCATTGCACGTCCGGCCAGTGCCTAGCCGCTCGGCGCTTCCATACACGAATCGAACGGCAACATGTCTGTACTATTGTCAACGCTCCTATCGACGTCCAACACGACGCTCTGCAATATAACGGATACCCGTTGGCTATATGATATCCGATCTCATAGGTACGGATTTGAGTATGGACCTGTAGGTACAGGTTCAGGTAACAGATAAATTTAATAAATATTTTTATTAGATAAGAAAACACCATATCCATATCCGCTTACCATACTCGAATATTGACATATGAGTTTCATATAACATGTGGATTAATAAAAAAATAAATTTCCATTATATTAAAAAGAAATAAACTAGTTTTGTGGGTATTAATTTTTTAAATATTTTAGAGCTAGCAAGATTATATATTTTTATCACTATTTGATCGTGGACGTCGATTACTTAATTAGACTACTTACATGAGCAAGACTTGAAGAGCGGGTAATGGATATACCCGTAGGTAACGGGTAAGGGTAACATTTCTTACCTGTTATAGATATGGATACATATTTAGATATGGATATTGTATAACGGGTATGGATAGATGAGGATAATATCTGCAAATATTTTACCCATTGCTATCTACTCTAGAGCTCGCTATAAAATTCCATGCATAACAATTCTTGTGCACATTTCTTTTTGCAGACATATGAACACAAATGGGGGGAACTAGTATTGTAAGGGATCAACGTTCAGTTGAAGTTATTTTGCTTCTAAGCTTTTTTATACTGTGAAAACAAAAACTAGTTTCAGAGGATCCTTTCCTGTAGAACAGATTATGAATATGTTCTCGGTCTTGCCTAACATAGATCTTCTCTAGTACTAGTAGAAGCAATAGCAGAGATGAAAGTAGTAAATATTCCAACTTCACGCATGTGTACCTATACGTTGATTAGTAACTTGTGAGATTTGAAAATTTTCAAAAGTTTAATAATAAATTAGAGTTGTTGTGCTAATAATAATAATGATTTAATAATAGAGAGAGTATTTGACACCAATCCAGTGAAAATGATGTCTTAGAAGTGGGCTTGCCTGATCCTATATATAGGAACTGCCTTAACGACAACACAACTGATGATACAGGCGTCAACGTTGCGCGCGTGGACTTTGAGGCCCTCGGAGCAAAACCATACATCGTCAAGGATTGCAATGATCAAAGAGCGTGACTCGGGTTGATAGCGGTTTGGCTTCAAAACATATTTCACTTATGGCCACATCGATAACGTCATTGAGACAATGAAGCCTCACCATCCATAATGCCGCAAAGTGGAAGGGGTCATCCACTCTACTAAATTTCCTAATACCTCCTAAACCCACCCAAGCTCAAGCCTACATTTTGAGGGGAGAGCATCTGTAGCCCGGAAACACTCGTGACACGACCCCACGGTCTTGTCGAGCCAGGATCACGCTGAGGGGTGTTGCGTTACACAACACCGGATAACGCACATCAAATAAACAAAGCGGAAGCAAAGTTTTATTATATAAACCAGTTTATGAATATTTTTATAACAAAATAGTTCAGTCTACACTCGTGGGCGTAGACTATGCATCGAGTTCACGTTCAGCCCATGAACGTGCCCTCGCTAGCACGCACACACACTAACACGGCGACGCGCACGACTCCCACTCGACGGGGTTCCCCTCCTGGGGTTCCGTCTCCTCCTCGGGAGTCCCTTCCTCATAGACCCCTGCAAAAGCTTCAAACACAAGCAGTGAGCACGATGGCTCAGCAAAACTGACCCGTCTCTCCTATACATGAAACTTCTACATGAAGGGTGATAGGTTACATGAGGTAAAATAAGTTGCAAAGGACTCGCCTAATTAGTGGGACCTTACTTTCAAGTTTTAGCAGCAGGTTGTGGAGAACCTTACGCTAAGGCACATGAGAGAGCCGCAATCAAATAAGAAACGCATTTCTCTCATGTACTTTGCCCAAAGTTGAAAAGAACTTTAATTAGCTCTAAGCTACAACAAGACATTAACAAGCAAAGTATAACTTTCAAACCAGCAAACTTTTAACATGTACCTAGCCTGTTCTTTCTACGTCACGGTATAGTGAATAAGTGGTACTCACTGACCGCGAGGGACGGCGATTATAATCGATTTACACCTGCAGGGTTACCCGAATAACCCGTCACGTACGTCCGTACTCGATGTTGCCTACAGCAACCATCACGGACATCGTACGCAACCACCTTTCACCCGTCAGCCAAATGTTGAACCGGTCCAATCGTCCCGAGCAAGAGGTCTCTGCGCGCGCATCCACAGTATCGCTAGCCGATTTACACCTCGAGCTCTCAACCTATCCTTTGAACGACCAGCTATGCCTCAACACCCAGCTACCCGAGTTACATCGGTTTCCCGGTTCCCATGTAGCCGGTAGGTCTTCGGTACTGTTCTAGCTTGTTCAACAGGCCCGCATAGCACCCAGGCCGCAAAGTCCTGCTGCCCTTACTCTCCGCTCGGTCTCATTTTTCTTGCCATGTATTTCATTTGCTATCTTTACCTGAGTCGAATGCCTCTAGCCTATCCTCGCGAGTAGTTCCAACTACTCGACTTGTACCGAATCCTACTCTATCTTAGCATTGTAGTAGCTAAACGGGGTTTTCAATCCTAATCCCAACCCATGGTTTTCTTGGCTATGCAATTGGGTTTCAAACAAGACTCAAATGCTAGAAATAAGTGGTGCTCAGAGTAAGTTCTTTAAAACAATAAAATTTTATGAAAAGCGTTAATGCAAACCGGAGCTTGCCTTGCTGCTCTTGGTCGTAGACTAGCTGCTCTTCCAGAGTGACGAAGTCTAAGACTTCGGGTTCCTCCTCAACCTTAGCGACTACATGAGATAACATGTATATGTATCAATTTAAATGCATTTGAATTGAATTTAAACTTGTGAAGACTATAAGTCTTATTAGACAGACCCAATGACTCTGAAATTTTTACTGTGGTTTGGTTACAACCTAAACAGAGACTTGGCCAAGTTTCCTTTGCAGCAAAGCTCATTTGAGCTCTCCACAAATAATTATGTACTTGACCTTAATTGGAGCTCTTAGGGTGTTCTAGGGATTTTCATAGAGCAAGCCATGAATTTCTGAAAAATAGATTTTCAGAGGGTTCTACTGGAGTTGGTTTCACTTAATTTGAAGGTTCCTAGCTAAAGATATGCGCTAAACAATTTCAGAGAAATTCTGAAAATGTTTCTGGATATTTTCTATTTTCTCTGGAACAGTTTTATTAATCTCACCATTAGGTGGATCAAATAGATCTGAAATTTTTATGGTAGCTCAGGGATATTTTGATGAACATCCTAGCAAAAGTTCAGAATTTTCCTCCAAAGGATTCTCCAGTTAAAATTCTAAACAGTTTAAACTTTGCAGAATTAATTCTGGAGAACTAAGGATTTTCATGAAGTGAAACTTGATTTGTTGGAAATTACTCAGAGAGCTTAATCTAACAAAATTTGGTTCACTCGATTTGGAGTTTCCTAGCCAAAGTTATGTGGGTTTGAAGTTTGAACTAAATTGAAAATCGGGAAAAAGTTTAAACCGTTGCGCGTGGGACAGGGGCTATGTGTTAACTTCTCAGCGGTCGACACACGAGGCTACGGAATCCTTCGCGTGCAGCCGCACCCGATCCGGTGCCACAGCAGATCTTGGGATTTAAAATTTTGGCCGCTGACACGTGGGACCGGGGGCTTCGTCTACCTCCGGCCTCCTGCGCTCGGCCGCCGCGACCCCTCGCTGGAGAGCTCACCGGTGGCCTCTGTCGTGCGCCAAACTCAATGATCTTGGCCACCTCTTCCTAAATCCATCCGGGGAACACGATGCTGGTCACAGCTCGTCACGACAATCACCGGAACACGACCGGCGACGAGCGGTGGCTTCGGAAGAACTTCGACCGTGTCGGCCGGCCTTCCTAGCACCCCAAATGATCGAGCAAAGGGTCGGATAGCATCATTGATCCCTAGAGAATCTCGGCATGGGCTCAAAGCAGCTCGGGAGAGGTCCTAAGTAGGCTCTCACCGTGTGCCCGATGCTTCCCGCATAAGCCGCCGTTGGCAAGCTCGGAAATACGCCATGTACAGGGGTTCTCATGCTAGGTGTTGTGAAGCTAACTTGTGCGCCACTAAGTCTAGATCGTGTAGGAACAGTTTGAGGATCTCTAAACAACTATGGAGTGAGAATTTGGCGGATCCGCACCCGAAGGTCGGTCTGCGCCGAATGAAAGGGGAAGCTGAAATTCGTCGCCGGTGATCAAACTCTTGGGCTGTGGTTCGGGGGTGAGCAGCACCAGCCCCTAACGCGTCCGAGGACGCCTTAGCTGGGGCATGACATGATCCCGTTTGGGCTGTCCACGGGAGCCCGAGGTGCGGCGAACTTAGGTCACCGAACAGAACCTCCGGTAGGGATGAGATTATCCAAGTTCAGCTAATTTCCTACGGTGGGGAAGGAGAAGGAGAGTCCTTAGTACCGTTTTGCAGCTTGGAGGGAGTGGAGAGGCTGTGATCGTGGGCTTTTCTGATCAACTGAGAGAGCGGCGGCAAGAGCTGCGTTTCTTGCGCGAGGGAGCAGAGAAGCAACCGAATGCGCCTCTCGCCGGCTCGGGCTCGGGGATAAGAAGGCCGCGAGGTATTTTCTAGGCCCGGGCGGTAAGCAGCTTCTGGCCTCGACGCTGCTTGCCGTGGCGGCTGCTGGCTCACGCGCAAGTAACCGAGCTCGACTCCTCAGTCGGTTGATTTTTTGCTGCTGAGGCTGACATGTGGGTCCCACCCGGGGTTTAACCTCTGAAATTAATTTTCCCCACTGCTCTAAACAGTAGAGACCCAATTAACCTTGGTTTTTTGAATTATCTACCCCTGGGCCATTTTAATTGGATATAATTCAAATTGGGTTTTGTTTGAATATATTTTCAGCACATATGCAGTTTGAAATTCAAATAATGTTTGAATTTGCTAAACCTAGCTCATGTCAAGATGAACTCCAAATGGAGTCAAAATTGGTGTGTGAGCTCACAAAAATGTTCTGAGTAAGAATATGCCTCCCACTTTTGAATTCATGGGATGGAAATAGTTTGAATTTGAATTTGAGTTCAAACCACCCTCTTTCTAGCTATACGCAAAAGGACTTCAAAAAGGTCTTGAATTTGGGTAAAATTTGGCATGGAAATTTCTAGCAAGGTTTCGGACTTTTTCATATGTCCAGCCTCTATATGATGCATGTGGGAAATACCATTTTTGCATTTTGTGAGTTTATTCTCTAATGAGCATGTTGATGGTGTTTACTTGTTCTTCAAATGTATTCATCAAGTTACTCCAAATGAAGTGTGTGTGTGGTGATGAACACTTTAAATATGTGCCCAAAAACTTAGGCCCTTACATTCCCCCCTTAAAAGAATCTCGTTCCGATATTATAAGGTAAAAATGAGAGAGAGGACGGTGGAAAAATTACCGTATATGCGACGTGAAAAAGTCGGGGTAGTTCGCGCGAAGAAATCCTTCGCTCTCCCATGTCGCTTCGTGTACGGAGTGATTACTCCATAGAACCTTGTAGAACCACAACGTGCGGTTGCGTGTGGTTCGGGCCTTTTTATCAATAATCTGAACCGGTTCCTCCCGATACGTGAGATCCGGTTTCAGTTCTTCTATATCCTCCAGCTGGATGGTAGTTGATAGCTTGAGACACTTCTTCAGCTGGGAGATGTGAAAGACGTCGTGCACACCGGAAAGTGCTTCTGGTAATTTCAGCAGGTAGGCTACTGATCCACATCTTTCTGTAATCTGAAATGGACCGATGAATCGGGGTTCCAACTTTCCCCTCACCCCGAACCTGTTCACGCCCTTCATTGGAGATACACGTAGATATACGTGATCCCCGACTTCAAATTGTAATGGACGTCTTCTCCGATCCGCATACTGTTTTTGTCGGGATTGGGCGGCTTTTAGGTTCGCTTGAATCAGCCGAACCTTTTCCTCCGCGTTATTGACAAGGTCAATCCCGAAGGTAACCCTTTCGCCAGACTCACACCAATTCAGTGGTGTGCGGCATTTTCTTCCGTATAGCACCTCGTAAGGCGCCATCTTGATGCTGGCTTGGTACCCATTGTTGTACGAGAACTCGGCCAATGGCAAGTGATCATCCCAATTCTTGCCGTGGTTAATAGCGCAAGCTCGTAGCATATCTTCCAAAATTTGATTTACCCGCTCAGTTTGCCCATCCGTCTGCGGGTGGTATGCTGAACTATGGATCAGCTTCGTCCCCAATGCAGCGTGTAGCTGCTCCTAGAAACGGGACATAAATAAAGTGCCTCGATCTGATATGATGGTACGGGGTACGCCGTATAAGCATAAGATCCATGAGATGTACAGTTCAACATACTTCTTGTCGTTGTAGTTGGTGTTGACCGGGATAAAATGGGCAACTTTGGTGAGCCGGTCGACGATCACCCACACAGAATCATGTTTCCGAAAAGCGGTGGGTAAACCGACGATGAAGTCCATGCTCACATCCTCCCACTTCCTGGCAGGAACGCCCAATGGTTGTAGCAGACCGCTGTTTCCGCATATGATCTGCCTTCACCCTCCGACATGTATCACACTCGGACACGTACTTTGCGATCTCCCGCTGCATTCGTGTCCACCAAAACTTGCTTCTGAGTTCTTGATACATTTTGTTGCTGCCGGAGTGATTTGAAAACTTTGACAAGTGAGCCTCATCAAAGATTTTCTTCCGTAACTCCGGGTTACGGGGTACGACGATCTGGTCCTTGAACCATAGGACACCGTCTCCGTCTTTCCTAAAACATTTCAGTTCCCCACTGTCTATACGTCTCCGCAAATGTGACATGCCCTTGTCATTTTTCTGGGCTGCCGCTATATCTTCACGGATGGCGGGGATCAACGCTAAGTTGTAGGGAGCTCCATGTGGAATCACATGCAATGGTGGCTCGCTGTCTTCCAACATGTGACTTGCAACTGAGCGCATCCGCCACAACGTTTGCCTTGTCGGGGTGATAATGGATCTCTATTTTGTAATCCTTTATCAACTCTAACCATCTTTGTTGCCTCATGTTCAGCTCTTTCTGAGTGAATATGTACTTGAGGCTTTTATGGTCGGCATATAAATGCACGAGGTTACCGAGTAGATAGTGACTCCACATTTTAAGTGCGAGTACCACGGCAGCGAGCTCCAAGTCGTGAGTTGGATAATTCTGCTCATGGTTTCTGAGCTGCCGTGATCCATACGCGACCACTCTTCGGTCTTGCATCAACACACATCTGAGCCCAATGTCGGATGCATCGCAGTACACATCGAACAATTTTGTTGTGTCTAGCTGTGCCAAAACCGGTGCTGATGTTAGGTGCTTCACTAGTGCCTTGAACGCTGCTTCACATGCCGGACTCCAAACATATTTGGTAGCCTTCTTCAGCAGCTCCGTCACGGGCTTGGCAATCTTTGAGAAGTTCGGAATGAACCTCCGATAATATCCCGCGAGTCCGAGGAAACTCCGTACCTCATGAACAGTTCTCAGAGATCTCCAATTCAGCACTTGTGTGATTTTACTCGGGTCTACAGTGATGCCCTCCGCTGTAATATGCCCGAGAAAAGGCACTTGCAATGTCCAGAATTCGCACTTGCTGAATTTCGCGTATAGCTTGTGATCCCGCAGCCGTTGCAAGACTATACGTAGATGCTTCTTGTGTTCTTCCTCCGACTTGGAATATACCAATATGTCATCGATGAAGACCACGACAAACTTGTCCAGCTCCGGCATGAATACCGAGTTCATCAAATACATGAAGTGAGCTGGAGCGCTGGTGAGGCCGAAGGACATGACAAGTCCGTATCTCGTAGAGAAAGCCGTCTTCGGAATATCCTCAGCCTGTATCTTAATCTGATGGTACCCGGATCTTAAGTCCATCTTGGAAAAGATCTTTGCTTCGACCAACTGATCAAACAACATGTCGATCCATGGCAACGGGTACAAGTATGCTCGGTCCATTCCGCGAGCGATGGTGATTCGAATCAATAACACCCGGACTACATACCACGTACGCCAGTACTCGACGTTGCCTACAGCAACCATCACTGACGTCGTACGCGGAAGCCTTTCTCCCGTTTCACCCCCGTTGAATCGATCAAGTCGCCCCATACAGTAGCCACTCTCATGGTGCACCTACCGACATGAGATGTCATAAGAATGTTCCCCACATATTGCACACCGGCCGTCCGCCTGAGGCGACCCAAAAAGGCCCAATGACAGCTTCCCGAGGTACATCGGTTTACTGGGTCCCATAATACCAGCATGAGTCCGGTACACAACTCAAACTTGTTCAACAGGGCCACATACGGATCGGTCCTTGACCGACACGGACAGGTCTATAGCACCCAGGCCCCTACATCCTGCTGCCCCTACAACCTTCCGGTCTCAACTTTAACTTGCTAATTCATTTTTGAACCAATCCTGTATGCCCCTGTTGTTCCTGAACATGCGAGTAGCATCTCACCACTTGACTTCTACCGAACCTTACTTAAGCATGGCAGTTCTACACGGTGAAAGACTTCTACCCAATACTCCATGGGTCATTTGGTTATGCAAGAGGAGTATCAAACACTAGACCTAATGCACAGTTCCTATCTTAACCGAAAGTGAATACAAAGTAAAAGCTTAAAGCTGTTAAATGCAAACCGGAGCTTGCCTGTTTTGCAGGGTAGTCGTATATAATCAGTTAGTGATCTTGGTTGATCAACCCTTGATTCTCCGGAGTATG